>OV656812.1:25660167-27086417 GCA_927399485.1 Calamotropha paludella
CGAAATGTTTTTCGCCTTCGCAACTGTCATATTCGGATTTCTGCTGATTCTTTTATAAAAAACAAATGAGTGTTCAAGTACCGATAATTAATTAAATAAACGAGCTATTCTTATTTATGATTGGGTGAAATATTTTAAGTAAGAAACATGAAATTCAATTAAAGAGACCCTTGGGACTACATGTTAGGAAATTGTAACCCTAAGAGGGTTGACACAAGGGTTGAAAGTTAATATGGAAAATCTACTTTTAAAGTCAGAAGCATAATAATCAGTATATATACTCCGATTAAAAATGAATATACGTGCTTCAGAGAGTTGAAAAAATAGCCATGGGAATTGAAAGGGGATGAAAGTTTTGTATGAAAATTACATTAGTTTAAAAGTATGAACTCAATTTCATACTTTGTACTTCATCAAATTCATTTAAAGTTCTTGGTCAGAAAATAACATAAGTTTGTGAAATAGGGATGGCATTTGTTTTTTAGTCAGTCCGCTTTTCGCTTTCAATAAAGCAAGTAGTAACGCTACTAAATAGTAATAAATGGATAAGTCTTTCAGCGTTTTAGAAAATTGTCACCCGAAAGGCCGAAATCAAGAATGTATAATAAAAGTTGTCCATGTGTGTACGCATTTATAATCAAATTCCAAATGAGTTCATAAAAATGACATTAAATGTAATAAAATCTAAATTATATACGCGGTTTAATAAAATATTTTTTATGACATTAAACAATTCTTAGAAGAGTAAAACGTGCACATTATTTTTACTGTAAGAACACTTTATTACCGTGATTTTATGTGAATAATGAATTGTGAATGATTCGGGGGGTCTAAAATGGGTTGAAAGTTTTTATTAAAAATTCAAGAATAATATTTCTTACTTTCACACCAATTAGCCTAGTCCAAAGTAAGCACTGCAAGGCTTGTGTTATGGATGCTAGGGTAACGGATATACATACATATTATATGATACATACATAAGTAATATTACTAGAAAAATACCCATAACTCAGGTACAAATGCTCGTATCCATCACACAAACATCTGCCCCTTCCGGGATTTGAACCCAGGACGCTACCGTTGCTAAAGGGAGGATCGCTACCGTTACCTGTAACTCGCTACGAGGTGAAAGTGCTGTAAAATTCATCTATTAAACTTTTCAATGCCATGAAAATTTGTACAATGTGTCCCGTCACCAGTGTCGGAGCCTTTAATGGTGAAAGATGGCATTTTTTTTATCGACCAATTGCCCCTCAAAATTTGTTTTTTCTCAAAAAGCCAATAACTAAAAAATACACAAAAAAGAATATATTTGTTTTTTTTTAATTATTTTTTTCTATTTTTTATCCCATGACAATTGAAAGATGATGGCTGTGTAACTGATGTCTACATGTTTAGCTATCAAATGACACCTTTTTAATGTTGATAGGACATTTACATGAGTAGTGGTGGTCGAATTAGTATGAGGGCCCAGGTCTTGGTTACCAAGAAAACAAAATGGCGGCCGTAAGAGAAAAACAAAATTTGAGGGGCAATTTGTCGATAAAAAATGCCATATTTCACACCATTAAAGACTCCGACACTGGTGACGGGACACATTGTATAGAAGGTATTTAAGAACAGAACAGAATATGTAAGCAATGATTTTTGCATCTCACCACCAGATAGCGTTGCAGAACTTCGAGTTACGCCTATACCATCAAATCCCTATAAAAATAGGTGTAAATAGGTGTTTGAGTGGTAAATATTGTAAAATTGTAAAGAAAATATTAATAGCTTGCAACTCGCCACAAACCTAATAATATTTTAATAAAAAAGGATCATTGAGTCTTTTGATTCAAACTACTAATTGGAGCGTAGCTCCCATGGATCAGCTTCAATGACGCAATATTTGTTACGCCATAACTTCCCGAGTTCTTAAGCGATTTTATTTTATTAATATTTTTTGTGTGGAATCGAATCAACACATTTAGGACCAGATCGAACAGAGAATTTTGAAATTAACAAAAATAAAAAAGTTATGAACAAAAAAACTGAAATGATTTCCCATTGAAACAAAAAGCGCGCGCTTTTTGAAAGTTTTCTTTTTTATGGATCTTTAAAATTTACATGACATTATTTTTTTTTATTACGCTCCGCTCCAATATATGGTGCTAGCAAAGTTCTATGCTTAGCGACTGCATCGCCTAGTTTATATAACGTTAACTCATAATTAGCTTTTATCTCTTATATTATCAACAAATTGTTTATGGATTTTATGATACAGTTACAGTCTTTGATATCTTGCTTGACCCGTCCGACTTTGCGATTGTGAGACAAGGAGCAATATGTCTAATATACAATAAATAGATAAAACAAAATATAATATTGTATTAGGTTCTATTAAATTACAAAATAAACTAACTAAGAAATTATAATACCTTTTATTAGCTTTGAGCCGCGACTTCGCTCGCATTAATACCTATATACCTACTACCAATAACAGTTATATTTCTGTCTTTTTGGAACACTACTTTTGTTTTGGATAAAAGATACCCTATGTACTTTTCTGTACCTCTGGCAAAGTGTATGTAAAAATTTATTATATTTGGTTTAGTAATTAAGGCGTGAAAATGTAGCAAAGAAACTCACTTTCGTATTTATAATATTAGTTAAGACTATAAGGTAGTGTTGCCCAAATGCAAGAACAAGACGAGACTTAGCCAGTCTTGGTCTTGGTCTTGCGCCAATACACCTGGTCTTGGTCTTGGTCTTGGTCTTGCGCTTGCAGTCTTGGTCTTGGTCTTGGTCTTGCAGCAAGAGTCTTGCAAGTCTTGCAATTACCTATTAGTCTATTGCTATTTATTAAAGTTTACTTTAAATCTTAGAAAAACGTATTAGAATTGGAACATTGTGAGCTTGAATTAACATAGCCATAGTAAAGATCAATCAGATTAATAAATAACTGAAGATTTGATAAGAAAGTCGAAAAATCAACTGACCTATATGTCGTTTTCCATGGAAGTAACTGTTTCTTAATAAACATTTATGATTTATAAGCTTACATTTGCTAAAACATGTAAAAAAACAAATTAATTACAATAACTTGACTGTATTTTAAATAACAATGTCTGTCTAGAAAGAGATTGAACCCTCAACTTGCATGAAATTTAATAAAAGAGTTTTATGATTTATCATTTATTTCAATCAAAAATAAAATACAACACAAATCAAACATAACAGTACACAACAGCTTTATCATTAGGTTATGTTACTTTATATCAATTCTTTTGACCAAGAATTAATACAAAGTAACCATCTGGCTGACTCATCACTTAACCTATTTCTATGTTTTCTAATTACTAATGATGCTTTAGAAAATAATCTCTCAGCAGGTACTGAAGTTGCAGGTATTGAGAGAAAATCACGGGCCATCTTCGATAAAGTCGGATACTCTGTCTCATGCGTCCTCCACCAATCTAAAATGTCTTCCGAGCTGGCAGTTCTTGGTTTTCTCAGGTACTCCTCCAACTCGTCTATCACTAAGCCTTGAAGACAAGATCCAGATGACGTCGAGGGACATTCATAGAGTTTATCAAAGTCTATAATGTCTTCATCTTCATCACATACTTTATTTTCTTTTCTTGGCAATTCCAGAGATTTGTTCAGTGAGTGTAGACTTTTATATTCTTCATAAAGTTCATTGAACTTGCGCAGACTTTCTGTTTTAAGTTGCTTCCCCCACATTGTCAGGTCAAAAGTCTGAGCCTTATGCCTTGGGTCTAAAATTAAAGAAGTACAATAAATCCAGTTGCTCTTCTTATAATGTTTAAGCATTTTGTCTCGAGCTGCTTGGAAAGCTAGAATGAGCCTTTCATCCACTTCAGATCGATTAGGTTTCTCATCTAACTGTTTTACCATGGATTCAATTTTATCTAGCAAGAGATTGAATGATACAATGACTAGCGGTAATGTAACATATTTGTCTCCACCAAGTTTTGTACTTAAAAGTTTAAAGTTTATTAGAAATTTATGTAATTTTTCGAGTACCTGCCATTCACTAGCTGTGATTTGAAAATCATTCAATTCGGTGACAGAACTGCACAATATGTTAATGCCCGCTCTCACTTTTAAACCAAATCCAATCATATCATGTGTGGAATTCCATCTTGTTGGACAGTCAAGAATGGCATTTAGATTTGATGGCACGCCAGCTGCTTCACAAGCAGACTGAAACTTCTTCTTCACTATCTCACTTCTTTTTATTTTACTGGAAATACTGCGTAACTTTGTTACAGATGTACGCGAGTCAGCAATATTTGGTGCATATTCTTCATCTTCCTCAGTTTCGTCTGCATAGTCTTCATACTGCTGATCTTGCGCGTTAGTGTCAGACTCACAGTGTAATGCTAAGGTCTCTAATAAATCTTGTACACCAAGGTTTAAAATGTGAGCAAAGCACCGGAAATGTTGATTGTCTGAATCAAAGTGTGGCAACTGTTTGCCCAGTTCATACATAAATTTGGTATTTGCAGTTGCGTTGTCGACCGTGATACCTTGTATTTTATCAATTATGCCATATTCCAATAAACATTCATGGAAAATCGTTGCAATATCTTCCCCAGTATGTCGACCGCGTGATGGTATAAAATCAAGAACTACAGATCGATACTTCCATTCGTTGTCTATATAATGCATAGTAACCCCGTAGTAACTCCTACCAGCAATTGACGTCCACCCATCAATGGTAAATGACATTTTAGATGATAATTGTTGAAGTCGTTCCTTGAGATTAAATTGGAGCTCTTCAAATCGCTCTTTGACTTTCCTTCTAAGTGTAGACCTTTTAGGAAACTCCATATTAGGGCAAATACGTCGAAAATATACTTGTGTAGCTTCGTCATCGAAAAATGAGAAGGGAAGATATTTTTTCACTACCCAATCAACTGTAGCTGTCGTGATGTTGTCACTGCTGTTTTCCGACTGAAATAAAACAATAAATCTTGTGTTATTATTTAAAACATACTAGGTTTGAGCGTTTAGGAGGAGGAGGTTTGTTGTTGTTAAATCGAGAAAATCGTTAAATTGACATTTGTTATATTAAGGTTGCACTGTACTGTAATTTACCAAAATAAAGTACTTAGTTGTTACTGGCCGATTATGAAAACAAATGAAAATATAGGTGTTTATAAAAATATTTAAGACGATAATTACATACTTAATATGTCGCACCCCTAGATGAAAACACCACTAACTCAAAAATACTTACGTAAGTTAATGGCGTTTTTGAAAGTATCGCATGAACAGCTACGCGGAGTTAAAATTCCCGTAGCGACAATTTCGACCATTGTTAAAAATGACGCGAAATATGTACCTATGTATTACTATTTTATCAATATCTATAAAATATTCCGAAGTCAGTTTAAAGTCATTTGTTCAAAAAAGACTTTTTTGAGTTCCTGGAGTTTTCATATAAAAAAAATATATTCTTACCTGTCCACTTCTTCCAGCGGTTACTAAAAAGCTTGTGATATCTCCACTTAATTTTGGTTTAACAGGAAGAAATATTTGTGATTCCTTTTTGTGGAAAGATATTAGATGTTTCCTTAAGCCTGAAGTGTTTCTGTTTTTCATTTTTATTTCAGTCTTTTTATGTTGGCACAATTTACACAAGGCAGTTTGGGATGCATGAATTATTTCGAAAAACTCCTCAAATTTGCTTTTGGGTCTTTTAGATCTGTGACTCAAACTCTCGTTACTCGGACTAGAATAATTTGAATCTTCGTCACTCATATTAAATTGTACACGTGATACGTTTTTAGAAAACAACAAGAATTAGTAAAAACAATTATTAAGTTAGACTCGAAGCACAGCTCAATTGGAAATGACTGGAATTAAAATAATTCCTTTGTTTATAGTACGTTTCCTTGCTTTCTACCGCGCCGCCTCGCCACGTGCCGGCTCTATTAAAAGGATGCCGCCGCAAATCAAACGATGCCGCGTGCGGCGTACAAACACAGATTATTACCTACTTGTACAGACGCGACGCGTGAATAAAATATATGTAAAGAATTAGTGCCAATCACTATTCTTTACATATAAGTGAATGTTTTGGCGTACATCTATACTAATCTATACTAATATTATAAAGCTGAAGAGTTTGTTTGTATGTTTGATGACAGAAGTTTTAAAATAAATAAATAAATCCTGAACGTCACTATACCTCTAAAGTTACTATTCTTCGTGGGCGAAGTCGCGGGCACTGCTTGTAAATACTTTTTTTTTTTTTTTATTTATTTTTTTTTATTTATTTATTTCATATACAAGAAAAAAAAATACAAAGATACAATTTAGTCCCACAAAACCGACTTGTCGGTTTGACTGAGGGATCTTTAGTCTCTTAGCTTATAATTATAATTATGTAGGTATATAATACAACTATAACTGTATCAGGTAAAGTTAAGTGCACAATAATTGGATTTAGACTGAATTACAACAAACTGAAGGAAAATTTAGCGGTGATAATAATAAGATACAATTGTTGTAAGATATAAAATACGTGTGTAAAAAACAACCACGCCTCCGAGCCCTCAGATGGGCTCGGAGGCGTGGTTGTTTTTTACACACGTATTTTATATCTTATAGAAATATTGCATTGTGAATGCAAAAAAATAAATAAAAACATACAATTGTTGTGTTAAATAGTAGTCATCAGATAATCTTTTAATATTTTTTTAAATTTATTTTTATCCGTTTCACATCTAATAGTTTCGGGCAACGAATTAAGAAGATATGGTATACGCTTCTGTAAAGTTCTGTCACCAAAATAATTTTGAACCCTAGGAATTACAAATTTCTTTTTTGAAGTGGCTCTAGTGATCTGGTTATGATTTATGTATTCAAAAGTGGAGACACACTCTCGGCTGCCGTGATTATTTACTAATAATAAATCGCAGGCTTTTTATTTTATTAGTAGGTAAGTACCTACGCTTTTTATATTATTTTATTAATTATGTAGAATTTTTTTACACGTTTCAAGTATATTTAAAAGTGGCTACAATATTTATCAAACGGGTGATATTTGAACACTTTTTTGCTATTTTTTCTTGTAAAAACTTAAGAAATATAATGACTAAATGTACAATAATAGTACCTAAGTAATTAGTTTAAAACCATATAATCAATATTATAATATATACTTACTAGAATAAATTATTATGACATCTACTACCTATCCTTACCATTTTATTCTAATCATAATACTACTTGCGTGATCAGTATAATGTATTCATTTTCATTATAAGCACTCTGAAACTTATTTATTCTTTGGAACACCTGTAGGTACTCTTAAAATTCGAAATTATTTTGCATGAGTATACCTACGCCTACGCCCTGTGGCGGCAATCAAATAGTGTCAAATGTTGTGATTTCGGCGCGGCGGCAACGATTGTTGTATATGATTTCAAAAGAAGCCGCCGGCGCGTGTATTATAACCATGTGCTTCCGAAAAGCAGCAAATTTCTTTGAGAAGTAAGTACAAAACCTTTGATGCCGCATTATCAAAGTGCCGATGGTTAAAACATAACTATGCATGCACTCAGTTTGATTTTAATGGATATTTTTTTATTCGCTATGTAGGTATGTTTATGGTATTAGTCGTAATGCGCATAGATCCAGTTTTTCATATTCTTTGATACAGTTTTTTGCGTCTCATAGAATTCCTAAGCGTACCTATACACCGAACTGTTACACCTAACTACTCCGTGAAATAGCGCTAAGTCCTAGCTGCAAGACGCAAGAGTCTTGCAGGCTTAGTCTTGTTCTTGCTCAAGTCTTGCACGGTCAGTCTTGGTCTTGGTCTTGCTAAAAATACGCGGTCTTGTTCTTGGTCTTGGTCTTGCAAAAACGCAAGAACAAGACCAAGACTGCAAGACCAAGACTGAATTTGGGCAACACTACTATAAGGTTTTTAGCGATATGATATATAGCCTATCTTTTTGGCAATCATATGTTCTTACCATATACCAAATTTCATCGAAATCGGTCAACCCGTTCTTGACTTATAGAGGGACATACAGACAAACAATCGGTATCATTGAGTCATAAAATGAATATTTATCATAAAATTATGTCCAAAAAAATAAATTTACACACAGAGCCTATGACTTTATATAGTACTAGCGGCCCGTCCCGGCTTCGCACGGGTGGACAAAATTCTTTAAATTTTTTCTTGCATTCAATATAGCCTATGACACTCATCATTAATGTGCCTTTCTATTGGTGAAAGAATTTTTAAAATCGGTTCAGTAGATCCCGAGATTACCCCTTACAATTTAACAAATATACAAACACACAAACTTTACTTCTTTAAGTAGCAATCATTGTAGTATTACAAAGAAACAAGAAATTGTTACAAAACATATTTAAGAATGTTGAATGTTCTTTAAATTTCTGCACAGAAATTGCACACATAAAGATAAATTTAAATACTTTTGTCCCATATTCCTGATATTAACTTTGGCTTTCATTTCACATGCAGTTTGGTTCAATGTTTACGATTGTGCCTTTCGCACCGACAGTCTTGGGTTAGAATCCCAGAAGGGGCAAATGTTTGTGTGTCGAACACGAGTATTTGTACCCGAGTCATCGCTATTCATTAATAAATATCTATGTATTATATCGTCGTTGCAACTTTAAGACCTCCTATGTGTAAAATTCATGTTTACGAGATAATCGATAAAAAATCTTAAAAATGTGAAGAAACTAACTCCAACAAATATGTTGGAGTTAGTTTCTTCACATTTTTTTCACAGAATTTTACACATAGGAGGTCTTAAAGTCGCAACGACGATATATGTATGTCTATCCGTTACCCTTGTATCCGTAACACAGGCCTTATTATAGTGCTTACTTTGGGGTAGGCTAATTAGTGTGAATGTTAGAATTATTACTGGTATTATACCTATATTTCTGTTTTTGATTTGTAGAAATATACACGATGCTAATATTGTAATTTTTGGACCGTGATCGAAAGAGAGTACGTTTTGATTGCAGAGCTCGGCGTGTGCGAAAGATGTTAGGCGGAGGGATGAGGCAAGCGGGGATACTAGCGGCTGCCGCTATAGTGGCCTTGGATGAAGTCGTCCCTCGACTGGGCTTGGACCACAAGCGGGCTCAAGTGCTGGCTAAAGGTATCTCATAGGATCCAATTAATCTATATATGTATATATAAATATAAATTTCGTGTCGCAGTGTTTGACCACAATGAATTCTGAAACTACTCAACTGATTTTGATTTTTATTTCATTTCGCTGGCTTTGTTTCAACTTAGGACATAGGATAGGTGTAATTTTAATTTATAATATAATTATAACACAGCAACGCGTTACCGGGTCAGCATATATATCGATTTTGATGTTTTATTCGTTTTGCTGGATTTGTTCCAACTTAAAAAAAAATGAATTTCAAACATTTGTTAATACTTTAGCATTCCCGCTATGAGATTATCTCTCACGCAAGAACGAGTCGTTCCTTTTCTCTGTTATCTAAAATATTTCACTTTATGTTGATTTTATAAAAGGTTATTCAAGAAAAATAAGAAAATATTAAAAATGTGTCATGTTTTTAAAAATGTGACAACCTGTGACAAGTCCTAAAATTCGTGTTACTTAATTT
Organism: Calamotropha paludella; assembly: GCA_927399485.1. NCBI lineage: Eukaryota > Metazoa > Arthropoda > Insecta > Lepidoptera > Crambidae > Calamotropha > Calamotropha paludella. The sequence goes on from OV656812.1 coordinate 25,669,822, forward strand.
ATGGATGGCCGTTAAAGGTGTACTATCTAACCCTTATGTTCGGTACATATGTCCCGAACATAGCATGTGACGTCAGTTCGATGCGCTTGCATCGAATGACATAGTTTTAATTTTAGTATGTATATTTCCGCGGACTAGTACGGCTCGCGTATACTTAGGCGATTAACACACTGCACCGCGCCCCGTCGCGTAGCGCGTGGCCGCAGATTTTATTGTTGTATGCAAGTATCTCAATTAATATAGAAAACACGCCTATGACAACACACTGCCGACGCGGGAACGCGCTCCCGCGCAGATTCTGCGCGGGAGCGCGGGGCGTGAAGAAGTAGGGTCAACTTGTATTGAAAATCTGCGCGGGGAAGCAGATTAACCGCTAAGTTAGGCAGATCTGCGCCTCCGCGCGGGGGCGCGTTTTTCTGTCGCTACGCGCACCGCGGCGGGACGCATCTCTAGTGTGTGAACCGCCTTAATCTTAACATTTTTATAACAGTTGTTACGTTGTGACAGAACATTATTCTATTTTAACATTAATTTAATTCTCATTTAACACTTTATCACCAACAACCCTCGCTCCTTGATCACCTTACTTGCACATGTATCAACGTACTTTTCTAGCAGGTTTTTATACTATTTCATATTATCTGTAGTGATCCATGGGATGTTTCTACCATCATTCAAAGTGGATCCAGAAGGCCAGCACACTAACATAGTGCTCGTGAAGATCCCGGAGGGGAGCAATCTCACCGCCGACCGCGTGGTGGAGCGACTCGCCCAAGTCAGTTTAGCTGAGACACAGGTATTTATCAACATCATTCAGTTCAGAATTTTCCCACTTCTACGTATTACCTGAGACCCTCATGACGACTTTCGTGGTCGAGTGGCTCGCTATCGGTTTTTATGGTATTGTCAGTCCGAAGTCCCGGATTCGATCCCCGGCTGGTCAATGTAGAAAACGAACTTTGCTATATTGCCTCGGGTCTGGGTGTTGTGGTACCATCGTTGTTTCTGAATTCCATAACACAAGTGCTTTAGCTACTTAATTTGGGTTAAGAACAATGTAAAAGAATGATATAAAAAATATTGTTACACATACAGATATAAATATAGTTCAAAAATAGAGAACGATAAGGGGTGCCTTAATAGGTGGTCTTATCGCTTAGAGCGATTTCTACCAGACAACCTTTGGGTTGAGGGAAATGTGATTTTCTCTCATATTTATTTGTTGAAAATAGAATTTAATGGTTAAAATAGAGAATGATGCGATTAAAAAGTGGTGTGGAAGAAAATATAGTGACAAAGATAGTAAAAGGGATGCTTAGATGGTTTACACATCTAGAAAGGAAGGACGAAAGAAGAATGACAAGACAAGTTTATGAGGTAAATGTGCATGGGCACATCGGTAAAGACAGACCAAGGCGAACTTTTAGGGAACAAACAGAAGATGACCTAAAAAGGCTAGGTCAAAAGCACCCTTAACCGACGAGCTTGTATGAAAGGTCTGATGGGAGTTGAAGAAGCGAGAGATGTATGTCAGGATAGTGGAAAGTGGAAATCTGTGATGTCTGCCTACCCCTGCGGGAAAAAAGTGTGATTGTGTGTATTTAAAGAAAATCCAAAATGTGTATTTTGAAGTAAGACTTCTTTACGCACGCTTGACTTTGGGAGTAAGCTGGTGTATGCGTTACGAGAGCGTTACGAAAAGTGTGATCGGGCGAGGCGAACGGAAGTTGAGAGGAACATTATACAATGTGTCCCGTCAACAGTGTCGGAGCCTTTAATGGTGTGAAATATGGCATTTTCTATCGACAAATTGCCCCTCAAGTTTTGTTTTTCTCAAAAAGCCAATAATCACTTACCATCAGGTGGGCAGTTTGCTTGTTTGCCAACTTTCGGTAATAAAAAAAAAAAAAAAAACAAAAAAGAATTATTTGTTTTTCTCTAATTATTTTTTTCTATTTTTTATTCTATTACAATTGAAACATGATGGCTGTGTAACTTTTGTCTACATGTTTAGCTATCAAATGACACCTTTTTAATGTTGATAGGACATTTACATGAGTAGTGGTGGTCGAATAATATGTGAGCCCAGGTCTTGGTTACCAAGAAAACAAAATGGCGGCCGAAAGAGAAAAACAAAATTACATATAAATGGAGCTAAATAAGTTTTACTTCAGTCGTGTGGTTTAAAGCACATTCATTTTTTTTAACAATCTCTTTAACACCATCTCTTAATAGGGCGATTGTAAAACTCCGAACGATGAAGGCGTTATATTGAAAGCGACCACATTCAACAGTCAGACCATTCGCTTCACGCTTCACGTTGATATCACAGACGAAGACTTGTGGCTCGCTATCATGAAGATCACTTTCGTTTTCAAGGAAATGGATGCCGCTCCCAAATGAATTGGTAAAAAACTTCTACTGGATTCACGGCGCGTTTTTATAGATTTTTAAGAATATAAAAACATTATTTATAATCCCATTATCCCCTGACGGTAAATTGTAAATTGACGAAGATCAAACTTTCCTGACTGTCCTAACTTTATCCTGACAATTGGACTTTACTTGAACCTTGATCGCGTGAATCCGGTAAGTGGTTTTTTATTATATGCGATAGGTACGGTAGTACTGTAAGAAATAAAATTGAGCTATAATCTTATCGAACAAACAAAATTTAAATTTGGATATATAAATGTTTAAGGCATTATGCACTCGTAGCAATGTAGGAATGTATATGTACCAACTGATTTTAACGTTTTGTTAATACAATTAATCACCTTATATACTAAAGTACAAAAATCTAAACAGCGCCATTTAGAAACTGCACGCTGTACTTCAGCGACATCTTTTGATAATTTTTAGAATTAAACACGTTACGCAAGTACAAGTACAAATAAGGTTGAGGAGTTTATCTGCTTTTAAACTCCGTCAAACTTATGTCAACAGTAAATGTTGGTAAATTACATAACCGTTATTTTTGAAATATCTTTGATTAAGATCTTGTTTCTATATTACATTTGTAAAATTGTCTTTCAAATAGTAATAGCATATGTAAAGAGATAATCAAAGCTTTTAGTCTGTTTTAGACTATATCGTTGCTTATACTTTTTCTTAGACCTATTAATCATAAGGACAATGTCATATCGTCGTTGCGCGTGCAAAAATCGCTATGTGTTATTTAGCTATTTTCGGATTTTTATGCAGTATTGATCGTTATTTCAATGCACATATACTGTATAAAAATACTATGTAATAAATCAAATATTTTAAAGAGTTTCGGAATGTAGCTATGTGACATTCATACTTCGAAAGTTCCATATATACACGTTAAGTGTTATAATTCACAGAGCTAAAACAAATTTATAAAAAACACATAGCGACTCTTTCACGCGCAACGACGATATGTTATTTTATGAATATATATTATAACGGGACCATAACTTCATCTGTGCTCAATTAGAACTCTCTGTACTGTAATTCGTATTTACAACGAATTTTAGGTAAGTAAAAATATGTAACATTTATATGTGTATAATTTTAAAAATTACATGTATATATTAGTCAATCAATAGAATATTTTAGCGATTCCTGCTGTGGGAATAGACAACTGAGCCACAGAAAGGGAACCCTAGTCTGTAGTGGAACTTTATATACTCGGCTTACGTAATGACTTTTTCTTTAACCTTACATCAAGTAATTGTTTATATTTAATCTGTGGTCATGTTTAGGATCAGCAAAAAATACAAATGTAATCTATATTTATGCGGACAATACGTGACAAAAGATATTGAACTTTATTTGTTGAACTAAAAATTTTAGTTTTGTGTAGGTTAATGTGCTGACTGAATTTTTAGTTGATTACTTTGTTATTGCCAACTACTTATGTAGCGCTACATTTGCCGTCACTGCCGTTAAGAAAGAATAGATTTCATTTTAGTTCTTTTATAAGACAGAACCGTTAACCCCTTGTGTTACGAGTGGGTCCACGTTCTTAGTACATCGGCGAGGATCGAACTTGGTCCGCCTTGGTTAAAGCTGCCAAATAGACGGGCTAAGGCCGCCATTTCCAAGTTTACAGTACGTAATTTCTTATAAGAAAGTAGCGCCCCTCTGGTGGTAATATAATGAACTATGAAGGGTAAACGCATTCGCTATGAGACTGTTGAATCAAAAAAGTCATAAGTGCCCTTAATACATTGATATAATTACCATATTAGGTCGTCTTAATAGAAACGCGACACATACACGTGATTAAAAAAGTATCTGTGATGGATGACCGCTTCCTATGTATCGCGCATACTACCCTCGTAGAAATACGAGGGTAGTATGCACGAAATAAGTACTTCTGTCTTTTTAGTCACTTATTCGACGCCTGAATTTATGATGCGATTATTAAGATTTATAATATTAATTCTATAGGGTTGGGTAGGTCTTAATTCTATTGACAACTCCTGTTAATTCCCGAATATAGAACGCAACGCATACAAACCCATGAAATAATTATAAAGCCTGAAAACCACTACACGACTGAAAAATAATGTTTTTTGTTAATGAAAAACTGCATTCTGGCAACCCTGGATCAAGAGAACTAAAATTATTTACCGAAGATCTATTCACCGAATGATGTTTTCTATCTTAGCTAAATCTATCGGAAAGGCTCAAAATATTAAAAAATAAAATTAATAATTCGGCGAACAGTAATCCGGCAAACAATTCCGTGCCGGAAACGAAATGTATTGTGAAAACCATATCGATTCAACAGTTGATCTATGACAAGGGTTGTCACTGTCGTAGTCCATACTAATAGAAAAAAATCAGCCATGCGTTGGTTTTTGGGTTTTAAAATAATTTTAGGGGAAAAATAATTAGCCTTAGGCGAGACTCGAACTCGTATTTTTATCTCGAAGTGCCCCTGAGTTTTACTACACTTTTTTGTATTAAGAGAATTTAGGCATTATGAATGCTAAAAAATTAAATATATTTTATTCTTGTAATTTTAGTGGTGTTAGTTAGTGGTTAATATTATATATCAATTGTTAACGGTGAATAAATGAAAAAGTACTCAAATATATTACAAATTGTTTTTATTATATGAAATTTGTTATGCATGCTAGCTATGTCGGACATACGTTAACAATTATTTACAAATGTTGAGATTGACAATAAATATTATTACCAAATAGTACTTTTATTTTAAAATTATGAAACACACATACCTGTTTAAGATTAAAAAAAAAACGTACATGTTTTATCGTGAGCAATAATGCAATTGGAGCATTATAATTTCATACACATTAAAGGATTTTACTATTACAAACTGAATGAACAAATGACCAAAGGATCATTAATTATTGATAGCCGGGTACTTTAAATAATTATCTGTAAACTGTAAAAAAAACAGCTAACCTAGACCAATAAACACATTACATACGTAATAGACTATCACAAATGTGATACCAACATTTCTCTGCGAGAATATCGACGCAACTCAAAAATCTGTCAGATTGACCTAAATATGCCAAACGATTTTAAATCTTTGATATTTTATAGTGAACAGAGACACAACGCAGATATCGCACCACCGTTTGCTCGAAAGAGATACAACTAGGCGATGCACCTAGCACCATATATATAAAAAAAAATTTTTTTTTTTTCGATTTCAAAATTCGGGATCCGTCACAATCTGTTCCTAAACCTGTTGATTCGATTCCACACGAAAAATATTGAAGCTGATCCATGGGAGCTTCGCTCGCTCCGCTCCAATTACATTTTTTAGTATGCGACAAAAGATTTAATAAGAAATTTGAAAACCTTAATCTATAAAAATCAAAAGTTTTTAGTTCCGTCGCTATTCTCACAAAGCAGAGACTTAATAAGAACGCGATTTTCTACGAAAGAACTATGCTGAACGCATTTTGCAACACCTAGAATTACGTTTTAGAGCTTTGAAATCTTGGTTTTTGGGTGAAAATTGTTCTTTCAACATTGAACTAAAAAAATGATTTCAAAAATTAACTTGTACAGCAAACGAAACCTGCCACACTGCCCTCTCGTTCGCGCCTTCTACCGGCACGCTTCCGGGAGCAATCTGTCTAATCTGTAATTTTTGAAGTCTAAAAAGTGCGGTTCGCCATTTTTTCTCATTTAAGTTTTAATGTCATTTTTCGACGACCGACAGCCCGACAGACAAATAGACACACAATTATGTCGAGTCTTTTTTACAATCTATTCATCTAAAAACAAAAATATTAAAGCAATGCTTAGTATTATGTAAACAGTATTTTATTTCATAAAGATATCTTAACTCCCACATACATCTTAAAAGATAAAATACATTTGGAATCTAAAGTATTACACAAAAAAACCATAATTTAATTGAAATCCCTTTTTTTCCGGATCGACGACTCTTTTGTTCTCTTCTTCATATTTAATCCTATTTGACTCCATTAGATTACATAAACAAATCGGTTTAATTTAAATAAACTAAATAACCTATAATTTTCTAACATATAATCGAGTAAAGTGACTAAGAGAGGCGATTTAGTATCAAAACTATCTTACACTAAAATAACACACAAGAGTTGGGATATGCCCATCATATTCTTTCTCATAATATGTGAAAGAGACAAAATATGTAACTGATAACTGCCCTTTGTATCAAAAGGTCCTAACAGCATTTTATAAGAATAATTGCACACTAATCCATCACAATCTCAATATTTCCCATAGGATATTGAATTCTGAGTGTAAGAATTTAAGTTGAAATTCGCCGACTAAAATAATACAAATTAGATACCTACGTATCTCAAATACTCAGTATACTGGTCAGTCGTGATGATGTCATGAATCCGTCGCCATTTTGTACTGGTCAGTAAAGTGTGTGTATCTTGTCGAACTGTTTTCCTCTCTCTCGCTCTCACACTATTTTAAATATGGCGTCGATTTATGACGTCATTACCACTGACCAGTGATGTATATTTCGGAATACATCACTGGTCAGTACTGGTCAGTGGCCCTAAACTCCGAAAACAACTGAAAATGTAAATTGTCTATTTTTAATACTAAATAAGCTGTACCAACATATAAAGGAAACTTTACTTATCAATGCCAAGAAATTATTCTAACCACACGAACATCAAATCTTTGGCTCCGAACATACGATTCTTTCTTAAATAAAATATAAGGTAAGTACAATTTGAATGAGCATACTTCATAATCGGGTTATTTTTTTTTTCAGAATGAGTCTCTGAAATTACTACAATTTTATCTTCATGAAAACTGCGGTAAATTACCGCCTTCATGAATTCATTTGTAGTATACTAAAATGCACATACACGAAAAAATTATTGCTGACTCATGAGCTCTTGATCTATATCAAATAATCAATAAGATCTTATTACATTTTGAATTATATATTTTTTTATTTTCAATACTTATATTATAAATTTTTAATAGAAAATTAACTAGAAGAAAATGTGAAACAAAAAGATATAAATTCTAGAAATTATGCCGGGTAAGCACCCTTAGCTCAATTGGGTAAGCAGTGGACCGGACATACAAAGGTTGCGGGTTCAAGTCCTGATACTTGTGAGCCAAGTCGATTTTTCTATTGAAAATATATCTTATTCAGTATATTAAAATTAAACATTCCGCTCGAGCCGAATTTTTTATTTTAAATTATTGAAATATATTTTGAACGCTGTTAACGCAATAATATCAAACATAATAAATTGGATCATATGCGTGCGCAGCATTGGTGTTATTCGCAGGCAATCGTAAACCGGTTAAACCAGTTTCTCTCATAATTTCAATTACGATACCGTTATTATAATCGGTTTTTAATATCGGTTTGGTTAATTTAAAAATAGACCAGCTATTTTAAATGTGCTAACTCACATTCTATGCTAATGGCAAACGTAAGACGCATCGTGCGTGTGCGCAGCTTTGATGGGTAAGCGACAATGTACCGGCATTTTGGTATGCCTCAGAGTAAAACCGGTTGATTTAAATTTGAAACTTTCGGTTTAGTGCATGTAGTAAAACTTAAGGTTGACCGCTTAAATGACCCCTCCTCTCTTTTTCGCGTAAAGAATGACTCGTTTAACCGATTCGTGGCCAATGACGCACCTGTTGCGTCATGAAGAAACCTTTAGGGAGGCCAATGACGCACAATACGCGCGATAGCGCGTCATTCGATTATTGTTAGGGCCTGCGCAAAAATGTTATGAAAATGAGGGTGGCAATGAATGGGTTAAGCGGTCGAGCTATAGTTAGCTTGCTAGATTGAAGAGAGCTTGCTGTGTCTCCTTTAGGATACAATCTAGGAAACGTTTAGGATTTGATTTGCAAAACTAGGAATACATCAAATGGAAGATTTTCTTTCGGACTGGGTTATAGGTGGAGTAAACGCCATCTATGATACGAAGTAGATAAGTGTCACTTTTACACCAATAACTCTATACGAAAAAAAATATTAAAGGCATCATGGTGTAACATGCATCAAAAGTATAAATATAAATTTTAATAAATAAAAGCTATGTTTACTTGTGATCTACGAGTTGTAGACAAATACCCTTAGAAGTAAAATGACCTATCTAAATAATGTAATTTGATTGGAGAGTGAATTGAATGTATTTTTTCAGTGTTTAAATGCCATGGACACTATGATAAACGCCACGGCTCCTTAAACAAAGTATGTGTAAAAAACCGTGAATTATATTTTTTTATTAAGCCATTTTACTGCTAAGGGTGTGATATATTCTATTGCTCACGAAGAATATTTAATCTGTCATCTTAGCATTCTGCTCATTCCAAACCCTGATCATTTCATCATGATCATCATACCCATGTGACGCTATTACATCTCTATAAATATCCTTATCATAATCCTTCTTGTAGAAATGAAACTTTGGACAATGTTCCGGTATAATTCCCACCTTTTTAGCAACAATACCTAAATATATATCGTCGAAGCGAAAATGCTTCACAAATAAGCTTCCTACGTATAATGCTTTCATTGATTTGTTAGATATTAGGTAAGCACCCGCTGTGATGTATGGAGGCCATTTATCCCATGGATATTCGTCTAACGAAACTCTCCATTTACTCGTCCTTAATCTTAGAGGCGAAGACATAAACAGATAGCCAGTATACACATGCTTCTCTTCATCAGACTTCACTTCTTTCATAGGAACTATTTTGTCGTGTATGTGATCTAATAGATTATTCACAGATATGTACATATCATCATCAGTAAATAGGTAATAGTCGGCTGTGGAACAATGCTCATACAGCCAACGGAATGACATCATTGTCTTTATCGTGTTATTATAGTAATTGTCGTGGAAATCCATCTGTATTATATCCTTAAACTTAATCATCTCTTCGTCGATCTGTTTCTGAAGATTGGTCTTCGGGTTCCGATTGTCTATGCCGAGAAAAAAGAGCGTTTTAATTATTCTCCCAGGAATCAAATCTTCTTGCCCGTACGTAAGTCTTATAGCTGTTCTATGACCAAAATGATGCATCGCAGACTTGACTACGATGAATAAATCCAATTTCTCAATAGTGTTGCATTTTCCGGAGTTGGTTAGAAATCTGTGTGGGTAATAGTTGATAGGGGAAACGCTCGGTTTCATACCCGACAATACTTCTTCTACTAGTGGTACAATATTGACGTTCAATGGGTAATCAAACTCGTTTTCGAAGCTTCTGGAATTAATATAGTCACTGATACCAAAAAAATAACACGCGCCAATCACTATGAACACGCACAAGAATAGTTTGTATTTTTTTTCTCTTTTGTGGTATCTTGGAAAGGTGTGAGTTCTCCCCATCACTGCAAACATTCCTGAAAAAAAAATTGTAAATGATTATCTCTAAATAGGTATGTCTATAATATTGATTACGTGATTATTTTATACTATAAACAGGGAAGTATATTTTTTATTTCGTAAAGGTGTCTTCCTGAGTGATTTTTCGAAAAATTATACAGAAAACGAAAATATGTACAATGAAACCTTAATAATATTATATAACCAAATTCTTTGTATTTCCCCTAAAATTTCCAGTAAGAGCTAATGCAAAATATACCTTTACATTACGAATATTTTTGTCAAAAAACTTTTTGTAACAAATTTTTAATAATTGCAGAATATACATGGAAACCTTTACATAAAGTATCCTATCAATTATTCACATTTCATTTCACAATAATTCATGTTTTCACAAGTACAGGCAAGTTAAATTTTTCGCAAGACTAAGTTTAACATGTTTGACACTTGTTAGTTTAAAAGTTGTAATAGCTGAAAAACGAAAAAATTATTCCTTAACAGTCGCACTTCATTAAAATGTGTTTACTTTAATTAGATTTATTCGTTTAAGATAAACAGATGAGTAACTACTACTAGCAATATTTTCTAAATACCTTCCGTTTTTTTATATCAAGATTGCACTGTATTTGTTTTCATACACAAGTTATCTTCTGCTTCAGGTGAAATATTGTAAGTAAAATATTTTGTGTGTGCCTGCGCAGTATGGCAATTGTAAGAAGTTTGACGACCGTTTGGTGCAACGGTAGCGATCCTGCCTTTCGTACAAAGGTCATGGGTTCGACTCCCGGAAGGGGCAAATGTTTGTGTGATGAATAAAAACATTTGTACTTGAGTCGTCGGTATTTTTATATATTTCTATAAATATTTAATATTTAAGTATGGTATTTGTACGTTTATCCGTTACCCTAGTATCCATGACACATGCCTTAAAGCCTTTGGGCTAGGCTAATTAAATTAAAGTGCGAGAAAGCAAGAAAAAGGAATGAAACAAATCCTTCTTTTTTCTCGCGCCGGGGTTATTTTCCATCCGCCTCGGAAATGAAAAACATCTTATATATATAAAATTTCCCTGCAGTGTGTGACCGCGCTGAACTCCGAAACTAGATTTTAATGATTTTTTTTCATTTTGCTGGATTTGTTCCTACTTAGAACATAGGATAGGTTTCATTTTAATTTATAAAAAAAATATTGCAAATTTTGGGATGTTTGGAAAGATGCTCGGCGCCTTTGACGCTTCAATTTCGGAAGGTTCAGGACGTATCGATCGTTATTACATTAGATTTAAGTAATTTTTTATCTTTTTGTAATTTTTTTTAATAAATTTTAACATATTCTTACTTATGTTTTTTTATTTAATTTTTTGCATTCACAATGCAATATTTCTATAAGATATAAAATACGTGTGTAAAAACTAATAACTAAAAACGATACTAGCTCATAGTAGAAGTTGAAATACGTTTGTAAAATTCGACACGTTTGCCAGCGTCTCGGTAGCTCAGCGGTCAGAGCAGGCGGCCGGATAGCGAAAGGTCGTGGGTTCGAATCCCATCTGAGGGCTCGGATATTCTTACATTATATTAAAAAAAAACCTACCTACCGACGTTCCTAAATAGTAATTGCCATGCCCAAAGGTTTTTAGTAATGTTTCGAAAAAACACGCGCAAGACTCCTTAACACTTTTGAATACAGTAAATTGTAAATGTGTGTTTTTGCGTAAGATATATAATGATTAATTACTAAGTCAACTTCAACCACGGTCATTGTACTACCGACATTTCGGGATAAAAATGTATCCGCAAAGAAACGAAGAAATATTTGCATACCCAACTATCATAATTACACCCCAGTTACAAAATACTTACGGTAGTTTTTGTTTGAAAATGGAACTCATAAGTTTAAATGTATACATTACATTATTTTTTGTGTAAGACACAAATTAAAACCTTTTTGAGTATGTGTTAACAAACTGTATGCAAAACAGCGACTACTGAGTGCTTATCAATGTGTACAAGCTTATCATTTCTAGAAGCTGATAATAGCAAGTAGCGTCATTATTGTAGAATCAAAGATAACTAAATCTATCATAAATAAACTCGTGTATTTATACGTGTCATGGGTAGGTTTGTCTAGTGAAAGATTTTTTACAGTTGTTTGGCTAAATGATATTAATAAGCAGATGTAATATCCTGATAATTCATATTTACTGTGTCCAGAATTCCGATTTTTAGGCCTGGCAACTCTAGTCATTGTGTTACAAAAAATCGACTATCGAACAATCGATATTCTCACCATAAGTCACTAATAAGAACGACATTATTCGCCTATTTATTACTGTACTATCGATAGTGTCGATATCAACAGTTGCATTAATAGCGTCCAATGTCGACACCATATTTTATTTTATTTTTATAGGTTTAGTAGTTAGGAATATGCTCAATTAAAATATTAGACGGTAGTAGCACATTTATGATGACCATTACCTTAGATTTTTTTGATTAGGGCTCCTGTAAAGGATTCGAAACATAAGGATTTAATATAAAAGCAAGAATGAACGCGTTGTATCCAGTGATTTTATTTAAATTTATATTTCTTTATGCTTGATAAACCATATTTTTAATTAACTATGTACTTTTGAAATAAATGGTGATTTTCTAATACCTCCTAGAGAGACGTATCCACTGTGGAGCTGATGGACACAGGCGGCAGATAGTGGTTGCGGATCTGAGCATGGAGACGTGCCACTTCTCCGTCCACACTTTCCATTTCGCGTACGAGCTGGGTGAACTGAACAATACCTGCACATCAATGATGATTATTTGTCTCAATGTGGTTTAATTACAGTTGTTAATATGTAAAGAAATTGTAACAAGAAAAAAAATACTTTTCTGAGATCTTTCGGCTAAGAAAATTTTAGTAAACAACTAGTGGCCCGTCCCGGCTTCTCAAGGGTGGACAAAATTCTTTAATTTTTTTCTATTATTAAATATTTTTCCGTTAGCGCCATCTAGCGTCCGGTAGACGAACTACTTGCGGTTAATGCGTTGCTATGGTAACGCATATACAATGGAAAAAGAGCGGACAGACAAACAACAAATTTGTGATCTTAGATTATAGATTTTAAGCTTCTTACAATTATTATTATTAACAGTAAAAATGTCGTATTTCATTTTATTTTTCGCATTCACAATGCCATACCTTCTATAAGCTATAAAATACGCATAAAATAGCCTCACACCTGAGGACTCAGAGCCGTGGTCGTTTTCACAGGCGTATTTATATTTTAAATAAAAAACTGGTTGTGTGTAAAGTCAGTTTATGGACGATAATTTTACGTGATAGCGTCATAAGAAAACATTGATGAAAAATCGCATACTTTTATGAATTGAACTGAATTATCATTATTTTGTATAATACAAAGAAAGAGTTAATTGAAAAATGTTTTTTTCGATAAATTAACATTAAGTTGTCGTAACAAACAATGGAAACCACATTAACTTTTCACTTCATGAAGTGGAAGAGAGATAGATGCGCCACAAGTCGAACGCTAAGGCCGATCGTGGCTCTCGGCTCTCTATCGCTTGTTCCGCGCTCTCGCATGCACGCTCAGCTCAGGGGGAACGTTACACTTTTTCGTGCGTGCAGCCTGCGTTTTATTGATTTATATGACGACATTACGTCAAAATGTTAAAGTAATAATATTTGACAGATTTATTATTAATATATATTATGTTACTTATACTGTTGCAGTGTTTCTCTCAGCCTGAGGAAACAATTGAGTCAAATAGAACATAAACAACTGGGTCGAATTAATTAGTAGAATTTACAGACTGATTCCATTATATAGCTGAAACCTTGCAAAAATCAAAAGTTATTTAATAATTGTTGTAAATACAGAAAACAGAACTTGGGTTGGATATAGAAAGTAGTAACTTCAATGTAGCTAAATAGAGCATTTGGATTTTATATAAACTCGGCGTCAAAAAAATCGCACCTTATAAAAATCTTATTCAAAAATTCCTAAACCTTATATAGAGGATAGTGTTAGGTATCATTAGAAAGGTAACAAAAAGGAGCATCAAACAACAATTAAGTGCAATCTTTTTTTTAATTAAAATTATACAAAAAGCATAAAAATTTGAAAAATAATAAAAAATCTTAATTAAGTCCTAATTAATAATCGATAATTTACAAAAAAAATGTACAAAAAGTGTCTTAAAATTAACTCAAAATCTAGTGTTACCCCCCCTTGCCCTGATGACGGCTTCCATACGGTCCCTCATAGACCTCACCAACTTCAGGAGCTCTTCTTGAGGGATAAGACCCCATTCTTCAATCACCGCGGTTTGGAGTTCCTCTAGAGTCGAAGGAGCCGGATCCCGAGATCGAACCTTACGTTTAAGATGGTCCCAGAGGTGCTCTATCGGATTCAGATCAGGACTTCTCGCTGGCCACTGCATCACAGGAATTTGGGACCTCCGCAGGAAGTCGTTCACGATGGCTGCAGTGTGTGCGCGAGCGTTGTCGTGCATTAATGTGAACCCCTCGCCAAAAGATTCGGCAAAAGGGACCACATGCACATCCAGGATCTCTGTGATATAGCGGCGCGCAGTCAGCGACCCTTGTCCGCGAGCACCTCCGGTCCGGGAGACGCAGACCAGGTCGGTTTTGCCGGCAGCCGACATACCGCCCCAGAACATGCAGGATCCGCCTCCATATTCCACCGTCTCCTGGATGCAGGCTTGAGCGAAACGTTCACCCTGCCTCCGGTATACTCTTCTTCGTCGGTCGTTGCAGAAAAGACACACTCGTGTCTCGTCTGAGAAGAGAACAGCTCCCCACTGCTCAATGGTCCAATCGACGTGGTCGCGAGCAAACTGCAAGCGGGCTCGTCGGTGCGCTGCAGTCAATTTTGGACCTGTAGCAGCTCTGCGGGCTGCTATGTTCTTCTCCTTCAGTCTTCTTCTAACCGTGGATACACTCACGGTGCGTCTGCGAACTGCCTGGAGCTCCTGTTGCAGCTGAACAGCGTTTGAGAAGCGATTTCTCAAAGAGTACGACACAACGAACCGGTCGTCTCTTTCCGAAGTGCAGCGACGTCTACCGGACCCATGTCGCCGGATATAGCCACCGGTCTCTAAAAAGCGCTGGTAGACTCTACGAACCGAAAAACGGCTCAGATTCAGTTGCCGGGCGACATCACACTGCCGCACCCCTGCTTGCAGTAGTGCAACCACTTGAGCGGCCTCATCAGCTGTAGTGTCCATTTTCCAGATGTTCTTTCTTCAGTAAAATCAGTGCGTGTGTCCCCTTCAACGGTTTAATAGCGAATGACCCACATTGAACCCGTGTTGACCTCTTTATACCCACAAAGTTAGCGCAACTCGCGACTCTCCCGAGCAGCAAAATTTCCTTAGAATTTTTGTGACCCTTTATTTGTTGCTTTAGGTTTTATTTGATAATGAAAAATAATGTTTTTTTATTAAGTTAATTAAGTAACCTTTTAAATAAAATTATAATTAATACGACTGCATGTGCATATCCAGAGTTAATGCCATTTGAACGTGATTTTCTTAGAGGTGCGATTTTTTTGACGCCGAGTGTATATTATCTTAGTTGCTAGTCACATTTATTAGTATTTTTCAAAAAATTTCAAAAGTCTTGAGAACATGTACATTATGTCATACTAAATGTTTTTTCTTAATGTACATAATTTAAAATGCATAAAGAAACATGCAGAATAAGAAATGATATTAAACTTCAAAGGGTTGAAATGTTTGGCACCATTTCTTTTGCTTTGTCATTTATTGTGATTATTATGGAAGCATCAATTTCAGCAAATCACAATCGTAATGACATACTGAAATATAACTTTATGATTTTTAATTATAAACAATGTTTTCATTTTCATCATTCATTATTTGAACCTGCCATATATAGCAAATTTATTTATTATATATTATTTATGTTTTATTAGAGCTGTGATCAAAATAAAACACAGACCAATAGAATCAAGCAAGCATGCCGCAGCAGTGGCCAGCAAGGCACCAGTCTCATTTCCATTATATCAAGTTAAAATCACATTTGGAAGTTACTACCCTAATAAATTTTTAGCGAGGCTAAGTGTTACTAAAATTTACCCAAGAACTTATCGCCAGTCTGATTTCATATCTGTCTTCATAGAAAAAAATATCTAACATTGTTAACTGCTGATACTCCAGATCTTACCAGCTCTATAATTTTCCACAAGCTAGGCAGAAGATAGCTAAATTTTTAAAGCAAACAAAGATAAGCATACATTGAAATTATTTCTTCCCTGATGTTCCAAATACAGTCTAAACCATAACTACAATACTGAAGGGTAAGAACTCTAATTTAAGGCGCTATATCTGGTAATTATTTGAATTTTTATTGCGTATTTTTTTTATCTAGGTATTTAAATGCAAGTTATTCATATCTAAAGAAGTTATTACTAGAATAATTCTAGTGTCAGATGGGACTCAACTTTTCGTCTCTTTCTGGATGTATTCTTCTAATTGAGGTACCGAGACCTTGATAGATCTAGAAACTAGAATTATGGTACTTCGTGTCAAAATAATTTTGTTTATTAGAGTAAATATTTTATAAAAAACTATCTAGTCTCCCAAATGTCAGTAGTCCAGTCCTCAAGAAGCCCTTCATAAGCCACTTCAACAAAATTTGATGTCTGAGGGCAAATGATGGTTATTTCACCAACAAATAAGCCACAGCACTTAACCAAGAATATGTGTTGTATCTAGTTTATGGGCAAGTTAAAATCTGAATAATGGGGTCCAATTATTAAAATGAGAAGCTAGTTAAAGATAATTTAAACCGTTACCTTCTCTTGAATTACTGAAACCATAGCGTTTGATAATTTCCATTTCAATCTGCACCACCATAGGGAACACAATCTGCATCATTTTGAGCATCTCATTTCCAGCAGCTTCCTTCGCCTCGTCTAGCTTCGACGAGTAATCCGGTGAGTCTAGTGCGTCTATCACTTCGGTGAGAATCTGGCGCACTTGGTCAACGGTTACATTGTGCGGTGATGCCATTACTGTGATGCTCTATACATTGGTTCAAGTTGTATTTTACATGAAAAGCTTTATGAATATGAGATTCAGAAATGGCAAATTATAGAATTTTGTCATCACAGTAGGATAGGACATCGATAGTAAAAGGAACGAAAATAGAATGCTTTAATTTATTATAAAGAGCAAACTTTTCAGAGAAACCCAGTCGAGCACAGACCAGACCTTACTAACTTAACTACAGACTACATAAGTTTTACTGTCAATCACTTCCATCGCCACATTTTTTAAAGGTAACATTTAAAGGAAGACTAAGGGTACAAAGCCCATATACCCTAGTCTTCAATAATTTGTTCTTAGTTCGATGATGATGAACGAAGATTAGAGTTTATAAACGAATGAAGAATAAAAAATAAAATAACCTCTTTCCTAGGTAAACGAGTTTTAAAGTAGTTTTACTAAAGTCTCCTGTGGACTTCTTGAGAGAGGTCCACAAGGTGAAACAAAGCAGTGAAAAGACACTTTCCGCTGCTTTGTTTCATTTGCCAACACTAGCAGTACCCATCATGAGACCGCCAAGGCAAATGGGATTAAAGGATGGAATTTACCTTCTCCTTTAGCCCGAAACTCCTTTACAACCCTTCTGAAAGGCTACTCGTTATAAAAAAATATATAAACAAATTATATATATAAATTACATACGATTGATTACTCGTATTTCATAAATATTACGAAAATTTCGTTCGCATTGGTTTTGCCTTAGTGATTGCAACATTTCATGTAGCTTTTGTTAATTGCCCTATTATATCTCGTACTTTTCGCTCTAACAACAGCACAAGACTATCGATACTATTGAGTTTACTATCAATATTATAATATTTTTTGGTATTTAACTGTTAGATTTAATTTTTCTAAAGAAATTATTACTAGAAAAATAAATGTGTCTTGTCACTGTCCACACGCTTAGGGACTCTGACAATTGAGTGCTGGTGTTTCAGCTAAAGAAACATTGGCAAAAATTCGACGGGTCTCCAATGTCTCGGAATCGAGTCCCGCCTAACATCTGAGGTAGATTGAATTTTCCAGTAATAATTTATTTAGTACTTCCGATAGTCATACTATCGGTTTGATATCAAAGACTATTTACTGATATCGACAAAATGAATGATCAGCTATCAACTGTGTTGTTGCAACACTAGTCCACTAGTCTATTCATGTTCTGTTCTGTGCTATTCATGGTCTATTCTGTGCTGACACACCTGTTTTTTGTTTATTTTTACTTGAGTTAGTTTTTAAATAAATAGTATACGTTTATGTCAATATATTACAAATACAAGTTACTGTTTTACGTTGTGGAAGATTTTTGGATTGAAAATAGGTAAATTTAATTAAATTCCGTGGTATTGAACAATAAAGTGCGAATACCGATATGAGGATATAATATTGGCTTAAGTTTTATTGTTTTTGAATGATTTTGCCAAAAAAATTAAGATTAGATTAGATTTTATTATTGGTGGATAACAGCTCTCATTGTTATAATTTAGCTGTTTGCATTAGGGATTAATTCACACTTATTTCTTTGATGTTTATCATTAATTCATTGTATGACCACATTTTTAATAATATTGGAGAACAAAGATTATTTATATGTTTCTAAGTAGTGTGTGATCAAAAAGTGTCATTATTCGGTCTAATTTTTTTTCTTCTTCATCCATTACGGGCGGTGTCCGTAACTCGACGATTTCAAGCGCCAATTTTGCTTCTGGAGGATGTCAGCTTGTTCATTCCAGCCATCCCAGTTCTGCCAGGAACGCTTAATGCGCATAATAACGTCTTATGCTTTAAGCATATTGATATATTTGTATTTATCAAAATACTGGACACTGATATAGTATGTATTCTACTCTATTAAATGGACCTTCTTATGCAAACGAGAACCAATCCACGCAATGACAGTTTTGAGAAAAAGCCATATTTGTCAAAATGTTGTATACAGAAGAATTTATTGTAATTTTCAATAAAGTTTAGACACAATATCATGCTTGATGATTTGTTCTTGACAATTTCTACTTGGCAGAGAAACCAAATAACCTGAAAAGCAAAAATCATGTAACAGACCTCAGCAAAGAGGAAGGGAGAATGAAGTACATGATTTATGGTGGAAGACACTACTTTTTGTGTGCTTTGTTCTATTATTTTATTATGCGTATCAGGCCTCCTACACATATAAAACAGTATACTTCACATTATATGTGCCTAAAAAATGCCAAAAGTATGCACCTTTCTTTCGATAAGTTGTAAAATAGGTTACTTATAATTATATTGAATGAATGGGTATGGCTCCATCTTAAACTTTTAATTTTGTCTTCTAAATTTATTTACTTCACTGAATGGTAATCATAACATACAATAGAATACATAATTTGCCTTCGCATTAGCCTGTTTTAAAATTTAATTAATTTAATACAAATGAAGGCAGATTTGGCCTTAAAAGGTCTATGAAGCACAATTTTTTCTATTATTATCGAAGCTTATTTCCATATTTTTTTAAAATCACTTAAATATACTTTTTTTTCAATTGAAATTTTTGTAACTTTTATTAATGCTAAGAAGATGGGTATATTATGTGTGATCATACAACTCATGCTAAAAAATGTGTCGGTTAATAACTTCTGATCTCCAAGTATCACACACAATGTGGAGTATTAATCTTACATTTGCATTAATCATTGGTTAAACAAAACATAATTTTATTTATAGTCAAAATCACTATGTTATTACATAGTAAAGTAAAACATTCCCTGCTCAAACACCAAATGTAATAAGTCGATAATGATGTCAATACAATTACTTTTAACCCTTTCAAATAGAGTGGTAAACATATGTCCCAGACTAAGAATTAATGGGATTATATGTCCCATGTAATTTTAGCACAAGGCTATGACTCCGTTTTACTATTAAAAGTGGGATTGTTTGTCCCAAATCAATTCATAATTTGATTTTGTTGTTTTCAGTAGTCAGAAAATATATATCAACATTAACAAGCTTCCGAAATCAAATTTTGTAATATAAGGTAAACTTTCGAACAAATATCCAAATGTTAAAACGCATTCCTGATACTGTACCTCTATGTCGGTTTGAGTTAAGACTATGTACTTAACAATTTTCTTTTTATTTCAGATTTATTTTTATGAGAGATGGAAAATGAAATCGAGGAGCTGGAGCGTCCAGCAAGTGTGCGGCGCACATTCACACTGCGCAATAATGCAGCACGTCAGGTCGCTGTCAACTTCATGCCGTCGCGGCAACTTTCCTACAGTGAGTGGAACATATTTAATAAGAATAATAATTCTTACACTTGTATTACATAGCCCAAAGCACCGTGTTATGGATACTAGGGTAACGGATTGACATACATATACTTTAAATAGATATGTAATATTTATAGAAATATTTATAAACACTTATGACTCAGATACAAATGCTCGTATTCCTCACATAAACATCTGCCCATTGAGGGACCTGTACCTAGCTCTGACAGTGTGAAAGGCAGGACCAAACAGTTGAACAGGTGCGGGTGGGCGAAATCAGAGAGGGCTCCGGTGGCCTGGGCCTAGTTAAGTGCCCCGTGGAAGTGGCGAAAAGGCTGGCCCAAGAGGGCAAACTGAGAGTGGGCTGGACTGTCGCCACCGTAAAGGCGCTCGAGTCCCGCGCCCTGAGGTGTTTCCGGTGTCTTCAACCGGGACACACCGGGGTGCTCTGTCCGGCCAATATTGACCGCAGTGCCTTGTGCTACAGGTGCGGCGAGGCCGGGCACAAAGCAAGGGATTGCGGGGCAGACCCAAAATGTTTACTCTGCCTGTTGCAAAAGCGCCCCCACAATCATGTCATGGGGGGCAAAGCATGCAAAGCTCCGGCGGTCAAGGGGAAGCCACTCCCTAAGACCTTCGGAGCGCGACAGGCACAGGCCCAGATGGCCATGAAGGTCTCTGTATCTGCTCAATAATGCCTGCACAGCAATACAGAGTCCTCCAGGCGAACATCAACCACTGCACAGGTGCGCAGGACCTCCTCATGCAGCACCTAGTGAAGTGGTCCATCGACCTCGCCATCGTCTCGGAGCCCTATTGCTGCCCTCCGAGGGACAATTGGGCTTCATCATCTGACGAGATGGTGGCGATAGTCGTCCCCACAACTGCGGTCGGCTCCCCTCCCCTCTCGCTCATCGAGAGGGGGTCGGGGTACGTGGCCGTTAGTTGGGGGGGGACATCACCGTGGTGGGGGCGTACTTCTCGCCAAATCGCGCCCTCACCGAGCTCCAACGGTGGGTCGATGGAATGGGACGCGTTATCCGGAGACTGGCCCCCGAAGGATCCTATTCGGGGGCGATCTCAACGCAAAACACCAGGCGTTAGGGCACCCCTCGAGCGATCCAAAGGGGGTAGTGGTGTCGAGCTGGGTGATAGCGATGGGGCTAGCGGTGCTAAATAGGGGCACCGCCTTCACCTGCGTCGGGGGCAGCGGGGGCTCCCGCGTGGATGTCACCCTGGCGACCCCATCGCTATCACCCAAGATCTCCGGATGGCGCGTCCTGTCGGAGGAGGAGTCCCTGTCCGATCACCCCTACATCAGGTTTGAAGCCTACCTGAGGGGTGGACCTGGTGGGCGCCCGGGTGGGGGTACGCAGTCTTGTTTCCCCAGATGGGCCCTCACCAGGCTGAACAGGGACCTGGCGGAGGAGGCGGCGGCGGTGGAGGCGTGGCGGCTGCAAGATAAAGATCGGGAGAGATGGTCGGTCGAGGAGCGGGCGGGGAGGTTAAGGGAGGCCTTTACGGCAATCTGTAATGCCTCCATGCCGAAGGTGAATGGGCGACCCGAAAGGACCGCCGTATACTGGTGGTCCGATCAGATCGCGTCGCTCAGGACAACCTGCATGCGGGCAAGGAGGGCATTACAGAGGTGTCGTCGGCGACGGAGGAGGGTGGAGGGCGAGGAGGAGGCCCTGGAAGCCACCTTCAGGGCGGCCAAGAAGCGGCTCAACCTGGCCATCCGCCAGGCGAAGGACGCGGCCTGGAACGGTTTCCTGGCGACGCTCGACAGGGATCCATAGGGCCGCCCCTATAGAATGGACAAGCAAAGATTCAAGGGCCAGGCTCCAGCGACGGAGATGCTGGAGCCAGAGCTTCTGGCCAGGGTGTCGGGCCTTTTCTCCGAAACGTCGCCGATCCTCCCGCCCAGGATGGTCCTCCCGGCCATCCCTCTCGAGCAGCCGTCGGGATACCAGCCGGTGACCATGGAGGAGGTGGATATGGTCGCGGACCGCCTCAAAGGCCAGCGGAAGGCGCCAGGGCCGGACGGGGTTCCAGGCAGAGTCGTACCCATGAGCAACTAGGTGAGTTCCTCCGCGAGACGTACAGTCTCTGTCTCCAGAAGGGGGAATTCCCAAGGGCGTGGAAGAGGGGTAGACTCTGCCTGCTGAGGAAGGAGGGGCGTCCGGCAGATTCGCCTTCCGCCTATAGGCCGGTCGTGCTGCTCGACGATCTCGGCAAGGGTTTGGAGCGCATCATTGTCGAGCGCGTCGTGCAGCACCTTGAGGAGGGCCTGGGCCCGAACTTATCAGACTTATCGGGTTCAGGCAAGGGCGGTCTACTGTCGATGCCATCCTAGCCCTGAGCGGTGTCCTTGGACATCCGCAACGCATTCAACTCCCTACCATATGAGGTGATCAGGGACGCCTTGAGGTTCCACCAGCTTCCCCCCTATCTCCGGGTCGTCGTGGAGCACTACCTACAGGACAGGGTGGTGCTGTACGCCGACTCGAATGGGAACCTGGTGGAGAGGAGCATGTCGTGCGGTGTTCCACAGGGAGCGGTTCTGGGTCCGCTCCTGTGGAACATGGGGTACGACTGGCTCCTCAGGGGGACGATCCTCCCCCGTGCGGCTATAGTGTGTTACGCTAACGATACACTTATCGCTGCGAGGGGGACGACTTACCTCGAGGCGCGCCGCCGGGCCAAGGAGGTGGCGGAGGTGGCCATAGCGCGCATCCGGGCCATGGGACTAGATGTCTCGGTAAATAAGACCGAGTGCATCTACTTCCATGGCCCGAGGAGAGCCCCACCGGTGAGGGAGGTTGTACTTGATGGGGTGACTTTTATTATTTTATGTTATTGCAATGATAATGTTAAGTCAAAAACGAGTCTCACTTCGTCGGTCTTCGTTTTGCGCCGTAGTAAACATGGTCCTCGTCAACTTGTATGCCGTATTGTTTCATTTTTTTACTATAAAGCAGTCACCTATGGGACGGCCCAGCAAAATACCAACTAGTTCCACTGGACACGATTCAGCGCAGAGCTCAGAGGCTCATTGGTGACAGCAAATTGGCGAAGAACAGGCTTCACACAATAATTCACCGCCGTAAAGTTGCCTGTCTGTCGCACATTTATAGATTGTATTTTGGAGAGTTTGCTCAGGAGCTGCATGTGCTCATACCGCCATCAGACTTTATCCATCGGACATCCAGACGCACCGCGGGCTACCACCACCCTTTCTTGGTCGCTATTTCTACTTGAGACAAGTAGGAAGCCCTTCTCAACTTCTTTTATAATGCGCACAGCAAAGGAGGCAACTTCTTCCTTGCGTCTGTATTCCCGAGTACTTATAACCCAACCGTTATTAAAGCCAGGGTGAATAGGCACCTTCTGGATTAGCTCGTCCCACCGTGAATTATGTCTTGGCCCCCCGGCTTGATACGGATCAAGACCGAACCCATTAAAAAAAACACAAAATTTACTTATTTAGGGTTCCGTACTCCGTATCAAATATGGAACTCTTATAGGATCACTTTGTTGTCCGTTTGTCAAGACCATTTTTCGCAGGAATGCGTGAAGATTGAAGTGGAAATTTATATCGAATACTTAAATTTACGGTCCCTTGGTGTAAAAGAATCAAGCTTCTAAGTCAACGCAGTCAAAAGATATTACCTTTTATGCAACAAATTTTGACACTCGCGAGGGGATCAAATCCTATTCGCTATGTGCAAAGTGGGTGGTGGGGACCGTCAAATCGATCGCAGCGCGCGATGTGACAGAAATGTGAAATAACTCTGGACTGTCATGTATCAAATTGCAATATTTTCATACAATTTCATACTAACGCTATTAAGAATTTTTGAGAAAAAACGTTAAAATTCGCGATATGGGTCACAGTGTTATAAAGTGTAGAAACAGGCGGGAAAAGTTTTTCCCATTGTTGTTCGCTACTTGTTTTTGATAAACTTTCTTCTGTGTTGATATAATGTATCAAAGCGGCAATATGTTTGCACTTGCCACTTTGAATATAAACACTCTCGCACTTAACATTCGTAACGACACGTTCATCATTTATCTGGAATTAAAATTAACATTAAATTAATTAATATAAGTTGAGGTGCACTAACTCAAAAATACAATACTTAGTTCGTACACTTCCGCGCACATTACGCATTTGCATAAAACACTTTTTACGGATTTTGCACATATTTTTTATAATGGTTGTCATGTTCACAATATTTTAATCGAGCACGTTCCTAATTGTTAAAATTGTTTTATGCATATCAAATTGTTTTATTTGTGTTTTATTGAAATGTCAAAAATACAATTTCAATAAGTAGATATGAACTCACTTTAAATGATGTTTCGAAGGGATTATGTGTAACAGTAAAGACGTTTGTCTATCAGAGCTTATATTAAGTAGCTTTGTCCGTTGGTTCTAAGCTCTTCAACGTTTCTCACATGCTGTTCTAATACTATTTTTTCCTTTTTGCATAGTTTGAGGTTGGAAATATATATCATGTTCTAGCGATTCAAATCCCGTACGTATTATAACATACCATTTTTTTGTTAAGGTAGGAAAATCGGTTATTAATATGCACCAACTTTTTTAGATATTTTTATTTAATTTCGCTGAAAAACAATCCGGAAATCGTTATCAAACAATCCAGTTGCCATTATTTGACAGAACTCAAGTCCACAATAATTGTGGTCACTAGAGGCGCTGTCATCGCGCACACAGCGAATAGGGTACTTTTCGTTGACCTAGAATCGTAAAATTTATCAACAAGTAAAGTCTTACAGCACCAGTACAGTAAAAAATACGAAAACCGTTATTTTGTCATAAAATCACATAAAAAGGCAAACTTACATTTGCAATTGAATCTTATGGAAGTTCATATATTTCAACTACAAGGATAAATTGGATTAGATTCAAGAACTCGTAGATTTATAACATTTTCAACATACGGAACCGTCTCCGCGCGAGTTCAACTTGCACTTTTCCGATATTTGTATTTACATCAAATATGTAACTTAATATTAAATTTAATTTCCGTATTTTGTAATGACTTTAAATTCTAGTAATTCTGTACTAATAGGTTATGAGTAATTTGTTAATTTTACTTTGAGTTGTGTGGTGTAGTTGTGTATTGTGACTTTATTTTGTTATATAATAAATTAAACTGAGATTATTGATATTTCTCAATTAGTTATACACGATTTCACCAAATTTTAATTGTAACATCTCATTTTTTCAGTTTTAATATTAAAAAATAAAATTTATTCTAAACAAAATTATAATAATAATATTTTTTTAAATGTTTTATTCTTATATGATTGATGGAGCATTGAATACATTCAATTTAGTATAAGTTTCATTATATTCTTTATAGGACATAAATTCATAACAAGTTCCAAAGACAGGTAAAATTGTTTGCAAAGCTGGAATAATCTCTATAAGAAATCTCTTCCAGACAACCTAGAGTAAGTGTAGTTACTTGTATAAATGAGTGTCATAAAATGCAAACAATCAAGTAAAATATATGTTTCTATATAGTAAATATTTAGACGCCTGATGGTAAGCGACGATGCGATCTAGGATGTGACGCGCTTGATGATACCTATTCACTCGTGACATGAAGACCCCTAAATTGTATTTGTCAGGAAACACAATGTTTATGGCATGTTTATTGTATCTGTTAATGAAGATTTTAATTAAAAAATATAATACAGTTTTAGTTAGATGTAATTGTTAATATTTCTACCTAAATGACCATGGAGCAAGATATTAATACAACTCGCCTAACGACCACTAATTAAGTTAGCACCGGCAGGAGATAATTATGTAGTTAGTTTAGAGAGTGAATCAGATACCAGTTTGATGTATTCCTCGAAGGAATCAACTACATAGGTTGTGTTTGTTCTGAATAAAGTGAACAATTTTGGCCTAATATGTTACATGAAATGGAATTACAACAATTGTTGAATGGTATGTTGTATTTGACATAACTTAATATTTTCTGGTGCTGATAACTTATGGATATCGTTAAATCTCTTTATTAGAGTAAACAGAACTTCATCCTAAGAACTTTTTTATTTATTTATTTGGACTTATGTCAGTTATTTTTTTTATTTTGAGTTTTTAGTTTTGATAATTATTCTGATAGAGTATAATCAAGAGATTTTTAGTGAGCTCACAGCTGTCTTGAGTAAGTTGTTTGGTAAGGGTGTCAAAACTCCTTCCCGTGTATGCCATAGCATACATACAAGGGTAGAAGAGTTGGGGGGGCAAGATATTAGAGGACAGATGTAGTATTTAGAGGATGATAGGAGATAGGAGAGTCCAGGCAAGGAAGAGAGACCATTAGCAGAGTTAAGATGTTTTTATGCTTAACAAACAAATAATTACAGTAATGAGGTACATGCAACTCTTTTGAAGGATAGTCACAGCATGCGCCATTAATATTTAGGTAACAGTCAGTGTTGCCAACTTAAATTAATTTGATCTTATGTTATTTAAAAGCAATCAAGGATTACGCCTTTGAAAATTGGTAGAGTGAGCTGTTACTGCTTTATGGTGTTAAGTGTTGTATTGCTTGTATTGTATTACGACCGTTCGATGCAACGGTAGCGAACCTGCCTTTCGCCTCGACGGTCCTGGGTTCGAAACCCGAAAGAGGCAGATGTTTGTGTAATGAATAGTACGAGCATTTGTACTTGAGTCATGGGTATTTATATATATTGCTATAAACATTACATATCTATGTATCATATATGTTACCCTAGTATCCTTAACACATGCTTTACAAAGGTTTTTTTTGGGCTATGCTAATTGATGTGAATGTAGGAAATGTTATTATTTTATTGTTATTATTGTCATTAAATTAATTAAATCTGCCTTTTCACAAATGTGTTATTTTAATGTTCCTTACTTTTAATTGAATAAAAATCGATATGTGTTGCTTACCAAATGTAAATTTAATATTTAGTAAGCCACACATGTCGATCTGCATCTCGATAGTTTCTTGGGTCTATATTATTTCGCAGAAATTTAAAATTCATAATTTTAGAACGCATACTAATCATTTGGCATAATTTGAAATAGCTTGCTGGCTGGTAATGAATAAAGAAAAACCTAACCTGCAATGTATGTAACTTTATGCCTTTTGATTTATTATGCCAAGTGGCTTTCTGTGTAACAGGATTCTGACAGATAAAGGGTACTCTAGTTTCGTATATTTGCGTACTTATATAAATCTACATCCTCTCTCTATCCGGTTTATGTATGTGTACTGTATGATTGCGATTTAGTATTTATGTCAAATCTTGTTTACTATTTGGTTGTATTAAAAACAACCAAACAGTTACAGTTCTGGCCTATTCAGTATCAGCTATAAAATATGTTTGTACATAGATTTAAGTTGACCGTTGTTATTTAAAAAAAAAGAGTGTGCTTTAGAACATACGCCTAAAGTAAAACTGGCTATGAGAGAAAGAGAGAAAGAAAATGTGTGCTCGCACCTCACTCTCTTGCCCCTACAGGAATAACGAAACGTAGCTCTCTCTCTTTCTATCTTCACTAACTTATATTTCCCTCTCAACGTCCGTTCGCCTCGCACGATCACATTATTCGTAACGCTCTCGTCACGCATTCACCAGCTTACTCCCCAAGTCAAGTTTGCGTTAAGAAGTTTAACTTCAAAAATAAAATAAACATTAAAATGCTTTATCAGATACTCTTCGCCTGAGACGTTCGAACTCAGAGCACAATGCTCTATTGGAGGAAACCGCAGCCGCCCCGGATGAAGTCGACGCCGACAAACGCGCCGCACTCATCGTGCGCGAGATGGAACAGCATCGCCGGCTCATGGAGAACAACCCCGAGTCTGAGGAGCTGCGGAGGTAAACGGACTTCAATATTTATTTTTGAAGCGAAGCTTCTATACGATCTTTCGGGTCGCTCGCTATAGGCGCTCGCCACGGGGCCTCTCTATCCGTGCAAGCTTCACATCTTAGCTCACCGCTGCAAAGTTGCCTTTTTATCGGTTTTCTACAGATTGTATTTTAGAGAGTGTGCTCATGAGCTGCATATCGTCGTTGCGACTTTAAGACCTCCTATGTGTAAAGTTCATGTTTACGAGATAATTGATAAAAAGTGTGTACTGAAAAAATATGAAGAAACTAACTCCAACAAAATGAAAAAACATTCATCAAAATCGGTTGAATAGTTTCGGAGTTCATCGCGGTCAAACACTGTGACAAGGATTATTTATATATAAAGATGTTGAGTACAGTAAAAATGTACAATTAGCATCTCGCGATAGGGTCTGACGTCCAGTCATCGCCCTCGGTTCGGCGGCACGTGTAAATATGTGTATGTGTGCATATATGTAAATTAAATTTCAGTGGATTCCTTTTGTTCCATTTTCTTACAAATATGGCCACAAGATTGTAAAGAGTGTTTTTTCCTATTTGCTGGATTTGTTCCGACTTAGAACATAAGATAGATTTCCTTTTAATTTATAACATATCAACGCGTGGCCGGGTCATCTAGTATATAAGGTGGAATCAAATTAACTGCCAGGACTTCGTGGAGTGGTTGGGTCAAGTGTAAAGAATATGCTTAATTAGGATTTTATATTGTAAAAAAATAAAAGCTTTTTTTCGTTTTTTTCGAACTATGACTTCATTTTATCTCTTTCACTGTCATTTCCTATACTTAATCGTTTTTTTTCAGTTCATCTATCAACTATAAAATTAACCAAACTATCTCCAATTAAAAGTAGGCATAATCACGCACAGCTGATCGCGCGGTACAATGAACCGCAGAGCGGGGAGCGCAGCGCGCGCTCCTTTCATTACAATACTTAAAAATACGTTAAATACTGAATTGCCGCTTCCTTCAATAATTATCTATACTATGATAGTTATAACGGATTACCTAGGTACCTAATAGTTCGATTGTAGGCAAGTTCAATAATACTTGTATAATAAATGTAAGCAGTTTAAGCAAAGAAACAAACCATCAAAACTCTAAGTACTACATTCAATGACACTGGCGTGGAAATTAAAGAAGAAGTTGGAATTATCTAATTTATTATACTGTATAGTAAATACTTACGAGTTCCGAGTAGGTCTTGGTAGCCGATAGTAATATTAGTAATCTATCATATTCCTTTCCAATGCGGCAGGACCGCGAGGTCTACCAGCGTCGGTCGCCGGTCGGTGGGTCGAAGCGGCCATGTTTTCGGAATCGATTACAAAGCGTTGTGGCTACCTCTTATCCTCTCAAACCTTTCTTCATGCCGTCTTACGGCAGTACTGAACACCTCATTACATTCACGGTAGCAAAACACCTTTTCCAGGAGTACATGGACTCCTGGTTATTATGACGAAGCATGATTAACATCGGTTCACTTACGATAACACACAACAAAATACGTGGACGCTGACTAGAAAGCGACTGCGATTCGAAAAGTTATTGCTTGAAGCACAGATGTATACCTACTTGTAAAGCATGGCTGAGTGATTGTTTAGGGCGTCGTTACACCTTAAAAACATGTTGATTAAACATATGACTATAAGTCTTTTTAGGCTTCGATTTTCAATTAGATTTGATTTAAAAAGGTAAATACAGATTTTTCTTTACTATAAAAACAAGTAAAATTGAGTTCGGAAACACAAATCATATTCGAGTTTATTATTTTAGATCAACTGCGGAATATTATTTTCATTAATTTTTGTTTTTTAGAAGTCTTCTTTCGTAATTGTAATTTCGCACTAAGCAAAAAAAAAGAATGCAAATTGGTTGAGAATTCGTTTTTAGAACTATCCAATATTTATAGAAAATTATCGTGAAAACACCACCACCTCAGTTGCCTACACTCTACTAGTTATGTACAACTGCTAGTTATCTACAAAGCACCTATCAACTCACTATACAAGAAGTGAATATGTAAGTTTGATTGAATGACAGCACCTAATTTAACTAAATAATTTGCTCTATTTCTAAGTCATTTATTGAGTTCGACTCATAGAATGCGTGTAAAATTTACATTCATATTTAAAGATTAAGTTTCTATGAAGTGAAAAAGCAACATCCAAAAATCGACTATGTTTATAAAGTGTAGTCAGCCTTATGTAGGTATGTGCTTCCGAGAACCTCGTGTGTGTTTCCAAGAATCTCATGTTGCGGCATCTTTGATCTAGCGCTCTCTCTGTCCCGCACCCAGCATGTAGTTCAGTCATTCTCCGCTCACTGTGTGTTTGTGTGAATACGCCAGTATTGCCAGAATGTAATTTTTGAACAGTTTTAGTTATTTTTGACCGTTACATGTTACTTCTATGTTTTACGATTCTAAATGGTACTTTTACTAACAAGTAAGAATTAACTACTAAAATTGAAAAAAAAAACAAGCTACACAATTTAAATAAAAACACTTTTACCAGATTAATTGCGCATTTAATTTTTTTCTTCAATATTTAATATTCATGTTTCGACTCCTTTACAGGAGCCGTGATTACAGGATGACTAAGGTAATGGTCGTCCTGCATGTGCTTCATAACTGATCAGTTTATACAAAAAAAAAAATTTGTTTTGCATTTTTTATTTTTCTTATTATATCGATTACTATAAAACTAATGAGTTAACCACCAATTCCGCAATTGGGAGGCCCTTCTTAGAATAACTGGCGAAAGAAACTTGAACATGAGGGACCGAACTCCATCTTTCTTATATCATTTACAGAAAGAGCTAACTATATCACTAGGTCTCGCAGTGTATGTATTTGCAGATATTAATTTATAAATTGGCTCATTGTAAAATGCAATTGTAAATTTCGACGCGTCTACCAGCATCACGGTAGCTCAGCGGTCGCCTGGATAGTGAGAGGTCGTGAGTTCGAAATTCACTTGAGGACTCGGCGATGTTGTTTTTTATAGTCGTATTTTATTTCATAGAATTATGGCATTGTGAATGCTAATAAATAAATACAAGTCCAAGCTATGTACCATCCAGCACAGTGGTAGAATTTGGTTTTGTTTTGCATACTCTTTACTACTAGTAAAATTTAGCGAGTTTTAAGTACCTATTAGTTTTTTTTTCTAAATAAGATGTTACATTTTTAAGACGTCTCATGTTAGTTTTGACTATCGGCTACTGGCAACACTAGCGCACGCAGTGTGTAAATAATATAATAATCATAATCATAACATACCATAATGTTGTGTCTGTGAATGACTTAAAAATAGTAGTTTGATATTATAAAACTTTGTAATTGTGTCAAATGAAAAAGGAATACTATCTCGATTTCTGCGTGTAGTGTATTTTGTGTACGGTATTAACAACCTAGATAGAAAATGCTAATTTTGTGATGTTTTGTGATAACTTGTTAAGACATACTTCCAACTTTAAGTATTTAAAATACTAAGGTATCCAATAACATTTGTAAAAAAGCAATGAACTTTTGAACGCCTGAAGGTAATAATTTATTATATCAGTAAGGCTTATTATCTTGGTAGGTACGGTATCGGTTTTTGTGTACATAATACCATATTAACAAGCGGGAGCCGTCAGAGGTGATAGAAAGTTATATTACCATAAACTAAGTTCTTTGTGCTGTGATGTGATGTAAGTGTATCGGCTACCAAGACCTTACACCAAATTCACCGACCTCGTAAGTGTTTCCTATAGAGCATAATAAATTAGATATTTATTTAATTTTCCACGCCATTGTCATTGAATGTAGTATTTAGAGTTGTGATGGTTTGTTTCTTTGCTTATGTATGAGTTACGAAAATATTATCCAAGAATCATTGAACTTGCCTACAATCGAACTATTAGGTACAGGTTTTACTACAGTATAGGCTTTACCTAATAGTTCGATCAGAGTATAGATAGTTATTAAATGAAGCAGCAATTCGGAAATTCTTAAGGTTGACGTTTTTTGAAGTGTTGTAATAAAAGGAGCGCGCGCTGCGATCGCCGCGCTGCGGTTCATTGTACCGCGCGGATCAGCTGTGCGCAATTATGCCTACTTTTAATTGAAGATAGTTTGGTTAATTTTATAGTTAATAGGTGAACTGAAAAAAACGATTAAGTATAGGAAATGACAGTGAAAGTGATAAAAAGGAAGTCATAGTTCGAAAAAAACGAAAAAAACCTTTTATTTTTTTACAATATAAAATCCTAATTAAGCATATTCTTTACACTTGACCCAACCACTCCACGAAGTCCTGGCAGTTAATTTGATTCCACGTTATATATGTACAGTCAAATCTCATAACCAGTCAAAACCACTTTTGACTGCAAAAATTAGGCAAAAGTACTTTTGACCAACGACCTTAGTTAAAACCACTTTTGACTGATTTTTGCAGTTAAAAGTGGTTTTGACTGGTTATGAGTTTTGACTGTAACATATACATTATTAATTTTAATTTGTTTTCCCAACGTTTTCTACCAGGGAGGCACTTCGAGATCTACCCCAGGGTCTGACTATGAAAAGGAACGTCCGGGCCAAGCTGTCAGCGTCCGTGAGTCTGCGTTCTCGGCAGCGACCCATCTCTTGCTTCAAGAGGTTGAAGTACAGGATCAGTTTTGCCTTTAAAAGGGTAAGTATAAATTGAAAAAATACATATTTAGTTCTTACACATCCGCGCACATTACACATTGAAATAAAACAATTTATTTACGATATTTTGCGCATAATTTGTATTTAACTCTTTTAGTGCCATTTATATTTGAACAATATATGCTAAAAATGCCAGTAAAAAAGTGCATTTTTATAGATAATTTATATGAACAAGAGTTACATAAACGATGTTTATACAAAAAATATATGATCGAAGATAGTTAGAATGCAATATAATGAATAAAAATACGAACACGGTAACACGGCCGTCACCTGCACGCGCGCTCTCCAAAAGTGAGCTGTCAAAAGAGCGCTATGGCGACGCTGGCATTTTTCACAACTAGCGAGAGCAGCGCGACGGCGCTCCTTGGTACTAAAAGGGTTAATCCTGACGTTTCGGCTCCTTTACAAGAGCCGTGATCACAAGCTAAACTAAGGCAATGGTCGTTATATATTTTCCACTACCTTCATAATATTTTAATCAGGCACGTTCCTAACTGTTATTTTTTATTAAAATTGTTTATGTAAATAAAAAATAAAATGCTATTTAAACAATTTTGATTTATATAAATTTAAACAGGATCGTGCCGGTTTCACCTTATATATTTATCACGACAGCAGCATCAAATGTAATGAGATTATTGAATATTTTGTTTTATAAGTATTTAATCGTGAATGCTCGTATTCATCACACAAACATTACCTTTTTGGGATTTGAACCCACGACCGTCGGTACGAAAGGCAGGACCGCTACCCTTCCTCCAGACAGTCGTTGCTTCTATGTTAATAATATATTTTTCGTTTCATTCTACCTCTAGATGCGTGACCGCTTCCGAGATTTAACTTTCTCGATAGAATTATGGTACGAAGCGATACGAAACATTGAAGGTCACTTCGGTTCAGCTGTGGGCTCCTACTTCTACTTCTTGCGATGGCTGTTCGCCTTGGACCTGGTCCTCTGCGTCCTTATGGTGGCCTTCGTCGTGGTTCCTCAAGCCCTGTACAGCTCTGATAAGAACTCAACCCTTGACAGAGGATTTGTGGATATCATAGCTGGGAAGGTAAACTTTTATTACTCACGATCTATTCATTGTAAAATAATTCATCTAAAATTATTTTATTCGATTTTCAACTTTAACTCCAATATATAGAGTTCAATATTATTCTCACGGACAAATAATCCTAAAATAATTCATCTAAAATTTCTCCATTCGATTTTCAACTTTAACCTTAATACGTTAAGTTCAATATGGATCGCATGGACAAATAATCTTAAAATAATTCATCTAAAATTACTTCATACGATTTTCAACTTTAACTCCAATATATAGAGTTTAATACTTGATATATCTATTGGCTGTAAAAGGGACATGGTAATTTATTATTCAAGTAATATAAATTCATTTAATATTTGCGAGCTGAGACACCATTTCAATTTGTTTTTTGGTCTTGGTAAGACGCTTTTCGCATCCATAAGAAAATTTTTTATTTTGATTACACTGTTAAGAATAATTTAAACTTTTATTTGTTAAAGTCACCCATAAGGGAAGGCAAAGGGTACCAAGGTAATCTCTCGTCACGCATTCACCAGCTTACTTCCCGAGTCAAGCGTGTGTTAGATTTATTAACTATAAAGTATGATAAATAAGTTTTTTACATATGTTTTCTTGTTTAACTTAAAGAAAAGCATCTTTAGCTTGATAGTCAGTGTAGTTTTCTTGTATGTAAATAACAAATTGCAAGCTTATTTATACAACACACACTGATAAAATTGTAAATATTAATGGATAAGTGATAACAGAGTTAAGATTGCCTAAAGGTTGGTTTTTGCTTTGGTAAATCATATGATTCTTATTGAAAACAATTTGTCATTAACATACAGGAAAACTACACTAACGTGCTTAAAGAAATTTTACTTCAAACAGTTGTTTTATTTATGTGGATGGTCGTTCCGCAGGGTGCGTTTGAAGACTCCATCTTGTTTTACGGGCATTACCATTCCGGGAACGTATCCCGGACCGGTCCGCCATATTACATGCCGTTCGCCTATTTCTTCACCATGATGTGTCTCTACCTCATGTTCTTCGCTGTACTCTGCTACAGGTATCATATATAATTAAGATTACTCTCAAGTCGCTTCAATCGTTTCCAAAATCAGAACTTTTATACGCGGCCACGCTCGGCTTTAAATATGAATCAAATCAAAGATTTATTGGCATAAATTATGAGTACAAAAAATGTAGATGACTTAAATAAAATTAATGCATCTTACCCTCACGGTGTGTGCAAATTTAAAACATAAAGAGGATATTATAGAAACATAAATGGTATTTATGTAAACAATTAAAAATTAAACAATTAATTCATATAAAAATAGTAATAAATGTCTGTTCATAAAGTAAATTATACATGCTATAGAAAATGAAATGTCAAAATTTTATTAATTAATTACATTACACTTTGTCATTGATATATTCGTCAATCGAGTAATATGCTTTATCAGCTAGAAATTATACAGTTGTGCCTTAAAAATGTGAGTAATCTCAATTTCTTTTATACATTGCGGTAATCTTATCTTAATATATATAAATCTCGTGTCACAATGTTTGTCCTCAATGGACTCCTAAACTACTTAACCGATTTTGATCAAACTTCGTAACTATCTGTTATTTGATCTAACTTAAAAGATAGGATAGGTTTTATTTTAATTTATAACACAGCAACGCGTGGCTGGGTCAGCTAGTAATATATACATATAAATTACGTGTCACGTTGTTTGTCCGCGATGGATTCCTAAACTACTTAACCGATTTTGATAAAACTTCGTAACTGTCTGTTATTTGATCTAACTTAAAAGATAGGATAGGTTTTATTTTAATTTATAACACAGCAAAGCGTGGCTGGGTCAGCTAGTTTATTATATACTTTAACACCCATTGAGAAAACAGTCTTGTTATAAACACTGATGTTTCTATGTTGATGCTTCTTACTGTTCAGAACTTTGTAGTTCTTAATGTTTTTTTTTCAGAAATAAAATTAACTCGCATATATATAGCGAATTAGTAGCTGAAGGTCTTTGCGGTTTGCAGGAAACTATTTCAGCAGGAGCTAAGTCGCGACTTTCGTGAACAGTCTCACTCACTCGTCTTTTGTCTAACTTATACCATTATTGATGACCGGTTGGTGCAATGATACCTATCTTGCCTTTCGCACCTACGGTCCTGGGTTCGAATCCCGGAAGAGGGTGTTTGTACGATGAATACGAGCATTTGTACCCAATGGGTGTTTGGGTGTTTATATATATTTTTCTATGAATATTACATATCTATGTATCATTTATGTATGTCTATCCGTTACCCTAGTATACATAACACATGCCTTACAGTACTTTGGGCTAGGTTAATGGTGTGATTGTAAGAAATATTTTATACGATTTATACCTACGCAATAGGTTTCTTGCATGTAATTTAAAAAAAATCTTGTATTTTTTCAATATTCTTCAAATCCTTACTAATATTATAAATCGAAAAGTGAGTTTGTTTGTTTGTTTGTTTGTTCCGCTTTCACGCCGTAACTACTGAACCGATTGCTTTGAAATTTTGCAGACGTAAAGATAAAAGTCCGGATTAAATAATAGGGTACTTTTTATCCTGTAAAAAATTGATATTCCCGAGGAAAAACAAAAATATTGTTTGCTTGATGGATGGATTGTAGATGCGCTGTGTGTCGTTTAAAACAAGGTAAAATATTGCAAACGAATATAAACATGTAAATTTAGAAGCTAAATGATACGATAATGAATCCCCGAAAATGAGGAATTCCCGGGGGAAGACGTACAATTTGTTTTATCGTCTAAACTGTTTTTTTACATCTACTTATATGTTGCAAACGAATATGAACATGTAAATTTTGAAGCTAAATGATACGAAAATGAATCCTCGAAAATGAGGAATTCTCGAGGGATGACGTACAATTTGTTTTATCGTCTAAACTGTTTTTTTACATCTACTTATATGTTGCAAACGAATATGAACATGTAAATTTTGAAGCTAAATGATACGAAAATGAATCCTCGAAAATGAGGAATTCTCGAGGGATGACGTACAATTTGTTTTATCGTCTAAATTGTTTTTTTTACATCTACTTATCCTGAAATCACTAAAGTATACTATCCAGCGTTACATCGCGCTTCTTAGATTTTTCCGTGGGAATGAGAAGTTTTCTTATAATTGTGCTTTATACCGCAATATAACCGAATTCCACGCGGGCGAAGCCGCGGGCGGAAAGCTAGTATATAATAAACTGACATGACGGCTTTCGTTAAAATCGATAATATATATTATTTTTTGAAATAGTATTTTTTTTTGTTAAATATTATGCATAAACGAAAGTAAATTTCAAAACAAACTGAGCGGTTGCGACGTTACATGACATGAAGCCATGCGTTTGCCGGCAACATATATCATTACAATGTATGTAGATTCACCCATAGTAACGTGGCGAGTCATGTCATGTGACGTCATTCAAAGCGCGTGGAAATGACGGCTGTTTGAAATACGATTAATGCACTGACCCAAGAAAATATTTTTTTTAACCATAATTAATTCTATAAAAAAAAATCAAAGTATTTTTCTATTAAAAATGACTTGATTTAACGATTTATATAATAAAAAAAAATCATGCAAGAAACCTATTCGTGCAATCCGCGGCTACTCTTTCGTAAACTTTTATAAACAAACGATTGTTACAGCCCTCCTTCGTAACAGTATGTTTCTTTCAAATACAGAACTGCGTATTCCTACCGCCGTAACTTCATAGAGACCTCCGGTGGTCTGAGCCACCTGTTTGCCAACAAGTTGTTCTGTGGATGGGATTTCAACATCGTCACACCTCAAGCCGCAGCTTTGAACGCAGCAAGCATATACAACGAGTTTAAGGTACGACTGAATTTTAGATCTTATGCTAACGCCTTAAAGAACAATTTTGGATATATGTATGTATATAGCTTCTTTCTATCGGACTTTAGAAAATGCCTCACTAAAAGCGGAATCCTTGAGGCCGTTATGTGTTATGAAATTATATGAAAACTTTGAACACACTCGCTCACACAAAACAACACACACGCACAGCACAAACCATAGATACACGCACAGCACAAACACACATACCCACTCATACGCAAAATACACACATTTTCCTCCATTTATGACAAAACAAGAAAATTTTAGTAAATGTAAATAACTATAGGAAAAACCTAAAATTTCGCCCCGTTTTTTGTGTATAGTTAAAGGCTACTGATTTAATAATTATCATATGACAAATTAACTTCAAACTTTAAAGTTTGACACAATCTTTGGTATATATTTTTCATAACCTGCATAGTCTGTATTCACCCTAAAAATATCTGAGATATTGATAATTTATTTAAAATATAAGAAAGAAAAGCAAAACTTACGGGTCCTTTATTATTTTCATTAGGTTTTTAATTGAAAAAACATATTTCTCTGAAAGGATATTTGTTATTGTAAATAAACTATCTTTTAAGTTGAATATTTCTAGAAGAACACATCTTACCTGATAGGAGAAACAACATTTAATATTCCGCAAAAACAAACAGGTTTCTTATTAATTACAAAGCAAAAATCATATCCTTACTATTTTCAGTTACTATTATGCCGTCCGATCGGAACGGTAAAATAGTATAATTCTTATACTATTTTACCGTTCCATTCGAACCATTAAAGATACAGCGCGACAAATAAAAATTTAATATAAGATGATAAACATCAATTTCATAAATTAAAATAACTATTTACCGAACAGGAACTACTCAACGAGCAAAATAAGAACAAGCCGTCCGCTTCATTCTGGACACGTGTGGTGCGGTACACAACGAATATCGCCATTACTGCTATCGTATTAGGGACTATAGCCGCTTTGGAATTCGGGCTATGGAAGCTTTTGGCTACAGAACCCAGTCTTCCTAGGTGGGAGCTGGTGGTGTCATTGACCTTGTGCGGGGTATTGGCGGTATTTCCCCTCATATTCGGAATTATAGTCAGGTATGTATGAATTTCGCAATGTGATTTTATAAATATGTAAGACAATAAATTGAAAAAAAGGCCATGTCAAAAACACTTGTATGAAAAGTCTGATAAGAGTTGAAGAAGCGAGAGATTTATGGCAGGATCGTGATAAGTGGAAATCAGCGATCTCTGAATATATTTATGAAAAGAAGAAAAAAATAGTGAGTGCCTCCTAACACATGATATATTTTCATTAGTAGTAGTTATAGTTGAATTTCTATACTGTGGCAAATATAACAACCTTCTTAAATTTTGCTAAATTGCCTCTTATAGCATTAAGTAGTTACTAGAATTTTAATTGTTTGAAACATTATCCAGTATAATATTAATGTCTATAGTCCATTTTTCCTTACGTGAGCTAAGTAGTAAACAAATATGGCGGTCGACATTTTTTAGGGTTGGGAACCATTGAGTGAAAGGGTGACATCTTTAAGTGATTGAATGAGTGTATGAACCTTTAGATTATTGGGTTCTTAAATACGGTCGAGGTAATGAAATAAATTCTTCAGGCTTTACTTGTAGTAAATACTTATAATAATTATAATAACTATCACTGTCAGTTTTTCTTCGCTTTGTCCCTACTGCAGATGAAAACAATATAATGTCACAGTGGAAATGTATAAATATGTGTCTAACAAACACCTAAATAATAAACAAAGACAAATACTAAAAACTGACTCACATCAAAACATCAACAATGAAGACCTAAGATATTTTTAAATTTCGATATTTATTAGATTTTGTTAATTTGCGAAATTCTGATCCGATTTAAATATAATTTTTATGGGACCACCCTCAAAGTATCATATTTATCTCGTAAAACACGGTCGAATTAAGAACCTACTTTTTTTAAATAATAACAGTTGCAGCAAAAAGCTAATTATGAAAATAACCACGGAAACCTTAAAATGAACTGATTCGTTACAAACCATTCATACATTCACTTCACCCCATCCTTGTTTTATTTTTCAATTATGACATATTGTTTATTTAATCTGTGACCGAGAAGGTCTTGGAAATTACGATTTTAGCTAAAAAATGTTATTTGTGAGGATATTTCAAAGCAGTTTTCAGTGAAAATAAATGCGTTTATATGTAAACTAATGACTATGATGTATTGTGGCAACGTTAAGTGAGTGATTCCTTCGGAATATCGTAAATTGTGATCCAGTGATGTTTGTTTACTATTTAGCTCAAGTAAGAAAAAATACACTATAGACTTTAAATAGGGGCGAAAGCACATCCACGCATCTTCACAAATACTTGGTGGGTAATAATCCATCAGTATTATACACCAATATTTACTCCAACATAAATTTTAATAAGATTACTAAAATCATTAAAGTGACGCTTCCCGTTGCCGCCAAAAATTTTGTGGTGTATTTGTATAATAGTAGTAGTTTATATACGTCCTTTTTGAGACAGGCGAAGGTCTAAGCCATACTGCCAGTTCTTGAGTAAGAGATGATAATGATAGCCGATCCTTAAATTATAGATGATCAATAAATGACAAATAAACAGTGAAATATCCCTATCACTAGGTTTGGGCAAAGTTGTGAGGTTTTATCGAAACCTCCCAACCGGGTACATCTTAAGAGAGCAGAAAATGACAAATTCCGCTGCTTTGTTTCACTTGCCAACTCTCTTGCATGTTCACAAACACTTTGTGGCTAATAATCCACCATTATAACTCCTAATCCACCACAACACAAATTTTAACAAGAAAAAGAAAACCACCAAAGTGACGCTTCTCGTTCCCGTTAAAAAGTCTATATTTGTATAAGTTGTTTTTTTTTCACAGACTAGAGTACTACGCTCCCCGAACTGCGATGTACGTGACATTGGCGAGGACTTGGCTGTTGGACATTGGTACTTTACTACTGCTGCTCGTCTACTGGTCGCACTCAAATGTACCGGTCAGTATTAATGTTTACAAATACATTGAAATAAAACTATTCTTTATTATTTATTTCTTTAGCACGGTTACATGGTATAAAACTGACAATATTTGATTGAAATAGTACATGTGACACCCTACAAGGGTGTTGGCAGAATGAGTGACATGTATTATAACGGATTGTTATCAAGTTAAATACAACTTTTTTGATTTTTTTTTCATTTTTTGGGGTAACGAACGGTTTCACATAATGTTATTTTACAAAATAATCGTACTAGCTAATTACTATGAATTATGATTGTGAAAACCGATGACTACAAGTAACTTAAATTCCAAAAGTGGAGTAGTTGTTGACTTAAATCTATCAAGTCTGAACTTTAGTATGCCTGAATTATTTATTTAAGGTTTTTGTTTAGTTTAGTTTTAGTTTGAAATATTAGCAGTGTTGAAATAGTGATGTTGTTATCATTTTTTGCAAATAATAAAAGTAAGATGAAGGTTGGTTCCCCTGTTCGAATTTCTTCCGCCAGTTCTTCTAGGAAGGGCCCCCTATTTCTGAACTGTTGCTAGACTGACTAGTTTTCAGTAATCGTCGATACAAATAAATAACTAAATAAAATAAAAATAAAACAAAGGT
The DNA here is from genome assembly GCA_927399485.1 of Calamotropha paludella. Lineage (NCBI taxonomy): Eukaryota > Metazoa > Arthropoda > Insecta > Lepidoptera > Crambidae > Calamotropha > Calamotropha paludella. Next base: position 25,711,264 of record OV656812.1, read on the forward strand.
AGTACTGATGACCATTACCTTCGTCATCCTGTGATCACGGCTCCTGTAAAGGAGTCAAAACGTCAGGATTAAATATAAATAATGTGCAATTTATCAGGTTAAAGTAGTTTTATTTTAATGTGTGCGGAAGTGTAAGAAGTAATCAATCCATTATATTTTTGAGTACATATTTAGGTATTTGCATCTTATTTTGCTACTTTTTTAGATTTTAATTTAATTTTAATTATGATTTTATTTTTAGTCTATAATCGGGGTATTTTTAGTCGATAATCGACTCCTCGTGGGTACTATAGTCTGTGGAAAGCAATATAAACCTTATTATAATTTTGTACATCTCTTAACAGACGATTTAATAAATAATAACATAATTTTATGATAACATAAGCATTAAATTTTTTGTAATTAAAACATTTAAATTTATATTTTTTTATTTAAAGAAATTATAAAAAAAATCTAATTCTCTTTGGTGTCAGGCGGGACAGGGATGTAGGTACAGATCATAAAAGTATAAGTGAAGTAAGTTTGTTCGTTAAAATTACTCTTAATGTCTAGTCAATAAAGATCAGTTTCGAGTAAATAATGAAAAAAGTTGTTATTAAATTAAACTTTAGCACGTTGGAATAAAGAGCAATATTGTATCGTAGTGCTGGGAGACGGCGTTGGGTCAGGAGGCGTATCGCCTTGTGTTGCTCGACGCACTTATCTCGCTGTTTTTGCTGCCACTACTTGAGTTCTGTAGGGCTTTGCTTTATAAGTGAGTTTTATGTTTGTTTTATTTTTTGATTTGTTAATTTAATTTAAGTTTTTATTATTTACTTGTTTATATTTTATAGAAACTTTAGTATCAATTGGTGTTACGTCCTAAAGGTCTGAAATATGAGTTGATGACCGTGATAGTGAACTTGCCTTTCACACCAGCGGTCTTGGGTTCGAGTCCCGGAAGGGGCAGATTTTTGTGTGATTAATATGAGCAATTGTATCTAAGTTATGGATATTTGTATATATTTCTATTAATATAAATTATTTCTGTATGATTATATCATATTTATGAAGATATAACAATTTATTGCAGGGAACTAAATTGACAAAATTATGTCAGTAAAATTATTGTAACGCATCCTAACAAAAAAAACAAGTTTTGTTTTGGTACGTCGGATTTACCAGATTATTTCCGTAAAAAAATGTCATTATGGTTTTGGTAAACAAAATTAAGATTAAAAATTTATTTTTTTTGTTCGAACACAGTTCGTAACCATATTGTTACTAACAAATATGTATAGTATTTCCGAAATAAAATATTGAATTGAATTAATACAAAACAGTAAATATATTCTCCTGTAAAATTTGCCGACTTTTTGCTTGACGTCAATAGAAATATATATATTTTTTTCAGATTACATCCAAAAGGTTCGCCCCCTGAATTCAATGTGGCGTACAACTCGTTGACTATAATATACAATCAAACAGTCCTGTGGTTCGGCATGATATTCTCGCCTCTATTGGTAGTGGCGGTAACGTTCAAATTCCTACTGCTGTTTTACGTGAAACGCGGGTGTGCTAGCCGAGCTTGCCAGCCTGCAAGAAAGGTGTGTGATAATGTTAAATCTATAATCTAAGATCACAATGGTTTGTGTGTTTGTCTGTCCGCTCTTTTTCCATTGTATCAATAACGTTACCATAGCAACGCGTTAACCACAAGTAGTTCGCCTACCGGACGCTAGATGGCGCTAGTGGAAAATTGTTTAATAATAGTAAAAAAAAAATTTGTCCACCCGTGCGAAGCCGGGACGGGCCGCTAGTCTATAATCTAAGATCACAAATTTGTTGTTTGTCTGTCCGCTTTTTTCACGCTTTTTCCATTGTATACGCGTTACCATAGCAACGCGTTAACCGCAAGTAGTTCGTCTACCGGACGGTAGATGGCGCTAACGGAAAAATATTTAATAATAGAAAAAAATCAAAGAATTTTGTCCACCCGTGCGAAGCCGGAACGGGCCGCTAGTATATTTAAATATTTGTCTCTTTTTTTGTTGTATTAAAATGAGGCCCAAACAATTGTGATCAATTCAGGTTACGACTTCAAAAAAAGGAGCAGGCTCTCAATTCGACTGTATTATTTTTATGTGTGTTACTACATATCTTTTTACTATCTCAACAAATAAATACGACATTCTATATCGTCATTAATTTTCTCGTGTATTACTGAATTGCCATATTGAAATGTACTCCTTAGTTCGGTTTACCATAAAGCGTGTTTTAATATTTTTAAACTATAATTTATTTTTACTGTTAATTAATTAATTTTGGTCACAGGTGTGGCGCGCTGCGCAGACGCAGACAGTGTTCTATATGCTGGTTACGCTCTCGCTGTTTGCTGCACTCTTCGGACTCGGTTCTCTCTTTCTAAGGTATGGTAATTTCTTTTCACAAATATCATTAGTACCAGTTGCTTCAAGTCTCCATATAAAACGCCTTTAATATTGGTATGAATATTGTAGTTTTTAATACCCATGCTAAAACATAAGGCTTTATTTTTAAAATAAGTTGACGACTTCCATGGACGAGTGGCTTACTAAGTGGTGAATACGGGTTTTCATTCCGAAGTTCCGAGTACGATACCCCGGTCGGGGCATTTTAGACAACGATCTTTTCTATGTTGTTTCTGATTTCCGTAACACAAGTGATTTAAGTGTTCGATAGAATCAGGCGTCACTTGGCGGAATTCCATATCCATTAGTAAAACACAAATATGTAGCTTACTTCCGCAAAAACAAGCAAAACGCACTAAGTCTCAGTGCTCGATATTGCATGGTCTATCAGCTCCGATGCTCCGTGTGGAGGTACAACACGTTTAGAGTATTTAGTGAAGGTGCTAGGTATGTCGCTGATTGAATTTATTTACGGGAATATGGACGGTGTATTTTTCTTGTTTTTTGCGTATATAAGCAAGATATTTTTGTTTTTTTGAGTGGATATGGACTTCCGCACATTGACGCCTGATTCTATTAAATACGAAGTAAATTCAGTTGATTCAGTTTTCTTACCAATCATGTTTTTTGCATTTTCAAACTATGTTTTTATTATTAATAAAATAAAAAATATGTAGCTTACTTCCGCAAAAAAAGGCAAAATGCACTAAGTCTTATACTTTGTTCAATGTAGGATGATACTTTTGACAGTTGACACCTATATAGAGGATACCCTCTATAAAGTTGCTATTGCTATGTCAAGCCAAACATAAGGAAACAAACGCAACCTTAGTACGTAGCAATAAGGAAGTGACACCTGTCAAAAGTATCATCCTACATTGGACAAAGTATAGTGCTCGATATTGCCCGGTCTAAGAGCTCGTGTTGATACACCACCGTGTGGAACGGAACACGTGTAGAGTATTTGGTGAAAGTGCAAGGTGATGATGATGATGATGTGGTGTTTCGCTGTTTTAATTTATATACGGGCAGGTGGGCGGTGCATTTTGATTGTTTTTTGCGGAAGTAAGCTAGCCTGATTCTATCAAATATGTTTTTAGGACTTCGTCGCATTCGTGCGGGCCTTTCCGTGAATATGAGCACGTGTATGGCGTTGTAACAGAGGGTTTACTCGGACTAGCGCAACGGCCTTCATTGAGTCGAGCTCTCGCGTTCCTCACTCGGCCTGGCGTGGTTGGATCGCTAATGCTGGCGCTATGGTCAGTATGAATTGTCTACCTCAATTGGATGGAATGGTACGATCAGCAAAGAAAGTGGTCTATCAGTTTTGGTGAATTTGTGTTACCAAAATAGCACTGGCATTGATAGTTACAATGCGTCTTAACAAAGTAATGACTGAATTCTCAGGCGGGGAAAAAAATGACTGAATTCACTTGAGTCGAGTCGAGCTTTTTTAGTATTTTTCTATAAGAAATAGTTTATCTTATAAAAGGCATTGAAAAAGTACAAAAAAAAATAATACACATAAATTATAAAAGAACAAGTAATGACTATTATTATTACCGATATTAAACTTTATAAATGTTGGTTTGCCAGATTTTCATCCATTTATAGGGCAAATTATTGGGGGAGAAATAAAACAAATCAGTAAAACTTAACGATAGGAATATAATTAATAACAGGAATTAAAATAATTTGAAGCGTTTTTGTTGAATTCGGTAAATGATTGAATATTATATTTGCGAATATTAATCGATCTCTAAAGCTCTTTGAATAATATTGGTATTATATCAGTAATAATTTTTATCTAAGAGCACTTGCTCCTGCCCTCTCCCTCTAATCGTTCCAACCATCTCTTTTGTACATACAGGAGAGTTCATACCTAATACTGTTCTAAGTAATAAATGTATCTGTAGCGTGGCTGTATACAATGCGAGAGCTCGTGCGCACGCGCAACGCTGTACAGTGCAAATGCTGAGACAAATGTTGCTGCTTCAAGCCAAAGACAAGGACTTCTTACTCGCCGCCATTTCGAAAGTCTCCAATGGAGGTAATTATAATTAATCAATAGGACTTTTTACCCACTTCCGTCGACCTTGTCACAGGTTGTCACATTTTTAGAACTCCCGCCCCCTTGATGTGACGTCACACATTTTTCATTTTTTATAAGAAATTATAAAAAATTCACGTTTGACCACTTCACTCTTCTTAAATGTCGGTCTTAAGTTTCACGTATTACAATTTGACAGCTAAAAGTTTGTATACAAGCAGGTGACGTCATGACATTTAGTAACATGCACGAAGGTGGTTTTGGCGGGTTTTTTGTTAATTTAAACTTTGATGGTGCTTTCGAATTTGACAAAGAATTAATCAAATTTTGTTTTATGTTATTTTATATATTTATCTATTCTAAATACTTAGAGGCTTTCAGAATACTCCAAAACGCCAGCAAGCCTAATATACTATGAATGAATGAATGTGTGATTTAAAAATGTATCATAATTACAAATACAATAATAATATAAAAGCAACAAATGTTAAATAATAATCATGCAATGCAAAATAAAATTCGAAATGATGTCTAATAAAAATTAATAAAAATTAGAAGCAATTGTGTCAAATTAAAAAATACTATTATATTTGAGATATTTTCGTAAAACCTTCTAATTTTCGCCTTACCAGATAAGTTTGTGGCACTGTACAATTTCTTCCTGTAAGTAATCTTAACAATAAAATTATTTAATATTTCAGAATGGCTTTACAGTCCCCGCACCCCAACGGAAGGTCCAGATAGTCACACATGGAAATACCTCCAAGAGGTTCGCAAGCCGTCCAACGCGGAATTCCACTTCGACGCGTCCCGGCTGAGCCACTCCCTTTTAGAGGGTAGACCGAGATCGTTAGCGATGGACACGAGACCTCAGTCATACCACGAACGACGCAGCCATGACGGCGATACTGACAGCTCTTTCTCTTGGCAAGGATCTAGCAATTGCCTTAACCAGAGCGGGGAGGAAGCTCAGAAACGCTGGCATTGAAAAAACAAGTTTCTATCCCAAAAAAATAAATCCGCATTACCTACATCTATATAATAACGTCTATTATCATATAAGTATACCAAAAACATGGTCCTTCGAACATTTAGAAAGGAAGATAAGATTTGATTCAAAACTTTTTAGGTCACTTGCATAACAGGATATTTCATGATATTTTTAATTTTATTTTTGAGGCTTTGATATCAAGTGTAATAAAATACTAAGATGGTGGGTAGGCCTATACGTCTGCCCATAACATCAACCCGCAAATAACTTCAGTTCTCCCGTAACGATGCAGCATGCAATTGCGCCAAAATATCGAAGCCTCGAAAAAATGGTAAAAATGTCGTTATGATTTAAATAAGATCGTATTGATTTTTAATTGGTACTTAAAATAGCTCATGAGACCTGCTGACTTAACTAACGAACATTGAACAGTTCCTTTCACTTTTTATATGAAAAAAATAATAAGAAGGCAATTAGAATTATAAAATAAAAAATAAAAGTTTTGTAATGGTTTTAAAGCTGCAGCGGTATTTTGAAAGGGAAGCTCGTAGATTTATGATGTACAAGCACTATGGGCGCCAGTGGTTAATAAATGAATGTTGTGTAATATTAACTTTTATACGTTTACAGTTTGCTTCAGAAGTACATTAACTTACTTATTATAGTATTACTTAACTAAATGCTTATCTACTTCTAAAGCTGATTGTACTTATTCTATTTGAAGTAAAACTATTTACACAAGTTCGACTAGGGGAGTAAGCTATTGAATGAGTGACGAGAGCGTTACGAAAAGTGTGATCGGCCGAGGCGAACGAAAGTTGAGAGGGAGATATAAGTTAGTGAAGATAGAAAAGAGAGAGTTACTTTTCGTATACTGTAGCGGCAAGAGAGAGAGGTGCGAGCACACATTTTCTTTCTCTCTTTCTCTCATAGCGTTTCGTATATCTAAGATATATCTATATATTCATATATATATATAGATGGAGCTAAAGAAGTTTTACTAAAGCACACTCTTTTTATCTGGTGTCTATAAATTACTCTTTAGCGGGAGCGGGGAGCGATATTTTGGTCGTCTTGTTTTTCTTCTTAAAATTTGTGTTGTGGTGGATATTGGTGCATAATAATAGTGGCTTACTAAGTATTTTAATACATGCAAGAATGTGTTATCAAGTGAAACAAAGCAGCGGAAATTTTCTTATCACGCTCTCTATATAAATTTTCAAAATATTGTCTTCCAAAATAGGTTATAGGTAATTCTTAAGAAGCAGGTATCACGACAACCTATCACGTACGTGTTAAATAAAAGTCGTAAATTAATGCAAAATTAATATAAATCAAATATTTTTTTATTATTTTTAGGGTAATTTGAAATATTTATATTGTACAATAATGCCCAACAGATGTACACCCGATATATTTTGTATAATGCCAATTAAAATTTGCAATTTTTGTGGTAGTTCGTAAAATGACGCAGGAAAATCACTATACTGCCTTAAAGGTTCACGAATTTGGTAATGAAAACAAAAAAATGGTGCTAATAAAACTGCTGCTGGTTGTACTAATGACAATAATTTTATGGCATCAACTATATTGAATAATCTTTTTATGTCAAAATGTTAATTAATATTCTATAAAAAATGTATTACTATTTATTGAAATATTTTTGTGTCACAAATGCAATGAGCAATATTTTTCTTGGACGGATAAAAATAACTCTACTCTCCTATTTAATAAAGTTAATTTTTAAGTGTATACAGTTTGACGCTTGGTCTATCTTATGCCCATGTCATTTTGATGTTAGCGTGTTAAGCTTGAGGTGTTGTCGACTATACGGATAATAGAACAGATGTTTTGTAGTTAACTCCTTAAGAATTGGTAAGAAAAAAATATGAAGAGTAAAATTTAGTGATCGAGTGACAACGTAAGGTTTTTGTGCGCACTTTTCACTTTAATTTTGAAGTTTTGTTTAATTATTTTCATTGCCTGTTTTAAGACAATCGCTGTTAACTCCTTAAACCCGCGAGTATTATATCATGCGCGCAACAACGATACCTAAAATCCGCGAGCATTATATAATGCTCTATAGCGCGCAGTCTGATTTAATCCTTATTACGGCTTTGGTAATGGTTCTATTTGATTGAATGATATAGTTATCCCTGATAGAGAGAGAAATAACGCATTTAACACAAAGCTGGGCTTCAAGGGGTTAAGTCGTTAACTTTAGTCGTGTGTCGCAGCTGACACAAACACTTTGATTTTTATATAAATAATGAACTCTATGTTTTGTATTTTAAGATGAAAATCGAGTGGAATAATTTGAAAGCTTTGTATGGTGCAATTTTACTAAAAAAATAACCTACTTTTCTTGTTTAAGACGGGCCTGACATTTGAGAAAAGTAGATTTTTTTCTCGTAAAATTGCTGTAGATATTAAAATCTATCAGTTCAATGTTGTTATAAACAAAATAATTTTGATTAGATTGTGGTCTTGACTGTACATGAAATGTTATTTGCTAAGGCTGTATTCCGAAATACACATTAGTTTACTGGCCAGTAATGACGTCATCAATCCGTCGCCATTTTGTACTGGTAAATAAAATGTGACGTGTTTTGCCGAACTGTGTTCTCTTTCGCTCTTACACTTAAATATGGCGTTGATTTCTGACGTCGACGCGCTGGCCAGTATATTGTGGAACAAATCAAGAGCAAGGCGTCGATTCATGACGTCATTACCATTGGCCAGTATATTGATGTATATTTTGGAACACAACCTAAGTATCGAAGTTTTCCTAATATTTTTGAAGCTATATTGGTGTTTAAACTGGCTAAAGGTGTTTATAAAATATTAAACAAAATATTTTTTATAAAATTCGCTAAGGTGGGTAAGAGATTAGCGGTTACGGTGTCTGGCTCGGTTAACCAGGAAGGCGAAGTTCTTATACCATCTGAAGCGATTTTTGTCAATATTTGTGTTCTATTTAAAATTTTGTAAAAATTAATTATATAAAAATAATGTAGTCTTCCTTTTTTCGCCAAATAAGTGAGAGATTATTTTTTATCTCGTTTTCCTTATATTTATAATACGTGTTTAAATTAAATTTGGTTAATTTTTTGTTAACCATAATGGTTAATATTTTGTATTGCCTCATTAATAATGAGGCAATACAAAATATCAGTATTTAATCGCATTTATTGTCTTCCTGTGAGATTTTCTCTTTATGTAAATTATTTTGTAATAAAAAAATAAAATTTTGTAGTAGATAAATAAATTATCGTCATATTGCGAATTCAAAATATGCTTTTATTGAGCGAATTATTAGTACAATTAGGTTGATTTTGTCTAAGCATAAGTGATGAATATAATCTTTATGTAAAATTTATTGTAGTGGATGTTTTCTTGAGGCTTTAAAAATAAAAAAGTATAAATATTTCAGGTGACGCTGTTTTTTTTTCTCTTTATTTAAATTAGTCGTCTGATGAGGTATATCAGCCTCAGCATACCACTTTAGAATAGCTTACACTAAACAAATATAAATGAACGGGAACAATCATGTAATTCATACAAACAAGTTCTTTAAATGCAGCTGATCGTCTGCTAGTATTATTAAAAATTTCCCTACATTTAACCCTGTCATTTATGTTGGCACAAGAGACAAAGTTTCTTATAATGTATACACTATGCGTCCCTGTACCGCGCGGGTGAAGACTCATTTAAGCGGTCGACCTATATTATGGCTGACGTAGATTTTTTTTAAAGTTATGTACATTTCCTCTAGGAAAAATGTTTAATATCTCTTACATTTTCACGAACATTTTCGTATTCCAAAACACGTTTATTCTTATATATTTTAATGTGATTCTGACATCTCGACTTCTTTCTGACTGACAGTGTACTCGACCCTTGTAAAAGAGCCAATACGTTAGGCAGGAAATAAATAAAAATATGCATTTACTTTAGCGCGTAAGAGTTACAATTCAAAAAGTAATTTAAAATAATGAAACCACTTTAAAACTGTAATCGATTCTTCACCTCTTCTTCATCAAATAGAAATTTTAATAGAAAAATACTACAAAAAAACGACTTCGTTCACAAACTGTTCTCAGGCGGGACTCGAACCCGCAACCTTTGCGTTGCTATTTAGCTACCGAGTCTATTGAGAACCCATAGAAATTTTCTAGTTCTTTTTTTGCAGTAGGCCAGTGTTGCTTCATCAATGAGTGAAACATCCTCGTATTCGAAAGAAATATTTTTATAAATATAATTTATTTAATTAATAAATTTAAAGGCGAGAAATAAAAGATTATTTATTAAAAAAAAAAATACGCCGACAACTTTTAGAGATGTGTACCAGCCACATTTTTTATAACAACGTTGTCACATACTACCAAGTATCAATTCTATACCTAGTCCAGCTAAAAATGATTTTTTTCAATCTGATTTCTTGAGATATGCTGATACAAACATGCAATATATACATATGAAATTTGGCACCCATGTTTAGAAGCTGCTTTAGTCTAACATATACAAAAACTGTGCTATTCGGAAAATATTATATTTAATATACGGATCCAAATGATAACCTCCTTTTTTATGAAGCCGGTAAAAAATGTATTATTCAATGTTTCTCGGAATCTAAAATCTGTTTATAATATTCATTAATTATATAATAAGTGAAATATTAATAATTAAAAACAAGGTATGAATTCAATAACTTTTAAATGTGGTTTGAGTAATATTTTGGTGAGATTTAATACGATGTATAAGGAAAAAGATATATCTATATGGTGATCGAAGGTCGTTATAAGTTACATATAAAAGATGTAACAAAAAACCTGCTTAGCTTATCTATTTATTCATGAGTTCATGCGAATTTTTAAGTCATTTTACAACCATAGATTTGTGTTTTTAAGATAAAAGATAAACAAAATAGGTTGGTAGCAAGGAATTTGTTAAAGATTTGCTTTTCTAAAAAAAGTGGTTGCTATAATTAAATGACATACATACCTCCTTTTTGGCATGTAGCAAATGAGGTTATTTAAGCACTATAATGCTTGTGGTATGGATATTAAGGTAACGGATAGTCATTCAAATATGATACACAGATATGTAATATTTATAGAAATCCCATGACTTAGGTACATTTGTATTTCGTGGTTTTCGCAGTTACTTGCATATCCATCTGTGTCATATTTCGTAGAGAGGACTATACAAATTTAATTTTATTTGATTTAGAGTTTAGATTATTACCAATAAACTTTGGAGAGAGCATCGCTTACGTCGTAAACATAGTATGTCGCCTAGCATATATTGCTAAAGAGCATTAATCATCTGCAAGTAATACTGTTGCACACAAATAATTAATAAAATATGGGAGGTTATAATATAAATAAGAAAGAGTAATAGACCCATTATTGTCAATGATAAGTCAATGAAGACCCGAAAACACGATGGGAAGACGTTACGCGATATTGACGACATCCTCTGTACGCTAAAGGAAGCGGACCCTGAAGTTCTACCAATTTTTGTTGCACGAGATTTACAGAAGTTACCGCCGGTGCTCTTTGATCACGTCGATGTAACACAAATTCTCAAGGACTTAGTCAAAATGCGGGATGAAATAATTAAGATTACTCAAAACTAAGCAAAAGGTATGTCAAAACTAATAAAACTTACAATCAATTAAATTAACTTCATTATATATTATCCTTAAATCTAAATATTCTTTTACACTGTAAAAACACTTTACAAAGAAGCCATTTTACTACAGATGTTTTAAAAACGTTCCCTTTCAGTGTTTTTATAGAGTCAGGTAGTTTTTTGTACAGCAATATACACGTATTAGAAACGTTTTTTTTGTAAATGTACGTATGGCAAGGAGGTCGATGCAATAAATTAATGTACTGGGTTCGTGGTGGTCTAGTTGAGACACCCAAAAATTTTTTTAAATATTTTGGATGTTGCACAACGAGGCAGCAAATATCGCGTATGTACTGGCAGCGTAAGGAAAGAACGCCCAATTTCTGAAAAAGTGGTCTGCAACTTTCCAGGTACGACGTTTTACAAATGGCTCTAATACACCTTTTTTGTAATTTAAATGGCCGATCTGCTTCCACTGAATTGCCCCATATAATCAAGCCATAGCTGAGAATCGAGGATACGTATCCGTGGTAAGCAACAAGAGCGACCTCTGGAACTGAAACTACTTGAATTAAACGTTTTAAGGCATAAACATAACGGTTTAGTTTATTACAAATTACATCTATATGTCCTACTATTTTACCTACCACTCATTCAGGATGTCTTTTAACTGACAAGAAGAATGGGCGCAAGAAACTTGTCAGTTTTAACAGAAGTAACGACATTTACACTATAACGAGTCGTCACCATACATTATCTACAAAAACAATATTATTCTGTTATCACAATAATAGTATTATTATGGTTTCGTTACATCGTTGTATTACAAGTCAACAAACCTGTTTTAAATAAAGGTTTCATGCGGCAACTCTAATTCTAACACCTGAGACAAGTTTAATCAAGTCTGGGGAATGTGATCGTTACGGCCTTACCCCGACCGATCCAATTGTTTAATTTCAATGTTCTTTAACGATCCTGGCATAGTGGCATTGGGTACCGTTGTATTGAAATATGTTGCGTCGTGTAACCAAGTTTAAATTTTACAATAATTATTATATGCCATAATTAATCGATCGAATAGTTCGAACGGGCCAATCTACTATCCGTGCAAGAGCAGTTAACGCGATACTGTACCAAACTGCAGTCTCGATGTTTTCAAATTGGTTTTGGAAGAAAACACTTTTTATTGGGTTTCATATTCCAATCTGTCATCGTTTGTATATAGTTCAATTTCTTCTTTATTTACACATTATTTTTCTGACAAAGCAATAACCCCATCTGTTGCCTTATTACCCTTGTCATATATGGCAATACTTTATTATTCACCTAATTTAAAAAATATCAAGAACTTATCTCAATAACTGAGAGTAAGAAAGTCACATCGGATTGAAGATTCGGCTGTTACAAGAAGCCGAAGAGTTACGGTTTCGGATACAAAATTCGATCGGACATTTATTGTCAACGACACCACTGTGGTGTGCATTAAAATTAAAGAATAAAAATTTAGATAAGTAATATATTTAGTTTTTAGAACACTCATATAATTGTTCAAATCGGCTCCTAAGAGGGAACTAGTTTTAAAGGATTTAAGGAGCTGACAAAATAAAGCATTGATTGAAGTGGGTAATAGAAACCAACCCAAGTTTTATATGTGTGTAGGTTCGAACCTAGGGTCTGGGGTAATATTTTGTAGTGTATGAGTCCTTCCCATATGTATAGTAAGATTGTTATTAAGAATAAGTAATGAATCGTACATCTAGAGAAACACTCGTCTTGATTATGCTCTCCCGGTCGCCACATTGCATAGCGACCTTGCCACTGCTACCTATCAACGGCGCTTCGCAGATGATTTAGTTTATTTTAGTCTAGAAAGATGTGGAATAAATAGATATGGAGTATAGAGATAATGGTGTCAACTACTTCTTATTATTGTGTTAAATTTAATTTAACGCACTCGAGTCCGTTTTGCATGTCAAGAACGCTTACTTTCTTTTTCTCGCCATAAAATTAAGCTTCAGTGAAATAAAAACTATAAGGTTTTAATATTTATATATTTTTAAAGCACATGTTCTTTATCTACGTAGGGAATCTTGGCTCCATTGATTTCGCAGATGAATGCCAGATTGAGGGTGCAGGGGATGTCTTTTAGGGCTACGGGGCTCTCGTCGGCGCCGGCGGTCGTGTTGCGGAAGGACGCAGCGCCGCAGTACTCTTGCCCTCCATTGTTATCGGGTTGGTTCGGTGCCCACGTGGAGAACCCGGCATCCTCTAGTGTTTGACCTGGAAAGATTAAAATCGCAATAAGTTTTATTGAAAATGGGATTTTCACTATGTTTTGATGCTTTTGATACGGACGTTCGGGTCGCGTTTTCTATCCGTGCTAAGCGTCAGAATTTCCAGTTAAACGAGAGTGTCAGATTTAGTTACACGATATATATTTAGGAGCCAGCTGCCTCCCCACCTTAGTGTACGTGGTCTTCTGTCTCTCTTTCACTTATGTCAGAGAGCGTGGCTGGCGTGGCTTTCTTCTACTCTATGCATTTACGCCAGTCACTTTTGAATATCCGTTACGATCAGCTGTTTCGTTTATACTTTCTGTCGGTTATAAATAAACCGTGTACATCGTAGTTTTTTTAACGTTTAGTTCTTACGCTTTATACTATCAAGCTTCGCTTCTTAAGGGCGTCCCTAGTTTATTTTTAGGTCACCAAAATTTCGGAAAAATTTATTCTGCATTTTCACAAACGAACACAAAGGATTTCTTTCGTGACGATAGCGCATGTAGGTGCGCCGAAATTTCGTAGTCTATTATTGAGGCTGTCACACACTCGATCGAACTTTCGTCGGAGTGTTACTTATGAATACAACAAGATATCATATTTATATCCACCGCGGGTAGACGACGAAGTAATTGATTCACCTTCACCCGGGCTAGTGCCCGGTAAATGTTTGGAGGCATAGCAACTAAAAACCTGTGTATGTTCCTTCTACTCTGTCAAAGGTCTGGAGGGACCTTTGTGCCTATTAAATTGAATAGTTATTTATTTGACAAACACTGCATTGTTTGGCCGACCGGAAGTGAAACAGTCCTGTGTTCCTGTCTAAAATAAGCTTGGCTGAGGCTAAAATAAACTCTCCTTTTTTATTTTTTTTTACGGTATATTCTTTGTTTTGTTCATTACTTTGCGTATGACGCAAATGACCAATTACTATCGGTCCAGCCGACTAAATTACAACTGCGAGGTTTGTATTATTAATTAACTTTTTAATTGTTATAGATAATAATTATATTTCTTTGAATAATTAAATTAACTTGTGCAGGGTAGAACTTTGTAATAGTGTAATGCATACCGTTAGAGAATCAGTGTTTTACAAGAAAAGTCTACATTTATGAGTAAGTTATTATCAAAATTATGTTAGTTATCTTTTTATACTAAATAGCTAGGCGCTTGAACACTATCTTGCCTGATGGTAAGCGATGATGCGATCGAGGATGTGATGCGCTCGCCTAGAAGATACCTATTCACTACATTATAATGAGCATTCCTTTAATAATTTCTATATTTAAATGATGTCATGGAAAATAAATTAGTAAGTTGAGATTGGTTTATAATTATAATTATTGTATTTGGACTAATTGTCAAAAGCAACTTTTTCATATTGTTTTTGCAACGAATACTAGTGAATACTTTATCTTGTCAAAAAAGGTGCCATAAGCTATCAATAAATTCGCTCATTTAAAATAACAACGTGACATCTTGACAGACAGCGATTTTGGTAATAGTATCACAAATACAATCATTTAAAGTCGATTTCTCTAAATTGAAGAATATCGAGAAATCACGTTCTCTCTTTAAATGAGCGATATATAAAAAATTATGTTACAGGGGCTATTTCTTCATATTACACCTTAAAAAAATTTAGGGCATACTCTTCAAAATTGTTGCTTATTGTATTCCTAATATAGTAATCGTCAGGAATGGGGGAAAAATAATTTAACAAATTATTTTAACGTGAGAAAAATTTGTGCTACCAATAAAATTGTCATTGTCATGTCTTGCAAATGAATTGCAAAATTTTTTGGAGTACCAATAATTTGGTTGGTTGGTTTGACATTTGTTGCTTCGTGTACTTACCAGGTAGCTTTGCATACATTTTGTTTCTATGTTTAAGATATAAATTTAGAGTGCCTATCTAAATTACTTTAAAGGTTCTATACTACAGGTAAGATAACAAATAATATAAATATATATATCATACCTTCTACCGTGAGCCAGTACGGTGCACCAGTAGTTTGTTTTGATGGCCAAATGTCCGGTAAACGCTGATTCAGAGACCCTAATGGATTTCTGTATCCGAAGTGCAAGAACTGACTGGAACATTTCGAGGTATTCGTGGACTTGTCGAAGAAAAGCTCGTGCAGCAGATTAGCTTCGGCGTTGCTGTTGATGATGGCAAGATGGCCGCCCTCGGAGGAGCAGACCATATGCGCACGGGGCCAGTCCACGCATTCGGCGTGGTATTTGTAACATTGACCAGGGTTTACTTCTAAGTACGCTGTGAAGGGAAGATTCATTTTTATAATTTATCTATGATTTATTCCAAGCAGGTAATAAACTATTGATTACTACTGTTTTAGTACCGGACTAAGTAGAATTGTCGCGATATAAACGCCTGTCTCAACTTGCCGTGCTATTATTTTAGCAGGGGACTTTAATTTGGATATTAAACCTGTTTTTCTGATACAATCTCTTGGGAATATCTTGAATAAATTGCATATCCTTTGCATGTCATCTGGGAGTATATTATTCACCAGAAACAACAATTGTCTCAACCATGTTACGATCAAAAACTCAAGCTCGGTAACGACAAAAGTTTTTGAACAAACCATAACTTACCACTCCCTTGTCTCTCTAACGGTTTTCAGCTTCACGAACAAATTTCGGTGCTGTTTATTATATGAAGAATTTGATGCAATCCTTTATATTGGCTATGTTAACTGGGCTATTGACAACTGTATTAAATTTTTTATCAAAAATTATTTCTGAACATATCTTAGGTCTGATTCCTCAGACAACTTGTCTCAGGCTACTGAGATCTTGACAGATCCTGTTCATTTTTCTGTGTTGTTCAAGCTGACTTCTAAAACCATCCTTATATGTTATAAGTATATCTTAGTGTTCATTTATTTTTCTAGTAAAAAATCTTTAGATAGAAAAATCTAGCAAGATTAACAAAAACTATAAATCACAAAGCAGTTTCTTGCATCACAAGTAGACCTATGATTTGAGTGTCAGTCATGTTGTCAGCAATGTTGAGAATTAGGGGATCATCTTTCCTCTCAGCAATTTCAAATTATTGCTTATTAACTTCAAAATGGTATTTTGTTGTCTGTATTTGGCTTTTATGTATTAATTAGGTTAGAGAAGTTAGGGAATATTGTAATCGCTCTCTTTAGACTTGGTAATTTATCTTTCCACTAAATTATGTACACGACGTAGGCGTCCTACCTTTATCAGAGGTGCCACAGCTATTCATGGGCAAGTCCATGGTTTTGTTCTTGTAGCATATAAATCTTCTTGGCTTGGAGCAACGGACGTCGGCAATAGTTCCGATCCACTTCATTGCCAAGCAGCGCTCATTATCGTCAATGTTGTTTGGCTCGTCTTTCCGCCATACCACTGGCATCTGGATCAGGTCTACTCCTGAAATTATAATGGAAGTTAAAGTTAGATCGGTATTGAGTTCTGGTTAGACTCAGGACTAACGCATATTACTCTGGCTTTTAGGTGCAATATGAACATCGTATTTTTCATTAACTGGTCCAGGGTATCTTTTTCTGGACCCGTTTTCTTTATGCTTTGCAAGTTTTTTCAATTAAAATAACAGAAAAATAGATATTATTTGTTCATCATTTCATAACTGATCACAGCAGATTATAAATTACGGGTAAATCTAATAAATAAATATTTTTAGTAGTCCCACTTAGTACTTTAGTAGGCCCAGTAGTCCCACCCCGAATCCGACTTGGGCCTTACGGACAGGGGTCCTCAATAAGATGATAATTTTAATAAAATATAAATATAAATAATTCCTACCTTCTATAGAGTAATAGTCGCCGGTTGAAGTAAGAGACTGGATACCGGTGTAAGCCATATGCCGCTCGTTTTTTAAGATGTCTTGCATGGCGGCGTGCACCTGTTTGTTGATCGGTGAGGCCAACACTGCTCCTATAAGATAAAGAAAACTGAGCAGGTGCAATGAAATAAGATTCTAATGTAGTATATATATTATTGAGATGGAGAATACTTCTTGAGATTGATTTTTCTTAAACGAAACACTACGTAATTAAATACTGATAACTCCCTCATATTGACGATAGTAAATTGGTACATACTCAGTTTCATAAAAAGTTAAAGTATTACTTTCAATAAGGCCAATTTAAAATTCACATAATTAACGTGAACTTGAAGTTGGCCTGTGTGATTATAGATTAATGGTGGTTATATTAGATTGATGTGATAATAAAACTCGAATTGCTCAATAATAGCAAAATAAAGTGCTACCAGGCTCGACGCGACTGCCACGAGATGCACACGACCGCAGCACCAGACGTTTGCGTTGAATATAAAACGTATTAAAAGCGTAAGAAGAACTGTTAATAATTGATTACTACTAACAGTTCTTGTAGTAGCCTGTTATCAACAAAATGCTTAAGTTGCCAACAAAATGCTTTCTTAGCCCACAAAATCGTCGTCTCTCTTTTTACTGCTTGTGTAGCTTAGAGAATAGAAGAACTCTTTTGGATCAAATGTTTTTATATAAGCTGGTAAATGGAAATCTTGACTGTCCCGAACTTTTGCAGGATCTGCATTTTAAAACTCCATTTAAATTGCCGCGACCATCTGCATATAACCTTTTCTCCTTTCGCGCTTGCAAGACTAACTCTGCCCACTTTTCAAGTTTACGAAGGTCACAAAAACAAGTGTTTAAACGGCATGTTACTAATATTATTACAGATCTATGATTCTACTTTTCTTTGATTTTGTCTTTTGTCCGTTTTGTTTATATTATATAGGTAACAAGACATGGTCTCTTTTTTCCATATTGTATAGGTATATGTTTATATAAATTAATTATATTAGTTTAAAATAAATCTCCTTTGTACTTTAGGTAGATGTTTACAACTATTTCTTAAGGTTTTTTGTGTACTTTCGTTGGGCATGTCGTGACTGCCTTTAATTAAGACCGCGCTTAGTTCTATGATAAAATTGTATGTTTTTAATGTTATCGTGTATTTTTTGTGGGTAGTCCTTATAAATAAATAATAAAAATAAAATGCTGCCAATAAAAATCTATATTCACTATCGAAATACGTTGTTTGCCAACAAAATACTTTGTGTGGTGGCATCGGTGTTGTTGCTTTTACTTACCTTCGTGAAAGCATTTGGTCCGCGCATTCTCCCACGTGGCAGGAATCTTGTGGAACTTAAACCATCCTTTAGCATTCGGGTAGTACACGTAATCATGGCGGAACTGCCGGTTATCTAAAAGAATGGAAACATGAATTTCAGATTTCTTTATCTCAGTTCACTGACAGGGTGGTTTTAGAAAGTGTCACAGTGAGATTAATATTATTGAAAGCGGGGTTTTTACCGATTTTTTTTTAAACTGAAGACAACTCATTTGAAGTAGTGAGTTTGCAGAAAGTAAAGTAGAATAGGTACAGGTATCGACGGTCCTAAAAACAGAGACTAATAGAGGTTAGATCAAAATATCGCTTTCAATGATAATAATATTTATTTATTCGTTTCACAATAAAATAGTGAAGTGAATAGTGAAGCCCACACCATTATCCACAGGTTAATTTATGGAACTTTTTCACCTATAAGCACATAAAAAAAAATCAAAAATCTAAATTAAGTAAGATAACTGTAACAAAAAAATTTAAACATTTTACCGGATCACATTTAAAACTTGTTTAAAAAAAACAAAATTAATTTGGTAGTGCAGCCAAAACTTCCAAAATATTTTTTTGTATTTGTGCTCCGAATCTGCGAATGTGTCGAGGTTTGCGAAAACTTTGTTGTAAGTGTCAGTGAGTCGATTATTAGTGACCATGAAAGTACACAACAACATTTTCCCAGTATTCGCTCACCCCTTGGTTGTTGACTTATCTACTAGTTGTACCAATGACATATCTTTCTTTTGTCAATTTTTTTAGACAGTTTTTTATACAGAATCTTTTGGCTGTTAATCAACCATGTTCTTTTAGAGCAAAGAACTATTTAATTTCTATCTTCAATAACCACCGCCCGCTGAGCCTCACAACAACAACCTATGAGTCATTATACTACGAAATTAATTTTAATTAACCATTCCGTTTGTTGTTCAAATATTAATCATTTGCCTTTTTTGCAGCATATACCGCGAAATTAATGTCGCCCGATATACATTGATATGAGGAAAGATGATCACATCGCATTCTTGGGTCTAAAAACATAATGCAATTGACAAATTCGACTTCTTAATTGATACACTTAGTTTTATTAGAACTAATGCTTAGGTTATTAATAATGAACCAGTGAACTACTTTAATAATAATAAAAATCTTTATTTCTTTTCCCACTTACATTATGTGAGAGACTGGCCTCTGTGTTAGGAGACTTGTGTGACAGATAACCAGTCTCTCCACAACGGTGGAGCATAGAAAATGGTTTTCTTATTTGCATATTTAGGGAATTGATGGGTTTTTGTACTTTGTATGGAGTTAGTAAAGTATACAGAAGTACTTATCATCAAACTTACGAACTACAGAATATTTGTATTTTATACTTATAAAATAAAAAACTTTAGAGAGGGCAATGCTTACATCTTCCGAACACAAATTAGCTCTGTCACATTAAAAAACTGAAGAGGTACCATAGCAAACAGTACCGTCTCACGCAAGTTTTTGTGAAATGAAGGAAGTCATTAATATAAATAATAAATCATAATGGGCCCAATATCGAGCCTTGGAACGCGCCCATAGCGATAGATACTCAAGACAGCTTTGTCTATAACTATATTTTGAACTTTTGCTAGATATTAAGGTATGACTATATGAGGTCTAATGATAGCTTTGAGATACCACAGTGTTCCATTTGTTTCAGTAATGTAAGCCATGAATTACACAATCAAACGCTTTCGAAAGGTCATTAAAATCTTGTTTAACCTTTTATACATCAAAAATGTGTCCGACAAATGTAATTTTGGAGTCAGTAGTGGATCTAACTCTAGTAAAGTCAAATTGTTTTTCACGAAATACACTCGACGTAAAAAAACGCACATTTCAAAAATCTACTTCAAAATACATTAAACTTTACTTGAAATGAATGTTAAGAGAAATGTTTCGTATTATTTAAAAGATAACGATAAGGAGTGTACAAAAACTTTAATTAACTTGATATTTTTCATTGGATTGTAATTGAAATTAAACCGATTGCACATCCACTGACCTTTTCATACTCACAAAAGGTAGAGCTACTAGCTACCCTTTTAGAAGCATAAATTCTTATTTCTTTTAAATCACATTAAGTGGTCGCAAGTTTTCTTTTCATGAAATATAATTAATATTTATTAAAATTTATTTAATAGGCTTTCAAATGATACCAATAATGGTGGGGGTACATGCGTTTACACTAGAAAGTCATTAACGCGGAGGTACGCTTTTTTTGACGCCGACTTTATTTTGTTTTATTAAAAAGAGCTAACAATTGACTTTAGATAACTTTTTTAATATCTTAGTTTGGTTTACATAGATATTGATCTAAAATTATTTACCATGCTTCATTAAAGTTGGGAAAGTTCCTACATCATTACACTTATTGAAAATTAAAGCAAGTTGTGGTTATTATTGAAAAGAAGTAATAATTAATTTGAGTTTCCCTAATAATTAAAGAGTTAATTGTTTTTCAAAATATGTCATTACTAGCCAACATCAAAAGTACAATTGCACTTTTCAAATTGCAATTGCAGGAGGGCAACAGCGTGGATAAGAAATGAGCTTAAGTTTTTGGTCTCATTAGTAGGTATCCTAGAAAAGAAACTTTTTTGTTAACAACAGCCCCATCCGACGTTATAATTTTATTATCAATTTCTATTTGTATAAAGTATGGATACATATATAATGAACAAAATATTCCCATCAATGCAGTCTGACCAATAAGATATTTATTTCAAACAGATATTTAAATAGTTTTTCGTAAAAACTGCAAACGCGCCCTCTTTCTACCGGTAAGTAATTCAACCGTTTTTTGGTATTCGTGAAATGTTTTATTTAAAACGTAATTTCCAATGTAAATCTCTAGATGTTTATTTTTATAATATTTATATTATTAAATGATACGTCAAACATTATTTAAGAACTAGGTTTTAATGAGATAAATTTTGAATGTGGTTTATATTGTTATTTTTTAGGAGAGAGCTAATAACACACATTTTATTAGAAACACGATTCATCAATTTGATAATTGATGATCATCATAAATCAATTAAAAATATAAGATAAATAAAAAACAATTGCCAACTGTGTTTATTCTGAATCAACAAACCGTCACATATTTTTAGGATATAAGATAAACAAAAAGTTTGGTAGCAATTTTTAAAAGATTCACTTTTCCGGAAAAAGAGGTTGCAAAAATTAAATAACATACCTTCTAAATTTTCGCATGTAGCAAATGAGGTTAGATAAACACAGAAAAAAACATAAATACACACGAGCCGCATTTTGAATGACTGCGAATGGAGTGACGGCTTCGCCTTACGGGTCGTTGTTTAAATTTGAGCTAAGACCATAATAGATGACTTCATGGTTAAAACCATAATTGGTTTAAGATAACGTTGCGTAGGTGTCTATGCTAATTTGACGGTTCAGAGGTTGTGGTTATTTTGATTTCTTTTTACGGAAAATCCTAGCATATATCATGTGGTCAATTTAAGCCTATTTTATTCAAACTACATACTTGATTATCAGAGCTTAATCGGCCTACAAATGCTACGAATGGCCTATAAAGGCACAGGTATCCTAATGTGGACTTCAGAGTTATTAAATACTCCTGTAATCGCAGGATATACTGGCGTCTTAGGGGTGTTTTTATTTTATTTTTATTTTATTTATTTATTCATACACATGCTAGTTACAGAAGTTCACTTCCAATACACTAGCTGGTCATACAAGACTATACATGACAAAACAAATTAATTACAATAGACTACTATTTTGTTGTGCTAGAACAATGTCAAATTGTTATATAAAATTAATTAAATTATGCGTCATTATCATACCAAAAAATAACAAAATTAATTAACAAACACAATATCATAAAATTAATAATATACACGTTTGTTACATACAATAATTAATTGTTTCTTCCTAAGGTATTCTAATTCTAAATCTTTTTTGTTTAAATGTTTTTTTAACATACAGTAGAACACCGATTAGGTATATTATCTGAACGCCGATTAACCGAATCGATCCTAAGCGTAACATAAAAAAATAAAACCAAGTGATTTTTGTTAAGTTTATTCTATGTGTGACAGTTTGTTTTTTTTTATAACCAGTCTATGTCCGATTATCCGAATTTTCGATTATCCGAATCGACCCCTGTCCGGATTAATTCGGATAATCGGCGTTCTGCTGTACCTACTCATTTTTTCCATTTACAAAGTCGTTGAATTAAGATGTTTGACTAAGATGTATTAGTGGGAAATAGTGGACTTTTCTTTAAACGTAATTTAAGGAGGGTGACTTAAAAAAAAAGCTCATATTGTATTCCAGATAAAATGGATAGTTAAAATACTTTTAATTAATGTCTTTTGCAATTTTATTGCTTATGTGACAAATTTTAAAAATATAATACTAGTAAAAATTTACTTTGCTCACTTTTGAGGTAAGATTCTAACCCGTAACCTTTAGATGTCCGGTCCACTGCTCTCCCTGTCGAAATTTTCTAATATTTTTTATTTTTTTAACGCTGTAGGCCAGCTATGCTTCGTCAATGAATTTGAATTAAACATTTTTAACAAATGTTTGAGAATCGATTAGGACGAAACAGTCATTTAATTTATAACTTTTAAATTATATTAATACTAGCTTTTACCCGCGACTTCGCCTGCAATTTTTTTTTCAATAAAAAGTATCCTAAGTTACTTCTAATACCTCCAAGAATATATGTACGAAAATTCATGATGATCGGTTTAGTAGCTTTTGCGTGAAAGCATAACAACAAACTTACATTCACATTTACAGTATTGGTAAGGATTATGAAAGGGGGCATCTATTAATTACGTGTGCTCAGAATGTAATTACCAAATCTCATTTATACCGGAGGGGGGATAATCGAAAATCTCACGTCAACTTTAAAAAATATAAAATAGTACAGACATTTAAAAAAAATATTTTGTGTCCATTTTGCCTAAATTTTGTTGAAAATATTTTTAGCTTCAATCTTACGTAAATCTCACTATGAGATTTAGGGAGGAGTCTAAACTGATCGAAAAATAGCTCACGTAATTAATGGATGCCCCCAAAGATCTATTAAACTACTAAATAGTTACTTACCTCATAACTATATACTATTCTTTTAAGTTGAGGTTTGAGTCTCGGAAGAGGCAGGTGTTTTTGTGATAAATACCAGCATTTGTACCTTAGTCATGGGTATTTTTATATATTTCTATGAATATGACATATTTATGTATCGTATATACATGGCTATCCGTTATCTTAGTATCCATAATACAAGCCTTACGGTGCTTACTTTGGGCTAGGCCAATTGCTAAGAATGTAAGAAATTTTATTATATAGTTTTCAGAAAACTCATACAGGTGTTCAAACCGAGTCCCAAGAGGGAATTATTTCATTAAAATAATTTAAAGCGCTGACAAAATAAAGCTTTGATGAAATTTACTACTGTGAAATAACCAAGAATCAACCAAAGCTTGAAGGTTTAAGGGACTCTATTTTTGAATCACTTAAGCCCGGTTTGTATGAGAAGACCGTACGCCGTCTTTTTCTCGCGATAGACGGAATGAAAAATACGACACTCGAACTTCGCACGCTAGTCGGCCACGAAGTATCAAAAATAGAGCCCTTAGTAGCTTCTATCACGTAAGTTTGAAGATTGCGGTGTACCATCGTGCGACTCGTCGTGTTAAGTTTAGTTAAAACAAAATTTTGAAGTTTTATGCTTTATTATTGATATATTTTTACTGTACATGTTCTTCGCCTACGTAGGCGATCCTGGCTCCATTGATTTCGCAGATGAAAGACAGCTTGCTGAAGCAGGGGATATCGTTGAGGGCTAGGGGGCTTTCGTCAGCGGTTGCGTTGCGGAAGAACCCAGTGCCGCAGTACTCCTCTTCATGGAAGTGATCGGGCTGATTCGGACCCCATGTGGAGAACCCGGCATCTTCTAGTGTTTGCCCTGGGAAGGTTTAGATCGAAAATAGTGTTATTGAAATTTTGCCATGTCTTTTAATTTTGAGATCAAATTACGGCGCAGTTACATGCGCTTTCGTCTCGGAATATATTCCACGAAAGATCATGGAAGCTAACAGCTTATTATTGAGGCTTCGAAATGATATAAACTCTGTTTTCAATTATACTTAAAAAGTTTAAAACAAAAAAAATAAAAATAAAACGAGATGTTAATATTAGGTAACTAATGACGCAATAGTTGTATCGGAGAATAAGCGCATGGATTGCATAATGCATGCTGTGCTTTAGACTAAATACACTGGACTTTGACGGAGCTGAAGAATTGTAAAAGTCGCCCCCCACACCGCTCAAAAATGCATTATTATCTTTTCTATTATGAGTTAAATATTCACATGATACTTTCATACCTAACCCTCGCTGATTTGAAAGTAAACAGACTGGTATTCTACCATAGTGGCTTCCTAGTTGGTATATATAAATTGATACATATACTCCATGATAGTTCTGTGTAAGAAAATAAAGAAATATAATTGAATTCGAAGGGGAAGTCCCTAATGTCATTTCCAGGGTATTTATTATTTTAATTTGGCAAATAACCTCATAACTATAATATGGTATCGATTTGTATCAATTGTTTTTGATTGTATGGCGCCATGTTCTAATGCGGATGGCACCTTAGGGGTGTTCTCTTGGCGCGTGACACCCCAGATGTGTCAAATTGTAGTTAGCCACCAGGAATCGGTTAAAACAAATATTTAGAACTTGTAGTAAGTTCTTTAGGCTCGTTAAGCGGTTCTTTAATCTATATCTAGAGGTGTTAACATTCCCCAACTTCGCTTTATGGTTTTTTTATTTACAAGGAAGACTTTTGCTCTAATGGCGTTAATATTCTGATATGAAGAGGATGGTATAATAATAATATTGTAATGTTACGTATACTTACCCTCTACCGTGAACCAGTATGGTGCATCATTGGTCTGACCTCTAGGCCACCGCGCGGGAACCTCATCCAAAGACCCTGATGGGTTTCTGAATCCGAGGAACAGGAACTGACTGGGGCATTTTGCGGTTTTTGCAAACGTGGTGGCGAACAGTTCGTGCAGCAGATGAGCTTCGGCTTTGCTGTTGATAATGGCGAGGTGGCCGCCCTCGGAAGAGCAGACCAAGTGCGCACTGCGCCAGTCCACGCAGTCGGCGTGGTATTTATAACATTGTCCAGGAGTTACTTCTAAGTAAGCTATTAAGAGGGAAGATTAATTTACTATAGTTTATCTATGATTTAGATCATTTTAGGTCAATCAGATATTTAATTTATTATAATTATTATTATTATTATAATTATTTTAAGTACTATACATAGTAGAATTTCACGATATTAACGCCTCTCTCATCTTATTATTTAAGCAGGAGACTTTTATGTAGATATTAAAAAACCGTTTCTCTGATACAGGCTCATGTGAATGGCTTGAATTATTTGCATATCATAGTGTACTATCTGGGCATGTATTTTCCACCAGAAAGAACAAATAACTAGACCATGTTATGATCAAAACCTCTATCTCGGCAACGTCAATAGTTTTAAGCTGACCATAACTGACTACTCGCCTGTTCTTGTCTGTATATTTTTGGTTAAATCGACGTCTCTCACGGCATTCAACTTCACAAACAAAATTTCGGTGTTTAATATCAATAAAACATAAGTTACATAACAGTTTTTCGCACCACAGGTAGACCTTTGACTCATGAGTCAGTCATGTTGTCAGGTACGTAGAGAGTTAGGAGATCATCTTTCATCTGAGTAATTTAAATAGCCTAAAATTATTGTTCTCAATTTTTTTGTTATAATATAGTAATTTGTGTTTGGCTTATGTGAATAAATGTTATTATTATAGTAATAAAGAATTAAAAATGTTAATTGTAACATGTTACAGTAACAGTTAAAAAGGTGTTGTCTTCGCTGTCTTTCGCATTTGAAAAAATCTTTTTACTATACTCTGTACATGAAGAGGGCTACCTACCTTTGTCAGAGGTGCCACAGCTATTCATGGGCAAGTCCATGGTTTTGTTCTTGTAGCAAATGAAGCTTCTTGTTTCGGTGCAGCGCACGTCGGCGATAGTTCCATCCCGCCACATCGCCAGGCAGCGCTCATCGTCGTCAACGTTGTCTGGTTCATCCTCCTGCCATTCCACTGGCATCTGGATCAAGTGCACTCCTAAAATTATCATTGAGATTAGAAATCGATCGGCATTGAAATCTGGTTAGAGTCAGGACCAACGCAGACGACTCTGACTCTTAAGTACAATACAATAAGACAATATGTTATTTTCATCACACTTCGCCATTTTTTTGACTCTCGCATTTTTATTCCGCTATCGACATATTATGTAATAGTATTAATAATAGTAACTTGCTGGCGTTTTGGACAAGCAGTAAGCCAGCAAGTAAATTGTTTAAAAAATAAATAAATTAGCAGGATGCTATCCGGGAACCGCCCATTTAGGGTAATGTTTCTGTGTGCTTCGAGTCAAATCTCCAACTATATTAGTCCAATCAGCAGTTGTAAAATAAACGACGATGACTTAAAAAGTCATATTTAAGTTTCAAAAATAGTTCCTACCTTCTATAGAGAAGTAGTCGCCTGAGGAAGTAAGGGACTGAATTCCGGTGAAAGCCTTACGATTTTGGCCTTTTAAGATGTCGTGCATTGCGGTGTGCAGCTGTTTGTTGATGGGCGAGGCCAATACCGCTCCTGTAAGTTGATGAAAACTAAGCGGGTGCGACGAACTGAGATACTAATGTAGTATATATATATTTGAAATGTTTTATATCTACTTCTTTTTGAGATTGATTATCTTAAAAGAAAACACTACGCAATTAAAAACTATTAACTCCTTGCTACAAAAATGATATGATATATATAAATTTGATCAAAGGGATTAATGTTTGTTCACCTATTTTTTTTCATATAACAATACCTGACCTACTAAAAATCTCACAAATAAAAAAGTTTAAGCAATTCTTTCATTATGTTTCACACGGTCCAGTTTAAAGTTCACACGAATTATGCATTTATTTGAGCATTGAAAACATATAGGTAAAAAAAAGGTTCTTTCTCTTGTTAAGTTCATGCATACCCTTTGATTATAAACAAGTCTGCATACCATTACTATGCAGACTCGGTTGCCAGAAATAGTTTAGAAATCCTCGTAACGAGAATTAAAAAAGTATTTTATACATAAAATAGGAAAACTTTCTTTCATTTTATAAATTAACTCAAAATGTTTCAATAATAGCAATATAGTGCACGAGATATCGTATACACTAATATATTAGGTGGTCACCAAAGACGTTAGCGTCAAATCCGAAATATATCAAAAGTGTGAATTAAATTGCGTCGTCTCAGTCAGTCGTTAGTCGCCGTTGGCTGTAGTGTGTTATCAACAAAATGCTCAAGTTGCCAACAGAATGCTTTATATGCCCACAAAATGCTTTAGTTGCCAACAAAATGCTTTATTTGCCCACAGAATGCTTTATTTGCCAAAAAAATCTATATATACCAACGAAATGCTTTATTTGCCATCAAAATGAGTTGTGCCGTAGCGCAATAGGTAGCTTTTACTAACCTTCGTGAAAGCATTTGGTGCGCGCGTCCTCCCACTTGGCTGGAATCTTGTGGAATTTAAACCATCCTTTAGCGTCTGGACGGTACACGTAGTCATGACGAAACTGCTGGTTATCTAAACGAATGGAACAATAAACTATGAATCTCATAACACTTTTGGTACTAACCAAACTTTGGAACCATTCTAGGTTCTATGACATTTACAAGGGGTTTTTACGAGTCTCATAGGAAGATTAATATTATTGTAAGCGAGCTTTTATCAAGTTGTTTAATTTTGAATTGAAGACTAATCACTGCTATAGTGAGTTTGCAGAAAGTGGTAACTGTTCTGAGTGTATTAAATGACAGCGATGGACGGAAGGTAGACCGACCTTTACCCGCAAAAAGCTTTAATTTTTCTAATAAGATGGCGTATGGAACTGCGCCCAAATTTTGGAACTATGAATATAAAAACATGGTAGCCATATCGTTTTCAGTTATATTAATCTTATTGTGACACTTAAAAATTACCCTGCAAATGAAATTTTCAAATTTGTATTTATTATATATATTACAAATTTTCATTATTTTTATCAAGACATACTGTATTACAAAATTACAGCTACTAGAAACTTTTTCTTTTTACATTTTTCCATTTTCATTTTAGAAATCTTTCTCATATTTCATATCAGACAAAATTGCGGCTAAGTGGTACTGAAGTTTGCGTGTCTTTAAACTCCGCCTCCTACTTGTTAATAGTGTATTTATAACAATATTATAATATTTCTTACATTCCCACCATTAAGCCTAGACTAAACTAAGCACTGTAAGGCTTGTGTTATGGGTACTAGGGTAACAGATAGACATATTTGATACATAGATATGTTATATTGATAGAAATATATATAAATATTAATGACATGGGTATAAATTCTCATATTTATAATTATAACACAAACATCTGCCCCTTCTGGGTCTCGAACCCAGGACCGTCGGTGCGAAAGTTAGGATCGCTACCGTTCCACTAACTATACTTTGTCCAATGTAGGATGATACTTTTGACAGTTGACGCCTATATAGAGGGTATAAAATTGCTATTTCAATGTCAAGCCAAACATAAGGAAACAAACGCAACCTTAGTACGTAGCAATAAGGAAGTGACACCTGTCAAAAGTATCATCCTACATTGGACAAAGTATAAACGGTCGTAATTAGATAATAATATCAAAGAAAACAAATTTAATATCCTCTATTTCATTATTATTATGAAAACAACATTATCAAACCTCATTTTAATAATGTTGAGTCCAAAAAACTGTTCATAGTTTTTTGCAAAACCGCTTACAATTCGGGCAAGAAGTAACATGTCAAATGTCAAGTAGCTCATTAATAGGCGCTGATTACAAAAACTGTGGGGAAGTCCAGGTTGACGTTTATATATGTTGTCTATTGGTACTACTTTAAAAAATAATTTAATTACCTTCGAACTTAATTTGTTCATAGAAAAATATAATTTAGCAAGAGGAATTAGAATTTAAAGTCGTCTGGACGCGTGATCCTTGACTAAACTTCGGAAAAAAATAGAACCCCGGCGTTCTTATGAGCCAATAGTTCAGTGTAAAAATTGTACATGCGTCCTCTTTCCATAGAAGGTGCGCGCTAAGAAGTCGAGGATCTTGGTGTGTTTTTGGTATCGGTCAAGTGTTTTTTTTTTTCAAATTGTATCATTTAATGTTAGAGAAATTATTTTTTATAACATGTATATTATTAATTGATGATTCAAAACTAAACTAAATTAATTATTTAAAAGCTAGGTTAGTGGTTTATATTGTTTTAATCTTTGTGAGATCTTATACAATATAAGGAAAATGATACTTCAAGGTCGATGATGATTGAAGATAAATTACATATTTAAGATGGAACAAAAAACCTGCTTATAGCCAAGTGGGTTCAAGCGAATTTCCAAGAAGACTCACGACAACTGCCTTACGTTTTTAGTATATAAGATAAACAAAAACGTTAGGTAGCAACGAATTTTAAAAGATTCACCATTTTGAAAAAAGATTTGATACAATTAAATAACATACCTTCGCATGTAGCAAATGAAGTTAAATAAACATAGAACAACACACAAATGAACACGAGCTGCATTTTGAATGATCGCGAATGGAGTGGCGAGTTCGTGTTACTGGTCGTTCTTTAAATTTGAGCTGAGATCACGATATATTACTTTGCGTTAAGGAAATTACTGGTGTATGATAACGTGGCACAGATATCCTACTATAGACCCTTCAGAGGCCTAAAATTTTTGAGAATCGCAGGTCATACTTACCTGTTATGTAATTATATTACCTGCTTTATAATTATATTCTTATTCAACATACAAAGCCGTGGAATAGTATAGTAAGAATTATCTTTCTATACTATTAACTTTTTATTATTTACTTACTTATATTAGTGAGCTTTAGTAGACTATCCTTTTTTATATTGAATGGATTCGCTTTTGAACCCAATCCAGCCCTGGGGCCAATACAGGATCAACGATGGAGCGAACTTACCCAAAAGGTGCCTTTTCACCCTAGCGTTGAAGGTGGACGGGTTGGCACTTGGAAATAAAGACGCAGGTTGGGAGTTCTACTCCTTTGCTGTGCGTATTATAGAAAGATGTTGCGTAACGCTTGGCGCGACTATTAGGAATGGCGATGAGATCTTTCATCCAAGGGTATGTGGTTGACTTAAAAAGGTAAACGGGAGAACTTATAGTGCAGTTCAGATAGAACTTATAAATTATTTTTCTACAATAAATAGGCAAGCGCTTGACTCCTGATGGTAAGCGATGATGCGATCTATAATGAGACTCGCTTGCCTAGAAGAGTCCTATTCACTCGTGACGAAGACCGTTAAATTGAAAGTGTCAGAAAACACAGACTCAGGCCAGGAGTTTCTTTCTTTAGCGGTGAAATCAAAATGTTAAGTGCAACTTTTTGATATATCGACCATATAATGGTGGCGCCTATTTTTACGTCTGGATGTCCTATGAAAAAATATTACTAATTACACAACTATATACTACATAAAAAGATAAATAAAAACAATGAGAAATTTAGTAAATTAATAAAATAGACTAATGGAAAGGTTGTAATTAGAAATAGATCATTAACTGATTATATGGATGTGCTAGAAAGTATGTAAGTTCGGTCTTAAAGGAAATAATGGACGGACTGTCTTGGATAGCCGAATGAAATTCGTTCCAGAATTGTGCGTCATGGAAAGCGGCGTTGTGGAAAAAAATGGTGTTAGCTTTAGGCAAACAATAAACTATTTTGGTGTTGATTATTTACGTCGGACGTAAGAGGTTTCAGGTTTAAACCATTTAAGGATTCTAACAAATTTTAGAGGAAGATGTTGGAGTAATCAGAAATTGATTACGATTGAATAAGGTACTTTGTAATAAATGATCAATCAAAACTTTTTTGTGTCATTTATCTTAATGTTATCAGTTAACGATTTCTCGGTATATAATGTTCTTGTATTTCGATTTTCTTGTATCTCTCTACGATATAATGAAAGACCATGAAACAAAACGTCAACATTTGCCGCTTTCAGCAAGATTGAGATTCTATCAATCAAGAATCAAGAAAATTTGCATTAAACATGGTAAACACAGATGACACACATGATAAAACCAACATGTTTTGCCATAATTTGGCGTGCAAAATTACATCACTTAGGATAATCAATTAGTTTTTTGAAATATAATGAAAATAATTTTAAATAAAAATCATAAAATATTACACGAGAATAATCTAAAATAACAATTTCAATCTATAGTAAATTATTTCGTCATTTCAATATTATTGGTATTTAAACAATGTCAAAATATTCTCTCAGATTATCTATCATGAACTAAGTATGACAAGATTATGAAACTTGAGAAAATAAACTCCACATTATGGTTTTTTTACCTTTGTTCTCCATTACATTGTTTTAGTATTTTTTTCTGTTTTCTGTAAATAATGTATCGTTATTCTCTTGGTGACTGTTTGGTGCAACGGTAGCGATCCTGTCTTTAGCACCGACGGTCCTGGGTTCGAATCCCGGAAGAGGCAGTGTGTGAGAGGCAAAGGTGTGAGAAATGTATTCAAATGTACGATTTTAATTAATTTTTTTAATAATGACACAAAATTTATAAATTATTATTATAATATTTTTCTATTATAATAATTTATCTTATAAGAATGCATTGAAAATGCATAAAATATATAAAAAAATATAAAACAAAATTTATAGCTAAACTGACTGAAGAGATCAATCGGTACTGTTTACCAGGAAAGTAAATAATAGATTCAATTTTTGTAGTAACTTAATCATGTAATTATATATTTCCTAGCGAAAAATAATCAAACAATATGAATATTTCATAGTATTTACCGTTTCCATTAAACAGGCGATATCATAGAATAGAACATTATACTTGAAAACATATGGTATATGGTAAATTCGGGTGAATGCTCAGAGGTGAGAGCATTCACCCGAATAGCAATGGATTCGAATCCTACCCAAGGGCTCGGAGACGTGGTGGATTTTTTTACATGCGTATTATATATCTTATAGAAATATGGCATCGTGAATGCAAAAAAAAAATAAAACAAATGCATATTTAGTTTGAAAACATTCTTGATTCCAGAAATTCTGTAACAAAAAGACAACCCTTGAAGACTAGCAGCTGGTATGGTACAGTCATTGATTTCAATTAATGCATTGTAAGTGCTTATCCCTACTAATATTATAAATGCGAAAGTAACTCTCTGTCTGTCTGTCTGTCTGCTACGCTTTCCCGCTTGAACCTCTCAACCGATTTTGATGAAATTTGGCACAGACAATCTTTAGTCCCTGAGAAAGAACATAGGCTACCTTTTATTGCGAAAAAAAGGGATGAAGACGTTGAAATAGGGGTTGAAAGTTTGTATGGGATTTCTTAATTTTAAAAGATAAAACCATGAAACTTTATCTTTTAAGCACTTGATAAGATATAATTAAACATTTGTTCTAGCGTTTTTGAAAATTCGACCAGTGAGGGGGTGAAATAAGGGTTGAAAGTTTGTATGGGATTTTGTCATTTTTGGGGATAAAACTATGAAACTTTATATTTAGGAATTTAGGAACTTGATAAGAAATAAAAAAAACAATTTGTTATAGCGTTTTTGGAATTTCGCCCTGTGAGGGGATGCAATAGGGGTTGAAAGTTTGTATGAAGTTCGTCATATTGAAGATAAAAACATAACATTTTGTATTTAGGCACTAAATAAGAAACAAAAATCGTTTGTTCTAGCATTTTGAAATTTTTACCACTGTGGGGGTGAAATTCTACAAACGGAATTCCCGAAATTCGAACGGAACGGAACGGATCAAACACTTAAAGTAGCAGGTGTCCATTTAGAGAAAAACTGTTTTTCGCATGGCCAACTGTACGTGGCCTGCTCGCGAGTGTCGAGTCCCAACAATCTCCACATTTTAACAAATAATAACAAAACAGCAAACGTTGTGTACAAAAATGTTTTAAATTAGGTCATTTTATTTTTTCATGCGTGTGCATGTCATTAGGGAGAACGCGTTAGTTACTTTGCTCCACTATTTAAATCCGAATACGTAGTAAAAGTTACAGTTTCCTATCGTGCTATATATCATTGTGTAGCTCTTGAATTACGCTTCCTGTAGGTGATTGTGTTCAATCAGAATTATACCCCATTTAAGATATATCATCAGTGAGAAGTGTAAAATTGACAATTGTGACTGTGAATTGCACATGTTTTGGAATTGTTTGAAGAAAACGCGTAAGCGACACTCAGTGCATGGCGCTTATTACCTTTCGTGCGCGAACTCGATCCGAGGCTTGGTACAGTTTTTTGTCTTTTACTGATAAGCTATTGAGCGCTATTTGAATTTAAACGTTTTGGTTTGTGGACTTTCTTTAGAGCGCTTGAGCTGCTTGCGTGAACAAATAAACAGTCTTGTTTAAACGATTCGTCGTTATGGCATCTACTACCACCGCCAAAAATAATTGTTCGAAATGTTCTAAGAAAATTACTTCAAGAGAATACCTGTTTTGTTTTACGTGTAGAAAATGTTACGATATAGATTGCGCTAATGTTTCATATAAACGTTATGCCTTAATGGATAAAGAGAAAAAAATTCAATGGTCTTGCGACAAATGCATTAGCAAGGGATATAAGTCTGATAGCCCCTACCCGACACCTATTTTAAATAATCAGAAAGAACAAAAAACCCGTAGTGATACGACAATTAAGTCCGTCTGTAATTCACAAGATGAGTTGGAGTCGCCTCGAAATGACATTGCAATAACTGATAGTAATATAACGCTAAGAGGAAAATATAAAAGTCACCTCGTTGATTCTGAGTCTGAAAATGAGATTTTAACTAAAAGTTCCTTTGATGATAACCAAAATAATTTACAGTGTGCAATTATGAAAAATCTGACATTGACAATTGAAAAGCAAATTAAGGAAGCCTTCGAAGCTTATTCTCGACAGATTTGTACCAAATTAGACCGAATTGCTGACTCGATCGAAGGTATGGTGTTTCGTATG
The DNA here is from genome assembly GCA_927399485.1 of Calamotropha paludella. Classification (NCBI taxonomy): domain Eukaryota; kingdom Metazoa; phylum Arthropoda; class Insecta; order Lepidoptera; family Crambidae; genus Calamotropha; species Calamotropha paludella. The sequence continues at coordinate 25,746,058 of OV656812.1, forward strand.
GATGGTTTTGAGGAGCGTCTAGCATCATTAGAGAAAAGAGTTGATACCTACGATAGCGCATCCCGCGAGAATGTAACGGTAAACTTGGAGCAGCTTAAAGCACAGTTAAATGAGCGCGATCAGGAGATTCTTCTTAGTGATCTAGAAATTACTGGTTTGCCCGAATTCCCTACTGAAAACCCGACTAATTTGGTGACCTTGGTGAGCAGAAAGTTGGGTGTGACCGTTGAAGAAGGTGATGTGGCGAGTGCGATGCGTGTAGGAGTGCAACGCGTAGGTGGTGGAGACGGGAGTGGTGGCCGTGGACCGCGACCCTTGGTGGTGCGGCTAGTGCGGCGTGCACTACGCGACCGGCTGCTGCAAGCAGCGCGGGTACGCCGCGGGCTTGACACGTCAGGCCTCGACCTGCCCGCCGATACATCTGCGCCCCCTCGGCGTCTTTATGTGAACGAACGTCTTACACGACACAACCGCGACCTCTTCTACAAGGTGCGCATGGAGGCACGCCGTTTGCAGTGGCGTTTTGTGTGGACCCGCCAAGGTATAATATTCGCTCGTCGCGACAACGAAACACCTGTGTCGAGAATTCGTAACGAAAACGACATGAAGAGGGTTTTTGGTAATTAGTTGGTTGGCGGTGAGGCTATCTTTGTTTCATCACTATATTTTATGTGCATTGTTAAATCTTAAATATAAGTGTCCGTTTTTTCTATGTATTGTATTTCTCATACAACAAACAGATCATAAATGTAAATTTCCCACATGTTTAGTACATTTTAAGTTGAGTAAAATATTTATTTCACCCAATAATTATATATTTAGATTCATATTATGTCATAAATCCCTATGCTATGTTATTAATTGCTGCATACGAGCCAGATGTCATGACAAAATTTACGCCAATTGTACTATTGTTATCTTACACGTATTCACTGACAGCTACATTTTGAACAAAATTTATGGAAATAATAGTATTTTTTGTGCTTGTCACATATTAAATATCTTTTATATCAGAAACACACTAACGTTAGTAATTTGTTGTATCAAACTGAAAGTTGAATTACGAATAATTTTATGTTTATTTGCCATAATGTCGGAAAATTATAATATGTATGGATTTAAATCAGTGCCTGAAAGTTACAGTATGTATGGATTGAAATTGTCTGGTACTGCCTTGGGTTATGCTGATTGTTATGCACAAACTGGATCTTATTGCAATGTATTTACTTGTATCTCAGTTTTTTACCTACATGTGTTTTGTGTTTTGGATTGTGAATTGACATCAGATGATAGTAATGTTACTTATTTATATATTACTAGCTACTTTTTGACTAGGCCCAATGTTTCAAAAACATTGGTGTTAGTTTTCTGCAGTGAAAGCCATCCAACGGACTTATTCTTTAATTTTTTAGACTGGCGTCACATCACATTGTTGTCACTTTATTTAATTAATTGTAAATATATACAAATTTTATTTTCATACATTATTTTAAATATCTCAAAAAATATATTGTTAGGTCTACTAAATCCCGGTTCTTTGGGATCGCGACATGACGAATTCTTTGCAGCCATGGAGCGGCATTCGGTTGATATAATGGCCATAAACGAGACGTGGCTTCGCGCTGGTGAGGATGGCCGTGCGCCTAGTATCCCTGGGTATCGACTTCGTCATATTCCCCGCCCGCCTGGCCTGCGTTCGCGAGGTGGAGGTGTTGGCTTCTATGTTCGCCGCGGTATTTACGTGCGAGTGCTGGATAATCCCGCATCCCATTGTATCGAGCAAATGTGGCTTGGTCTTAGGGTGAATGGTCTTAAAATAGCTATTGGTACTGCTTACCGTCCACCCTGGTTTCCTCTAGACAGCTTTATTGACAATTTATCGCAGTCGTTGTGTGCTTTTACATCATATGACCATATTGTCTTATTAGGCGATTTTAATACGGACTTATTAATTTTAAATGATTCAAACGCAAAAAAACTATTATTTTTTCTAAACTCTTTTAATCTTGAACAATTTGTAACTGAGCCCACACATTTTACTGACCACTCGGAGACCCTTATAGATTTGATATGTTCTAGTGTCGGCGTACATAATGTAGGAGTGGATTATATACCCGATTTAAGTAGGCATGCATTCCTAACTTGCGAGTTAAATATTAAAAAACCTAAACCCGTTTCTAAGTGGCGTGTGTATCGCCCTATACGAAATATTGATATTTCGAGATTAAATGCGGACCTGCATTCAATTGCCTGGGACAGCTTGATTTGTGAAAATGTTAATGATATTTTAAATGCTTTTAACGCTTATATTATGAATATATTTGATCACCATGCACCTTATAGAGTAAAGTTTTTTAAAAAAAGTAGCTACCCCTGGATAACGCACACGGTCAAAGAAATGATGAAACTGCGTGATGAAGCTCATACTAGGAGTCGTAAAACTAAACTTGAAATTCATGAGAAGTATTATAAGGATTTGAAAACTATTGTGTCAACAGCTATTTTTAGAGAGAAGGCTGCATATTTCGAATCACATATAAATAAAAACGCCAATAATCCACGACGTTTGTGGAAAAATATAAAGCGAAATGTAGACTTTAACAACACTAAATATAACGAGCTACCACCACACTTTGACAAACCTAACGAGATTAATGATCACTTTCTTAAAGTTGCTTGTAAAGACGACGTTGACCTTTCTACTCTAACATATTTCGAGTTTCATCGTTTCGGTTCCACAACTTTCACTCTGACGCCTGTAAGTGAAATAACTATCCTTAACATTATAAAGACTATATCGAGCAATGCTCAGGGTGTTGATGGTATAACCAAAGACATGTTAATGTTAACCCTTCCTCAAACTTTGAGCATAATTACAACAATCATTAATAGGTCTTTAGAAACAAGTGTTTTTCCAGATGCCTGGAAGGCTGCAATAGTCAAGCCAATTCCTAAAAAACCGGACCCAATCAGCCTAGATGATTTAAGGCCGATTAGTATTTTGCCTACCATGTCTAAGATCTTAGAAAAAATAGTATGTAAACAGATGATGGACTATCTGGAAGCAAATAATATACTCCCTCTAAAACAGTCTGGTTTTAGAAAATCACACAGCACAACAACGGCTTTACTAGACGTGATTGATGATGTCTTGTCTGCACAAGATGTAGGAGAAGGAACTATACTCGTGCTATTAGACTTCTCTCGTGCTTTTGACACAATAAACATAAATCTTCTGCTGTCAAAGCTTGCCTATTATGGATTTGATTCTTGCACTGTGAAGTGGTTTGCAAGTTATTTTCATGGGCGCTCACAGAGAGTTGAAGTGTGTAATCATGTGGGTTCAACGATGGCAACTTCTGAAATATCACTCTTAAACCGTGGCGTTCCCCAGGGCTCCATTTTGGGTCCTATTTTGTTTGTATTGTATGTCGCCGATATAACTAAGTGTTTTCTCAACTGTAAGTTTCATCTATATGCAGATGACCTGCAGTTATACTTATCTTTCAAACCTGAAAACACTGCTTCTGCGGTACACTTGATTAATCAGGATCTAAAACGGCTAACAGAATGGTCCGAACAGAACTCCCTGCTTCTCAATCCTCTCAAATCAAAGTTTCTTGTACTTGGCACTAAGGTGAAGGCAAGTAGAATTCTGGGCCAAAATCCATGTGTTATATTAGGCGGTAACTGTTTACCAAATGTTGAGGTGGCGCGAAACTTAGGCATAGTGATGGATAGTCAATTACGATTCGAACAACATGTGGTAGATACTGTTAGAGGGTGTTTTTATAGGTTAAAGGTCCTATACAAAATTCGTGAGCATCTTAGTGTGGAAGTAAGAACTAAGCTTTGCGATGCTTTAATATTATCTAAGTTAAACTATGCAGATGCTGTGATGGGTAACTGTTTGCTGTCAAGGACGAAGTTTCTTATCCAGCGTGTACAGAACGCCTGCGCGCGGTTTTGCTTCCCAATACCACGTCGAGCACATGTGACGCCATTCCTGAACAATGGAAACCTTATCAAAATGGAGGCGCGGCGGACGCTCCATTTTGCTACATTACTTTTTGGTATTATTCAGTCCCGTCGGCCGCAGTATCTCTTCGAAAAGCTAATTTTCTCTCGGCGAGAAATCAGATTTGCCTCTAGACTTACCTGTCCAAGACACAGTTCATCTGCCTTTCGTGGTAGCTTTCGCTATGCTGCCACAAAATGCTGGAATAATATTCCACCCCCAATAAAACTTTCAGTATCAGTTTGTTCTTTTAAACTTAAATTTAAAAAATACTTACTTAGTCGCCAAATCTTAACATGACAGATAACTGTGTTCAACAATAGTTTTTATTAATATAATTTGCCATTTTTAAAATAATTAGTATATATTGAGATCGTTGTATGGTTTTCAATGCAATAAATAGATAAAAAGTCTGTGATTAGGTAAAATGGGAACTGTTTTTATTTATGTAGAGGTATATATTTTGTTTTTAATTGTTGTCTCTTTTGGTCTGCACACGCACGCATCTAGGTTGCCACGTAATACCAGCGTTGCAGGTGATGTCCATGCTGCAACAAATGCTGAGTGGTTGCCTTTTTGGTTTCACCGTATATCTGTTTTTTATTAATATATATATATTTTTTGATATGATTTAGTTACGAAACCAAATAAAAAGCTTTTGAATTTGAATTTGAATTTAAAATATTTTTGTACACAACGTGACGCTGGCCCCTGTAAAGTGTCTCTTGGACATAAGGGACCAATAAATTTTCCTAGGTACTTTCTGCCACTTAATGGAATACATAGGTACCTTATACCTACTGTAAACAGATAATTTTTTATTTTTTTTAAACATATCTACTCTCTTTTAATCAAATGCTATACCCAAATCTATACCGTTCTTTTAATATAATCATTAATATTCAAATTAATTTACTGTAACTGTGTAAATATTTGTTTCACGGCTAATTTGCTGAGCCGTTTGTTACAAAATTGGATATGGATAGTCTGAAATCTGAAAAAGAACATAAGTTACTTTTTATCAAAACACCACGCGGGCGAAGCCGCGGGCGGAAGCTAGTTTTGAATAATCCGATTGTGTCCAGCTGCCAATTTTTTTGATATGTTTTTATATTTGTATTATGTAATATATATATTTTAATGTTAAATTCAAAGGGCAATGAATTCAAACAGTAATCGTATAGAAACAAGTATAGAAATAAGTTCCATACTACAGTCATTTCAGATGAGGCAATCATTGCTCACTCAATATCTTACTGTGCTGTTTCACTACTTTGTAAGTTGAATAGAGAGTGTAATAATAAAGCTCACATAATAATTAAGTGTGGCCTGTGATTCCAAATTATTTTTCGTCAACGAAACTAGACCGTCCATTGCCGTCCATCAACTAGTCGATCAACTGATTTAATAATATTTATTATCAGACCACATAATTGTTCTGTTGTACCTATCAACACTCGATTATTGGAGGGTATTGGCAATATTAGAACAGGAACAGAGGGTAATTGAAGTTTCTATTGTTAATCTAAAAAAAAAATCCTCATATAAACCAGCTATGTCCAATTTGGGATATTATTAATTTCCTATGAAAAATATTGTATTTGAGATTTGCTTTTGCTTGTTTCCTTAGTAATTTTGGTTCTGTAGTCTTAATTTTTTTGCTCGGATATTTTAATTTTGTGAAGTATATAGATAGCCATAATACTATAAAATATTTTTTAAACGTTTTTGAATACTTTTTAATATATTCAATAAAGTGATCATCACTGGAAGTAAATGCATATACAACATTTCCTTTGGCTTTTAGCGCTTACTTTCTCGCAGAAAATCTTAAACAGCCTTTGTTTAAAAGTATTTCCAAATTAATTGTTAATTATATGACCATTCAGACTGTTAGCTTCAAAATTGGGTACGGGTAAAGTTCCGATTTTATTACTAATGTGGTTTTATTAGTAATGTAATTTATGTGGTTGGCTATTGATCTATAATACCAAATTTTATCAAAATCGGTTAACTTGACTTATACATAGATAGATATAAAGACAGACAAAACTTAAAAATAGTAAAATTGGTATCAGTCAAGAAAAATAATTGTACAGACAGATCCTAAAGATTTATATAGTAGTACTAGCTGACCCGGTGACGCGTTGCTGTGCCGACTGCAGCGCCATCTGCCGGGCTGATTTGTGAATCTAAACCATCCAGGGCGCCACCCAAAAGCATACAAAAAATTGGTTGCCTGTAAAGTCGGTATACGGGCGAAAGTTTTACGTGACAACGACTTTGAGTGGTAAAATAATTTTAATGTGAATATTCATTCGTATAGTAGGAAGAAGGATGAAATAATAGTAACAATTTAAAACATTTATTTATACAAAGAATTATATTTAAAACATTAATTTATAGGCACGCGTCCCTTCCACTTTTTATGTCTGTCTCTCTCGCTCTTAGGCGGGCTAACCATGCCCGAGTGGAAGGGACGCGTGCCTCTCACTCGCTCTCATTGTGAGTGCATAACGTGAGCGGAGCGTAACGCAGTTTCTTGAAGTGTCACCCGGCAAACCAATTTATAAGACGTTGTCACGTCAAAAATTCATTCAAATCGGCCGAGCCGTTTAGGCGGAGTTCAGTAACATTCACACGTACAGGTGAATTATATACAAGGTGTCCCAAAAAATAGTGTCAAGCGTAAGTCCAGAGTTAGAGCACCTCTTGGAGGACCCGAATCACCCCCATATATGTTCCGCGATTATTCGTAGTTTTCGAGTAATAATTTTTTTTCTGACTTTTTGAAAATTTTGATCCAAAGAACTTAAAAATTTTAAATAAAAAAAAGTAGAACATATTTTAATGTTTTTCTTTTTGCCACTGAATCATCTTTAGTGCTTCTTTTATGTCTAAAATAATCAGCTTCGTAACTTTAGTGGAAATTTAGAAAACAGTAGTGTAAAGTCAAAATTTGAATGTTAGTGAATAATTACTTAAAAATTCATCTTTAAATTAAAAATCTAAACAGGCGAATTCATGGTTTCTAAGTATGTGTAAAAACTTCTCTAGACTCTCTGCTTTCATAATCATTTAAAAAAAGAAGTACTTAATAGGGCTACTTTGGCTTAAATCGGCCATCAAAGACAGCGAGGTGAAAATTTCATAAAACTCGACTTCTGAATATATATTTTTTAAATTCCAATTATTTATTAATAAACCAAAAATGATTGTAGAAAAGCTAAAAATTTATTATTTGAAGGTCAAAAATAACTGTTCCTGCTGCCATCTTTAATAACCTTTGAAGGTTTATTATAACTTAATAAATGAAACAAAACATTATTTTCAAAGTATTTATTATTCGATCGCTTAAAGAAAGTTTTCAAAATGACGACCTTCGTGCTCAATACATATTCTACATCGTCTAAAAAATTTTACTTTTAAATTTATAAATGCAATTCTGTTGTTTTTTATTGTTTCTTCCGCTTGTCTTAATTTTGTTCTTAACACTGTGACGTTTTTAATGTCCTTGGCGTATACTAATTCCTTGTAGTATCCCCAGACGAAAAAATCTATGGGGTTCAAGTCGGGGGACCGTGACGGCCACGCAATGGGCCCTCAACGACCGATCCATCTGCCTGGAAATGTTTCAGACAAATAAATGTTGTCTAACATTTCTAGCAAAATGGCATGAAGCGCCGTCGTTTTGAAAAATATTTTTAAAGAAATTTTCGTTTTCAGCTTGTCTCCGTAACATTTCCTGACAAAATGCCACCTTTCTCGGGTAGTCTGCGGGCTTGAGCTGCTGAACTTTCTGGATGTGATATGGGTGAAAACGCTCTTGATGAAGTATTCGATGTGCTTGTGATTTCGGAATTCCGATTCGACGTTCTATTGTTCTTACACTAACTGATGGATCTCTCACCACTTCTTCGACCACTGATTGGACAGTATCTGGGTCACTCATTTCAGATGGGCGCCCCGATCTTCTACCTGGTAGGCGTCCTTCCATGTAAGAGTTATGTACTCTTAAAATCATGCGATGATCAGGCCAAGTTTCAGGCTGAGGTCCACCTCCATATTGTACTTGCTGCCGGAACAACCTGGCTGCTTCAGAAGCATTTCCTCTTGCATATCCATAAAAGTAATGCATAAGAGCATATTCTTGCGATGAAAAAGACATCACAAAATGAAGAGCTTGAAAAGTCCGTTAAGAATGCCAAATTTGTCAAAATCCCGTATTCACACAAAACCAAATCGTAATCGCACTCAAGGTCCGTAAAGAAAGCAAAGTTCGTCAAATAATCACAAATGAGCGTATCGTACGTAAGGCGCAAACAAAAGCAGGCAAACGACTGGCGCCAGAACACAATAGGCGCTCGGACTACACCCCCCGCCTCATCCCCTTGTCACAAAGAATAGCATTCCTCAGTTACAGTTATCCATTTCGCCAATGAGAGTGAGAGAGATAGCAATAATGCGGTCTCTTTCATATCCTCTCACTCGGGCAATATTTTAGCATGTAAGTACTGCGTTACAGCCAACACTACAACCGATGTGATCCGCGAGAAAAATATTTAAATATGGGTTTCATGTAGTTAATTTTTGCTAAATTGTAATTAATCTGAACCTTAGAAATTATAAAAAGACCAGATATTTTTTTTTATCATCTGATAGGAATTTGGTAAATTTTATGAAATTTTCACCTCGCTGTCTTTGATGGCCGATTTAAGCCAAAGTAGCCCTATTAAGTACTTCTTTTTTTAAATGATTATGAAAGCAGAGAGTCTAGAGAAGTTTTTACACATACTTAGAAACCATGAATTCGCCTGTTTAGATTTTTAATTTAAAGATGAATTTTTAAGTAATTATTCACTAACATTCAAATTTTGACTTTACACTACTGTTTTCTAAATTTCCACTAAAGTTACGAAGCTGATTATTTTAGACATAAAAGAAGCACTAAAGATGATTCAGTGGCAAAAAGAAAAACATTAAAATATGTTCTACTTTTTTTTATTTAAAATTTTTAAGTTCTTTGGATCAAAATTTTCAAAAAGTCAGAAAAAAAATTATTACTCGAAAACTACGAATAATCGCGGAACATATATGGGGGTGATTCGGGTCCTCCAAGAGGTGCTCTAACTCTGGACTTACGCTTGACACTATTTTTTGGGACACCTTGTATATAATTCACCTGTACGTGTGAATGTTACTGAACTCCTCCTAAACGGCTCGGCCGATTTGAATGAATTTTTTGTATGCTTTTGGTAAATTTTATGAAATTTTCACCTCGCTGTCTTTGATGGCCGATTTAAGCCAAAGTAGCCCTATTAAGTACTTCTTTTTTTAAATGATTATGAAAGCAGAGAGTCTAGCGAAGTTTTTACACATACTTAGAAACCATGAATTCGCCTGTTTAGATTTTTAATTTAAAGATGAATTTTTAAGTAATTATTCACTAACATTCAAATTTTGACTTTACACTTCTGTTTTCTAAATTTCCACTAAAGTTACGAAGCTGATTATTTTAGACATAAAAGAATCACTAAAGATGATTCAGTGGCAAAAAGAAAAACATTAAAATATGTTCTACTTTTTTTTATTTAAAATTTTTAAGTTCTTTGGATCAAAATTTTCAAAAAGTCATAAAAAAAATTATTACTCGAAAACTACGAATAATCGCGGAACATACATGGGGGGTGATTCGGGTACTCCAAGAGGTGCTCTAACTCCGGACTTACGCTTGACACTATTTTTTGGGACACCTTGTATAAAGATAGATATTGTCTAAGCAAGTGACAGATGTGGCAGTAATACGGGTTGGTTCGTCGAAAATATTAATTAATAAATTAAATAATTTAATTAAATTTAGGAGCCCACCCGAAAGATATGATAAATCAAGAATATTTATATTGAAATGTCCACATAAAATCACTTTTTTATTTTCCTGAAAGATATTTTTAGGACTTTTCCATAGCGGCCTCAAACAATGAATAGTATATTTTTGTGGTCTATAAACACATTTAATAATTATGCTCCACCCATGAAAAGTCAATATTTTGCTTAATTGATTAAGAAACCCATATCTCTGCTTTTTTATATTGTTTTGATACATATAAAATTATTATTGATCCATCACTGTTGGCTAATTTTCTATTAAAAGAGCTTACAATTTTTTAATTCACGTAAGTCATCGATTCGTGGTTTTTAGCCAATGTCAGTAACACATAAAAGATTTTTTATAAAATCTAAATATAGATCTACATCCTTGCCAGAATGCCTTGTATATTTTGATGGACAATCTTTAATTAGATAAACTTTCCTTTTGTCATAGCAACAAAGGAGTCAAGAGGACTCCTTTGTTGCCTCAGAAATTTGATGAAATTTTATTTTAAAAATGTTTGGAACTAAGTCCAAAGTCTAATTACAAATGTCCATATTATACTGTTTAGTAGAAGCAGCAGTTTTATTACTCAAGTTATTGGCCATGGTTTGACAGAATAAGATGGCGATACGGTGTACGACGATTTATTTCTTCTAATAAGTAGGCTGATGGTATTCATAATTAAATAAATTTCACATTATTTATTTAATAATTTATTTTTTCCATTTGTATGAATTTGTTGACTATCATAATTTGCCATAGTGCATAATGACATGTGACTCGTCGTGTAAAGTTAAGTTTAATTTAAATAAAAACTTTGAAGCTATATTTTTTTAAACGACATGTTCTTCGTCGACGTAAGGGGTTCTGGCTCTATTGATTTCGCAGATGAAAGCAAGATTGGTGTGACAGGGGATGTCGTTGAGGGCTAGGGGACTCTCGTCGGCGGTCGAATTGCGGAAGAACACAGAGCCGCAATACTCTTGTCTTGCGAAGTTATCTGGCTGGTTCGGACCCCATGTTGAGAAGCCGGCATCCTCTAGTGTTTGACCTGGGAAGGATTTTAAATTGGTGTCGTTTAAAACTAATTTTTATCGTCCTTAAACAACATAAAGATGTAAGACATTCGAAGCTAAATAGTCCCCAGTTCAAGTCCGATTGACTTGATGTAATGGTAAATAAATTAGTAAGTTAAAAGAAAAATTTACGAAGAATGTTTCTCAATTTCTACAATATCTTTACTATACCTACTGCAGCTTGAAGGTTTAGAAAGAATGGTGTATTTGACAATGATTTAATTTAAGTCTTTTTCGAAGTATTTATTATACCAATTTGTTAAGTTAATACCGATTTTTTTGCTTATATCCAAAGAAATGAATACTTACTGTATTAATTGAAAATTAATGATTGCTTTGGCTATGTATTTACTTTTTTCTGGTATATATTATGTAACTTATCCTTACCATCTACCGTGAACCAGTACGGTGCACCAGTGGTTTGGCCATCAGGATTTCTGAATCCGAAGTGCAAGAACTTGCTGTAACATTTCATGGTATTTGAAAATTTGATGGCGAACAGCTCATGCAGCAGACGAGCTTCGGCATCGCTGTTGACGATTGCAAGGTGGCCGCCCTCGGAGGAGCAGACCAGGTGCGCGCGGCGCCAATCTACGCAATCGGCGTGGTATTTGTAACATTGAGAAGGTGATACTTCTAAGTACGCTGTAAATAGAGAATCATTTATCATAATGTTTCTTTCATTTACGACCGTTTACTGCAAGGTAGCGACCGAAGGTTCTAGGTTCGAATCCCGGAAGAGCTAGATGTTTGTGTGATAAATACGAGCATTTGTTCGTAAGTCATGGGGATTTATATGATTTCTAATGATATAACAATAATCTGTGTATCATATATGTAACGGATAAATATAGGATGATATGTATCAGAATAAAACACTTTTTTACGGATTTTTGCGCATGTTTTTTTTTATTTTTTATTTAACCCTGACGTTTCGACTCCTTTACAGGAGCCGTGATCACAGGATGACTAAGATGATGGTTGTCATGTATTTTCTACTACCTTCACAATATTTTAATCGGGCACGTTCCTTATTATTAAATTATTATATTAATATTAATATTGTGAAGGTAGTAGAAAATACATGACAACCATCATCTTAGTCTTCCTGTGATCACGGCTCCTGTAAAGGAGTCGAAACGTCAGGATTAAATATAAAATAAAATAAAACATGCGCAAAAATCCGTAAAAAAGTGTTTTATTCTGATGTGTAATGTGCGCGGAAGTGTAAGAACTAAATAGATGATATGTATGTTAATCCGTTATCCTAGTATCCATAATACAAGCGTTACAGTGCTTACTTTGGGCTAGGTTAATTGGCGTGAATGTAAGAAATATTTATTATTTATTTATTGATCTGTCAACTACCTACTTACTGAATTAGTACTGTTGACTCATATAATAAATCACACAATGGCTATTTTACATCAAAGCCCAAATGGTCAGATGTCAAACATTTACAAGAATGGGTCACATTTAGAATTAAATAACTAAAGTCTCATTACACTTTTGAGATTAATCTCAAAATTTCAAGATTTCCAAAGGTTGCGGGTTCGATTCCCGCCTGAGAATTCACTTGTGAACCGAGTCGATTTTTTCTAGTATTTTTCTATTATAATAATTTATCTTATAAGATCGCATTAAAAATGCATAAAATATATAAAAAATATAAAATTTCAGTAAGAGTTACGCACGAGAAAATATACGAATTTACAACATACGACTTTACAATATCTCTTAAAAAATGGAAAATATGAATGCCTAAAAATTGTTTTCACTATTTTCCACTTCATTAAAGAAGTGACACAAAATTTAAACAGTGAAAATCGCTACTAGCTGTATTCCTAGCCATGAGTAAAGCTTTTGATTTGGTGCTCAATAAACTTTTATAAGAAAAACTTGAAAATTATAGAATAAGAGAAACCGTCTTACCATGGATAAAAAAGTATTTATCTGACAGATAGCAATGTATTGTAATTCATAAAGTAACAAGTGACATAGAGAAGCTTTACATTTCAAAATATATGTACAACCGGTATGGTATTCCCAAGGGAGTGTCTTTGGTCCCCTACTGTTTTTTATCTATATTAATGATATGCTTTTTTTTTATTAGCAAAAGTGTATATTATTCGCAGACGATAGAACACTTTTAATAAAAGGATATATTTGATATGTCCAATTATATAAAATATATTCTTGGAGTCATTCTGTTATCACGAGTTAAAGGTCAGGATCAAATATAAATTATGCACAATTTATCCGGTAAAAGTTTATTTAAATGTGTGATGTGCGTGGTAGTGTAAGAACTAAATACATAGACTTTCACACGTTTTAATTATTGGATCAAATATCTAAATACTTCCGTGATTTAATTTTACTTGAATTTTCTTGCATAATGACTATTTAAAAAAATTAAGATGACATACAGTAAGAACTATTGTCCTGACCATATTATAAACAAAACCTTAAACTTGGCAACGACAACAGTTTTAAGCCAACCGCAATTGTCAAAAAACTCTTGTTTTCATAGCTGTCTTTCGACTGTGTAGATAATCTTTACACTACACTTTGTACATGGCATGGGCAACTTACCTTTGTCAGAGGTGCCACAACTGTTCATGGGTAAGTCCTTGGTTTTGTTTTTGTAGCATATGAAGCTTCTCGTCTCAGAGCAGCGGACGTCGGCGACAGTTCCATCTCGCCACATTGCGAGGCAATGCTCGTCATTGCCAACGTTGTTTGGCTCATCCGACCGCCATTCCACTGGCATCTCGATCAAGTGCACTCCTGAAATTATAATTGAAACCAGAATATAGAAGTCTTGTGAAACTCAGGACCAACGTAGATGACTTTAGTTCTTAGGTGCAACACAATAAAAACGTCGTATTATTTTCATCTCGCTCCATCATGTAAGAGCAGTTGGTTTTCTATTAAGAGTTAGTTTTTCTGGGACTGGATTCTTCGTGCTTCGAGTCAAATATAGGATTATATTGAATTCTTTGAAAGCTTCACAATAAGTATAACAGTGAATTAGATCTAATTTGTTCATCCTTCAGCAGATTCAGACATGAGCTTCATATTGCTTAGGATTACTTATTGTTTACCGAATAACTACTGACTGTAAGGTATTTATTAACGGTACACATTGATTTATCGTTTACAATTTAAACCTAATAATAAATAAAACAACAAAAAAATACCAGTTCCACCATGCTTTGAAAGACCCGTTGAACCGTTTTTCCTAGCTAAATCTGGAGTCACTAGCACTTACCAATCCGCACTGGACCCAAGCAGAGCATAATTTACTTACTTACTGGTTCCACCCATTCTCCTTACGGAGTTTTTATTTATGGGGAAAGCCGTGAGTGGGGACAATAGACGATGATTTATTTATTTATTAACAATGACAGAGACAGACAGCCCTTAAAACTATTACAAAATTTAATTGGGCGATTGTGTTGATGTAATAGTAGACGATGATAATGACGTTTATTCAAATAAATGATAGATAAAATAAAAACCTTCCTACCTTCTATAGAGAAGTAGTCGCCTGTGGAAGTAAGAGACTGAATTCCGGTGAAAGCCATATGCCCTTGGTCTTTTAGGATGTCTTGCATGGCGGCGTGCAGCTGTTTGGTGATTGGTGAGGCCAACACTGCTCCTGTAAGTTGATAAAAAATCAGCAGGTGCAATGTATAAAGAATCTGATGATACAAATCTATTTTGAGATAGGAATATCTCTTTCCTCTTAAGATTTATTATTAAAGATAGCAAGCATATAAAATATAGGTTACTCCCTCCTCGACGATTGGAAGCGCTAGGGACTTAATGGTATGCATAAATACAATGAAAGACATTTCCGTATAACTAGACACAGTCTTATTCAACAAATAATTTTACCAATGACTTCATTATGTTTCGCACGAGTCCACTTAAAGTTCACATATATATTAAACTTTTAAACTTGTTTTACAAATCTGTATCATTTCCTTTATAAAAAGAAAAAAAACACAAGCTTAGTTCAGACGCCGTAATGACTAGGCGAGATTATTTAGACATTTCATTTATTGCCTTGCATACCATGCGTATGCAGTCTCGTTTTCCTGAAGACACGGTTTAGAACCCCACGTGAGGTGATTTTTCCAATATATATTTATATTAATAGCTGTGATAATATATCTTGAAATAGTTGAATAATAGCAAAATAATGTAGTGCTCGTAGGCTTGACATGGCTGCGAAGATGCTGACAAGATGTCACGCACACTTTTTTAATAAGTGCCCAACACAAATCACAGGCTTGCGTCGAATTCAAAGCCTATTAAAAATAGCGAGAAGATTTGTTAGTCATTGGTCACCGGTAGCTGTAGCCAGTTACCAACAAAATGCTTTAAGATGCCTCATTTGCCAATAAAAAATATTTTCTAACGAAATGCTTTAACTATCAAAGTAATGCTTTATTTGCCCACAAAATGCTTTGAATACCAATATAAATCTTTATTTGCCAACATAATGCTTTATATGCTAATAAAAGTATTTATTTACCAACGAAATGCTACTTGCCAACGAAATGCGTTGTGCCGTAGCATACTGTCTTAGTTTTTACTAACCTTCGTGGAAGCATTTGGACCGAGCGTTCTCCCAAGTGGCGGGAATCTCGTGGAATTTGAACCATCCTTTAGCCTCTCGGCGATACACGTAGTCATGTCGAAACTGCCGGATATCTGAAGGAATTGTATAATAAACTATACATTTTGTATCTCTTTTGCAACATACTTTGGTTTCATTTGCAAGGTTGATTTTAAAAGTGTCATAGTAAGATTAATATTATTGGATAGAGGCGTCTCTAGCTCATACTAGTGCTAGAGCTCTAGCACCCGTGTGCAATCATTACCTTAGCACCCTCTAGTAAGCGTGTGGTTAAAATCGAATGTGTATAAATAACAGTATATTACCACAAACTGAAAATTCCCTAATGGATAATAATCTCTATTGTTTGAAGATTTAATTGAAAATCCATTAAAGTAATTTGCTAGTTTTGGATGCTATGATGTGCTGACTGTGTTTAGAATAATACAAGGTATAGTTCCCGGCATATAAGTTGAACCTGCCTTTGCCTTTATGCCGGGGCCTATAAACAACCTCATCAAGCCAAAACATACCCATGTCAACATATTTCTATAAAGATACTAACATAGATATATATAAGTATACCAATATTTAGTTCTTACACTTCCGCTCACATTACACATCAGAATAAAACACTTTTTTACGGATTTTTGCGCATGTTTTATTTTATTTTATATTTAATCCTGACGTCATCCTGTGATCACGGCTCCTGTAAAGGAGTCGAAACGTCAGGATTAAATATAAAACAAAATAAAACATGCGCAAAAATCCGTAAAAAAGTATACCAATGGCAAAAAATTGTAAATAAAACTAATACGGTATCCATTTTTACTCGACTAGCTGATTGGTCATTTTGTATGAAGAGTCCATTTTTTACGATTCCTATTTATTGGCACTAAGTGTTTAAAAGTGCTCGGCGCCCTTGTGCAGCATACACCAAAGGTAATGACGCCTCTGTTATTGGAAACGGTATTTTAACCATGTTTTTTGTTTCTGAACTACAGACTGGCCCTCGAAGTAGGAAGTTAGCAGAAAATGATTTAATTAAAACCAGTAACGAAGAGTACACCGATACGGCTGCTCATAACATCCACCCGCAAAAAGCTTCAATTCTTTCATGAACGAGTAAAATAGTATTGTCACAGTAATAGCTCATCCGTTGGCTGCTGGCCTATCTGTACTATACTTTGTCCAATGTAGGACGATACTTTTGACAGTTGACACTATATATATAAGTTGCTATTGCAATGTCAAGCCAAATATAAGGAAACAAACGCAACCTCAGTACGTAGCAATAAGGAAGTGACACCTGTCAAAAGTATCATCCTACATTGGACAAAGTATAATGATGTATCTGTTTTTTAAATAAATTTAAATTTTTACAAAATTATTTTGTTGCCGATATACTATGTTCTTTTAAGAAAGAGCTTCATAGACACACACCCACACATACTGTACTTGTGCCAAATTACAAAAATAATGTTTGTGAACATACCGCCCAATATTTATTCAATAATTAAAATTAAATACCGTTTACGAATACCGAAACGCGGTTATCTTTTATACTGACTGACAGTGAACTTCTTATATGAAGTCGAAACGTCAGGATTAAATAAAGAAATCCCCTTCGCTTTGGTGGAGGAGAGGCAATTTTGTCGATAATTTGAAAAAAATATTAAGTATGACAAAATGCTTTAAAACAGCGTTTTACACAAAAAGTATTGTCCTGGGTTCAAGTTCCAGAAGGTGCAGATGTTTGTGTGATGAGTACGAGCATTTGTACCTCATGGGTATTCGAACGAAGTTCCTTATGGGGCGTCGCGGAGGGGTACCCTAGCCAAAAAGCGTATGATTTTTATGTGTTGTGGGATGGCTATACAGTCTAATGTATAGTCTACTTGATGACTGTTAATATATATTTTAACTAACTGACCAAGCCACGCGTCGCTGTGTTATAAATTAAAATAAAACCTATCATATCTTCTAAGTTAGATCAAATATTAACGAAGTTTGATCAAAATCGGTTAAGTAGTTTAGGAGTCCATCACGGACAAACAACGTGACACGTAATTTATATATATTAAGGTAATAATTGTATATAAAATAAAGGTGTTAAGATAATTTTATAAAGTAGTTTTTTTGCTTTATATCGATAAAAAAATCATAATAATAAATGTATAATTAATTATAATTTTTATAATTTTCTTTATACCTCGAATAAGACTTAAAATTAATATTTTTATAATAAGGAACTAGGTTCCTATTCGGTGTCCTACGATACCACACGACTTTTTTTATATATATTTCTATAATTATTACGTACTTATTTATGTATGATATATTTATTCGTTACCCTAGTATTTATGACACAAGCCTTACAGTGCTTACTTTGGGCTGGGCTAATTGGTGTGGCTGCAAGAAATATTGACATTATGTATTGGAAATAAAAAAAACTGTGAAAACTGCAAGTGCAGTCTGGTTCCATTGGAAGTTCGCTAAAAAAATCTTACAATTTTGGTATCCGTCAAGTTCTTTAATTTAAAATGTTTTATTTTAAGCCGAATCTCAAAGTATTTGTTGTTATGTATCTATTAAATAACGAGACAGACACTTATAATTAATTATTAAAAAACTAGGTATAAATAAAAATGTGGTTTATCCTGTTATTTCTTGGTGTGACATACCTACAGTGGATAAGGAAAATGCTACTTAAATACGATGATTGAAGGTTGTTATAAATAACATATTAAAGATATAAAGTAAAAAAAAACGGCTTATAAACCAAGTATGTTTATGAGAAGTTCATGAGAAAATCGTCTTATAACAACAGATTTTTGTTTCTACGATAAACAATGGTATCAACAAATTGTCAAAGATTCACTTTTCCGAAAAGAAAACCGTAACGGTTTAAAAGCATACCTTCTAGATTTACTCCTGTTACAGATGAGGTTAAGTAAACACAGAACAACACACAGTAAATGAACACGAGCTGCATTGTGTATGATCTTGAGTGGAGTGGCGGCTTCATCTTACTGGTCGTATTATTAATCTGAGATAGATTCTTACGAGTTCATATAAAAAAAATACTGGTCGTCGATAACTTCGCGCAGGTACCTTTGCTAATATAGACGCTTCAGAGATCGCGATTATATCTTCTTTTAAACTGACTTAAAAAAAGTTATCAATTCGATTGTATATAGGTTATATCGTTAGAATTGCACAGTTTTTTTTTGTATTTTAATCTATACTAGGTTTGCAATGCATGCTTCTGTTTGCAAATACTGAGCGAAGCACTACCTTACCTTCGTTTGTGAGTTTTGGCGCCAAATTTCATCAATGTAGTCTCAGCGGTTTGGCTGTGATCAGCTTTTGAATTTTTCTTTCGGTGATTATTCCTCCATGGTATGTCCGATTTCGAAACTTTTTTTGCACATTAGTCACGACCACGATGTGAGTTTTGGCGCCAAATTTCATCAATGTAGTATCAGTGGTTTGGCTGTGATCAGCTATTGAATTTTTCTTTCGGTGATTATTCCTCCATGGTAAAGTCTATATTTTTTTTACATAGCCTATGTCCGTCAGGTTATAATCATGTATGTTCATGCCAAAATTCGTTCGAATCTGTTGAACCGTTAAGTAGCAGGAGGGACATAAGCGAAATTTGTGAGTTGCCTAAAAGAGAGCTTCGCTCAACTAGTTTCTTAACATAGGTATATGTATGTTTGTCTCCGCATATATCAAAAACTTTAAGTCGGACTGAGAAAAAAACTTTTTAGTCCAACTTAAAAAGTGCGCAAGTTTCATCAATTTCAGTAGTTTTAATAGCCTCACTATTTGGAATGTACGTTGTGACTTGTTACTTGGTAGACTGGGAACTACCTCAAAAAAAAGCATAAAATTACTTGCACATTTTTTAAATCACAAAATTTTTATTAATTAGTTACATTTTTTAAATTATTTTTAATAATTATATCTTAGTATCTATTATGTGGCCTGCTCCTATTTAATTCAAACTCCTTCGTCGTTATGTCGTCTTTAATCATAAATAAATAATAAACGAAATAAAAACGTTCCTACCTTTTACTGTAGTCGCCTATAGAAGTAAAGGACTGAATTCCGGTGAAAGCCATATGCTTTTGGTCTTTTAGGATATCTTGCATAGGGGTGGGCAGTTTGGTGATCGTTTCGGCCAACACGGCTTCTCTAAATTAGCAGGAGCTCGTTTGGCCTAAGAATGCTAACGTTAAGATATGTTTAATTCATCATAATCTGAGTTTCCTGGTAAATACAATTTAGGTGTCTTCTTACGACTGAATAGGGATCTTCTACGCAAGCGCATTACATCTTAGATCACCATCACGCGAGATAGCGGTCAAGAGCGTACCAATTCTCGATAAAAAAAAATTGTTTTAACAATAGAACACTAATATAAAACTTGTAAAGCTTTGTTTCCACCTAATATCAGTTTTACAAATAAAAATTAATTAATTAATGTCAGATAAATTGAATTGCCTAGAAGGGCCCTTATTGGATGGATAGGATTGGTTTTATGACTGAACTAGCGACACGCCCCGGCTTCGAACGGGTGCAATGCTCTACTATATTATGCATATATTATACATAAAAACCTTCCCCTTGAATCACTCTATCTATTAAAATAGACCGCATCAAAATTCGTTGCGTAGTTTTAAAGATCTAAGCATACATAGGGACAGACAGCAGAAAGCGACTTTGTTTTATACTATGTAGTGAATTGTGAATAATTTGGTTTCGTTTGCTGTAATATAATCTCACTTTAAGAAAACATTGTAAGTTATTATGATAAAAAATATTTTTAAATCTGAACATGGTTGGATGATCATTCGTATACGCTGGTCCTCGTCCGCCGGTGTTGGGTTCGACTCCCGATAGGGGCAGATATTTGTGTGATAATTTGTACCTGAGTCTTGGTATATTGACATCATATATGTATGTCTATTCGTTACCCTAGCATAGTTACCCATAAGAAAACTTTATAGTGCTTACTTTGGGCTAGGCTGATTCTAATTTGTAATGATTTGAGTATCAATTTTTAATATTATTGTTAGGGTTGAGATACAATAGACGTTGACAATTATATTAAAAAATAAAGTCTTATGTCATGGATTTTATACAGTGTGCTCCAATATACAGTTTAAGTATTTTTTCTCTGTTTTCTAATGATGTAATGTTAAGGTATAAAATACGTGTGTAGAAAACAACTACGCCTCCGAGCTCTTTTACACACGGATTTTATACAATGTATGTAAAAAAAAAACATAATTATAGCTGGTTCCATCTTAATCGATAGCTTAATATTTGTAAAAATACTACTTTCGATGTTGAAGGTAGTTAGCGTTCATCATTGGTGGAACCATACTAGCTCATAGTAGAAGTTGAAATACGTTTGTAAATTTCGACACGTTTGCCAACATCTCGGTAGTTCAGCGGTCAGAGCACTCGCCCGTATAGGGAAAGATCGTAGGTTTGAATCCCACCTGAGGGCTCGGAAGCGTAGTTGTTTTTTACACAGATATTTTATACCTTTCCCAAATGTTGCATTGTAAATGCAAAAAAATAAATAAAAACACGATGTAATGTTATTCACATAAAATTATCTAAGATAATTAGGAAGTGCCATAACAACCAATTAATGTCAGCGTACTAAATTGATGAACAGGTTTTTTTTTTCTTGGGTAATTAAGCTTTGTTTTGCTGTACAAATTTTCTGTTGCTTAAATTGCATAATTACTTGATATTGTTATTGAGTTTTAATATAATCTAGACACGCGGTAGCGTGTCAAGCCAAGTTCAAGAAACAGAACTGGCGAAACGCACCGTGTGTAATATTACACAAACTATTTGGAGCCACTTTTGACCCCCTCATAAATCAAAAACTATTTCACATAAACTTATCAAATTTGTCTCATGTATTGAGACTTGCGAGATACATATGTGTTCTAAATTTCATAAGCTTATCTCAAACGGTTATTTAGATATTAATGTCCAAAAATCCTCATTTTTATCATTGACTAACTGACTGACCTATTGATCAAAACTCTAACCCAGATGACCTAGAGAGTTAAAATTTGGTATGCAGATAGGTAATTAGATGAATACAAAGGAATAAATAAAATAATGGCAATTTTGTAATAATTAGATTCTATTATGAACGCTATAAAAACTAGCCAAGACCGACCTTAGGCTACAATACATTATGTTATGTTATAAGAAGATATGATATGTTATACTGTTACTTATAAATACATTTCAGGACTGACCATTGAACTTGGCACCCATTAAGATCTCACTTCTTTAGTCGTTGAAGTCAACAACCAAGGCGTTTATCATAACATTGAACTTGGCTCTCATTTCACATTTATGTTTTTGATTGGGATAATTTTTAGTTGTTGATACTTCGTTATAGTTAAGCAAAGCGATGGCTGCATAAGTCCTGCTCGTGAACGAGTACTGCGTTGCCATCAGTGATCTAGGCTCATCCGGCTCATCTAGCGCGTTAGGATTGCCTGTTATACTGTTTTTGTCAGGGTCTAGAATATGGTAGATAGGGATAAAATCCCAAATGGAATTATCATTCGACAGAAAAATGTGTTTCTTAAGTTAAATCGTTGCTAAGTTACAAAATATTATTTTGAGATATTACCATAAAGCACGGTAAATATTGAAAATTGATATTTTTGCTACAACTATAAAAACTATAAGTATTAATAATATGATTTCTAGAAAGACCGAAAGATATTTTTTATATATAATGCCGGCATTTAAACTTAAAATTGATTCCCTGAGGCTTAGCGGACGTAGGGTAGCTTTGAAAAATATATAACTTTTGCCTCTTTCACTGTAGTAGTCTTTGAATGTAGGTAAATAAGTTATTTTATATTTAGGTCTTACTCTTCCGCGCACATTACACATTTCAATAAAACACTTTTTTGCTGATTTTGCGCATATTTTATTTTATTTTATATCTAATCCTGACGTTTTGACTCCTCAGCAGCCGTGATCACAGGCTCGTAAAGGAGTCGAATCCGTAAAATCCGAATATCCGTAAAAATCTATAAAATCCGAAATCCGTAAAAAAGTGTTTCATTAAAAAGTTATTTTATTATTATAATAGAAAAATACTAGAAAAAATCGACTCGGGTCACAAGTGAATCTCAGGCGGGAATCGAACCCGCAACCTTTGGAAATCCGGTCCAATGCTCTCCCAATTGAGCTACCGAGCCTTGCGAACACTCGTCGAAATTTTCTAGTACCTTCCTGATTTTACGCTGTAGGCCAGCGTTGTTTCATCAATGAGAGGAACATCCTCTCGTATTCGAAAGAAACATTTTTACAAATGTTTGGTCAATCGATTAAGATGAAACAGCCATGTTAGATTTATAATTTTTTATATATTTTCCCGCCTGAGATTCACTTGTGACCCGAGTCGATCTTTTCTAGTATTTTTCTATTATAATAATTTATCTTATAAGATCGCATTGAAAATGCATAAAATATATAAAAAATTATAAAGTTATTTTATGTTATTGTGTATATGTCTCCGAGTTGGTAAAGGTAAATTAATTATCCAAAGGTAATTGTCGATTAATAATAGTAACTTAGTTTCATAAAGATAGCGACCTCTTTAACGTTACGTTTCTGTACATTAAAATGTCTATTATTTAATACAGAGTGTCCGTGTAAGACAGGTATTCGCAACTAGTATATTAGTTTATTTTATTAATCATGATGTATGTTAATTAGTTATTGGTTCTGATGCTATTTTAACGATGTCCTTTCGGTGTTAATAAAAAAAATAAAAACAAGCTTTACAAAATGTTAAATAAAGGAATATTTTGTATGTCAAATGTAATGTGAATTCTCACATTATTTCTTTGGAAAGTTTCCATATTTAATTATAACTGGAAAAAATAAAACAAGTTAAAAGGTTTTCATATTTTTATACATACTTATATATTATTTGTCCATATGATAACAAGTAGAAGTAGAAGATACCTTCACACTAGTGTTGCCAGACTATCGATAGCACATATCGTTTTTTTCATCTGATCAATAACGTTCTATCGAGATGTCTATCGATACTGTCGTATCGTGTATCTATGAGGATTCACCGCCTCCCACCCTCGAGTCCGGAGGGTGCCCAAGTTACCAGGGGGCAAAAAAATATCACCGCATTGAGTAGTTCTCTAAACATCATCGTAGACAGAGCTGTCTGTTTTTTTCTATGCAAAAATCCTATTTATTTCTTAATTTGTATCGATTATGATTTTATAAAAAAATATTTAAATATAAATCAGTAAAAAATTGATGTTTGTTTCTTTTAAAATAAATGAGGTAATGCTAAATTTTTAAATATATAAATATTATTTGATCCAGCCATCAGCCAGCGTTGCTGTATTATAAATTAAAATGACACCTATCCTTTGTCCCAAGTTGGAACAAATCCAGCAAAGTTAAAAAAAAGCATCAAAACGGTTTAAGAGTTTCGGAGTTCATCGCGGTCAAACACTATCAGAGAATTTATGTATAGATAAGTTGAACATTTTTTAAAGATCGTCGGTTATAATTTTTTGGCGTTAGGTATTTCGCAGACGAACGGCAGGCCATCATCGCACTTCCAATCGTTAAGGCCATTACCATTTCTGGAGAGGGAACCGCAGTTTTCAATGCCGGCTACGTTGTTGGGCTCATTCGGTGCCCAGCTGTCATAGCCGGCCTCCTCGAGTCGTTTACCTGGGGAAAAATAAATAGTAATGAAGTGATGCACGGGTAAATAATAATAATAAAAATATTGCACTAAAATCAATGTTAGTAATTACACAGGTGTAAATAAATACAAAGTTTAAAATGTGCACGGACAAATTGATTCTGTACATTTGAACGGTCCCCAATATAGGCAGTACCTGTATCTAGGGAGACCAATTTACCGATTACTATTACTTACCGATTACTTATTACTTGACCTTGTGACCCGAATTCCTAATGCCTACTGATAGAAACAGCATAAGGAAAAAAAAACAAAAAGCAAACTACGGAAAAGCAATAAACAGTGTTATTCGAGTATAACAAAAAAAATACAGTTTTTTAAAATAAAATATGAAAAATTAAGCTAAATAAACAAATTTATAATAAAAATATGTAACTTAGAAACATCAACCGATAAGAGCTTCAGTAGCAGCCACTCAGTTAACATATTCTTTGTTTCTGACACAGAACAGTTCTAAACATAGGAATGTCACAAGTTCTTGTCGTTGCATTATAAATACACGCTCTAACTGAGTCGCCAAATCTGGAGACGGAATTGGGATTTTAAAATTACGTTTATTTAAAAGTTTTTTGTAGTTATTCAAGTGATAAGCCGTTTATGCGCTATGTTGGCAAAGGTAGGCAAAGAATAGGGCCGTCTTTAACCTATTGCAGGCCCCGGGCATATAACAACAATGGGGCCCATATGACTTTGACAGAAAGTTCTTAACCGATTTTAATTTTTTTATGGTGAATCAAATCAACAGGTTTAGGACCACATGGTGACGGAGCCCGAATTTTGAAATTCGCATAAATTTTTTTTTTCTTTTTTAGATATTACGTTCCGCTCCAATATATGGTGCTAGCGTAGCTTTATGCTTAGCGACTGCATCACCTAGTATTACTAGAATAGACAATGAAAGTAGATAAACAAAGTTTCAGATTTTTTTATTGACAGTTAATATATGAATAGATAATCATTAATTTAAATGGGGCGATTCTCACATATTAAAACTATCTAAGCTTGCTGAAATTCGATAGCCTTTTTTTGGGCGACAGTAGAGTAGCTTCGCGCATGCAAAAGCTAATAAGCAAGTCGATAATATAGTCCCTAATTGATCGATTTACTCTAATTAAATAAGTTTTTCAGTAATAAATGTCGGTATTGGTTTAGTGATCTGGCAGGCGCAGGAACCAGTGCCCAGTGGGAAAGACGGATCTGGCAAAGAACACAGAGTTCCACTTTCCACAACCCTTACATACATCTATCGTTTCAACTCTCATCAGACCTTACATACAAGCAAGATTAAGGGTGACCTGTTTTGTCACCTTTGACCTGACCTGACCTTTTGACCTGACCTTTTTTGTATGTCACGTAAAATTGTAAATATCATTAGATATATAGAGAATATAATTATATCTTTATATATAAAAATTCCCTATCACAGTGTTTGACCGCGGTGACCTCCAAAATTACTCAACCATGATGTTTTATTTTTAATTTTATTCAATTTTTAAACTTAAGACAAAGCATAGGTTTCATTTAAATCTATAATCTAAGATCACAGTGATTTGTGTGTTTGTCTGTCCGCTCTTTTTCCATTGTATATGCGTTACCATAGCAACGCGTTAACCGCAAGTAGTTCGTCTACCGGACGCTAGATGGCGCTAATGGAAAAATATTTAATAAAAGAAAAAAAAATCAGAATTTTGTCCACCCGTGCGAAGCCGGGACCTGTCGCTAGTAAACATATACTCTGAGAACACAAATTTGTTGTTTGTGTATTTGTCTGTCCGCTCTTTTTCCCGCTCTTCTTCAATTGGATACGCTTTACCATAGCAACGCGTTACCGGGTCAGCTAGTTTATAACAAAAAAGATTGCAAATTATAATAACCGAGCTACAGCAAAGTGTGGCCGGGTCAGTTATTTATTTTATAGATTATAAAACAATGCGTTCAATTATAAGCAGTATGTTACGGTTCAAAATCTTT
This sequence comes from Calamotropha paludella, assembly GCA_927399485.1. Classification (NCBI taxonomy): domain Eukaryota; kingdom Metazoa; phylum Arthropoda; class Insecta; order Lepidoptera; family Crambidae; genus Calamotropha; species Calamotropha paludella. The sequence goes on from OV656812.1 coordinate 25,772,428, forward strand.
CGCAACTTTGCAATTTAACGAGATAGATTATAATGTAACAGTATTTACAATTTTACGGTGACATATATAACAATAATTAATTATAATTAGCATTGAGTTAGATTTATTCGCGGAATTTGTCACGTTTTATTTATTTCATACTTTTTTTCTCTTTCCCGTAGAATTTTTCTATAAACATATGGGTTAGTTATGGTGACATATCCATACAAGTTTTTACTCACCATCAACGGTAAACCAGTATGCGCGGTCTAAATAGGGATTATGGAATCCGACGTGGATGAATCTCTCCTCTCTGCACTTGACGGGCCTTGTAGAGTACCTGAACAACAATAAAAAAAAAATAAAGCTTAAATACTACTTACAGTTTTGAGCAACGATAGGAAATAAAAAATGGTTGTCTGTAAAGTCAGTTTACGGACGATAATTTTACGTGAAAGCGTCATAAGAAAACATTCATGAAAAATTGCATACTTTTATGAATTGAATGGTATTATTATCACTGAATTGTCATTATTTTGTATAATACAAAGAAGGATTTAATTGAAAATTATTTATTTTTCGATAAATTAACATTAGTTGTTGTAATAAACAATGGAAACGACATTAACTTCATGAAGTGGAAGAGAGATAGATGCGCCACAAGTCGGACGCTTAGGCCGATCGTGCCTCTCTATCGCTGGTTCCGCGCTCTCGCTTGCACGATCGGCTCAGGCGGAACGTTACACATTTTCGTGCATGCAGCCGGTGTTCATCGATTTATAAGACTTTATCACGTTAAAAAAATAATGAATTTAATCCGATATTTATTTACCTAAATTGTTACACGCAGAATAAATATTTTCACATAGTTCCTGAATAATTCACTCATATAGGTCCAATAAACTCAGACAAACGATAGTGCGTGATTATTCTGCTTATGGCACCAATAATAGTGGGTTCGAGTTCCGAAAGGGGCAGATGTATGTGTGATGAATACGAGCATTTGTAGGTACAAGGTTTGGTCATGGCTATTTCTATAAATATTACATACATATGTATTATATATTTATGTCTATCCGTTACCGTAGTATCCATAACACAAGACTCATAGTGCTTACTTTGGGCTAGGCCAATTAGTGTGAATGTAAGAAATATTATTATTATATTACGTGGGTACAACATCAAATATATCCTTTTAAGTGTCCTAAAATCGAAAAAGAAGAAATAGCTTCGAAATCGAAAAAGAAACTATTACTATAAGAAAAGGAATGAGGCAGATTTAAAAGTTTCTTATTCTTATAGTTTGAGCATCTAGAAGAATTTGGATTCAATACCAGTTGCTGTGATTTGAATAATAACTCTGAATTATACCTGTGATTGAGCATGTTCGCTTCAGCTAAGCTGTTGACTATGACCAGGTACCCTCCTTCGGAGGAGCAGGCCATGTGCGCGCGCCACCATGTTACGCAGTCGGGGTGAAACTTGTAGCAGCTGCCAGTTCCAGGGTCTAGTGTATACTCTGCATAATAAAAAAAAAACGCATAAGCGATCCTTCTGCGCCAAACATTCCGGGATCGAAATCTGATTGGATTCGATTTCTGTTACTTATCTGCAGGTAAGTATTTTTTATACAATAATTATTAAAGTGAGTAGACACGTTTCATTATGATTATCTGAGGATTTGCTTTTCGCCTACCTATTCTTACCTAAGTCAGAGGTACCGCATTCAGTGATGGTTTCATTGCCGTACTTCTTTTTGTAGCAGATGTAGGTGCGCACTTCTTCGCAGTTGACGTCAGCGATTGACCCGTCCGTCAGGATGGCCAGACACCTCTCATTATTGTTCATATTATTTGGCTCCCCCTTCGCCCATTGGATGGGCATTTGTAGTACATTGACACCTGTAGACAGATTTAGTACACTGTAATTCAATTATTATAAATATTTTGTGTGTTAGCTACTGTTATTTTTACTTTTATGAGTAGAGTAGTTCGATGCATCGAACATGGTCTCAAAAATATTTACCTCACGTCACAGAGGAAATTTTTGTTTGTCCGTAAGCTGTACAAATCTGTGGCTGTTTTCTGACGTAATAAATAAAGTAATAATTTTGACGTGACAACGTCTTATAAATTGGTTTGCCGGGTGACACTTCAAGAAACTGCGTTACGCTCCGCTCACGTTATGCGCTTACAATGAGAGCGAGTGAGAGGCACGCGTCCCTTCCACTCGGGCATGGTTAGCCCGCCTAAGAGCGAGAGAGACAGACATAAAAAGTGGAAGGGACGCGTGCCTATAAATTAATGTTTTAAATATAATTCTTTATATAAATAAATGTTTTAAATTGTTACTATTATTTCATCCTTCTTCCTACTATACGAATGAATATTCACATTAAAATTATTTTACCACTCAAAGTCGTTGTCACGTAAAACTTTCGCCCGTATACCGACTTTACAGGCAACCAACCAGTTTTTTTATTTAATTTTAAATTCTGATGAGAGACTCGGTAGCTTAGTCTTGCCTGAGGTGATTTCTTGAAGCAAGTTAAAAAATCTGTTGCGTTGTCCATGTCCCCATGTTATCCCAATAATAAAAGAAATAAATAACATGTTTAAAATTGAACATTTGTGTCACGGTCTTGGTCTACTTTCGTTCCTACTCGAAGTAAAGTAGGAAACTTATAAACATTGTCACACTGGCGATATAATTATTATCAAAGGGCTTCATATGCTGATAGGCCAGACGCAAGACGAACTTCATGTTATTTCTATATAACCTACTGAATGGTTGCTTTGCATAGGACAAGATTCTTAAACTCGTAAGATTTAAGATTCCTCCACGATTGTTGCGCCATCCAGTATCTCTACTTACATATAAAACTTATAGGACTAACTTGGGACACTATTCCCAATTGTCAATAAGGATACAACGATAGGCTTGTATCACAACAGCTCATCAGTTTTCCAGGGCAAAATTCTTGATAATTTTTAAATAACATGTATTTTTTATCACAAACAACAATGATTGTTTACTGAATAGCAATGGCGCATGGTGTGGCTATCTAAAAGTAGTTGAATGCCCCTAATAACAGTTTTTTATTGTGCATAAAAACATTTGAACTTTATTGATTGTCCAAATATATAAATTGCTGTCGTGATTATCAGGTCTATGACATTGAGCGTACCTTCGACTGAGATATAGTCTCCTGTAGCGGTTAGCGACTGCACTCCTGTGAAGGAGGAGTCACTGCGCGAGAGCAGCACGTTCCTCATCACAGCGTACAGTCGATCATTGATTGGTGACATCAATACCGCACCTGTACATACAATGTAAAACATACATACGATCACAGATTTCAACTTTCTACGATTAGCAACACATGTTTAAGTAGGTCATATATTGTTACGGCTCTTAGGTTGCGATCTGGTCACATTCCATTAAATAAATTTAAATTTCTACTGAAAATTGCTGAGTCTCCAAATTGTTTGATGTGCGGGAAGGTAGATGATGTTCATCATTTTTTGATGGAATGTGAGAGGAATCGTCACCTGAGAGTTGGAGTTTGTAATTCCTTGAATGTGTATTTGCAAAATGTTGGTTTCTTGACCAACTTTCTAGCTGAGCCATTCTCAGATGCAGCTAAAACTATTGTCAGCTTTGCAATTAGTAACCTTAAGATGATTTAGGGAACAAGTTAAGATGGAGCTAACATGTTCGAATATCGATCAAAGTTCCCAAAAAAAAAGAAGAAAAAAAAACTTTCTACGATCCCGACATTAATCTCTCGCTTCATTAAGTCTCATTCTGATGAGAACTTTCATACAAGCTCGTCGGTCAGTGCTGCATTTGAACAAAGTTCGTTTTCTAAATTAACACGGTCGGGGATCGGAAGCGGGACCTCGGAGCGGCTTACCTTGGAAGCCGGCATGCGAGCCACTCTACAACGGAGGATGTTCTTTTATAAGAACGATTTGTGTGAATTTTAGAGAATGGGTTTTTTTTTACTTTGAAACGTGCCTTGCTTGCCATTTGCGTGAGGTTATAAATAGAGTTGAAAAATTTTTTTTGTTGATGATGTCAAATATAAAAGTTTTTTAACTGATCAACGTTTGATAGTAACTAAATTATACATTGCTTCTCAAAAAAGTAAATCGCAGAAAATTGCTCTACGTTCAGGAAATGATGAATTTTAATTTAATCAGATCCTTTAAAAAAATGTAAGCAAACATCTCTTAATTTTTATTATATTTGTAACATAGTTAATAGTTTTTATGATATCCTCAATTTAAAAATGAATCTGAGAATTAGAAATTCTTAACAGCACATTTGAACCAGTTTCTTTTCTATAAGATATAAAATACGCATGTAAAAAACGACCACACCTCTGAGCCCTCAGGTAGGATTCGGACCCACGACGACACCACGAAAATAAAATTAAAAACATCAGTCTCTATTCGTGTTTTTATATTCTCGCGTACTTATAAATCCCGTAGACGTTTACCTTCATAATAGCACTTGAGCCTCGCCTCCAACCATGTAGCTGGAAACCTGTGCAGTTTGATCCAGCCCTCTGCTTCTGAGCTGTACTGGTAGTCATCTCGGAACTGACCTTGAACTGTTTATAATTTCAGGAAACAAAACTATACTCTAGGATTTATTAAATTGTGATTACATAATGAATACTATTGAAAAGCTAAATAATCAGTTTTGTGGAGTTTTCGCCTTTTGGTTGTGAAGGTTTAGTAACTTCTAAAAGCTTACTCCTGCTCAGTTGTTAGCACCCATCTGCACCCGGCCTTTTTTTAAACCAGGCGACACCTTTTGCTTCCAGGCCGCAGGTTGACGGAGATTTAAACCCAGGGGACATCATTATGGATTTCACACCCCAGATTGATAGCGGAGATGAGTGGGGACTTCCCCTAGCTATTGAGCATGGACTGTAGGCGGGGAATACCCCACTAAAATCCCTAGGATGTTCCCTTGGCTCTGCCATGGGCCTGGACCATAGTGGTAGTGGCCACCGTATCTACACTTGGCCTATTCTTATTACTTTTTAATCCATAAGAAAAAGTCTGACAGTAATGAGAGTTATCTGTCTCAAAATATTTGCCGTACCTGTCAAATTAAGAGCCAATCGCCTATAAGGAAAGAAATAGCGTTAGTCCGAAAGCATACATATGCCATCTTCGTCACTCTTCTCAAACCAAGAAATTACTGCACGTTATTCGGGTACTGCATTAGTAGGTATATGTCGATGCTAGCGCTCTTAGGCCAATAGCGGCGCAGCGTGACTTAAGGTCGACTTAAGAAAGACAGAAGACTTAATTCGTCTTCCATTTTTTATACATAAATTTGACGTTTCGTAAATTGTATGAGGAAAGGCGGTACTGACAATTCAAACAAACTCTATAAAATGATAAGATAATGTGCTTGTTATTTCAAATAAGCATAAAGGTAGAATTCATTAATTATACCTAGTACCGAAAAAAGGCGTGTTTTTTTTATGTATTACACAGTTTCTTAATCGAAGGAATTTTCGAAGTGAAAACTTATTTATACGTTGTGATTTGAAAGTCGATGAAACGAAAAAGCGACAGTAAAAAGAAACACACATATATTCATAAGATTTAACGTAGGAGAAAATGAGATAGGAAGCATTATACAGTGTCTCTTATGTTCGTGGTTCTCTTTGTGTTCTTCTTCGTACCCCTCCCCCCCTCCCCCCTCCCACTCGTGTTTACCAAGGCATAGTGGGAGTTTGCTTGGGCCTCAGCGTTGTACGTATGTTAATATGTGTCTGTGTGCGCATGCGTAGTTGAAAGCTTGAGAGAAGGCATCACAACAAACGCGGTATTTAGTAAACCACGTCTAAATTGCACATCTGTTTGTATTTTTTTTAATAAAATTTTAATTAATCGTTATTATTGGTATTTAAAAAAAGAAGAACACAGGACAGTAACTCCACGCATTTTTGTTTTATAATCAATAGTTAATTTAATTAGTAGCTCAAGTATTTTCAACAAAATTTTTGAAATTCTCTAAGGCTAACTTAGTGTATTTGTGTAAATCTTGATAACTCTACCCAACATACAGACTCATATTTTATGCAGGAAATTTATAATAATCGAAAAGACTAATATATAAAAAAAACATACCAGCTGAACTACGTTCTGTCGAAATTATTAATATGCACAGAATTGTTAATAAGTAGCCGCAACAGGAAAAATCCGCCATTTTATCGTATAACTAACTGAACCTGCTCCGGTTGTCCAATCTATTTATATATCGCCAAATTTCTGATATTATCTATGGTTTGTGAACGAGTTTTAATTTGTGAATAACATTTGAAAACTGCTTTCGATATGAGATTTATTTTTAAATTTTGATCAAATTATATCGCTCTCCCTTTTTTATTTAAATTTGATATTATTAGATAAACTTTTTGGTTTTTGTCATCAACGCATTTAAGCCACTGTTGCCCTTAGTAGCATTGTGAATAATTCTTGATCGGGACTTTTTGGCGGGAGCGGGAAGCGTCACTTTGGTGGTTTTGTTTCTCTTGTTAAAATTTGTTTTGTTGTGGATATTAGTTCGTAATAATGGTGGATTTTTAACCAATAAATGTTTGTAAACATACAAGAGTGTTGGCAAATGTAATAAAGCAGTGGAAGTTGTCTTTTCCTGCTCTCGCAAGAAGTCCACGGGGAGGTTTCAGTAAAACCCCACACATTTACTGAAACCTTGGGGAAAAATATATTTTACTGTTCATTCATCATCATCAAATTAAGAAAAGAAATTACTCAAGAACTGGCAATTATACTAACTTGACACTGGCTAAATGCACAAATCGTGCGAGCCACAAATAAAGGGAAAAAAAAATCTTGATCGTTGACTATTCTCGATCCTCGACCGGGTCAATGTCTTTGGTATAATTGGCACGGGTCTGGAAGTTGTGGAACCGTGTTTGTTTTTGAATTCCATAAAACAAGTGCTTTAGCTACTTAACTTGAGTTCAGAACAATGTATGTGATGTTCTCTTATATTATACTAGGCGATGCAATCGTTAAGCATAAAGTTACGCTAGCATCATGCATTGGAACGGAGCGTAATACCTAAAGTTTTTTTTTTTTGTTTTGATGCAAATTTTTGCGAATGCCAAAATTCGGGCTCCGTCACAATCTGGTGTTAAACCTGTTGATTCGATTCCACACAAAAAATATTCAAATCGGTTAAATACTCGCGAAGTTATGGCGTAACAGACAGTGCGCCATTGAAGCTGATCCATGGGAGCTTCGCTCGCTCTGCTCCAATTATTATTTATATAGATACGAGTATATCCCGTATATTGCTGATCGGCAACGTTAAAAATCCATATCTGTCATTTTATTTATTTATCATTTTATTTATTTTAACCATAATTTCAAAACTCAAACAAGTGTAAAAATTTAGGCTTATTATCTTTAAGAAATGTGAACTGTATTGTATAGTATTTTTACATTTGTACTACACAAATAACTTAATGATTTATTAATTTCAACACTTTTTCAAATATAACTTGAAAAAAAGCTGTTTATATGACTTAGATATATTTTAAGTAGGGTAGACTGGGTACGGTTGTGCCAGGGGGCGGTTGTGACAGTCGTAATATTAGCGAAACTATAAGGAATACAGCAGCGAGTTTAAGGACACAGGGGAGGGGCAGCCTGTCTGAAGTTGTTTCACAGTATTGCGTCAGCCGTCGCGCGACATTAACGCTTCCAGAGGAGTACATTGTTTTTTAGCTGTCAAAAGTAAGTATTTTTGATTGATTTCTTTGAGTAATTGTTCTCTTATGTGAAAGATATATTAATGACTGTTTTCCCTCGTTATAAGTTAGTTATTAGTAGTTAAATAGCAGTGATTACTTTGAACGTAGACTATTGGGTATTGTCATGGCGATAATTTTTTTGGGTATGAATGTGTTGGGGACGGTTGTGACATATTTCGTGGGTACGGTTGTGACACAAGTAAAATTAGTTTTTTTTGTTTTTAGATGTCTAGAAATCGCTTGAGGAAGACCGAAAGAGGGCAGTGTGACATAATAAAGTATCAAGAAGCTTATACAGAAGTGAAACGCGGGACATCTTTACGGAGAGCTGCGGGAATGCACGAAGTTAATCGCATATCTTTGTTACGATACATTCGTAAACGCCATGAAGCCGGCGAGGACCACAATCAAGACATCAGCATGGGATGTTTTGCTCATAATAAAGTATTCTCTGAAGAACAAGAACAGCAGGTGTCAAAATATATAATACGTTGCGCGGAAATATGTTTTGGCCTTTCTCCAAAAGAGATAAGGAAATTAGCTTTTGCCCTTACTACCAAATACAATATGACGCAACCTGCTACTTGGCTTGAGACTGAGATGGCTGGTAAGAAATGGCTTCGGTCATTCATGAATAGAAACCCTAAACTGTCTGTTCGTGTAGCTCAAGCTACATTCTACTAGCCGTTCAAGAGCGATTAAATTGTAATATAAAGCTGTTATAATTATAGATGCTCAAGTACCTTATTAGTTATAAGCGATTAAACTTCCATATTTTATTTCATTTCTAACGTAATTGTATTTTTTTCCATAAGAAGATGATATTACATTAAGTATGTTACATATTACTTGCAAATAGAAGTGATTTTAGAACATTTTGGTGTATTTTTAACCTGTCACTACCGACCCCAAGCACTGTCACAACCGCCCCTGGGATGTGGTCGGTTGTGACATTTTTTCTTTTTTTTCTAATTTGCTTTTATGAGTTAGCTATAGTACTTGGGAACAAAATAGTAATAATTATACGTAGACGAATGTACATTTTACTATAAAAAATACATTTCTTCGAGCTAACTGGTTTAATATCAGAATTATGGACGATCAAATGAAAATTGTCACAACCGTACCCAGTCTACCCTAAGTTTATTATCTACTTCTTTCTTATCGTTTATCGTAAATTTTTAAGCACATTTGTTTACTTTCATATGCGTTCAAATTCATGTCCCTTATAGCGATAAATTTAAACGGTCCACTGAATAACCTATCAGTGATATCGTAAATCAGTTTCAGCTACGTACGCCCAGGGAATTTAGCGGTATCCGAATAGAGTGTTCTGAACACTGTTTTTAATTTCTGTTTTAAAAGTTAAACAGAAAGAAACTGTAACACTTTGAATCTCTTTTAGAAAATACCGGTTCATAATTTGTTCATAGTTATGCCAATGTAAAAAATCACATTGGCATAACTATGCGACAGCCTACTAATGATTTGGGTACTTTGAAATGCCTAAGTTGGTGTACTTTACCAATGTTACCATAGCAACGCGTTAACCGCAAGTAGTTCGTCTACTGGACACTAGATGGCGCTAACGGAAAAATATTTTATAATAGAAAAAAATTATAAAGACAATCATACACATTGTTCCAAATTCAAGTTAGGTAACTGGAGCACTTGTGTTATGGAATTCAGAAACAACAACGCTACTACAAAATAAAAAACCGAGTCAGTATAGAAAAGTTCGTTTTTTTCATTGACCCGGGCGGAAATCGAACCTGGGTGCACTGAAACTGCAGACTTGTTTTTATTTATGGACCAAATATTTGACTCAGTGAATGGTAGTTATACAAATAAAAAGAAACACGCAAAATCACTTCTAGCAGCTGTAACAAATATATCAACCAAATAAAGAGTTATGGAAACAAAGTATATAGGTATTTCAATCCATGAAATTTATAAAAAAATGGAAATTATCAATCTGTCCCGATTATACAAGGATGGATTGAAATATTACAAGGTATTAAAGAAATAATTGAAAAATTGGAGAAAAATCATAATGTCGCATCATTTTGGATGCGACACCTAAATCAAGATAGTCTCGAAAACTTTTTTGGGGCTATGCGTAGACACGGGTGCCGCAACACCAACCCGACGACAGACCAACTCGAAGCTGCGTTTGCAACGTTATTGAGCGAAGCTCTCTTTTAGGCAACTCACAAATTTCGCTTGTCTCCCTCCTGCTACTTAACGGTTCAACCGATTCAAACGAATTTTGGCATGAACATGCATGATTATAACCTGACGGACATAGGCCATGTAAAAATAATATAGACTTTACCATGGAGGTTAATCACCGAAAGAAAAATTCAAAAGCTGATCACAGCTAAACCGCTGATACTACATTGGTAAAATTTGGCGCCAAAACTCACATCGTGGTCGTAACTAATGTGCAAAAAAAAGTTTTGAAATCGGACATACCATGGAGGAATAATCGCCGAAAGAAAAATTCAAAAGCTGATCACAGCCAAACCGCTGAGACTACATTGATGAAATTTGGCGGCAAAACTCACTAACGAGTAAGGTAGTGCTTCGCTCAGTATTTGCAAACAGCTGCATCCATTGCAAACCTAGTTAATAAATTAAATTTGGTTCGTGTCCACACTCCTGGCACAAATTGTGAAGACGACAAGTCTAAAATTTTACATAAATTTATTATAGAACAGAATTTTGAAGTCAATGAGACCTACGAAATTGATCTTATTGATCTAGCCGATTTCGAAGTTACTCCTATTGAAAATAAGAATGACCCGAAAATAATCGCACCCCTTCAATGTGTCAGTGGTTATTTTATAAAAAAAACAAAGTTTGGAAAGGGTGCGGAAAATTTAAAAAAAATATATTAATTAGTGATGAACAACACGATTACATAAGACAAAGAGAATATGCAGGTCGCCATTGGCTTCACTATCCCAAAGATGATTTCGTAAAGGCACTATCAGAAGTTCAAGATATTACAGTTTTTTGCTTCAGGAAATATATTGTAAGACCATTTTTAAAAGAAATAATGAAAACTATGTCAATGGGAATAGTAAATATTGATTTTTTAAATTGCCCCAGACATGGTGATCAATTAAAAACATTTTTAATTAATAAAATTACTCGATTTCTCATTTATACATATTGTAAAAATATAAATAAAATTATGTGTGGCAGAAGGGGTGTAGACGAAAATGGCGTTGAGCTTAAGAAAAAGTCAAAATTTTTTTTAATAAACATTTTAAGAAAAAGTAATACAAGACTTTTTATTTAACTCTCATTTCCCTAAAAAAATGAAAAACAAAAGGTGGCGCCAAAAAGGCCATGATCTGTGTCTGTGTTATTAGTTTCGTGTAAAAAATAGAGATGGCGCTACTAATCAGAATATATTTTCTATCTTGAATATCAATATAAGTCTCTATTTCCGTCTATATAAAAGTAGCTAAGCTAAAGCTCTCAGAACAAGAACTAAAGCTAAAGCTAGTCATCAAAATTAATTTATATCATTTAAATTGAAACTGAAAGAGCACTTTCTGAATTTATTAAAATAATCGAATCATATGTGTATTATTTCTATATCTCCTTTCCTATTTTTATTTCTGTATATCATTTATTATTCAAACATGACTGCTTGTCTGCACTTTGTGACACCCGACTATACGAGCAACTACACTTATTCTGGGTTGATTGAAAGAGATCACTTTTAGAGATAAGTCCACCTTTGCGAAAAATTTTAATATAAAACATATCCTTGACATTTTATTTTTGATTTACTTGTTAATATATAATTTTCTATGGACATTTATTTTTGAAATTATTTTAGTGTTTTGTTTGTTAAATTTTAATCCGGTATTTATTTTGATTTTAATTAAAATTATATTTTCATTTTTGATTTGATTGATTGTGATCAGAACTTTTCATGAAACTGGCTGAAAATTTAAGTATGAAAACATTCAAAGGAAACCATAGCAACCGCTTCACATTGCCATGGCGACGCGTCGTTTCAGCTGTCACTACCAATCCAACAAGTGTTGAGTTATTGAGTTATTTTTATCATATTCATAAAAAATATATAATGATTTAGTGAAAGTTGTGTACATAGGTGGTGATAATAAGAAACGCGCACATAGTTAAAGATAGAATACGTAGGTATGTAACAATTGTTCAGTTAGTTATTAAATAATGGAAAGCAAATTGTGGTCCACCCGCCTTGTCTTATATTGCATTTCGTGTCTATCTAATGTCGTACAATGCTGGACAAAGGCTTCCCCAAAGGATCTCCACAACGACCGTTCCTGCGCTGCCCTTATCCAGGTCCATCCCGCGACCTTCATCAGATCGTCGGTCCACCGAGCCTGCCTACATTGCGTTTTCCGGCCACGATCGCAACTCGAGAACTTTTCTGTCCCAACAGCCATCAGTTCTACGAGCTATGTGCCCCGCCCTTTGCCACTTAAGTTTAGCGATTCTGCGGGCTTTATAATGTAAATCAATCATGTGTGGTGTGTGCTTTGTTGGCTGCTCTTAAATAAATAAATACCCTTGACTTCTTATCTTATTTTGAGTAACGTCACCTGCTTTTTCCATCGGACGCCCTGCAGGCTACTATCCATTTTTGGTTGCAATTCCTACCTGTCGCACCGAGTGCTTCTCAACATATTTCATAACGCGCACAGCAAAGGAGTGGAGCTCCCTCTGAGTTAGCTCGTTCCGTCGTTCTGTCTTGGTCCCCGGGCTTGATTGGAATCAAGATGTACTAAATTTTTGGCGGGTTTTTTATTCATATAAACTTTAATGATGATTTTTATAGAAAACTAGCTAACCCGGCCACGCGTTGCTGTGGCTCAGTTATTATTATTTGTAATATTTTTATTTATAATACATTAAAATGAAACGTATCTTATTTCTTAAGTTAGAATAAGTCCAGCAAATCAAAAAAAGAATCATAAAAATCGGTTGAGTAGTTTCGGAGTTCATCGCGGTCAAACATTTATACAGGGAATTTTTATATATATAGAAAATAGATAAATGAACAAAGAATTAATAAAAAGGCAAATGTATTTAGCTTTAACAGACAATTTGTGATAGTTTCGTAAGATCTGTCAATTACCCTTTTGTTTTAATCATTGATGTTATTGTAATAAATTATACAATTAGGCTATGGCAAGCCGTGGAGGGGCGAGAAAGCGACCGCGCGGTGGCGCAGGTGGTGTGGGCGATACGACCGGTGCTAAGAAATGCCCGCCGCGGTTCACAGGCACCGCACGTTCGCAGCCTTTGCTAGGGAGTGTGAAACGTGCGGGCTACGACGACGAGCTTGAAAAGGACAGCGTACTGCTTCGGGCTGCGAGAAATTATTATCCAGAAGGTATATTTAATTATATTTCTGTTATTTTATGTTGTAGGAATATAGGCAGCAGCAATAAAACAGTAATTCGTTACAACGCTCTGTATTTGAATGAGACAACGGAACACACTAGTAATGATAGGCTAACGTTGATTTAGTGATGGGTACGAATGAACAATTAAATCGATAACAGATTAAATTATCGACTTAGATATTTGTTAATACCAATATACCTAATCAATAAAATATATGCATGTGAATTAAATCGGAATCAAATATTTTTTGAGAAACATTACTTCAGAATTGTGTCTTCATCAAATTAATGATTTTAAGCAAGAATTTAATTTTTGAAATGATCGATATTACCGAGCATAATTTCAAACATTTGAAAATAGTCAAAGCGAATATGACGTAAAAGTCTATGAGAACAAATGTCTGTATCACTGAATGCGTTATGATCTTCAACCTAACCGGTCCGTTTGTTTGTTTGTTGTCATAGACTTTGACGTCACACTAAGCGCACGCAATTTTTTTAATACTTTATATTACTTATTTGGTATTGAATATTTTTTTCTATTATAGTTAAGTGATGTAAATAATTGAATAAAAATATATAAAAAACATGCATATTCTCTTTTACGTTTTGATTAAAAAATAGACTGGAAAACCAAATTAATTATGATTTTATAAAGATTTGAGTAATTTCCAGTTTTAAACTTTGATTCGACTATTTTAAAAAATCTCTAGCTTTGGAGGAGGAACACTTATAATAACCTCTGAAGGGTTTTGTTTAAGTTTGAGTGTGCAGCAGATTTGCATAGCCTTGTTCCACCGTCCCCATATTTTCATTGGACAACCAGACTTACAAATAGGCGGCACCCTTATATTGTTACTATACCAAAGAGTCGCACTAAACGTTTTGGTTTCAATTTTGTAATACGTACCGCCAAAGAGTGGAACTCTTTGCCTGAGTCTGTTTACTGATAAATACAATTTAGGGTTCCTCAATTCGCGAGTGAAAAGGTTTCTTCTAGGCAAGTGCGTCACATCCTAGATCGATCATTGCTTACCATCTGGCGAGATAGCGCTCAAGCGCTTCTCTATATACAATTAAAAAAAACGTTTTGTATTTGTGTCCCTAGTTAATTTATTTTCACAATTATTTTGTACCTTGTACATAAGTTCTTTTATTATTCTTAACACCACAATTACAGGTAACTCCACAAACTGTCTTTCAGAAGATAATTAATAGTTAAAAAAAGAAATGAATTCAACAATCTAGAAAAAAACTTAAAATCCTATATCTTGAAAACGGTTATGTTTGGGCTATAGTGTATGCTAGTCAAATCAGTCAGGAATTATTGCAACTTTACCATCTTAAGAATCTAGGTTAATTTAACCTTTAATCCTGTATAATTTTACAGGTGAAGGTGACGGTGGTTGCAGCGAGTTTCCTCCCCTGATGCAAGCTAAGTCTTGGACTCGTGGGGTGCCTTATCGGGATAGCTACGACCACGCCAAACCTGTTGACAGCATCGGTAAGTATTATGATATCATATTAATAATATTTAGTTCTCACTTCCACGCACATTACACATATAAATAAAACAACTTATTTGTCATAATAATCAAAATTAATTTAACTATATAAGATAGATAACATCTTTATTACCCACTACACACACAAACACACACATTATTAACAGAAATACCATAAGCATATCTACAACAATTGCCTCAGTCATCGTGTGATCACGGCTCCTGTAAAAGTGACTCTATGCTGGCTCGGGGACTCCCTCATGGGAGATGCCGTCCAGCTAGAAAACCACTATGGTGGCTCGCTACTCTCGGCTTGAGGTCCACTTAAGGATTTCACCGTCCCAAAACCCGGTATGTTGTTAAGGTCATCTGCGACCAACATCAATTACACATAAAACAAAAAAAGGCTCCTGTCGAAACGTCAGGATTAAATATAAATTATAGGCAAAAAAACCCTAAATAAGTTGCTTTATTTAAGTAATACTAATAAAATCAATTACACATTTATTCATAATAAAATTGTATTTGCTTATCAAACATATAAAAGTATGTTGTTCACTCTTATATGTGCTCCGTCATGTTACATTTCATTACTTAGAGCGTTATTAATAAGTTCCTATTTTATATGTTTTAAAAAATCATACACACTGATGTTGCTGGTCATCGTCTTTGTTGGTCACTCTTGGTTGTAGCTGAAATGAGCACATTACTCATGATGTGAGTAAATACGATGTTTACGTACTGCTGCATACACACATATGTTTGTAAAGTACGATTTCGTTTTCTTCTCTAAGATATGCTTATGGTGTTGCTGTTAATAACGTGTGTGTGTATGTGTGTGTGTGTGTGTGTGTGTGTGTGTGTGTGTGTGTGTTTGTGTGTGTGTGTGTGTGTGTAGTGGGTAACAAAGCTATTATCTATCTGTTATCTATCTTATATAGTTAAATTAATTTTGATTTAAAATTATATTTTAAAGGTAAGTACCCATAATTAATAAGTGAACTGAAATTGCTTGCAAAGAGTTGCGTTAACAACTGCAGCTTAACAACTATCGACTTTTTATAAAGACAGTTTCATTTTACATGCTCAAGTTTCATACAACTTATTTGTTATTATAATTAAAACAAACACTAAATTAATAACATAACTAAAAATCAAAATCAAAATAACTTTATTTCATAGGCCCTTGCGGGCACTTAAAATCGTCAATTTTACAGAATTAAAAAAATATTATTCTATAATAAAGATAGCCCGTGCGCTAGCGGCAAGTACATCCGCAGAGTTGATGCCGCGCATGTAATCGCCACGAGCGACCCGATTCCGAACGTAGGGGCTAACATGAGAAGAATCGGGCAAGAAACTCATGTGCCAAAACTCTTATAAAATCGCCAAATGACTTACAAATTGTGTATATTACAAAACGATTCAGAGAACGAGCAATTCATTTCTATTAGGTCCACGCTGCTTTATCATTCAAAAAATCTTTAACACTGTAATAAGCCTTTTTGCATAACTGAGTTTTAATTAAAAATTTAAATTTATTCATTGACAAGTCATGCATGCTACGTGGCAGCGTGTTGTACATTCGTATACAGTGACCTGCAAAGGAGTTGCTTATTTTATGGAGCCTATACCTGGGCATTGCTAGCTTGTCTTTATTTCTTAAATTGAAATTATGAAAGTCGCAATTTTTTCTGAATTTACTTATTAAAACAATAAGTCTAACACTAGAAAAGTTTTCTTAATTTATAAAAATTTGAAAGACATTAAACGAAAAAAGTCCTTGGTGAGTTTCTTGTGGTTTCTTCTCGGTATAAGTGTAGCGGCATTATTCCGCTACCTCTCATCGCGCCATCGATTACGTGGCCACACCGATAATCATACGATGTGGCGTGACATCGAACGGTATGACGTCACTCGTACCATCCATGATGTCATCGGCTCGGCGCACCGGCTATAAAAGGAGGCGCACGGCTGCTTCGAGTCATTACCGTTCCCGCTGTTACACTGTAATGTACTCCTCTGATTGCAACATTTAATTGTAATTACGTTAAGTAAAAGACATCAAGTTTCGATTGAGTTTGATTTTTTATTCCTTTATGAGTTACTGCATTGTGGACAAATAACCCTACTACCAACAAAAGGTGTGCTTCCTGAAGGTAAATATAGTAAGCAGGTTCCTGTAGGAATCCCTTCACTGGTGACCCCGACGTGATTGAAGCAATCGCACCCATTTAAAGACGTTATGGACAATGAAGCCGGTGTCAGCGGCCCGAGTACTAGCGGACAGAAGAACGCAAGCGAATCAGCTGATGTATTCCGTGTTGGTGTTCGTGTTCCACCTTTCTGGCCGGAGGAACCTGAGGTCTGGTTTGCTCAAGTAGAAGGTCAGTTCATGCTTTCCGGTATCAATAATGATATCACGAAGTTCTATTATGTGATTGGCCAGTTAGATCATCAGTACGCAGCGGAAGTAAAAGATATAATAGTGTCCCCACCAGCCATTAATAAATACGATCGTTTAAAATCGGAGCTCATTAAACGCCTTACTTCTTCAAAGGAACGTAAAATTAAGCAGTTATTAATGCACGAAGAATTGGGAGATCGGAAGCCCTCCCAATTTTTAAGGCACTTACAAGGCTTAGCGGGGGAGACAGTATCCGTTGATCTCATGCGTACCATTTGGGCGAGCCGACTTCCAGCTAACTTACAAACTATTGTCGCATTGCAAAAGGACAGCTCACTCGAAACAATAGCAGACTTAGCCGATCACATACAGGACATCGCACCACCGAGCATATCACAAATAAACAGCTCGAATACAGGGGCATCCGATCCCACCCTAAAAGCTATAAGCGATCGTTTGGAGCAGCTATCGCGACAAGTGGAGTCGTTGACAATCAAGCAACGAAGGCAACCGAGGACACAATACGGTAACAATTATAATAATTCATACCGCAACAGGTCCAGATCACGGCCACGAAACCCAACAGAAGGTCACCTTCATTGCTGGTACCATTACCGCTTTGGACAAAAGGCAAAGAAATGTGTACCGCCTTGCAGCTATAAAGCGGAAAACGGGAAGGGCAGCCGTTAGAGGCCGAAAGCGTCTGCCCAGCTTCAACATCAGGCCGTTTATTTATTACTGACCGCAAGTCAAAGGTGCAATATCTGGTTGATACAGGTTCAGATTTATGCGTGTTTCCTCGATCACGCGTCAACAGGCCGCGCACTAGAACGCAGTACGAATTGTACGCAGCAAACGGTACAGTAATAGCTACATACGGTTACCTTAATATAACGCTGGACTTAGGTTTGCGCCGTGCATTTGAATGGCGTTTCACTGTGGCAGACGTCTCAAAACCAATCATCGGCGTCGATTTTCTCAGTTATTTTAACTTACTTGTCGACTGCCGTAAACAAAGATTGGTCGACCAGGTAACGTCCCTTACAGCCGAGGTGACGTGCCGACTTCTTAGAGGAAATATATCTTCTGTGCGCACAACAGCAGCTACCAGCTCCACTTACTTGGACATTATAAGAGAGTACCCAGATATAACACGACCAGCCGGTAAGCCAACCACACCAAAGCACAGTACGAAACACTTTATACGTACAACACCCGGCCCTCCAGTAGCAGGCCGTCCTCGCCGCCTCGACCCTTTAAGACTGCAGATAGCGAAAAAGGAATTTGAAGAGATGCTGAAAAGTGGTGTTGCTCGCAGGTCTGAGAGCGCTTGGTCATCTCCATTGCACCTGGCACGAAAAAAGGACGACGGCTGGCGACCCTGTGGTGATTACAGAGCGCTTAATGCTCGTACCGTACCGGACAGATACCCTGTAAGACACATTCAGGACTTTGCTTGCCAGCTGGCCGGTAAGAGGATCTTCTCCACAGTAGACCTGGTCAAAGCATACAATCAGATCAGAGTGCACGAGGACGACATCCCCAAGACTGCTATCACCACACCCTTCGGCCTGTTTGAGTTTCCGTTCATGACCTTTGGTCTCCGCAACGCAGCTCAAACTTTCCAAAGGTTCATGGACGAGGCTCTGAGGGGGCTAGATTTCTGTTATGGATACATTGACGATATCCTGGTCTACTCGGAGACGGCTACCCTTCATCAACAGCATCTACGACAACTTTTCCAGCGACTGTCAGATTATGGTATACTTATTAATACAGGAAAGTGTGTACTGGGTAAGGAACAAGTTAACTTTCTAGGATATTGCGTGAGTGCTGCTGGCGTACAACCACTACCAGCTAAAGTCCAGGCAATCCAAGAATTTCCAACACCCAAGACAGTGAAAGACTTACGGCGCTTTCTTGGAATGATTAACTTTTATCATCGATTCATACCAGGTGCTGCAATATTACAAGCCCCACTCAACGAGCTTCTTTCAGGTCCTAAAGTCAAAGGATCGCAAGTCATAGACATGACTCCGCAACGCATGGAAGCCTTCGAAAAATGTAAGACCTCTCTAGCTGAGGCTACATTGTTGGCACATCCCAATGTAGCAGCGGAACTCGCAATACAGACGGACGCATCGGACACGGCTATTGGAGCGGTACTACAGCAAAAGAAATGCGGCGCTTGGCAGCCACTTTCATTCTTTTCAAGGAAGCTCAGTCCCTCACAGAGGAAGTATAGTCCCTACGACCGTGAGCTACTGGCAATATATGAAGCAATAAAGTATTTTAGGTATATGGTAGAAGCAAGGCCATTCGTAATCTTTACCGACCACAAGCCGCTAACGTTTGCTTTCGGCTCTCGTAGAGATCTATGCTCTCCACGCCAGTTTAGATACTTGGACTTTATCAGCCAATTTAGTACTGATATCCGATACGTTGCAGGAAAAGACAACGTAGTCGCTGATAGCCTTTCTCGCATCGAGGAGTTGGAGGCGCCCCTTGATTACCAGTCTCTCGCAGAAGATCAGGCCACAGATATCGAACTTTCTGGATTGCTACAAAATAAATCATGTTTGAAGTTAAAAAAAATCAAGCCTATTAATGCTAGTACCGAGGTTTATTGTGATGTAACAATGGAATCACCTAGGCCTTTCATTACAAAATCTTATCGTCGACAGGTTTTTAACATGCTGCATAACCTGAGTCACCCTGGCCCTAAAGCAACAGTTCGCTTGATTACGCAACGCTTCGTATGGCCAGACAGCAAGAGAGACTGTCGACAGTGGGCAAGAGAGTGCGATATGTGCCAGCGCAGCAAGGTGGCGCGGCACACTACATCACCACTGACAGCATTCACATTGCCATCAGCTCGTTTCCGACATGTCCACTTAGACATTGTCGGTCCTTTACCACACTCTCTTGGTTACAAGTATTGTCTCACCGCAGTCGACCGCTTTACACGTTGGCCTGAGGCGTACCCACTCCAAGACATTACCGCAGAATCCTGTGCGGCAGCCTTCGTATCTGGTTGGGTTGCCAGATTCGGATGCCCAAGCGACATTACAACGGACCGAGGACGGCAATTTGAGTCCTACCTATTCAAGTCTGTCGCGGCGCTTGTGGGCGCTGAACACCACGTGACAACGGCCTATCATCCCGCAGCTAACGGACTCGTTGAGAGGATGCATAGACAGTTGAAGGCAGCTATTATATGTCACGGTTCCCCGCAGTGGACAGAGGCCTTACCCTTAGTACTTTTGGGACTTCGCAGCGTTTGGAAGGAGGACTTGCAGGCATCGGCTGCAGAACTTGTCTACGGTGAGCCACTCCGCCTGCCTGGACAATTATTACA
Organism: Calamotropha paludella; assembly: GCA_927399485.1. Taxonomy (NCBI): domain Eukaryota; kingdom Metazoa; phylum Arthropoda; class Insecta; order Lepidoptera; family Crambidae; genus Calamotropha; species Calamotropha paludella. The sequence goes on from OV656812.1 coordinate 25,792,901, forward strand.
ACCTTCAACAGGAGAGCCAGTCGAGGTCACTGATTTCGCCAGCAGACTCAAACAGCAAATGAGCAAGCTTGCACCAACCCCTACATCATGGCACTCGAACCGGACCTTCTACATACCGAAGGACCTACAGCACTGCAGTCATGTGTTTTTGCGAGAAGGTCCTATGCGTGGGTCGCTACAACCCCCTTATGTTGGGCCATATAAGGTTCTTCAGAAAGGTTCGAAAACTTTTGACATAGAAATAAAGGGAAAGGCACAAACAGTGACAATAGATCGCCTGAAACCTGCGTATATGCCAACAAAAACGGCGCTAGATATACCCTTGCAACAACTTATAAACTCCGTTCCAGCAGCAGACCAGCAGGAAACAAGCAGAGGTTCCGAGGTGAAAACCAGAAGTGGACGGGTGGTACGATTCCCAAATTACTATCGCCCGTAGTTACGGTCTCAGCGGGGGGCTGGTGTAGCGGCATTATTCCGCTACCTCTCATCGCGCCATCGATTACGTGGCCACACCGATAATCATACGATGTGGCGTGACATCGAACGGTATGACGTCACTCGTACCATCCATGATGTCATCGGCTCGGCGCACCGGCTATAAAAGGAGGCGCACGGCTGCTTCGAGTCATTACCGTTCCCGCTGTTACACTGTAATGTACTCCTCTGATTGCAACATTTAATTGTAATTACGTTAAGTAAAAGACATCAAGTTTCGATTGAGTTTGATTTTTTATTCCTTTATGAGTTACTGCATTGTGGACAAATAACCCTACTACCAACAAAAGGTGTGCTTCCTGAAGGTAAATATAGTAAGCAGGTTCCTGTAGGAATCCCTTCATAAGTTCTCCCGTCGTAGTACTTACGAAGCCATAACTTAGTTGTTGACTTCCAGAATGCATTGTAAATACTCATATCGAAAAAAGCATATTATCTTTATCGTTTATACAAACGAACTTATGTAATAGCACCCATGATTAGAATCTGGTATATGAAAATGAAAAATAACTTTATTCAAATGCACTTAAAATAAGTTGTTTTGAATCGTCCAATATTTTTACCTACTACCTATTTAGGACGTCTTTTAACTGAAAAAAGAATGGGCGCAAGAAACTCGTCAGCTTTAACAGAAGTAACGACATTTAAAATATAATACGTCGCGTCGTCAACATACATAATACACAAAAAAAAACAACATTATACTGTTATCTCTAATATAAAAGAAGGGCTTTGTGGGTTTGTTACCATATATAGTTATCATAGTTACCATAAGCCTAAGAATAACAGTTTTTATAATCAAATAACGTTACCATAGCAACGCGTGGCCGGGTTATACCAGCAACGCGTGGCCGGGTTAGCTAGTCACAATAATAGTAGTGTTATGGTTTCATTACATCGTCGATTAAAACAAAGTCAACAAGTATCTGTTTTAAGTAAGTTTTAAATAAGTTATAGACTAGCATATACAGAAACTGCAATTCTGACATGCATAAGGGTCAAATTAATAACATCTTTTTTTAAATCAGTTAAAAATGATGAAGTGAATTCGGTCTCTTATATCTTCAGGTAATTGTTACACATCTGAAACAAAGCCGATGCGAGTAATAAACATGCCACCGAAGAAGCGAGCACCACCGAAGCTTTTTGGGCCACTGGGACCGAATGGAGAGCTACAGTTCCCGCCACCTAAGACCTGGCAAGAGAGGGAGAGGGAACGGCTGGAAGCTGAACGCCTGGAGAAGGAGAAACACAAGCTTCAAAAAGGTAACCTTATATTTATTTAATTATCTTCTAGGTTGAGTGGCTCGCATTCTGGTTTTCATTGGTAAGCCACACCGAGGTCCCGCATTCGATACCCGGACAATGTAGACCAAAATGAACTAAATTTTCTATAGTACATCGTGTCTGGGTGTTTTTGTGCCATTTTAGTTTCTGAATTCTATAACACAAGTGCACTTATCTTAGTGATATGTTGTGTTCTCTAATGTTTATGTTCTCTGATGTGGATTAGTTTAAATCATAGATGGCGCTGCAGCGTTTTGGATTTTGTCGCTCATACCTAAAAAACTGTATTAAATTCTATCCAGATTTTTTTTCTCTTATTATAAATGTATGGTTACTATTCATTGCCTTTTATTATTTTCACTCAGATTAATAGTAATAACATACTGATCTGGAGCTATTTTTATAGTCTTAATTTTCAATCTTCATGAATAATTAATGCTTCTAGGTTTGGTCTTACTAGAAGATTTAGTATCTGGAGCGTACGATAGAAAAAAGAAAGCAGAAGCAGAAGCGAAGCGAAAGAGAATTGAGAAAAGAAGACAAGAGAAAGCCGCTGCTGAAATTGCAGCAAAAGAAGCTCTCCGAAAGTAACTATTTGGTTTAAATTGAATTATTATCATCCAACATCAAATCATTTTTAAAGATATACTTTCTTTTTCTGTTAAATCTGTAGTAAGCTCAAAGATAAAGATAATATTACGTCATAATTTAAATAATTTCTGTGTTTTCTCTCATATCTATTATATATTTAGATAGATATAATTTGGTTTTGGCAGAGGAAGCACGAATGTATGATTAATGCAATGGAAATAAGAGCTTTAAAAAGTATTAGCTGCCGTGATTTTGATGGATAAAGTAAGGAATGATCTGATGAGACAGTGGTGTGGTGTGGATGAAGATATAGTGACAAAGATAGAAAACGGAATGCTTAGATGGTTTGTACATACAAAGAGGATGGACGAAAGAAGATTAACAAGACAAATATATGAGGTAAATGTGCTAGGGTAAGTCGGTAACGGCAGACCAAGGCGAACTTTCAGGGACCAAATAGAGGATGTCCTGAAGGCCACGTCAAAAGTACCCCTAACCGACGAACTTGTATGAAAAGGTTGATTAGAGTTAAAGAAGATGTATGTCAGGTTCGTGGTAAGTGGAAATCTTTGATCTCGGCCTACCCCTGCGGGAAAAAGGCGTTATTTTATATAAGGTGGGTGAACCAAATAAAGCCTATGTCCTAATAAGGCCTATTTTTAAAATTTCCCGCTTCACGATTTCAAATGGCCGCCAATGATTGTAGAAGTGTGCGTTTACATTAACTAACTCACATAAACACAGCAAGTGGCTCATGCCGGGAGCGTGTCGGGACCTGCAGTCGAAAACAAACACGACGCCGAGCGCACGCTTGTTTTTATAAAATTCTGGCAAAATAAAAGGTAAGTATTTTTATTTTTATTTGTACACGGTGTGCTGTGTTTTTTCTTTAGGATAATTATACGTTTAGTCATCTCCATACATAAGTGAAAAAGCTGTAATATCGATGTATACCATATAATTGTTGTTCTATTTACCCATGTGCCATGCCCTAATAAAGCCTATAAAAAAAGTGTATAGGCCTTATAACGGCACAGGTACAGGCCTTATTAGAACAATGTTTTATGTCAGTTAGAAAATTATCACAGTAAAATAGTAAACCCTTGTTTTCAGTAACATCATGGAAAATGCATCACCAGGTTCTACCACAAGGAAAAAAAGGGCTCAATGGACTTCGCAACAGATGGAAAACTCTGTTATAATGGTAGAAAGGGGTATCTTGTCTACATATGCAGCTGCAGCCAGATACAACATCCCTCGAAGAACTCTACGCAACCATCTAGCGAGTGGTTCGACTACACGAAAGCTGGGTCGGTCCGCTATATTGACTACAGAACAAGAAGCTGGACTTGTCAGAAGAATCATACGATCACGATAATAATCCTTCTTGGTACTGTCCAGCTTGTGAAGAAGATTGGATTGATGATATGCGACAATGTCCTACTTGTGGCGTTTTGTATCATGAGGTGTGTGTTGGACTCACACTGACCAACTGACTGACTGACCGCTGATAAAATATTTTACTGTACAGGTGATTGTTTAAAAAAAAAGATGATAAAGGCTGATTAATATAGTACTCTTACATGTTGAGAAACTCATTGAGTCTGATCTATAATGACCAAAAGTAATTAATAGGATCTCATTAGATTTAATATAAGTATTGACAACGTTTTCTATTAATTAAGAATTTAAATGCTTACTTGTTTTTATTAAGGCTTTATTAAGACACAGGGTTCCCAATAAGGCGAAAGTGACATTTTAGTTATTTTTGTTCATAAAAGTGTGATTTTTGTTTCTAAAGCAATTTTGTTTCCTTTATTACAAAGTTTAATAAATAAATATAAATATTTCAAATTACCAGTGCATTTTTATTATAAACCTGCTAGTTAGGTAATAAATAATTAAGGTAGGCCTTATTTGGTGAACTTGCCTTATGTATGTATTTAGATATTCCGAGTGTTTGGCAGAAAAAAGCGCTTGGGAGCGCTTGTAAGAAAAATGGCGATCGCTAAGTGATAATAAGCAAAATGGCGGATATTGTCAGTGCAACTGAAGTTAGCAAATGTGTCCTGGCCGAAAACTGTATAGTTTGTTTTTCAGCGCTGGTAAGCGCTCGCAAGCGCTTTTTTTCTGCCAAACACACGGATTGTTATATCTACTATTTACGCTTCCGCGCCTTTTACACATTTAAATAAACCCCTTTTTACCGATTTACGTGCGCATTTCATTTTGTTTTTTATATTAAATCCTGACCTGTGACCCTGTAACCACGGCTCCTGTAAAGGAGTCAAAACATCAGGATTAAATATAAAAAAAATAATATTAAATCGCTTTATTTAAATAACTCTATATCGTCTTAAAGTAATACCATTTTAGGGTTACTTTTCATGCGAAAAAATAAATATAATTAAATTTTCGTATTCCTAATATACCAGTCGTTCAAATCGATTGAGGAATATGAGATCTTTTATGCCATTATAACGAATCTATTATCTAAGATCACAGTGGTTTGTGTCCGCTCTTTTTCCATTGTATCAATAACGTTACCATAGCAACGCGTTAACCGCAAGTAGTTCGTCTACCGGACGCTAGATGGCGCTAACGTAAAAATATTTAAAAATAGAAAAAAATTAAAGAATTTTGTTCACCCGTGCGAAGCCGGGACGGGCAGCTAGTCTTATCTAAACCATTAGCTAGCAGTGATTAATGTGAATTGGTATATCCTTATAGTCTTTTTACTGTAAGAGTAAATATTATTTAAAAGTAACAGACTTTTTTTATCACTGCAATTGTAAAATCTAAAACTTAGCACGTCTCTAATTTGAGAACAAATGCTCATCCGTCACACAAACATAACAATATATTTTTACCATAATGCGATCCTGGAACCTCTGGCAGGATCGCTATTGTTGAAGCTTACCGTCAAATATCTGGATAAAGTTTTCATTACGCTTCATAAAAACTGCCCAAAAATACCTACATTATCAAGACTGTAAGAAATTAAATTGAAAAGTTGTTTGGTTACTCTTGTTTTGGCTTAGATATTTATATCAATTATGTTTTCAGATTTTATAATAGTAAATAAGGAATAAAAAATGCAAAAGGAAGATAACCCTTGAACTATTGCTTGTAATTGCAAATAATATTTCAACTATTACAGGCACTTGGAAAAGCTCCAGTTTGAGGAACCTCGAGACCCTGATCACCAGAAGTTGGAGATGATCAAAACTACAGAAGAGGAGCATTATAAATATATACACCCAAAAGACTTGGAAAGGATACAATATTATTTAACTACCGTTAGTAATTGATTTTACGACGCATTATCAACGTCAAAACGTTTACGATTGGCAGTTTTCGACTGTCATTGTGAATAAACTACATCGAATGAAACTAACCAAGTATTTAATAGAATAAGGCTTCAGTTGACGAAAATCCACTCCTATTTATATCTAATTTCATGCAGCAAAAAAAGAGCAAATGCAAAACCCGCCCGCAGATAAAATAACACTTTCAGCGGAGCTTAAAAGTATACATTTATTTGTAAAACGTTCCATTACGTCCATTGTCTATACTAAATTCTATTAGCTACGTCATTGGACCGTATCGCTTTAATTTCCCAAGTTTCTAGCGCCGCATTACATTTCTATATTAAATACAGAAAGTCTACAAACGTCTGTTACATATGTATGGAATTAGAGTGTGTCATTTAACATAAATCTGTGTGTCGAGCTGCTCCGCGGAAAGTGTAAAGATGCAGACGCCAAGATACTGCATCGCCCTGGTCTCCTGAGGCGATTGCTTCTATTAAGCCTATATAGCTTTTCCAGGTTTATGACACTGCCCAGGTAGTTTTTAGTCAGTACGAGCATAATTCTCGGGCTGGGCCGAAGTATACATGAAAATTTACCACCTTCCGTCCCCGCGTACGGTAGGTAGCCCATTTATTGCTTCGGGTGCTAAAAACCTTAAGACACAAGACATTATATGGTAGATATACCAGAGTCGCACTAAGCGTTTTAGTTCCAATTATGTGATGCGTACCACTAAGGAGTGGAACTCTTTGCCTGAACCTGTGTTTCCTGACAAATATAATTTAGGGGTCTTTAAGTCACGAGTGAATAGGTATCTTCTAGACAGAGGTTAAGCGCCTACCTATTCACTATAAAAAAAAACAGATTTACACCGTGCACCTTCCCCAAATACTCTACATGTGTTTTGTCTCCACACGGAGCATCATTAGGAATTATTAAACCCTGTAAAATCGACCACCTAGTTCTAGACTAGAAGGAGGTTGAAGGCGTATCGCTTGTTTGTTATTGATGAAATATGGTGGATAATTATGTTTTTATAAAAATGAAACTAACCAAGTCACAATGTGGCTTTGAAAAGAGTTATTTTAGAGATAATCATTGGAGAATGTTGTTATTATTAATAAATTACTTCAAAACAATGATGAATCTTTTATAATTTATTCCATCAATGAAATAGTCATAAATGTATCATCAATTCTATTGACGGTCGTTTGGTGCAACGGCTGCCTTTCGCACCGATAGTCCTGTGTTCGAATCCCGGAAGGGCAGATGTTTGTATGATGAAAACCAGAATTTTGTATCCGAGTCATGGGCAGTGCTGGGTGTACACATTTGCCGCCCCAAAGCTATAAAATTTTTGCCGCCCCTATTGACCTCTAAAATTAGATGCACTGTTCACAATAACGTTAATTCCTTTTTTGGGAATAATCTAGTTTCAAGATTATTTTTATAACATTTTGGGTTTATTTTTAAGCTAAGAAAAGCTTTGTTTTTACTGCACAACTTATAAGGTGTGGTGGGCTAAGGAAGATAGGTATGGCCCGCTAAGGGCTAAATAATTTCTGCCCCGCCACGACTTACTTTTTTTCTGTACCAATTTTCTGGACCAATTTTGCCGCTCCCTAATTTTGCCGCCCTAAGCTTCAGCTTTTTCAGCTTCTATGGTAAATCCGCACTGGTCATGGGTGTTAATATATATTTATATGAATATTACATATCTATGTATCATATATGTATGTCCATTCCTTACACTTGTATCCATAACAAGCCTTACAGTGCTTACTTTGGACTAGGCTAATTGGTGTGAATGTAAGAAATGTTATTATTATTATTCTCATGTCTGACTCATTCGTTTCCGTTCACAGTCTTTAGTGAACAAACACATACCTGACTTCCCGGTACACTTGTACAAGAGAGCTAAGGTTGTTGTGGACAAACAAACCGCTAGCATCAAACGACGGTTGCTGATCCTCACCTACCAGGCCTGCGTACGCCAGAGCGAGGCTGATATCAGGGAGTTCTTCGTTATGGCCATGAAGAGGTGCTAAGATCTTTGAAATTTTTTTTATTTTCTTTAATATATTATTTTTTATATATATTTGACGGTCGGTTTGAATTATCGTGGACCGCGCCGTCTTTAGTTGATTTTTAAAAACTACAAATCGAAATAACGAACACCAAGCACTGGATAGGCGGCCATCTTGTCGTAGTGACAGTAAAACGTAGTGATTACATACTCTTTGGTGACAGTTCGGATCGAGTCGTTGCGGAGTGCGCACGCATTCTCAAGCTTGGTGGACGTTAATTTGAATCGCAAGTTATCGGAAACATCTTTCATCTTTAATTAACCAGGCTAAGTGTGATTGACTTAATAACAAATATATCAATTATTTAAATCGTTATGTTACTGAAATACCGTCTCCTCTCCCTACAACTTGCGCCTATATCCAAATCAACAGGATCATCCCGATAAGGACGTTATGCCTTTATATTCTATAAAATATGGAAGCGATATACATAAAAATCCATTATTATTGGTCATTCAGTTGGAAAGCGCTTTTCTTCGGTTTTGTTGTGCAACAAGCGTAAGTATGATGGTGGATTTATCACGCGATTGAATCGCTTGCGATGTTTAGATACAGATCGTGGTCACAGTTAATATATAACTAAAGCAGTATAGAAATTACACTTTTTTGTTGAGATAAATATTTAAATTTCATTTGAGCGTTGGAGGTGGAACTGTTGTGTATTTTTTTAAGTATTTTTTATTAGACATTTAGGATTTATAATGGCCAAATAATTGAATGCATCAAAAAACATCCACATTTTAAGAAGTCTATTCTTCGTTATTTGTGGGATTCGAGCCCACGACTTTCGATATCCGCGCGAGTGCTCTGACCGATGCGGTACCGAGACGCTGGCAGACGCGTCGAAATTTACAAACGTATTACAACTTCTACTATGAGCTAGTATCGTTCCACCATTGTTGAGTGCTAACTACCTCAACATCGAAAATATTTTTACAAATATTAAATATTCGATTAAGATGGATTTTTGTTTTTCACATTCACAAAGCAATTTTTCTATAAGAATCCTACTTGAGGGCTATTATGATTGATCCAGAAATTAATTCCAGGTGTATACTATCGTACGTGCTGGAAGACCCAGCAGAACGTGTTCGGCTTCACATCGCGTTCCTACCGCCGTTGTGGCCCTCACATGTGGTTCGTGCTCCAGTACCCTGGCACACCACCTACGTGCGCTGCCGTCAGGCTATGTCCTACCGATTCTACCACGGCAATCCTGTATTACTCGAACTCCGAAGAATTTGGCAAGAGCGGTCATTATTATTGTTGCAAATAATGCTGTCCGATTTAAGAAATGATATAATCTACATCGTATAATGCTTGTAGTTGTAGACATGTTCTAATCAATCGTTATAATATTAAACTGATTTTAGTTAGGCTTTTAATGTTTATTTGAATATTACATATTTATTTATCGCTAGAGGTGCCCGGCATGCGTTATAATGCCAAAATGCAAAATGTTTCATTAAAATCGAAAAGAATCATTTATATAGAGTTATAGATTTTTTAGTCCAGGCACCGTCGCCGTCGCCGGCGTCCCAAGAACTCTATCAAAGTTTCATCATAATCTGATAAATTATTGCGGAACGCATAGGAGAAAAACCTACAAACATTGATTGTTATTTATATAGATAATATGTACATAAATTATTATAATAGAAAAATACTAGAAAAAATCGAGTCGGGTCACAAGTGAATCTCAGGCGGGAATCGAACCCGCAACCTTTGGAAATCCGGTCCAATGCTCTCCCAATTGAGCTACCGAGCCTTGCGAACACTCGTCGAAATTTTCTAGTACATTCCTGATTTTACGCTGTAGGCCAGCGTTGTTTCATCAATGAGAGGAACATCCTCTCGTATTCGAAAGAAACTTTTTTACAAATGTTTGGTCAATCGATTAAGATGAAACAGCCATGTTAGATTTATATTTTTTATATATTTTATGCATTTTCAATGCGATCTTATCAGATAAATTATTATAATAGAAAAATACTAGAAAAAATCGAGTCGGGTCACAAGTGAATCTCAGGCGGGAATCGAACCCGCAACCTTTGGAAATCCGGTCCAATGCTCTCCCAATTGAGCTACCGAGCCTTGCGAACACTCGTCGAAATTTTCTAGTACATTCCTGATTTTACGCTGTAGGCCAGCGTTGTTTCATCAATGAGAGGAACATCCTCTCGTATTCGAAAGAAACATTTTTACAAATGTTTGGTCAATCGATTAAGATGAAACAGCCATGTTAGATTTATATTTTTTATATATTTTATGCATTTTCAATGCGATCTTATCAGATAAATTATTATAATAGAAAAATACTAGAAAAAATCGAGTCGGGTCACAAGTGAATCTCAGGCGGGAATCGAACCCGCAACCTTTGGAAATCCGGTCCAATGCTCTCCCAATTGAGCTACCGAGCCTTGCGAACACTCGTCGAAATTTTCTAGTACATTCCTGATTTTACGCTGTAGGCCAGCGTTGTTTCATCAATGAGAGGAACATCCTCTCGTATTCGAAAGAAACATTTTTACAAATGTTTGGTCAATCGATTAAGATGAAACAGCCATGTTAGATTTATATTTTTTATATATTTTATGCATTTTCAATGCGATCTTATCAGATAAATTATTATAATAGAAAAATCTTAATCGATTGACCAAACATTTGTAAAAATGTTTCTTTCGAATACGAGAGGATGTTCCTCTCATTGATGAAACAACGCTGGCCTACAGCGTAAAATCAGGAATGTACTAGAAAATTTCGACGAGTGTTCGCAAGGCTCGGTAGCTCAATTGGGAGAGCATTGGACCGGATTTCCAAAGGTTGCGGGTTCGATTCCCGCCTGAGATTCACTTGTGACCCGACTCGATTTTTTCTAGTATTTTTCTATTATAATAATTTATCTGATAAGATCGCATTGAAAATGCATAAAATATATAAAAAATATAAATCTAACATGGCTGTTTCATCTTAATCGATTGACCAAACATTTGTAAAAATGTTTCTTTCGAATACGAGAGGATGTTCCTCTCATTGATGAAACAACGCTGGCCTACAGCGTAAAATCAGGAATGTACTAGAAAATTTCGACGAGTGTTCGCAAGGCTCGGTAGCTCAATTGGGAGAGCATTGGACCGGATTTCCAAAGGTTGCGGGTTCGATTCCCGCCTGAGATTCACTTGTGACCCGACTCGATTTTTTCTAGTATTTTTCTATTATAATAATTTATCTGATAAGATCGCATTGAAAATGCATAAAATATATAAAAAAAAAAATATAAATCTAATATGTATATGTCGCAGCCAACTGGTTAAAATAGCCGTTCAATCAAACAGCTAGCCCTTTGTCTGAACAACGCCATTCAACCACACGTCTAGCTTTTTAATTGAATATTGAGTCGCTCAAAACGTTTAACACTACAGCTGATTGAAAAGCCGCCGTCTAATTGAATTAGTTCAGCGCTCACTACCGCGGCGCTAGGTGCGTTTTATTTTCAACGTCAACTAGCCGGTGTTTGTGATTGTTTCAAGATATTTTTCGGAAAGAAAGTAGTAGTAAAAAAAAGGTTAGGTCCAAGAATAATTACCCAAGAAATTACAAAAAGTTTTCCTATTCTCTCAAATTACATACTAAATTAATGGTCACCTTAGTTAATTTGCCATTTAACCAGTTGGCTAAGCGTCGTCTAGCTATAGTGTTGAACGTTGCAGTCAACGAGTCGGCTAAACGACGTATAGTCTTGTGATTGAATGGCGTTCTTCAGACGTATAGTCGTGTGATTGAATGGCGTTCTTCAGTCAAAGGGCTAGCTATTTGATTAAACGGCTATTTTAATCAGTTGGCTGCAACATATATACAAACTTTACCCTAGTGTTTATTTCGGGCTAGATTTATTTATGTGAATGTAAGAAATTTTTAATATAATGAAACAGTAAAAAGACAATTCATCATTCATCAGTGTATAAGTTCAAAGCATAAAGATTTACATTGGTTCAGTATTTTTCTAAAACAACATATTTGCTTATTGAAGAATTTAATAGATTGACGCGAATCGTTGGAAAACAGTGGATGATGGAGAATCACTTAACTCATATTTTCCAGATATCAAAACGTGTTAATTTGCGACATGAACAAAATGCAGGAAGAGACAGAATTCCCTCAGTATATCCCGGAATTCACGGATAGATTGAACAAGTTATGCGCCGACATGCGCACCGAGCTCTTGGATAACTGGTTGATAGACGTCGCCGATACTATGATAAAGATGAGGCATCACTGGTCTATTTACGTAGCCAAGAAGAAAAAGGAATCCACCTTCCAAGTGGAGCAATTTTTCAAGTGAGTGTATATCGTTTATAAACCTTAACAAATGGTTCCCTCTTATTTTGGCGTTTTTTCTTTTTGTTAGAATATTGAAAGGAAATTGAAAAGGGATAATTTGATATAACTAACAGCCAACCCTATGTTATGGCCTTTGAATCTATATTGTAATTGGACTCAAGTTATGGAAAACGCATTTTTTACACTTCAAGGGCCTGAAAACACTATCGGATACCGTAACCCGCTCTATATCATGTTTTAATCCTAATGTGTTGGCTCCTTTTCAGGAGCTTCACACAAAAGTCGTCACCGTCAATTGGCTGAATCTGAACATAGAAGCTTTCACCTTGGAATTTTGTGAAAGCTTTTATATTTTGTCCGTCGTTTCTAAGTCCTTTTATGACACCGCTATCTGAATAACCCAGGGGGTGAGACCTGGCGACTTGTAACACATGATTTCCTTCTTCAGGCACTAGTTCTCATACTTCATGTAACCAATTAAAATTATCTGTATTTGATGCATTTTTTATAGTAAAATAAAGGTTAGTTTTATTATATTTATTTATTAATTTTGAAATTGTCTTTTTTACATTCTATACCTGAATCTTATGTAAATTACAGGAGTATACATTCGTTGATGTCCAGACAAATTCGTGATTTGGTGGAGAGAAGTGTAAACCATTTCGCCGAATATTTCAAATATTACTGGGTGAATAATTTTTATTTTTAATAAACCTCTTGTTTCTGTTTTTAGTAAGTCTTATTGAGCATTTTTATAGATTCTCCATTTTAAAATCTAAGTTAATTAAATTTATCATTAAGACGTCTACTGTCGGACAGAAGCCTACCCCAAAATTGGGAGGTTTTTGTATAACCTCTACGCTGTGCAGGCAGATTGGAAATTGCAGTAAAGGACCAGAATTCCGGAAACGCTACTGACTCCTTTGTTGTTTGTGAAAGGTGTATGATGTTTACCTGCAGTACCATTAGTCGCCTTTTACAATACCCTTAATTTTGAAAGATGCTACTCTAATCTGTTGCATATCATCCGGTTAAATTTTAGCGAAAATTTATTTTAATTGAAATTACCATCTCAGCCCAAACACGTCCAATGCTGGACGAAGCCTTCCCCGAAAATGGAGCCTAAAGACGGTTTGGAACTCAGGCGAATTGGAAATTGCAGGAAACCCATAATTCAGAAAAAACTGCCATCCATTCTGTGATTTACGAGAGGTGCTTGATAAATACCATAAGTCGCCATTGACGACACCTTTAAGTGTCAAGGATGCTATTTTATTGTTCTGAACACCGCACGACTAAGTTTGAGTGACTTCTTCAACTCTCATTAGCCTTTTCTTACAAGCTCGTCGATTAAGCGTACTTTTGACCTAGCCTTTTTCTAACATCTTCTATTTGGTCACTGAACCTTGGTCTACCGTTACCAATTTGCCCATACACATGCACATCTTTATTTATTATTATTATAAACTAAAAATTAAAATACCTATTCTCTAAATCCAGGAGGGCAACCACTACAGCAATGCTTACCGTGACTATATGTTCATCAAGCGACCCTTGATCCGCATCAAAGTGTTGGCACACCCTGACTCTACCAACATCACATTTGAGCCAACACTCGAGCAGATGCGCGTGCAAATCATCAAGTGGTTCCACACCATCATCAATGTCAACTACAACCTTCCTAGCGTAGACGCTATAATGTATCCTGGTATTGTATTACTAATCACAGCTCATCTAAATTTAAAATGACGTTCCCCTTTACCCTATTAGTTTATTTACATGTGTGCAAGTATAAGCAAAATTAAAGTCTCGCCAAACAACAACATTATTGTAACAAAACTTAATATATCAAATTTACCTTTGACGTTTCCTCAAGGACAAATAGTATCTTATCGCTCTCTGCTCAAAACCAATAGCTTTCTAATCTGTGAAACATCTAACGGAAAGAGACAAATAAAAATAATAATAAAAATGTACAATTATTAATAAAAGTTCATCTCTGTGAGAGAGTTGACAGTTTTGTGAACTATGTATGCAAACATCGTGGGCGATTAGTAGCGTGAAAAATCCGCAAATGCTCTACATATGGAGTAACATTCATTGATTGATTGTATGGAATAAGATGTCAGCTCCTTCAATAATTAGTTGCACAACAAATCCAAAGAAAAGTGCTGAACAGCTGAATGGCCAATGTTTTTTAATGTATATCGCGTTCGTATTTTAAATTTGCTCGTGTGCCTAAATCCGGTAGTGAGACGCGTCATTTCAACTAAGACAAGCTCTACCAAACTATAAAGGGAATATGTCCAAGAATATTTAAATATATTTATTTAAAGCATTTTAAAAAGCGGCGGTTTTTATTGAAGAAGGAAGAAAAAACCTCGGTTAACAATTTGTTGCATGCAAAAAGTACTTAACGCACTTTTTACACTAATATATTTTTTAATATTACAACTCTTGTATTGGAAATAAAATTAAAACAGTATAAATAAATCATTAATTAATAACTGTTGCCAGTGTTAAAAATTACATGACAATGATTATGTGTGTGAGTGTGTGTGTGTGTGCGTGTATGTGTGCGCGCGCGTGTGTGTGTGTGTGTATATATATAATATATATATTGTGATTAATTGAAAATTATCACTACCTACCCAGTCCATCTTACCTCTCGCTTCAATGGTCTTGGTTTCGAGTCCCGGTAGGGGTTAATGTTTCTGTGATGAATACAGGCATTTATACCTGATTTATGGATATATTTATTGTTATATTACATATCTATTCATCAAAAATGTATACTTACGGTTACTTACTTGCCTTACGGTGCTTACTTTGGACCAGGCTAATTGGTGTGAATGAAAGAAATATTATTATTATTAATAGATGTTCGGCGACCAAATCCCTACTTGATGATGGTTTACTCGGATGAGACGTACATGGTGGAACTTATCAACGACTGCATAAGACACTTCAATTTAAACCGACCAGGACCAATAAAATTTCTAAACAACTACCAAGAATTTTATTATATTCTGGATGGGAGTGCAAAGCAAGAACTTCTACTATTCTTCGCCCAAGAACCACCGCCCTACCTCAAGGTAAGTGCATAACATCACTAAAACGTAGATTCTCTGAAGAAATTTAAGTAGCCACTAGGGCAGGGTTTCCCAATCTTTATTTCGCCGAACCAAGATGAATATTTTCATGCCCCCTTAAATAAGTTTTGAACAAAACTAAGGAACACACTTTTCTATTAACTAATGATAGGACATGAGTTAGATACCAGGACAAATAACAAGGACGATCCTTTAGTAATCCACATTTATTATCATATAATTGCAATCATTGATTATAGTTTCAAATGCACTTTTCAAATTACACATTCATTGACACTTCCAATAGACTTCATCAATTATTAAGATAAATCATAATATACAGTTAGCACATTTTCACTTTTCGTTTATAAAACTATCTTTAATAATTAAAAGCTGTGATCAAAACTACTTAACACATTTTAGCAAAAGAATAGTTTAACAAATAAAATTATTGTTATACTTTCACTAAAATCCTTTACCAATAACAGCTACTACGCTAGAGACACTTATTTTAACAAAATACTTATCTTTTATAAGCGAGAAGAGTTCACAACATCACTATCGTTATTCAACTGAATAATACTTTTGCTCACAGTTAATCCTCTATTTTAAACTTGTAAGGTATTATAACAATCCCACAGAGTATTTTCCTTTCCACTGCTGCCGTGAAAGTCCCCCCAAAAATGGATTACATCCCCT
This sequence comes from Calamotropha paludella, assembly GCA_927399485.1. Taxonomy (NCBI): domain Eukaryota; kingdom Metazoa; phylum Arthropoda; class Insecta; order Lepidoptera; family Crambidae; genus Calamotropha; species Calamotropha paludella. Next base: position 25,808,810 of record OV656812.1, read on the forward strand.
TATATAGTCGATTACAATAGCATCATGGCGCTTAAAGCGCGAAAACACCAACTGTCAAAATGTCGGTGTTGTTTCCGGTTACATGATAATAATCTTTTTATGATTAGGTGTAAAGTAAGTACTTATGTTATGAAAGCAATAATAATTAACTTTTTAAATTAAAATTTTGAATTATTGTAATAATAATTTGTGGAATTAATAAGAAACATCATACACTAAAATTTCTAATTGCTGCATTTTCATTTCTCATACAATTTGCCTTTTTATTTCTTAGTTGTTAAAATTATGGCCTATTGGCCATATTTTATTACGAAATTAATAGTAATTTATTATATACAATATTATTTTTTTGGATAAATTAATAAAAGTATCTTCTTTTAAAAGTATTGTGAATAAATTCCTAGGATTATGGTATCCAATACAATGTTTTATAATAGTTTTGAATGTCTTTTTAATTACTAATATGAAAAATAAGATTATTAAGTCACATTTAATAATAAAATCAACTATAATTATAATGATTTATAACACTAAATTATTTACCTACGAGTTAAATAACTTTTTTTCGAAAATTTTATTGGAATATTTTTTATTTTTTTTAAATAAAAAATATTCCCGTTTTTATTCTATTGGATTTTTTTATTTATTTAAACAACAACATTTCATTATTATAAAGCTAAGCAAGTCTTTTTTACATTTTCATTCCAATTATGAATTTAGTTTTAAAAAAACAAATCACTTTTTTGACTTCAATTTTAAGATTAGTGAGTTTATCGTATTTACTAGCGGCCCGTCCCGGCTTCGCACGGGTGGATAAAATTCTTTAAATTTTTTCTATGATTTAATATTTTGTCCGCTAGCGCCAACTAGCGTCCAGTAGACGAACTACTTGAGGTTAACGCGTTGCTATGGTAACACATATACAACGGAAAAAGCGGCAAAAAGAGCGGACAGACAAACAACAAATTTGTGATCTTAGATTATATATTAAAGTATAGATATATCTGTCACTCACAATCATTTAAAATAAATAAGTATGCACCGCCTTTTACTGTTTCTGTACTGGTTTAATGGTAGAATAGAGGATTCCTAATCGCATTAAGTCAGCCATTTGTAGAGTTTTATGTGCAATAAACTATAAATTAATATTTTCTGCCAATCAAATCATAAAGCAGCAAATATTTGTTGCCGTAGGATTACTCAGCTCGTATCTATATGTACGAGAAATTACGCGACGAGATCCTCTTCCTTCGGCGTGATATACCACTGAATATGGTGATGTTAGACTGCGGCCCCATCAACGATACTATGTGGGAAATCGTCAACGGTCTACGTATGTATATCGTAGACCATTTCATCAATGTCAACAGGAAGTGGAACCGATCGTTAGTATACATTTGTTTTCTCTGTTGGAACTCGTTGAGGATTATCCGGAAAATAGTACCCGTTGGATCGCTGGCGAATAGATTAGCTGCCGTACAAGTTCTTACATATTCAGTTGTATGTTAGCTGTCTGTGTGTTACGTCTCTCTCTCTCTCTCTCTCTGTCTCGCTCTCTGTGTTGTTGTTGTGAGTGTTAATAATGTTATGTCAGTGTTCATAATGTTTAAGAAAATAGAGAACGCCGCCAGTTGTGAAATTAGAGCTGTATTAATATATCAGCCACTCCAACTGAATTTTAAACCATTTACCTTATTACTCAGACTTGGCTTCTTCAGACCACCATGTGTTTACAAAAATAAAGGATTTTTTGGTAAAAAAGCAATTTGAAACAAAAAAAGAGCTAAAAGAAGCGGTGACTACGTATCTAAATACACTGGCTATACGAATATGCAGCTGGAAGACAAAAACTAGTCACATATTACGACAAATGCTCAAATTTAGAAGTTGACTGCGTAGAGAAGTAGTTTGAGATTAATTCCTTACAAATAAGTTGTTATTATTTGTATACTAGTTCTATTTCCCAAACGGGTAATACTTTCCGGATGGTCCTTGTATGTAGTTTTTGTCTTAACGAACCAGTTCGTCAGAGTAGTCTCTGTTATAATCGTGACTATTACAAATGTCTATGATACTGCTTTATTCAAATATAAATTAATAAAAACTTATATTGCCTATGCTATATATTATCTATGCCTTGCTACTACAGTGAACTATTCCAAGCCATTCCATTTTTAAATCAAAGGAATCTCCATCAAGGAGGAGAAAACATATAAAACCTATTTTATTATTTAAAAAGATCATAATTTTCATATCTAAAGAAGTTTGTGCTAGAAACAACTAAAATCTTAGGAGTCATTTATTTACGAGACAGATTTACATTAGTTAAATATAATTATAATTTCTGATTTCCTTCAACTATGTGCATTAAGCTACTTAAGGATCTGGACAATGCGTGTGGTACTGCCAAATAATGATGCTAAGCCCAATACTAGCGCCTACAACAAATGCTATCCTCTTACAAGTATATTATAATCTATAAAGAAGAAACTGATGTTTAATATATACTTTCTGTTATTTAAACGTATGATTTATTTTTAGTTTTTGGTGTCTCAAGAACCTTAAATTGAAAGTTATTTAAGCTAACAATCTTACAAAAAATATAGTCATAGAATCTGAATTCAAGCTGAATCTGAATTAAGAGTTCCAAGATACTAGCAATGTAAGTTACGAAACAAGTATAAAATTCTGAAAAGACAATTTACTTTGCAGCATATGCAACGTCTACGAAGAGATGGCGGCACGCGCATCTGAAAGCCCGGAGACGACAGCGCAACTAGTGGAGTTGATAAACTACATCCAAGACTGCCGCGACTGCGCCATGTTCGATTTGCGGGAGAAGTCCAGAACCACAGCTGAATACGTTCTCTTCCTTATGCAGCACGCGCATTTGAATTGTGAGTATTTAATGCTTGTTAAAGTGACAATCAATTTATTAGTATCGTTAATAATAATAATAGGAGTGGAGTGAATCCTGACAAATACAATCAAAGGGTCTTCAAGTCACGAGTGAATTCTAGATCCTATCCCAGTCACATCCTACATCGCATCGTTGCTTACCATTCAGGTGGTAGTAGTCAACGCTTGCCTATTGACTATAAAATAAAATAATACAACGGTAACTCTATCATAGTTCTAAATTCTAGAAATACCTCTCACGATAAGAAATCGACACTGCTATTTAGCAGCAATCTAGCAAGAGTAATAATACCCTTATATGATTTAATTTACTTCAATGTGGGTTGCAAGTGAAGGGATAATACCCAAACAAGAGGATTTCCTAGTAAGCTGTTTGCTTAGCGCAACAACAATAAGAGATTTCAATGAAGTATGAAATACGGAATTGACTAAAAAGCAGTTTGCCTTAAGTGGGTACCTACAAAGCCATGGCTAAGTGGTAAAATACCATAAAAGCAAATTCCCAAAGCTTCCCTCCGTATACCATTATTGTTGCCCCCTGTTACTATTGGGCTAAAATTTTGCCCCATCATAGTGATCTAAGCTATTTGTAACTTTAACCTTTTTTCTTGCAATCAAATTGAAAGACAATACTGGCCACCGAATAATAAAGTAATATTAAAAAGCAAAGCTTAATTTTATCAGATGTTATGTATCTATACTAATATTATAAAGCTGCAGAGTTTGTTTGCTTGTTTGTTTATTTGAACGCGCTAATCTCTGGAACTACTGGTCCGATTTGAATGATTCTTTCAGTGTTGGGTAGTCCATTTATCGAGGAAGGCGTAATAAAATTGCTATTTTGTAACACAAGGTGTAAAACCGAAAACCTATTTTTGCGTGCGCTGCAAAAACTATTGACAATAGAACAAAATGATGTACTACGGGTTTGTAGATCCCATTAAGACCTACAAAAAAGTCTGCAAGAATATATATCTAGCTATCATGGTTTAATCACAATAACCGATTTTGTGTTCAAAATAATTATTAAATCGTCTGAAGAAAAAAAACTACGTTAAATATGTATCGTAATATTAATCTTTATCTAAATTAAGCATTATGTTATCAAGAGTAATTATGTAGAAGTAAAATACTTTTTGTTTCATCTCAATCGGATATTTCGTTTAAAAGTTATCGCGTGTGTAAGATGTTAATAGTTGGTACCTATTAATGAGTTATGGGCCATAGAGCTTTTTATCAACATAAAATCCTGTAATAATCTTTTTCGAAATATATTTGTTGATGATTGTAAGTATAAGATCTTTGAAGAGTATAATAAATACATTTCTAAAATAACTCTGCTAAGGAAATCTACGCGCGCTTGATGCAAGCAAGACAAGAAGCATGCAAAAGTGTCGGGATCTCATTGTTATCTACACTAATATTATAAGGAGGAAAGATTTGTATTTTTGTATGTTTGAAATAAACTCAAAAATTACTAAGCCGATTTTAAAAATGCTTTCACCATTGGAAAGCTACATTCACGCTGAGTAACATAGGCTATATTTAATGCTAGAAAAATTTAAAGAATTTTGTCCACCCCTGCGAAGCCGGGACGGGCCGCTAGTTATATATAAAGTGGATAACTAAGTACTAGATTTATCCCAGGATTTGCCCGCATTCCTCTTTAGCGTCGAACTGTCGACCGTCACATTCCTGTGGAATTCGTAAATATCATCGAATGATTGGTAGTTTTAATGATATTTAAACTTCTATAACAATTTAACGTTATAAGCCTATCGCTTCTAAGTCATCTTATCGTGTTTACACTGACTTTGCCAGACGGCATTTTGACGGCAAATTAACCCTGAGCTTAATATTAATCCCATGCAATGAAACAAAATTAAGAAAATAGTAGCTGAATGGATTAAAAGTCATACGTATGTGGAAGTTGAAAACATACTTAAAAGAACAATATGAGATCACACACATGCACCCCCTCTACATATACATACCACACACACAAACCCACACATACACGCACACACACTCGTACAAATCACACACACACACACACACACACACACGCGCGCGCGCACACATACACACATATTTATATACAAGCACGAAATCATGCATACTAACCCATCTTTTAGTCGTAACTGTTTGTTTTTCTTTTAATTTTTATAAATCACTGTGAATTTAATAGATTTATGAAATCATTAGTATCCGAATAGGAAGTAGCGAGACATTTCCAATACAAGTATCCTTAGATTACTTAATGGGAAGCCTCGGCATAAATATTGTATTATGATTTCAGATATAAAGAATTTTTATTTGTTTATTTATTTATTTAAATCAAATTGCTCTACAAGTAATTTAAATTTAGGCAAACTGCTTCTTAGCCAATTGCGTATGAATCAGTATTCATCGACATATCTCGTTCAGGGCAAATATCACCCTAGTCAAAACCCTATATATATAGCTATAATATCTTCTCAGCCTTGAATCTGATCCAACCTTATTAAAATTCAAGAAAATCTTGTAAAGTCGTTGCAATGTTTAGGGCTTGAAGATAATAAACTATTGTTTTAGTTGAGGATGTCAATTTGAATACCCGTGTATTTCTCTGGCCATTGGACATGGAAGAGACTATTGATCTCACTTTGAAGACGTTATATACGAAAAAGACGATGGCTGAAGACAAACTACGCAGTCGTAAAGCCATATTTGAGGAGAAACTGAAGCGGCATGAGAAGGATCTTGATGTATTCCGTAGGTTTGATCCGCCATTGCTCAACCTTGACTTACTCAAGGAGGTTGTTGGAAAGGTTGATGAGATCTTCAAAAACTTAACGGTAAGATATGGAACATTTTGGAATGCTTTTATGTGATGTACTCTCTCGACTGGATAAAGTATGGGACAGGTCGACATGGCAATTTTATAGTGATATAGAATTTTATAGAAAAAAATATTTTAAAAACGAATGGCAGCTCCGCGGTGGATGCCGATTAAATTGATAATAATAATAGTATTACCACTGATCACATATATAACGCGTACCAGGAAGGTTATGTCGATAATATTTTTGCAACATAACAAAATTATTAGCTCAGCTTATGTCTACTATGTCTAATATGTCGACCTAAACTTAAGATTGGAACTCTATGCCTGAGTTTGTTTCCAGATAAATACTATTTAGGGATCTTCAAGTCAGGAGTGAATAGGTATTTTCTAGGCAGGCGCGTCACAACCTAGATCGCATCGTCGCTTGCCATCTTGCGAGTTTACAATTACCTGTCGCGTACAGTAGTTGGCTAAGAAGAATTTTAAGGTGATTTTGATATGAGTTGCTATTTTTGGTTTTTTAAGGATGATAAGTACGAAGCCGAGGAAATAATTAATGAAGAGACATTACTTGACCAAGAAGTATCAGTGTATTTCAGCCTACAGACAATGTTGGCAGGGATTGATCCATTTCACAAGCTCTGGCACACAGCTTTCGATTTCTACGACGGTTACGAGAAATGGTAATTTTATCCAACACTTCTGATGAATAACTAGTTTGACTTTCGAAAAAGCAGGTTATCAATTCGAACCTTATGTATGTAATATTTTCAGAATTGTACAGTTTTTGTATTTGTTAGTCTATACCAGCTTCTAAACATTGGTGCCAAATTTCATAAGTGTATGTATATGTACGACTGTATGTTTGTCTCCGTATATCTCAAAAACTATAAGTTGGATTGCAAAAAAATCTTTATAATCGGCCTAAATGTACTCCAACTTTAAGAACTGTGTGAGTTTATTCAAAATCGCTTAAATAGTTGTTAAGATAGAGAGTTACTATGACTACTAAGTACTAAGAGACAACGTTTATTCCAAATATTGAGACTGGCACTGACCCCGAAAATAGTTGGCATACTTAATCTCACTTCTTAGTTATTAATAAACTAAAGGACAGTTTTAAAATCGATTTCATTTATTTAAATTCCTTTTTATTTGAAATTTCTAAGAGTGCATGATTATGAGTATATAAAAGCGTTCAATTATGCCTTCCATGGTATAAATTAGTAACAACCAACCAAAGGTTGGTTGGTTGTTATTAATTTTACACACTCGATGTGTCACCAATGTGAGCATTACCTGTCTTCAGGTATCACGGCCCATTCCTTGGCCTTGATGCGGAACAGATTTCTGAAGACGTGGAAGCGTGGTGGAAACTTTTGTACAAACTGGGTAAACAGCTGTTTGAATACCCTGGAGCCAAACGCATTGCCGATATGGTCCGCAACAAAGTCGAGAAGTTCAAAGTTTTGCTACCAGTACTATGTGCTATCTGCAACAAAGTAAGTCGTATCAGAATATCATTTCGTTTCACTTTTCGTAAAGCCTGAACGATAGAGAATCCTTTTAGCATTAGGACTGTCTTATGTACCATATTGTATAAGAGTGAGATTAATTTTATTTATACTATATGCATGAGTGTCGTTTTTTGTGAAGATAGCCTGGTAGACAATGCTTTTAGCATTAAGTTTACCTTAAGTGTACTATAGCGCTCAGCGGAGATGTTTTTCACTCGGGGCTTAGGACTTATTGGCTGTGAGAGGTATCTTGGGTATCTTGTGGATTTAAATAATCACTTTTAATCTTGCATATTTCATTTAATGGAATCATACAAAATACGACTACACTCGACAGGTTCGATACGACGACTATCTTGAAATCTATAAAAAAATCATTCTAAAAATTTTAAATATAAAATATTCTTTATTATATTCTAAAACGTTTTTTTTAATGTAGCAAAAAGTTTCTAATAGCACGTGGGAGCTACAGAACCTTATTTAAACGACACCCAATCACCTACATAATTATTACTCCCTGATCACTGAGACATTCTATTTAATTTCTATCGAAACACAGGGCATGCGTGATCGTCACTGGGCGAAGATTAGTGAGCTGGTTGGTACGGAAGTGGTGCACGAACCGGAATCTACCTTGGCGGATATGGTGGAACAGGGGGTGCATGTATACGCTGCGCAGTTAGAGGAGATCGAGCAGTACGCCTCCAAGGAATACTCGCTTGAACGAGCGCTTAACAAGATGAAGGAGGAATGGTGCGGTGTGAAGTTTGAAGTCGTACCTTACAGGTGGGAATTAGAATCGGCCCACTAAAGGAACAATATTGAGAAAAATAACTAAAAAAAATCATCATGATAATTAAAAAAAAATATTACAAATCTAAAATACTATGTCAATTTTATACTTTAATAAACGTAGAAATCATCAGTCATATAAAATAAAATATAGAATAATATATATATATATATACACACACACACACACACACACACACACATAAATCCTATACTATCCTTTGTCAATAAGAAACGAGACATATTTTTACAATTGTCTACAACAACAAAACTCTCCAGGAGTAAACCACCCTGCCTTTAAGTGCGTTGAATTTTCTTTAGCTTGGCACTAGGTAAAGAGAAGTTCGTAGAAATAATAGATGTCTTCTTGGGTACAGCGACTAAAAAATAACAACGCTAATAATATTGCAACAATAACGGCCACTGATTATTATAACTTGGACTGACAACAAGGAGTTGTTACTGGTTGACATTGTGGATTAGAATAAGCATGTCTATGCTAGTTCCTTGGAGTCACTTAGTAGGATTCGTAGAAGTAGTCGTTCAAAACGCTTAACATGTTTCTTTTCTCGAAAACTTGAAATCGAGCCGTGTTTCCCTGAAAAATACAATTAAGCGGGTTCTTCAAGTCACGAGTGAATAGGTATCTTCTAGGCAGGAACATCACTTACTAGTTCGCAACGTTGCTTATCATCAGACGAGATAGCGCTCAAGCGCTTACCAATTTACGATAAAAATAAGTTTAAATTACCCTTTGCTAATTACAGTTCTAAACTTATCTTAGCAAGTTGTTTTTAGTCGTGTAGTTATAACACTATAGAAATGAACGCAATTTGTGAGGGTAGGTTAAAGCAGTGATCTGCAAAAAATAATCAAATCTAGAAAGAGTTTGATTGAGGCAATATCGACTTGTATGTAAAATTCAGCTAAAATGCAAAAAATAATCTGTTACTATCGACGAAAATCAACCATCAATAGCAATAAAAAAAGAACCATTTTCAAATGCGTTTATCTTTCTTCGCAGAAATTCAAAATGCATAATTTCAGAACGCATACTAATCATTTGGCATAATTTGAAATTGCTTTTAGAATTTTTATATTTTATGCATTTTCAATGCGATCTTATAAGATAAATTATTGTAATAGAAAAATACTAGAAAAAATCGATTCGGGTTTTTCTATTATAATAATTTATGTTATAAGATCGCATTGAAAATGCATAAATTATAAAAATTATAAAACTAAAATGGCTGCTTCATCTTAATCGAATGACCAAATATTTGTAAAAATGTTTCTTTCGAATACGAGAGGATGTTCCTCTCATTGATGAAGCAACGCTGGCCTATAGCGTAAAATCAGGAAGGTACTAGAAAATTTGGACGAGTGTTTACAAGGCTCGGTAGCTCAATTGGGAGAGCATTGGACCGGATTTCCAAAGGTTGCAGGTTCGATTCCCGCCTGAGAATTCACTTGTGACCCGAGTTGATTTTTTCTAGTATTTTTCTATTATAATAATTTATCTTGAAATTGCTTGCTGGTTGGTAATCAATTGAAAAAATACCTAACCTAATCTGCAATGTATGTCAATTTATGCCTTTTGATTAGTATGCCAAGTGAATTTATGTCAATTGGAATTATGCGTTATGAATGACTCCCTCTTCAAATATGCTATGGTACGCCATCTAAAACTAAAGTAGCATTTGTGCCTTTTCAGAGATACTGGTGTGGGCATTTTGACAGGCCTAGACGACATTCAGCAGCAATTGGACGACCACATCTTGAAATCGCAGACGATGCGTGGTTCGCCGTACGTTAAGGCATTCGAAGCAGACATGGTGGCTTGGGAGGAGAAGCTCATCAGCATGCAGGATATCCTCGACCAATGGTTGCAGGTAATAAAACATAGAATTTGCATATAGAAGTATAATACAGTTGTCTTGTTCTTAATGTTGTTGACTTTTCCATTCAATTCAATTTATTTTCAAGAAACAAGGTCTTATAATGGTTAGAAAGTTGAACCTGGGTTAATATATGATATTTTTGTCCAATATCCACAATCTTAACAATAATTAATTAAATTAAAGTATGAACACAAATAAAAAAAACTTTATATTACAAAATAATCATTGGCCTTACCCAACAGATATTTGGAGATAGGAGATGTTAGTGAGAGAGGCTATTTTTACGCATAAAATTTACAAACAACAATTAGTTCATTTGAATGCTGAACGTTTATTTCAAATACTGAAATTTGATGAAAAGTCAATGGTTAAGAAACTACAGCACTACAACCGCAAACGTCTTTCTTTCTAGTGTCAAGCAACATGGATGTATCTCGAACCCATTTTCTCATCGGAAGACATAATGCGTCAAATGCCCACAGAGGCAAGGAACTTCCGCGATGTGGACAAGGAGTGGCGCATCATCATGGGGGCAACCCAGAAGGAACCTCTAGTACTGCCAGCTACCGATTTCCCTGGGCTACTCAAAAAACTTCGACACAACAACGCACTATTGGATGACATACAGAGAGGACTTAATGACTACTTGGAGAAGAAGAGGTTGTTTTTCCCAAGGTAGGAGATCTATATGTTCTAGGAAGTACTGATACATCATTACTTAAAAATTTGGAAGATTGTGTGAACTTCAATACACTTTTTGGTGTTTTTATTTCGAATGGGTTCACTCTTGATCTCAAATATAGCTCGGGGGCTAAGACAGGTTCCACGGTGGAACGAGCTAACCCAAAAGATGCCTATAACCCTGGCTTTAAAATCGTACGGGTTTTAAGTACTCCTTAGTTGCGTTAAATTGTAAAATTAGTAGTAAACCAATGCCAATCAATTACAGATTCTTTTTCTTGTCGAATGACGAGTTGTTGGAGATTCTATCCGAGACAAAGGATCCGATGAAGGTGCAACCTCATCTTAAGAAATGCTTCGAAGGAATTTACACTCTCGAGTTTAACGCCGCCAAGGAAATCGTGGGCATGGCATCTGCTGAAGGAGAGGTCGTAAAGCTCTCCACTAGCATACAGCCTGCTGACGCGAAGGTATTCCAATTAAGACTTTATATTTATATACATTTATATGCTTTTTGCTTATTTTTATCGGTGTTTTTGTATCCTCTGTTATCAAGGGAATCGAATAGCCAAATTATGAGCAACACAATAAAATAAATTTAGTCCTTACATGTCCGTGCACATTACCCTTTTAAATAAAATAACTTATATAGGGTTTTTTGCGTTTAATTGATACTTAATCCTGACGTTTGGACTCCTATATGAGCTGTGATCACAGGTTGACTAAGGCAAGGGTCTTCATATATTTTCTACTACCTTCACAATATTTTAATCGGGGACACTCCTAACTGTGTAAAATGTATATAAATAAAAAATGATTTATTTTGCATTTTATTTAGTTCTTAAATTTTCATAACGATTACGGTATACACAATTGAGTCAACCACCAGTTCGGAAATTGGGAGGCCTTTCCGAGAAGAACTGGCGAAAGAAACTCGGGTAGGGACCGACCTCCATCTTACTTTTATTATTTGCAAAAAGTGCTTACTACATCACTAGGTCTTGAGGCATGTGTCTTTGGAGATATTATTTTTACATTTATCTCTATTGAAATTAGGATGTTTCCTGATTTCCTGATAGACATAAAGATGAGAGCTTTAAAATAAATTGTTTTATTAAAAATTAAATAAACTTTGTTTCTGAATGCTTGATTTGTTAGCGCCTTTATCCATTATTATTGCTCATGATGTTTTCATTATTTTCTATTTTATTTAAAACAAAATATTTTATCATGCTGATTACTTCTCTTCTTAGGGCATGGTGGAACGTTGGCTACAGCAATTAGAACAGCAGATGATCGTGAGTTTGCGAGACGTTGCGACGGAAGCTATTACCTCGTACCCAACTACTCCTCGAGAGGAGTGGGTGCTTATCTGGCCCGGTCAGATCGTACAGGCCGGCTCTTGTGTGCAGTATACTTCTGAGGTAATTGTAGCCATATTACATGCATTTTTGTAGTCCCTGAGCTTTAGTAGTCTTTTAGCTTTCCATTGAGGATATGTCCGGATAGTGACAGGCTGTGAGTTCAAGATATTTTTTCTATTTAAAACTCTAGCAGTTACATATAACAAACAGTATATTAATACCAGTTGTATAAGTCACATGCGTTTTTGTCACCAAAAATTTAAATGATACTATTACAAGAGTCATCATTTGTCGACGTGTGAAATTGACCTCGTAGGTCTAAATTACCAATATGCTTTTGTCATTTCTCATGTCGTAAGTATACAATGGCTATGGTGCGCGCTGATTGTTGATTTGTCTTTGACGCATAAATTGGATAAAAGAAACGTACAGGCCATCGAAGCGATCCAGACAAACACCCTGCCGGAGTTGGTGGAGCGCAGCACACAGCAGATCACGGGGCTAGTGTATCTGGTGCAAGGCGAACTCGACCCTGGCAACCGGATCACCGTCGAGGCACTTATAGTGCTCGATGTGCATGGTAAATAGGACTCAGTTTACTGTGACGACTAAACTGGTATGATTGGAATAATTAATTGATGGAATGGTTGGACTTAATCTACTAGTATAATGAAAAATTACTATTAATTAAGACTTGCACCTCTTTATGATTTTTAGGGTTTCGTACCTAAAGGCTCCAAAAATCAGGTTATTGCTTTCACACACGTGTGTATCTGTCTCCAATTAGTGTGGAGACAGATAGACACATGTGAATGTAAAGAGACAATGTTTTTCAAGCCACATCTGCACTCTATCGGATATACCGCGGTGTTTGAGCTGCAGACCAACCAAGCGAGAAGGATAAAAAAGGGGTATTTAATGAGTATTTTTAACAAAACATTAAGATATATCATTAACTGTAAACAAACGATATGTCTAAAAGATCAATTATATTTAGATGTTAACGAAAAGCTTCATATTTTTTTGTGTTTTTACATATTCTTTATGGATTCTCTCTTTCCAAGCTACTGATGTGTACTGGTTGATCTAAAAACGATTTGTGTTTAATATAGTCTTTATAGAACCTTTGTTGCCATTTCCAAGGTCGATCAATCCTCGAAGAAATGGTGGATCGTAAGGTGAGCGACGTTTCCGACTTCAACTGGATCTCACAGCTTCGATACTACTGGCGCGGAGATAAGACTACCTGTTCCATGATCACCACTGAAGTGGACTATGGATTCGAATACCTGGGTAACACCGGACGACTAGTCGCCACGCCGCTCACTGACCGCTGCTTCAGGTTAGCATATCTATTTTTATGATGTGGTCATATTATATCATCGTCGTCAGTAAATAATTTCCCTAGTGATAGGATATAGGCGTCGATCTATCGATAAATAAAGGAGAATGCGCGACGAACCGTGGTATATACTTGTCTGAATATCGACAGTTACAATTATGCTTTTATAATATTTTACTTCTAACTTCACCTATCCGAGTTTACAGTACAGTACAGTTACGTAAATATTAAACTTAAAACCTACATTTTGAACTTGTTTAAAAACCTCTAAAATGCTTAATCTTTTATTTATTTTGTTTTTTGCATCCACAATGCAAAAAATAAACCGAACTGTGTGCTTGGAGATGTGATTATTTTTACAGACGTACCTATTTTAAATCCTATGCTTAATCTTCCCAAATATGTAAATATATTTCATTGTTCAATTTCTTAAGCGAACTTGTCTATAATGAAGAGCTTCCAATAAAAAATGAGAAATAAAGAGTTTGTATCTAGTATGTACAATGTTAACAACTGAATCTGAATTCACAGTAAACTAGTTCGAGTCCTAGTCCACTTTTAAACTATAATACAAAAACCAAAATTAATATGACGGGAGTACAAGAGTAACGAAATTGCAGTTAGGTTAGGTACGGCATTTCATATGCCTTGCTTGTCTAGGGGAATGCCATACTTGTAACATACCCAAGCATCCCCTGTCTGCAACTGGAGTTAGTAATAGTGATTGTTACAACGGACCTGCGGGGTCTCGGCGGAATAGAGGGGTGAATCCCAGTGCTTACTAGTCCGAGTATACCTCTGCCTATACTCAGTGCGCAGTGGCAGAGGGAATCCAACATATCCTCGGTTTTAACCTGCTGCGAGTCGAATCCATTTAGTGTTTCTCACTGAGTCAAAGAAAAAGGTTAGATACCTTTTATAAGTGTCAGGTTACACAGACCATGGTTGCAGGTTGACTGCCAAACATCGGGAAAAACTTATGTGACTATCAATCTGAATGTAGTAAGTTAAAACGAGAAAGTTCAAAGGTGACATAGGAAACAAATTAGACAATTATTTCTGTACTCACGCAAACAAAATATACAGGACATTAATGAGCGCGCTGAAGTTGAACTTGGGAGGAGCGCCCGAGGGTCCAGCCGGCACCGGAAAGACGGAGACCACAAAAGACCTGGCCAAGGCAGTTGCTAAGAAGTGTGTTGTCTTCAATTGCTCCGACGGACTCGATTACAAGGCGCTCGGCAAATTCTTTAAGGTCACTGGGGGATTATATTGTACTTACGCTATATTTCAATATTTTGCAAGTATTTATAGCAAGAAGTTAATGTTATATTTACATTTTACTAATTGTTTCTTTCTGTCTTAATTACATGTCTATTAGTGTTGCTAAACAATCGACTAAATTCCCGTCCGAAACTATTTATAAAATCGATAGCGCTATCGATATTATCGATATACTATTGACAGTGAAATACCATATAATACTATCGATATTAGCGATAGCAAGTAATGCATCAATATTGAAAATAGGTGAAAAATTCAATAGTATATTTAGTTCATACGCTTCCGTGTCTATCACACATTTGAATAAAAATAGTTTTTACGGGTTAGAGACACATTGAAGTAACAAAATCAAATGCTTCCTCGAATCATTGGTCGGTTTGATTTATATTTTGATAGTATACTTAGATAACTCACCTACGATACTATATTGAAAATAGAACAATTAGAATAAAACACTTTTTTAAGGATTTTGCGCATATTTTATTATATTTTATATCTAATCCTGACGCTTCGACTCCTGTACAGGAGCCGTGATCACAGGATAACTAAGATAATGGTTGTCATGTATTTTCTACTACCTTCACAATATTTTAATCGGGCACGTTCCTAATTGTTAAAATTGTTTTATATAAATCAAATTGTTATATTTTTACATTTTATTTAGTTATTAAATATTATATATATTAATTATTCTCACTACGATTACATTGTATACTACTGAGTCTACCACCAGTTCAGAAATTGGGATCCTGAGATTATGGCTCCTGTAAAACAGTTTTCGACTCCTTTACAGGAGCCGTGATCACAGGATTCGACGTCGGAATTAAATATGAAATAAAATAAAATTTGCGCAAGATCTGTAAAAAGGTGTTTTATTCAAATGTGTAATGTGCGCGGAAGTATAAGAACTAAATATAATAGAACAATTTATTCAACTTCTAATATTGGAAAAAGTTGGAAGTTTTTTTTACGATACAGGGAATCCTAGTGTGGAGTCCAGTTACAATTTAATATTACTATGTATGGAAAATAAGTTGTTTTGTATAGTCCAACATTTTTCCTACCACCTATTCAGGATGTCTTTTAACTGACAAGAAGAATGAGCGAAAAATCTCGTCGACTTTAACGTCTTCATTTACAATATTATACGTCGTCACCATATATAATCCACAAAAAAAAACAAAATTCTTCTGTTATCACAATAATAGTAGTGTTATGGATTCATTCCATCGTTGATTACAACAAAGTCAACAAGTATCTGTAGCCCTATGATTGTTACAGTTTCCTATGTATGTGTTGTGTTGGTTATGGTACTCAAATCAATTTTATCTCATTTTACATAAGTCGAATAGTTGTAAGTTATAACTGTAACTGAAAATTTTACTATTTATTTATACTTACTTGTTATCTATCTGTATTCTTTGTTCCCATGTCTTTATGTGGTGTCATGAACGTAATCTTTGCTTTTATTTTATCCAGGGATTAGCGCAATCCGGTGCTTGGGCTTGCTTCGACGAGTTCAACCGAATTGACCTAGAGGTACTGTCGGTTGTCGCTCAGCAGATCCTGTCCATCCAGCTCGCCATCCTGCGCCGCGAAAAGCGGTTCGTCTTCGAAGGAACCGAGATCAGTCTTAACCCAACTTGTTCTGTGTTCATCACCATGAATCCTGGGTAAGTGGATTTTGTTCTATACTGGGTGTAAAAAGTTAAATAAAAAGTCGTGTGGTGTCGTAGGACACCGGATAGGAACGAAGTTCCTTATTATAAAAATATTAATTTTAAGTTCTTATCGAGGTATAAATCAATTAATTATTTGGGTTTACTTTTTTTATTATGATTTTTTTATCAATAAAAAGCAAAGAAACTACTTTACAAAATGTATGAATCTCGGCTAGGGTACCCCTCCGCAACGCCCCATAAGGAACTTCGTTCCAAAAAAATACAAAAAACAAGTACAATACTTTAGAACTTTATTTAATAACATTGAATTACTACACCATAGAAAGATATTCATGAAAAATACTCACATATTCTACTATACCGACTTTAAACAGTCGGGACCAATTCATGCAAAGATCTTTAGTGACACCTGGAAGATTAAGACAAAACGAGAATTTGATATAAAATTAATTCTGTTTCCATGTTTAGGCTAAAATATATATCGTTACTTTGATTCCACTATAATTTACCTTTATTTACACGCGGTATAAAATTCTCCAAACACAGTATCACGAACAAGTCCGCTTATTTAGTCAGTTCTTTAAGATAAGCAGCTATCACAGGATCAGTACAGAGCATATTGTGTTAACACTGTTTATCCACTTGTCAGTCCAGATATCTGTTTTTTTTCAATAACGATTAATTTTTGAGTTACGGAGATCCAAATATTCTGTGTTTGATTCTTCATCTAATCAGCTTTACGGTAGTATTTTTTGTTTGGCTTCATTATTTAGCGAGAAAATGGCATTTTTATCTAAGAGTGCGAAATTTTTTTCTCAATTCGCGCAGTAGCGGGCTGAGAAGTGGTTAATTTAACACCATTCTTGGCCACCTAATGAGTGAGTATCATTATAACAGTTACGCCGGTCGTACGGAGCTACCTGATAACTTGAAGGTGCTATTCCGGACGGTGGCTATGATGGTGCCAGACTACGCCATGATCGGAGAGATCACGTTGTACTCCAATGGTTTCGTTTGTGCTGGACCGTAAGTATGTTATTTTTTACTTTTTATTACACAGATTATATCTTTGAATGCAGTTGAGTATGTTTAAACGACACATTGTTTTGGTCTTGACGTCGTTTAAAGTGATAAATAATATTAATGAAAAATCTATGCGAACATATCAATTCGTAAAAACTTTATTTCCTACGTTACTTTCAGAACAATATATCTATTATACGCAATCATCAAAAGTCTCGTAGACATCTCGTAGACATTTCGTAAATATATCGTAGACATCTCGTAGATATACCATAGACACAGAAATGTTTTGTCTGTCTTCTGACTTGATGTGCGAATATTTGTCTTGGTTTGTGCTAGTATTCAAATAATTTACTTGTAATAACCGCTATAATTTTTTTTAAAATTTTAAACGTCAGATTATAAAAAATTCAAAATTAAATGCGCCTCTAATCCGGTAAAAGAAGAATTTTGTGTTATTTTATTTATTTAGAGTGACTACAACCTTGAAGATATTATTTAGTGACATGAAAAGTCATTAAAAACTTACTTTTCGTTCAGGTTAGCACGTAAGATAGTGCAAGCATACAAACTGTGCTCCGAGCAACTGTCGTCGCAGAACCATTACGACTACGGTATGCGCGCCGTCAAATCGGTGTTGCTGGCCTCTGGTGCTCTCAAGAAGAACTACCCGGAGAAAGACGAGTCGCAGTTGGTCCTTCGTGCCATCATTGACGTCAATATGCCCAAGTTTCTTTCTCAGGTAAATTTATTAAAGCAGACCAAGACACCTTGTCATTGTATCTTTTAAATTTTAATCATTACATACTATATTAAATATATATTTTTATACACACCCATTCACATACAAACGCACGCTCACATGCACACACTCATACACATACATACATACACACACACGAATACAAACAAGTTTGAGTTTTATTTTTTTACTGTATTGTTCTTTATGTATATACCTATCATATGATATGGTAGAGCAGCGTCTTCTAGCATGTATGTATGAAATAGTATATATTAAAAAATAGAATGAAATATTAAAAAAAGCCCCAGCCCTTATATTTTAATATCGTTAATTTTTTTTTAAGAAATAATTCCATTTTATGTATCATAGTTCAAGTTCTCATTTGTAACAAAGGCGAAACACATTTAAGTAGAATTATTTTTACCGGAGCCACTACGTGTAAACTCTTCTTATCATCACGGCTCCTCTAAAGAAGTCGAAACGTTAAAATTAAGTATGAAAAACAAAATTAAACGCGTCGTTTTATTTAATGTGTTATAGCCGCGGAAATTAAGGAACTTTTGCAGATAAACAATACAAAATATTACTGTATAATTAATTTCTCAAATCGTGCCCATGTCAGGATGTGCCGCTGTTCGCCGGTATATACTCGGATCTATTCCCTGGCGTGGAAATCCCTCAGCCGGATAGAGCTGAGCTTCTCAAGTGTATCAATAAGGATTTGGAGAAGAGGAACCTCCAGCCCACGGAATGGTATCTCGAGAAGATTATACAGGTATAATAGCTGTTTGCAACGCACATAATTAGATTCAATATTTATTCGTTAATAACTAAAGGTCGACGCTTATAGTTTTAAGGTTATTTTACCTTTTATTAGATATACGAAATGATGTTGGTGCGTCACGGGTTCATGATAGTTGGCCCGCCGATGGGAGGCAAAACCCAAGCTTACCAGTCACTGGCTGACTCCTTACGAGCACTACAGCTGATGAAGCCCCCACCGCGTCACAAGGAGTTCGGAGCTATTTACCGTATCATCAACCCTAAAGCTATCACGATGGGGCAGCTTTATGGATGCTTCGATCCTGCTTCGCATGAATGGTGAGGACATAATTGAGATTTATGACGACCGTTTGGTGCAACGGTAGAGTCCCGGACGGGGCAGATGTTTGTGTAATGAATACGAGCATTTGTTCCTGAGTCATGGGTATTGATATATATTTCTATAAATATTAGATATATATGTATATATGTATATCTATCCCTTACTTTAGTATCTATACCACAAACCAGACGGTGCTTACTTTGGGCGTATCATACGTTCGTCCTTCTTCTGCTAACTCCAACCTTAAACAGAAAATTAAAGAACGAACCAGTTAAGGTTACTGGAGTGCACCACCTCGCACCAGGCCTTCTACGAGAGCCAACCGGGAGCTGTACGTTTCTCAGGTCAGGGAGTACGTTTCTGAATTACCTGTCCGGTAGTTATGGGTGTACATGAGTATGCGACTCCGGCCTCCCGAACTATCTCTATCTAGTACCCTATCTTCTAGACAGATTGGTATTCTATGTTCCTTTTGATCCCTGATCTTAACACACTTCCTACCCAATGAATCCTGATCCCGTCCTTGCTCCTTTCTTTTTCCCCTCCAATTCTAAGTTGCCGTACCGAAGGATGCATAGCTAGGAGCGAGCCTATAAAAATAAAAAGACACTTTAATCGTTATTTTGTTCTACTCCAGGTCAGATGGTGTACTCGCTATAGCGTTCAGAGAGTACGCTATGTCAATAACGAGGGACCGCAAATGGATCTTATTCGATGGGCCTGTGGATGCCGTTTGGATCGAAAACATGAACACGGTGCTCGACGACAATAAGAAACTCTGCCTCATGAGCGGCGAGATAATACAGGTAACTTAACACTTCACTTGCAAAGTGAATATAGCCAATCGGTGCAACGGGTGGTGTGAATGTAAGAAATATTATCATTAGAAAGAAAAGTCTGTGACATTTTAAACTTATCTTCTTCCAAAACCGTCTTGCTCTCTTGCGGCACCGCGCGAGCTTGCTATCTCTGTCGTCTAGTAAGTATAACTACTTTCATTACACCTACGATTTAAACCTACCTATGCGCTTCGATCAATAACCACAGCTCCTTTTTGGTAGGTTTTTATAGCAACGTAACACTATTTCATAGATTTCCGCGTACACCTTAAGCTATAAACGTTTTATCATTGAATAGAAATATATGTTACTTTTAATAATAAAATATGGTTTTGTATTTTTTTGCTATTTTATTAATTATCGTGATATTAAGTAATTGCCTTTGAACTTACAGATGACCAACAAAATGAATTTGATATTCGAGCCAGCAGACTTGGAGTTCGCTTCCCCGGCCACCGTCTCCCGCTGTGGAATGATTTACATGGAACCGGAACAGCTAGGTATTTTTATTAAAAAAATATTTAAATTTTATTTAATATATCAAATAAAAACATGGTATAATTCCGTTATAAATAATACTAATTTTACTACTAACTATGCAAATAAAAATAAATTCAATTTCTTTGTGTAAAACTTTTTGGTTCATACAAAAGACATCAACGCGTGTTAGGATGGGCCATCTTAAAGTGAATTTTACAATATTACGTCTTTGAAATACAACACAGAAATGACTGCTATAAAAACCAAAATTCCACCGACAGACCAGTTTGTAAATTCAAATTAGTGTTATGATAAAGACGCCTTACTCTACTACTTACTATACGTGACTAGGTAGCGTTATGGCGATATATATTTGTAATACCTGACCCGGCCACGCGTTGCTATGTTATCAATTAAAATGGAACCTTTCCTATGTCCTAAGTGGGATCAATTCCAGCAAAATAAAAAAAAATCAAAATCGGTTGAGTAGTTTCGGAGTTCATCGCGGTCAAACACTGTGACAGGGAAGTTTATATATTTATATAGATCTTAACATTTATTATGTTAGTTATAATAATAAGGTATTAAATACTAATGTTACGAAATAAGATTCTTATTACGAGTCTAGAACTACTCTTATTCATCTGTCATATCAGGCTGGCGAGCATTTCTCGCGTCATACAACACGCACCTGAGTAAACGGCTCATACCAGAACAGTTCGAGCTGATCCAGGAGCTGATCGATTGGTTGGTGCCACCCATCTTCGAGTTCCAGCTACTGCGATGCCACCATTTTGTCGTCGTGGGGGAGATACATCAATTTTACGTGAGTATATGCGGTCGCAATTTGGAAAAAAAAGATAGCTTTTCTATAACCATTGGTCCTGAAGACAGTAGAAAAGTCAGGAATCAATAAACAATTTCTGACAATGTAATTCATTTATTTGTCACACAAAACAAATTTACAGTAAGGATAATTTTGAGTATACACATCACGAAAACAAAATAACGCGGTAGTCTGCAACTCCAAACATTTGTGCGAACAATATGTTTTAACACACAAGTGTGGACATTAAATTATCAATCAATAATTATTATATAAACTAGCATTAGATAATTATTACTGTCGACTTTTTGTTTGCTATAATTTTATTTTTATATTGATGACATTGTAATTCATGTTTATTTACTTGAATTGATAAGCACTTTAATTAATGTAGCAATATTCTTTTTGACGCCCACAGCTGGACAAATATCTCCTCTAAAAATAGTGGATATTGCTATAATTTCCACGTTTAACAGGTGGTTTGAAGGTTTTGGAGGCCGAGGTACTAAGTTCGATCATCAGCCGGGTTAATGAAGAAAACTAACTTCTATATTGATCGAGTCTGAGTATTGTGGTATTATCATTGTTTCTGAATACCATAACGCAAGAGCTTAAGCCATTTAACTGTTTTATTGCCATACATATTTTACCAATCTATAATCTAAGACCACAGTGGTTTGTGTGTTTGTTTGTCCGCTCTTTTCCCCGCTCTTTTTCCATTGTATCAATAACGTTACCATAGCAACGCGTTAACCGCAAGTAGTTCGTCTACCGGACGCTAGATTGCGCTAACGGAAAAATATTTAATAATAGAAAAAATTAAAGAATTTTGTCCACCCGTGCAAAGCCGGGACGGGCCGCTAGTTTATGCTAAAAATGTCAGTAAAAAAAATGCATTTTTATAGATAATTAATATTAACAAGAGTTATATGAACGACGTTTATATAAAAAATATGCGATCGAAGATAGTTAGAATGCAATATAATGAATAAAAAGTGAAGTGTCAAAAGAAGCACTATCGCGACGCTTGCATTTTTCACAACTTGCGAGAGCAGCGCGACGGCGCTCCTTAGCATTAAAAGGGTTAACTTGGGTTAGAACGAATTATGTGACGTTGTCTAAAATTTATACAACATATATGTCCCTTAGTGCTTAAGTTTTTTTATTGATAATATTTACTTTTTGTCAAACAGTCCTTTACGAGGCTTTTCACTTGTCTGCTGGAGGGGGAGACACAGTTTAGCACCATGTGGCTGCAGTGCACCTTTGTATTCGCCCTACTCTGGGGACTATGTCCCTCACTCACTGGTAAATATAATGCTTACAAGATAATTTTAATAGAAAAATACTAGAAAAAATCGACTCGATTCACAAATTCATTCTTGGGCAGGAACCGAACCCTCAACCTTTGAAGTCCGGTACAATGCTCTACCAATTGAGCTACCGAGCCTTGTAATCACACGTCGAAATTTTTCAGTACCTTTCTGATATTACGCTGTAGGCCAGCGTTGTCTCATCAATGAGGAAACATTCTTTCTCGTATTCGAAAGAAACATTTTTACAAATGTTTGGGCCATAGAATAGAATGGTAACAAAGATATAGCTCAGCTATTATAATATGCAATATTATTTTTATTATAAATTAAAATGAAACCTATCCTATGTCCCGAATCGGAACAAATACAGCAAAATGAAAAAGAAATCATCAAAATCGATTGTGTAGTTTCAGAGTTCATCGCGGTAAAATACTTTGACAGTGAATTTTTATATATAAAGATACACTACAGCTCAGTTTAAAAATGCTAAACCCACAAACCCTGAATAAATTGAATAAAAAGTGGTTTTACTCAGGTGACAGTCGCAAGACCTTCGACTCTTTCTTCCGCAAACTTTTAAACGGCGACAATGCAGCGTATCCGAAGCCGAAATCTTTCAAACTCACCAAAAACCAGCTGTTCCAAGACAAGGATACGGTGTTCGATTATGTATATGATAAACGGAATAACGGCACCTGGATACCATGGGTAGAGCTGGAAAAGGAAGTGCCTTTAGCTGCCAACGCTAAGGTAAATACAGTTAGCTTGTAATAATTTATATGGTAGATATATCAAAGAGTTGCACTAAGCGTTTTAGTTCCAATTTTGTGATACGTACCGCTAAGGAGTGGAACTCTTTGCCTGAGTCTGTGTTTCCTGACAAATACAATTTAGGGGTCTTCAAGATGGCTTCAAGTTCCATCCTAGATGGCATCGTCGCTTACCATGCGATAGTGGTCAAGTGCCTACTTATTTAAAAAAATATATTTATGATGACCTCATTATTCGAGTGGCTCACATGCCGTTTTTCATGGTATAACCAGTCTGAGGTCCTGGGTTCGATGCCCGGCCGGGTCAATGTGAAAAATGAACTTTTTTATATTGTCTTAGTTCTTCGAGCTGTGGTACTGTCGTTTAAACCGACGCAATTGCACTCCTCATAATTTGAATGATATTTGAAATATTTGCACGTCCCGTTAAGAGAGACTTAGGAAAAGCGTGTCTTATGGATGCTAGGGTAACGGATAGATATATGATACATGAATAAGTAATATAAAAGATAAATAAAAATAAATAAAAAAGGTCTATAATTTTAACAGGTAAACGAGCTGATAATCCTGACGAATGAGAACGCTTGTCTGCGTTACTTCGTTTCCAAAATGGTAAAGTCGAAAATACCTATTCTGCTGGTGGGACCTACGGGAACTGGAAAGTCATCGCTAGTGCTCAATTTCTTATTAACGTTACCCAGGGAGAAATATATAACGAATACTGTTAACTTCTCAGCACGAACAACGGCCAACCAAGTAAGTAAAGAAACAACATTGTTAATTTATACAAGTTATAGTGTAACAATATCTAAGTTGACACTTTTTTATCTTCTTACAGACTCAAGACATTATCATGTCAAAAGTTGACCGACGACGTAAAGGTGTTTTTGGGCCTTCGATGGGTAAAAAGGTAATATTTAGGGTTTGAAATATTCTGATATTTATTATTAATATCAAAGTTTTGTATTTATTTAAGACGTCTAAATTAAAATGAAAATTTGACGGAAAAAGCATTTAAAATTTGAAACGTTATTTTTTATTACTTTATAAGTAAAGCGTCGTCACATCAATGCAATGATTTCATTGAAACGATAGCGCGTTTTAGAATACCACTAGCGTTATTAATTGTCAGGGTTTTACAAATTATTTTATTTTATGTGTTTTGAGATTAGCAAGATTTTATGTGTAATATTAAATTTTTGATGATTTAGTGATTTAATAATTGATGATTCACGGGGTTTTTTGCGGGTGGATTTTATGGGCAGACTTATCGGTCTACGCCCCGTCTTAGTTTTTATTACACTCGATAGCGGTACCAATGTCCGTGTAATAAAGACGAATACAGAGAATACACATCAGTCTAACCACAACTTCCACCCGCAAAAACCTTTAGTTTTCCGCGACGATGGCGCAATATTGGAGCCACAAAATAATTACGAAGGTAATAATAATTTGCCCTTTTTCCATCGGACATCCAGACGCACGGCACTACCACCCTTTCTTGCTATGCCTACCTGTCGCACCAAGCACTTCTCAACATCTTTCATAATGCGCACAGCAAAGGAGTGGACCTCCCTCCCTGCGTCTCTGTATTTCTGAGTACTTATAACCCGTCCGTTTTTAAGGCTAGGGTGATTAAGCACCTTCTGGGTTAGCTCGTCTCATCGTGGATTCTGTCTTGGCCCCCGGGCTTGATTGGGATCAAAAGCGAACTCATTCTTAATAAAAAAAAACAAGATATAATTTTCATCTGTCTTGTTCTGTGATGTTTTACCTTTGTCTCCAGTGCGTTTTATTCGTGGATGACCTCAGCATGCCGCAGAAGGAGCAGTGGGGTGCTCAGCCACCCCTCGAGCTGCTGCGGCAGTGGATCGACCACGGACATTGGTATGATCTCAAGGAAATGGTCAGACAGGAGGTGGTTGATGTGGTAAGTTATAAGATGAACGGGCACTCACTTTATATTAACATTATTCGTACAGCTATTAGAAAAATAATGATTTTAAGAGGGAAGATGTCAATCACAAAAAGAAGTAAATACATTTTTACGAAACGCTAGGAAGAGTTAAAAACTGTTACATTTCAATGAGTGGACAGGATTTAATGACAAATATGGTTTGGAAGGTCTCGTTGATATCATAATGTATTAATCTTCTGATATTTCTATTCAGATTGACTACCTGTGTAGTAGTTTAATAGAATCATATAAGCCATTCGTATCAATACCATCATTACCAGTTTACAAGGCTGAGGGCATTCACTTTGACCATTTGCCGTTATTTTTCTTCGGGATAACACTAAACTTGTACCGTGGACGTTAGCGAACTATAATTTTTTATTAAGTATTTTTGAAAATATAATTTAGTGAGGTTGACTAAACGCTCAGGTTGGCGTTGAAGACTCTTGTACCATTATTTCTATTAATATACTAGTTTACAAATATTCGAAAGGAATGAAAACTATTTCAGCTCTTAGTCTCGGCGATGTTGCCTCCCGGAGGAGGTTCCAACTTGATCTCATCGCGACTGACGCGTCACATGCTGCTCATCACTCTAGACTCCTTCGAGGACAATACCCTCAATAAGATCTTCGGAACCATTATGGATTGGCACTTCACTAAAGGTTTTCCTGAAGCCCTAATGAGACAGAGCAAGGTATATTATGTCTATGTTATGGATATGATAGATGCTATATCAATATTAACACTTATTATTAGCTCAGACATAGTTTGCTAGTTTTATGATTTCGAAGTTTCTTCCTCCATCTCGGATCTTGGTGGTTAAAACATAATGTTCTTATTTATAATTTTATTAGTTAAATTTTCATTAGACATTTTTATCCATTTACAGTCAGTAAGTTATATCAAATGGTGTTTTTCATTATTCTGCTAAAACGTGTATGCCAAAACAAGGGGCTCTGGTTGCAATTCTGTGATTGGCACAAACAGCGGTATAAACCAATGTTCATCACAATGATACTTTCAGTTTTAATTTATATCCATACTAGGACGATGCAGTCGCTAAGCATAATGCACGCTTCGCTGGCACCATATATTGGAGCGGAGCGGATTGGTGGTTTCAATGGGAAATCCTATAGAGCCAAGGTTTTTTGGTCATAACTTTTTTATTTTCGCGAATTTCAAAATTCCGTCTCCACCACAATCTAGTTCTAAAACTGTTGGTTCGATTAGTTATAATATGTAAAAAATACGAAAATCGCCTAAGAACTCACAGGGTTATGGCATCACATACATTTCGTCATTGAAGCTGATCCATGGGAGCTTTGCTCGCTCCGCTCCAATTATCCATACTACTATATAAATCTGTAGGCACTGTCTGTACATTTGTTTTTTGGACTAATTTTATGTTAAAATTTCGTTTTATGATACACTGATAGCAATAATACGATTTTAAATTTTTTGTCTGTCTATCTGTATGTCCTTCCATAAGTAGAGAACGGGTTGACCGATCGCGATGAAATTAGGTATACGCTAAGAACACGTGATTGTGTGAAAGATCCTTACGTCCTAACTAATACTATAAATACGAAAGTGAGTTTATTTGTTACACTTTCCCGCCTTAACTACTTAATCGATCATCATGAAATTTTGCATACACTTTGCCAGGGGTACAGAAAAGTACATGGGGTACCTTTTATCCAGAAAAAATACTGTACCAGAGGGATAGTAATATAACTTTCAATCGGTAGTCTACATTAACGGAAGCGATGCCACAAAGTTGCCTGTCTGTCGGTCTTCTATAGACTGTATTTTGGAGAGTGTGCTCAGCAGCTGCATATATTCATACCACCATCTCATTTCTTCCATCGGACATCCAGATGCACTGCGGGCTACCACCCTTTCTTTATTGCTCCTACCTGTCGCACCAAGCGCTTCTCAATATCATTTATAATATGCACAGCAAAGGAGTGGCACTCCCTCTCTGCATCTGTATTATCGAATACTTATAACCCCTCCGTTTTCAAAAGCCAGGGTGAATAGGCACTTTCTGGGTTAGTTTGTGCCATCGTGGATCCTGTTTTGGCCCACAGGCTTGATTGAGATCAAGAACGAAACCATTCAAAATAAAAAAAAGCGAAGTCGCGTTCAAAAACTAGTTTTATATATAATTAAGAATAGCTACGCAATTTCCAGGGAGTAGTAGGAGCAACGATGGAGGTATACAAAACAGTGACAGTTCAGTTTTTGCCGACGCCAAGCAAATGTCACTACTTGTTCAATTTGCGCGACTTCGCGAGGGTTATCAAGGGCATTCTGTTGGTGCCGTCGACGCACATGAAGGAACTCAACAAGCTTATCATCTTGTGGGTGCACGAGATATACAGGGTCTTTTACGATCGTCTCATTGATGATACCGACAGGCGAGTATATTCCTGTTATTTTATGGATTCTTACTTATTGGCGCTAAGAAATTAACCTTTAATTCTAGTTCTAATAACAGAAAACACCATTTTAAAACCACCTTTAATTAAATTAATCAGATTGTTAGTCACTGATCAGGCACATTACGTCATACCTTGAAATTAAAATCAGCAACCAGACTACCAAGATAATGCCAAAAGACTCCAGTTTTGGATAAGATTTACTTCTTCCAGTAGAGGTCTTTCGGCTTAGCTGATTACATAAATTTCATAGGTAGTGGTTAATAGAATGAATATGATGTGAACAACCAAAATCAAAGAAAATAATGTATTTGTTTTTGTATTATAAACAATTAACATTAAGTAACAAAGAATATGTTTTAAGTGTCTATGTATGGTCAGCTTTATGTACGGTTTAATATGGTTTAAAATACTATAAAAATATTTATAATTCTGAAAATCCTTGTATTTTTGAAGATTTGTACCGTCACCTGACCCAATTTGAAACATCTTCTTTTTTCTTGTTCCAAATTCTTCAAAATTTGAATTCGGATCCCTATGAACTAACTCCAAGCAGTTATTACTTCGGAAAAATCAGAATATACGAGAATAAATTAATAAAGAAAATTGTGCAATATTTTGCAGACAGAAGCTGTTCGAAGTGGTTTATAAAGCAGTGTACGGCAACTACCGAGTGCACATGGACCAGGTGCTGACTGAGCTGGGCTACGTTCCCGAAGGCGAGAAGTGCGCCAACAAGCACGCCGCAAACATTTTCTTCGGCAACTATATGGAGCCAGATGCTGATCCTAAGATATACGATCAGGCATGTAGTTTCTTTAACACATTTTGGAGTATAACACGATAATGGGGAAAACTATCACAACAAATCCAGGTTTTATGTCCCATTCTTTCACACTCCAAGCTATAAGTCTCTGGAATAGCCTCTCAGACTCTATTCGTAGCTCTCCCAGTAGGTTTACGTTTAAAAAGAAAGTTCATGCTTTTCGCACTGGCTTGTAGCAGGTTTATAGCAATAGTAAAATTGAATCATCACATTATTGTAATTTACTTAATATATTCATGTAATAAAATATATATTTATATGGTTTATGGACGTAGTGTAATAAAGTTATATTCGTATTGTATTTATTGTATTTTAAATTGGTAAGTTTAAATAGATCTATATCCATTGTATCCGCTTTTAAGTATCGTTTTTCCCAAAGGCAAGAATGCAATTACCATTAAAGCTGCCTTTTATATCATTTTATTATGTATGGTCAATAAAGCTTTTTAATTAAATAAATAAATCCTTTTATAATTTTTATATATTTTATGCATTTTCAATGCGATCTTATAAAATAAATTATTATAATAGAAAAATACTAGAAAAATCGACTCGGGTCACAAGTGACTCTCAGGCGGGAATCGAACCCGCAACCTTTGGAAATCCGGTCCAATGCTCTCCCAATTGAGCTACCGAGCCCTGCGAACACTCGTCGAAATTTTCTACTACCTTCCTGATTTTACGCTGTAGGCCAGCGTTGTTTCATCAATGAGAGGAACATCCTCTCGTATTCGAAAGAAACATTTTTACAAATGTTTGGTCAATCGATTAAGATGAAACAGCCATGTTAGATTTATAATTTTTATATATTTTATGCATTTTCAATGCGATCTTATAAGATAAATTATTATAATAGAAAAATACTAGAAAAAATCGACTCGGGTCACAAGTGAATCTCAGGCGGGAATCGAACCCGCAACCTTTGGAAATCCGGTCCAATGCTCTCCCAATTGATCTCTTCAATCTTCCTCTCATTGATTGAAAATTTCGACGAGTGTTCGCAAGGCTCGGTAGTTCAATTGGGAGAGCATTGGACCGGATTTCCAAATAAATCCTTGTTAGGCTGCGTCCGATTAAGCGAATGCGCCGCGCGTCAGTCTCTGGCTGCACGCCCGCAAGTCAGCAAGGCTTGCATGGTGGACGCTCATGTTGTTTAGTTTGCTTTCATACGGTAAGCCTCAGTCCGTTCGGGGATCAAGGAAGCAAGGGAGGTTACGCACGTGCGCGGCTCTTAGGTTTGCCCAATAACAACGAGATATTGAAAAACATTTAACTTCCAGGCCCAAAAAAATAATAATAAAGTCATGTAGTTTATTCATTCAGTATTATAATATAACATACATAAATTCCAATGCCCCTCTTAATAGTGAAGGCTGGCTGTCAGCTCCGCTTATTTCACCAGGTCTTTGGTGTGGTTGACACTTCTGATTCCAATCCGTTCCCGGATAATGCGCAACCACTACTTCTTTCTACGTTCAACTGCTCTTCTTCCGGCCACCTTGCCCATCATTATGTACTGAAGAAGCTCGTATATGGAGTGCCCAAGCACGTTACCTAGATACTTTCTTATTTTCAGTTCGTGTTTCCTCCCAGCTTTCAAACGTTATACATGTTTCTGGAGTTGCTCTCTAAGGATCAACACATACATAAACATTTAATCACGCAATTCTACCACAGGGGTAGTGGGCAGTGATTTCTTTTTTCCAATTGCCACAATCCTCATATATCTCTATTGCTTCCTCTGCTCTCGTCCATTTGCATATTTCATTCAAATAATTTCGGATACTTTTGACTTGGTCCCTTCTTAAAGTATCTTCTATCTGGGCGAAAAAATTTATTGTATCACTGTGTTGTTTAACAGGTTATGGACTTGGACGATATGTCGGTGAAGATGGAATACTATCTTGAGGAGTACAATGTAGTTTCTTCGTCTCCGATGTCGCTGGTCATGTTCCGCTATGCCCTCGACCACATCTCACGGTGCACCAGAGTTCTACTCCAGGATAACGGTAAGGGTCTTTCCAAGGAATTGTGACTATAGAAATAAAATAATATTCATCCAATAACGTATTTATAAATGACGTTATGATTTAAGCCTGTCGTTTCATGTGTCACCTCGTCATTATTACATATAAGATCATGAGAAATAAACATATTAGTTATATACTAGCTGACCCGGTAACGCGTTGCTATAGTAACGTTATTGCTATGGTAACGCGTATACAATAGAAAAAGAGCGGACAGACAAACACACAAACAACAAATTTGTGTTTTTAGAGTATATACTAGCTGACCGGTAACGCGTTGCTATAGTAACGCGTTGCTATGGTAACGTTAATTGATATCATGTAAAAGAGCGGACAGACAAACACACAAACAACAAAGGAGAATGGCAGGGTACTATGGAAATTTTGTACAGGTATACAACTTTCATGTTTGGCAATGAGATTTATACATTTGGTAAATAATATTATTGTTAATTACTACATAAATTAACAGAATTTTAAATGTTGGGGTTTAAAAGTTATAATTGTATTTCCAATCATGTTTTAAGGTTGATTTTCCCCATATTTGACAGTTGACTGACAGTGACAGTTGACTGACAGTGACAATTGACTGACTCTGACAGTAGAGTGATAGTGACAGCTAATTATACAAATTGTACTTCCGTAAGTTCGAATTCGTACTGCAGATAAAGTGTCTCACAGCCAGTTGTATTTGCTTGCAATGTAAGCGAGAGTTCAAATACGAGCGACCAATAAGGGGGCGCCGCGGCTGCAGCTCGCCTCCGTCTGTGAAACCTTATAGAAACATTAAGAGTGAGCGCGATAGCTTGACCCACCAACGTTTTTATGTCAAACGAGAACTCGCAAAACATCCACTAGCACTAACACAAACCTCAGACATACGCCGTCAAGTTGACTGACATTGACAGTGTTGCAATTAAAAGTCATTCGTTATTTTACAAGATAAAAAAATCGATAAGTAAATCGATAGACCATAAAAATTACCAACTCACTCAGTCATTATTTATGAAAATGTGTGATTGTAATTAATGCTCTAATACCGCGATCAGACATTCGTGCTCGCTATTGGCCTCGCCACTCGCGCGAATCACACGTCTCGACAAAACATTCGTGTTCTGGTGCACTGTTCACACATTCGCGCGGTGGTCTTCATTTGGATTTTGGACGCTCGCACGCGACCATAGAGTACATTTTCCACACTGTAAGGACCGCTACTGCCCTTTGTCTCGCATGCCACTCTCAACGCGAGCGCGCGAGCGAGAGGAGAATAGCGAAGTTACTATCTACACATGCAGGCTCGTTATTCGCCTCACCACTCGCGCGAATGTGTAATTGTGGCATCTGTGCAACCACACAGATATAATCTATCAATCTAAACAATAAAATAAATTATTACGTATTAGCCATATGAGTATCGATTACAAAATCGATTATTAGATGTTTTTACACATGGCAAGTCTGACAGCAGTTTCGTGTTTCGCGTTTAGTTTCAGTTATTTAAAAATGCGTTTCGTTACTAGTATTTGTATTATGATTTCACTTTAGGATTTTTCTTTAACCCCAACTTTTAAAAATATAACATTTACTGGAAAATTATGCTAAAAAATAAAGTAAAAAACTATGCAAAAATGATACCAAAACATTCACAATAAGGGGTTGTACGTCAGTACGCGTTCTCCTTTGTGTTCTTAGATTATATATTTATTTATTGCATATTATAAGAATGTACTTAAAACAAACTTAAATGCCTCTACCCAGTGTAGGGTAAGTCATGGTAAGGTAACAATACAAAATTATGATACTTATATTCTTTTTCTTTTTATTTTGGCAACAAACAGTAATACATAATAACAATAATTATTGATAAAAACAGTAACAAAAATAAAAGAACTATAGTGCCCAAAATTTTGAATAATTCATACGTGATCAAATCGTGACTAATTAAAAAAAATAGTACGATCATTTCACTCAGTGACAAAATCAACAATTCGAATTACTATATTTCTTTTTTACTATTTTCATAAGATAAATTTTAACAAATAAGCAAGAAAAAAAAATACTAAATGGAAATCTATTTAACAGTTTCATTGATTACACCTGAGTTTATCTTTAAGTTTATCTTCCATACAGTTAAGAGATATGTTGGAAAATCTACTTCTTATATATAATACTTCTTATAATATTTGTGATAATTATATAGACGATACGTGATGGTGTGGCTCTCATACTGGTTTTGATTGTTACGCCATTACGTGATCTCTGGTTTGATCCCGGTCGGATCAATGTAGAATATTGACTTTTCTATGTGATGTTGTCTAATATTAATTTATTAATTTCAGGTAATTTACTATTAGTAGGAGTAGGCGGTAGCGGTAGAAGCAGTGCCGTCAAACTGGCTGCGAGCATCTTGGAAATGAACGTGATACAGGTAAGTTCCAACGAACTTAAGTGACGTGTGCGCATATATACAATTTTTAAGATTGTACTTAAAATAATTCTTACATTCACATAAATTAATCTAGCTCAAAGTAAGCACTGTACACTGCGAATTGACGGTCAGTTTTTCGCATCAGTTGAACTGACGTCAATCCAAAATTTGATCGTGAGTGTCGAATCATCACTCCAGAGTTTTAACTGGCGACGCGCAACGTATTTCCGAGATTATCATAAATTCAATTCGGCGCGTCGCGCCAAACTGATCGTGAGTACATGATCGTCAATCCAACACAAACAGGTAATACACTTCCTAACAGCCCGGCCGATTGAAAATTGAAGAGCCGGAGTGACGCCAGTGAATGTGGATATCGAGTTGGCCTAAAACCATTTGGAGTGACGCCACAGTTTTACGAAAAACTGATCGTCAATGCCCACTATAAGGCTTGTGTTATCGATACCAGGGTAATGGATCGGTCATTTGATAGAGTCCCGGAAAGGGCAGATGTTTGTATGATAACTATGAGTAACTATTTGTACCTGATTCATGGGTATTTATATGTGTTTCTACAAATATTAAGTAAATATGTAAGTTAAGTATATATCTGTTACCCTAGTAACCTTATCAAGCTTACTTTGAGGTAGGCTAATTGGTGTGAATGTAAGAAATATTATTATTATCTTTCTTTATAACTCAAAGAAATATATATATACCAATAAAATACATATACAATACATACAAAGAAATTTTCAGTTTCAGTTTCATGAAACAATATAACATTGTGTCGGAAATTAAAAATTAATATTAAATTACAAAATTCATATTTAAATTACATTGAAAATTAAAATAAGCACATACATTATATCAAAATATTATTATAAATAAAAGAACAATTAAAATTATATAAATTTAAAACTAATACTTCCATCATAAATTCATTTTAATTAATAAAAATCAAATACCAGATTTAATATAATCTTCTATACTATAAAAATTTTGCTCCAGTAAATAAGATTTAAAATATTAACATTTGATACATTTTTTAAATTAGTCGGCAAATTATTGAAAAGTCTAACTGCTTGATATTTAGCATGACTCATAACAGTCATTAACCCATGACTCATAACACATGTCATCATATCATAACATCTGCTCCTTTTGGGATATTACGAGATGGGGCACCACTATGAAAGGGTTCGATCCCCGGCCGGGTTAGTGCAGAAAACTAACTTCTGCATATTGACTCTGGACTGGTTTTTATTGTGGTAGCGTCTTCGTCTCTAATTTCCGTAACTCAGGTACTTTATGCTTCTTAAATTAGGTTCAGAGCAATCTATTTGATGTTATCTCTTTTTTTAATATTTTTATTCGTTTGCCTTTTTTCAGTGTCTTAAAACGTTTGACTTGTGTGTCTGCAGATCGAAATATCCCGAGTCTACGGCCAAAGTGAATGGCGCGATGATATCCGCAAACTCCTCATGAAAGCGGGCATTATAGGCAAACCTCTCGTCTTTCTATTTGCTGATAACCAGGTACTCTATTTAATAAGACCATTATAAATCTAGCATAATTGGTTAAGCTAACAAACTTTGCAATTTAAACCGCCATACAAAAATAACCTCGAAATTAAATTTAAATAGTTTCTGGCTATATCCAATGTCAATTAAAGTTATATATGAAACAAATAATAAATAACAAACCTGTTTAAATTAAAAAAAAGTAAGCCTAACAAAACTAAATATTAAAAAACAATTGGCTAAATCTTATATAATTGTTATGTGATTTTTTTATGTGTATTTAGACAATACTAGCACAAGCCAAATAAAACAAATAAATAAATAACCAGGGAGAGAAATAGCCCTTGATGAAACAGAGATCGAGAGAGAGAGAATGATAGATAATCAATGAGTGACGAATGAACAGTGAATTATCCCTTTCCCGTTTTCAGTAAATGTGTGGGGTTTCACTTAAACTTCCCCGTGGACTTATCGAGAGAGCAAGAAAAGACAAGTTCCGCTGCTTTGTTTCACCTGCCAACACTCTTGCATGTTCACAAACAATTAATGGTTAATAATCCACCATAGTCACATTTCCCGTTCCCGCCACAAAAAAACTTTTTTTTAAGCTGATTCTGAAACAAAAACGAATGCGTTAAAAATCTTAATTGATTTTATTGAAGAGTATCTTAAAGATAATTTTTTTGATTTTGTATTCATTTTTATGTATCAATTGAAAAGCTAGGAACGTGTTGGTAAGTTAACCATTATCTTAATCATCCTGTGATTATCAAACGTCAGGATT
Source organism: Calamotropha paludella (assembly GCA_927399485.1). NCBI lineage: Eukaryota > Metazoa > Arthropoda > Insecta > Lepidoptera > Crambidae > Calamotropha > Calamotropha paludella. Next base: position 25,844,209 of record OV656812.1, read on the forward strand.
AAATATAAAAAACTAGAATGAATGCGTTGTAAAATGGTTTTATGGAAATATAAGAACATAATAAAGAAAAGGTAACTATGTAAGAATATACGCTGAGATTATATATTACATATATATACCTATAAATTATAATTATGTTACAGATAATGTACGAAGGGATGGTGGAAGACATCAATATGCTATTGAACACAGGCGACATCCCGAACTTGTACGGAATGGACGAAAAGGTGGAAATCCTGGACAAAATGCAGACTGCGGTCAGGGAGTCGGTACGTGCTTTTCACAACAAAGTTATCGCAAATAGCCATCAAATATATAAGCAAAAAGAGACTGAATTTCTGAAGTCGATTGAAAAAGTGTTGCAGACCTCCGTGATCGAGTGGCTCGCATACCTGTTTTCGTGCTAATGTCACGCCGCACTATGTGGAGATCGAGTCGGTTTCGGGTCATAAATCTATAACTTCCATGTTTTTATAGATATACAGCTGATTTTTTTTAAGTAATCTGAGATAAACGTACTTTAAAATAATATACAGTCTATGCATATAAAAATATATTTAATAATTGTAAAAAAATACAAAACATGAAATATTGAAAAATTATCATAAATTTACGACTAATTTTAAACAATGTGACCTAAATGTTATAATTAATACAAAATAAACACATAAAATTACTCTTATTAATTAAATATAATAAGAAAAAGAAAATAAAATAGAATTATATTATTCTACTAGCTCTACAGCTTCATCTATAAGTTCCATAGACTTTTTATTGGAAGGTTTTCTTAAACTTGTTATGTAAGGGTCTGAAGTGTACAAAAGTGTATGTAAAACGTCTTCATTTGTAGCTACTCTAGAGCATTTTCTAGCATGATGAAGTCTGAATCGTTTATAGTCTTTGTTCCTTGATTCCTGGGCATCTTCGGAGACCTGTCCAAGAGGTAACACTGAATAATGCCGAATTACACTTTCCCCATGAATTAGGACTTTATGGACAGATGATGGCATATAATACCACATATATTTACTAACATATCGTTGTGCTGTATCAAAAGCATACTGTCCAAATTTCGTAGCATTAATTACTTTTCCGCTAGACATAACTTGAAGTAAAACATAAAATCGTTTTATCAATTCCTCATCCACACCGGTAATTTCTGCAGTGCACTGATAATTTTGAAAAAATCGTCTAGCTGTATTACCGTCATTACTGTTACCAGAACCTTGCTTAGGTTTATCTATATTTAAACCAAGTTCTTCTCTGAACCTTCTTTGTACATATGTCTTCTTTTGTTTTTTCAAATCTTTATTTTCTGTCGTTGTAGCAGACCATTTTTCAAAGCCTACATTATAAGATATATGTAAAATTAGTTCCATAAATCTAATCCAGCAATGTAAAGTCGAAAGCCCATATTGATAAGAATTTTCGTCAACAGGTTTATTTTGTACTTTTTTTAAATTGTTCATCTCTGTAGGTCTTGCACCACAAATAGTACATACAGCACCTGATGAAGTTTCTGACAAAACTTGAGCCACTTTCCCGTCAACCATTGTCAAAAATAATGTGTGTTTGATTTCAATACTTTCACCATTTTTATTGATTAAGCTTGTTGTGAGAGCGTTTCTTTGAGCTATAATTTCATTAACTACACTTGTAGTTTTCTCTGGTGTCTCTTTTGAAAATTCTATTAAAATGGGCCTACAAAATCTTACTGATGATGGAACAGGGTTTTCCCACAAAGTTTCATTTGTATTAATATCAACAAGTTTCAGAGGTACTAATGAAGATATAAATAAATTTGTGTCAGAAATTAACTCATCCTCTTCAGTTCAGACTTGCTTGTATTCACTTTGTCCGCTTGAGCCATCACAGCCCCATTTCGAATACAGCATTAAATGTTTTTTGCCAGCTTTGTATACACCATTGATTTTCAAAATTCTTGCAATAGTGTGATCCAGCAGATCTTGCAGTTTTATTTTTGCTGTAATATTATTAATTTCTATGCTTGATCTTGGTGGGTAGCACATTCCTTTAGCTTCCTGAATTGATTTATATGACGGAAATAATACGCAGTTCTTCGCAATTAAGCAATTTCTCATGTTTTCATACTGTGCCATGTTAAGGTCCAACTCTATAAAAATACTGAGAGCTTCATCTTTAGAGTACGATGTTAAATGTGCCGGTTCATTTAAAAGATTTTGACGTATTTCACTTTTTTATCTATGGGTAATACTCGTAAAATTTCGACAATGAATGCTTCTTCCGTTTCCCCTTGAGATCTCAATCCTTGAAGATATGAATTCAGTATAAAATGCCACATGTTTCAAGCAACTCCTTGTTTTTTCGTCTTTGTGTTCTATCGGAACTGTCTTCGTAGGTTTTAGAAGGGCGTCCTCGCTTCCCCGTCGATGTCGAAGGTTCAGATTCACAAGTAGGATCTTCCAGATTTACTGTGAATGTGGCATTCAACCACATGCTATTCTGATTTAAAAATTTTTCTTTATTTCTGCCAGATTAAGTGTAGCGTTGACGAAAGTTCGTAATAAGATTTTTTTGTACACTCGCGACAATTTTAGCGATATTTGCCTCAGAAAAGTTGATAAAATTATTCCGTATATAACTTGTTAAAGCAACAACATAATTCCCGTCACTTTCAATCAAAACAAGACATAGGTCGCTTCTGGTACATTGGAATTCACTCATTGCGAGAGAGTAGGTGGTTAGATACACTTTTAATAACGACAATAACGAACGAAAAACAGTATGTAATTATTCAGTATGCAGATGCTCTATTTTATATTAAATAACTGATTTGAAACGTGTGCAAAGTATGGGAATAAAAACTATTTATCATTATGTGGTTACTCGGTTTCCTATGTGTTTTATTGATAATTTATTTTGTAGGCGAACTAAAAATGGTGAGAAATACTCGATACATTATCAAAACATAAACCGCAATTAATAATATATCACAAGTGTAACCTATATCAACTAATAAAACAAATAGATTCGCCCACGTATTTTTAAGAAATTATTACTATTTCATGTTATGATAGATAGCATTATGTTGTGCAATGAAGTTGCAACTTTTTTTTTCTTCCTGTATAAAAATATTAAATTTCCTATCAAATAACATCATTTACAGACCTTCGGCAAATTTCGGCAACTGTCAAAACTCTAATTGAAAGTTTCAGATACGCAAAAATGATATGTCATGAGATAAATATTTCTAGTAAATATATTTATAAATATATAGCATATTTGTGTATACCAAAAAAAAGTATATATTATAAGCTTTCTAAAATGGTATAATACTTGTATAATTTTCATTGCTAGCTTACTAGAAAATCATCCTCAAAAAAATACAAATTATGATGTTTTCGTGATAATTTTTCAATCATCGTATTTAGATGCTCTTTACTATAAAAAAGTACTAGTTACATACATAATTTATACATAATATAGTAGATCAACTTCTTAGCTATAGTTTGAGGTATAATACAAGTACCTGCGCCGATTTTTACAAAATGTATTTATGGCCAAGCTCTCTTAGGCACCTCCACATAGTGCGCCGAGGTCCTGCGTTCGATTTCCGGCGGGTCAGTGTAGAACAACAACATTTGTATATTGGCTCGTTGTTTCTGAATTCGATAAGTGCTTAGCTAATTAACTTGTGTTCAGAACAATATATGTGATCTTGTCTTATATTAGTTAAATTAAAAATCGGCTATCGAACAATCGATTGTTCCCTTTGAAATCACTCATAAAATCGATAATCTCCATGATATTGACCTAATCATTGATAAATGACGCGTTTATTCTTGTATTTTTTTCATCCTGACATTGCGAATCCTTCACAGGTTGACTAAGGTAATCGTAATTTAAAAAAGAAACAAGAATAAACCTATCCATTTAAAGTGGTTTTATATTTTGATAAGAGAACGGTCTGTCGTGGAAAAAAAAAGTGTTAAAGATAGAAAAGGGGATGCTTAGATGGTTTCGACATGAAGAGAGGATGGACGAAAGGAGATTGACAAAACAAGTAACAAGGCAAATGTGCACGGGCAAATTGGTAAAGATAGACCAAGGCGAATTTTTAAGAAACAAATAGGAGGTACTATCGAGGTCTCTCGTGCCTTACCACTTTGTAGAAATATTCGTTTGAACTGATCGCATCGGACATGCCCATACGACCCTAATTGGCTTCGTATTTTACTACGATTTATACTACGGCCAATCATAAACAACTAGTTTTAAAATAGCCCTTGATGTCAGTACTGTCAACTGTCAATCTGCTTTACGCCTTCGTGAATTGCTTGTTTGCGCACGCGCGCCATTGTTGAATGAATGGAGCGGGGCGTGGCCTGAAGCTATAGGCATCGTGCAGTGTGCAAGCGACTTTCGACTTAGGACTGATAAGGCGCCAGAGGCTTCGATAGTACCTACCTGAAAAAGGGCCAGGTTAAAAGTACCCTTAACCGACGAGCTTGTATGAAAGGCCTTATAAGAGTTGAAAAAGCGAGATATGTGTGTCAGGATAGTGGAAATCTGTGATCTCTGCGTATACCTGCGGGGAAAACGCGTATATGTATATTTTGATCTTAAATTTGTAAGATTCCTTTATTTTAGGGTAAAAAAATCGAAACGACCCCCCTTGCCATGTTCGGCTTCTACGTGGAGCGGGTGAAGGCCAACCTGCGTATCGTGATGGCCATGTCTCCCATCGGAGATTCGTTCCGCAACCGCCTGCGTATGTTCCCCTCGCTCATCAACTGCTGCACCATCGACTGGTTAGTTAACTCCAACACTTTCTGCTTAGTTCTTACAATTCTGCGCTTATCAAAACCTTGCCTGAGATCACGGCTCCAGTAAAGGAATCGAAACGTCAGGATTAAATTTAAAAACAAAAATAAACAGTCATAATCAATAAAGTTTTTCTGATTTACAACTCTGTAAATCGGATGCTAAAATCTTTTAAAAAACCGGCAAAGTGTGGGGCGGACTTGGGAACCGAGGGTTCTGTAAAAACTTTTAGTTAATTAAAGTTCATCACAGGAATAAAAAATCACGCTTGCCCCCTTAAATATTTTTATAAAGTGAATAATATTATTCAATATTCTGTGAACATTTCAAGATATAACGGCAACAGGTAGGATGCCGTTTTCAACATCAAGCAAAAACGAGCAAAAAAAATCATGTTTCTTGTATGGGAGTCCCCTTAAATATTTATTTTATTATGTTTTTTAGAATTATTTGTTATAGCGGCAACAGAAATACATCATCTGTGAAAATATTAACTGTCTAACTATAACGGTTCATGTGATGCAGCCTGGAGACAGACGGACAGACAGACAGACGGACAGACAGCGGAGTCTTTGTTAGTCTTATAAGCAATAAAGCTTAGAACCTATATGACTTATTTTTTCTTAGTTGATCCTAATAACATGATAAAAATAAAAATTATTAAAAAAAATGAAAATTGTTAAAGTTTTTTTGGATATTTCATATGAACACAAGACCATGTTGTCATTTGGGAGAATGGCGTTTGTTGGGTCAGCTTCTCAATTTTTTTATTTTTTTATAATACAGGTTTTAAAATGGAATCTTACAGGTTTACAGCATGGCCGCCAGAGGCGCTGGAGCGCGTTGCGTCCATGTTCATTGCGAAGATGGAAAACGTAAACGATGACTTGAGAATAGCTTGCGTCGAAATCTGCCAGTTGTTCCACATGACCGTCGTTCAGCTCAGCGACAGGTCAGTTTTATGGATTCATCATCATCATCATTACGTTTACGTTTTATGGATTATACGTTTTATGATTAAATTAAATCCCAATATTTGTCGCTTGAGAGGATCTCTTTCCATTTCAAAATTTTACCTTTTGAATTCGAGTTTAAGAGCAAAAAACATAGGTAGCTGTTAATTCTAGTTTACTGTCATATGACGTCATTGTACACACAGTCACTCGATCTCGAATGCAAATCGCTTTCATCCAAAATACACTGTTTGTACATATGTAAGATATCGGCCTCAAAAACATGTAAACTATTTTTCTACCACTTCCCGGTATTAGATTGACCTGAAATTTTGCATACACATATAGTTCTGATGACAGTACATGCAGTACTCGATATAATAAATAGGTTAATATGGCCGCCGCTCCAAAATAGTTGATTAAATTGTGTAAATAGTTAACGAAGTTAATGGTCTAAAAATTGTAAAAGATAATTGCTAGGTTTGAAAATAAAAGATATGAATAATAAATCTTAAAATGTAAAAAGTAAGATTATTTAAAAAAAAGCATGTGTGCAGTTCACACGTGGTAGAAGTGAAACTTTCAAAAATGTTGGTTTCGAGATAATGAGACGAATGTAAAATTTCGGGAAGAGGATAATTCTAGGTTTTAGTAATGATCATAGTGATATAAAGTTAGATAATTATTTTACATTTTATTCATTATTATTACATAGATTTATTAAAACTCAGAGCTTACATTATGTAGGTACATATCACGAATATAAGAGACACTGTATAATGCTTCCTATCTCGTTTTCTCTTACGTTAAATCTTATGAATTTTTGAGTCTGTCTCTTTTTCCTTTGCTAAATGCTAAAGAAGTTTTCACTTCAAAAACAAGCTTTTATTGAAAAATAGTCACCAAAAAGAAAAATACAAGCATAAAACATGACATTATTATTAAAATTGCGTTATAAATCCTTATTTCATGCATATAGCCAATATACATATTTACTGTTTTCTTTGGAATTGCTGGTTTTAAATATTTATTGAGGATATATTTCAATTGTTTCTAAACAGTCGCATACCTACTTACTAAATAGCAATGTTGATAATATTAACTCTAGATTTCATTGCATAGAGAAAAACTTGTTTGGTGATCTTAAGTATGTCTTACCAATTTTGCCATTAACGAAATATTTAAACTTCCAGATTCTACTCCGAACAGAAGAGAAAAGTGTATGTCACGCCCACCAGTTACTTGGAGCTCATAAAAGCTTTTCAAAGCTTGTACGCTCTGAAGGTCGACCAGATCACGAGGGCACGGATTAGGTAATAAATATTGTAGGAAAATAATTTCATATCGAAGTATACTTCTTGTATAAGCACTAAGGCTCGTGTTATGGCCCGTCAAACTAACTTTACATATACACAGATATGTAATATTCATTGAAATATATACATATAGTAGTGATCCTGCCTTTCGCATCGACGGTCCTAGGTTAAATGTTTGTGAGATGATAACGCATTTGTACCCGAGTTATGGTTATATCGATAGGCAGGATCACTACCGTTGCACCATATGGTCGTCGTATTCGTCATCGTATTTATGAATCACAATTTCAATTTTCAATTGTGTACAATTTCAAGAACGTTTACTTAGCTTGGTATTGTCGATCTTAACACATCTGTTCACAATCACTGATGGTTGGTTTTTTTTTTAACTTAGTGTGTCGAAAGTTTCACCAAAATTGAAAAAGGTCAGTGTTGGTCGTACTGAAACTTTTGTGGTGTATACACTCTGTTAGTGAGTGATAGCCTATTACAACATGGGGGAATTTATTAAATAAAACTTTAAAGTAGTTAATGTAGGTGTAAAAATTAATATAATAATAATAATAATTTATTTCTTTCTTAGTTATGAAAGTTAGTTATGAATTGAGATAAGAAATTTATCTACAAAATGCAAAAAAAATATTTTTCATACAAATCATCCTTTTACTTCTATGCTCATTTTAGCAATTCAAACTTAACTTCTTATGGAATGACTGCAAATAAGATGTTATATTAAGTAGTATAGTATGTACTCACTTTATTGATTAAAAGTTCAAATTTCAATAAAATAAAAACAAAAATATCTAGCTAAGGTACTTCCGGAGAAAACAAGCAAAACGCGCCGCCCACACCACAAACACCTAGACACCAATACACCTTGCACCTTTACCAACTACTCTACACGTGTTTCCCCCCACACGGAAGCATCATCAGGAGTTGTTAGACCGTGCAATATCGAGCACTCGGTATCTGCGGTATCTGCATTAATTTTTTTGGCTCTGACGCAAAATGTGATTTTCCGCCCTTTCTAATTCATCTGCTGTCAAAGGAAGTATGCGGTGTAGCCTGTTCGTAGTCAACGAGGTCGCGGATTGGATACGGTTGCCCATCCTTTCCCCTCTTTTTGTAGCATTGTACCTGGTGACAAGAAGGGTAGCAAAGTGATGAGAACGTGCGGTGGCTCTAGCAAACCGAAGCCAGCTACTAAAATGATTTGCGGTGGTTACAACAGGTGAAAGTATCAGGCCTTTGTTTCCCATCGGCTGGGGGAAATCCATGAACTCTCTCGTGTCTCAGAGTGGCGCTGGGTACCAACAATCTTAAATATTGCTGATGATGCGACACGTTCAGTACCCGGTGATATTTCACAAAATGTAGGGAAGTGAGAGTAAATGGGAGCTGGTTAATGAGGAAAACACGTTCCGTTTAGGGTATATGATCAATATAATATTAAATTAAAGCAAAACCAAACATTCGTACAAACTATCTAAAACGCGACTGACAACAACTTCAAAGTCAAAAATTATAAACAATAAAAATATTAAAAAATACAAATTATTCTAAAAAAGGTTGCTATCAACAACAGTCCTCTATAAGTTTTTTGTTTTGTTACCAAAAATATATTTTTTTATATAAAAAATACGATGTGCTTAACACATTTTTAATATTCTCGTGAACCCTTTGTTGGTAACAATACTTGTGTTACGAGTGTTTCCTCGCCCATAGTACAAAGAGAATAGGTATCTCCTAGGCAAGCGCGTTACATCCTAGATCCCATCGTCGCTTACCATCAGGCATGACAAATAGCGGTCAAGCTCTTTCCTATTCTCGATAAAGAAAAAACATTGAAGAGGGATGAACTCTGTCAGCTTGGATTAGTTGACATCTCAACCAATGCGTTATGGCTGCCTTAAATATTAGCTTACTTATATTTCAAGATCATCCCAGATCACACATTTTTCAAGTTAAGTGTTGTCTGCTATAACAATAGGCTTGTCGTTCTTATCCCAAATGTATCTGTTTTTGTAATAATTACCCATTCGTAAAGCAAGTACTTAAAAAAAAGATATAATATTAAATTCTGTTAAACCAATTTTTCTATACCAATATTAATATTTTACTATTTATTTTTTGTTATTTAAGTACCGAATTGCCAGATTTTTATATCTAAAGAAATGATAACAAGGGATATTCAACTTATTGGTAGGTTGGATAATTAGTCAATTAGAGGCTCTATCGAAAAGATATCCTTAGCTCAATTGGACCGTGCCATCTGAGATAAGTTGATTTTTTTCTTGAAATAATTTCTTTGGATTAAGTTTAAAAAAAAATAACTTTATCTAAACAGATTTTGCAGTTATAAAACAGTCATAAAATATTGCATACATGAAGCCTTTAATTGCAACAGGTATGAAACAGGGCTAGAGCAACTCGACTTTGCCGCTGGTCAGGTAGCGGTAATGCAACAGAACCTTCGAGATCTACAGCCGCTGCTGGTGGAGACCTCCGACAAAACCGAGAAACTCATGATCAAGATCGAACAGGATACGGTCGTCGTCGAGAAACAAAAGGAGGTCGGCGAAAATTGATCTTATTTGCTTATTTCAAGACGATGAACTATCGGAATTTGTAGTTAAAACTAGCGGCCCGTCCCGGCTTCGTACGGGTGGACAAAATTCCTTTTTTTTAATCTATTATTAACTATTTCTCCGTTAGCACCATCTAACGTCCGGTAGACGAACTACTTGCGATTAACGCGTTGCTATGGTAACGCATATACAACGGAAAAAGAGCGGACAAACAAACAAAAAATTTGTGATCTTAGATTCTAGATTATCCTTTAATTTTCCTTTTGAAGTTGAAATAACGATTTGCTGATTTAACACCAGTAAGAGCATGTACCACACGCTTTCGACGCGCTATCGTGCTAAGAAATAGGACTTGTCCTGAAAAAAGGCCAGGTCTAAAAGCAAACTTAACCGATGAACATGTACAAATGGTCTGATGGAAGCTGAAGAAGCGATCTCTCCTAAAGGGGTAAAGGCGTGGTTGTATGTATGTGTATAATTTATAACGACAGATAGTTGGAGCTGATGAAGCGCTAGCCAACGAAGCGGCTGCAGCTGCCCAAGCTATTAAAGACGACTGCGAATCCGATTTGGCCGAAGCTGTGCCAGCGCTGGAAGCAGCGTTGCAGGCGCTCAATACTCTTAAGCCCGCTGACATCACACTCGTCAAGTCAATGAAGAACCCTCCTGCGGGGGTAAAACTGGTCATGGAAGCAGTTTGTGTCATGAAGGGTATTAAGGGTGATAGAAAAATGGATGCAAATGGTATGAACTTTTCAAATCTTAAGCTGCCAATGTATGTAAGACTTGATGTTACAATTTTTGAAGCTACCAATAAACATAGATATATTTAGCAGCTCTACTTCAAAGAAACTCGCGTGTTTATTATATATTTTATTTTAAGGAAAAAATCAACCAGGTGTGTTATGGGGCTCAAATTCACATCCCCTCGCGATCCGGGCTAGTACTCTTCCATTTGATCTACCAAGACCTGATAGCTGAGACAAATTGAATTTTTCTAGTAATTTCTTAAAATATAAAATTCTTTTGTGATCAGATTTTTACATGTAAGTACTTGGACGATAATCTGTGAGACCACCATTTCATTTTTACATCAATACTTAGAATGTACCTTTAGCCATCCTAAAGGCACATTCTAAACACAGGATTTTTTTATACTGTTTACCCCACGGAAATACGCGGCTAAATCCCGGAATTTAGCAGAAATCAGGGCACACTTGCTAGATGTCCATATCTATCTATAAAACAAAAATCTAGCTTACTGGTTGATTGGTAAAGGTGCGAGTTTTTTCAATGTCTTAGTATTCTACAGGTCTTTGCATTTGTTTACCGTTGGTGCATGTGTTTTTCTACGTGTTTGTATGTTTAGTTTTTGAATTATTCTAGGTAAACCATATGAGGACTATTGGGGACCGTCGCAGAAAATGCTCGGTGACATGAAATTTCTCGAAAGTTTAAAAAATTATGACAAAGATAACATACCTGTTGCCACCATGAAAAAAATTAGAGATAAGTAAGAATTGTCTTTTTAAATCAATGCTACACTTCACACCTGTATTTTTTATTCATTTCATTTTTATAACGCGTCAGATACATTCCTGATCGAGAATTTGATCCTGTGGTCATCGCGAAGGTGTCATCTGCCTGCGAAGGTCTATGTCGTTGGGTTCGAGCAATGGATGTGTACGACCGAGTTATCAGGGTATTTAATTATACTAATTAAACTTAAAGAAGTTATTCTTTGCTATTTGTCAACACTCCCATAGAATATTATAAGATAGATTTTTAAATTTGTGTAAACCTCGATAGATGCTAGTGAATCTTCTTATTGAATACTTAAAATTTAATAGTTATTTCGTATCTTTTCTACATTATTGCTTTGTAGGTGGTAGCTCCGAAAAAAGCTGCACTTGCAGAAGCCGAAGGAGAGTTGCAAATGCAGATGAACACGCTCAACGAGAAGCGGGCACAGCTGCAAAGCGTCTTGGACAAGTTACAAGTAGGTTATCCGTAAAAGATTCCTTTCTTCCAAAACCAATTAGCTTAGTCCAAAGAAAGCACTGTTATGGATACAAAGGCAATGGAAATACCATGACTCAGGTACAAATGTTCGTATTTCATCATGCAAATATCTGCCCCTCCCGGATTTTGACCCAGGATCATCGATACAAAAGACAGGATCGCTACCATTGCATCAAAACAAACTCAAAAATTAAATTATTTACGATCGAAATGCGACCACTACTAATGTTTAATTTTCTACCAGGCTCTAAATGATGAATTCGCTGAAATGACCCGCAAGAAGAAGGGTCTGGAAGACGAGATCGACCTTTGCTCCACGAAACTGTCCCGCGCGTCACAGCTGATCGGCGGCCTCGGTGGCGAGAAGGCGCGCTGGACCGAGCTGGCACACCAACTCCATGAACTGCTGGGAAATATTATTGGTCATTATTATATCTGCGTTATATGTTTAGACCAACGTAAAGTTCTCATATTGTGAGGGAAATGTATTACGTCGACTGCCTGGTATGGCAGAAGTCGATGCCAGTTCTGATGGCGTCTAAAAAGTCAGATTTAAGGAGTTCTTATAACAATGACTGTCGCAACACAAGATCTTTTACAGTACAGGGAGTTTTGAGTTCTTATACCATATACTGCCGTCCATTAGCTCAAACGTCGCTAAGCCACAAATCATTTGTTTTTATTATAAGTGGAAAACGCGGAAAATATTTAAATTTGATGTTATTGATAGAACTATTTCAAAAACTACACGTTATTGAAATATGATATTAAATGGCTAAATCAAAACCTATTTAACCTTAAATTTCTCAAAAACAACTTTTTTGCAATTAACATCCAGTAGGTAGCAATTTACATATATGTGACACGAAAAAAGAAGGAGGTTGCTCTTGTCCTACTATAGTTCAATCTACTTTAGTAAGGTATCTATAGTCCTTTTTTTTAGCATTAGAAATTATGTAAACAAAGTAGCAGTGGTGGCTAACCTTGTGCTGGAGTCCACTTTGACCGGCTTCAGGCTCGTCCATTGTTGAACAGATTAAATAACAAATAACAACAAAAACTTTTAACAAAAAACTTCAACAAAAACAATAGAAACTTAACAATAAACCAAAGAAAATAGTCAAAACAGATAAATAAAGACGTTGACATTTGGCGCTAATGTTGTAAATGGCGGCCATGTTAAAATACCATTTTAAAAAAATGTTTTACCCTACAATTAAGTTAAAAAACTGGTTGGTTGCCTGTAAAGTCGGTATACGGGCGAAAGTTTTACGTGACAACGACTTTGAGTGGTAAAATAATTTTAATGTGAATATTCATTCGTATAGTAGGAAGAAGGATGAAATAATAGTAACAATTTAAAACATTTATTTATACAAAGAATTATATTTAAAACATTAATTTATAGGCACGCGTCCCTTCCACTTTTTATGTCTGTCTCTCTCGCTCTTAGGCGGGCTAACCATGCCCGAGTGGAAGGGACGCGTGCCTCTCACTCGCTCTCATTGTAAGCGCATAACGTAAGCGGAGCGTTACGCAGTTTCTTGAAGTGTCACCCGGCAAACCAATTTATAAGACGTTGTCACGTCAAAAATCACCTAATATCGGCATGTACTTTTAATTTTGTCTTGTCAAACTGACCAACGTTTCGTTCCACAAGTTTGCAACTTCTGCATCCTAGGTATTTTAAGTGTAAACTTTTCACTATGTTACGTTTTGCTTGTTACATTATATGTGTACAATAAAGTACCCAAATTTTTTTCTTTCTAATGCTAAATAAAACGGACTATAGGTCTTTTGGTGGATGAAAACTTAAGTTGGGAACCGCATATTCAATTATTAACATCACGAACTCGAAAACTAGTTTGGATCTTTAAGAAGCTTAGGTATGTAGCTGATTTGGATCTTCTCCGTAAAGTGTTCATCTCACTTGTGCAATCTATTTAAAGCTACTGTGTGGTTATCTGGGGAGGTGCCTGCAAGACTCATATGATCCAAACTGAAAGGGCCCAACGATCACTTCTAAAAACTATGACTTTTAGTCCTTACAGGTGTCCGACTGTGGAATTGTACAAAAAGAGTTCTGTACTTACAGTGCGTCAATTATATACATATATTGCGTAGTATTGTCTTGCAGCACCAGCATACTTCTTTTGATAAATCCAAGTATTCTTCGCAACGAAAGTCCAAAAATGTAATAAATTTACCTAAATGTCGTACTAGATTAGCAAGCCGACAAAGTGATTTTAAATCTAAATATCTTTATAACAAAGCTAATAGAATCCTTAATTTGTATCCACTATCTTCACTAGTTTAGATTACAAAGAATCGGAGAAACTGCTACAACCCCTCAAATAGACACACACGCATGGGCACACACATACACGCACACACAGAAGACACACACACAAGACACACACTCAAGACACACACACACATACACTCACGACACACCCACACACACATACACACAACGCACTCATTTTAGTCTAACTTTTAAAACAAAATACGTTTTCTCTCTGTTAAGTAAGTTTATTTTGTACATAGGTTAAGGAAGAAGGGAACTGATTTCCGAAATACAGCCTAGTTCGGAGTCAGCGACTTCATTATGCTTGTAAAACTCTATAAATAAAGATTATTATTATTATGATTCCTAGACAGATTGAAAGAGATTTTTCTTAATATGCTGGCATTTAAAAATCAAAACTAACCCTTAACACTTTGTGACCTTTTCGCTATCGCACGGCAATATGTTTACCTCCCATGAGAAAATGGAAAGAGAGTGCTACATAGCCCCGCCGATTTAAACTTCACTCTTATAGAAATATTACACTCAATATAAAAAATGTGAAAAAATCCTCAAATGGTAATAAATCATATGTATTTCTGGATGACTGGACTTCGGTAAACTCTATCGAGCATTTTTAAATTCTATAGACAAAATTGTGAAAATAATATTATACTGATTAAATCTCGTTTGGTTAATCAATTCAGTATCTTTACCAAAAAGTAGCTCAGGAAAATAGTTTTTGATGTATTAAAATCAGCTTTCCACATTTGTCATAAAAAATAAGATGTTATGTTGAGATTAACATTTAATAATTATTTAATCAATTACGTGCCGCAGGCGATGTCCTCCTGTCTGCTGGCTTCATAGCATATCTCGGACCGTATACCGTTAATTACAGAAGAGAGATTATAGCTATTTGGAACGAGCGTACGTCAAAATTGGGTAAGTAATTCGTCTATTTCATTTTTACTTAAACGTTGTCTAATAGGAAATGATTTGAATAATTATGGCATGAAGTCCGCCTTTTGTACTAATGTAATCTGGTCAGTAAAAATTGATAAAATACCAAGCGTACAATTTAAGTAAATATTTAGGATTATTTTATCGATATCAGGATTGCGGCGACCAAATATTGTATTGTTATTTGTATTCGTTGTGGACACTCATCACCTCGCCACTCCTGTGAAAATATTTATAATATATAATTTTCCAAATGTGGATTCTTCTCTGAGTATCTTTCTTTTTGTTCCATGCACAGAAATACCGTGTTCCACGGTATTCTCACTGGTGCAAACACTGGGCGAACCAGTTGTGATCCGAGCTTGGAATATCGCTGGGTTGCCGGTGGACGCTTTCTCCATAGAGAATGGCATCATAGTCGAGAAATCACGCCGTTGGCCGCTCATGATTGATCCACAAGGTAATCAAAATAACTAGGCATGATTCTCTACAGGCTTTTTGTAAGGTGCAGAGTTATTCGGTAGTAAATCAAGCCTGCATTGTCGAAACAGGTGGCATCGATGAATCAATAATTCTCTACAAAAATTCTACTCTTATTTATAAACTAGGTGGAACTTTTTCTTTTAACTTTCTTCACAAATGTTCCCTGCAATCATGGTAAAACCTTATAATTTTTAAGTGTTAGTTAATTAAAGTATTAATTTTCAGAACAAGCAAACAAATGGGTAAAAAATATGGAACGCGAAAACCAATTGAAGGTGATAAAGTTGACGGATTCAAATTATGTGCGGGTGCTGGAAAACGCCATCCAGATGGGTCTCCCAGTCATACTAGAGAACATTCGGGAACAACTAGACGCGGTCTTGGAACCGGTGCTGCTCAGAAACGTTTTTAGGTAACGCTTCAAAAACCGTGGATCTGCTCTTTTTTATTTTAGACCAATGGTCAATAGCAATGCGTGAGGGTACTGCGATTATCCTGCGGCATGTCATGTTAATATTGTACTTGATGCGCCAAATAAATTAAACGTAACGTGAACGTCTAATTATTTACTGTTTGTAGGTCCGGAGGTATCGATTGCTTAAAGTTGGGAGATAATATATTGGAATACAACCACAGTTTTAGATTCTACATTACGACCAGGCTAAGCAACCCCCATTATCTCCCAGAAGTAGCTGTTAAAGTGAGTAATAAACTTTTGTTTTAACTTCTTCTTTTATTATGTGACTAAACTTATTTATACTTGTGTTCGCAAGCATTACCTAAAGGTGGTCCTCAACATTAAATCTTTACAAAATGGAAATATTGTACACTATTCCAAGTATATATTATAGGTATCCTTAAATGTAAAAACTAGCTTCTTTAAACGACCACTTACAAATCTTCGCTTTTATTCGTATCAAAGGTTCTTAGCAATACATCGCAAGACCTTTCTCTTGGATGTAAAATTTAGGTTATTTTAAAGTTTTCGTTTTTCTAAAGCATTTTACGGATACAAAAAAGTTTGTTTTTATTTTAATTTAATTTTAAATTTTAACTTCTCTTTCGGATTCGTGTGTTCTCAGGACATGAATGTCGTTATATATAGAAAAGAGTCGGTTATCCTATTTTAATTTGATTAAATGGGATTTCTGGTGATCAAAAAGTGTCTTTTTTTCTGTAATACCTCACGCATTTTCTGCTAGTTCCACTGTTCAAATTTATGTCCATAGGTGACGATGCTGAACTTCATGATCACGCCTCAAGGGCTGCAAGATCAGCTGCTCGGCATCGTGGTTGCGCAAGACCGGCCCGAACTCGAGCTCAAGAAGAACCAGCTCATCGTCGAAGGCGCCAATAACAAGCGCACTCTCAAGGAGATTGAGGATAAAATCTTAGAGGTAATGAAATCACCCCTATTTCGAAATTGCCGCCATTGTGAGATAATGGATTAACACCAAACAAGTAAAAACACTAAAAATATTCTTCGTAAAAGCTATTGCTGTGGAGGATTTATTAATCATAAAATAATCATGAGGCATTTATTTTAGTTTATTAAGCAAATCAAAAATCAGTCACAAATAAAGTTTGAAACGGGAAGCTATTTTCATGTCTAATGTTAAGGGTATTGAAGCTCATAAGGCGCAGGCGTCGGGGGAGAAGGTTTCGCCACCCGCATCCCCATCTAGAGAATGGAACGTCACTCCTCCTCTAGTGACGCCCCAATAGCGGAAGGGGCACTCATTCTGCCTGGGTGTCCACCCCCCATGAACGAACATGCCATGTATGAACGCACGAAGGGGGAGAGGGTCTATTCCCACCCTTCCCCGTTGGGAAGGGTTGGGTCAAGAGGCCAGTAGCGCAGGCTCGTGGAATGGATGCGCTCGCGTGCGGAATGCGCTTGATGAGGACCCTCGGGAACGGCTTCCCTGAGGGTAGGACCCACACTCGGCACCTCCGGGTGATACCGGAGTTTTCTCCGTTATCGCCCGGCGTGGCCGAGAGGGGGGGCCCGATGGGATGGCGACCACGGAATCCCTCCGGGAACTATTGTTTCCGGGGACTTCCGCGGACGCACATCCCAATGAGGTGGGGGGGGGGAATGCCTTAAGCACACCTCGGCCGCCTCCGGCCTGCATTGGACGGGGCAACCGCGCCGCCTGTGATGGCGCCCGAGAACTTGTTCCTGGGTTGATCATCACGGGCGCAGGAGTCTCGTCCCTTGTGGGTCAATGTCGGTCGAGGGGTGTGGTGGTTCCTTTCCTTACCAAAAGGGGGTCAGCGGTTGTCGGGGCGGGAGATTGGCAGCTGCATTGCACTTGGCCCTCAGGCGTGCGGGGTGTTCAGGGCGTCACGGCTCACCCCGTTGCTCCGTCCCTCACGGAGCATAGGCGACGTCCGCCCAAGGGGCGGACCCACACTGGACCGGGTCGCGGCCGAATCCGGCAAGGGGCCACGCGACCCGCTCCAATGTGTATTGAGACGCCACAGTTTTTAGTGGGTAGGCCTCCAAGCCTTTACCGGGCAAATATTATATTATATAATTTCTTTCTGAGGTTCAATAATTCAATTACATTTTTCTGAAGATGGGAAATCGTGTTGAAAAAGTTCACCACAGATTGGGGCCATTCATTTATTACGTAAGACTGTTTGGGGAGGGGAGGGGGGTCGACCATGTATTATTTTTTCTTAGAAGGGGGTGGGAGGGAATCTCGATAGTTCTTACGTAAGATCACAAAAATGCGCATAGTTAAAATTATACTTTGAAAAAGCGCTGGCAACTGCGCGAGTGCCGAGCGACGTTCGCTCGGATGCCTATAGGTTAATGATTTCCATTTACATGGCAACGGACCCGCGCCACTCGCACTGCGCCTCCCGGGAACTCTCCCACTTGTAGTGTGGACTAGTCGTCACTTGTTTGCGTCCTTACGATTTTTACTGTCCATCAATACAAGATGCGCTCATAGAAAAAATTTGTTGTGCTCTTAATACTTTGCGTCGAAAAAGGCAGTACAACTTCCCAAAAACTTCATGGCCGTATTTCAAATATTGAAAAGGAAAAAGCTTTAGCCATATATTTAAGGCGAGGCAAAGAAGTTTTGTGCCGGATCGGGGCTGATGTGGAATGGGTGAACGTTGACGACGCGGCGACCGACGTCACAATTCTGAATAACCAACTAGAAGCAACCAATTAGAGATGTTCCAGTATCAGATCCACTTTCCGAGTGGGTTTTGAGCCCCTTGACTGAAAATCTTAACTAAGTAAAGATGAATGATTAAAACCATAGTTATTTTTCTACCAAAAAATAAAAATTATTAGAACCTTTATAAGAACGAATAAACAATTCTAAAAATTGTAACTTTAAAAAATAAACATTAATGTATCGTATTATACAGTTTACGAGATGAGTGAAAGAAGATTTGTAAGGGAAGGTTAATGCACGAAACAAACCCAATGATAGTCGTTCTAACACTGTCTTTATTACTTAGTAACTATTAAATTGATGTATAAGCAGCCGTACGGAATTTAGGTATAAATGTGTGAATATAACAATTAATTAAATATTATTTGAAGTGACCTAAATTGCAAGTCATTGACATTACATGTGCAACATATTATTATTGTTCGGTAACCCGTACATCCTGCCGGCCCAAAAATTAAAATAAAATGTAACTAACAATTAAAATGTAAAGAAATAGCTTAATATAAATTAATAAAATAATGTTCACTGCACAACACTTGTAACAGGAATGTCTAGTCGCACGGTTCGCGGTTGGGTTTTGGGAGGTGTAGCCGTCTCCTGGTTGACGTTCACCACGGTATCCATGGGGAGCGAGTCAGCAGGAGGGGTCGCCGCTGTCCTGTTGTCAACCCGTTTGCTTCTGCGCCATCGTATGATCACGTAGGCGCATCCCGTAATAATGATAACTCCAAGAATTGCGTACATGACTGAATATTGATGAATGTCATGCACGCTGAGTGGTAAGTTTTCTTGTTCCTTGAGTTTCGTGATCTGCGTCTTTATACGACTCCACTCGTCTTCATGGTGTTCAGGTGTGAATGTATCCAGGCTTGATGAATTTAAAATAGAATTTAGGATGGAAGTGTCCAAATAAATTGGTATATCATTTTGAATTTTAATATGGCTCAAGTAATTGTTGTGACCGAGTATGGAAAAGGTGTCACTTTTTATAGTACAACCTTGACCTATATTTAATAAGCCATTCCCGGTCAGTGACTTAATGGTCATACCAGTGTCAGTGCAAAATATTCGCACAGTGCATTTCCCACAACAAGAGAATAGCCACTTGTTATCGCTGTGTAACTTGATCCATCGCTCGTGACACGGCGCCTCCTTTGTATTACATATTGTTTTATTATGAATATCCAAGTTACAAAATGATTTTGTTATTTGTAATTCATAAATCGGTTTATCTATAGAGCAAAGTAATCTGTTTGTCTGTGCATGGATACAATTTTGCATGTCTGATTCTGTTAGAGTGAGTAGTTGATCCCTTTCAAGGTTGAATGCGATGTAGGGTGAAATAAATTCCACGATATAGGCCTCCTGAGGTAGACTTATGACTTTGTCCAGCTCAAATGTTTCCTTAGTCACAAGAGGTATCTTGATTTCAATTATTAAGTAAGAAAGTCCGACATCGCCACTAATTTTCATCAATTTATACAATTCCTTAAAATCTTGCTTGTCGGCAGGTAAAGTCAATTCATTTGGTATGTGTCTATATACGATGTTTAACTGCTCTTCCAATTGTTGTGGCGGCAATAAATGTACGTCCATGTGGCCATGAGCGAGGTCTGTCACGGTATCGATCACATTTTCTTGCATGTTTCGAATGTCTGCGATGATAATCATGGCGGAGATAGATGATGACAAAATGTGTAACTCGTTCGAAGAAAGGTTAACATCCTGTAGACATCGTTGGACCATCCCAAATTGCTTGTTCATAATAGCTTCGTTTCTTTGAAGAATGTTGTACTGAGCTTCGATTACACTGGTTTGGTATTTCAATAAAAGTTGTAGGTGGTTTTCGTTAGTGGAAATTTTTTCTATATCTTTTTCGTATTTCCTTGCGAAACGGTCATCCAGGACTCCGAATAATGAGTTCGCCAAGTAGCCCACACCGTCGATCAGGCGTCTCTTTTGTCTTTTTTGAGCTCGATTTTTAAGTATTCTGTTGTAATGCTCGATTTCAGACAGTTCATGTTGCAGCTGTAATATGATGCTCTTATATTGAGTTGGAAGCTTAGTAGTCTGTAGGTACTCTTGCAAGTGACCTACATAATTTTGTACGTGACGTAATGCCGACCAGTAGGTAGTCATATTATAATACACAATTAATTTCCATTCGTCACGAATAATATTCATGTCGTACATCTTATCAAAATAAATGTGTTGGTTGCTGGTTATTGTAGATATGTTGTATGAACACTGAGCAGGGGTAAGAATAAACATAAATAGTAACATGGCCATCGTAAATAATGTTCTGTAAGGTTTGCTTCTAGTGAGCCTTGTCTTTTGCCCCGGTTGGTAGCCCGCTTGAGAATTAGCTGGGGTGACGTCATCACATGTCGATGATTGTACGTCATCCGTTTGTTGTTGTGTGTGTTCGTTGTTCTGGAGTAAAGTTGATAGTTTTATTATCGGTCTCTTTATGACTCCGTTTTTAGTTTTAAGAGATACTACTCGCACGTATCCATCGCTACCAGGGTGTACTTCAATGATTCTGCCCATCAACCACTTGCCGGGGGGCAGATTTTCCTCCTTGATTAGGACAATGTCATTAACCTCATGGTTTTTTGATGGTGTTCTCCACTTGGTACGAACTTGTAGTTGTTGCAAGTATTCAGATGACCACTTTTTCCAGAAATGTTTGTTCATAGCTTGAATCATCTGCCATCTCGTTGTTAAGTTCATATGATCCGGGTCTGTTTGAGGTCTCGATACTAGTGAGCCTCCAACAAGAAAGTGTCCCGGACATAGGTATCCATCATCTGGACTCTCGCTCAAGGCCAGCAATGGCCGAGAGTTAAGACAGGCCTCGATCTGATATAGCAGCGTGATAAACTCTTCATACGTTAGTTTTTGGTCTCCCATGACTCGTCGTAGATGATGTTTTAAACTTTTTACGGCAGCCTCCCACAGACCGCCCGCTGAGGGATATGCCGGCGCATTAAAGTGCCATTCAATGTCGTACTCGGTGATCTGGCTCAATGCTTCTTCGTTGATAGTATCAAGAATCATTTTGTATTCTTTCCTCAGTACCTTGTTTGCTCCAACAAAGTTTCTTCCCTGATCACTGTACACATGCTGGGGAACCGATCTTCTGGCGCAAAAACGTCGAAATGCTGCCAGAAACCCTGGTGTACTAAGATCAGATACAAGTTCGAGATGAACTGCCTTCGTCGATAGGCAAACAAATACAGCAACATATCCTTTATGCGTTCGCACCCCACGACCCTTGTTTGCTTTGATGTCAAAATGTCCGGTAAAATCGACTCCGGTATGAGTAAATGGGCGCGAGGGAGTTACACGAGCTTTCGGTAGGTCTGCCATAATCTGTGTTTTCTTTTCTTCTTTAAAACGACGACACGTCACACATTTACGCAGTTCTCTTTTTACTGTACGAAGGCCGCTGAGTATCCAATATTTTTCTCTTAAAAGAGATAAAGTCAAACTTGGTCCGCCATGTAAAGTGATGGAGTGAGCATCCTTTATGATAAGTTCGGTGAGTTTGCCGTGGCTTGGTAG
This sequence comes from Calamotropha paludella, assembly GCA_927399485.1. NCBI lineage: Eukaryota > Metazoa > Arthropoda > Insecta > Lepidoptera > Crambidae > Calamotropha > Calamotropha paludella. Next base: position 25,866,394 of record OV656812.1, read on the forward strand.
TATTATAGGGTGCTTAGCTGACTGACTAAGCGACGAGTTATTTAATCTGCCGCCGACTTTCAGTAGTCCATCTCGGGGATCAATATACGGGTTTAGACTCAATAATTTGCTGATGCTTCTTAATTTACCATACTTTTTTAGGTGTTGAATATCGTCTTCAAATTCAATTGATTGCACTGTTGTTATTACTAAATTATAAATATGTCTCCTTTCCGATAACGATAGGTAATTTTGTTGAGGTATTTGTTTATTACGCAACCATTGAATGAAACGTGATAACCAACCGAGTATTGTTATTATGCGCGAAGTCGAACTGCATTCATATAATAATTGTAAAATTAAATCGTTTTTGTGACATAATACGGCGTTCACAGTGGGTTTCTTGGCTTCTAATTCTGGTGCTTGATATATTTTATGTTTGACCATGTTCGAGTCAAATGTACATAACCACTGGGGACCTTGCCACCACAATGTGTGTTGTGATAATTGCAGCGATGACAAGCCTCTAGTGGCACAATCTGTTGGGTTATCTTCAGATCGAACGTGATGCCAAGATGATGATGGTATGGTGTCGAGTATAGTTTTAACTCTGTTGCTTACGAACTGTTTCCATCTATTCACATCTCCATGAAGCCAACCGAGCACTACCATAGAATCAGTCCATGCGTATATTGGCGTGTTTATTGACAAGGCTTCCATTACTTTCTTCATAAGTTGAGATAGCAGGAGTGCACCACAAAGCTCAAGCTTAGGTAATGTCAATTTACCTTTCAGTGGAGCTAATTTTGTTTTGGCGGCTACAAGTGTTGAGGTGAAATCGCCCTTAGAATTTTTAGTTATTACGTAAATAGCGCATGCGTACGCCCTTTCAGAAGCATCGCAAAATCCATGTAATATATAATGATTTTTATCTCCCAAATATCTATTTATCTTGAACCTTTCTATGTTTTGAAAGTCTTGTTTTAGTTTTATCCACTCGTTGATAGTAACTTCAGTTAAATTTTTATCCCAATCAGCGGTTTCTTCAGACCATGTACGTTGAAATAAAAGCTTTGCTCGTATAGTGAGTGGAGATAACCAGCCCATCGGATCGAAGATCTTAGATATGTTTGATAAAAGCTGTCGTTTTGTTATAATTTTATCACTCGACTCTTCCTTAAAAATGTTCTTGAAAACGAACGTGTCTGAGGTGGGTATCCAGCGAAGACCCAAAGTTTTTCTATTTTCAGAGTTTTTGAAGATTAGTGGCGAGTCCAGTTGAGCGGCTGATAAATTTTCGATTAGTTCTTTGGTGTTACTGGACCACTTACGAATGTTCATTCCAGCGCCCTTTAAGATATCAATGATTTCTTGCTGTAACTGTTTAGCTTGATAGATGTGATCACAGCCTTCCAGCAGGTCATCCATGTAAAAGGAGGACAATAGTGCCGCAGCAGCCAAGGGAAACTTGTTCGCGTCGTCCAAGGCTAACTGTTTTAAGGTACGCATCGTTAGATAGGGAGCGGCCCTTGTCCCGTAGGTCACAGTTGTAAGCTGGTACTCTTTCAGGGGCTCATCAGGTGTGCTTCTCCAAACGATGCGTTGTAGATGTTGGTCTGACTCGCGGATGATTATTTGACGGAACATTTTCTCGATGTCAGCAGTAATGACGTATTTATGTTGACGCCATACTAAGATGAGATGAAATAAGTCCCTTTGAAGATTTGGACCTCGTTCCATTAAATCGTTGAGGCTATATCCAGTCGATGTTTTTGCTGATGCATTGAAAACCGTTCGCAGTTTTGTCGTAGTAGAGTCGGTTTTCAATACACCGTGGTGAGGTAGGTAGCATGATGATTCATTATAGTGTGTTACTGGAGTCATGTGACCTTGTTGTTAGTATTCCCGTAGAAACTGTTTATAACTCTCGGAAAATTGTTTATTTTTAGACATTTTATTTTCTAAGTTAAAAAATTGTGCAATTGCCTTCGGTTTTGACTGACCCAATTTATTTTCGAATCCGGGTTTCATAGGAATCGCAACTTCGTATCTTCCTGATATTAATCGTCTTGTTGTATGCTGATAGAGCTGCTCGCAATATTTTTCATCTTGAGTCAATTCAGAAGTTGAGTGATTGATTTCTTCGAGCTCCCAATATTGGGATATCTCAGACAAGTTGTTAATTACGACATGACAATTAAATGTTTTTACGTTGCCCGAGAGTATCCACCCCAATCTAGTCTGTTGGGCGATAGGCGCCATGTTAGGGCCCTTGATAAGGCCACCCATAATGATTTCGGAGTAAATGCTTGCATCCAGCAGAAGATCAATAGACCTAGAAACATTATACTCTGGATCAGCTAGTTGTATATGTTGTAAATGCGGCCACGACTGTTTATTGAACGACATGTTAGGCAGATTGTTTATGACGTGTTCAATAACTAATGCTTCAGTTGTAAATTTATAATCTTGGTAAATGGATTGACATTCCAACGTGACGACTCCCTTGCCACACTCATATCCATTGCCAATGCCAGAAACGGATGCGTGGTACCGTTGTCGAGGCAAACCCAGCATCTGAGCAGCGTTCTCAGATATAAGTGATATTTGAGAGCCTTGGTCTAAAAGGGCTCTTAAGGTGACATAAGTGCCATCAGCAGCCTTGATCTTGATCGCTACGGTAGTCAATAAGATCTCTTCATTATCTGTAGCGACGTGATTAACGCTATGTTGTTTGCTATCTTGCCGCGTTGAAATTTGATCTCTTTGCGTAATTGAGGTCGTAGGTAGGGGTGACGACCTAGCGGTCTCGGCGGGCTTGCTCGTCGGTCGTTGCATAAGGTTGATATTCGCGTATGCATCGTGTAACATCGTATTATGATTCTTTTGACAACCTTTGCATCTTTTAATCGACATGCATTGATTGCCGTTGTGTGTGTAAAGGCAATTCTGACAAAGGTTGAGTTTATTAACGGTCATTAGCCTCTCGTCTGGTGTACATTTTATAAAATTGTTACATTTGTATAGGTAGTGATTGTTGTTGCAAATAGGACAGTTCAATGAGCATGTCGCAATCGCTTGATATTCTCAACTCGAAAACTTTCCATACCGATGACCACCAACATGTTGCATATGAGGTTTGAAGGGCTTGTTGCTAGGTGGTTTCGGTTGATAGGGCTTGTTTGATGACGTCACAATATCTCTATGACCTTTACTTATAGGCTCCAATGCATTAAATTTGCTTTCTAAAAAGTTCATAAGCTCAGAAAGCGATGGTAAATCTCGTGGCGACTTGCGTGCTTCTTTATAATCGCTATATGTTTCAGCATCTAGCTTCTTTGTTATGATATGAACTAGAAGTGGATCCCAGGTACTTGTATCGATACCTAGGTTCTGAATGGCATAAATACATTCCATAGATGTATCAAATAGACGTCTTATCTCGTATGCCGACTGTTTGTGAGCGCCGGGTTGGTTTAAGAAGATCTCGATTTGTTTAGTAAACAACAATTGAGGGTTGTTATATCTTTGAATTAGCAGCTCCCATGAGGAATCATAGTTGTCTGCTGAGATGTGGAGATGTTGAATGAGTCGTTCGGCATCGCCGCGCAGTTTTCCTTTTAGATGCTGCATCTTTTGACATTTAGTAAGAAGATTGTTATTATGAATGCTTTCTACATAAATATCATAGAATGTGGGCCACTGTGTATATTTGCCCGTGAATGTAGGTATGTCAATTTGTGGTGTCGACTGCTGAAGATGCACTGTCGATGCAAGCTTAAGATTCAGAGTTTTCTTGATATTTTTGTATGAGCTCTCGTAGGCTAAAAACTCATTGTCATATTGCGTATCTGAACCTTAAAGGACGTGATCAATTCGTAAATGCAAAGCGTCGATTGCATTCCATCTCGTCTGAATGTTACGTAATTCATCTTCTAATTCCCATTTGTCTTGTATCTCTCCAACACGTAGGCTGTTCACTTGTCGGTGGAAAGCTCTAAAATTAGTTCGCTGTTGAGATAATAGTTCCACTGCGTGGCCCTGATCTAAAGATGAGACCGTTGACGTAGTCGACGCCGACGGTATTGTGAGTTTAGGCGGAGCCGTATTTGTGGTCGGCTCCTGTGGCACAAGCGATGGAAGTGTTGTTGGTGCTGGAGACTTTGGTGCAGTTATGTCACTAACCGGAGTAAAGGACGATATCTTGATGCGAACAGAATCAAAGTATGTTCTAGCTTGCTGAAACTGGTTTTCAGCAAAATAAGGATCGTCGTTATTGTCATACTTGGACAACTTATGATTGTTTAGTTGAAATTCTCCCCATAGTTTATCAAGGGCATCAAGTCGTTCGTTGAGGTACTTACGGGTCTTCCTGCTAGCAGAATCCTTGTTAAAGTTCCTTTCAAACTTCTTGATCTCTTCAACAATGTCGTATTGTCGCTGAAGTAGACTCTCCATGTTATATGTTGTGTAATGTGGTAGATGTACACTCGAAATAAATTTTCTGTACGACACTCCAAGAACGAAGGTAGCTGCAGTAGCTTAGATGTCACTCTTTGTCTTCCGGAATCAGGCACGACCTTAATGCGCCTTCTCAATTAAACTGGTGGAACCCGCTTCTGGGAAGCCAGTCAACCGATTCGCAGTGGTACAAAATCCACAAAGAACAAAAAGTGACGTTAGCGTAGGGCTACTGTTTCACTATTTTCCAAATGTCGATGGAAATCCAAAAATATATTTCACTTGTTTTTCGAAGAACCAAAAAACTGTTTTTCGAAGGACCAAAAGAAACTGTATCGTATTATACAGTTTACGAGATGAGTGAAAGAAGATTAATGCACGAAACAAACCCAATGATAGTCGTTCTAACACTGTCTTTATTACTTAGTAACTATTAAATTGATGTATAAGCAGCCGTACGGAATTTAGGTATAAATGTGTGAATATAACAATTAATTAAATATTATTTGAAGTGACCTAAATTGCAAGTCATTGACATTACATGTGCAACATATTATTATTGTTCGGTAACCCGTACAATTAAAATAAGCCAAACGTGTATTCACTTTTGCCTTTGGATTCTTACGTAATAAATATTAAACAAGGGGGGAGGGGGTCGGCCTATTCTTATTTTTTCGATGGAACGAGCTAACCCAGAAAGTGCCTATTCACCCTGGCTTTGAAAATAGACGGGTTATAAGTTCTCGGAAATACAGACGCAGGGAGGGAGTTCCAATCCTTTGCTGTGCGCGTTATGAAGGATGTTGAAAAGCGCTTGGTGCGACAGGTAGGAATATCAACCAAGAAAGGGTGGTAGCCTGCAGTGCGTCTGGATGCCCGATGGAAAAAAGGAGATGGCGGTATGAGCAGATGCAGCTCTTGAGCACACTCTCCAAAGTACAGTCTGTAGAAGACCGCCAGACAAGCAACTTTGCGGCGATGAGCTAAGGTGTGAAGCTTGCTCTATACCAATTTGTTGTCCCCGATGAGCCTCTCAGCTCTGCGCTGAATCGTGTCCAGTGCAGCAAGTTGGTATTTTGCTGAGCCATCCCAAAGGTGGCAGCAATATTCAATGCAAGATCGGACTTGAGCTTTATACAGTGATAAAAGCTGTCTTGGCGTGAAATATCGCTTGACCTTATTTAGGACGCCCAGCATTCTGGCTGCAATTTGAGCTTTGGATTCGATGTTGGCGCCGAAGTTAAGGTCTGAAGACAACTTCATGCCAAGAAGCTCGAGGCTGTCGGTCACAGGTACAGATGTACCTCGGAAAGTAGGAGTGAGGTGGAAGGAACTCCTTTTTGCCGTGAAAAGAACCTCATCATTTTATAAATTAGGTGAAATAGCGGACTCGCATGACTACGTGAATTGAATTAATATCATCTATTTCCTCCATTAACTTGCCTCGTAAGCTGCTGGGTTTATAGTCAATTTTATCAATTTAAAAAAAAAGCAACATTTAGTAGGTATACCAATAGTAGATAGTAGTTCCTAGGACATCGAATCTATGCCCGCCAGCACCACCTGTTCAGCTGGCTGGCATAAATTCGACAGTTCTGTCAAGGTGTCGAAAGAGTACTTGCCTGGATAGCGACCGAATATGGGATCATATCCAGCCTGATATATGAGACAAATATATTTTTTTCAATTGAAAATCAAGTATATAATTTCTTAAATAACATGAAATATAATAGGTATACTAACCTCCTACAATTAATTGTTGGCCCACATTTCAGGTTCTATCATCAGCAGGCAATATCTTAGAAGATGAATCAGCGAACCAAATCCTGTCGTCCTCCAAAGTCCTGTCGATAGAGATAGAGGCGAAACAGGCCGCGGCCGCCATCACAGAGAAGGAGATTGACGAAGCTCGCCTGTTGTACGTTCCCGTCTCCAAACACAGCTCTGTTTTGTTCTTCTGTATCTCTGACCTGGCTAGCATCGACCCTATGTACCAGTATTCGCTCAACTGGTAAGTACTTTCTGAGAAATGATAGCTATATGTATAATCTAATCTGTCTTATGAACAGATTTTTTGCTTTTACTAGTGGTAAAAAAAAATGAAATAACTAAATAAATAATTCATTTATTTGACAGGACATGACAACAGTAATACTTAAGTTTTTATGTTCTGCTTCATCAGTATAGAACAACTTTTTTACGGATTTCTCGAGTATCTTTCGCCAGTCCTAATTTCTGAATTGGTGGTAGATTCAGTAGTGTACAATGTAATCTTAGAGAGAATTTAATAACTAAGTAAAAAGCAAAATAAAACAATATGATTTAAAAATTAACAGAAACGTGCCCAATAAAGATATTGTGAAGGTAGGAGAAAATATATGACGACCATTGCCTTAGTCATCCTACGATCACGGCTCCTGTAAAGAAGTCGAAACGTCTGGATTAAATATATGTTTTCTATTATAATAATTATGCGCAAAATCCATAAAAAACTTGTTTTATTTAAATGTGTAAAGTGCGCGGAAGTGTAAAAACTAAATTCCGCTTAATCTATAAGTTGAATATATAGAACGCATTTTGTGACAGCTTTAAGACCTTGATTGTATTCCTTAAATCTTGATGTATGCAATGCAATTGATTGAACCGTTTCTTTGTATACAGGTTCATAAATCTATACAATCAGGCTATACTGAATTCACCCAAGAGTGAAGACCTCGACGAACGGCTAGCTGGACTAAATGCCTATTTCACAAAGAGTATCTACGAGAATGTCTGCCGAAGTCTGTTCGAGAAAGACAAACTCATATTTTCGCTGGTTCTAACACTCGGAATATTGAGAGCCAAGGTAAATTCACATTCTATCATAGTCTAAAATAATACGTGGAATAACATACGCATAACAGATGGATTAAAATTAACAAACAAAAGAAAACCTAAAAACAAATAAAATTGACAAATAATAAACCAGAGATTATAAGATGTGGTGTCCAGCAGAGAAGGATAGCATCAACTCTTCACACTATAGGGCTAGTAAGAGAAGGCTAATTTATTCTAGAAGTATATGGTATACCTCCCGAATACTCCAAAATGAGTAACAGTATTTTACTAAGATCTCCAACCCGTCTCTGCAAAGCGTGGAGGTTTTGGCGTATTTTTTCTTTCTATTGACTTTTTTCGTCTTTGTTGAGAATGAAAGATAAAAGATCATGACTTTTTGAATAACATGGAATATAGAAAGATGACGTTATAAGCCATGATTCTCTTACAGAATTTATAAATCCATTCCATTTCGTCAATGGATAAAAATTGTAATAATATTGACTTCACCGCTTACTTATTTATTTACAAAGACTACAGCCTTTAAAAGCTAATACAATATTCATCTGATAATGCACACAACCAATTAAGATATCACCAATTTTATCTAAAACAATTTATTTAACAATGGAAGTGTAGAAAGAAGAGTGAAAATGATGTCAATGTCACCTATTCGTCACCAGGGTGAAATCGACGACGAACTGGTGGCGTTTCTACTGACGGGCGGCGTGGCGCTGGAGAACCCACACGAGAACCCAGCTCCTGGTTGGCTCTCGGAGAAAGCTTGGTCCGAGGTGGTGCGCTCCAGTAACCTCAACGGGTTCGTTTTTAATTTTCTTGTTTGGGGTTGGATTTGGCAGAAGAAGCACTAATGTATGATTTATGCAGTGGAAATGACAGCTTTGAGAAGTACAGCTGGAGTGAATTTGATGGGTAAAATAAGGAATGATGTGATGAGAGAGTGGTGTGATGTGAAAGATATATTGACAAAGATAGAAAACGGGATGCTTAGATGTTTTGGACTAGTAGAGAGGATGGACGAAATATATGAAGCAAATGTACATGGGCAAGTCTGTAACGGCAGACCAAGGCGAACTTACATTGACCAAAATAGAAGATGTCCTGAAAAAAGTCCCAATCAAAAGTACCCTCAACCGAGGATCTAATGACCGTTGAAGAAACGGGAGATGTATATCAGGAACGTGACGTGATTGTATATATGTATTAAGTTGAATTCTTTAGGAAAAATATTTACCATCACTGCTAATTATTAAAAACAAGTTTTACTTTAAATTATTTTTTATGCGCTGGTGCAGATGTGGTGTTGATTTACCGATTAATTATCGTTTGTAGACAATAAACTTTAGCAGAAATCTCAAAATGTACCTGAATTTGATAATGCGCATGTCTCATGATTTCAAAACCAGGTTCAATTTATATTGCTATTTTTAAATAATATTTTATCTCGACAGACTCCGAGGTTTCAAGGAGAGCTTTGAAAAAAATGTGCAGGCTTGGAAAGACTTCTACGACCTAGCCGCCCCCCATGAGAACGCGTTCCCGGCGCCCTACGAAAACATTAAAGGAATACCGAAACTTATAATATTAAGGTGCAACGCTGAATCAAGTTTTTGGTTTCTAGCGAATTTTCTAGAAATTTATGAATATTGTACAGTCGACATGAAATACTTGAACACAGTCAAAATGTTGAAATAATTAGGTATAACGAAGATAATTATCTCAAAATAGATAGTTTTTAAATGACATAGATCTCTGGTTCATTTCCGGCTCGAAGGATCACTATGTTTATTGGTGCATTGACGCTGCTACTAAACTAACTTGCTGTATCTTAATAATTGATAAATCCTTGACGATTGTAAAGTGTAAATTTGCAATAGCGAGTAAATTATATTAAAATTCATAAATATGAAAACAGATATAATGAGATTTTTGACGCGGTGTAAACCGTACGACGGTATGGAATTAAAGGTTTTATTTGTATAATAAAATGGAATCTAATAAATGCTTGTCGCTGTATTTAATCTACTAGTAGGCGTGTTTTTGAATCCAGAAACTAAAAACCCTATACCCCCGTAGAGTCCGTCGTGATATCGCCGTTACGTAATTCACCATAGGGGGATGTCCGAATACATGTTGGGAATGCGGAAAAAAAATACTATTGATGTATAATGTTTTGCTTTTTTCATTTCATATCGTCTATGTCACTGCAGTACATCTAAAAATCTCGTGTCACGATGTATGTTCGGGATAAACTCTGAAACTACTGAACCGATTTCGATCAAACTTAAAAGACGCGTGGCAGGGTCAGCTGGTATTTATATAAATCATTAAGTTATAATTTAGTGACGATAGCGACGATTTTATAATATAATAAGTAAATATAGAAGTACATACAAATTACGTAGAAAGTTGAGCAAAAGGCATGTTTATCTTTTTTTGTACAAGGAAAACAAAACAGCAATCCAAACAGAGAGAAATCGATCAAACTTAAGGAAATCCAAAACTGATTTCGCACAGTACTGCACACAGACAGTTTAAAAATAATCCAGATATTCGGTCTGGGATGTGGAAACCTTTCCTATTTCTTAACTGTAGGATGAAAAAGAAACCTTCCTGCAAATATACAAATATTTAACTCTGATGTGACTGAAGAATTTTTGTGAGAGTAAAATTGCTAACTCATTTTTTCTATTCTCAGATACATTATTTTAGAATAATTTAGATAGTTGGGTTTAGACCCAACGTTAGAAGAACCAAACCAACCCAAAAGTTATGGAAATCTTTATATTGGAAATTTTCGTTATTTTACTATGTTTTCGTTATTTTAAAATTAATTAATATTTTTCTTATGAATATTACCAGGTGCATTCGCCCCGACAAACTGATCCCTCTAGTGCAGCAGTACGTGATCGAAGAGATGGGTCGCACATACATCGAACCCCCGCCTTTCGATTTGGAGAAATCATACAACGACAGCAACTGCTGCTCCCCTCTCATATTCATCCTCTCGGCGGGATCCGATCCAATGTCAGGACTTGTTAAGTTTTCCATGGAGAAGAAAGTCGTCAGCTTTGAGACCATCTCTTTAGGACAAGGCCAGGTACATATATGACGCATTCTTTATATTTTTGATACTAGCAATAAATTAAAATCAATCAAGTACACGGTATAAGTAGTTTACGATGTCAAAAGAGTAAAAATAATTGAGCGCATTAACACTAAATATACCATGACGGGTCAAATGACCCATTTTAAACTTAATTAAAACTTATTTTTTTTCTTGTTGGTTTTATTTGTTTTTTAAATTTAATATAGGTATAAACTATTTTGAATCGTAATTTGAAAAAAAAATTTTTTATTCATGTACCAAATTGCTTAACTGATATATTTTTCGCTAGACATAGTAATATAACATGTAACATTTTAAGACGGGTAATTTGACCCGCTTTGGTACGAATAGGAATACATGAAGTATCGGTAGATTTAGTGTTAATTGTTTTTTCCCCTTTTGTTTCCAATTAAGTTCATGAACTTAAATGAGGATCATTGCAAGCTTCGATTTGCAATTATTGTTGTCGTAAAATATGGTATTTGACAGGTTTTGCCGAAAATATATCAAATTGTTCGTAATAGTATAATACATTTGCCATTTCAATAATTCTTTGTTGTTTTCTCTATTTTCTATAAATCACTATCAGTTTAAATGAATAAATAAAGTGAAGACACGATTGTGCAGGTAACTTGAAGTCGTGACGTCACATGCATGTAAACAATCTTTAAGCTGTCAAATTGTAATACGGTAGACCGTACAAAAAGTTAGACTGACATTTCCTGTAAACAAGCAGGCAATGATGGTGATCAATCCCATGCATTTTCAATGATGTGGACTAATAAGAAATTTCAATTCTTTTATTAAAGATTTCTAATAATAATAATAATATATATTTCGCTCATTTGGTGCAACAATGACGCAATTACACTTTTAGTCAAAATTACATTTCTGAAAAACATCGACAGAAAAAAAAAGAAATACAATTCTTTTGGTTTTCGCTAGAAGTTATATGAACCTAAGAAAAGTATACGTTTGTAGTCATATTTTGAGGTAATGCTAATTTAAAAAAGAAAATGTATTTAAAATTCGTTTCCCTCTTCTTCAAAAACACAAAATTTATAATTACGTCAATGTTGCACCAAATGAACGATTTGCAAATAAAGTGTGTGCTAAATTGGATTTAAAATGTTTACTGTTAAGCTCATAAGTTTGATCCATATTTTCATTGTAGTCAAATACCCTATCATGTTCTTAGGACCCTACCCTAGGGTACCTATCTAAACTATTCGCCTCTTACGACTGCTCTGCGACTGAAATTTTTGAAGTGACTAAATGTTTGCGTTACGAGTAGGTCCACCTCAGTAGTATATCAGCGAGGATCGAACTTGAAGCGAACCCTCTTGGGTTGAAGCTGACATCTGAATAAATAACGGAATGCGTCATATTGTATGAAATAAGTGGTATTTATAAGTGAGGCTCAAGGATAACCTATCAATATATAATTTCTGCGTTCAGGGGCCGATCGCAGCGAACATGATAAACCAGGCGATCGTGACTGGCGGCTGGGTGGTGCTGCAGAACTGCCACGTGATGGAATCGTGGATGGGTGAACTGGAGCGAATCTGTGCGGAGGTCATCGTACCACAACTCACCCACCACAACTTCCGATGTTGGCTTACATCCTACCCCAGCAAAGCTTTTCCCGTCACTGTGTTGCAGAACGGTACATTGTTTACGCATGAAAATTTGTAGGTATCGTCACACTAAGCAAAATTAATTTACGCTATGTATCTCTAATGGTGTTTATTCCATAGCATGTGTATAAAAGCGCAAATTATTACTGACACCTACATCACAGATACACAATCTCCATATATACTTGACACATTGTCAATTCTGTTGGCATCGATGTATGCTTTCTAAGTGAAATCGAATGTGCTTCTGTGTCTTTTTCAAAGACAATAAAACCAGGCATTATTAAGAGATGCCGTTATATGTAAGTCTAATTAATGTATGTAATTAATTTCCAGGAGTAAAGATGACCAACGAAGCCCCCAAAGGGTTGAAGAATAACATTTACCGGTCGTACATCTCTGACCCTATCTGCGACCCGGAGTTCTACATCTCGTGCCCCCGTACCGAGGAGTGGCGGCGACTTCTGTTCGCGCTATGCTTCTTCCACGCCATCGTGCAGGAGCGTCGTGCTTTTGGCCCGCTCGGCTGGAATATTCAGTACGAGTTCAACGAGAGCGACCTCAGGATATGCATCATGCAACTGCAGGTAAGTCAGCCTTTCAACTCATCATAAAAACGTGCCTACATATTTATTTAGATAACTATAGTAATAACAGTGTTTTATAATTTTTATATATTTTATGCATTTTCAATGCGATCTTATAAGATAAATTATTATAATAGAAAAATACTAGAAAAAATCGACTCGGATCACAAGTGAATCCCGTCTGAGATTCACTTGTGACCCGAGTCGATTTTTTCTAGTATTTTTCTATTATAATAATTTATAATAACAGTGTTGTCGTGGGGTCCATAAGGGCCACCTGCCAGGCATCCCGTGTCGAAAGTCTAACGGCAAGGTGAAGAACTGAAGGTGAACTTGTGTTTTAGTGAATATGCCTCTAACCCTTCATCAAACGCTATACTGGGTAGATGGGCGGAGAAGACTTCCACATAACTCGTTGCTCGTCCGGCGGCGCAGTAAGCCTGAAGGCATTTTCCTAAGTATAAAAAAATTACAATAAAACTAATAAAGTAATATAGAGTAATATAGGGAGACTTACTGTTTAAATCGCCAGCTAACCTTTTAAAGTTAAGGGTTTCTGTCCGCTCTTTTTCCATTGTATACGCGTTACCATAGCAACGCGTTACCGGGTCAGCTAGTCTATAATCTAAGAACATAAATTTGTTGTTTGTGTGTTTGTCTGTCCGTTCTTTTTACCGCTCTTTTTCCATTGTATACGCGTTACCATAGCAACGCGTTACCGGGTCAGCTAGTCTATAATCTAAGAACAAATTTGTTGTTTGTGTGTTTGTCTGTCCGTTCTTTTTACCGCTCTTTTTCCATTGTATACGCGTTACCATAGCAACGCGTTACCGGGTCAAGTAACAATCAACGATATTACGATGCTATCCCTTTTTTTTAGGTTTCACAAATATTTCGTATATTTAAATGTACATAATATGGTATACCTACCCATATTGCAATTATTGTATGTAATATTTTGATAAATATATAAGTAAAAGCATTTTTGCTAATTACTTTAATATCATTAATGAAATGTTGTTGATTCGTTATGTACTGCCTTTAAGCCTGCTGTTTTTCTTATAAGTTGACTGATAAGTAGATGATGATAATAATTATTTAAATAAAATAAATGTGAATGTTTCTTACACTCACGCCAATCAGCCTAACCTAAATTAAGCACTGTAAGGCTTGTGTTATGGATACTAGGGTAACGGGTAGACATACATATATGATTCATAGATGTGTAATATTTGTAGAAATATATGTGTTACACCCATGGCTCAGGTACGTATTCATCATACAAACATCTGCACCAAATGGTCATCGAATAAACAATAATAATACATACTTAGTCTGTTATTGGGAAAGGAAAATCCTCCCAGTATATTCCCAGGTCACGCGTAATGTCGCTGTTCCTCTTAAAGCAATAGCAAAACTTTTTTTAATACACACGAGTAATATCAGCCAATGAGAAGTAGAGTCATGGTTAAACTAAGAGTAAAAAAGGCATAATAGGGCACTTCAATCGCCAAGACCAGACCAAAATATCCATAATCAGAAGGCGATTCTCCCGTAGATGTTTCTAAGCGAATACTCGGAAACTCCGTTCGAGGCGCTGAACTATTTGGCAGGCGAATGCAACTACGGCGGCCGAGTCACCGACGACAAGGACCGCCGCCTCATTATGTCACTGCTCTCTATCTTCTACAACGATGAGGTCACTACGGATCCTGAGTAAGTATAGTACAGACTTCAGTAATAATAATAATAATAATAATAATCATTTATTTCAGGCAATTCACCCATAGCAAACACAAATAGCAAATACAGACAATTTCATACATAATAATAATTAAACAAATAGATTAAAATAATTGGATACAATTCATACATTTCAGTTAAATCAATAAAATTAAATCAATAAAATAAAATAATCAATCAAATTAATCAATCCAATAAAACTATTAAAAAGAGTAATAATCAAATAAAAACAAATTAAAATAAATTACATTAAATCGATTCCAATTAAATATCACAAATGTCATATTTACAACAGTCATACACAGCGCTAATTATTAAATTACAACTTATTCTAATGCGATCCATAAAGGAAGCGGCTCTTTTTCTCATTACAGCATAGAAGTCGTCAACCCTATTCCCCGCAAACATACCCGACGCGCTACACCGCCACGGAAGTTTGAGCATCGCTCTAAAGGCATTATTGTACTGCACACGTAGCGTGTGGTATGCTTGCTTTGTATAGTTCTTCCACAAGTAGCTGGTGTAGAACGGCTGGCAGTAAGCGCCGAATAGGGTAATTTTTACAGGCAGACTACACAGAGAAAATCTACGGGCTAACATGTTACTTTTGGCGGCAATGGTTCTCCTTTGTCTTTCTATATCATCGTCATCATTTAAGTTATTTTTTATGATATGTCCCAGGTATTTGAAATGTGGTACGATTTTAAGCTGTGATCCCGCCAGAGTGACAATTGGGTTAAACATATTCGTCTTGTCGTGCCTGAATATCATTACCTGCGTCTTATTCACGTTATAAGTTAGACCATGACTTGAAGCGTATTTTTCACATATATGGATAAGTTTCCGTAGGCCCCTTACAGAGGGACTCAGCAGGACCATGTCGTCAGCGTAACTCAAGTTATTGACAGGTTGATTACACATGTAACAGCCGACTTCGGACCTACCGAGTTCATCCATAAGTCCATCCACATAAAAGTTAAATAGGGTTGGCGATGTGAGGCCGCCCTGTCTCACGCCACACCCCAGCCTATACTCTTTGGAGAAGTCACTACCCCATTTCACCACATTCGTTTGGGTTCCGTACCAATATTTAAACAGTCCCAATATCTCGCAGGGCACACCCGTCCTCTCCATTTTAGCCCACAATATGTCATATTGTATTGTATCAAATGCGCGGCTAAGATCAAGAAAGCACGCATATACACTTGTATTTCGTTTTAATTAATATTTTACTGTATTCTTTAATGCGAAAACGGCCATATCAGTCGAAAGACCGGCACGGAAACCAAACTGTGCATTATTTAATTGAATATACTTTAAAAGTTCAGGACGTAGTAGTCTCTCCAGGATCTTAGACATGATGGTAGCTAAAGAAATAGGACGATAATTAATAGAATTGGAAGCATTACTAGAACCATTCTTAGGTATGGGCACTACAACGGTTTTCATAAATTCAGCAGGGACATAACAATGAGACAGGCATAAGTTAAAAAATTTTGAAATAAATTCATGTAATAAATGGCCCCCGTATAACACGTGTTCTACGCTCAGACCGTCGTGACCAGGTGACTTACCTCTTTTCATGTTTTTTATACATTGAACCAACTCCGCGGTTGAAAACTTAACATCGGTGTTAGACAAGGACCTATCGACACGTCGATCCGAGCGCGATGCGTCACACGGCACCCGCGAGCCGTCCCCTCTCTTATCATTAACTATTTGGAACTGACGCGCAAAGATCTCTGCGATATCACTACTGTTTTGAGTGTTGTTTATACTGACGGACACGGTGGGCTTAAATGCTAGTTTGTTAGTTGAATTCCAAAAGCTCTTAAAATCGCATTTAGATCTTTGCGCGGCAATAATATCCATTTTTAATTGAGTTTCATTATTTTGGCACCATTTTAATTTATTTTTAAACTTCTTTCTAGTTTCATACATGTTAATATAAATGTTTCCTTGTTTTGGCCGACCGTGTTGCAACCATAGTTTATATGCTTGCTTCGCTTGCATATGTATATCTTTTATGTGACAGTTCCAGCCTACGACTGGTTTCTTTTTATAGTTTATGTTGTAACTTTTACACGTACTTCTCGCCGCGTTACTCATACAGTTTATGATGTTTGTGTACATAACATCAATTAGTTTGTGATGTACTTGGTCACTACACGGTAAGCCAGCGCAATGCATATGATATCGGTTAATGTCTAATCTTTGTAAATATCTGGTGCAACTAACTGTGTATGATGCTATTTGGTTACTATTTCTAGTTCCCCATACAACCTGACTATTTGTATTCTTACAAGTTAAAACTTTCTTTTGTATAATAACTGAGATATCACATTCAATTAGTAAAGGATAATGATCCGACCATAACACATCGTTGTTCACCTTTATACTTTTTATCATATTATACGTAGCCGGCGTCACAACACAATGATCGAGCCAACTACATGTTCCATGGGCTTCGCTCAAATATGTGAAAGTATTGGATGTCTCACCGAGCATGAGTATGTCAGCACAAACCCAATCTTGGTCCGCACAGTATGCAGCCAATTCTTCACCAAACATACTTCCTATATCAGCATTAAAATCACCCAATATTACCGCGCACTCTATACCACTATCTTCTATGATGGAACTGATAACACCAAGGCACTCTGTAAACTCTGGTAGATTGTCCGCGCACTCAGTAGGCATATACACTGACAGGACAAGCATACAACGGTCTGCAAGCTCCACTTTGACGGCTACAACACGTTTCGAACCTGAGACTATTGGTGAAATATTTGTGAATAATGACTTCCTCCACAGCACAGCAACTCCGCCATATGGTCTTCCTTTAAGCGTACCAATCGACGTGTCTATTGGTGACACTGCATGATATTCAAAATCCTTGTGAATGTGTGACAGGAAACCCAAGTCGTCCGGCAACAGCCATAATTCCTGTAGTGCAATCACATCACAGTCATCACACAACTGCTTGATGTAAGTTTGTGATCTTCGTACGGATTTGCAGTTAAAGCTAGCCAATTTCACATTTTTACTCATACTGACGTAGTTCTTCGTTACGTCAACAATCAATATTGTTCTAAGTTAGTTGTAGTTTGTTGTAGTTCTAAAAGCAGGTAGATAGGTATTTAATTTGAACGTTAATTTCAACTAATCAGGCAGATGCAACAAGTCCGTTTTCAGATTTGCTTTGTTTGTATATTCTGAATACTATAGATTTTGGCCAGTAATCTTCTTTTAATATAATGTCGAGGTCTTTCTTACAAACCATGATTTTAAAAGATTTAAAGTTAGTCGCCTTCTTTTGATTTAATGTTTCAATCCCATAGATGTTGTGCCCATTTTGTTTTAAATAGTCTTCAATGTCAGTTTCAGTGCATTCGCTCGCAAATCTAGATATGTATACAGGTATTATTTGTTCAGCTACTTTTAACAATGTTAAGGTGTTAGTACCCCGTTTATTTCTAGATCGGTATCTTGTTTTATCGTTTGATTCTTTATAGTTTTCAGTACATTGCCTCTTTCTTTTTCTATTCACTACTGTAAACCCTTCCGTATCAATATTGGTATTCATGGCGTTATTATTTATCGAATTATTCAGTAGTGCCTGCTTATAGTTTATAGGTTTTTGTGGCAGCTGTTCATTCCGTTGCTGCGAGCTAATTGTAGGTGCGGTTGCAACTTGTAACTGTTGCGGAGTAAATGTTGAAGGTACATCGCGAAAAACCGGTTGCTCCGCGGCCGATACAACGGAGTTGTATTTTTTCAAATCGCAGATTTCTTCTTGCAGTTTATTTATATATGATTTTGTTTCACTTTTAAACGTTTGCATATCATTTTGTATCATAGCTAGAGTCTTCAATAGACTGCTAACATCCAGGTGATCGAAAGTGACCGATGGTAGGCGATTTAAATTTTTTGCAACAAAGGTCGGTAAGTTTTCGGTTTCCTTCAATATTTTAATTATATCTGCGATATTACTGGAGTTCTTCTTGTCTCCTTTACGGGTTATCTTTCGTGCACCAGCAATTTCACATAGTAAAGACTTTGCATTTTCGATTTCTTCTTCACTATACCAAGCGCCACATATTTGCACAATGCTAAGTTCGTCCATTACATCGCACTTATCTTGTATAAAGCACAACAGTTCGTTGATAGTAATGTTACACTCACACAACATGGCTTATAAAATGTTACATACTACAATCGCGATATAGTTTACGGGCACAATTAGGTAACTCAACAGGTAATCAGTTAAATGTTCAATATTTATGTATACGTGCATCACGGGTCGCTGACCGCGCGAGACTTGTAATAAGCTTAAACATATTATAATTGAGAAAGTGTACTATACAAAGTTGTATGTTATGTACCTACATAAATGCAATCGTACTATTTCTCATAAACAGTCCTCTTTGGCCAGGTACTCTTTCTCTCCAAGCGGCAACTACCGAATGCCTCCGAGTATGGACTATAACTCCGTGTTGGAGCATATTCGTGCCCTGCCCTTAATCGCCAAACCAGAGGTGTTTGGTCTCCACGACAACGCTGATATCACCAAGGACAATAAGGAAACTGCTGCGGTAACAAACATCATTAGCAACGACACTATCAATCGAACTACCAGTAGTGTCGTTTACAAAAGAGATATCTATTTCTCGTTTACAGAAATATTACAGGGTATCCCCTAAGAATTATGTCAATATTTTACTTCTCAATGTAGCTTATTTTAAATGCACAAAATATGCTATATTGGAACGGACAGTAGGTACAATAGATTGCAAAATGCTTAATAAAACTAACTTCCAGCAATTTCCAGCTTTCGCAGTTCAAGTGTAGTCTGATAACTTTTCATATGCTATAGTTACCTTAGTGTTTACCCTGTAGGTATACTTATAAAATGCAGTTTTGTAAGTGTAGTTCGCTCTCAAACAAAGAAATCCTTATTATTGCATATTTGTATAGTATCTCAGACACTGGTCTCAGCACAATGGCTCATGGATTAGGTGTGGTTTTTTAAATCCTTCAGTTAGCTTTTCTCTGAAGTACCTACCTACTTTGATTGAGAATTCTATACATAATTCTACCGCTATAAGTTTGTGAGTATTCTTATTTTAGGCAATTAAGAGTTGAAAAGCAGATGGACGAGTAACGTAACGTAATTTGCAAACAGCTACACAAGTCTAAGATTTCAGATACGCTAACATTACTATGGCGTTTATTAAGGTCTGTCATGCAAATAAAGGGCGAAAAATATTTATTCAATTATGTTAAGAACATAAAAAAATTATCAAATATAGTGTGTCGCCAGCATATTGTTAACAGCGAACTTGAGGCTAACGCCGCTACGCAGATATTCTGGTAGAATCTTTACTCAAACTAATTAGTAACGGTTGCTCATTTAAAAACGTACAATCTGGCCTTACATTTCTTTTTGCCTATCCTGAAGATTTCGAGTGCAACCGCCGGATACAGAATATGAGAAAGCCGTAGAGAGTTAATCCGTCAAGTCTGATTATATTGTTCTTTACTTTAAGAGGCATTTGTAGATCGCATGTTGTTTCTGTAACCTGATAAAATACAATATATGATCTTGTTTATTATGACATGAAATGTGTTGTAGTGGTGCCCATCAAATTACCTATCTTTGAATTTAGGACGTATGCCGCGTTTTCACAAAAGTTTTGAAGTTCTCTCTTTTTTTTACCGTGAATAAGTAAGCGCTTGAACGCTATCTCGCCTGACGGTAAGCGACGATGCGATCTAGGATGTGACGCGCCTGCCTAGAAGATACCTTTGCATTAACTCGTGATTTAAAGACCCCTAAATTGTATTTATCAGGAAACACAAACTCTAGCAAAGAGTTCCACTCTTTAGAGGTACGGATCATAAACTTGGTACCAAAACGCCGAGTGCGACTCTTTGGTATATCAACCATATAACGGTGGCGCCTATTTGTTATGATATTATGATGAAAAAATTGGGACTGCGGAACAAGGCTGTGCAATTCTGCTGTGCACTCCAAAATATATTATATAAAAATCTTCATCTCCGCACAGCTTTTGTTCGGGTGTCTGCTGACCCAGACGTCCATAGTAGCGGGTGGAGGGGGCGAAGGTGGCGGAGAAGGCGGCGGAGTGGTGGAGCTCACCAAGGATATGATGTCTCGCCTGCCGCGTCAGTACGACGTCTTCGAGGTCTCTCAGAAATACCCTGTGCAGTATTACAACAGCATGAACACTGTGCTCAAACAGGTTTGTTTTACCTGAATTCTTGGCGTGTACACTTAAAGTAGTAAGAGCAACTTAGAAGTAAATTGACTCAACTCAAAAACCGTAAGTAACGTAATTTGTAACTAACAGAAAAAATGAAATGTCGAGTAGATAGTATTGTTTTGTCGCTTTTGTGGCACTTGGTTTATTTAGCATTTGATCTATAACCGTTTAATGCTTTTCCCAGTGATCCTTCCTGCATTTGGTCTACTTTGCACTTGTCCTTATCGCGTTTGGTCCACGTCACAATTAGTCACAACGCCTGTCAAAACTAAGAAAACTTTTTTGGTTAATTTTTGGTAAAAGATCGTAATCTATTATCAGAGTAAACAAAATGTGAATTGGACGATTCGCACCGCAATCTGAATGTTTTTGGAAGTGAATGTGGTTGCGAAATAGACGATTCGCGAAGTAGACATTTTGCAAATTGGATTATTTGCAATTTTGACATTTTACGATAGGTACAGACGAAGTGTAGGTACTAAATGCGAAATGGACGAAAGTATTTTGTCCAGTATAAAAATGACTTGCGGACTGTATTTGTATATAGACCTAATAATGACATAATTATTTACTTAAGCCCAATATATAACTTAGTATGTTACTTGTTATATTTTTGATACTTAAATATTTAAGTGCTACATTTTCATATCCAAAGGAATTATTATAAGAACAATTCAACTAGTCTCTCGAGACATTTTTTCCTGACTCCTGTCAGACGTGACTCCCCGTGACGTGGGGTCACGGTGTGGGTACACCTCTTCGTTATCAGTGATGTCGAGACCTTGACAGACAAAATAGGTAAGTATCATCTTCTTCCAATGTATGTTATAAAGCGCGTTTACTTTAACAAAAACCTTAAAACATAAATGGAGTCATGCTAGATCTAAAGATGAGATTTGTGCGAGAGCGGGATCGTAATCGTACAGGAGCTGATCCGCTACAACCGGCTCCTGGGTGTGGTGAGCCGCACGCTGCACGGCGTACACCTGGCGGCGCAAGGGCTGGCCATCATGAGCGCAGAGCTGGAGCAGTGCAACAACGCCTTCGTCAAAGGCATCGTGCCCGGCGTCTGGATGTCCAAGTCTTACCCCTCTATGAAATCGCTCGGCTCTTACGTCGCCGACTTCTTAGCCAGGTTTGTGCCAAAAACGTAGCGATAAATAGGTTAAGGTGACGTTATTTACGCCACAGAACTACCGTGCTGAAATGTAATGTCTAGTGCCCAAAACTCCGACTGAAAATCGACAATCAATATTTGTCGATTTTCAGTCGGCCTTCTCTCAGAACTAAATCCCGTGCTCTTCAGTGTGACTTATTTCCACACTAGGTGGTCATTTCCAAACGGTTCAGGTGTCAGTTTTAAGCCAAGCGGACCGAGGTCGATCCTCGCTGACTTGGTTTGAACGTGGATCTATTCGTAACACAAGCATTTGGCTTTTCTGAAGACTATTTTCCAATTCACGAATCTGTTTACTGTATCAAGCTGGAAGTGTTCGTTTCTGTTCGAGACATGGCGGCGCCCCCTGCCCCATCAAAACGGTATCTTCTAAAATCGCAAAAAAATTCAGAGCATATATATCAAATTTCAAAGGAAAATGATCACGACTAGCTAGACTTAACAGTTTAACGAGTAACTACGGAACTTTTTATTCATACGTAAGTAGCAACATCAAAACAGTATCTACGCATATTGGGCTACTAATGATCTCTACACTGGTTTTTGTTAGAAGAATGTTGGATTTGACAGTGTTGGTAATATGCAATTAAACAAAATGTAGAATTTTGTAAATTTATTTTATCACAACACATTAACTACAGCATGTATACACATGGGCGTATACTAATAAATACAATTTGTACTCAGTCTGTTCTTGTACTGTAAAATGCTGTCATAAGCTACCATATTGCAATATACAAACAATCATGAGTCAAACACTAAGTAGCTATGACAGTCATAAAAAAGTTTAGAAAAAACAGATAACGACAATACTACTAATTTTGAAGTTAATATTTAAAGATATCGCCCTCAGAAGAGATACGTTACAACGAATTTGACACACATAACATAACTATGGTGCGGTGTAAACGGTTGTCTTCTCAATGGACCCCCCATTAAATTGACCTAACTAGCATCAAAATAGGCCACGTCAGTCACATTTCTTCTTTCTTTAAACTACGGGTTATGTGCAGCAGAACACTGTGCGTACAAACAGCATCTACCAACAACATCGCCTATACAGATTGTCGCAAGAGGCTTAAACATTTATGGAATTGAATATATAGCACGGTTGAATACTGACATGTTGAATCTTGACACATTAGAAGGTTAGCTTTAGTTCCCGCCAATGCTGTTGATGAATATCAGGGATATTCAACCTTCAGCATTCTTGGCGAGATCCAGAAGTTTGTTCATGAGTTCCCCGCCGAAGGACTCCCTGTATTTTTGACTGATGCTGTTGAGTAAGGCGTAAGGTGTTTCATAGTTCATGTTCTCTATGGTCGAGAGAGCGGTGTCGTCGTATTTTCTTCCCACTACTCTAAAACCCGCGGCAGACATCTCGATGCAGTAATCAGCGTTCTCGAGGGTCGTCAGATTGATAAAGATGCGCTGGTCACTGTTGTTGAGCTGCGTCGATACGTTCGCCGCCTTCACGTGTTTCCTGATATCGTTGATGGCTGATTCTGCTTCTTGCGGCCACGTCTCCTTGTCCAATACTTGATCCGTCATAGCGACACTGGCGACAATTGTTTAAATTATTTAATAAGTTCAACTAAGTAACATACAATTTTTATAACTGAGTAAAATTGTTCTATTCCTAGACTGAAATTTCTGCAAGATTGGATAGATGAAGGACCTCCCATCGTGTTTTGGCTCTCTGGGTTTTACTTCACGCAATCATTCCTCACGGGAGTACTGCAGAACTACTCGCGCCACAACAAAATACCCATCGACCAGGTACACTTCGAGTTCACCATCACCAGCATGGAAGCAGAGTGTGAAGAACAACCTTATTTTGGAGTTTATTGCAAGGTGATCACAATTCTATATACTAATAGATTACGGGATTTAAGTAACTTTCACAAGGACCAGTGATTGGATGGGTGACAATATTTTACTATCTCAAGCTCCTTCATGCAGCCCTTTATTTGGCAGAATTTTGTTGCGCAGAAAGTCGCTTGGCATACTAATCAAAAGGCATAAATTGACATACATTGCAGATTAGGTAAGGTTAGGTATTTCTTTATTCAATACCAGCCAGCAAGCTATTTCAAATTAAGTATGCCAAATGATTAGAATGCGTTCTAAAATTATGAATTTTAAATTTCTGCGAAAAAAGGTAGACCCTTCGGTGGCACATTAAATCGTAGCTCCGGCTGCATTTGCAGTTATTAGCAATCACCAATTTCTTTTGGACTTCATGCGAAAACTAAGTACAGTACGTTAAAGAAAGTAGTTTCGATTGTAAACGAATTAGTCTCTTCACAGCCTCTTCGTCAATGAGCGCTGCTTCTAGCTGTCTACTCAAACGAAAGGCTTTTGGTCTAATCTAGTTAGTGTTGTAAAAGACTTAGTAAAAAAGTGCTCTCCAAAAATGAGAAGCGAGTGCTTTTGTTACATTTGCCAAATAATAAATTATTAGGCACAGCTTTTCTATACTCAATAGTTTATTGCATAAACCACAATGTACATAAGGATGTTAGAATAATAGGGGTAAAGGTCATTGTGGAACCCTGTCGGGCACAGCAATTTAAATGCGAGGGGAGAATCCTTTACAACAATTTTAGATAACATTTTATTTCATTATATATTTTTTTAATTTAGAATGGGTTCGCTCTTGATCCCAATCAAGCCCGGGGGCAAAGACAGAATCCACGATAGAACAACCTAACCCAGAAGGTGCCTATTCACCCTGGCTTTAAAAACAGACGGGTTATAAATACTCGTAAATACAGACACAGGGAGGGAGTTCCACTCCTTTGCTGTGCGCATTATAAAAGAAGTTAAGCGCTTGGTGCGACAGGTAGGAATAGCAACCAAGAAAGGGTGGTAGCCCGCAGTGCGTCTAGATGTCCGATGGAAGAAAGGTGATGGCGGTATGAGCATATGTAGCTCCTGAGCACACTCTCCAAAATACAATCTGTAGAAGACCTACAGACAGGCAACTTTGCGGCGCGGCGGTGAGCTAAGGTGTGAAACTTGCTCTCTGCCAATTTGCTGTCACTATTGAGCCACTCAGCTCTGCGCTAAATCGTGTTCAGTGCATCAAGTTGGTATTTTGCTGGGCCATCCCAGAGGTGGCTGCAATATTCCATGCAGGATCGGACTTGAGCTTTATGGAGTTGAAAGCGGCGTGAAATATCACTTGACCTTATTTAGGACGCTCAGCTTTTTAGCTGCAGTTTGAGTCTTGGACTCGATGTTAGCGCCGAAGTTTATTATATTGCATACAAAATTTAACTTATATTTTAAGTATATAAATTTATTAGGTGTGTGTTTAATTTTATTCTTGCTAGCATTATATAATTATTATCATGTATTTCTTAATCGGTAACCATTAAGTTATTCAGTCCAAAAGTCATATAATTGTTACTTCAAATTTTTCTCATTTTTTTATTCTTGGATACTATGGAAGCTAATGTTTATTCATTAATAAATATTTGTGTATTTATTAATTAAAAAATATTTGTGTATTTATTCATTTAATTTATTATTTGATTGATTATTTCATTTGATTATTTGACTAAACTGCAGTCTCAGAACTCAATTTGACTTTAAATAATGTAAAGAATACAAGTCTCAAAAGTCTTGACTCGATCTGAGTAAATATACCTGACAAACTCTAAAGAACTGAAAGTACTCATAACTCATAGTCAGGAGTTACGAAAAAACTACTAGTCTCAAAATTAGGGCTAAAGGACTCAGTCTTTTACAACACTAAGTCTAGCCCTCGATGCTATGTATAGTAAGTGAACATTGAACTTAAGCTATATAAATCTTAATCTTGTAAATGATGTATTTTATGTAGGTAGTATATTCAGAATGTAAGTTTGGATTTATTGATTACAAGCAGCAAACACAGCCAATGGATAGGCAGGATCAGGAACATAGTGTATTTGTCTGGGTGAGTTGGAGTCTGAGATGTGACAGAGTGACCATTTCTTTTATAAAGTAGTTTAGTACTGTTCTTTAAAAAATTATGTCATATTGAATGCAATACAGTGAAGCATGAATATTGTATTTTTATAACATTAATTGTATATAGAAACACAAATTTCTGTTGTGCATGGTGTGCCTATAAACACAGCTAATAAATTGACAGACAGGATCAGTAACGCAGTGGGTTTGTCTAGCTAAGTTCGGGGTCAAAGTTTTTCATTGTAACATTTCAATTTGGCTTTATAATTTATACACAAATTGCACAAAGGCGAAATTAATTTTCAGGCAAGGCAAAGCACTTTCTACCGATGAACCTTAGGGTGATGTGGAGACAAGTAAGAAGTCGAGTGCACAACCAGTGTTGAAACAACAACTCAAATAATAATTAGACTCAATTATGCTCCCACCTAAGTTTTCACAACATACCGGAGTAAACTGTTTTTCAAAATACTTTTTTATTTTAACCTTACATAAAACTTTAATTTTGCATACAAAAACTGTTGATTACTTAGATTTTCTATCAATAACCACAGTTTCTTACAGTATGATGTGTATATTCGTTAGTGAGTTACTAATGCGGTTGGCATCTATCCAAGCTAACGGTATGCAATGTCCATGTGACACATCAAAACAAAATTAACAACAATACAAAGTCCAACTTGGCTTATTAAAATCTTTTAATTATATAGGTAAATATCGCCCACATTAAAATTGCACATGATTTAAAATTACTTTGCATTTATTATCTTACCTTACCAAGTTATATTGAGTCATTATGAAAAAAATACTGTAGAAATAAACATAATTAGTGAGCTTAGGTACTATTGAAATAAACGAACAGTGATCTGCAAAATGGATTAAAATTTAGGGTGTTTGATTTGGGCGATATTGACCCATATCAATTTTAAGGGATGAATTTTTGTGATTTAAAATTAAGAAGAGGTTTCACCGGATGAATTATTAATTTACTTACTTAAAATAATTAAACAGTTATAAGTTACTTATCATGCTTTTAAAAGAATAAAGCCAAAACTTTGTCCACAGGGCTTATTCCTAGAAGGGGCTAGATGGAATCGAGAAATCATGCAATTGGACGAGTCCTACCCCAAGATTCTTTTTGATACTATTCCCATTATATGGTTCAAACCTGCACTGATCGCCGAATTTGACCCTCCACCAAGTTACTTCTGTCCAATTTACAAGACTAGTGAGAGGAAGGGTGTTCTGGCCACTACTGGACACTCCAGTAACTTTGTTATGTATATCACTCTCCGATCAGACATACCACAAAAGCACTGGATTAATCGTGGTGTAGCTAGCTTAACACAGCTTGATGACTAGTTATAGCTAGCTTACTATTTACTAACCTGACTTGTGACTTATTTATTTTTAGTAAGGGAGAGCAGAAACAGATATATTTAACTCTGTGATACATTCTAGTCATAATAAAGCATTTTTTATTGTAAGATGATTATTTCATTTTTCACTTTAGTTCATAAAAGAAAATAATAAGCCCTTAAAATGTATATTATTATAAAGACAGAATTGACATATTTAAATTTAATTTTCATTTTAATTTAAAAATTCGCGCTTAATTATAATTTAAAATGAATTACTTACCTTTTTGTGCTTTATGACGAAAAAACACTAATGCAAATAAAAATTATTTTTCCGGTTTTGTTTTTTTTTTTGGAAATATGAAAAGATGTTATTATAATGACAATAACATAAATATCATCATTGAAAATTTGATATTAAAATTCACGTAAAATGACAAAATAATGTCATTCATTCATGCCACCTACCAATACCAACCAAACAAGCGAATACGGACTAATGACGTCAGCAAGCAACCCAAACAATAGTGATGCGCAATAAGGCGCTCTAAAGTAGTCATCATAGTCATACAATTTTGACAATACAGAAAAAAAAATAAGTAAATTGACAAAAATCTCTAGAAATCGATTAAATCAATTTGTAAATTGTCAATGACTCAAAGCGTGCAAAACGCTATAATACCCTGCTGTTAGAATGCGACAGTTTTATATACAGAGACGATATTGTAAGCGTTTACAATTTATATAAAAATACAAAGAACCAAATTTATGTCGTTCTTAGTTAACAACACTATTCAGGACCGCTTCTTGAGAAAATTAAGATACATTCTAATCTTGCATAATAAAAGGGAATTATTATCCATGTTTGTATATTTGAATAAGTAAGGATTACAACAAATCATTCTGCCACAACCTGTCAATGTTTCCCAATTAACATCGATCTTTATACAAGACTTTTAGCTGGAGAAACAATAGAAAATACAAAATACTATTTTATCTTTTTTATACTTTAAGGAAGTCTGTTAAGAAAATTGTGAAAAAATGATAACATTACCTTTTTTCCTCATTCATTAATTTTTAGCGTAGAACCTGCGATCCCGCTGTTTGTGTATGCAAATCAGGGTGTTGTCATTATAACAATGTTGGTTCCTATTCAGAATTTTGTGGATAGTCTCTACGCCTATTTAGTTATAATCTAAAGTATAATCAAAAGCAGTCAAAGATCTTTTTGCTCCTAATTATTGGAACTTGTGCAGGATTCAAAATCATTATTAGTTGTTTACCACACTTTATAAAATTAAAAACGTAAGCAAAAGTAAGTTGTTATAAAAATAAGCTTTCTTTCGTTTTCGTGACTTTGAAAGTTCGGGTCAACTATACCGACTGAGCAAACTAAGTGGTTAGGAAGAAAACTACCCTTACATTGTCGCTCATAATTGCAAGTTTGAAGCTGATTGTCACTGACTAATGTTCTAGACTCTTAGGATGTACACCAACATGTATCAATGCTGGTCCACTAATACACGTTTGTCCACGATACCCAATCTGTTATGTGTCTATTTTATTTTATCCTATAGGCACAACGTCGGTTTTTATGAATTTTTCCATAAATAAAAAGTAAAACCAAAGATCAAATGGAAAATGATATTATTTTGATGCAAGAAGCATTTCTTGAAAGCTTATAATTTTTGTGTTGATTGTATGCATCCCTATGATATCGATTTAATTATTAGCTTTATCACAACACTAAAGAAACGCTCCATTTCAATAATGGGTTGAATTATTTCAATATTATTATAGTCCATAAAATCAAGTCTAGTAATTAAATCAAATTTAAAATCAAGATAATATGAAAATATAAAATTCCTCTTGAAATATGAAAATTTGTTTTAATTTTCTTGAAAATAAAGAAGGTAAAACAAAAACTGAAAACGGAACTCTTGGTAAACAATGTCTAGAATGGAACGTAGCATGATTTGATTTGTTGGTATTGTGTGTAGATGGCGCACCAAACTTGTAAACTGCGTATGCCGAACTGACGTTTTTGGTTATTTTTGTTCTCGCCTCGTGTTTACTTTAGTGTCTAATTTCGGTCCAATTGCGAAAATTCTGTTGTGCAACATTCGTAAGGTTAATATTTTGTTCATAGACGGCATTATCTTGCGGAATAGTATCGATCCATAGTTCGGGACTAGGTATATGTATACAGTTTTATCACGTGGTGGTGTGGTGGTTTATATAATTCTTGTTTACCGCACAAGTTGAAACTTTGCGCATGTGCGTCCCGTCAGTAACCTCAAATTGTAGAGTAGGCACGGATTCGGCAGGCTCCGGATATCCGGGTCGCAACGCGAAGGCGGTGGTTCTTTCGGCGGGTTTGTGATGTGCCCTCGTGCAAGTCGTACACGCCCCGCGAGTGGACAGCGTTGGTGATATAGTACACGCGTGCCTGAAATGGCCCAGACTCAGTTCACGCGGAGCTCTGAGAGCGACGCATGGGCGCTCCTGTCCCTGAAGTCGGCGCCCTCGTCGCCGTCGAAGGTTCAGTGGGCACAGGAGCCGGCCCCTATCGCGATCGCGCGACTCGACGGCCGAGATTTCGAGTACATCATCCGGCAGAAGCGTGTAGTGATAGGCCGGAACTCGAGCCGCGGTCAAGTCGACGTGAACATGGGACATTCTAGTTTTATATCGCGCCGGCACTTGGAACTATTCTATGACCATCCGGAGTTCTACTTGACCTGCAATAGCAAGAATGGCGTTCTGGTAGACGGCGTGTTCCAGCGGAAGGGTTCCGCCGCGATGCTGCTGCCAAAGAGGTGAGTACTATCTTTGTAAACACGCAGCGTCGTAGATAAGAACAGGCGCGTCCATCATCTACCCATTAGCTGTATGTTTGTAAACAAACTTTGTTTATCACCTACCCACCTGTATTTATTAATGGTAGAGGCAAGTTTGATTACACTTTATTGACACATATGTTTTACACAATTTTAAATTTATAAATAAGTTAATATAATAACATTTATTCTGTTATTAAACAAAATGGTTATGTTTACCCTAAAAAATAACATGAAATGTCATTATAATTTTCCTTAGCTGTGGTTAAGCTTTTGTTTTTGTTGATTCACTTTAACAACCTTGTCTTTATTTTGATATAAATCATCATGACATTTAAACTAACTGATCAACATTTCAACTTACAATAATCAGTATTACAAACATAATCAGTATGTCCTCACAACAACAAATACATTAACTATTTACAGTTGATTTTTATATGTTAGTGATAAGTGACCAAAACAAATCATGCAGTGTTGAATGATGCAATAAAAAGAAAGACATTCAGCCAATTGGATTACAAATAGTGTGGTGAGTCATTTCATGGAAAAATTTGAATACACATTTAATTATTCTGAAGGTATTATTGATGAGGAACCTTCTAGAATGTGTATATGTATGTAAGAATGATCAATGATGAATGATGATGTAAGAATTTCAATTGATTAGGTAGAGAAAAAGAACTGGACTCTGCTCTAGTGCATTTATTGTATTCAGATTATTTATTGTTTTACACTTTAGGATTGACTTATTGAAATATTTACCTTATAACAACTGTTTGTGATTCAGAATTGAAAAAAAATTAGAAAGAAACACTTCTGATCCATAGTGTTTGTTTTTGTTTGAATTATATGAATTACTGTAGCAAAACTGTAATGCCACTACAAATTAGGGCTGCTATGATAAGTGTTTGACTGGAACAATTTCTAAAGATGTAACAACATAAATCGCACAATAGAGCACTAACATGCGGATGATCCTTATTATTATATTTTTCATATCTGCAATACGGTAAATATATTGTTTACTCAAAGTCGATCTCTGAGACTGATCGATCTGTTATTTACTAAGCCAATTATTTACTATAAATTTAAGCCATATCTATAGAATATGAAGATATAACTATTAACCCTTTGCCCCTGTCTGATCTTTACATGCAATAAATACCAAGTCTGTATGAGTCGTTAACATAAATAATATTGTTTGTTTATTTGTCGCGCACTTAAGTCAGGTCGTTCAACTATTTGTTTAGTTACCTATTGTAGTAAACAAAGCAGTTGCATTGAACAGTTTTTAAAGATTAGACAATTATTTTTTTTCACTTAACTCAGATTATAGTTAAAATTTTTGGTGTATTTCCTATTAGACAGAAAATCTTATTTGAGTAGCTAAGGAAAATATTGGGGTTTAATACTGCTAACATGGGTTTCAGTTTTGTGAATTTTTGTTGACCTGATTTATAAAGCAAATACACTTTCACGCTTTATAGGAATATTATAAATGCTTTCTATCTCTTATTTCAACATATTTATGTAATATTCAGTATAGTTGTTTGTTATTAATAGTTATATTCTCATATGCGCCTAACATTCACATATAAAACCACTAAGTGCGAGAAAAAAATGAACATTTAAGAGTAACAATAGTAAAAATTGCATCTAAATCCAAATTGCAGAATTTATGTAACTAAACAGAAAGCTTTTCATTTTAGAAATAGAAAGGATGTTGAATAATATTGGATTCAAAGCAAACTCGCTACTTTTTTCTTTTTTTTACATTCACTTTAGTTCATCTAGCCCAAAGTAAGCTTTGTAAGGCATGTGTTATAGATACTAGATGGAAAGATAGCCAGATGTATATGATATACAGATAATAAATATTTTTATATGTTGGATAGTATTTCACTTAGCAGTGTTATTCATGATCAGTCAAATGGTTTGACAACTTTTGAAATTGGAGTGCCAAATGTTAATGAATGTATTATTTTGATGTTATAATTTGTTCATAATTTCAGCATTCAGTGCAATAGCAACAACCATACAATTTAAAGCTTCAATTATGCATAAAAATGTAAATAAAAGCAATTTAGTCCCATTTAAAAAGTTGGCTACATAAATACACCTCTTGTATGAATAAAATGTCTGTCGACAGCTACTTTAAATAATGCTTATGTAATTTAGAAATTGTGTGTAGTCATAGTGAAGTTAATATTCAGTGACATTTTTGATATCAGTATATCAAAATACACTAGTTTGTAATAACTTGAATGAACTAGCAATTTTTGACAGACATTAAATAGAAAAAAAGGCCTATAGAGCCTGAACCTGCGAGCTTGAAAGACGCAGATTTGGAGAATCTTTCCTGAATATTTTTTATGTTTTAGAGCATTATATTTATTTCTACTATATTTTATTACTATAATGACTAAAATTATCAAATTTTTGGTCAATATCTACTTAATGAAACCATTACAACGAGCGTTTGGTGCAACGGTAACGATCTTGTCTTTCGCACCGACGCTCCTGGGTTCGAATTCCGGAAGGGGCAGATGTTTGTATGATGAATATAAGCATTTGTACTTATTAATTAAGTACAAATGCTTATATTCATCATATCAGCGTGTCTGTTTATATTTCTATGAATATTACATATCTATGTATCATATATGTGTATGTAGTATCCTTAACACAAGCCTTACAGTGCTTACTTAGGCTATTAATTGGTGTGAATGTAAGATTTTTTTTAAAAAGGTCATAGTAGGTTCTGTAAAGGATTTTTATATCATACTGTAGAGTAATTGACTATGTTACATACATCATAAACCAGGTTGTAGCTCTCAGCTATAGACCCAGCTGTGTAGTGTTCACTATGTTTGTATTATCTGTGTCACACATGGCATGCTTCGTGGCGAAGGCGGCCTTGCTCTAATGTAGGGTCGCACTCCACCCTTCGTTACAATGCATTCACTAGGACACTAGTGGTTGCGCAACTAACATGTTGTATAGTGTACTATGTGGAATTTAAGCCTAAAATTACACATAACGACTAGGTAGTTACGTAATCTAGTATAGTCTGGATTTCCACACATATCTAGGTGATTATGGAAGATAACCGAAATATTTCTTCCGAAATATTTCTTAGTTATCTTACGTATAATGACTCTAGAAATTAATGGAAATGAAATGAACTACAGTTGGAATGAGAAGAAAACGATAATAAATCTGTTCAAATTTAATTTATGTTTTCCCTATATGTTCTGTGGCCCATAATAGTCATCCGACTGATTTGAAACTTTAGTGAGTCGCTATGCGTTAACTTTATTGAGGTTTTTACGTACGTATATTGCAGTAAAAACATGTTCCTTGCGAAAAAAATGTTTAAATAAAAGTATATATTTTAATATTAATTCTCAAATTAAATCTTTACTATTATACAGCTCCATGCTAATATTGTAATTTAATAAAAAATCCTAACATGTTTTTTATTTAATTTTTGTATTAATAATGCCACATTTCTATAAGATCTAAAATATGCCTGTAAAAAAACAACCACGTCTCTCACCTGAGGGCTCTGAGGTGTGGTTGTTTTTAAGGTTCCGTACCCAAAGAGTAAAAATTATTTATACTATTACTAAGACATCGCTGTCTGTCTGTCCGTCTGTATCTCAAGAACCGCGATAGCTAGACAGTTGAAATTTTCACAAATTATGTATTTCTGTTGCCCCTATAACAACAAATACTAAAAATAAAATAAAATAAATATTTAAGGGGGACTCCCGTACAACAAACGCGATTTGTTTGCTGGATACCAATAATTTCAACAGGTAGGCACTTGAAATATTCACAAAATACTCAGTTGTATTTTTACAACAAAATGACTTTTTAATTCTATTTATTGGAGCAAATGACAAAACTCCTACTAAGATTTTATGTGAATTGTCTTCAACTTTAGCCCAGTGTCAAAATACGCAAATATTAATAATACAGACTATAGAAAATCCATATTTAAATATTAAAATGCTAAATAATCAATTAAAACTAATATCCAATAATTATAAAAATTGTAAATTTATATCTTTGGTGCAAAATAAATATAATAATAATAAATTACTCCTAATTAATGAAATATGTTATAAAATATTAATAGAAATGGATGCAATAGCTTATATTAAAAACTCAATACAAAAACTAAAAGAGTCAATAAGTAGTCAATTAAAAACAAAGCCTAAATTTGAAACATTATACCAAAAAAAGGGATCGATACCATACTATTTCAAAAGACAAGAAAACATTAATAAAGCTAAATTACAGAACAAGAGTATGGTTTCAACCCCGATTGCTGCAAAAAAAGGAACTATCCCATTTTATTTCCAAAAGAATAATAAAAATAAACATTTATTTCGAGAACGTCAAAACACATAACTTTCATCTCTTTCATCAAAATATCTGTAGTGTACTCAAAAAAAGGAATGAATTAGAAATTGTCCTCACTAACTTTACAAAAGACAATAAAACCATAGATGTTATCTGTCTGTCCGAAACCTTTATACAAAGAGGTCATGATCAAAACTTGGTCTTGAATAACTATAAAATTGCATCTTCATGGTCACGAGAACATGAAAAGAGGGGCGGAACATGCATTTTGATTAAAAAACATCTAACATACACGAAATTAAAAATAGCAGAGTCATTATCGGAAAAAAATAATTTTGAATGCTGTGGAATTTCCATCAGATCACCTTACATTGTTATTGTCTGTATATACAGAACTCCAACTTCAAACATAGACATATTTTTCCATAAGCTAGAAGATTTGCTTCATAAATTAAATAGAAGACCTAGAGAAATAATATTGTGCGGAGAATGGAACATTGATATTTTAAAAAGTAATAAATATACACAAACTTTGATTGCCATCCTTCAAAATTATAATTTAAAAATACACATTAATACACCCACAAGGAAAAAGTCTTGCTTAGATTTAATAGTCAGCAATAAACATGATGCGATTGGTCACACAAATCAGGTATCTCTTTCTGACCATAACACATGTCAAATACTATCATTCTATATAAATGACTATGAAAAAGTTACACAGTGGTATGAATTAAAAAGAGATTTCAATAAAGAAAACATATCAAAATTTTGTAATTATATAAATTCTCTTTCATTCAACGATATACTAGAGCAATCAAATACGAATGAAGCCTTTAATGCCTTTCATGACATATTAACTCTATTATTTAATCAATGCTTTCCAATGGCTAAAATAAGGTGTAGCAACAAAAACAAAAAATTAAAGTGGCTTACTGTGGGTTTAAGGAAAAGCTGTCTAATTAAACGTCAACTTTATAGCAAATTTATTTACTCAAGCAAAAATAACAAAATAGCTAATAAAATAAAATACCAGACATACTCAAAAATACTTCACAAATGTACTATAACAGCAGAAAAAATAAATAATTCAAAGTTCCTAGTAAACGCAAAAAACAAAAATAAAGCAGCATGGTCTTTAGTAAATGATAATTTTGATCGACGACGTGCTCAGAAAGAAATAAAAACAATAAAATTTAAAAACAATATTTTCTGTGACATAAATGATATTGCTGAGGCCTTTAATAATTATTATATAGAATTAACACAAGTTACTGACGAAAACAAGGAAAATACAAATAAATTTAAACTAAAAAATAGTATTTTTCTATATCCAACATCCAAAACTGAAGTTATACGCGCCATAAGAGGTTTAAAAAATACCAACTCAGTAGGTTATGATGGTATCAATACAAATATATTAAAGCTATGCTGCCTAAAAATTGCAATTCCGCTTACCCACATAATAAATTTATCTTTGGAAAACGGAGTGTTTCCCGAAAAACTGAAATTTTCTATCGTGAAGCCTCTACATAAAACAAGAGTTGATGATGATATAGAAAACTACAGGCCCATCACACTTATACCAATAATAGCGAAAATATTTGAAAAAATTATGGCAGAAAGGTTATATTCATTCGCTATAAAGCACAAAATAATTGGAAAGCAACAATTTGGCTTCCAAGGAGGCAAATCAACATCCCTGGCTTGTTTTTCATTGATAAAGACTGTAACAGAGGCTATTAATAATAATGAGCTAACAGTAGCCTTGCTATTAGACATGTCAAAAGCTTTTGACTGCGTTAACCACGACATTTTACTAAAAAAACTCGACGATTATGGTATAAGAGGAACCGCATATAAGTGGCTTGAAAGCTACCTAGCAAATAGACAACAGTGTACTGAAATTACCAGAATTGAAAAAAATATTAAAATAACGGCTTGTTCACAGTATCGACAAGTAAGAACTGGTGTACCACAGGGCAGTATTTTGGGACCGTTATTGTTCATACTGTACATAAACGATCTACCTGACATCACAGATAATCATTGTTTTTTATTTGCTGATGACTGTACATTACTCTTCCATAACAAAAACATTGACCAATTAGAATTAGACATAAATAATACACTTAGTGACATAATCCATTGGATGAATAAGAATAATTTAAAAATTAACATGAATAAAACAAAAGCAATACAATTTCATACTTATAAAACAAAAAACAGTGATATAAATATACGATATGAAAATAATAATATTAACTTAGTAAAATCTGCCCAATTCTTAGGTATAACTCTTGATGAACACTGTAACTGGAAATTGCATATTGACAGTGTTTGTAAGAAGGTCAATAAATTTGTCTATGCTCTGAGCAGAATCAGAAAGGTCACAACATTTCAGATTGCTTTACAAACATATTTTGCATTTGTATCCTCAACATTGCGCTATGGTGTGATAATATGGGGCAACAGTGTGGATTTCGAAAGGGCATTTAAAGCTCAAAAAAAATGTATTCGGGCACTATGTGGAAAAAATAGCAGAGCATCTTGTAAGCCTTTGTTTAAACAGCACAAAATAATGACACTCCCTTGAATTTATATTGCTGAAATATGTTTGTTAGTAAAAAAACATCCTGAATATTTTATAAAAAATAAGGATGTTAAAGTTAATGTCAGAAATTGCAGAAAAAACAAAATAGTAATACCAAAATGTAAGTTAACATTGTTTAAAAAAAACGTATACTTTATGGCCATAACAATATTTAACAAGCTTCCAAACGACCTTCAAGACATACCACTAGAAAACAACAAATTTAAAAAATCGCTTTTAAAGTGGCTGTTAGAAAAAAACTTCTACTCTGTAAGAGAATATTTAGAAATGTAACTTAACATTAGCTTATTGATTGATCAGGATACGGACATTGTAGGATTTTTCTTATTATTATTGTTTGACATGTTACTCTTAATTTTAATTACCATAATAATTATTTGCATGCCAGAAATTGGCAAAACATGCTGAACATTATTGTAAACATTATATCTGTTAATATTTTACCATGTTCTAAGCAAAATAAATATCATTTATCATTTATCATTACTTTAATAATAAATAATAAAATTAAAATTAAATAAATATTTAAAGGGGGACTCCCATACAACAAACGTGAATTTTACTTAACTAAAAGTTTGTCGAGCGAGAGTCCGACTCGCACTTGGCCGGTTTTTTAGAGGTGTATTTTATCCTTATAATTTTCAAAAAGGTCATTGACCTTAAGTCAATTTATCTACTCCGATGTCTGATCATAATTATTTGCCAATTACTAATTCTCAGTCGATTTGTCTCCCAGATTGGTCGTTTTATTTTACACTGAGTAAAATAAAACGACCAATCGAGCTAAGCAGAGCTAGCTAACCAGCCTGGTTGAGCTTAGGGCAATCGTACAGAAGGATATTGTTGAAGTTGAAAATATAATGAAATTCGATAAGAACAAATATATATATTTATACTTAAGATAACCTTTAGTCGTATAACGTCTAAAGAGAGAAATGATAAGCGCACGCAAATAGCAAAAATCGCAAAACGGTAAATTCAATAGATTTAGTATCTAAATACAATATTTAGTTTTAATTGAGGGTATTGTTCTTTTACGGCGCCCTGTTCTCAAACATTAATAATAATATTTCTTACATTCACACCAATTAGCCTAACCCAAAATCAGCACTGTAAGGCTTGTGTTATGGATACCAGGGTAACGGATAGACATAGGGGTACATATGTGACATAGATATGTAATATTTATAAAAACCCATGACTCAGGTACAAATGCTCGTATTCATCACACAAACATCTGCCCCTTCCGGGATTCGAATCCACGACCGTCGCGTCGGTGCGAAAGCCAGGACCCGAGTCGTCTAAATTCTAATTGAATAGATTTAGTACTTAAATACATAATTTAGTTTCATTGTTTTGATTGCGTGTATTGTCCTTTTACTCCGTACTGTTTTAATCAGGAAAGTCCTGGTAAATTTAATTGGTATTCTTGGTTTTGAATTTTACAGGAGCCATGATCATGTTTGATTATTACGACCGTTTGATGTAACGGTAGCGAACCTGTCTTTCGCACCGATGGTCCTGGGTTCGAATTTCAGAAGGGGTAAATGTTTGTGTGTTAACTAACATACATTTTTTGTAGCTTTTTTAATTCACTAAGATATTTATTACCTTTAAACTGGTGTCAAGACATAAACTCAAAGTCAAATAGTTTAGGATAGTGATGTGCCGAGTCGATGTTCTTTTGGATCGAGTCGACTGTGACCTAATAGACTGTGTTCTATTAGGTAGTGTGTACTATTATTTTAGGTGTTACTTCATTGCTTAAATAAACGGAATAAATAATAATAAATAGAATACTAAACTCGAGTCAGTTGGACTCGCATAATAGTTTCGAGACAGCGAGTACAAAATCGATTCTTCCTGACTCGAGTCCGGCGTACGAGTATAAATTGGTATTCGAATAGGCGAGTCCAAAGCAGGAATCGAGTCTGACTCGAGTCAAGCCGTACTCGGCACATCGCTAGTTTAGGAGCTGTTAATATTTCAAAAGCATTTATCTCGAGAATAGTAACAATCATTTATTTAGTAAAATAAGCGCACAACGGTTTGTTGTTGGACTTTTTTGTTACAAAATGCCTCATTATTATGACTTGGTAGATAAAATTGAACATGTTGTCTTGCTTTATATGAAAATCAAACTAGCAGCCACAAGATGAGCGTCACCAGGGACGAAGAAATTAGTGGGGTTAACACCCCAAACTATATTTTCGATGTGAATTTATGTTTTACCTCAAAAATAAGCGTTAGTGTGTTTGCACTTCTTTTAAGTAGGAAAAATATAAGATGTAATTTCAGCCAAGATACCTTAATAGTTTTGTTGAAAAATCTCTTCTCTTACACATACGAACTTCTGAAATTTGCCCTAGAACTCCTTTTTAGTGTGGAGAAATAGTGGATGTAATTTCAGCCAAGATACTCTAATAGATATGTTGAAAAAAAAATTTGTCTCAGAAGAATGATTCGTCCATGTCGGCTGCTAGTTTCAGTTTCATTGCTTTATCAGACTCCGGTGACCAGACAGACTATTTAGTCTAAAGATAAAACTTTAAGCTAGATACTTTTTGGTATTCCAACAGGAGATCTACAATGATGCCACGTCTTTTCCGGAATCAACAAAGTTTCTAGCTTTTAAAAGTAAATTAAAATTAATGGATATAAGAATAATAAAAATAGTTCGATAGCCTTTTGGTGCAGCTATAACGATCCGGGTTCTAGTCCCGAGATGTTTGTGTGATAAATCAAGCATTTGTACCTGAGTCATGGATATTTATATGTATGGATCATATCTGTATATCTCTGTTAGCAATATACATAACACAAGCCCTACAGTGCTTATTTTGGGCTAAGTTATTTGGTGTGAATGTAAGATATTATTATTGTTATGTATTTTAGTTCACAGCTGTTTAACCTTGACCTTTGCCTCCGTAGCGTCGTCATGCTGAATTTGGCTTATCATAAGTTTTTTTTTCATTCATTCATAGGTATATCAACTTACTTTTGGCTAGTATGTTTCATATAATATGTGTACAGTACGAACATTCTAGAGATGTGGAATAATGAAACGGAATATTTAAAACTCGAATGAACATTGATCAAAACAGGTAAATAATCGAATGAAGAGTCGATTTTGATGCAATGAAGCATCTAAATATAGAATTTATTTTTTTATTTTATTATCTTTTTTCCGATGAAGAGTCAATCGAATCGTTTTCGTCACTTGCGTTTATTAATATTTGTGAATATAAAAGAGATATCAATTTGTATATGCTTTTTAGTCAATATAATTTTAAACATTAAAATCGCTAAGCGGTTTTTTACTTTTTATAGACGATTTTATCGATTAACTAGTTGTTGCCCGCGACTTCGTCTGCGTCAATTTCTGAATTATGATCGCGATTCACTGATTTTTATATAGCCTAAAGCTTTCCTCGATAAATGGAATATCCAACACAAAAAGAATTTTTCAATTCGAACCTGTAGTTCCTGATATTAGCGCGTTCAAACAAACAAACTCTTCAGATTTATAATATTAGTATAGATGAGTAGGAATTTCGTTGTAAGAATCTATATTACACAACTGTGTCAATTCACTTGAAGTGTTATGCTGATGGTTAAATATTGCTTTCTTATATTGCAAATAATAAATAATGATTAAATTTTTTTATTACAAGACATTTTGAAATAGGTAATTAAAAAATCTACTGTATGTATTTTCATTTTTTTATTGTTATTTACGACTCTTTAGTGCAACGGTAGCGATCTTTAAAATTGTCGGGTTCGATTCTCGGAAGAGGCAGATGTTTGTGTGATAAACACGAGCATTTGCAGCTGAGTCACGGGTATTTTATTTATATATATCTATTGATATCTTTACATCTTTTATGTATAGTGTATCTATATCCGTTACCCTACATAACACGAGACTCACAGTGCTTACTTTGGGCTAGGCTAATTGGTGGTAAAACCCATTATAGAAGAAACAACCACACGGGTTCTGTGCGGGATACAATACAAAACAAAAAACAATTTATTTTTAAAACCACATTAAGGAAATAATAAAACAAACGAAAACTTAATATAGTGTTACAATGGGCCGTCTTATTGCTCATAACAATCTCTCTTTGGATGTATAGGACTGGAAGGATGCGTAAGAAACGGCGGTGTAAACTTAACATATAATATGACATGTAAAATATTAGCTGACTTGGCCCACGTTGCTGTGTTATAAATTAAAATGAAAGCTATTCTATGTCCTAAGTCGGAACAAATCCAGCAAAATGAGAAAAATCATCGTCAAAATTGGTTGAGTAGTTTCGGAGTTTATCTCAGTCTCAAATACTGTGATAGGGAATTAGATTTTTATATATACACTAGCTGACCCGGTCACGCGTTGCTTTGGTTCAGTTATTATAATTTTCATTTTTTTTATTATAAATTAAAATAAAGCATATCCTATGTCCTAATCATCATTCAATTCAAAAAATGATCAAATTGACTATTTTAAATGTTAAATCAAATCAAATGTTTTTATTGTGAAATCTAGGTTCATTGTTATACAAAAATTGTTCTGAGGTTTAAAATGTCTCACTCCATTTCTTCCTTTTACAACGTATACAATAATGCTCAAAATTTGTTAAATAAACAATCAGTATTACAAATAATAATAAAAAAAAAAACAGAAAAAGTAGGTATACAATGTCAAAATATGTTAATGTCAAATTATTTAAATATTATTTAAGCTGTCATTAGTAATTTAGGATACTTAATTAATTAATTAAAATGTGCTGTAATATGTTAAAAAGTGAATATATTATATTGTAAATCAATAATTATGACATCATATCCATTTCATGTAAGGAAGTGTCGCTAAGGTCTATCGTTAAATCTATCGTTGCGTATTTTGCTTTGTCAATTAGGAGCGTCATTAAGCCACTTTTAAATAGTTTATTTGGTAAGATCCTTATAGTATTCGGGATTTTGTTAAATATTTTAGTCATAGGCATTAGATAATCTACCATAATAAACCAATTAAAACGACAAATTTGATCGACCGTTTATGCGAATAACAAATTTTTATATTAAACAAATAAAACAAATATTAAACAATTTTTGCAAAGAATGATTTGAAATCTTATCATGATTAATATTCAATTTGAAATAGAATAATGCGTCAGATATCGGACAAACACCGCCATTCTTGCTCTCATCAGGAGTTCGAGGAAGCAGTGAAAGTGCGTGAGTCAGCACCCCTCAGTGAGTGGCGGTTTTCCTGTTAGCAACCAACGGTGGCTGAATTTATACTGAGAAAATGTTCGAATCACCTTGTTACATTCGAAAAATGCATTAATGCCTGCCTACACGAATAAATTTGTTATCGACACATTTTTCAACCGATAATACTGACACATATTTTTTTGTTATAAAAAAATCCTTAGATGAACCTTGCTTACCGAGACGACCGGAATGTGTGAATAATAAATTAATGAATAATTACGGAAATTAATAATGAATACGTGTATTTGTAGCTCAGTCATGGTTATTTATATATGTTTCTATGTATATAACGTAGCTATGTATCGTATCCATAACATAAGCCTTACGGTGCTTACTTTGGGCTAGGCAAATTGATGTGAATGTAATAAATATTTTTTTTATATGAATACTAGCTAACCCGGCAAACGTTGTTTTGCCATGTATATTATTTCTAGGAAAAGTTTTTAATTAATTAATAAAAAATAGGGGTTGATAGTAGAGGGGTGAAAATTTAGGGTTTTATGTATTTTTGTATGTTGTATCATAAAAAAAGAGAAACTAAAAATTTTGACTAAAAAATAAATAAAAAATTAGGGGTGAAATAAACTACCCCTAACATTTAGGGGGATGAAAAATAGATGTTGGCCAATTCTAAGACCTACTCAATACGCTCACAAAATCGGTCAAGCCGT
Organism: Calamotropha paludella; assembly: GCA_927399485.1. Lineage (NCBI taxonomy): Eukaryota > Metazoa > Arthropoda > Insecta > Lepidoptera > Crambidae > Calamotropha > Calamotropha paludella. Next base: position 25,909,306 of record OV656812.1, read on the forward strand.
TTCGGAGGAGTATGGGAACAAAAACTGTGACACGAGAATTTTATATAAGATTATTTTATAAAAATAAATATTTTATAAATATGTTAATAAATGCCGGACAACTTACGGTTATTTATTGACAAATTAAGCAGAGCTTATAATAACGTTTTAAATACGTTAATATTTTCAATGTTTGACTTTTAATTTTTAATTCAAATTTTATTTATTCAAACTAATTTAAATCTATTCAAAATTTTAATAATAATTTAAAATTTAATTTTAAATATTTAATGAAATAATAGGTTGTTCGATTTTATGAGAATTTAATTATGTGATATGGACCCTGTCTGCAACGAACATATTTTTTTATATAAATGAGTATATGTTTATTGCTCATGTTTATTTGGAGGTTCGAACCCGAGACCGCGCAGTAGGTATCTACCGTTGCCCTAGCAGCCGTTAAAAAATAGCACAAAACTGTACATGATAAAATCTATTCACAATAACATTTTAAATATTAAAAGAGTTTTTATTCAGCTGTCCTGAAGTTTATTTATAAACAGATAAAGTCCTCTCACTCTCTCGTTACAATTTAATAACACTGCGTTTCCATTAAAGCCTTTGTTCACACCCACTTATAATTAACAAGAGGTACGCACAGATTGCTAATGGGTGCCTTCAACAACAGATTATAGTAAATAGAAGCGTAAACTATTTACTACACTATGTTATCGATACTCATTTTCAATCAGTAAAGCGATGCACGTCGTGTCGATTAAAAGCGTACGACGGTGTGATGTGTGGCGGCTTTACTATTTATATGCATGTGTGTAAAACTACCTATGAGATGACGAATCGTTTGAGAGTCTCCGTTATGTAACAAAAGGATGCAAAATCTATTGATACCCTTAAATGTATGCGAAACCAAACTAATGTGACACCTTTGAATAAGTAAATATGTTTCTTGTAAGAGCTTCAAGAAATTATAATGTAAATTTTAATATATTTAATACCAAACTTGCGACATTCAAAAAAGGAATTTTCAGAACTTGTTTAAGTAAGTTAAAACTTTAATTTGTTATTGTTTTTATCGTGCAGTCATTACTTTATGTATTACTAGCGGCCCGTCCCGGCTTCGCCCGGTTGGACAAAATTCTTTAAATATTTTCTAGCATTCAATATAGCCTATGACACTCAGCAATAATGTGCCTTTCTATTGGTGAAAGAATTTTAAAAATCGGTTCAGTAGATCCCGAGATTACCCCTTACAATTTATCAAATATACAAACACACAAACTTTACTTCTTTATAATATTAGTATAAATTATTAATTTATCACTAGTATAGTCATGGTAGGTAAAACTTTTTGTCTGTTCAATATTATGTATTAGTAAGTGGTGGAAACTCTTTTGGCTTTTGTACTAAAATTCTGATTTATTAACAATTTTCCATTTCATGCTGTATGTTTCCCTAATAAATAAATAAATAAAATCTGAAAGTGATGAAACATACATTTTTTATGATAAAAAAATATAATTATTTAAATGCACTTAAAATAAGTTGTTTATGAATCGCCCAACATTTTTTACTTATCACCCATTCAGGACGTCGTCCAATAATAAATATAAGACTACCATTGACCCGACTGGAGATTGAACCCGGGGCCTCGGAGTGTTGCCAAGCCACTCGAACACGGAGCTCGTTATACTTTTAAATGTACATTCATAGATGAAAAAGGGTAGGAAAAACGGGACCAGTTAGTATTTTAGTATAATTTTTTAAATTAAAAAATACCGCTTTATCCAATTTAATTATATCAATAAAAGCAGGTGCATGTAGGGTTGCCAGGCGTCCGGATAAAAACGGACACATTCAGACTTTTATTATACGTGTCCGGCCGTTGTTTGTAAGGGTTTTTATAAATTTGGTATGTTGATTTGCAATTATTGTTATTATAAAAATGAATACTGTAATGATTGAATAATTAATAGAAGAAAAGACTAATCAATTCAATTTTATTGATATTTCATTAGATCTCGTGGTAAATTAAAAATACCATTATTTTACTCTAAAAAACTTTACGCGTTATGATAAGACTAAACACTTAAGGAGCTAAGGCTTTTTAACCCAAATGTCCGGGTAAACGTACTAGTCTATCCGGCTTTTTAGTTTTAAGACCTGGCAGCCCTGTATGCATACACTTAAGTGCCCTTGTGCAGTAAAGCGGTATTGTTGGATCAAGCATCAGAGTTTATCATGTCCCTATAATGATAACACAACTGTCCTCTAATTGATATTAGCCACTCTGCGTCATTGAAAATGAAGAAATAAAACAGTAAGACAAAATTGCATATATTGAACTGAACCAGAGTAGCTAGTTACAGAATTCAGGAACAACGACGGTACCACAACACCCAGACTTTAGGCAATATAAAGCAGTTCACATATTTTTTATAACGGCTATTTTATTTTAATTTCTTAGGGTGCTTTCAATTTAGACGTTTCGTGTCGGACCGCTGCGAAACCGAATGGATGCGTTTGTCGTATTGCACGCGGACGGTAGTTTGTTTTCTTAGAGCCATCAAACTATTCTATTCGCCGCGTCTTGTCGCGGCTTTATCATTTGCATTTTGGCGTCTTGTTCGCCACTACACGCGGCGACAAGTAGCGAGCGCGTGCGAGTCCCCTTGCTTGTCATCGCGACTCCGTGACTCTGACGCCAAGTGTGCGAAGCTTTGAACAAAATATGCGAAATTGTCGGCCGTAGTCTGTCGTCGTGTCTAGTCGCCGAGCTGTTGCTGTCGCGTGTCGCCTATAGGTACTTTGTCCAATGTAAGATGATAATTTTGACAGGTGTCACTTCCTTATTTCTACGTACTAAGGTTGCGTTTGTTTCCTTATGTTTGGCTTGACATTGCAATAGCAACTTTATACCCTCTATATAGGTGTCAACTGTCAAAAGTATCATCCTACATTGGACAAAGTATAGTGTGCGCCTACACTACAAAGCGGGCGGTGCGGGCGCTCGACAACACGTGTTCATTTCGCAGGTACCGCAGCGGTCCGACACAAAACGTCTACATTGAAGGCTCCCTAAGGGCACCAATTAGTCTAGCCCAAAGTAAACACTGTAAGGCTTGCGTTATGGATACTAGGGTAACGGATAGACATACATAGATTTGTAATATTCATAGAAATAGTTATATATAAACACCCATGACTCAGGTACAAATACTCGTATTCCTCATACAACCATCTGCCCCTTCGGGGATTCGAACCCAGTACCGTCGGCAGGATCGCTACCGTTGCACCAAACGGTTGTCAAATCCATAACACAAGTGCTTTAGCTTAATGTGGGTTCAACTATTTTAAATTCTATTTTTTAGAGATATAGTTGTCATTACCTTAAAAGTTTAATGTCCAAGTTATTATCCACGAAATGCTATGCGTGTTCTGATTCACGCGTCGAATTTAACGGTGACCTGCAGATTAACTTCGGTCTCGCATGTCTTACACTCATGTATTTGTGGTTCCTGAAACAAGATACTGCCTGTTTCACCTATACTTACTTACATGTACGTACAATGGCGTACACCTGTTTTAGAATTCGAAAGGTACACATACATAAAATCACTCCTTTTTCACGGGTAGGCAGAGATCACAGATTTCCACTTACCATAATCCTGACATCTCTCACTTCTTCAAATCTCATCAGCCTTTTCATTCAAGCTCGTCGGTTAAGGGTGCATTTGACTTGATCTTTTTTAAGGACATCCTCTATTTGGTCCCTGAAAGTACGCCTTGGTCTGCCGTTAATGACTTGCCCATGCACATTTGCCTCATATATATGTCTTGTTCATCTTGTTCGTTGTTATGTAAATTCTAAAGGCGGATGCCATTGTTGTTCCTTAATATATATTTATATTGAATGGTTCCGCTCTTGCTACCAATCAAGCCCAGGGGCCAAAACTGGATCCAAGATGGAACGAGCTAACCCATAAGGTACCTATTCACCCTGGCTTTGAAGACGGACGTGTCATAAGTACTCGGAAATAAAGACGCTGGGAGGATGTTCCACTCCTTGGCTGTGCGCATTATAAAATATGTTGTTAAGAGCTTGCTGCGACGGTTAGGAAGAGAGAGAGTGTGCTGACCTGTTTATACTACATGCAACAATGAAAAAAACTAATTTTAGTGCCTGTCACTTTTATTGGAGCGGAGCGAGCGAAGTTCCTATGGATCAGCTTTATGACGAAATGTATGTGACTCCATAACTCATGAGTTCTTAGCTTATTTTCGTATTCGTATATTTTGTAATGAATCGAACCAATAAGTTTAGGACTAAATCCTGACGAAGCCCGATTTGAAATTCGCAAAAGTTATGACCAAAAAACATTGGCTCTATGGGTGAGCAAAGAAAAATTCAAGCTTCAGCATATATGCACCGAACTCTATAGAGCTTCACCAATCCGCTCCGCTCCAATATATGGTGCTAGCGAAGCTTTATGCTTAGCGACTGCATCGACTTATTCAAGCTTTTGATGATGCAGATATAAAATTATGACAAGATGCAAACAAAAGATTTGTGTTCATAATAATAATGATGTTATTTATATAAATACCAGGTATACCGGTATGAAGTCAGCGTTAAGATACAATTGTGTCGTGAATGAAAATTTGTTGTGAACGATCCTTAATTTTTTTGTTTTTTGGTTGCTATGACATCTGTCTAACATATTTAATATACGTCAAGTCATTGAACAAACAACATCTTTTTTTTTCATCGTGTTAAAACTTTCGAATTTTGTACCAGAAAGTGATGATTTGCGGAAAGCATTAATTTTTTGTTTTTATTTGAAGAAAAGTGCTGCAGAGTCCCATCGAAATCTTGTTGAGGAATATGGTGATCATGCTCTATCAGAAGCAACATGCAAAAGCTATTTTGAACGGTTCAGAGATAATGATTTCGATGTGAGAAATGAAGGACGTGGAAGACCATTAAAAAACTTTGAAGTCGCCGAATTGCAGGCAATATTGGATGAAGATGATATTTCTAGTCAAAAGCGAATGGCAGCAATGTTAAATGTTGCACAATAAACAGTTTCTGGCCGATTAAAAGCTATGAGATAAGTCCAAAAGCGTGGAAAATGGAAGCCACAGAAATTGAATGAAAGACAGGTAGAAAACAAAAAAAACACTTGTGAAATTTTGCTTCAAAAACAAGAAAAACAATCAGTTTTGCACCGAATTGTTTTTAGCGATGAAAAATGGATTCAATTAAAGAATCCTAAATGGAAAAAATCATGGGTTAATCCGGGACAACCATCAACATCGACTGCAAAACCAGATCGATTCGGCAAGAAGGCAATGCTGTGTGTTTGGTTGGATCAGAAAGGTGTGGTGTATTATGAGCTTCTAAAACCCGGTGAAACTGTTAATACTAATCGCTACAGATACCAAATGATCAATTTGAACAATGAATTGATCGAAAAAAATTGGATGGGCCAGAAGACACGGCAAAGTAATTTTGTTACCCGAGAATGCACCTACACACAAAGCAAAACCGGTTCAGGATACAATCAAAGCACTTGGGTGGAAGCTGCTTCCCCGCCCGCCGTATTCACCAGTGTTGGCTCCTTCCGACTACCATTGGTTTTTATTGATGGGCCACGCATTCGCTGAGCAGCACTTCAATTCCTACGAAGAAGTCGAAAATTGGGTGTCTGATTGGTTTGCTTCAAAAGACGAACATTTCTATTGGCATGGTGTCCATAAATTGCCAGAAAGGTGGTCAAGATGTGTAGAAAACAATGGTCAATACTTTGAATATTTTTTTTTTACTTTCCCATTCAAAATAAGTGTTTCATTTTAACAAAATAACGCTCACTTCATATCGGTATACCTATGTATGTCTTAATGTATGTCTGATATATGTAGGTCTATCCGTTACCCTAGTATCAGTAATACAAGCCATACAGTACTTTTTTAGGGCTAGGCTAATTACTGAGAATGCAAGATATATTATTATTCGATATAGACATAAGCTATGAAGTTCAACTCGGGCATAGCTGGGGCGGGCAGCTAGTTTCATAAAAATATGTAAGTGCATTTAGTATTTGTATTTAGGTGCGCCGCGTCCTTTTTCAATACTGACTCAATGACAAAAACATGTAGGTACATACATAGTTTTCTCACTCGCGCTGAGCACATTGCGATTAGGGTTGTCGTCACTTTTTATTTATATTTTTATTAGTCATAGATAATTGTTTATCCTTGATTTCCTTCGGTTTTGAAAGGCACTTAAGCTTTTCCCCGCAGGGTAAGACGGGGAATCCACTTTCTACGATCCTGACACAGATGTGTCAGGATCGTAGAAAGTGGAAACCCCTCGCTTCTTGAACTCTCATCAGACCTTTCATACAAACTCATCGGTTAAGGTTACTTTTGAACTGGCCTTTTTTCAGGACATCTATTTGGGTCCTGAAAGATCGCCTTGGTCTGCCTTTGCCTACCCATGCACATTTGCCTCATAAACTTATCAAAATTTCAGTAAAAAAAACTTTTAATGTATATTTACGCATACTTTATCCCTTTTAGTGCCAAGGAGCGCTGAGGCGCTGCTCTCGCTAGTTGTGAAAAATGCGAGCGTCGCGATAGCGCTCCTTTTAAAGGTGCACTTTTGGCGCGCTGTGACGGCTGTATTACCGTGTTCATATTTTTATTCATTGTATTGCATTCTCACTAACTAAGTATCTTCGATCGCATATTTTTTATACAAACATCGCTCATATAACTCTTGTTCATATAAATTTTCTATAAAAATGCACTTTTTACTGGCATTTTTAGCATATATTGGTACAATATGTATGACACTAAAAGGTTTATATTAAATCCTGACGATTCGACTCCTTAACAGGAGCAGTGATCACAAGATGACTAATGTAATGGTCGTCATACACGTGCTAGCTACCTTCACAATATTTTAATCTGGTACGTTTCTGTTAAAATTTTATATAAAGTTCGAGTGACATCCCTAGTTGCACTGGCGACAGCGTAGCAGTGCCAAAGATGCGTGTTGCGCAATGCGTCTGCTCTGTTGGTAAACAAGTCAGTAGAATTAGTTAGCTGGGTTTTGAGACATTTTAAAATGCCGTTTCTCGTTTTTCCTTAATATTTACGCTGTCTCACAGTTGTTGAGCAAAGCTGAACTTTATTTGTAACTAAGAAAGGTGGATTAAGGCTTGAGGCGTAGAACATTTATATCATTACGTACATTTGGCGTTCATTTTCTATTTGTAAAAAATAAACGATGTTTTCGTTGCGTTTCCTTATAAACAGTAACCTTACGTACTGACGACGGTCCGGAGTTAGAGTCCCGCAGGGGCAATTGCTTGTGTGATCAATACGACTATTTATATCTGAGTCATGGTTATTTATACAGGTGTCCCAAAAACAATTGACAACCCTGTAACTATCGATAGGCTGCACTATGGTCTCCCTAATATCAATTTTTGATCTTAGTAAAAATATCACGGTTTTCGAGATTTTTATTTTTTTCGTATTTCTCGAAAATTGCTACCATCCTTAGTTTTCCTCATGCCATTTCTACAAATGAGGATATTTTTCGATCTAGTTTTTTGTAATTTTTCAAGGGTGTGTAATACTATCAAAAGAAAATATTAAAATTTAGCAATCTAGTTTGAAAATATTTTAACAAAAAGAATATCCAGCTGAATATGAAACTTTTATTACTTGTCTCAGTTTTTCGATAAGCCATTGTATAAAAAATTTATGACGACCATCGTGTTCATAATCTTGAAAACTTGCTTGGTAAATTGGGAAATGAAAAAGGTATCACAAGTCTAGGTATACTTTATTAGTTTATTATCATGGCCACTTGAATAGTAAAAAGGGCTTAAATTTGAAAAGTATGCTTTTGTAATAATCACAATGTCTTTAGATTTTTGTTTAGAAATAAAATAGCTGTTGTAAGTGTTCTGAGTCACAGACTTGAAATAGACAAATAGTGATTCCTTTTTTCTGGTTTGTGACCCCAGTGCGTATCAATGATCCACTGCATGCAAACAAAAATAAAGCTTATTGATATATTACTTAATTAACATTTACCATGGCCTCTATTGTATTGTAGGATTACTTGACCATTAATTATTCCATAGGTTGATCTTGAATTGTATCTGGGACCGATCCTTTCTCATATTATGTAGATTTTCTAGTGCCCAGATATGTAGGTTATGGATATTTAAATAGCCATCTTTTCGGCATGAAGACTCGTCAGACCATAAAATTTTGTCTAAAAATTGTGGATCCTCTCGCATTTTTCTCAACATTAAAATCAGCAAATTGCTTAATTGATATATTTTTCGCTAGACATAGTAATAGTATATGTAACATTTTAAAGACGGTTCATTTGACCCGCTTTGGTAAAAATAGGAAATATATGAACTATCGGTAGGTTTAATGTTAAAAGAAGTACCGACTTTTACAATATTATACGTCGTCACTATACATAATTCACAAAAAACTATTTCGGTTTTCTATTAGATTATCTGTTATATAAGATAGCATTGACGCCCTACGTGGTCGTGTGGCTTGCATACCGGTTATCATGGTTAAGCCACTCCGAGGTCCCGGGATCGAACCCCGGGCAGGGTCAAATTAGAAAAATAACTTTTTATTGACTCGTGTCTGGGTGGTGTGGTACCGTCGTTGTTTCTGAATTCTAAAACACAATTGCTTTAGCTACGTAACTTGGGTTCAGAACAATGTGCGTGATGTTGTCTAATATTTATTTATACTAGATGCCGCTGTAGCGCGTAGAAACACGCTATCGTATTGTTTTTGCGGGAGTACGTAAGGGAAAGTTTAGTTTTGCAATGTTAGGATAGCGAGACAATATGGTAAAAAAACACACACGCACACACACACGCACACAAAGTATTGTCATAATATAATTAGGATAAAAATCATAAAACGGCTTTGTTTGTAATTATGTGCCTACCATTTTTGTTATCAAACAAAACTTATAAAGTACAAAGGCAAGTTGTTTGTTTACATTCAACCACATTCGTAGTATCATACGCGAAGTATGCGATAGTTAAAGATTGGCGTCCAAATGAGATTACACAGCGCAGAGTGTACTAGCAGCGATAATGGTGGTTTTATCTTGAAAATAAAGCAACACAATGTCGCCTTGACGTCGTACGACTTCGCGAAATGAAGCTACTGATAATATCTCAAGTAAATTAATATTTAGCGGCATGTATTTTAAACCTAAGTTGGTTATTATAATTTTTATATATTTTTATCCATTTTCAATGCGATTTTATAAGATAAATTATTATAATAGAAAAATACTAGAAAAAATCGACTCGGGTCACAAGTGAATTCTCAGGCGGGAAACATTTGGAACCCGCAACCTTTGGAAATCCGGTCCAATGCTCTCCCAATTGAGCTACCGAGCCTTGTGAACACTCGTCGAAATTTTCTAGTACCTTCCTGATTTTACGCTGTAGGCCAGCGATCAATGAGAGGAACATCCTCTCGTATTCGAAAGAAACATTTTTACAAATGTTTGAGCAATCGATTAAGATGAAACAGCCATTTTAGTTTTATAATATTTTTTTTTATATATTTTATGCATTTTCAATGCGATCTTATAAGATAAATCATAATAATAGAAAAATACTAGAAAAAATCGACTCGGGTCACAAGTGAATTCTCAGGCGGGAATCCCAAGTCACAAGTGAATTCCCGCCTGAGAATTCACTTGTGACCCGAGTCGATTTTTTCTAGGATTTTTCTATTATATTAATTTAAGTTGGTTATTTCGCATTTTGAGATACGAAATATTAGTGTTCAATCAAGGGTGTCCTTCGACTTGCATAGAATTGTCTTCATTACCTATCATATCCTAATTATATTATGACAATACTGGTTTCAATTTCGTACAATTTTAATTTCGTATTACGTTAGAATATTAGTTTAATTTTACACTTCTTTGTCCTTATATTTAAAAAAAGGTAGCTTTTGTTTCATATATTCATATATAGTTTTTTAAATTACTTAAACTTATTTTTATATGCTTATTTTTGTATCATTTATGTATGTCTATCCGTTATCCCAGTATCCATTACACAAGCCTTACTGTGGTCGAGGATAATTGGTTTGAAAATAAGAAATATTATCTTTATTACAATACTAATAGGAACGTAAATTTCATAAAACTCCGTTTTCTCCGATCTTGGTAAGGTCTTGTCAAACAGATAATTAATAAAAAGCGAGGACATCGAAACTAGGCGCAGCGAACCAAACGTGAAGAAAGCGGATTTTGGTGGAGCACCACAACAGAACTCGTGTAAAAAGGATCTGGCCATCAAAAGTGGAACGGATGCTGAACTAGGCTGCATATTTTTGTTGACGAATTCATACATTTTTTAAACTCTGTCTTATCCACGTGTCGAAAATTTTGTGCAACACAACGTGCTTCGCTTTTATCGCATCTCGTATTCGTTTTCTGTCTGAAACCCTTAGTACAAAGTCAGCTAATACAACTATACAGGGCCATAATGTAAACACCATCCAAATTTATATATTATATTCTTTGAAGAAAATAACGAAACAAGATTTTTTTCTTTTAATATCACTCAGTACTAAAATATTAAGTTAAGCCTACACAAAGTTATCCGAGGAAAACTACCGATTGCTGTCACAGTCACGCTACGCACGGTGTTGTAGCAGATGATTACACGACCCCCGCCCCGCCCTCCCGTATTTCATTGATACATTACAATGATTTTCATAAGTTGCAAATTTAAACGAAAAAAAATAGGAACGTCAAATTGAAGAAGAGATAAGTTGATTTGTTCTATGATTATAACAATATTAATCGATAACACTTTTAATAAATAAAAAATGAACATAAAAGTAAACCACACCTTAGGCACTTACGTCGCATTTTTTAAAATTTAATCAACTTATGTAGAATAATTGGTTGGAGTAAAGCAAAGGGTGTTTATTAACCACAGAATCTAAAAAAACACAGGGATCGCAAAGGCAATTCGAAAATCGCAAAAACAAATGCAGTGCCAAAACCTTAGTACCTACCTACCTAAGTTATTTTTGACTATTTTACACGATAGGATAAAGAAATGTATAATTAATAGTTCTAAAAATATTTTTGTGAAAAATTTCACAAGTCTTAGCCGCCCTGCACACATTTTGCTTTACTCCAACAAAATAATTAATCAAAAATCCAAACAAAATACACTTACATGAAGTTTGAAAACAATCACTACCTTAAAGTGTAGGTAATTTCTCTCTAAACAGTCTTGCACGTTTATGAACATTGTCTTTTATTGTATTACTTGTTTTTTCACTTTGTCACTTCGTTAAATGCACGGATTATATTTATATTTAAGTTCTCAAGGCTTTGGGCCTTCTTCACATAAACCCGTCGTTCAATTTCGCCCTCGATTTCAATTGCAAGTGTGAACACATTTCGTTAGGTAGATAATTATGCGACGTAAATGCGTGAACGCAACATTGTACATCGCGGAAAGTCCGCGGCTGACTGATTTCATTGCGCCGATGTCGTTACAACTTGCGCGCGCAGCTCGGTGGGGCGCTTCGGGCGGTCGGTCGTTCAACTGTAAGTACCTATTTTGCCAGTAACCAGCTGTTGTAATAATTCGCTCGGACAAAATTTTTTTTTGCGGAAATTTTACCTCCCAATTTTTTTTCATAAATGAAGTGTTTGAATGATATCTTATGCCTAGAAAAAATTTGGATGGTGTTTATATAATAGCCCTGTATAGTTGAGTCCACAAGTTTCTAGAGTTCGTCTTTTTAATTTAACTACGTATTTATACTACATAATAAAATAAGTACGTTTAGTAGATAGCTCGACCGTTAAGATTTAAATCTGTGTCGCAAGGTCGATACATGCAATTTGACCACGGAAAGGGCATAGATAATTTTTTTCCTAAGAAAAATTCTTGTGTATCGATTGAATTACATAAAATAATAATTATTCACTTAAACATCGAGTTGTATTTACAAAGTTATTTAAACTTAATTAAATCATCATCCAATTTAAAAAAACAGAGGTTAACCAACAGTATAATTTGAATCAGATAATTTTTTAACAAATGTCCGTATGTGTAAACCTATAAAATCTTTAGTTTATGTTGCGTTATAGCTTTTAAACTATCAACTCTTAGGAATTGAAAATTGTTTTTTTCTATCCATCTTCATAACAGAACTGCTTTTTTGATCTCCGTAAAGATATCAGATACAAAATACGCCTGTAAAACCCTTAGGTGGTGGGCGGGTATATTAAATAGGGCATTGTGAATGCAAAAAATAAAATTAAATCCAGAACTTTGTCATCTCAGCCGAAACACCACTGCTAGACAGAAACCTACCCCGAAAAACGCGGGGATTTCCCGTAGTCTTTACGCTTGGCAAACGAGTTTAAGAACGCAATAAAGATAATCGTAAAAAATGCTTGTGTTTACTTCCAGTAACATCAGTTCCACTAGCCTTTTACGATTACCCTTAAATATGAAATGAAGGTACTATTTCTAATCTGCTGCACACCACACGGCATTGAAAATACTTTTTAAACTTACTGATTTAGATGGAGTAATCTTTATAAAAATAATAAAATAGCTTTCTTGGATTTCACAGGAACAGTAGCGATGCATTAATGAAATTAGAATTTGTTAAGTGAAGCCCCTCAGAGTAAAAGCCTCCTTCAATGAATTCCATGTTTTCCTGTCTTTGGCGGTGGTTATCCAGTCGCTTCCTGCGTTGGCCACAATTTCGTCCTGCCACCGGACGCACGGGCGACCTCTCTCACGCAAAGCGGTCCATTCCATTTTGTGATGGTGATTTTCCATCTATTGTCACCGTATCTCGCAAAATGACCAGTCCAACTTTTATGACGAGTCCAACTTTTATGACTTTAGAATAAAATTTAAGTTACTATTTGTTTTAGAAACCCTCTTGAAAAGACACTCCTCGTTAGTCGTTTGCGTAAGTATAGTTAAGTTTATTACAATATTTTGCTTGCTTACTTTATTAATTAGCAGCTTACCAGTATAGTTTCAAGTATTAAGACAAGCATTAGGTATCCTTTGATTACTTCAAATGTAAAAAAATAATAGGTAGATAGTAAATTTTTCCATATAATATATATTTCTTTTTTTTTTTGTATTTTTTCGTTGTTTACTGTTTTGGAAGTTCATTCTAAACCATTCATATTCAGAATCCTGTGTTTGTTTTGACGGCACTTCCCGTTGTCACATAAAATCGAAGGTTAGCACGAGTTAAGGCCGATTCGTGGAAGATTAAACCTTATTCTGATGTGTTCTAAGGTAGACATCGTACGATTTTATCTATCTGTTATCTAACGTATGATATATACATGATATTGGCATGGGCACCAGATTGTTGAAATCGAACAGAGGCAAAGTCTCATAGATGGTTTGGTGTAATCAACAAGTAATATTTTTTATACTTACTCAAGGTCACATACTATTATTAAACTCTTGAATTTAGGACAAAATGCTTTAGGCAGCTCGTATTTCACTTGTGGCCTTACAATATTAGCCATGAGGATTACCCACATAGTTACATGAAAGTAATTTCTTCATATTTTGGATTTTATAACAATGTTCGATCACAATTTGTAAATCTTGTGCGACATCCTAAGGGCAAGCGACATCATTCCCATAACAGATGAAACAGGACTCATAAGACCGAAATTCTGTAGTGTTCTTCACATACTATTATTAAACTCTTGAATTATTGGACAATGATTAAATGGTGCCCTTACATTAGCCACGAGGATTACCCACATAATTATGTACAATACATGAAAATGGGTTCTTCGAATTTTGGATCTTCTAATGTGACTCCCAAATAGACATCGCTATGACAGATAAAAAAGTAGTCAGAAAACCGAAATTCTGTTGTGTTCTTACGCAAGCAAAACCCTTAATTGGACTCAACAATATATTCTATTGAAATCGTCATTTTCTTTTCTATTTCTATCTCTTTTCTTTTTCTTCAAGTATGGAATATTTAAAAAAATTCTTACATGTGTCAATTCTCTGTCCATATTTCCTCATACAACTCAAAACTTATTAGCGGTAGAACTTTTTCTCTGAACCTTTAGTTATTCTATGTTATTGCCACGTTTTCAGATATTATGTTCTTATTGAGTTGAATATAAGGATGAATTCTGTCTGTTGTTGTTATCTAACTAAATTTAATATGTTCAGTACTGGTTTGACGACCCATTGAGCGTGTGATAGGCGTGTTTGTCTAGCACGCCGGCCGGAATGCTTTTGACAAACCGTCTCGAAATTCCGTTACTCGTTAGGCACGTGCGTACAGACCGCGACCTTTTTTGTCCTTCTAGAAGAAGAGTGCCCTTCGAGAAGCTATTCTTCTTGAAAGAACCTCTTTTCTTTAGCTTAATGTTTTTTATTTTACTTATTCAATGTACAGATTTGGTTAGATTTTTTTTATCCATTACCAGCCAGTTATATCAAATTAATCCTTTTGATATTCTGCCTAAAAAAATTATGCCCTTAGATCCAAATGCTTGCATATAGCCGCATAGGAGCAACATTTCTTGAAAGTTTATAGGTATAGAGAGACGACGAATTTTTGGGTGATCGTTTTAACATAATCATAATATTTCTTACATTCACACCAATTAGCCTAGCCCAAAATAAGCACTATAAGGCTTGTGTTAGGGATAGACATACATGGTCGCGGCAGAGGCCGATAAGGGGACACGCGACGCCCACCAATGTGTTGTGGGACGCCGCAGGTTTTAGTGGGTAGGCCTACAAGCCTAGGCCGGGTAGGGGCATGGAGGAGAGTCCCACATATCGTCTCGTGCTCTCCCGGCACGAGCGAAAGCCTAATGCATTTCCTGCGAAAACAAAACGGGATAGACATACATATATGATACATAAATATATATGAAAAGCCATGACTCAGGTACAAATGCTTGTATTCTTGTATTTATCACTCAAACATTTGCCCCTTCCGGGATTAGAACCCAGGACCGTCGCTACGAAAAGCAGTATCGTTACCGTTGCACCAAACAGTCGTCAATCTTAACTTGTCTCATGTGTCAATAAATACTTGGAAGAAATTAACGGGTTTGTTTAGCTCTACATAGCTCATTTGGAAAAGCACTCGCCCGGATAGCGAATGATGTGGATTCGAGTCTCGCGTGAATTTCTTTAGATATAAAAATCTAGCAGTTGTAACAGCGGTGTAAAAAGTACCTATACTTTAAAGAATTTTTATTAGAGAGTTTGGTAAGTGAACTTCGCTTTAGGTACGTGGGTATATGAACTATTTACTCGCATCGGCCCGGCCTGGAAGGCATTTCACAATGCGGTAAAGGAAATTGAAACTTGTAACAAGAAAATAAAGTTCATATTTCTGCCACATATACATTCCGCGACGGCCGTATGGCTCTGGTCGGCTCCGGTCGGCTGCCGCGGCATGCGTCCGGTCCGAGCCGATGCGAGCCGGTCGGTCTGAATCGTACCTTAGTCAGATAAAAGCGCACACCGCAGATGATTTATTGATATATCGATCGATGACGTTGTTCACTAGCAGTGCATACTTATATAGCACTTAAAAACAGAGAAAGCAGGTTCGAATGCCATTACAACATATTTTTCTATAGTATAACTGTTATACCTAATTTGTACGTTATTATAACTTTGGGTTAAAGTAAATAGTTCCTATACCCACGCCCGATATTTATTATGATAGATATTTTATTATTTATTCGATAACAACTCAATAAAAATTTATTCCAGCAGTCGATAAGATAATATTTAGGTAAATTGTGCATTCATGAAAAAAGGTGGTACATTCGCATTTTGGTCTTATCACCTACAGATAGTGTTTTAAAAAAATGTATTTCATTTGTAGGCATATATTTGCAAAACTTAAATTTAATCTCATAATAATATTAATTACATTTACACCAATTAATCTAGCCCAAAGTAAGTACTGTAAGGATTGTGTTATGGCCACGAGGGTAACGGATACGATACATATATATATATATATATATGATGCATAGATATGCATTATTCATAGAAATGTATATTTAAATGACTTAGGTACAAATGCTTGTATTCATCACACAAACAACCCCTTCCGGGATTAAAATCCAGGACCACCGGTGTAGTATAGTCGTATTTAGCGTTACGCTCTGCAACGTGACGTATATCGCTAATGACCTATTACTTGCTTAGTTAAATAAAATGGAATGTGTAATTTATTAATCTCTTGTGTTGTCACATCTGATAATACAACATGTTACCACGAACTACTGCTTTCACTTAACACGTACCCAAGTCCCATCTAGTTCACCACCTTTTGACTGGTGCGAAAGGCACGATCGCTACCATTGTAGCCAGATCCCTCTTTGCCACCGGGCAGTCTGGGCAAATGCCCTGGGCCCCGCGATCGATAGGGGCCCCGTAGTTCCTGCCAGATCACTAAACCAATACCGACATTATTACTGAAAAACTTATTTAATTATAGTAAGTCGAACCTCAATTAGAGAATATATTATCGACTTGCTTATAAGCTTTAGCATGTGCGAAGCTACTCTACTCTCGCTCAAAATAAGGCCATCGAATTTCAGCATGCTTAGATAATTTTAAATATGTGAGAATCGCCCCATTTAAATCAAAGATTATGTATTCATCTATTGAATGTCAATAAAAAAATCTGAAACCTTGTTTATTTACTTTCATTGTCTATTCTGATAATAAAGAAGTGTTCTGTCAAAGTCATAGGGGCCCCGTTATTCTTATATGCCCAGGGCCTCCAATAGGTTAAAGGCGGCCCTGATTGTACCAAACGGTCGTTAATTTAATGAATTTTTCCCTCCAGTCAAAATCCCAGGCTTTCGGCGAAATAGCCTCCTAAATATAAATAGGTTGGACCTATTTTCTTTCCATCCATGAGCTCATACCAATTTTAGATTTCCCGTGGCTTGAGTTTATGGATACTAGGGTAACGGATACATATACTTATATGATACATAGATATGTAATATTCATAGAAATATAATGAAACACCTATAACACGGGTACAAATGGTCGTATTCATCACACAAATATCTGCCTCTTCCGGGATTTAAACCCATGACCACCGGTGCGAAAGGTACGATCGTTACCATTGCACCAAACGGTCTTCAGTTTAATGAATTTATAAGTTATGCTTATGTAAATATTTTCCCTCCAGTCAAAATCCCAGGTTTTCGGCGAAGTAGTCTCCTAAATATTAAATTACTGTATGATTATGTGTGCATATATATATATAGTATTTATGTATGTTTATGTATTAATTTATCTTATTCGCACAAAGGAGTTAACTTTTTAATACGTCGTAAACGACAATATGTCATATCTTGGTTATTTGGTTTTATTGGGAATAACAGTTTTGGCCTAATCAGTCTAGCCAGGGATTCAAAAACACCTTTATAAGGATACACTTTCATAAGGTTTACACATTGAATCTGTTACAGAATTATTCCTGTATCACTTATTTGGGTGTTTTGAACCTGTTTTGCGTCGAACACTTATAAAAGTGCAACTGATATAATGTTTGTTGTTGCCAACCTGTTAGAAACTGTTTTACGTTTAACTATGTGTATACGCAATACACCAACATAGGCATTTCAAAGTACCCAAATCATTAGCGAGCTGTCGCATAGTTATGCCAATGTGAACCTTATTGACTGTAACAGATATTAACACTTATGAACCGGTATTTTTTAAAACAGATTCAGTGTTACAGTTTCTTTCTGTTTAACTTTTAAAACAGAAATGAAAAACAGTGTTCCGAACACTCTATTCGGATACCGCTAAAATCCCTGTTATCAGCTGTAAAACATGTTTGTACATAGATTTAAGTTGGCTGTTGTTATTCTTTTTCAATAAAAAAATTAAATAAAGAAATAAATATGAATAGGCGGGACCTATTTCCTTTCCATCCTTCATTGTGTTCATACCAATTTCATATTTCCCGTCGCGTCCGTCGTCTTGGCGATAACCTGAGGCCGTAACGTCGCGAATTATATCACCTCTCCTTATCTAATCCCGTACGTCGGACGAGGTGCGCGAGTCTGGTCAGATAAGACGACGTACGCACATACACCGAGATAAGTTGTTGCTTCGTAACTAAATATTGTCTAGACTTGACTAGTATCAACATTGTATGCTTTTGTAGCCTAAATTTTGGATCTCTGCATTAGGGTAACCAACCATTTAGTAGAGATTAAGATTTTGTTTCACGCGAAAAGCTCTGTGTTTTTTAGTGGTTTTGGGGTAGTAAGACTGAAAAAAAATTGCCAAAAGTAACATATATTTCAATATAGGATAAATCAATACCTATTAGAAAATCGCTCTTTTATTCTAAGATTTATTTCATTGGTATTATAAGTGTATTTCTTTTCCTTCTGAGAATTCTACTGGGAATTTTTAACTAACTGTTTAATATAACTGGAAATATAATTGTCTCATATTACTTCTTTGAAGTATGATAACAACATTGAAATTTAAGAGGATTTTAATAAAACCAGTAGCGAAATGAAATGAAAATAACTTTATTCAAATACACTTAAAAATAAGTTGTTTTGAATCGTCCAGCATTTTTATCTACCACCCATTCAGGTCGTCTTTTAACTGACAAGGAGAACAGGCGCAAGAAACTCGTCAGCTTTAACAGAAGTAACGACATTAACAATATTATAATTTGTCATCATACATAATCCACAAAAACAATATTATTCTGTTATCACAATTATAGTAATGTTATGGTTTTATTACAGCGTTGATTACAACACAGTCAATAAAGTGTCTGTTCTAAATAAGTATACTTAAACATTGTAATAATATAAATGACAAATAGTAGAACCATAATATTTGAACAAAATAGAAATTATTTTTAATCATTGGGTACCAATACGGTCAACTTCTTTTACCAGAGCTCAAATCAAGTGTTCGTCTTTTTTTTTGAATGGCGAACCCTTGATCGCTATCAACCCCGGGGGCCAAGACAGAATCTACGTAGCAACGAGCTAACCCAAAAAGGGTTATATGTACTCGGAAATACAGACTCAGGGAGAGAGTTCCACTCCTTTGCTGTGCGCATTATGAAAGGTATTGAGAAGCAGTGGTGCGACAAGTAGGGATAGCAACTGAGTATGGGGTAGCCTGCAGTGCGTCTGGATGTCCGACGAAAAAAGGAGATGGTGTGAGCACTTGCAGGTGCAGTCTATCACTATTTAATAAAATATACTTATCAATATAAATTAAATTTAATCACACTAATTATAATAGGCAAATTACAATTGTATCGCATAGAAGTCGAGTGCAATGCACTAATTTTTCACTACGGATGCACGCGCACCGCTCGTGGCGTTCCCAAGAATGCCGTCTGTCTCATATAGGGTTACCACATGGGCTGGACTTGGCTGGATTGTCCAACAATTTCACACGTTGTCCAGTGCGCCGGTTTTATTCAAAATGTCCAATTAAAAATTAAAAGCGTGCACCACAACCTCTCACGTGAACAGTTTCGTTTTTCTTATAACGATTATATCTAAGTAAGTACATATTATCTAATTATATGACGTGTTTCTTTATTTTTTTTAATTCAGAATATGAACAGCGTGTCTTATAAAACTAATTGATTCAAAACTATGTATAGACTAAGCTATTAACAGGTATTCGCATATGGACACTAAGATTAAAATTCAGGTGATTATAACATTATCACTTTAAGAGTATGTGCTGAAAAATTCCAAAGCAAAAAGTTTCGCCACATTTTTAGGCTTGGTACTTAATAACTCGTCACTGCTTTTTGACATGTCGTTAAAAGAATTGCTAGCTCGCATAAAAAAAAACATTTAATTTCATTTGATTCATGCTGATTTTTATTTTAACTGGCCAAAAATCCTTATATCTAGATATTTTTTAACATTGTCCAGAAATTATGATTTCTCAATCTGGCAACCCTGGTCTCATGTCGGCAGTTTGCTTTCAAGAATAGGCTTCACATACATTTAGAATGGAATAGGTAGGCCACATACATTTATAACGAACAATATAATGAGATTCAATGACCAGGAATGTCACAACTGTTCTTTTTATTGTTGATAAGAAAAATATCTGTGTTATACATACACATAGCATTACAACTGACAATATTGTTTAAGGCTGTTTTTATTCCCTTGAAATTTTATTAAAATGAAACCTATGTTGTTTTATTTAATTTTGTTTCTATTTTGTTGTCAACATTATTGTTAAATGAAGATTTTTAGGCATTAAAGTCATTTTGATATGTGCAAGGATTCTGACTAATCTTTTTTTATTTCTGTCAAAGACTGATGAAAAGATACGTAAAGAGCCTTCTTAAAAGATAATATTAAACATACAAAATACAACAAAGAATATACAGTTACATTAGTTTTACCATATTTTTAAATAAATTACTTAAAGCAGAGAGCTTAAAAAATTATGTATCAATATATCACAGTAGAAAAGAAAAAAATGTGTTTAATTATAAAAAGAGAAACACGCGAGTCACGAAACGCATCGCGTTTTATTAGTGCCAAAAATACTAAACACAAGCAGCAGCTGCTTTTCCTAACAACCCTAAGCGTTAGTGTTGTCTATCGGTGTGCCATTGTCGATAGTCGATAAAAATGGTATCTGTAATTCTGTATTAGTACAGTCCATATTATCTTTATCCTTACGTTTGATATATCGATAGTTAGCTTTTAATCAACGGTATTCAGTAAGTTTACTGAATGAAGTACGTGGAACAAAAATCACGAAAATCGTTAAAAACATAATAATTGAACAATATACATGCTTACAACCTCTGAATCGAAGGATGTTATATTCGTTTTAATGTTACTTAAAGTCATAATATTACTTACAATCCCTGATATTTTTGCATTTTGTAAGGCCAGGTTCCAGTTCCAGTCCCGCCTGAAATAGAAACTAGTTTTTGAATGGTACATTTACTACTAATGTAACAACATTGGTAATTTTATAACATGACAACTCTGACACTGTTCATGTTTTGTAAGTTCGTTTAAAGTGTTCAACCTATAATACTAGTAAAGCTAGCCATCAAGCGCGATCTATAGATGTGGAAGTTTTCTAACGTTCATGCAAACATGTCGGTATACTTTATTCAGGAGCAATGTTCTTGATAGAATCTATAATATTAAGTTCGTTATTATTTTAAATACTTTTGCTAAATTCAATGTACCTATCGATAGTGAAACTATTTTTGTAAAACAACACTACTAAGTCACGTCGCGATGCGTAGGCGCAGTTAATATTAATACTTCGTGAGTTATTGCAGTAGGCAAGGACGCACTCAAATGCGGGGAGAAATGACCTTCCAAGTTATCCATGTGGAATCCCAGATTTATTTATGACATATGAATACAAATAACAAAGTTTAGAATATCAGCGTCGTTGTTGCATAGGTACTTTGTTCTATTCCAACTCGCATCTGAAAAACCCTATTTGTTCAAGAAATGAGCTATAACTAACAGTCTTAAAATCAAAGTGTGAAAACCCACTTTTCCTTGTCTAACACAATGTAAACTCAATTCTTATTCTGCTAAAAACAACATTGATTCATTGTAATGGAAAAATACTGATAGCTTTCGATACGATATTGTAGTTAATGGAACAAAAAGTAGACTCTTTTTTTCTCTCACACCAACCTCTCTAATTTTGTTAAAATAATCACGTTTTCCTGCCAACCGTTAAAAGATTTTCTTCGTCGCCTTATACAAAAGGTTGTCGCTATGTACAGAATCCCTCTACATGCACCGTATTAACAGATCGTCCCGTCCTTATCTTGACCTACATCTGGAACGATCTTATCAAAACACCAACGTCTGATAAAGTCGTATTACTCAGTATACCTACCTATTAAACTTGCTTGTGGATTTTAAGAGACCATAAAGGACCAAGCGGAGTAATTTTGTATGAGTCGCCATCGGGAGAGGGGCTAACGATCTTGAGCTTTTCTTTGTCCTTTGGAAGCTACGTCAACAGAAACTATCTTTAAGTCACAACGCTTTAAAGATACTTCTTGCCATGTGACAGGTACGCTGTAGCCCATGGACTAGAGATTTTAGTTTTAAGTCCAGAACTAAATCTTACGCAGTTCCGCCAGTAAACTCGTGTAAACAATCCACAATAGTCTCGTGTAATGGTTCATTTGCTATTCTAACTACGGTTTCTTCTTTAAGCTTCAGTTCTAGCAGTGGGACCATTAAGAGTGATGATAAATCTGCCGTTTACAGAACCTTCAGTAAAGGATTACAGAATCTGCTGTTGCCAGAATCCAATTTATAAGATTTAAAATACGCCTATAAAAACAACCTCATCTCCAAACCCACAGGTGGGAGCCGTCAGCTCGGAGATGTGGTTGTTTGTGGTTGATGTGACGTATTTTAAGTCTTATAAAATGGTCAATTTTGGAAACAGCAAATTTTAAATCTTATGGAAATATGGCATTGTGAATGCAAAAAAGACTAAAATAAATACATCTACCATTTTGCAAAAAAAAAAAAAATAGTATGCCGAGCGTATAATATCCATATGAGTAAGGAACAGGACGAAAAGTTTAGTAAATTGCTTACACCGAAACTAGAAGTAGACTAATAAACCCAGCTTTATCTGTATTCTCTAATTAAACTATGACTACTATGTTTGTTCACGAGATATTGCATAAACACGAGGTGCGTATCACGTACTTGCTTATCACACGCAATGCTAATAGAAGTTATACTGTATATTTTACACGCCGGCATAGCAAATTAAGCTACCAAAAACGCGGTCATATCTGGCACACCGAATCCTTTTCAAGATCAGTGTTCACAAGATGACGAAAGAGGAACAGCCTCCCAATTTCCTTGTAGTTATAGTTTCGACATTTCTATAAACGTAGTGTAAGAATTGAATACTTATGGGTAAGATTTGTTAATTATACCATGTGGTTTTCGGCAGAGCAGAATAGTAGTTAGCAGCAACCCATCGCACTTAAAGATGTCGTCATAAGCAAAATGATACTGAAGATAATCCTCATAAATTTCCCATAGACCACGAAATGGCTAGCAGCGTTTACTTTAATTATAATCTTTTACTCCGATTTCCAACCCGTTTGCCAGGTTGAGTCTAAAATTAATGTGTGGTAGTAAGCTTGTCCATTTGTAAAGTAGAAATTAATTTTGTTTTATTTAGTTTTTAACTACAAAATGATGGGAAGAGGTATCTAGCAGTGGTTGACTGTTGGCTGTGATAGTAATAAAGATTTAATGTTTGGTTTCTTTAAAACAATATCATGATCATCACACCCAGCCTTTATTTATCTGAAAGCACGTAGGAAGAATGGACCATAAACTTGCAAAATTGTCTAGTGAGAATTGCTTTGGTGGGTGATGACGACCGGAAAAAATGGTTTAAGGTGTCTTCCATTTTGCTCATGATAGAGGGTTTTCTGGGCACCCATCCCATAACCGACCATTGAGAATGTTGCTTAACATCCGCAATCATAGGTCATTGAGCTCCTAAAACAATAAAATCGCTATCAAATACCTAGTACATTCAAATTTAATATTCGCAGTTTATCTATTTGCGCACTCTGCAATCAATACGAAGCGATTCGCGATCAGTAGACCGGACCGTGACCGAAATATGGAACAAATTGTTCCGAACAATAAAATGGTAGGCTGAACGGTTTGCGTTACGTTACGACATATACAGACTTATTTTACCGGTGCACCAGACGGACTGACCTGAAGTAGTCTAGTCGTTCAACGGCGATGAATTATTAAAACTGGGTCATTTTCAGTGCGAGTGCCGTTATATATTTTTTAATTGGTTTAATCAATTTGATTTAGTTTTTTTATAACTTTTTTTTAATGGTCAGTTGTAATTGAAACTAATGACTTAATAATTTCTTTGTTCGGTCTTTACCCAATTATTTCTCTATCTTTTGTTTCAATATTTATTGAAACAACATTTATAATGACATGTTTTTCAGAACTATGCTGTTATGCCAGTGACACGTTTTTAGTGAACCGTAATGAACTAATAGTTATGAAATTTTGCACATTTCCCTAAGTTAAAATGAATAACTCTATTGTCTCGTCTCTTTTCTTACGTCAGTATAAAAGAAAAACAAAATTAAGTGCTTTGTTTTTTCGATAAAGTTTTATTTAAATGTACAATAACAATAGTGAGCAGGTATCGAGTTAATGTTCAATTTTATTCATACTGAAACTACAAAAAGTGTAACAGAATGAAATAAAATATATATCGAGATTCGCCCGCCATTGTGTCTCAGGTGAGTTAGCAACAGCTGATCTTGTTTTTGTCAAGGTGAACGAACTGGTTCGCGTGAAATTAGTAGAAGAATTGGATTGACTTTTTATTAGCCGCAAATTACACTCGCATTTCACTTTTCTATTTTAATCAGTAATAATAAGGTTTTATCAAATCAAATCATTTATTTGCGTAGAATATATGGGCACAAAAAATACAGATGACTCTTATAAAATTAATACCATATCTAACCCTCACGGGTGTGCAAATTTTAAAAATAAAGGATTATATTATAGAAACACAAATGGTATCAATGGTAACAAAAAAACCATCAAATAATTATTTCATATATTTTTTTTTGTAGTTCATCGTCTGGGTATGCGACTGCGGTGTCTATTACAATTTTTTTGATAATTTAAATTTTGCTTTCTGAAATCTCCTTTGATTAGATGTACAAGCAATTGTTGGTTTTACATTACCCGGTTCAAGGATTATACGATCAAAGAAAAGTAAGCTCAGAAGTGAAAATTTATAGTTAATACAGTAACGTACAAATGATAGAACCAACCGCACTCACATATACGCACGCCCCAACAATAACGCTAAGCGAACGTCGCAGTGCTGTCATTCGTGAGTGCTGCGTCGAGGCGAGCGGTCACCTTGGTTTATCTTTACTGCTATGTGTTATAAGGCTTGTTATCCCGTTATACGTATCTATTTTACCATATTAAAAAGACAAAAGTATTTTTCAGTGATCAATATGTGGTAACGAAATATAGAGACTTTTAAAATATTCATGTTTTTTCTTAAATATTCAATTGTATTTATAAATAAGTTGATTAATTAAATTATTTGATAATTGTAGAACCAAATTAAATCTATATGTTCAAAAATTCCCTGTCACGGTATTCGACCGCGATGAACTTCGTAATTACTCAACCGATTTAAATTATTATTTTTTTCATTTTGCTAGATTTGTTCCGATTTGGACAAAGGATAGGTTTCATTTTAATTTGTACTAAAAGGTGTGCGTGCACATCTTAAAGGCGTCGCAGACGTTATACTTTTTTTTACATTTTTAAACGAGATATCTTTAAGTTAGCCTATCCACTTTAATAGCTAACTTCATGTTGTCGCTTTTTCTTGGCATGCTGCGTGCGCAATTTCCGTTACATGAAAAATTTTACCCTCAATGCGCCAAAAAAGTATGACGTCAAAAATAATGGAATGTAAGTATTTATTACAACAAATAGGCCAAGTTTTCGGTACTGCTTAAGCTATTTTACTGTGTTATTAGCGATGCGCGTCGATCTATTTCTGGTGCTAATTTTCGTTCGCGATGCGATGCGCCGCTGCTAGCGTGTCGTATTGCCAAAAATACAATCTCCCGTCCATCAGAAGTCGTCGCACGACCTATTTCTGGTTTGCACAGTGTCCAATTTGTTTACAAAGGGATCGGTCGCTACAAAGGAACATTCGTTGAGTTTTTGTTCCATTATATTGTACTAAACAGCTCCTTTTCACATTTTTTTATCTTCGACATCTTCAAAAATGATATTCGCACAAGGATTCGGTCAAAGAGATGACTTCCATACCAATTTTCATTCCCGACCTGCTTTTGTTGCTTTTTAATCTTGATAATAAAACTTATCTGTTGTGAAATTGTGATCTTTTTATTGTTGTTAGGCAAGAAATGTGTCCTTTTTTATCAAATTAAAAATGTTACACAAGAAAGGTAGTAAAATTTGCAATACATTTGTTAACTAATATTTGGTATTTTTGGTAGCATATTCACTTTCTTTGATTGTTTATAAGCTTTTCTTATTAATTTACTGGGTAAAATCTGGTATTTGGATAACCCAATTGTTAACAACATTGGTATTCTGTCGATACTCCTGTGTTTATCCAACTGTGATATTTGCGATTTGTTAGAGAATCTTCTGACCAAACAAAGGCGTCTTTGGAAAATAGTTTTAACTCTTAAAAGAAGTCATCGAAGTAAAGTAAAACGTAACTTCTTTCTTATTCACCTAGTCACAATGATATCGATATAGCAATTTAAAATTGACATGGTTTATTCAGTTTAGATTGATAACAGTACTTATAAATACAAAAGAATACGTCTTCAATTTGTATTTCTACAGCGGGAAAATTTGTATTCATATGTTATATGTATAGAGTCGTTGTATCAATTATTCAAAAAGCCTCATATTTATTTCTCAAAAGCAATTAATGAAAATCATTATCTCTGTAAAATCTTCATTTAAATTACATAACACTACATGGAATTATATGAAAGGCGATTGATAAAATATCGATGATTTTTACGCGCCTTGAGTAGTTTGATAAAAGCAATAAATTCTCTTAATTTACGTCGTTTCATCGGAAGATGAGGGAATATTTTTGAGCGAGTGTGATGACTTAATATTCATACCAGACTGTAATAACTTTCACGATGTAAAGAAATGATTAATGTGTTTTGATATTGAATTGATTGTGATATTTTGTTATATTCAAACAGAATGTTTGTCATTACCAAACACATTTGTTGGTTTTACGCCGTACCTGTGTAGATAGGACTCATTTAATTTAAATAAGGTAAAGATTCCATACACCGTATAAAATAAGGTTTTCTGTATCATCGATTCATCAAACTTATTACAGTCCCCACTACTGGGGTAAATCAGATCTGCCGTATGGAAGAATGCCGTAGGGAGAATGTACCATTTCCTTCCATTCACGCTCCACTCAAACTCAATGCTGATTGATGGGTGTTAACGATTACAGATGCAGCCGGAACCAAGGACTGACGCAATTTTCCAAAGCATGTAGTCGCTCAGCTATTTTTTATTTCCACCAGCACTATTTGGTCTGCAATAGTTTTTGTCTGCTGTTGGCAACGTCCTTTCCGCGCGTGTTGGCTCCTGCCGCGGGGTCACTGCTCCCCAGACGACGTGACGCCTGCCGTTTCACGTAATGGGCTTTGGGATAGCCGTCTGCCTCAGTTGTTAGAACCTGCTCGGTTACTGCGAATTCTTTGTTCAGCTATGCGTGGCCTTTGACCATATGAACAGATACTTGATACTTGTTGATTTTTTTTTTGACGACCGTTTGGTGCAACGGTAGCGTTCCTGCCTTTCGCACCGACGGTCCTGGGTTCGAATCCCGGAAGGGGCAGATGTTTTAATGATGAATTCGAGCATTTGTACCTGAGTCATGGATGTTTGTATATATTTCTATGAATATTACTTATTTATGTATGATATATGTATGTCTATCCGTTACCCTAGTATCCATAACACAAGCCTTAAAAAGTGCTTACTTTGGGCTAGGTTAATTGGTGTGAATGTATTAAATATTTATTTATTTATTTATAATAAAACCATGACCGTACTATTATTGTGATAACATATTTTTTTTGTGGATTATTTATGGTGGCGACGTATAATATTGTTAAGTGCATTTGACTAAAGTTATTTTCATTGATGCGCATTGTTCTGTTAACTGGTGAACTTAATTTTTAGGATCACGCAATGATAGCCTCCACCCTCGATCCAACTTTTGCTTTTTGGGTTTGAAATAGTAAGGTTTAATTCAAACGAAGATATATCTAGTGACATTCTATCTGTATATGTAGTTTTTATATATCGCGTCTGTCGTATATAAAACCATCAACCATCATGTCGAATTTTCTAATCTTTTGCAAGAACCGTGATCACAGGACGACTAAAGGAGTGCGAACGTCAGGATTGACTTAAGAAAACAAAAATAATCGAGACGTTTTTCCAGTATAAGTGGTTTTATTAAAATATCTCTATATTCTTAATCTAAAACCATCAACATTTACAAAAAACAGCTATCAATGTGTTTAAATATGTGTTGCACAAACTCTGAACTTCCATTAATAGCGTTAGTCTCAAATATCAGGTCTTGCCGAAGTAGATCGAATGTTTAACATAATTATCCCTCGTTACGTCCATTTTTCTCTTCAAAGAACAGTTCATCACGTTAAGTTTTTGAAGTGCTGATGGATTTTAAGCTTTGCGCTGAACAGAGTAGAGTTTCTTTTGTTAAATATGTTTCCCGGTTGGCAACAGATCGCGTTATCAATCTCGGCTTGTATGGAGGTATAAGCCTTTCGGTTAACTGGTTTCATTGTCCTTTTTGGCACGGTATGTGTACATTGATGACATTATAGTACTTATAGCCACTGTACGACAGCGGGAAGCAGGTTTATAACGTATACTTGCATTATACTCTGTGGTATAAAGCATTATTTGTTCGTTGCATCATGTATTAAGTAATATCGTCTATATTGAAAACATTTGCAAAACACACAAGAGGCGCTTTTGTTTTGTTATTTAAATCGTAAAAAGCAGATGTTTAAGTTTTGTGCGGGACCAGGGCCTCAATATACATATATGGCATCAAAAATATCGATATCATATATGTACATTGTGTCCCGTCACCAGTGTCGTAGCCTGTAATGGTGTGTAATATGGCATTTTTTATCGACAAATTGTCCCTCAAATGTTGTTTTTCTCTTTCAGCCGCCATTTTGTTTTCTTGGTAACCTAAAAGTGGGCTCTCATACTAATTCGACCACCACTACTCATGTAAATGTCCTATCAACACTAAAGAGATGACATTTGATAGCTAAACATGTAGACAACAGTTACACAGCCATCATGTTTCAATGGGGACCAGTCATGTTTTATGTTATGAATGCAGTTTTATAGACATTGAGAAACTAAAACATAAAGTGCAAAAATTTTTGTTCTACGACCAAAACTCAAAGTTATGAGCGAAATACCGAACGAGGTTCCCAGAACGCGCGAACGCATGCGATGACGTCACAATGACCCAGCGCTTGCCGCCGAACCACTGCGCGCCCCGACCGCGCGGTTTTATTGTTTGCGATACTCGTCCAACAGGGAGCTTAACGTCACCAGTTTATACCCAATCGATTAATAAGTGATTTTATTTGTTTATTATTAGAAGGTTGTTATTATAACATAACAAATGAGTGGTCGAAATAAGGTAGATATTGGTTTGAGCAAGCGCAAACCGATAATCTACCTAAAATTGATACCTTCATGGTATTTGATTGTCTTAATAATCATTTAAACTACACAAGCGCTGAAATTCGTGATTGGAAACTTCAGAGGTAAGCAAATCTCATTATCAACCTAATCAGAACAGAAGGATAATAAATCGTATCGTAAGGTACACGTACTTGGACTGGCCTATAAAATATCCAAAAGGTTTAGGTTAGTCAGCGAGGGCAGTTGTTTGTTGTTGTAACTACCTAAGCCGTTATTTTCAACATTGTTATTTAGATGTGTATGTAGAAACTTCACTGTTTAAAGAAAAATATTATGTAGACTACTAGACTACTTGACTTAAATACTTCATTTGACAGGAATGTACCTACGTTCTTTGGACACGTAATTTTGAGCTATGATTTGACGAAATCGCTATGTTAAGTCCTAGTATTGTTAGTAGGTAACGAATTGATTAATGATTAATTTCATTTCAATCTCATTGACTTGCGTATTGTTGTCGTCTAGTTTTGTAAGTGCAAATAAATTTAAGAAACAAAGTGATCGGTATACTTTATTCGTTTTTCATTTCGACTAATTTATCTCATCACATAAAATGTAAATAACTCATTTACATTTTCTGGTATAGAAAGTGGATCATTCTTTGAATCATCTTCAATCTCAAAATATTCTATATCTTGCCTTTTCTTAAACCCAGGTCTCTCAGCTATGTTTTTTGAGGTTTTTGGCAATCAAACTTATGAGGCAATACCCTTCTAAATAATATACATAGTACGACCCTTTATTTTTTAACATTCGTAGACAAGTTTTACTAAGTTACCTACCTACCTGTTTACCATACTAGTAATGACAATAAAAGTTGGTATATGGTATA
Source organism: Calamotropha paludella (assembly GCA_927399485.1). Lineage (NCBI taxonomy): Eukaryota > Metazoa > Arthropoda > Insecta > Lepidoptera > Crambidae > Calamotropha > Calamotropha paludella. The sequence goes on from OV656812.1 coordinate 25,939,659, forward strand.
TACTTACATCAAAATGATACTTGCAACAAAATCTTGAAGCTTGGCACGAAAGCGGAATTTTGTCATCCCTCTTCATGACAGTACACCATTTTTTGCGTACTTTCGGGTCATATGGCACATTGAAAAACAGTTTTTCAGGTGTACTAATTGAAGTATTAGTACATTTCGGCACTATACAGTACTTATAATGCGGCATATTTTCACTTAAAAATGGCAAAACCACAACACGACCCACGCAGATCGAGGGAATCTTAATAAATGAATGGCGGAGAGCGCGCTCGCGGGCTAAAAGGTAATCGTGACGTCACATAAGCTATTCGGCCGCCCCGCAGTTGGCTTGTACAAAATGTGTAATATCTTCGCAACCAATGGACCGATTTCAATGATTTAAAAAGTATCGTACCTAAACGAGTTAAAGGAACAGCATTATATACATACTATATGCATTTTCCGACTTGATACGGGGACCCATTGTCATGGAATAAAAAAATAGAAAAAAATAATTAAAGAAAAACAAATAGGTAGATTCTTTTTTGTTTTTTTTTAATTATTGGCTTTTTGAGAAAAACCAAATTTGAGGGGCAATTTGTCGATAAAAAATGCCATTTTTCACACCATTAAAGGCTGCGACACTGGTGAGGGGACACATTGTATATTTTTACACTTTGAATCACACAATTTTAATATAAACTTGAAATACAAATGGTTTGGCATGAGAGAACAACACAAAAAAGTGATTACGATCACAGACTAGGTTTTAAAGATGATGCTATAAATCTCATACTCTGTGTAGTTTGACACTAAGTAATACCTACTATTTTATGAATAAACTAATCAACAATTATTTTTGTTTTATAAAATAATGATATTTTTTCTTTAATTTTTTGACTGCTACGAGTAGAGTGCTTCTGTTAACTTAATGAGAGGGAAATATAACTTACTGAACCACTGACAATTATTTTAATTGGACTTATTCCCACTCACGCAGTCATACGTTAAATTAAAGTGTTTTGTTTGTATTATATTATTTTAAGATTGTTTATCTGTAATCAACATTGCGTGTGTTAATTAATTGCCATTATTATAATTACATTATTTAAGGTGGCGAATGAGGAAATCGTTTCTTTTATTAACAACTTTTGGTTATAAATTAGCTTTTTGAGACAGAAAGTTATTAGATAAAATTCTGAGTTTAAGCTCAGCAGTAAATCTATAATCTAAGAACACAAATTTGTTGTTTGTGTGTTTGTTTGTCCGCTCTTTTGTCCCGATCTTTTTCCATTGTATATGCGTTACCATAGCAACGCGTTACCGGGTCAGCTAGTCTATAATCTAAGAACACAAAATTTTTGTTTGTGTGTTTGTCTGTCCGCTCTTTTTCCCACTCTTTTTCCATTGTCTCAATTAACGTTGCCATAGCAACGCGTTACCGGGTCAGCTAGTTAAGCCTAAAAAAAAAACATTAATAATAATAATATTAGACAACATTGCACACATTGTTCTGAACCCAAGTGACTTAATTAAAGCATTTATGTTATAGAGCTGGGAAGCAATGACAGTACCCAGACCAGAATTAATATAGAAAAGCTCGTTTTCCACATTGACTTTGCCAGGAATCGAACCCGATACCTCTAGAGTGGGGCTACCATGACAACCGGTATGCGAATCACTCGACCACCGACGACCGACTCATCTACTGATCATCTATTCACGGCATGCCTGCTAACACCCACTGAGCATCGTGTCAGCATGGTGATATCATGTTCGCTCTAATTATACTCCATGTGGGAAAAACTGGTGTCATACCAGAAATATCTAGCTCCAACCACGTCACTGAGCTTACGATCACGATGATGAAAGATTCAATTTAGATAACCTGATATTTGATTAAAAAAAAAAACAAAACCGACTTCCAAAATATATGTACAAACTTCAACTAAAAATAATATTTTAATCACTTCAAAGCAAGAGCCTTAAAGGACAATCAAAGTAAAATAAAAATAATAGTGCCATCTAGGGACGCCCGAAAGAAGCGAAACTTTATAGTATAAAGCGACAAAGAGAAAACCACGCCAGCCACGCACATTGACATGAGTGCAAGCGAGTCAGAAGACCACGCACACTGAAATGGGGAGGCAACTGGCTCCTATTTAACCGATTCGTTGCTACATACAATTACAAAAACTAAGGCTACGAGCTTGATTTGCGTGAAAAATGAAGATAGTTTTAATCTGGATTGATTTCCCTAAAACTTGATTTGAAGGAGTTATCATCGATTTAAAAATGACACGGTTTCAGTGGCAGACGCCACACGCAAAAAAAAGTGATGACTCGACAGGCGTGTCATCAGCAACGAATCGGATATATCATGTAACGGTACTAAATCTGACGCTTAGCACAGATAGAGTGGCAGAACGGCGAGCGGCGAGCGGCTATATGCGTGCGGCCCGAACGTCCCTATAGAAGCTTTGCTTCAATAAGCTTTCGTTCGACTTTGCATACATATATTAATAGACTAATTGAGTAGGTATCTATTAAGGTTTATTCTTTTGTCTGGCACCTACTCCAAAAATATTTTTTTATAAATATTAAATCTATATATTACCTGTTACAGTGTCACCGCGATGAACTTCCAAATTACTCAACCTATTTTAATGATTTTTTTCGTTCTGCTGGTTTCGTGACGACTTAGGACATAAGATAGGTTTAATTTTATTTTTATAACACAGCTAGGCGTGGCCGGGTCACCTATTAGCTCTTACTTTGAAGTAATTAAAATATTATATTTTACTTTAAGTTTGTACTGTATAGGCATAGTTTTAAAGTCGTTTTCGTTTTTACATACGAGGAATTCTTCATTAAGTTTAATAACAATGTGTTAATCTCCTTTTATTTTTAACTTAAATTAATATGACTATAATATGAAACCTCTGTTATATACATATATAGAAATCATACATATAAAGGCCTAATGAAAAAACATTTTTTTTAAGTTCAATATGAAAATTTTATTGTTTTTAATTTCTCAGACTACTCGTTTAGAAATGTTTCATTACCGTTTCAGACCGATAAAATATTCTTTGCTAGCTCATCTTCATTTAGGTAGGTAGGTAGGTTGAATCCAGGATGATCATCGCGGGCGCGGGAGTCTCGTCCCGTGTGGGTCGGGGTCGGTCGGGGGGTGTGGTTTATTCCTTCCCTCACCGAAAGGGGGCCAGCGGCTGTCAGGACGGGAGACCGGCAGTCGCATTGCACTTGGCCCTCAGGCGTGCGGGGTGTTCAGGGCGTCACGGTTCACCCCGTTGCTCCGTCCCTCACGGAGCATAGGAGAGGTCCGCCCACGAGCGCGGACCCACACTGGAGCGCGGAGCACACGGTGTGAATGCGTAAGGCATTTTCTGCGAAAAAAAAAAAAGGTTGAATCCAGGAAAGGCCAGATGTTTGTGAGATGTATACGAGCTTTTGTACCTGAGTCCCTTGTATTTATATATTTTTCTCTAACTATTACATCTCTATGTGTCATATATGTATGTCTGTCCGATACCCTAGTATCCATAACACAAGCCTTATAATGCTTACTTTGGGCTAAATGGTGTGAATGTAGGAAATATTATTATTGTTCATGCAGGCATAACGTGTTACCTTTAAATCTCCAAAAACCTCTTATACTACAAGTTGTCGATAATTTACAGTTCATTGAACTAACAACCAAGTGCTAATTGGGTTTCGTTCGGAGTTTTCCAGACATGACGTGTGACTGTTAAGCAGGATTCCGTGAGCTCTCAAGGTCCTTAGACAGGACGCAAAAATAGCTGTGGCCGTGACTCAGCGATGACGTCATCGTAGATTGAACACTCGTATTAGCTTTATGGCCTTCCGTTCATTCATACGTCAGAGATACGAATAAAAGCGATATTGTGTGCAAATATCGAGTTCGAATAGTGACAGGAAACGGTGGAAAGAATTTATTGAGGATATCTACATAATTTCGGACGGGGCTGAATCCATATGTTTTTTAACGAGGGACAAACGCTTACTATCAATATTCGTATCGTAAATAAAATTAAAAATAATTACTTAAAAAAGATTAAATTACATACCCAGTAACAACAATTAAAAACACATAATTTAATAAATTTATAATTAATCCTGACATTTCGACTCTTTATATTATGACAATACTTTGTGTGTTTGTGTGTTTGTTACCATACCAGCAACGCGTGGCCGGGTTATACCAGCAATGCGTGGCCGGGTTATACCAGCAACGCGTGGCCGGGTTATACCAGTAACGCGTGGCCGGGTTATACCAGCAACGCGTGGTCGGGTTATACCAGCAACGCGTGGCCGGGTTAGCTAGTTAAAATAAGAATAAAAAGCAACTTTAAAGACTATGAAGACTATTCGGAACGTACCATGTGTGTTTTTCAATAGAAATTCTAATTTTAAAATGCTTTTCCACGCTAGCCGATAAAACGTTGATTACAGCACAGTCAACAAGTATCTGTTTGAAGTGTGTATCCTTAAACATTGCAATATACAGAGAATAAACGACAAATTTTATTTGGCCCTAAGTTTAATATATAACAGTTTATTTTAACTTTATACCAAACGTAAAATAGCCTTACATGAGGCTGAAATTGGCAGTAGAAAAACAGCAGCTTTTTGCAACGACCAAATTTTCTAGAACTTTTTGGAGACATTTCAACATGTATTAACATTCTAGTAATCATTCAAGCCCTCTTGAATACCTACTAGAATGTTTCAGCCTTATTAGCCTTACTAAGACTCTTGGGTTCAAGTAATTTTCAAACCAATTTCATTAAAATTAGTTCAGTTGTTTTTCTCCTTAGGAGCTTCCTCAATGTACCTGTTATACAAAATTTTTTGGTAAATAAGTTTGCGGGCGTTTTATTAGTCTGATAATTTGTTATGAGTTAAGAAATATATCATTTTCTAGATTAATTTAAAAGGCTGATTTATTAGGACAAGTTTTATAACAGAAAGAAAGTTTTATTATACTCTCGAGTAAACAAGGATGTCGAGGAAAAGGAATTGTATTTTTGCTAACTTTACGACAAGGTCATATTTCCATAACAAATTCGGCATAATTCATTTGCCATTTGATTAATTCTTTGTTGAATTCTCTATTTTCTTCATAAATCACCATCTAAGTTTTAATGAATAATATAACCGGCCAAAACGCTAGAGACACCTTACTGCAGGTTAAGGTTAAGCGTCGTGACCGTCGCTCACCTGCTTGTAAACAAACAAACTTTTAGCTGTCAACAGTATTACCAGCTCTTAAAAATATAACCCTAAATCAAATCAAAAAACCCCTAAAATTGCCAAAATTACTTGGAAATCCTCCTAAAAATGAATTGCATGATATCATATTTGTTATTTTTTTATTTATAAAACTAAATTAAATTTATTACGTTCAATATTATTTCATTTTCTAAGCCTAATAATTATTTGAGATGATGTGTTGAATATTGTACAAGATCCACCATTTCGATTTAAAATTCTAAGTACTGTAGTTGGATTATAAGTACACTAGATGTCACTAAGACCGAGGTCGCTAGGTAAAAATTAAATTTAATTCGCTAGTTAAGACTGTCCCATGGCCTATACTTTACACCTTTATTTTTCTCGATAAATAAAATATAAAAAAATTATGAAGGGTCACAAAAACCCTAAAAATGACCCTAAACATATAAAACCTCTAAAAAAGACCCTAAACATATAAAACCCATAAAAAATACCATCTCACTTATTTACCCCCTAAATTTAGGGAAAAACCCCTAAATTGGGAACCCTAGCTGTCAAGTCGTTATACGTAAAACTTAGACATTTACTGTAAACAAGCAAGTGACGTCACTCCAGATTCAGCCGAGCCCGTGCATTTTCAATCACGTGGGCGTACATTAAATTTTAGTTATGTTATCGGTGTAAACAATATTTATTAATATTTAAAATGAAAAACAGAAACAAAAACAGTAACGGTGGGTTGAATAAAATATTTTTTTTTACGGATTTTGCTAACTAATTAATCCTGACGTTTCGACTCCTTTACAGGAGTCGTGATCACAGGATGACTAAGATAATGATTGTCATGTATTTTCTACTACTTTTACTCATAGTGAGAGTGTCGTTCTCATAGGGTTACCTATGTACTGTGATTAGGCAATTATGATGTGAACAGATTGCTAGTGAATTAAATATTTGACCCATTTTGCCAAAAGACCAGATTTAGATAATTTTATTATTTTGATAAGTTATAAGTTAATGCTTGTAACAAAAGCGGTATGAACCCAAATTTGTTGTTTGTGTGTTTGTCTGTCCGCTCTGTTCCCCGCTCTTTTTCATTGTATCAATAACGTTACCATAGCAACGCGTTACCATAGCAACGTGTTACCATAACAACGCGTTACCGGTACCCCGGTCAGCTAGTTATATATAATAAACAAGCGAATTTGCGTGGTTGTTTGACAAAAAATTTTTTTTTTTTTGTTTTGTTAGGTTTTACGTCACGTGGAACTAAAATATTAGCAAAAATAAAATGACCGTTTTGTGCAACGGTAGCAATCCTGCATTTCGCAGCGGCGGTCCTGGGTTCTAGTTCCGAAAGCGACAGATGTTTGTGTGATGAATACGAGCATTCGTGTCTGAGTCATGGGTTTTTATATTTATTACGTATTTATGTGGCGCTCCCTTACCCTAGTATTCACAACACAAGCTTTATAGTGTTTAATTTTGGCTAGGCTAATTGGTGTGAATGTTAGAAATATTATTATAGTAAGTGAGTACGTATGTGTAATTGGAGCGGAGCGAGCGAAGCTCCCATGGAACACCTTCAATGGCGCAATGTCTGTTACGCCATAACTTCCAGAGTTCTTAACCGATTTTTTTTTTTTTGTGTGGAATCGAATCAACAGGTCTAGGACCAGATGGTACGGAGAATTTTGAAATTCTCAAATATTCCCATCGAACCAAAAAAAAATTTTTTTGGGTATTATGCTCCGCTCCCATATATGCTGCTAGCGTAGCTTTATGCTTAGCGACTGCATCACCTAGTTATTAAGCTATTACACCATATTTCACGTGGATGACTGTCGCATTAAAAATAAGAGTTCGAGTTTAGATAAGATCTCAGAATTAGACCTAGTAATATTATTGCCAAATAAAATAAATTCCTTACTCTAAAAAAATATGTCGACGTTTTTATACCAACAGCCAGCTGGTAGCCCTACTAGAAGGGTTGTCAAGAGGGCGACATGGTGTGAATTTTCCACTCGGCGCCCTTTCACACGGAGCGTAATTATGTCGCGAGGGGGCTACGGAACTGTTCCGTTCTGCCTCTTGCTTTGACAACGCCCTGCATCAAGTGCAGCTATAGTTTCTTTTATTGCCTTTTATTCGTTGCCTAACTGTTAAGAGTATTGCTCTTATAAGGGCTACACAGGTCGTATTAGACGATTCTTACTATATTCCAGAAATAAAGCTATTAATTTGCTCACAATAATATATTTCGTCGTTGCGACTTTAAGACCTCCTATTTGTAAAATTCATGTTTTACGAGATAATCGATAAAAAGTGTCTACTGAAAAAAATGTGAAGAAACTAACTCCAAGAAATATGTTGGAGTTAGTTTCTTCACAATTTTTTCAAACCAACTCGCCTAGCCCAATTAGCCTAGCCCAAAGTGAGCACTATTAGGCTTGTGTTATGGATACTAGGGTAACGAATAGACATACATATACGAGGGGAGGTCAAAAAGTTCGCGGAATGGAGGGGATGGTGGGGGTAGGTTCATATATCCAGATATATACTAATTGAGCATCTCACCATTCGCATATATTCTAAATTCGAACCCAATCGGGTAATTAACCTTTGAGTTATCAACGTGCAAACAAGTTAATCGGGAAGAAATCAACAAGTATGGATAAAGTGGAATATCGCGCCGTTATTAAATTCCTCACCAAACAAGGAAAATCCGCTCAGACAATTTTTCAAGCGATGTTGGCGGTTTATGGGGACTCTGTCCCTGTTAAAACCACTGTTAATAACTGCCATGGCCTTTTCAAGCAAGGAAGGGACTCAATCGAAGACGACCCACGTTCTGGACGGCCAATTGAGGCCACCACACCCGAAATCATCGAGAAAGTAAAAAAAAATTGTATTAACTTTTTGACCTCCACTCGTATGATACAAATATGTATTATTTATAAAATATAATATAAATACCAATGACTTCAGAACAAATGCTCGTATTCATCACACAAACATCTGCCCCCTCCGGGATTCCAACCCAGGACCGTCAGTGCGAAAGGCAGGATCGCTACCGTTGCACCAAAGGGTCGCCGGAGTTATATTACCTCAAAAGACAATTAAAATGCTTTAATTTAGTTGGTTTAACCAATCCTAGACGAGTGGAGTGAAATGTTCTTGTGTTGCTAGCTTGTTAGATCTCAATTAGAAAATATGCATCTATTGTTTGAAATCCACAGTATTCTGCATACATTGTTGTTATTTAACTAGGCGATGCAGTCGCTAAGCATAACGCTACGCTAGCACCATATATTGGAGCGGAGGGTAATACCTAAAAAAGAAAAATAAAATTCAAGAACGAAATATAGTAATAACTGTTATAATTTTGTTCCTGGGTTCAAATCCCGGAAGGGGTAGATGTTTGTATGATGAATACGAGCATTTGTACCTGAGTTATGGGTGTTTTTATACATTTCTATGAATATAACATATCTATGTATCATATATGTATGTTTATCCGTTAACGTAGTATCCATAACACGAGCCTTACAATGTTTACTTTGGGATAGGCTAATTGGTGGTAATGTAAGAAATATTTGTGTTGTAAAATTGAAACGACAGACATAGTCTTATGGATGTACTTAATACTGAATTAGATTTATTTAAGACATTATCGAGGTTTATATGAGTAAAATATACACTTGGTATCAACATGGACTGGTGTCATACCAGAATTATCCAGCACCAACCAGCGTCACTGAGTTTGCGTAGACGATGATGAAAGCTTCAATTTAGAAAACCTGATATTTGTAAAGATGGACTGATAGGTGTTTAAGGAAATTTTATAATTGTTATAGCTAATATTAACGACTATCTATTAACACACTATGACGTTGCGCAAAATTATTTGCAAAGATTGCTTTACTCGATTCATGTGGAGACATACATAGGAAAAGATCCAATGTCAATAACAATTTCACTTTGTAACATATCTGTTGTTAATACAGCATCCCATTCATTTAGAAATTTGTTGTCACCATGCTTGCTTATGCGCAATTGTCTGTTGAAAATTATTTAAATTTAAATTACTTTATTAATCCAAAAACATGGTACAGTGAAAGATGTGTACGATATATTATGTATTAGTTATTAGTAGAAATTCTTTTGGCATTATAATGTACTAGCGGCCCGTCCCAGCTTCGCACGAGTAGACAAAATTCTTCAATTTTTTTCTATTATTACATAATTTTCCGTTAGCGCCATCTAGCGTCCGGTAGACGAACAACTTGTGGTTAACGCGTTGCTATGGTAACGTTATTGATACAATGGAAAAAGAGCGGGGGAAAAGAGCGGACAGACAAACACACAAACCACTATGATCTTAGATTCGGATAATGTCCTTATTGGCATTCTCTACCAGTTAACTGGAGAGCTCTGTACAGATACGGTAAAAAAGCGTTGAATAAATAAAAAATAATTAATTATAGGTACTATTAAAACAAGTGTGTATGATATATCTGGTGAGAGTTGAAGAAGCGAGATATTTATGTTAGGATCGTGGAAAGTGGATTTCTGCCTACCCCTGCAAAAAAAATAAATAAATAAATATTTCCCACTTTCACACCAATCAACCTAGCCCAAAGTAAATCCTTTTAAGGCTTGTGTTATAGATACTAAGGTTTATAGACATACATATATCATATCAAACATCCATGACTCAGGTACAAATGCTCGTATTCATCATACAAACACCTGCCCCTTCCGGGATTCGAACCCAGGACCGTCGGTGCGAAAGGCAGGATCGCTACCGTGGCACCAAACGGTCGTCAAAAAAAGCCTGATTGTATGTATTTTATGTAAATAATGACCTTCACTCACGGGAACATTATCAACAAAAAATACAGGGCTCCTTAGAATGCAGGGCTCTAAAATCAGCTATAGAAGTTAATACTTGACATTTAATAGAGATATGGTTTCAACGATATATTTGGTGTGACATACTACTTAATATTAATATGGTGTGGAGCTGACAGTATCGTGAACTTATTTCTTATACTATATACTGAAAATAACATTGTTTTGAACATGTCAACGTGAAAATTGTAAATACGAAGTCACACGCGGTTACATGCGTCATACTTAATCAACCGTTTACTTCGGAACAGACAGGCCTTATAGAATTTTCATCAGGGATGTCACATTAAGTAAAATATATATTATTTTTTTGTCATTTTTTTATTAATGTAAATATTTTATTCTTATGACTAATAATCGGTAAGCAGAGAATGTTAAAATACATACTTAGCTGGTTACAATTTGTTTTTATGAATTGCATATCGATCATACGAATTCTCGTTGAGTGCGTCGTCACGCGTTTTATCGCAATAGAAAACGTAGTCGTTTAAATATTTTTAGCCGTTTTTCTCTTTATCAAACTAAGTATATCGAAAATATGATGGCTTTATTTTTTTTAATATATATAACGTCCAATTATTGTGACCTTTATAATCTTCGGTATTAACATCGGAGCCGTATGGTGTCAGAGTAGAATAACACAAACCTTTAACACTTAATGGTGTCATAAAATACGACTTATGATATTGCACTTAATAAGCCAAGGAAGGTGCCTTTAGAGCACAAAATAGACTGCAGTCTTCTACTGCGACCTCCAACCCGTTATACGTGGAGAATCCTATTTTAGGGGGAGGCTTCTGTCGAGCAGGGGGCGTCTTACGGCTGAGTTTATGATGTACCTACATGTTATTCTCCTTCAATGTTTTTATGAGCAAATTATATTGTATTACGCTTTGTTTGTCTAAAGTTGATGTGTGGTGGATTTTAGTTTTTGACTTTATCTAATGTTGGGTAGAGGCAGCCCTACGGCTGCTGAAAATGTAACGGTGTTAGCGTCGAACACGTCAAACAAAACTAGGTCTGAATAAAAAGTTTTCGCAGACCTGTATCGTTATTTGTAGCTACAAGACTGTATTAGGGCTGGCAGTTCCGGTGTAGTAAAAAACTCGTCCCTTCTTATTATCTGTTTCTTGGTCGGTGTTTAAAACTATATTAATGTGCTTGGTATTAAAAGAATTAGACATTTTTTGGAATTAACTTTACATGATCTCTTATATTTTAAGTAATAAAGTTAATGATTGACTACTAATAAAACCAGTAAATACTTATAATGAGTCTTAAAATAATGTATTTTATTGATTTATTTATTCATAACAATTAAACGGGTTTATCCCAGTTACAAAATTGTTTTTCATATTATACACATCAATTAGAACATAAATGTATTACCAGAAATACTTATATGTAAAGAAATATTTAAAAAAGCTAAAAAATGATTTGTATGTAATCTGGTTACGTAACTACCTATAATTTTAAGTATTTTGAAGGGGAAATATAACCCTTTAAAAAACAAAAATGATATATAAAACTATAATAAATATATATTCAATTTGTTTGAACGAAACAAATTACTAAACAAAAACAAGTCTGCAATTTCAACGTTCCGTTAACATTTTTCCGGGATAAAGAGTATCCTGTATGATAATCAACGTAAAACAATTTAATTGTTCCTAATTTCATCCAAATCCTTTCAGCCATTTTAGATTGAATAACACAAATATAAACAAAAATAAACCGTATTTATGAAATTCACATTTTTTATGCGTTTGCATTAACAAAATATATGTAAATATACTGAGAAATAAACGTCCGCCTGAGACAGAAGAATAAGATTTTTCCACTTATTTTTTATTTATTAAAACTGATGTGACAGCCCTAACATGTTTACGGGTGAAGGTCGATCGGTGCCGATGTCGTTACGACACCCGATGTGGGAGTACTGTTGACGGCAAGGCAAAGTCGACTATTAAAATGGAGATGTTTATTATTTTTATTAAATGCTCTTAAGAAAGCTCTTTCGTTTCGTCCTACTTTTACCTACCACCCATTCAGGACGTCTTCTAACTGACCAGAAAAACGGATGCAAGAAACTCGTTATCTATACATCAATACATATAAACAAAATTGGAGTGTCTGTTTATAATATTGAAATAACCGGTTTTGACTACATGCATATGAATATATATACGGTACATACACCAAAATAATATTTTTTGTACAATTTTTGACTGTCTGTCTGTTTGTTCCGGCTAATCTCTGAAATGGCTGGACAATAAGGAGTAACTTAGGCTACTACAATTTTAATATATTGCAAATTATAATAACTTAGCCACGGCAACGTGTAGCCGGGTCAGCTAGTATTCAATAGAGGTAACGATTTTTACAATTCGTTACCATACATAATCCACAAATGTTGGACTTGTGTTTTAATATTCAGAAACAACCACGCTATCAAAACACCCAGACCCAAGCCAATAGAAAAGTTCGTTATCCACATTCACCCGGCCGAGGATCGAACTTGAAACCTTGAAATGGCTTTACAAAAAATAACCGATATGGGATCCGAAGACCGTGTAAAAATCAGAATCGCTACCGTTGCACCAAACTGTCGTTTACATAGAAATATCATTACCTTTGTCATTCTGTGATGATCACGCTTCCTCAAAAAGTCGCAACATCAGGATTAAATATAAACAAGTTCGAGTCGGACGCACGAAGGGTCCCGTACAAACTTTTAGTTAAGTAAATTATAAAAGTACCGAACATTGCTCTAACAAAATGAACAACGGATTGAGGGCCAAACTTAACCTTTGGAAAACTGTTGTCCCCATACATCGACATAGGTCGCGGTTAATTTACCAACTGCAAATAACTTTGTAATCGCAAAGTTGTATTTATTTATTTATAAGGCACAGAAACAAAATACAATTCAAACCAATATTCAGTAGTTCCTTAAGGCTATGTATAATATTAAAACTGTATTTCTGAAACAACTGCGCACAGCATTCATTAAAGTTACATTTATAATAATCGCAAAAACTCGTTTCTAAATATACGTGATTGGTACATATCTAAATTTTGTAAAATCTAAATACTTAATTAAGTTATTCAAGGAAAAAATATATTTATATATAACAAAAGAACTTAACATATTAAAATGGACACTAATTACTATACAACCAATCAAAGAGAAATCATGAGGATGACAAACATAAAGGAGGGATTACACTTACAGCGCACAACTGCTTTTAAGAGTTTTTTTAAAAGAATACATGCTCTGGGAAAAAATATATAGAAGTTCCACATTTTCATTATATGTCCTACACATTCTAAACAAAGGATCATGATATGTAACATTATTATTGCAAATGGGTACAGAAAACAGTTTAAAGTTTCTTTTACTTCCACTAGGTTTAAATGATAGCCGGTTTAACAAATCTGCAACGTATGGGAGGTAAGGAACCCTAAAAACGAAAATAAAATGCGTCGTGAATCCGATAAGTGTTTTTAAGTAATTTTCTCGCTATTTGTTACCGATTAAAAAAAATGTATCTGTTCAGTTTAAATTGTCAATCAAACGAGATAATATTTTTTATTGTGAACGAATTGTGCCTATATCAGCAAAACACGCGCGTCCATCATGCCCATACATAATATAAACAAACAAGTCGCTGTTTCGAGTAGCGACATTCATTAATAAATTACGAATGTTTTGTGAACGGGAGAGATAAACATACATTTCAATAACATTCGGGAATTACGTGATTGTATCACACACAATCACGGTATTGTGAATAAAATAATTAAGATACATGTGGTGTTGTTACAACGAAATGAATTATAATTAATGTCAAAAATGTCATTTAAAAGGGTAACTTGAGTTATTTTATTTGTGATTGTCTGGCTTTGATAGCAAACGGATTTGTGATATTTTTAAATTCCAAAATTACTTCTTATGTATTGAACGCAAAATTTGGAGCGGGAAATGTAATTTGACTAAGGTATAATTTATGTAAAATATATGTATGTATGTCGTTACCCTAGTATCCATAACACTAGTCTTATAGTGCTTACTTTGGGCTAGGCTAATTGGTGTGAATGTTAAGTAATGTTATTATTATTATTTTTATCATCATATCAAATGACTTAATTATTATTTTGGTCACCGTAATCTAAGTTATAGACTCCTTTATTATTTTTGATATGTTTAAATTCCAAAATTACTGAACCTCTTATGTATTGAACGCGAAATTTGGAGAGGCAAATGTAATTTGATAATGGCCAAGTCGGTAAATGCAGACCAAGGCGAACTTTCAAATAGAAGATGTCATGAAAATACCACGTCAAAAGTACCCTTAATTAACCTAAACGACGGGTTTGTATGGAAGGCCTGATGATAGTTGAAGAAGCGAGAAATGTATCTCAGGATCGAGGTATGTGGGAATTTGTTATCTCTGCTTACCCCAGTACCCTGCGGAAAAAAGGTGGGAAAATTTCCTATTAGATCCTATAGAAAGGTATGCCCTTTCTCGATTCCGTTCTGCGATAGCAATGTCTCACAACCCTATATTAAGAATGTGTCGTGAATATAACACTCTACTTGACCAGTTAGACGGTGTGCCTGATATCTACGCTTCTTCTTCGCTTACCAAATGGAAAACAGCTTTACTTACGATTGATTAATTTTCAATTTGAATATGAGAAATTTAATTGTATTTATTTATTATGCTTTGTTTTTCTTTTTTTTGTTAAACTTTATTTATGTTTTTTTTTTCTAACAATTAATTAAGTATTAATTTGATGTCCTTCCAAATTGTATCCAATTAAATGTATTGTATTTTTTAAGTCAATTTAATTTAATTTTTCATTTAATCAATTTAATATAATGCAATTTTTATTTTTAGAGTTATTATTATTATTTTTGTTATTTTTTATTGTACTTTTTATAATTATTATTGTATAATATAAATGTACGACTTGTTTAAACATGCTGTTCGCACATATGTTTTGAGTTGCAGCCTACCATGTTGTTTTGTGTGTTATAATATGTACAAATGATACTGCTGTAAATCTGTTTTGTGTGACAAACAAAAGAAAATACAGGCGAGACACGAAAACAGAAGTTTTCGTGTCTCGCCTTAACAGAAGTAACCTTGAAACCGAAGTAACAAAATAACAATGACATTGCATTATTTATCTATCACTTTTAAAAATGAAATGATTGTTTTAAATCATTATTAACATATTTATCGCTTTTTATACCAATGCGCGGGAAACGAGTTAACTCGTTTTGTTTTGCTAAGCGGTGGGGCCCGGAAAACTTGTAATCAAGGGCGCCAAACAGGTGACGGGCTACGCATTTTCTATTGTCAGCGGTACCCTATTGCGTCTACCTGTCGATACTATTAATTTGGGACCGGAGCGATTTGGCGAGAAAATGCCCGTTTACAAAGTGTTAATTAATATGGAAAGTGATTTTTAATCAAAGAAATTGTAAGTGAAATTTATTTGAGTAAGACCGTTGTAGTGGAAGTAACGTCTGAACGAAAGTAACAAAAACCACTGCATTCTTTAAATTTTAGTTTTGTGATCAAATAATTGTTTTTAATAATTCAATAAAACAATAATTACAATAATTACAATGTTAGTGGATTTCTAATAAAAAGACTGTCAATGGAACATTTAAGGTAAAGTTGCGCAATTGCTTAAGTACTCGATTTTGCTATAAACACAGACTGACGCCCGTCAGAGCTGTCGCCTCAGATGAAGCTTCCGACCCTTCCCGGGTACAAGCCAACTTCAGGTGATGTTTAGCCAGTACGAGTCTGACATAACTTCGAAGCCGGGCCGGAGTATCCATAGAGGATTTACCACCTCCCTCCCCCGCATCCAGAGGGTGCCCAAGCCGCAAAACTGTCTTCAAGTCTTCTTGCTCCGGCCGCCGAAAAGTACGGACGTAATAAAAATATAATGTTTTCTAATTAATAATGAGTCATCAGGGCAATATCAAAACAGATTTGCTGACGCTACGCCTTTTAAAAGTCACCCTGTGATACCTTCTTCGTTGTATATTTTTTAACTTTTAGCCTACATCACATACAAGTAGTTAAAGCACTTGTACTAAGAAAAGGTTTCTCTGAAAAAGTTTATCGCACGCGCTTCCCAAGGGAACACTAGAGTTTGAACCAGTTTATCGTCTTCACTGTGTGTAGGTACTTCCAGCTTATGTTACTGATATACAGGATGGTATAATCGGGATAAAGGTTTGCTCGCGACGTCCATTTTGAATATTCTCATTTTATAACGGTTAGTATTACGGAGAGGTCAAGCTGTATCTCAGGTTCTATCTATTTGAAGGACATAAAACATAGCTTTGACTTTAAGTTTAACCCCTGGCTACTAATATGTGGAAACCACATCAAAATCTGTTCAGCGGTTTATGCGTGAGGCGCGCACAGACAGACAATAAAAAAATTAGGTATGTTTTTTCTGTAATATCTCGTGGATTCGAGTCCCCGAAAAGGCAGATGTTTGTGTGATGAATACCGCCACTTGTTTATTGTTTATTTATTAAGTACTACCACATGACTTACATTATCACAATTGTATAGATTTAAAAAAGGTTGCAAGAATTCTGATGTACAACTCGGTTACAATATCTGTGGACCTCGCTGGAATGTCAAGCCCCCTCCCCGTTCTCTTATTATCTAAATAAATTTATCACATAAAAGAAGAAAAAGTATAATATATTTTATTTATAGTTCATAATTATTATTGTTTACAATACTATCCCCATGATGCTTGTTTTGTGCACTGTACCTAAGCGCTGACGTGACGTCATCAGGTCCCCAGATATTGTAACCGGGTTGTATGTCACAATAACGACGTACATAACATTCGCTAAAATTATATTAAATTAGCAAAAAAAAAGATGATAACAAAATCAAACCAAACAAATTTAAATTGATCCAAAGATTTTGAAATAAATTTAACATTTAATTTAATTACATTGATATAACAATAATAATAATATCACATTGGGGTACACAAGCAAAGTTATTACTGTTTCGGAGTCATGAGTATTTATATATATTTCTATGAATATTTCTAATCTATGTATCATATATGTATGTCTATCCGTTACCCTAGTGCCCATAACTCAAGCCTTGCAGTGCTTACTTTGGGCTAGGTACTTTGGTAAGAAATATTATTAGTTTGATGTACAAACGTGGCTTTTTTAGTATAAGATATAGTTATAAAAATATGAGTCACTGCATTGATGTAAGCGACGCGATATGCGACGCGTTATGACGTTTTGTTACTTCTATCAAGTTTACTGTTTGTTCTGAGATATCAGTGCGGAATAACCGATTTCACATGAATAAGTATGGGCTTAATATAGATGACGCAATTCGCTTTTAAGATTTCGCGACCAATAAGGTTGAAAATTGCACTAAAACAGATACGTTGGTTAAGGAATATGTATTTTTTTGTAATTGTAATTCAAGATATCCTTACTAATATTATAAATGGGAAAGTGAGTTTGTTTGTTTGTTTGTTTGTTTGTTTGTTTGTTTGTTTGTTCCGCTTTCACGCCGTAACTACTGAACCGATTGCTTTGAAATTTTGCAGACGTAAAGATAAAAGTCCGGATTAAAT
Organism: Calamotropha paludella; assembly: GCA_927399485.1. Lineage (NCBI taxonomy): Eukaryota > Metazoa > Arthropoda > Insecta > Lepidoptera > Crambidae > Calamotropha > Calamotropha paludella. The sequence continues at coordinate 25,957,500 of OV656812.1, forward strand.
AATAGGGTACTTTTTATCCTGGAAAAAATTGATATTCCCGAGGAAAAACAAAAATATTGTTTACTTGATGGATGAATTGCAGATGGCGCTGTGTGTCGTTTAAAACAAGGTAAAATATTGCAAACGAATATAAACATGTAAATTTAGAGGCTAAATGATACGATAATGAATCCCCGAAAATGAGGAATTCCCGAGGGATGACGTACAATTTGTTTTATCGTCTAAACTGTTATTTTTACATCTACTTATATGTTGCAAACGAATATGAACATGTAAATTTTGAAGCTAAATGATTCACTAAATGACTCATTCCTCGGATTCCAATTATTCCAACAGACCTCCCATTTCAATTTAAAAGACTACAATTTCCTATAAGGGTTTTATTTGCAATGACTATTAATAAAGCACAAGGCCAAACTCTAAGGGTTGCTGGAGTACACTTGGAAAAACATTGTTTTTCGCATGGTCAGCTCTATGTAGCGTGTTCCCGGGTTTCCAGTGCCCAAAATCTGCATGTTTTTGCTCCACAAGGGTAAACATATAATATAGTGTACCATTCAGTTTTGGTTTAACAACTAATTGTATCCAGCGTTACATCGCGCTTCTTAGATTTTTCCGTGGGAATGAGAAGTTTTCTTATAGTTGTGCTTTATACCGCAATATAACCGAATTCCACGCGGGCGAAGCCGCGGGCGGAAAGCTAGTGGATAATAAATGATTATTTTATATGACGATCGTGTGGTGCAACAGTAGAGATCCAGCCGTTCGGACAGACGGTCCTGGGTTCGAGTCCTAGTTGAGGCAGGTGTATGTGTGATGAATACGAGCATTTGTATCAGAATCTGGGTATTTATATATATTTCTATTAATATTACTTATTCATGCATCGTATATATATATATACGATATTATATTTATGTCCACAAAATTCTTTAATTTTTTTGTGGACAAAATTCTTTAATTTTTTTCTATTATTAAATATTTTTCTGTTAGCGCCATCTAGCGTCCGGTAGACGAACTACTTGTAGTTGACGCGTTGCTATGGTAACGTTATTGAAAAGAGCGGACAGACAAATACACAAACCACTGTGATCTTAGATTATAGATTTATTTATGTTTAAAGACAGTTCAGATGGCGGGCAAACATGTTACGTAATCGCCTGTAAACATCCAGACTGTAAATATACCAGGCCTTGGATCACGGGCGGGAGGGTAGGGGCTAGGGCATGTAATATCGTAAGATTTTCAATTCCGATACTGATTTTCGATGTTAGATCTCAATATCGGAATTCCGATATTGATATCGGAATTCGGTTAATTGTCATAAATTATACATAATATAGTACAAACGGAATGGGAAATAATAAACAAGATGTTTTAAATATTTTTTTTATTTGGTACAAACTTAATTGTCGTACCTACATGTACTACGTACTACGTATTAAAGAGGCCATAGAGCGGAACAAAGGCTCCAAAGTGTTCGCTAGAGATCTGTCTATTGGGCAAAGTCAACTGACGAGGCTGAAAACTATCATTTCATCGACTCCTGAAATCTTGAGAGAGATTGAGAGTTTCTATAGGCCGCTGTATTCCAGTATCACACCAGGCCAAAGCAGAGCTCTAGATCCTAGAGCCAAGCTTACCCGACACTATACCGAAGATATCCCGGACGTCAGCCTGTATGAGATTAGAATGGCCCTCAAACAGCTAAAGAACAACAAGGCGGCGGGAGATGACGGAATTACAACAGAGCTTCTGGGAGCGGGCGGCACGCCGGTACTTAAAGTCCTCCTGAAGCTCTTCAATTCTGTCATCGTCCAGGGCAAAACGCCGAAGGCATGGAGCAGAAGCGAGGTGATTTTGTTCTTCAAAAAGGGCGATAAAACCTTACTGAAGAACTACAGACCCATCTCGCTTCTGAGCCATGTCTACAAGCTGTTTTCGAGGGTCATTACGAATCGTCTTGCTCGCAGGTTTGACGACTTCCAACCTCCCGAACAAGCCGGTTTCCGAAAAGGCTTTAGCACCATAGACCACATTCATACGCTGCGGCAGGTTATACAGAAGACCGAAGAGTATAATCGGCCACTTTGCTTGGCGTTTGTGGACTATGAGAAGGCCTTTGATTCGATCGAGACTTGGGCGGTGCTGCAGTCTCTCCAGAGGTGCCAAGTGGACTACAGTTATATCGAAGTCTTAAGGTGCCTGTACCAAAACGCCACTATGTCGGTCCGAGTACAGAGCCAGAGCTCTAATCCTATCCAACTACAGCGAGGAGTGAGACAGGGAGACGTTATCTCTCCGAAACTGTTCACTGCTGCGTTGGAGGATATTTTTAAGCTTCTGGACTGGAATGGACTTGGCATCAACATCAATGGCGAGTACCTGACGCATCTTCGGTTTGCCGATGATGTGGTCCTAATGGCTGAGACCTTGGAAGACCTGAGCACCATGCTCGAAGATCTCAGTAACGCATCCCAACGAGTGGGTCTTAAGATGAACATGGACAAGACGAAAATTATGTCCAACGCCCATGTTACACCCGCTCCAGTAAATGTTGGGAACGTTACACTCGAAGTTGTTGACCACTATGTTTACCTAGGACATACAATACAGTTAGGTAAGTCCAACTTCGAGAAACAGATCTCTCGTCGAATCCAACTCGGGTGGACAGCGTTCGGGAAGCTGCGATACATTTTCGCGTCCAAAATACCTCGGTGCCTTAAGACGAAAGTCTTTAACCAGTGTGTGTTGCCAGTGATGACTTATGGCAGTGAAACGTGGTCGTTCGCTATGGGTCTTGTGGGAAGGCTCAAGGTCGCTCAGCGGGCAATGGAGAGAGCTATGCTTGGTGTTTCCCTACGCGATCGAATCAGAAATGAGGAGATCCGTAGGAGAACAAAAACCGCCGACATAGGTCAAAGAATTGCGAAGCTGAAATGGCAGTGGGCAGGACACATGTATATGTAGGTGGACACATGGACGGAAAGGTTCTCGAATGGCGACCGCGTGCCGGACGACGCTCAGTGGCCCGCTACGAGGTGGACCAACGATCTGGTTAAGGTCGCGGGAAAACGCTGGATGAGGGCAGCACAGGACCGATCGTTGTGGAGATCCTTGGGGGAGGCCTATGTCCAGCAGTGGGCGTCGTACGGCTGATATGATGATGATGATGACATGTACTACTTATTAATAAATCACAGTTTTCTCTTTAATATCCTATATTCTCGAATCAACAGTAATAAAATTCTTTTGGTCTAAATAAGTAAAATCAACAGTTAGCAATTATTAGAAATAAAAACAAGATTGATTTTTTAAACGCACATTCTTGATAATATGTTCTCAAAAACACCAAAGAGTCAAGCATTGTATCCGAAAGTGAGCTTCGTATCTTATTGCAAAAATATCCAGCCGACGAAAAAACACGCTCACTTTCGACACCCTTTGTTAAAAGCTCGATTCCGATTTTACGATATTGTAACGATCAATATCGGTATTGTAAAATAGACCTTTTCGTTCCGAGATTCCGAGATACCGAGATTCATGCCCTAGTAGGGGCAGTGTCTGTAATGCCACATTGTTTGAAATGCTAAACTTATAGCGAAGAGAACGCTAAACAAAAAACAATTCTACGGCTATGCTGGCCGGGACTTAGCATGGACTTTTTGGAGTTTTCTCCTAAAGAATTGCTTTTCATATAAGACGCCCGGTATCAAAAAAATATTGGAGAGTAAAATGTAGTGATCGAATGACAGCGTTACGTTCTTTGTGCGCAAACTATCGTGCGGGTTTTCCACTTTTATTTTGAACTTTTGTTTTATTGTTTTCTGTGTCTGTTCAAAGACAATCTTTCTTAAGGAGTAAACTGCAGTCGTGCGTCGGAGCTGTGACACACAAACACCTTATATTATTTTTCTCTATGAATCGAAGTTTGTATTTTTTACTATATCTTACCAGTTATGTAAAAGTTACGGTTAGAATTAGTAACCTCCGTGTCAACGTAAGAAAGTCAAAAGTAACGTAAAATGTTAAAGTAACATTCTTGCAACGCTAATGCTTTCAAAATTTAAATAAACTCGTCTAAAGTGTAAAAATGAAAAATAGTGATATATAAACATTATAGTAAAACCTCATATGTCGATCTCCGTGGTCAAGTGTTTCTTATATTAATTACAATGTTAGTGTTACTTAAATAAAGCTACTACTAAAGCTAACCAACGCTTAACGTACCTTACATAGTAGGAAGCAGATACTCAACCGATTCGTTGCTACATACAATTACAGAAACGAAGGCTACGAGCTTGATTTACGTGAAAAATGAAGATAGTTTTTTTCTGGGTTGATTTCCCTAAAACTTGTTTTGAAGGAGTTATCATCGATTTAAAAAAAAACCATCAAAATTATCAAAATCGGTTCAGTACTTTTGGAGTTCATCGCGGTCAAACTCTGTGACAGGAAATTTTTACACATATCTTTCCGCTGTTCTGACGTTTACATAATTTTTAATTTAGCAACCAAAGAGTTGACAGTGACACTTCCTAGATCTATTTGCAAATAATTATGTAAGATATATTGAAAATCATATCGAAATGTTTTAAATTTTGTACAATCGCGTATTCAAGTGCTGTGAGGGTGGGACTCCCGTCGGGTGACCTTGAGGGGCGACGACCGATGACGTCACCAAACACCACCCCACCCCGCTTGTTGCCATACAGACTCGAATCTATCAAAGTTGACTATAATTCCCAGTGTTTCTACAAATTCCTAGTTAATCCTTGGCCACAATACGCTTGAGGAGTTCATATTTTGTTTTTTTATATATTTTTTCATATATAATTCACACTTTAAGCTATACGTCTCTAGAATGGCCTCCCAGACTCTAAATATTAGTAAAATCGAATCATCATATTGTTGTAATTTATTCAATGTATTTAGTTGTGTCTGTGTGTGTGTGTATATATTGTATATAACAGTATGTAAAATTTATAGGTTTAAGTATATATCTCCTTTGTATCCGCTTTTAATTTTCTTTTTTCCCAAAGGATGACTGGGACAGAATGCAATTAGCATTAAGTCCGCCTTTTGTACCTTTTTCTATTTAAGGTCAAATAAATAATTTAAAAGTTAGGAACATGCCCGATTAAAATATTGGAAGGTTAATGTATGATGACCATTGCTTTAGTCATCCTGTGATCATTGCTTCTGTGAAGGGGTCGAAACGTCAGGATTAAATAGAAAAAAACTATTAAAAAATGGATCCCGAATCCGATATAAGTGGTTTTATTTAAATATATTTCTATATATGTATATTTATTTAATATGATGTGTCTATGTCTCTGCACTGAGGAGGCTTAAGATGCTCCGTGTGGGGGAAAACACGTGTAGGATAGTTTGTGACGGTGCAAGATATGTCGGTGTCTATTTGAGGGCGGGCGGGCAATGCGTTTTGTTTGTTTTTTGAGGAAGTAAGCTACATATTTTTGTTTCATTAATGGATATGGACTTCAGCCAAGTAACTTCTGTTTCTATCAAAAACATACTTCTTTCAATGGAACCGTCAAAACGAAATTAACGCTCGGTTGGTTCAATGGCACTAAATTTTCTTGCAAAAGAAATATTTTCTCAACTGTCGTTATGGGTTTATTACAATGAAAATATTAAAAGGGCTATTTTTGTATGGAATTGTTCAAGAATTTTCATAAGCCTCGCCGCGATAAAAATAAGGGAGTGTATTCTATTCATTGCTATGTCTTCTTTTTGGCGTGAAACTTTTTCGTCTCAAAAATATACAAGGATACTTCCTAATAATAACTTGTTTTTGTACAATCAGTGGGAAGGTAACCTACTTATAAAGTTTTGTCATACGATTTTGAACTAAAAGTACATTGGATAGAATTCAATATGAGTTTAAAAACTGACCATTTTTTGGTTGTAGATTGTTGTGCTCTCTTTTGTATTGATAGAATAATTGAAAATATTAAATCTGCACTATAGAAGAGCATGTAAGCGTAAAAGAGGATCAACCATCAAAATAACATTGCCCTATTTATTTTAATAACTTACACAAACCTACTACCGGAAGTTTGTGATTAAGCGAAGCAGTTGAGTTTTTGCTCTTTAATATGTAACCAATTTTAACTTGGATGTTTCTGAGGTGAAAAATACCATATTTTTTTAATACATTCAAAGGCATAATGGAGATTTTCCTTTGCCTTCAAACACTGACGGCATAAATTCCATATATTAATAATTAATTATTGTCGCAGGTGACATTTACTGCCACCTAAAGTCGCTTTAAGAGATATTTATATAAATCTACTGAATTAATTCTTAATTACTGCCGAAAACATACAGGCTCAATTTTTGTTTGTTTATTTATTTGTATACAACTTACATAAGGATGTTCGAATTTTCAATTTACACACTCATATGTCCAGTTAAATCTTAATTTGTTAAACTGACACGTTTTTTTTTTGTTTCAGGTAAACCTGTTCGCGTGTACATATGACCCCCATGAAATCAAAGATATGGTAGTTATAATTTAGATGTATTTTGCTATTTATCCTAAGCCTTGCATAAAAACGTAGACAACATCAAAAGGAACTGGATGCCAAAGTCCATTCCTGGTATGAAATACGTCGTTTGTTGAAACGGCATGCGATTATTCTGCCTATTCGCAAAATGGAATGTATTTCTTACTTTCGAGATTCAACATTTCGAAAGTATTCTATATCGATACTTTACTTCGAAATTATGGTATGACGAACTAATGCCCAATGTTTATCAGCTTATTGTATAGAATTGCCATATACTCGTGTAATATCGAAATTTCGCCATTAGTAATGAAAATTATTAAGCGCGTGGGAAATGGTAGTTAGACACTTTTTTATTCCAACGTTTTAGTCAGGTTATAGATACACCATTTATCGAGTTGAACGTGAGAACCATAATGTCCAAATAAAAAAAAATCCTGTCATATTTGTTAAAATAAAATCAGTATTCAATGTATTTTGCGGAAAATGTTGCTGATTATACAGTTATTTGAAATATGTATATCTTTTTCCACATCAGCCTTATTGTTTGTTTGTTGTTCGAAATACGATAAAATAAAAATACACTAGCCTAGAGTCAACCTGCAATACGGCTGGTGTAACCTGGGCAGTAATAAAAAGGTACTTTCATACCCCACGAAAAATTCGAAGTACGATACTCCGGCTTTCGAAGTTCCGTTTATCGAAATAGCGATGTGATTATGTTAATAATTAAGTATGCAATCGTTATAGCACACTTTCAGCCTAAGCATGCACGTAGCATGAGATACTTTTGAAGTTGCGTACTAATTATAGTTTTTCATTTCGAAACTAAGATATGTATACAGTTCGGTTAAGGTTCTGGATTCGAATTTTGGTAATAATATCTTTTTGTATGAAAAGTGTTTTTGTATTCTATTTGTTATTAATATTCATAGCATAGTCTCTCCTTAGACAGTTCATTATTATTTCTGTAAATAACAACTCTTCTTTTTTGTCTTTTGATGTTGACTGTACTGTATATAAACGGTAACATGATCCTAGTAACCTATTAGTTGGATTGTTGTAAAACCCCTAATATTAGTCGGCAGCTAATTAATTTGCTGACTTACTGTCTATAGACAGCCAAACATGCCTAACAGGCAGACGCCACGCCCATTAAATGGTTGGCTCATCGAACCCTGTTGTTTTATGTTAATAGAATATTAATAAGAGCCCTAAGGGTAGGTATACATGGATATCTGAAATACTTAGGCAACTTTTGGGTTAGTGAACCCCTTTAAATAATATTAAAAACAAAACTTAGCCAGACGGGAATTCTATAATAAATATTTATTTCTTATCACAAACTCTGAGTTTATGACTTATATATACTAACTAATATGAGATACGTTTGTGTAAGACTGATGACTGTAATAGGTGAAAATACAGTTTAGCAAAGGTCATCTGACTCCCACCGCCCCTGATATTTCAGGCAATGGAGATCGAGTTTAGATGTGATGATATAATAATAGAATTAAAATTGCAAAGATGAGATGGTATAACTAATTGAAATTATAACTAAGTATAGATTTTTTATATTAAAATACATAGTTAGTGTTTCCTTATGTGTTCGTTCATGCATATGTTTGTGTGAATGTGTGTTTCTTTGTATCTCACGTGCACATGTGTGCGTGCGTGCGTGCGTGTGTGTGCGTGCGTGTGTGTGCGTGTGTTAGAGTGTGTGTGTGTGAGTGTGTTAGTGTGTGTGTGTGTGTGTTAGTGTGTATGTGAGTGTGTGTGGAGTGGTGTGTGTGTGTGTGTACACGTACGTACACCGAAAGAAATTAGTGAGTAAGAATGAGTGTGCGTGAGTGTGACGGAGAATTTATGTGGTTATGGCTGCGATGTGAGTAACTCAATTTCTGATGCGCATAGGAATATTTGTGGGAATAGAGCAATGAGTTTTACTTTAAGAGCACAAGCAGCTATATTAATTAAGAGGCATGACCCGGTACGGATTTGGAAGTTACTACTTGGAACGTCGTATGACCTAGTTGTACTATTCTGGCTGTTCTATTGTTGGTTACACACCGACACGGTACTAAAATAATTTCAACAAATATAGGATAGTCGTGAATATTAATGGCAATAAATTAAATTTTAGTGTCTAAAAAATTATTATTAGAATAAATTCAACTTGTCTTAGGTGACTGGCGGATACCCTTTAGTGGCTGTATTTTATTTGAAAGTTACATCTAGAGCATCGGAATCGGTTCCAAAATAAACGAGAATTCCCGGTTCTGAGGGTCACAAAAAGAACCGATTCTAAAATATCGAAACCCGGTTCTTTCGGTTTTAAAAAATATATTATGAAGGTAAAACATTATATTGCTAGCCCACAAAGATACGTTGTATCTGCAGGTTGTAGGCAGTAAATAACGCAGAACGTGAGTTGTACTGTGTTTTTATATTATATTTATATTATAATAGCAAAAGAAAGTTATCAATATTGTCAGACTTACTAAGATTATATTTGAAAATTTTGTGTTCCAACATTTAAAAATATTTAATAAATGTTTAAAGTTTTGTAAAGATGAGCTGTGACACTCAGGCTAAATTACTTAGTTAATACATTTTATAAAACTGATAGTTGCCAAATAGATTGATTGTTTTTTAAGTATAACAATTACAAGTGCTTGTGGTTTGCAACTAAATGTTTAATTTTATGATCCTTTTATATTATCTTTACGAGTTTTACTACGTTTATTCATAAACATTTATACATTCGTAAAAATAACGGAAAGAACCGGGTATCCGGTTCTTGATAGCGTTTGCAACCGAAAACCCGGTTCTTGAAAATAATGGTCGGTTCTCGATGCCCTAGTTACATCTTTTACTAAATGCATACGATAACATATGCGCGGTACTTATAGCAAACAAAAAGGATTTTAATAAAACCTATCGCACAAAAAACGTAACGCTGTCGTATCACTAAATTTTACTCTTCATGTTTGGAAGTAAAACTTCTTTACGCACGCTTGACTTGGCGAACAAGATGGTGAATGCGTAACAAGAGCGTTACGAAAAGTGTGATCGGGCGAAGCGAACGGAAGTTGAGGAGATATAGATATAAGTGAGTGGATATAGAAAGAGAGTGCTACGTTTCGTATATTACTGTAGGGGCAAGAGAGAGAGGTGCGAGCAATCATTTTCTTTCTCTCTTTCTCTCATAGCCAGTTACGTTTCGTATATCTAATACATATATGGAGCTAAAGGAGTTTTACTTCAGTCGTGTAGTCTAAAGCATATTTGTTTTTTTCATACCAACTCCAAAAAATGGGTCTTATTTTCCGGATGTTCTCGCACAGACTCGCTCGGATGCGTGGTTCAATGTACTGTGAATACCGCCTTGGTTTTCAATTGCGTGGTCACAATCGGGTGGGTTGGAAAGACGACGTCGTACTGATTATAATGTTGACGTGCTGTGGGGATATTGTATTCAATAACGCTTCATTCAGGGTTTGCGCATTCAAGCTTTATTTTTTTATACAAAATTATCGATGCAAACGTGTCGACATTACGAATTCTTATTTTGAATTGAGGACGATGTAAAAATATAGTCAATAGTCAATGAGGGTAGTTCAGAATAAGAACAATGAGGCTTGTGTTATTTGGGTACTGATAGCCAAACGTGTATGCTACATAAATATGTTAATATATAAACACATATAGGACAGGTACAAAGTGTGCGTAAATTATACAAAGCAGATCATTACCAGGGACCGTTTCGATTTGCAAGTACGTTCACTCCTGTTCAGACAAACCCTTAGTATTATTGGTGAACGATTAGATGTAGTCTTTTGTTTTATTTACTCATAGACACTCATAGTATATCTTTTACAGACAACGGTGATTTATTGCGCTATCAACAAGTATTGTACTAAATCGATTAGACGGAAATCCAAGATTTTAGAGTCAAACGACATAATTCATTAAGGCCAATTTTTGTAATTGATAATTTAACCTTGTAAGTCCTGTGTTTTTTTAACATCAGTAGTCATAATTATCTCCCGGTTGTACTATACCAAGTACATATGAATTAAAACTTCAGACCGCGACAAAGACTTGTTGGTTTTAGGCAATTACTTTTGTCTGTTTTTTTACGGTATGTTTGTGATGTATAGCACCACCTTAAGAAGGAAAACATTGAAAATATTATATTATAAAAATATACTGATTGTTATTTTGGTAAGTACGTTAGGTGGTTATCTATGTACCTAGTTAAATTGTCAGGTCTGAACTGCTATCATTAATTTGTACTTGTACAAGTACGCGGGGACTTACGAGGTAAATAAACAAATATCTTTTGCTCATTTGTGTAACGTAATGTGTTTTTATCGTAAACAACTTATTTTATTACCGTTTATTTAAAGTGCCAACCCTACTGTAAAACAAACACCCCGGTACGAAATGTTTACACCGAGCCTTTCGAATTGCATGAAATGACTGGAGTATGTATTTTGTTTGCTTGCTTTTATTTATATATATTTTAAATGAAGCAGGCAAATAGTAGCTATGTGAAGGGTCTTTTTTATTACAAAATGGGCTTTCATTTTACTATATTCTGAACATTAAGAAGTATACGATGTAGCGAGCTTGTCCAGAATCAGTCTATTCATTCGAGCTAAAAAGTCGGGTCAGGAAAATCAAGGTCTTTAGCTGTACCCATATCAAAATATGACTAAACGAACTGCGAACTTCGTATTCAATCGCGGAATATGAACTAAGGAGCTATGATTGTCTACAATATGTCTTGACGTCAGTGGTAGAGAGAGGAAGGCGAAATGAGCTCACGCAGTTCAAGAGCTGGTCTCCGAGGTGTAGAAAATGCCGAGACACAGACAGTCGCAACAAGACCGTTAAGTGTACGTCGCAGTGCTGTCAGTCGCGGATGCTGCGTCGAAACGAATGGTCACGTTTGTAAATAGTTGTTACAATTAATTAAAATGAGGTTTTCACTATATTAATAATAAAGCAATCCGTACGTGTCGTAGCAGACGATAATATTTTTCAATAACATTTTTTTATTAACGAAGAGTAAAGACTTCTTAAAATGTTGATGTTTTTATTTTATTTGTAATTCAATCGATTATTTGAGAAATACAGAGAATCAAATAAATGTTTTTTTTTTTAATTTTACAAAAATCAAGAGTGGCACCCCTAATGCTCTAATGGAACTTAAGTATTTACGTCAATAAATAGGACTAGTTTCGGTACTGTTTTAGCTATATGTTTTCTGTGGTAAAGACAAGACTACATGAGGCAAATGTGCACATGGGCAAGGCGGTAAAGGAAGATCAACGCGAATTTACAGAAACCAAGTAGAAGTTGTCCTGAAAAACAAAAAAAAAAGGTAAAAAATACCATTACCGACGAGCTTGTATGAAAGGTCTGATGAGAGTAGAAGAATCGAGAGATGTATGTTAAAATCAGGGTTACCAGACGTCCCGATTTGGAAATCAAAATTTAATGCCCGCGCGGGACCTGTTTTTCAGGGATAACAAGGCTACAGGATAACTCTCAGACTATTGTTCTGTTGTTATATGAATAAAACTTTATTGACTTTGATTTTTGTTTTTAATATTTTTTTATTCAGAAGACGAAGAAGAATTATGCCTAACGATAAATCTGATTTAAAATATCATATTTTAAATAAAATACATTTTCTATGGCTGTTTTGCTATATATTGTTACGTAAACATAATTTAAAACTCATAAAGAAAGATAAATATTTAAAAACATTTGATTTTATACGTCTTTTTTACTATGTCCTGCTTACGACAAAAGATGCCTTAAAACTTTTTTTCACTTAAAAAGTTTCAAAAACCCAACTTGCCAAAAAAAAATCTCGCAACGCTGGTTAGGATCGTGGAAAGTGGAAATCTGTGATCTTTGCTTATCTCTACAGGAAAGGCGTGATATATGCATGTGTGTACTAATGCAATTTGATGTTCTGCCGTTTGTGTAGTCCCGAACAAGTGTAATGCAGTAAATCATCTCCGACCCTTAAAAACATACTTTTAGATTTTATACACAAAAAAAAAAATGTAAAATTATTAAGACTTTATTTTACATCTCACATTCTATTTTAACACGCGAAACTGTATTAATTTTTAATTCCTTTATGTTGATTTCAATACCGGATAAAAAAATGAAAAGACAGATTGGTTTTTCGTTTCCCTTTTAAACATTGTTCGTGGCAGCTTGTATAGAAAACAATCCCCTTTTTATTTGCCATTATTTGTTTGTTTGCTTGTATTTTTAGGTAAAGTTAACCAAGATAGAAATATATATATTTTATGCAATAAGAACTTGATTTTTTTAATTAAGTTTTCTTTAATTTACTAGATTAAGGACATGTTTTAAGATAAATTATTATAATAGAAAAATACTAGAAAAAATCGACTCGGGTCACAAGTAAATGTTTCTATTCGATTTTTTCTAGTATTTTTCTATTATAATAATTTATCTTATAAGATCGCATTGAAAATGCATAAAATATATAAAAATTATAAATCTAACATGGCTGTTTCATCTTAATCGATTGACCAAACATTTGTAAAAATGTTTCTTTCGAATACGAGAGGATGTTCCTCTCATTGATGAAACAACGCTGGCCTACAGCGTAAAATCAGGAAGGTACTAGAAAATTTCGACGAGTGTTCGCAAGGCTCGGTAGCTCAATTGGGAGAGCATTGGACCGGATTTCCAAAGGTTTCGGGTTCGATTCCCGTCTGAGATTCACTTGTGACCCGAGTCGATTTTTTCTAGTATTTTTCTATTATAATAATTTATCTTATAAGATCGCATTGAAAATGCATAAAATATATAAAAATTATAAATCTGACATGTTTTAACTTAAAAGAAAAATTCCTACTTCTTATTTTACTCGTATTTAAAAATGAAAGTTTAAACTTTCAAATCCAAATACTTTGAAATAAGGAAACTGATTCTGATGATATTTATAGACTTAAGAGAGATACATTAATCGAAAAAATTTACGTGGTGTTTTATTTAAAAATAAATAAAATAAATTTTATGTAATTATGGAACTCTTTAAACTTATTGTTAAAAGTATAATAAACTTATTATTAAAAGTATAATAGGATGAGATTATTATACTTTAAAAAAATAAATTATTTAAAGTATAATAATCTCGTCTAAAATGTTTTTCACCAATTTTTTTGACTTTTTATCTTCCTCGAATGTATAACTTTAGAATTGGGGACGATTCTGTCTGACTCGGTACTAAATGAGTGCCAAAAAGTAGCACTATATTTGTTTATGTGTTTATATGTAGCTATATTAATAATAGTTTTGAAAACAAAGTACATAATTCCAGGCGAGAACTACTGCCGACAAACCAGTTTGGCATACATATCTATGTAACGTAATGTAATTTTTGAAGTAAAAAAAGAAATAAAAAAAAAAAACAAGATTCGGTTCAGTCCCTGATCTCGAAGTATTGGTACTTCAAAGTTTGAATGATGCGAAGTTACTCTCTTTAAGTGGTAACTAAAATTAGCCAAAAAAAAAAAGTTTTTATTTTTCGCCACTTCATACTTCCCGCAACATGTTAAGGTATGACCCAAACTTTACAGAGTACAGTTCCCTCAAACCAAGTTTGAAATAGAACCGTTGCTACCTGTAAGTTCGCGCGTCTCATTTCCAACCATCCCCCAACAACCTGCAAAGGGCATAGGGTGAAGGACGTCCGCCGAAAGATCGATACTCACCACCTATCAAACATTATCAACCTTATCCTCAAAGCGTAAAGTCCAATATACAAATTACACTTACAAGTGTACGCGGATTTGAACCTAAAGTGTCTAGAGATAGAGTAGGTTACACAACAAATCTAATCGAACGCCTGATGACCTGTTGGTCGCAATGTTTTCCTACTGTTTCTGTATTCTAGACAGGCCTTTTCACTCACATTTTCTATTCCTGTCTATTGTAGAATTAGAATAAATTTTCATTGCAGCCTGTATATATCGTAATTTGTAACGTCTTTTTTATTAAGTTATACAGCCTATTTAGTTTTAATTTATTTTGTTATAACTTTAATTTTGGTTTTTAACTTAGAATTTAAATTGCATTTAAATTTACTTTACTTAAATTTAATTTTTTTTTTCGAAATTTTTTGTTTGTTTGTTGACTGTGACTTTTGTTATGTGAATGTTGTACACGCCTGTTATTGGTGTTCACATCAGATTTTATAATATGATTGTTTTCACTTTGATGTCTTAATGTGTTCACTGTTGATATGTCTTAACTAAATAAATAAATCAGATCGGCTCCATGTCATCATAATGTTGCATTGTCACGCAATGTACAAATGCATGCAAAATTTCAGCTAAATCAGAAACCGGCAAGTGGGTGAAATTTGACTTGCAATATTTGGAACGGTGACAATATAAGGACAGGTGAAAGTAAATTAAAGCATGTAAAATAACTTACTTTCAGTTTCAGTAAATAAAACATTTAATACGTCTACATACCTTTATTAAAAAGTTTATCGAAATTATAACAAAAATATCATGCTTCTTATTAAAGAAAAAGTCTATATCTTCAACATGTTTCAATAACAAAATGGTTCGTAAGGATTTCTTTTATACAAATCATGTTGAAGTTATTAAAGGAGAATGGAAGAAGCCTGTGTATTTTCAGAAGGCTTAACTTTACATGTAGGATTTTATTGCTCTAACAAGGTTAATAAAATAAGTAATGGTAAGATATTATCTTATAACTTTTGTTATAAAGCTGGAGATGATAAATTGCTTTAAAACCTTACCTCAAAATAGCTTTGCTTAAATTTTATTTAAATTAATGTATTTATACTTTACAATAATACCTCAGCGATAAAATTAATATATAAAAATGCATTACATTATACAAGTTTTTTACTATAGAAATATTAAATTGCAAATTAAAGGACATCGTCTCCTGTACATATTGCTCTATACCCTACCAACAGGATTCATAATGTACTTTTAACAGATTCGTTGCGGATGGCACGCCATACCATCGCTCTCTTTTTGAGTGTGGCGTTAGGCACGGGAGCCGTGTCATTTTTAAATCGATTATAACTCCTTCAAATCAACTTTTAGGGAAATCTACCCAGATATCTTCATTTTTCATGTGAATAAAACTCGAAGCTTTCGTTTCTGGTAATTGTATGTCGGTAGGAATCTGTTACATAAGGTATTTACCACCTTTGTAAACTATGGAATGCAATAAATTTATTAATTATTATTATTATCTCTTACATATTACGATTTGACAGCTAAGTTTGTTAACAATCAGGTGACGTCATGACATTAAGTTACATACACGAGTTTTTGACCTTTTGGTTGGCTTTTTGTTCATTTAAATTTTGATGGTGATTTTTTATACAAATAAGAGAGATTAACAAAGAAATTAATCAAATGGCAAATGTTTTATACTATACCAAACTATTTGACATATTTTCGTAAATCCTTTAAAATACTCTATTGTGATGAAATTCATCATTAATTATATATAATTTATATAACACACCAATGCAATATACTATCGTAACAAAAGCAGTATTTTTTAAAATATTTTTTGTAATTTCATGAAATTACTGCAAGAAAAACATCAACTTGTCGCAGATCTCCGTTTCTTTATATAAAAACAATTTTGTTTATGCAAAATGGTAATGCAGATGAGCGTTTTGTTTTAGCAAAAGAAGAATATATAAATTGTATTCAAACAAGGAAATTAACTACATAATTATGACCTCTAAACTTCACAAAAGCAGATTTTGTAACATTAATTATTTAGGTAATTAGGAGACTTGAATATTAAAAGTCGCCATCTTTTAAGCTTAATAAGAATCTCTTTTTTGAAGTTATTAACAGTTGTATTAATTGAAAATAATAAGCGCTTATTAACATCGTTTATAATGCGCACAGCAAAGGACTGGGACCCTCCCTGCGTAAATACAGATTTCCGAATACTTATAACTTGCCCGTTTTTAAAGCCCGGATGAATAGGCACCTTCTGGGTTAGCTTGTTCCATCGTGCATCCTGTCTTGGCCCTCGGTCTTGATTGGGATCACGAACGAACCCATTCAAAAAAAAATTTACAATCTTTTTTTTATATGAAATCTTGACGTTTAGACTTCTTAACACGAGCCGTAATCACAGGATAACTAAGGTGGGGTAGGTAAGGTAGGCCATTATGGCCTACCTTATATAATTAACAAAGCCTTATATATATTCATATAACACAAAACAATAGGTCATTATGGCGTACATTACCTACCTCACCTTAGTCATCTTGTGATCACGGTTCGTGTAAAACGGTAGGATTAAATAAAAAATAAACGTATGGTTTATTTCGTAAAAGAGATTTTATTGAAACGATAGGCTCTAAAGTTGTAAGAACTAAATATATTTTTAAGCTATATTGTAGCAAAACAAGTCTATTGTTATGTTGATATTAGGGGTTAAAGTATGAAATTGCCGATTTGTACTGAAAATCTATATTGTTTATTTTTTAAATTTTTAACAAATTTATTTAATCAAAATAGTTGCCATTATTATCTATACATTGCTGCCATCTAATGGGAAGGTCATTAATGCCTTTGCGATAGAATTCCGACGATCTAGACTGCACAAACTGTGTGAAAGCATTTTGTACTGCCTCCTGGGAAGAAAACTTCTTGTCACGTAGATAATTGTCCAAATCACGAAAAAAATGGTAGTCCGTTGGAGCAAGGTCTGGTGAATACGGAGGATGACGAATGGTTTCTAACTGCAGTTCCTGAAGGGTCAAAATGGTTTCTCGTGCTGTGTGAGGTCTCGCGTTGTCGTGGAGCAATAATGGTGAAGATCGATTCATGAGTCGGGGCTGTTTTACTGCTAGTTTTGTCAACATGGTTCGGAGTTCGGCACAATAGACATCTGCCGTTATTGCTTGACCAGATCGGAGAAAACTATAGTGAATAACACCATGCTGAGACCACCAAACAGTTACCATTACCTTTTTATTGGTAAGTTTTGCTTTAGGACACTGTTGTGGCATTTGACCTGGGGTCAGCCATTGCATTTTTCTTTTCCGGTTATCATAAAGAATCCACTTTTCATCACATGTTACAATTCGATCCAATATTCCTTCATTTCTGTACCGGTTCAACAAGGCAACACAAGTTTCAACACGCGTTTCTTTCTGCAGATCAGTCAAATCATGAGGCACCCATTTTTCGTATTTTTTTATTTTATTGATTTGACGCAAGTGAGTCAATATTGTGGGTAAGGTAACGTTAAACCATGCCGCTAATTCCTGGGTACTTTGACTAGGATCGGCTTCCACTATCTCTCTTAATTCATCGTTATTTACCTGTGTGGGCGGTCTTCCTCGTGGCTCGTTCTTTAAGTCGAAATTTCCATCACGAAAGCGTTTAAACCAAAATCGCACGGTGCGTTCATTAGTAGACCCCTCTCCAAACGCAGCATTGATATTGCGGGCTGTTTCTGCCGCGTTAGTTCCGCGTCGGAACTCGTATTCAAAAATAACTCGAATTTTCGCAGTATCCATCTTTCTTGTCTAAATTGAATAACAAAAACAATTGAAAGTCGATATTCAAATGTTTTACATTTTTTAAAAAAAGAACATCATAGAAACCATTTAAAAAAAGTTTCATTCGAAAACCTCAAACCATGAAGATTCTATGTCAATTCAAAGAACCTATTGCAATAAAACGGCAATTTCATACTTTAACCCCTATTATTTTTTTGTTTTAGGTCAAATAGAACCTTTTTTCAAAATGACCGTTTTCCAAAATGTCCCTTCTTCGTAAAGTTGACGAAAGTAAATAAACACTAAGGTTAAAAATAAAAATAGCAGCTGTAGCCGGTCTTTTAGGTATCTTAGGTGGCCTTATCGGTTTTGTTTTAGGATTAATATTATTACGATTATTAAATAAAAGTTATAAACATATTGTTGCAGACGTTTGAGAAGGTTTCTCGCATTTTTTAAAACCATATTGTTGGATATACGGCCTTTTTAGAAAATTTGAATAACAAATTGCGGTGATTAAGTCTATTTTTGTCTGAACTGACCTAGGAACACACGCTATTATTAGAAGATTAGCCAACCATAGACCAACGCACCACAAGTAAGAGTCAACTTTTGCCTGACTTGGCATAGATATTAGGAACTGCCTTCGCCAAACATGTAAGGAAGAGTCACTTAGAATAAAAAAAAAAATATACTTTTTACTAAAACTTACGTTTAAGAAAATCGATGACGCATGGACAAGCGCGTTCCGCCTATGCTTTCGGATACGAAGCAATTTTTGAAAGGGTCAATTATTGGATGGGTGATCAGAAAATATTACCTTTATCTCTGTACTTCGGAGATTACATTTTTACCACCTATTATTTATTTACTCTTTTTTAATTTCATAATTTAATCAAATCAGTGCTTTGCTCTCAGAGCAAAGGAATCGCTGTGCTTTTTCCCTTTGCGTTGTTGCGGCACGCACGCTTAAATTTAAAATTATATACCTATATGTTCAGATTAATCGTTGTAACCGTATGTGTGTCTTATGATGCAAATAAACTAATTATCTATCCATCTATCTTATTCGTCACCGTTGTATTGCTGTGACGACCGTTTGGTGCAACGGTAGAAATCTTGGCTTTCTCACTGAGCGGTCTTGGTTTCCAGTGCCTAAAGGGGCTGATGTTTGTATGATAAAAACGAGCGTGTATTTACGGGAATATATATCTTTGAATCTTGCATATCTATGCGTCATATATGTATATCTATCCGTTAGCCTAGTATCAATAACAAAGACCTTGCAGTGATTATTTTCATCTAGCCTAATAGGTGTTAGTATGAATAATATTATTATTTTACTAGCTGATCCGGTAACGCGTTACTATGGTAACACGTAAACAATGAAAAAAGTGGGGGGGAAAAGAGCGGACAGACAAACAACAAATTTGTGTTCTTAGATTATAGATTGGTTGAAGTTGGGTAGTCCCATTTTTAAGGTGGGCAATAACTCAGTAGCTTAGCAGTTATAGCGTCTAACTAAGAAAGACGTAGGCTCAAAACCAATCCCACTTGAAATAATACGATGACGACCACAATGAAATGAACCATTACACTACTATTAAAACAGAACAGGGAACAGAACCCTAAAAGAACGTCTACGTTACCTACTAAATAGTTTGCCCGAGGACATTCGCCTTGAACCTAAAAAGTCTAAGAAAATGTTTAAATGGCATGGCCGGGTTAGCTAGTAATCTATACATATAAATAAAATTGGAGTTTCTGTTTGTAATATTGAAATAACCGTTTTTAACTACATGCATATGAATATTTATGCGGTAAATAAACCAAAATAACATTTTTTTAAATTTTTGTCTGTCTGTTTGTTCCGGCTAATCTCTGAAATGGCTAGACCGATTTTGACGGGACTTTTATTGGCAGGTAGCTGATGTAATAAGGAGTAACTAAGGCTACTTTTATACTAGAAAAATCTTTTATTAAAAAAAAAATTACTGTGCCACACAGCAACGCGTGGCTGGGTCAGCTAGTATAATATATATATATATATAATAACTGACGTTCTTCTTGCTTTCTTCTTGTCAGTTAAAAGACATCTTGGTAGGTAAAAAATGTTGAACGATTCAAAACAACTTATTTTAAGTGCATTTGAATAAAGTTATTTTCGATTCCATTTTCTACTTCAAAAATAGTTAAGAAAGTCGTTGCGGTCTTGATCAATTTGTATGTATTACTTTGCGTTGTTATGATGCCTGTCCCCAATTGATTCATCAGGCGTGGGTCAGCTAGCAGTCAAATGAACCTACTCTGTGTTATCATCATATATTTACCTAATCTGTGTTCGCTATGCAATTTACGTCAGAGTTTTTAATATACAGAATACGATTTTTTTGTATTGAACAGATTATTGAAAGTCAAAAGGAAAGTTTTGTTGGAACAGCGCACTTTTAAATACCTACCTATATATTTGAAAAATTTATGTATGTAAATTTATGCATAGATTAAGCCTCTTAGTTTCATCAATCCTTTGGTAGTTTTACTGCATAAAAAACGTTGGTAGTATTTTTATTATTTTTGGATTAATAAGTAACTTATTTGAATATATTTAAACTGTAGTTATGTAGAGTCAGCAAAAAGAGATAAGTAAGAAAGAGCATTACAAAGCATGCCGAGTGCAGCTAGTATTAATTATGTAAACATACAAGACCGTTTGGTACAACGGAAGCGGTCCTGGCTTTCGCACCGACTGTCCTGGTTTCGAGTCTCGGAAGGGGCAGATGTTTGACTGATGAATACGAGCATTTGTACCTAAGTCATGGGATTTTATTTTTGTTACATAGTTATTTGTCATATCACGACCTTCATGGTGGACAGTTTTATGATAACGCCAATCCGAGATCCCGGGTTCGATTCCCAGCCGGGTCAATGTAGAAAATATTTTTTTCTGTATTGGCCATTATCTGGGTGTTGTGGTACCATTATTGTTAATAACTATTCAGAGCAATCTGATGTTGTCTAACATTTATTGAAGTATTTATATCTAACTAGCTTTTACCCGCGGCTTCGCCAGCATTTTTTTTTTCAATAAAAAGTATTTTATGTTACTTCTAATACCTCCAAGAATATATGTACGAAGTTTCATGATGATCGGTTTAGGAGATTTTGCGTGAAAGCATAACAAACAAACTTACATTCACATTTATAATATTAGTAGGGATTATATGTATATGTCTATCCATTAGTCTAGTATCCATAACACAAGTGCTACAGTGCTTACTTTGATCTAGACTAATTGATTTCAATGTGAGAAATATTATTAGGTATGTTATATTTAGTTTCGAAAACGTTATTTCTGGCAAGATTGACGTCGCGTTTGCCTTCTAATTATAAAAACATTTGTCAATATTTTCATTTATTTTTAGAATGGCAATCTGCGAGTTCACATTCTGTGCCATAGAGTCGCGTAATGAAAGCGCCAATTAGGAAGCGTGACGTCATCGTTACAAAAATAAACTCTTTTTATACGTAATCTATGTTTGATGTGTTTCTATGTTGTGTGATTGTTTTTTTTAATTATTATTTTGAATGGATTAGGTCTAAATCCCAATCAAACCTGGGGGCTAAGACAGGATCCACAATCAAACGAGTTTACCCAGGTGCCTATTCACGCTGGCTTTAAAAACGGACGGGTATAAGTAGGGTGGGTGCACCAGTGCCACAC
Source organism: Calamotropha paludella (assembly GCA_927399485.1). NCBI lineage: Eukaryota > Metazoa > Arthropoda > Insecta > Lepidoptera > Crambidae > Calamotropha > Calamotropha paludella. The sequence continues at coordinate 25,979,341 of OV656812.1, forward strand.
CAGGAACCAGTAGTGCACCATTTCTAATTTCACATCAAAATATTAACCTTCTGTCGAATTTCCCACCACTTTTTTTACATTTGGTAGCACTGCCGTACTTCTGTTAATCATATAATCATAAATAAAAGTAATAAACACGCCATCTACAACAGTAAAAAATGCATGATTCGAAACGACAATCGTTCACTTCGTTTCGGGCGGCCATATTAGTAAGCGACAAGTTGACGGTAAGTTTTGTTGAATCTTTTAAATCTTTTTTTATATCAATTGCTGTAACTTTTTTTCCAATCAACTATGTAATATATTGTGTAAAGCAATAATATTACGTCTTATTTCATCAGAAAATGCTAATTAAAATCAATAGTTGTCATTGGTAAACTAATGGAACACGAATTAAATGATTTTCCAGTAATATTCCATTTGGTCTACAACTGGTGATATAGCTTTTTGATAATTTGTTTATTTTTTCTTTTACATTTATACTTACTTAATATACTGCAATAAAATATTATAAAAAACTATTACAATATCCACATTGTTCCAGTTGCAGACCAGTGGTTTATTACTGGTTATATCTATACTACGAGTTTGTTCCAGCTATTGACCACCTACATTTTTTTAAAGACACAATGCCGCCGAAAAGAACTTTTTTTAATTATAAGGAGGAGGATGTGTTTAAAGCGATTGACGAAATAGGTAAAGGTGCAAAAATTAGACAAACGTGTCGAAAATACAACATACTCCACACTATGGTTATATATAAAATAAAGTTAAAATATCCAGTTCAACGATAAAAGGGGCCGCCCATATTGACCAAGCAAGAAGAATCCTTGCTGAAAACTTGGATAATAGCGATGGCAAAAAAAGGATTTCCAGTTAATAAAGAAATGGTAGTTGACACTGTTAAGAAAATTATAACTGAAGAGAATCAACCATATTTTTAAAACGACATCCAGATATAGCTGCGTGTTATGCGGAATCTATAAACATTACTAGAAGTCTGGTAACAGAAACTGCTTTGAAAAAGTGGCATAAAAATTTAAAAGAATACCTAGTTGCTGAAGGCGTAGCTGACATCTGAAAAGATCCCGAAAGGATTATTAATGCAGATGAATCCGGATTTCAAACAAGCCCGTCCTCTGGTTTAGTGTTAGGCCCGTGAGGCTTTAAATTTTTTTATAAAATAAAATGAGAAGGAGAACATAACCGTATTAGAAACTTTTGCAGCATCTGGTACCATATTACCACCCTTGATTATATTCCCATATGCACGAATACCATCTCAAATCGTTAGACAAATTAATAAAGATTGTAAGTAAGTCAGACAAGGGATTGATGACATCATAAATTTTTGACGGCTTCATAGCAAATACTCTGGTCCTGATAAAAAGTTGTGATGATTGTTACATATAAAAAATTTTAATATTTGAAATAAAAATATTCTTCATTAAAAGAAATCGTTTTATTTATTGGTTCACTATTGGCTCAACGTCTGGTCTATTGCTGGTACAATCTGGTCAACCTTAGGCACATTGCGACTTTCCACATTCATTTTTAAATAAAAAGAAACCTAACAGCTATTAAGAAAAATGGAATAAGCTACATGATTCTATGGTAGACAAGGAGTACGTAAATCTTTTTTTGCAATGATTGTTGTAATAATTGAGTCACAATATCAAAATTACTTTTAAAATGTCGCTTAATCGGTTTGTTACTGGTACACCCACCCTACTCGGAAATACAGACGCAGAGAGGGAGTTCCATTCCTTTGCTGTGCGAATTATAAAAGATGTGAATTGTTTGTGGATAAGAAACCATCACAGAGTATTCAAGAAAACGGCTGACAAATTATGTTTAGTGACTTAATAACAATGGCATAGGTATTGTTTTTGCATTCACTCGAGCAAGGTACTATCATATTCGAACAATTACTTAAGTGTCTCGTTAGAAGAGTTCCAACAGCAACGCACATCACAGCAGAGCATTGATAACAACTTTTCGCGCAAAATGCGTTGGATTCAGGGCCTGTAGCCTGATTTTATACGATGCTAAAGAATTGTAAACCTAAATAACACACATACATATACTTACTTACTTTGCCCAAGTCAGGCAAATTAAGATTATAATTTAAATTTATGAGGCAAATATGCATAAGCAAGTCGGTGAAGGCAGATCAAGGTGAACTTTCAGGGACTAAATAGATGTCCAGGAAAGACCAGGGTAAAATAACCCTTAACCGACGAGTTTGTGTGAAAGGTCTGATTAGAGTTGAAGGAGCGAGAGACGTATCTCAGGACCTTGGAAAGTGGAAATCTGTGATCTCTACCTCTGCCTGTTTTTTTTTTCGTAGAAAATGGCATTAGGCATTCCAGATATGTGGGACTCTCCTCCATGCCCCTACCCGGCCGAGTGCCCGGGAAAGGGGCATGGAGGACCACTAAAAACTACGGCGTCCCAATACACAGTTGTGCGAGTCGCGTGGCCCCTTGCCGAATTCGGCCGCGACCCGGACCAGTGTGGGTCCGCGCTCGTCGGCGGACCTCGCCTATGCTCCGTAAGGGACGGAGCAACGGGGTGAACCGTGACGCCCTGAACACCTCGCACGCCTGAGGGCCAAGTGCAATGAAGCTGCCGGTCTCCCGCCCCGACAACCGCTGGCCCCCTTTTGGTGAGGAAAGGAATCAACCACACCCCTCGACCGACACCGACCTTCAAGGGACGAGACTCCCGTGCCCGTGATGATCACCTAGGAACAAGTTCCCGACCGCCATCACAGGCGGCGCGGTTGCCCCGCCCAATGCAGGCCGGAGGCGGCCGAGGTGTGCCTACGGCGTTCCCCCCCCACCTCATCGGGATGTGCGTCCGCGGAAGCCCCCGGAAACAAAAGTTCCCGGAGGGCTTCCGCGGTCGCCATCCCATCGAGCCCCCTCTCGGCCACGCCGGGTGATAACGGAGAACTACCTCTGCCTACCCCTTAGGGTTTAAGACGTGATTGTATATATAATGTTTCTCAGATTATAAAACAAATATTAACAACAGACATATAATTACAATCCTCTTAGTATAACAAATGTTGCTCAGCAACTTAAACAAAATAGCTTACATAAAAAAAAAAAAACATTTTTTTGTTCAAAACTTATCGAAATTTCGTCCATATCGTGAGAGCCGTTTCCGAATACGCGAAATAAAATATATAAAAGAATTGCTCTTTTAAAATAATTAGATTAACTTGAGTCCACGAGTTCCTGAGAAGTTCTTAACACACATCATACAGAAAACGAAGTTATCCTTTAAGGGTCTTAATTCTTTTTCTGACATTAGAAACTCGTATAAAAAAACTGATGTAATAATTTATTTATGAAACTTTCTGCGAATGTTCTCGTAATAAATAAGTTTTCTCTTAGAACAGTTTGTTATTTCAATACCCAGACAGTTGGTTGAACTTTAATACAATATTGCCTTTACCGGTATGTCTGACCTAGTAAACGTGTTGTCAATTGGGATTTTTAATTAATTAAAAATATAACATTTTATTCAATTCAATGTTTTTTGATACTCCACAATGGATGTATGGTCATTAATTTAATAATATAGTAGTAAATTATGAACCCTACCACATACAGTAATAATAAAGGATCTGGGCACAATTTAAAGTCGTTCAATAATATTTATTTTACAATAATTTTGTTATCATTATCACACATAATTTATATTTAATCCTGATGTTTCACAAGATGACTGAGGAAATGGTCGTCATATGTTTTCTACTACCTTCACGAAAGAACCCTAAATAAGTTGTTTCATTAAATTTGTCTGACAATAAAAACTGACTAGTAAGCTCAATAAATAGGTGCACACTTATTCAATTTTTAAAACGCAAATCCATGTTATGCTTATTATTGAACGAAAAGTAAATTTTATAGACGAAAACTAAACAGAAATAATTTAAAAGAAGCTTTGTAATATTCCGAACTCAACTCAGTCAGTTTGGACTATATTTCCAATTCTTGAACTGGATTTCAGACATTTTGGGATTTATTACAAATTAACATTATAGCAAAAGTGGTTTGAGGATGTTACATTATAAATAATAAAATAGCTTTATTTTATTCCACAAAACAGTAGTGATACATAAATAAAGTTAATAGAATTTGTTAAGTAATTTTTTTTTTATTAATGGAATTTTGTTTTGTGGACCCTCTCAGAGTAAAAGCCTCCTCCAATCAATTTTTTCCTGTCTTTGGCGGTGGGCAAACAGTCTCTTCCTGCGTTGGCCACAACTTCGCTCTGCCACCGGGCGCACGGGCGACCTCTCATAATGTCAGTAATGACAATACGTATATATAAATAACATAACTACTGAAAAGACAGACTTAACAGGGGGTGTTTGAAAGAGTGGAGGGCTCCCCTTCATTAGCTGCTTCCAACTGTGATGTGCGTGTGCATTGTCCGTTCCTCCTTCCTGATTTGTGTCAGGATATGAGAGCCGTCTGAATGTTATAAAATGGAATCTCCATAGTTGTCTGTAAACGTGGCGACAGTTTTTGTCACAATAATATTTTTATAGTAATATAATAATACAAATATGATGTTTTCAATATTTTCAATATTTTCAAAATTCTCAATGCCATCTTGTGTGGCAAATTATTTTTAAAAAGGTTATAAGAATATCTTGCATTTACCTGGAAATCAAAAGCATCGTGTTAAATTTTCAACGCTAATATTCTTTAACTGGTATTGTTTAGACGTTTCGATATCGATTTAAAGATTGCTATCTAGGCACAGATACGAGGGTGCACGCCCTTTTGTACACCCTGCTAGGGTTGTTGCTGGGTTGGTGAAGGTTTTTTATAGTACCAGCTCATGCGAATTTTGATTGTGGCGATTTTAGATTGTGATACCTACACGTCGCCGCACGTAACATAATTATAAAATATATATATATGGTACCTAGACAGGACATACAAAGAGTTAACAAAAATGTACAAAAAAAACAGAAACAGACTAAAACAAAATAAAAAAGAAAACAAAACAAAAAGGAAAATACAAAAACAAAATATAATATAAGATATAAAATACGTGTGTAAAAAAACAACCACGTCTCCGAGCCCTCAGATGGGATTCGAACCCACGATCTTTCGCAATCCGGGCGACTGCTCTGACCGCTGAGCTACCGAGACGCTGGCAAACGCGTCGAATTTTACAAACGTATTCCAACTTCTACTATGAGCTAGTATCGTTCCACCAATGTTGAACGCTAACTACCTTCAACATTGAAAGTAATATTTTTACAAATATTAAACAATCAATTAAGATGGAACCAGCTATAATTATGTTTTTATTTAATTTTTTGCATTCACAATGCAATATTTCTATAAGATATAAAATACGTGTGTAAAAAACAACCACGTCTCCGAGCCCTCAGATGGGATTCGAACCCACGACCTTTCGCAATCCGGGCGACTGCTCTGACCGCTGAGCTACCGAGACGCTGGCAAACGCGTCGAATTTTACAAACGTATTCCAACTTCTACTATGAGCTAGTATCGTTCCACCAATGTTGAACGCTAACTACCTTCAACATTGAAAGTAATATTTTTACAAATATTAAACAATCAATTAAGATGGAACCAGCTATAATTATGTTTTTATTTAATTTTTTGCATTCACAATGCAATATTTCTATAAGATATAAAATACGTGTGTAAAAAACAACCACGTCTCCGAGCCCTCAGATGGGATTCGAACCCACGACCTTTCGCAATCCGGGCGACTGCTCTGACCGCTGAGCTACCGAGACGCTGGCAAACGCGTCGAATTTTACAAACGTATTCCAACTTCTACTATGAGCTAGTATCGTTCCACCAATGTTGAACGCTAACTACCTTCAACTAAAAAACACCATCTGAGGGCTCGGAGACGTGGTTGTTTTTTACACACGTATTTTATATCTTATAGAAATATTGCATTGTGAATGCAAAAAATTAAATAAAAACATAATTATAGCTGGTTCCATCTTAATTGATTGTTTAATATTTGTAAAAATATTACTTTCAATGTTGAAGGTAGTTAGCGTTCAACATTGGTGGAACGATACTAGCTCATAGTAGAAGTTGGAATACGTTTGTAAAATTCGACGCGTTTGCCAGCGTCTCGGTAGCTCAGCGGTCAGAGCAGTCGCCCGGATTGCGAAAGGTCGTGGGTTCGAATCCCATCTGAGGGCTCGGAGACGTGGTTGTTTTTTACACACGTATTTTATATCTTATAGAAATATTGCATTGTGAATGCAAAAAATTAAATAAAAACACAAAATATAATAATCAATAAGACTTTATAATTAACAAAATACTTGCAACTATAAACTTACAATGTCGTCGTATGTGTTATATTGAATTTTTAACATAGAGATCTAAATGCGAATTAGTATTGGAACTTACATTACGCTTTGCAGTTTTTGGTTTTTCAGCAATATCGCTGGTTTGCGAGAATATCGACGCAACTCAAAAAACTGTCAAATTAAACTAAATATGCCAACGATCCTAAATCTTTGATATTTTGTAGTGAACAGAGACACAACGCAGATATCGTCGTTATAAAGCCACCGTTCGCTCGAAAGAGATACAATTACATTTTTTGGTATGCGATAAAAGATTTAATAAGAAATTTGAAAACCTTATTCTATAAAATCAAAAGTTCTTAGTTCCGTCGCTATTCTCGAAAACCAGCAATATATACAGAGATATCGGCATATGGATGGAGAGAACGGTCCCTGGTACAGATCACGTAAGCCGGAGGATGATCTTCTTTTTCATCATCTTAATTGTAAGACATTCCCTAAACATAAAAGATAAAATAAACTTTCTTAAATGTCAGTATTTGCAATGCGTGTATTGAACGTCAAAGCTACGCCATGGCTACGAAATCCTACGTCCAGAGACTTTGTACCCAGAGAAAGCCGCAAGAAACTCGACAAGAGCTGATTTTTTCTCCCTTTTTATGAGGATAATCCTTCTAAGATAGAAGATAATTGCACGATCACGCTTGGCAGGCGGGTTTTTTTATGTGCTATTGATGTTGGTCGCAGATGACCTCAACGATACCCTTGAGGCGCCCTATGGTTACCCTGTGCTGCCTTTCCGGCTAGAGCGCCGTAGTGATTCTATGCTGGTTCGGAGACTCCCTCATGGGAGATTCCGTCCATCTTAAAAACTACTATGGTAGCTCTCTACTCTCGGGACGGCAAAATCCTTAAATTTACCTCAATTTAAGGATTTTGCCGTCCCAAAACCCGGTATCGTTGCTTGGCACGTGGGTATGAGATTGCTGTATAAAACCATAATTTGGAAAAAAGTTGCTGACCATTTTATAGTCTTAAGTGCCTCCAGTATCATTAGTTGCCTTTCACGGCACTTAAATGTAAAAGGTTGGTACTTTTCTACTCTGCCGGACACCATACGGTTTAATAACTTCCCTTTGGCCCTTCTATAAGGGTGCTTAAATACTTAAGTGCTTGCTCACAATTCGTTCTGCGTACTTAACTCCCAATCTCATCTTTATTACGAGAAATTTCAGTTACGGTTCAATAGTTCAAGAAATTACTACTGAGATACAAAAATAACTAGGAGATTTATGACTTTTATATTTTTGGGATTTTATATGCTACCTAGAAAAGCTCGCCCTTTAAAAATAACTTGTGAGCCCATTCTAGTATTTTTCTGTTAAAATTTAACTATGAAATTGGTTTAATATATTTAACAACCCTAGACTCTGCATTGTTGCTATAATGTCAGCTTTTAATTACGATGACAACGGAGAGAAATCGCGTGTATTTTTATTTTACTATTTTATCGTAACTTTCAACTCTCTTATGCTACTGACTTACTGACTATGACTACCTTTCTGTGAATGGGTGTTTTATTTTTTTTTACAAATAATTATATTTGGATTTGATTTCTAATGAATACCTAAATAATCCCTGTCTCAGTGTTTGACTGCGATGAACTCCGAAAGTACTCAACCGATTTTGAGGATTTCTTTTTTCATTTTGCTGGATTTGTTTCGACTTAGGACATAGGACATTTTAATTTATATCACAACAGGTGTGGCCGGTCAGCTAGTAATTTATAATTTTTTTTTTGTGAAATGAATTCCAAGTTAAGCATTTAAAGTTATTTTAATTTTGTTATTACATTGAATTTTAATTTGATGACATTACAAGAAAACCATTATATCTTTAGAAAAATCTTGATTGAAATGAACTTTAACGAAAGATGGGTGGCCAAAAAATATATCTCGTCCCCCTCCTTACTTCGGAAGGCATATTGAGCTGTTAGTCAAGGCTGCATCTGCAGTCGTTACGAGGCATAATGGGCCCACACGTGGTAGGATATGAGCCACGTTTTCGTTCATAAGGAAAGCCTGTGACATTAGCTAATGATAATACTGTTACGACGTAAGTCCGTGACGTATTATGCGTTTTCCTTTTTGTTTACAAAATCTAATTGAAAAGTAGCCACTGTGAATGATTTTTTTGCTAATAACAGATAGTGAAAAGTAACATGAGACAGATGATCAAAAAGTAATATTTTCACGAAAATATGTAACATCATTTTATTATATAATATATTTTATATATAAAACGAATCTAATACTGTGAAATTCGTAAAATTTTCCTTGTAGTAAAATGAAGAGAACACAAAACAAAATCTAAAGGTCGGTAATTAGCTTGGACTATCTTATTGAATTCCTGATTGCCAAAATGCTAACTTAAAATATTTGTTTACCCATTGTTGTTAGCACACTCAAGTCGATAGCAATTTTTTTTTTAATCATTCTTACTAATTATAGAATAGTAACAATTAGAATCTTGTAACATGGAGATAATGTCAGAAGATCAAATGGAACGTAAAATGTTACGTTCTGGCAACGCATGAAAGTAGAGATACGAACGCGCTCGCGCCGCGAAGCGAGTGAGACAGACGAATCGCGAATGTAGAATGTATGTACCTATATGTAACGGCGAATTTGGCGCTCTGTTTTTGAATCATTCGAGCCCGTTTTGCATGCTAGACCGAGAAGCGCTTACTGTATCTTTCTCGTGATACAGGGAAAAAAGACAGCACGAGAATTTAACATTCAAGCCGTACAAGTAAATCATCTTAAAAATGGACCGTTCTCGTCTGCGTGGTCGTATCTCCCGCGCATATATAAAGCGGAGCGCGACCGCCTCAACGTCTGCGCCGGCGCCACCGCGGTTCCCCCGAGGCGGTCGTTTACATTATGCCTATACAGCCTTCCTAGGCTATGGCACTTTCTAGTTGGTGTTTAGTCAGTACGAGTCTGACATAACTCAGAAGTCGGGTCGGAGTATCCATGCAGGATTCACTAACTCCCTCCACTGCTTCAGGAGGGTGCCCAAGTTGCCAGGGGCGCACAAAAAAACGCGTTAACGATTAGTCTAATCTTGAACAACGATCGAAGTGATTCGGAAGTAATCTTCGGAGCTAATTTAATAGTAATTGAAGCGAGTTATTTGTAATACTGTGATCGTGGTATACGCACGCGATAAGGTTTAAGAGTTAATCTCTGACAATTACGGTAAATTGTAAATTAGCTATTTAGGTAAATAAAATTATGATTAAATTAGTTATTTTACTTCACTATGTAATACTGATAGCGCGTAACAATAGTAATCTATGCTTAGTTACCAAAATGTCTTTTACTTCATGAGCATTATTAAAAAAACTTTCCCATACACATTCCAATACTAAAGGCGTCATACATACAAATTGATGCGTAACTAGTTCGCATAACTCGCTCATTGGAATAAGGGGGCAGCTTGCCCAGGCACGCGGTATACCACCATAAGGTAGAAACGTGTTCGCTCGTGGAACAGAATGTTAAACGTGTAACTGGTTCGTTGGGAATAGGTCGCTAATGAGTGTTTGTTGACAGAGTTTCATTTGCCTGTAGTAATTAAGTACCTATTGCAATAAAACACTCTTTAAGAAAACAAATAAGGCGGTTATTATCATATTTTGACATAGTTTTAGAATAAATTATTATAATAGAAAAATACTAGAAAAAATCGACTCGGGTCACAAGTGAATCTCAGGCGGGAATCGAACCCGCAACCTTTGGAAAACCGGTCCAATGCTCTCCCAATTGAGCTACCGAGCCTTGCGAACACCTTGCCTTGCGGGTTCGATTCCCGCCTGAGATTCACTTGTGACCCGAGTCGATTTTTTCTAGTATTTTTCTATTATAATAATTTATCTTATAAGATCGCATTGAAAATGCATAAAATATATAAAAATTATAAATCTAACATGGCTGTTTCATCTTAATCGATTGACCAAACATTTGTAAAAATGTTTCTTTCGAATACGAGAGGATGTTCCTCTCATTGATGAAACAACGCTGGCCTACAGCGTAAAATCAGGAATATACTAGAAAATTTCGACGAGTGTTCGCAAGGCTCGGTAGCTCAATTGGGAGAGCATTGGACCGGTTTTCCAAAGGTTGCGGGTTCGATTCCCGCCTGAGATTCACTTGTGACCCGAGTCGATTTTTTCTAGTATTTTTCTATTATAATAATTTATCTTATAAGATCGCATTGAAAATGCATAAAATATATAAAAATTATAAATCTAGTTTTAGAATATTTGACAACATCTAAAATAAATTAGCTGACGCCGCGGCACGCGTTGCTGTGGCTGAGTTAATAATTAAAAATTTAAATGAAGCCTACCCTATGTCCTAAGTCGAAACAACGCGATCAAACACTGTGACAGGGAACTTTTATATTATGACTAATTCTTGTAAATTTAATTCCAGTAGTACTAAAATTTTGTTATTTATTAAATGGAATTCAAATGAGAACAAAACAAAACTTTTAAAATTTTTAAAGTAAAGTTTTATTAGTTTTTGAATAAAACTATAAACGATAGCGCTTTTTTGAATACCATACTTTATTAGGCATAAACACAAAAAATGCTCTTACATCCAAATATTATCTTCTCAGCGTATGTTACAAACATTAATTTGCTACTCGGATTTTCCATGGAGCTAACAAATAAATGAAATAATTTCCACCGTAGAACTGTAGGCTACCACCCTTTCTTGGTTGCTATTCCTACCTGTCGCACCAAGCGCTTCTCAAAATCTTTTATAAAAAACTCACAGCAAAGGAGTGAAACTCCCTCCCTGAGTCTGTATTTCAGAGTTCTTATAACCCATCCGTTTTCAAAGCCAGGGTGAATAGGCACCTTCTGGGTTAGCTCGCTCCATCATGAATCCTGTCTTGGACTCCGGGGAAATGGGTACCTTTCATCCAGAAAATAAATACTGTTCCCGAGGGATAGAAATATAACATTTAATCGGTAGGCTACGTTAACGCTAGCGAAGTATCGTTAAATGCAATGCAACGTTTGGTGCAACGATAGCGATCCCGCCTTTCGCACCGACGGTCCTGGGTTACAGTCTCAGAAGGGGCACATGTTTGTGTGACGATTATGAGCATTTGTTTCTGATTTATGGGTATTTCTATATATTTCTATGAAAACAACTTATCTACAACCCGGTTACAATATCTGTGGACCTGATGACGTCACGTCAGCGCTTAGGTACGGTGCACAAAACAAGCATCATGGGGATAGTATTGTAAACAATAATAATTATGAACTATAAATAAAATATATTATACTTTTTCTCTTTTATTCTTTTATGTGATCAATTTTATGTTTTTATATGATAAATTAACGGCTGGCTCGACATTCCAGCGAGGTCCACAGATATTGTAACCGAGTTGTATGCATGATATTTGTAGGTTCGCTATACGTTACCCTAGTATCCACAACACAAGCCTTTCAGTGCTTATTTTGGACTAGGCAAAATGGTGTGAATGTAAGGAATATTATTATTATTATATAATGCATGTACATAGGAATTAAACTGAATTTCTATTAGTTCTGTAAATTTAATCCTGTGTTGGTTGACTATAATTCAACCTCCTAGACGCAAGGCGGGCGATCTCCGGATTTGACCAAACACTCAACAAATACCATCCAGCGACCACCATATTCACAAGATATGGCTCCAGCTGACTTCTTTCTGGCTTAGTTTACGCGCTGCGTTGCCAACCTCTAGCGGTAATTGTACTTGGAATAGAATAGAAACACTTTATTTGTACAACAAACATACCACACAAATAGAAGAACGAAACAATTGAAGGAAAAAACAAAAGATGGAAAAAACAACTATATATTCCGTTAAGGTGTGCCTTCGGAACACAAACTAAACTTGTCCATTTTCAAAGCCAGGGTGAATAGGTACCTTCTGGGGTCAGCTCGTTTCATCGTAGATTCTGTCTTGGCCCCCGGGCTTGATTGGGATCGAGAGCTTACCCATCCTTAATAAAAAAATAAAAAGATATATATATATATATATACCATATATTGTTCAGAATCCAAGGTAAGTAGTAGCTTAAGCTCTTTCTTCAAGCTTAAACTGGCATTCAGAAACAACGATAGTACCAGAAAACTCTGACTCGAGCCAATATAGAAAAACTAGTTTTTCTATGACATGACTGGGGATGGAATACGGGTGGCGTTCCCATGAAAACCTGTATGAGTCGGAGATCGTCTTTAAAAATCACAGAGATCTTGACTGCTACGGACTGACGTATCTAAGTGTAACTTACATTGAAAAGATTTTAAATAACCAAAACGACCAGAGATAAATGTTAAGTTAGTTCTAAAAAGTTATTTTAAATCTGATATATTCTTTATCTACGAGCGTTTATAAATATTTACAAGCCATCAATAAACACAGCTCATTTTAGGTTATGGTTATTAGTTTTATACCAGAAACCAACGACCGTTTGGTTAAAACGGTAGCGATCCTGCCTTTCGCACTCTGTTTCGAGTTCGTTAATAAATTACGCATGTTTTGTGAACGGGAGAGATAACATACATTTCAATAACATTCGGGAATTACGTGATTGTATCACACACAATCACGGTATTGAGAATTAAAAAAAAGAAACATGTGGTGTTGTTACAACGAAATAAATTATAATTAATGGCAAAAATGACAATTAAAAGGGTAACTTGAGTTATTTGTGATTGTCTGGCTTTGATGGCAAACGGATTTGTGATATTATTAAATTCCAAAATTACTTAACCTCTTATTTGGAGACGCAAACGTAATTTGATTTAAGTATAATTTATGTATAACTAGCTTTTATCCGCGGCTTTGCCCGCATTTTTTTTTTCAATAAAATGTATCCTATGTTACTTCTAATACCTCCAAGAATATATGTACGAAATTTCATGATGATCGGTTCTAATAGTTTATGCGTGAAAACATAACAAACAAACTTACATTCACATTTATGATATTAGTAGGATATATGTATGTATTATAGTGCTTACTTTAGGCTAGGCTAATTGGTGTGAATGTTAAGAAATGTTATTATTATTATTTTTATCATCAAATGACTTAATTATTATTTTGGTCACCGTAAACTTAGTTTATTATTAATAAATTTAGTTATTGAAACGTACAAATAAATAAAATATTACATACATAAATAAAATCACTATTCGCAGGGGTAGGCAAAGGAGATCACAGATTTCCACTTACCCAAGGTCCCGACACAATATCTATCTTCAACACTCATCAGCCTTTCCATCCAAAAAATATAAAGTGTGATATTTATAAGGAAAAAGAATTTATAGAAAATACTCAGTATAAAAAAATGGCCGTAAAGCGGTTTGGCCTGATGAAAAAATAGCACAGGATTTAATTTTCTTAGTTACGTTCAGTTTTCAAAGTATTAATTTACTCTGAATAGCTACTTCAAAATAGTTCAATAAAACCGCATCCATTATTCAAAACGTTCAATTTCAAAGTTTTATATTATGCTTTGTATTTGAAACTGAACCTCGACAGTGTTTTCTTTGTTTAATTTTTAGGGTTCCGTACCTGTGTGAGCGAGCTCCTACAATATGTATTAATTTCATAATTAGGTATATTTATATACGTATAGTAAATATGTAATTGAAAGGTGGCAATAAAACAATTATCGGTGGCACTCATGTTATACATTTTCCCGCAAATCCTTTCGAACATTAGTTTTCGTCATCGTAGAATATTTAATAATAATAATAATAGCATCTTATGCAGTAAGAGACTCTACAGTACCTCAAACGGGCAAAACGGATCACTTTGTTATCTGTTCGTCCGTCTGTCTGTCTGTTAAGACTCTTTATCTCAAGAAGGTGTAGAGGTATAGAGATGAAATTAAAATCATATACTCCGGTCTACAGTCCCTTGAAGCTGTGAAAAAATCAAACTTCCAAGTTAGCGTGAAATAAACATACGGCCTTATAGTAATATAAGTTATGTACGGGATTTTCACCATGTACCTTGTTAATGTTTTTATTGAGTTTCCGATATTTCGGCACTGTTGCAAGCGCCATGTTCACGGTGCAACTGAAGTAATTGCGGGTAGGCTGTTATTGTTAGATATATCGGTCTACCCTCCTACGAAATCTTCTGTTGCGTTCGATACCCGTACCACTGTTCACATTCTCACTATTCACTTGAAACTCTCCTCGACACACAACACTTACAGTATCGGATCGCGACACGACACTTTTTTGATTATTTCGGTTTTTACACATACGAACCACAGGATTCCAGATATTCGACAATTTTAAACCGTCCTCACGATTGAAATTTTTATGTTTTGTTATTTCAATCGCTCCCCTGACCAATCTTGGTATGTAGTGGCGTATCGGATCTTGGATCTTGGATCGTAATATCGGAAACTCAATAAAAACAAAAACAAGGTACATGGTAAAAATCCCGTACATAACTTATATTACTATAATGTTAGTGACCATGTAAGTTTAAAACAATAAACATACGGCCGTTTATGCCGCAAAAAACGTAAAGATATTTCGACACTTTTAAGGCAATCAAAATTTAAAATGTATTTTCCAACGACATAGAATCATGAAACAAGTAAAGGAAAAATCCAAAAATCGTTAATTTGAAGTTTGCATTACTTGATTATTAGATGATTCGATGATTATTTGATAGATTAGATGATTATTGATTATAAACTTATTTGGTAAACTAACCGCGACCATGTTAATGTATGGAGACAACAGTTTTTTTAACGGCAAAGTTAAATTACAGTCCATCAAATCTAAGAAGTACCGTTTGACAGTTCTGACAAATAGAATAATAGGGATAGGTTTAAAAAAATCGATTACTATGATATCTGAATTTTAAGAGATCGATTACTATAATATCCGAATTTTAAGAGATCAATGACCATAATATCCGAAATTTAAGATATTATTTCTCTGTACTCTTTTCCTATATTTTTTAAATAAGTTATTGTAAAAGGTTGTTTATTGGTAAATTTAGGTTTTACTAGTAATCTGAGGATATAATACCGGAAAAATCTTAAGGTTCTAAAGGTCGAAGTCGAAGCATTTAAATAAAAGTAATGTTTAGGATATTTTTTTATTCACTACTAATACTGGAATCATTGTCGTCCTCGTCATCATAGTCATTTAAATTAATGACTAGTTGATTATCCATGAAATCATCGAATTTTACGTCTCTGTCGAAGTCGTCCATTATTATTTTCTTTGTTTTTTCTACTACTTTTGACCAATCTTCTTGTGTAACTTGCGCACATGCTTCCTTTAATAAGCCTTCCATTTTCTTGACACTGAAGGGTGGTTTTGTGTTGTGTCTTGCTGCATAACCTGTAAAACAATTATATAATTTTTAGGTGGGAGACTTAGACTATTTTTTAAATTATAAAAGCTGGAGGCACTCGTGTTATGTGGCTACAAAATGTGTTAAGCTAATCTTGCAATATTTTGTTTGGTAATGTACAATTTTACACAACTGCGAAGAAGAAGGGTAATGTTTTATAGTATTACTGTACTTAACGGAAAATCTCAATTCACAATATAATATTTCAGCTTATTAAGAACAAGTTCTTGTTTAATATAATCAACTACTAAAAAATATTATTATATTATAAAGTATTACCTTTAACTTGGGCCCAAATCAGTTCAATGGCATTATATTGGCAATGATACGGAGGAAGTTGTATGACTTTGTGCCCGTGTTCTTCGGCTAATTGGTCAATAGCATAAGTCGGTCTTGGTGGTTTATGCAATTTCACTAAATGTAACAATTCAGCTTTTAATAGTGACATGTCGGCTTCCACTCCTTTTCTTTGCAGCCATGCCACCAAATCTGCTTTCTTATTGGCTGATGTTGGTGCTTTATCAATTTGCACAGAGTGGTATGGGGCATTATCCATTATAATTGTGCTGTTAGGAGGGATATTCGTTAGTAAATTTAAGAACCACTCTTGGAACCTTTCCGCGTCCATTTCTTCATGATACTCTTTTGTGCTTTTAGATTGGAAAGCTAATAATGAATTTTCCACGAAACCTGCAGACGCTGATCCAGCATGGCATATAATGAGGCGTCCACCTTTCCCTATCGGCACTTTCGAGCACGAAGCTTCAGAATCATCTGTCCATGTTTTCGGCACAGAGTGGTTGGAATTTAGCCATGTTTCGTCCAAAAATATTACATTATCCCAGTTTATAATTTGTTTTACTTCGCGCAGGAATGTTAGTCGCTGCATAATTATGTCATGTCGCTCCATAACAATTTTTCGTTTGTCAACTTTTTTGTATCTGAAGCCAATTCCTGTTATTATCGTTCTCAACGACTCTATGTTTCCCCTGTACAGCCCGGCATCTTCTAAAGTTGCACATAACTTTGCCAATGTTGGAAATTCGCCTCTTGTATAATAACCAGTGGTCGGAGTAGGTATATTGATTTTAGATACTTGCGTCATGATATCATAACATGGACATGCATTTCTTCCGGAATGTACCGGAGTTTCCAAAAATTTGGTAAATAGAGTAATAAAATAAAAAACCATATGTAAGCAAACAAAATTGTTTATTGTGAATACAAATAATCATTATTACAGTTTTATTAAAAACAATTATTTTTAATCCTCATCGGTTACAATTTCTACATTTTGATTTTCTGTCTCTATACAATTAAAATAAATAACTATAATTTTTTCAATATTTTCGATTTTTAAGCTATTTCTTTTAACATCTAAGATCCATTTGTAAGTGGAAAATGATCGTTCAACATCTGTAGATGTCAATGGAGCGAATTTGAAATAAAGTTTCTGATTATTTGCTACGCTTTTTTCAATACTCTCGCTGTATTCTCTAATTGTATCTAAATCTGGATTTCGTTCCATAACTGATTCTATTTTATTTTTTATATTCTCATTATTGCACTCGTTAAGCGTAGCCCTTACTTGATCAAATACTAAAAGTGAATCAGCTAGAGATAAATTTTGTTTTTGTAACTCTTTTAGGGCTAGTAGTATAATAGAGTAATTTTCTTCGATATATTTTAAATCATTTTCTAAATTTTGTTTTTCCAAAATGTTTTTTGCGTTTCGTATGGCTATAGCATCAGAACTGCTCAAGCAGGATAAAACTTCTTTTATTTTATCTAAATGTTGAGCGTAGTAAGATGTTGCCTGTAACCAAGTACCCCATCTGGTAATGACTGGTTGCGGAGGCAACGGTAAGTCAGGATATTTTTCTTTTAAAATGTTTACCCTACTAGGAGCCTTTAAAAATACTTTTTTAACATTTGATATAAGAATATCAATATCGTTGTATTCTGACCTTATCTGCTCACTTACACGATGAAGAGCGTGCGCCAAACATGTCACATGCTTCATTTCAGGTAAGTAATGTTTTAAATTTCGCCCTGCAGATAGCATGTACGCGACACTGTCAGTGCAAAGCATTAAAATATTGTCAACTTTCGCTTCAAAAGTGTTTTGCCATAAATTTTCTAGACATTGCAGTACAAATTGTGTTATTGTTTGTCCATTTACTGCTGTTAGCATTTTACAAGCAATCAAATAAGGCCGGCCTGCACTATTACTAGGATGCAATGGTTTTATTAGGAAATTGACTATGTATCGACCAAAAATGTCTGTTGTCTCATCCAGCGATATCCATAGTTTCTCATTTTTATTAATTTCATAAATCGAATTGATTTTATTCCTATAAAACTTCTCCAAATAAACTTTTCGTAACTGTGATTCGTCAACCACTTTACGATTGGTACAAACGCAACAACAAGTACTGCACATATATTTCTGAAAAAACTCTTTGAACGCTGGATTTTTCATTTGCGACCAAGGAATATTGCATAGAATCAGGAACTTAATGAGGTCGAAGTAAAATTCCTCTTGCGGTCTCTTAAATTTTCCTTGATGTACAGCGCCTTCAATGTGTTTGGTAATGTTGCCTCTATTCACAGCTTTCAAATGACTTTCACACTTTGTACAGTATATAGTGCCACTAGCGTTATCGTAAAGTAGCTCAGGATAGTGCAATAACCACTTTAGCACTGTTTCAGCCTTGACCTTTGCCATATTTATTTATATGTCACCTAAAACAATGATTTAAATTTACAATATATACATACACAACTGTAAAGTCGATAATGAAATTCTGTTTCATATAAAGTGATTTTTTTAACTGAAGCGGTGATAGCCCTGCGGTGTGCGTACCGGACTCTCATGCGCTATGATGATTGCTATAAAGTGATATTTTAACTGTTTCCAAGTTCTAAAACCTTCTTAAATAGTGAAAATAATTAAAACTTACCCGTACAAAAACAACTTCAAATGGGCCCAATCCAAGAGTAATAAATCGATGTCCGTAGTTATAAGCCAAATTCGTCGTTTTAAGTAGATTTCAGAAGACAGTACACAAGCCAGGGTCAAGTCAAGATATTCACAACACATAAAATAAGCGCACTCCACGAACCGAAATAAGTGAGTGAGCCACTTGGTCTGGATGTCGGTGCGAGCATTGTTTTCGAACAAACAGTCAATGAGTCATCCAGGATACTTGATTCTAATTGGTCAGATGCGTTGAGCATAGACATAAGAGGACAAAAGACCCTGTTTGCCGGATGTCGTGTGTTGAAATGAATATTATTATTATATCATTTTATAAATGAGAGCGAGTGAGAGGCACGCGTCCCTTCCACTCGGGCATGGTTAGCCCGCCTAAGAGCGAGAGAGACAGAGCGAGAGAGAGAGTGAGAGAGATAGGCATACACACCGGTTCATGTCTTGCGCTTCTATTTCGCTTAGGCGGTGATATATGAAATTCAGTGCGAGATTCTTTGTATAAATTAATGTTTTAAATATAATTCTTTGTATAAATAAATGTTTTAAATTGTTACTATTATTTCATCCTTCTTCCTACTATACGAATGAATATTCACATTAAAATTATTTTACCACTCAAAGTCGTTGTCACGTAAAACTTTCGCCCGTATATCGACTTTACAGGCAACCAATTTTTTTTACTATTAAATTCTGGCCATCTACGCCACTAGCAGCATAGCGTTGAGAGTATTGATACATTTTTAACTAGTTTCATGTAATAATTTCGATGTTTCGGTATTTTTATCATAATAATCCGGAAACTCGGAGGCGTATCCATATTAACATATACGTTTGATGTCAGTGACCTTAATTCAATATACCTACTCCGACCACTGATAATAACCATAGATATGGTTTCTAATAGCATGGCTATCGAAGTCATCGATACCTGTCACAGGTTTAGTTCTTTTCCTTTTTTTCGGCGTGTGAAGTACGTTACTGTCACTCCCCGAAGGCCCATATTTTTCACTTAATATTTTGCCGACGGTGCGGCTACCAATACCGAGAGCTTCACCGACGCGATCCCGAACTTGTGTAACTGGCAGTAGAGCTCCACCATTTTGACATTCACGCTCAAAATACTCGTGTAATTTCACCACCAATTCACGAGCCTGGCTGTTCAAAGTACGTCCTCTTTTCGACATGATTAATAAACACTTGCTTAGTTCAGAGTCCAGAAAAGTAATAGCCAAGTCACAAATTGTAAAAAACAAACGAGAAAGTAGGTACGCGCACAGTCAGCTTCCAAGATGGCGAGAGACTGCTGACGCGGGCGAGGGGGACCGCGTGCGCTTGTGGTCGGCAGTGTTGTCTGATAAAAAAAAATCTTTTTTCTGGAGCTATTTCGCCTATATAGATTTATTTGAAAATAATTAAATTAATTTATTTTAGGGTACCTATGTATTAAATGCATTATGCGAACGAGCAGTAACGTGAAATTATACAAAAATTAAATTGCGCTCTACCCCTAAACATTACGTCGAAAATTCGCTTTCTGGCCGTGGTCTGACATTGGCCATAAGCGCTTCTAGCGCTTATAACATCGTAATCTGAGTAGATTATGGAACGAGGCATCAAATTTGACCATTTTGTCATCTGTCATGTATTTTTACAAAGTCGTTAATTGATAATTTGAAAGTAATAAATTCGATTTTCCGAATAATGTACACGATTTTTTCGTACACAATTGATTCCGAAGAGTCGCAACACTAGGAGCAGTGCCCTAACTATGTGACTTTGCAATGAGGTCAAGAATAGAACTATTAGAACTTATTTATTGTGTAAATATTATTTATTTTGCTTTGTTTGAAAGTTTTCAATTACATTTAGATATTAAGAATTGTACATTTTTAGATCCAATAATAAAACCTTTATAAATCCATGGTTTTACGAAAAAGGTTATCGAATTTGAATAAGTTACGCTTAAACAAAGTTATATCTGTTTGAAAAACATGAAACGTCAAACGGTACTTCTTAGATTTGATGGACTGTAGTATCTTAATCCGTTTATCTTTTCGTAAGAGATATGTTTGTTACTTTTATAATTTACTTAATTAAATGTTTGTACGGAACCCTCGATGCGCGAGTCCGACTCACACTTATAGGTTATTTAGTTTCGGTTAGTTAGTACGTTTAAATCGTGACGTCATACAAAGGTTGCATAGCTAAGCTCTTTGATCCACTGCTCTGATAAACAAAATTAACTCGGAATAGACCGATCACACGATTGGAGTTATCATGGCTCCCAATTCTGTTTTATGTATAGCTTACGTAAAGTGTTCTCGAAGAGTACGCTTCTTGTTTTCAGGTTGGTCGATATTTTATTGACCTAAAATCTTTCGTACTTTTGCTAAGATCGAATAGGGGATCAGTTTTATATAATAACTGGCTGACCTGTCCACGCGTTGCTGTGGCTTGGTTATTATAATTTGCATAACTTTTTTTGGTTATTTGGTAGAGATCGCTATTGTAGCACCCTTTCGTTCTATATATATATTGTTTTAAGCTATTTGTATATCTGTGTGTGTAACAATAAAGTATTTTTCATTCATTCATATCATTCATATTATTTTGGATTGAACATGTTAATGTTTCAAAACTAATAAATAAATAAAGCCCATGTTAGTGTATTACGTCACCGCAGCCGATGTGAACACCTCTGCAGTTTCCAATACATTACTAACACTAGGCAAAGTTATCGTAAAAAAGAATAATCATATTTGTAACTACGCTGTCTTTATATACAAAAAATCCCTGTTACAGTGTTTGACCGCGATGAACTCCGAGCAGTTTGCTCAACCGATTTTGATGATTTTTTTTATTTGTTGGATTGGTTCCAACTTAGGACATAGGATATGGGACAAACTATAACACAATATTCTAGGATGCCACCCTTAATAATGTACACAACAAGACAAAATAAACGACAATAAAAACTACACAATCAAAAACTAAACATAAAACAAAGAATCATTAAACATGACAAATACAAAAAAACACAATGAAATAAACAATTTAACCACATAAAAACATATTATAAGCAAATTACACAATTTTTTAGCACACGCCTAAAACTGAGGTACTGCTGACCACAAATATTAGGTTCCGGTTGTCTTTTCACTATATTGTTGTACGTTCTGGACATACGTGCCAGAGGGTTATAATGGGACGTATTATTCCTATAAGTATTCAAAGCTTTAAACAATTCTTAATAGTCATCTGGGTTCTTGTGATTTGCTGACGTTGGTTATCTCTGTCTGTGCTTCGCAACTAACGCAGGTACCGCCAGTCTTAATCACAAGCCAACAAAATTTGACAAAGTTTCTTACCCAGACACCTGAGTATATTTTCCCAGAGGATTTTGGTGTGCTGAATCCAAATCCGGTCGCAGAATTGCTCTATCACGTCAGCTTTATGAGATCTAAACTAAACTGATGACAGTATAGGTAGCATGAAGCAAAATTGAGAAAAATGAACTTCAAAATACGATATCTCATCAAAAAAAAAAAGCATTTGTAAACAAACTCAACGCCATTTGAAAATTCAAGACTTGTACTTTAAGATGACCCCTGTAGTTTTTTAGGTATACTAAAAACTGAAGGATCACATAACCTCAAAAATGGGCGAATACGGCGTTTTTTGCACTTTTAGGTTAGAACATCTCAAAAACCTGACGTGATAGAGCAATTCTGCTACCGGATTTGGGTTCAGCACACCAAAATCCTTCGGAAAAGTATACTCACGTCTCTGGGAAAAAATTTTGTTGACCTGTGTTATTTGCTACACTGTTGAACCAATCTTGGTCTTCAGTCTCCTTTTGCACGAGCATCTAAATATTAGTAATGCTGCTCCTGAATTGCATGTATTTAGCAACAATTTTCAAAAATTAAGAGTTTGTTCTCACAAACACTTATCAGGCCAAATTTTTTTGCCGAGATTAGTTACTCTATTGTACTTTGCGCTAAGTTTTTATTATTCGGTACGTAATTAAATTAATGCAAGTGTTATTAATGCCATTATTTTGGTACATATCAGAATTTATTTTCTTGATTAAGTATCATATCATTGTTTTAATATGTGCCATGTGGCATGTTCTTGTATGAATACATTAACAAGTATATAAGGCTTCAACAAAACAAAATAGTATTGATTAAATTCGCTAAGGTGTTTAGGAGTAACGTAGCCTAGCGGTTAAGTAGAGCGCTGGCCAGTCTTAAAAAAAATATTATAATATGCAATTAATATTTTGATATCTAACGAAAACAAATCTTAAATAGAAATAAAATAAGATTATTTTCATCTTCATTTAATGTAACTTAAATAAGAAAACAGAAATAGCACAGAAGTTGCTGAACAAAAGAGCAGTGGGTAGAAATATATGCGGGTAGTCTATGCTTAGGTGCTTATTGCACTTACCGCACTGCAGGCGACCGGTAATAAATAACAATTCTCAGAATCGGTAGTAATGGTGTGTTGTCGACCCGCTGTGGCTTAATCTGTTGATTCAATCGATATGCTTTGTGGTTGACTTGGTCGATGACCGATTATATATCCGCCCGGCGGTGGGCGCCAATAAAGCTCGCGGGTGTTAATTACTATTGTAAAGAATGATTTCGGAATCTGTTACTGACGTATGAAACATCAGCTAATATAAAACCACGTCTATTTATTAGTACACCATTCAATTAACTTTTCTGCATTCAATGAAGCGTGATATGTTCACATTTTTATACATTATTTGCATTTCTTCTATATAAATAAAAGTCAAATGTATGTATATTCGTTCCCTATGCGTTTCGAAACTATTGATCACGAAGATTTATATGTATAGTCAGCAAAACAGAGTTGCATGACAGGTCCAGCTGGTAACTAATAAAACCTGTTTTTTTCCGCAGATGCACACTTCGGTTCCCTTCGACAAACATCAGGCTGGAGTTCCAGTCGCTCGTGGAAGAGAGCGGCGCAGGAAACAGCTCCGGGGCCCCCCTTGTTCCCCTTCGTATTGCTATCCCTATGGATAACGATGCCCGCAGCCCGGCACCTTCACCCACAGGTAACCGGGAAATATTCTGACCTGATCTTTTGCGGTAGAGTTCCAGAAAAAATCAACACAGAAAATAACTCCAGAATTTTTTTCTCTGAAAATCCCCGCTGTTGACAAAACCCTCATCCACAGGGAACGGAAATCTTCCGAGTATGTTAAACATTTGATTAGAGTTACAGTCGTTTGTAGAGAAAAAGCATCATAGAAAACAGCTCTTGAGACTCATCTACTGCCTTCGTTGGATGCCTTTCGGTTCGCCTAAAATTATTGGTCCTTATATAATTTGGCATACTACACCTGGCATAATTTTACAAACATTGCAGGTAAGATTGGGCTAGATTTTTTTTAATTCATTATCAGTCAGCAAGCTTTATCAATGTGCCAAAAGTTTGAGTGAAAAATAAGATTTAAAACGATTCGGCGATCCAATAAATACTCTCTCAGTAGTATCTATCCCAATCGGTAATGTTCCTCACGTTGCCTCACGTTGGCATCGATACGGATGCCCGGTAACTGTCTAGCATACGCCAAAATGTATGAAGTAAATATTATTTTCCTTCTGATTGCATCTGCAAATATTTAGACAGCGGCTAATGGAAGTTTCTCATCACCAATGTAGTCTTTCTTATTGTCTGTTTTTCAGTACCAGTTATCTTCGCCATCTTTGTTATAATGTTCCAACTTTACACGTACGTAAAATGTTTCCAGGTACTATAAGTGCAGCAAATAGTTGTCCGACGTCACCGAGAGGCGCTGGCTCGTCGGGGAGGCGGCACGCCGACCTCGGCCTGGTCGCGCAATATGCGGCGCTGGCAGATCACCAGCGACCAACCAATGGCACTGCGGTGAGATATACCAGTCATCATATCACATCAAACTCATAATATACCCATATTGATCTCTTGGTCAATTCTGTCTTTCTATGTGAGGCTACTTGAATAAACCCCGAAGTCATACAACGCCATTCCTGCACTCTTTGCCTGATTCCTTTGTTTCCTGACAAATACAATTTAAGGGTCTGCAAGTCAAGAGTGAATAGTAGGTATATTCTTGGCAAGCGCGTCACATCCTAGATCGCAACGTCGCTCACCATCAGGCGAGATAGTGGTCAAGCGCCTACCTATTTACTATAAAAAATATATACATATAATAGTGCGTTCAGGGCACTCCTGCGGCTGCGAATTTCTATAGTGCATCTGGGATGTTTGGGTCGTTAGACAGTTTCCCTGATATTTTTCGCAAAAAGGCGTCGGGTACGTGGTAGCCGTTACAGATTTGCCTCTATTGGCGCACATCCTTATCATTAACTCCTGTCTAGTTATTAAGTACTAACATAGGATGTAAAATGAGATATTAGTAACAACAGCTAATGGATTATTTTTGTTCGTAAAATTTTTTTTTTTTTTTTTCCTCCAAAGTAGCAATTACATAGGCATAACAATGGGTACAATACTTTAAACATTTGGACGGACTGGAGCCTAAACTAGGAAAATTCTTGTATTTCAGGACTCCAGGTCTCTCGCCCTTTAGTGAGAGAGATTATTAGGGTACAATACGGTACGGTACGTGTGTGTACTATGTGCTAAATGATTTTATTTATTTTATTTTCCATACTGTAATTGACATTACTGTCTGATACTGATACCAATACCTTTTGGCAACAGCTGTATCTGATCACACGCTTGGTCCTTTAGGGCGCAAAAACATATCATTATCAAGTGTTTTATTTTTAATCGTTTTTGTTTAGTCAGTAAATATATAACTAAAGCAGTATCTAAGCTGGCCTTTTTGTTGAGATAAATACATACATTAAATTAGAGCGTTAAGGGTGAAAATTTCAAATTATTATTTATCAAAACATTCGTTTAGGTACTTTAGTGAATCATATAGTAATATAAATCATAAAC
Source organism: Calamotropha paludella (assembly GCA_927399485.1). Classification (NCBI taxonomy): domain Eukaryota; kingdom Metazoa; phylum Arthropoda; class Insecta; order Lepidoptera; family Crambidae; genus Calamotropha; species Calamotropha paludella. Next base: position 26,005,127 of record OV656812.1, read on the forward strand.
AGATTAAGAAGTCTTTATCCTTCGTTGGTACAAATTCGTCATCGAAAAATTCTTTCCTCTGACATGACACGTTCATCATTCTAATATTAAAAAGATAAACAAAGACTACTCCTTTCGACTCTACATCCGCGACTGACAGTACTACAGCGCGGCATTCGCTTAGTGGTTTTGTAGAGGCGAGTGTCTGTGTGAATGCGTGCGTTGCGATTAATCGTACGTATTAACATTAAGCTTTGTTTAGTTGAAGGTTCCTAAAATTAAGTTAATATTATATTTACCTTTAAGAGCAAAGTCAAAAGTGTTCTAAAAGTGTTAAGTAGCTATAGCACCTATGTTATTGAATTCAGACACAACAAACAGCACTACAACTAATATAGAAAAGTTTTTTTACACTGATCCGGCTGGGGATCGAAATCTAGACTTCAGAGTAGCTTTACCAAAGGATCCACTCGACCACGATCGTCAGTCGGATTTAAGTATTTAATTGTATTTTTTTTAATTATAGGTGTCATCAACGACATCGGACTCCGGTTACAGCAGCCGCGATGTACGCGATTCTCGCGAACACCGAGACGCGAGAGACGACGCTAAACCCCCGTACAGTTACGCGCAGTTGATCGTACAAGCCGTTGCGTCCGCCCCTGACAAGCAACTCACTCTTAGTGGCATCTACAGCTACATTACCAAGCACTACCCATACTACCGCACGGCGGATAAAGGATGGCAAAACTCTATACGCCACAATCTGTCCCTTAACAGGTATGAGCACATTCTGATCCGCATCACAGCTTACAGTGAATGAAATAAAAAAAAATCAAATAACAGTTTCATCTAGGGACGCTCGAAAGCAGCGAATCTTTATAGTATAAAGCGAAAATGAGATAAAAGGCTACGCAAGCCACGCCACTGATATGAGTGGAAGCGAGACAGAAGGCCACGCACACTAAGGTGGGGAGGCAGCTGGCTCTTATATCGTTTAACTGTACTAAATCTGAAACTCTCGTGTAACGGTAAAATCTGACGCTTAGCACGAATAGAGAGGCAAAATAGAGAGAGTATTCTTTTATCATTTAGCTTCGCTTTATAAAGTGAGTGTGTCAGCTCCGACGCACGACTGGAGATTATTCCTTAAGATTGTCTTTGAACAGGCAAAGAAAGTAATAAAACAAAACTTCAAAATAAAAATGAAAAGTGCGCATGATAGTTTGCACACAAAACACGTAACGCTGTCTGTAATTACAAAATCCCTTCTTATTTTTCTTACCGGGTGCCTTATATGAAATCAATTCTTAAGGAGTAAACTCCAATAACTTATTTAAAGTTAAATAAGTTGTTTTGAATCGTCCAACATTTTTACCTACCACCCATTCAGTGTTTTAACTGACAAGAAAAACGGACGCGAGTAACTCTTCATCTTTAACAGAAGTAATGACATTTACAATATTATACATCATCACTGACCATACGTAGTCCACAAAAAAACTATTTTATCCTTTTATCAAAATAAGAGTAGAGTTATGGTTTCACTACATCATTGATTATAACAGTCTTCAGAGCCAGGTTGAATAGGCATCTTAGGGGCCGTCCATTAATCACGTGATGTTTTTTTTGACATTTTTTGACCCCCCCCTCCCCCTTGGTGATACATGGTGAGGTTTCAGACTACCCCTCCCCCCCCACACTATATCACGTGTATTTTTTATAACCTACTAAGAATCTTATTTTTTTTTAATATTTTTAAAATACAGGTATAAGTATCATCTTATTTCATTATAGAAAATTAAAGACTACAATAATAACGTTTAGAAGTAGATAGAGAGGTTGCAGGTTTTGGGGTGGGTGGGATCTACTTCCTAGCGGTCCACCTCGGGCAACGGCATCACGGACCAACTCGGCCCGTGGTGACGGCTGATGAACCCAGCAGCGGTGGTAGGCTCCGTAAGGGGCCGTCTGGCTTGCGACCACCATCCTGCCGAAATCCGTCGCCAAGCAGCTCTGCTGCGTTCCATTGGAGGGCGGGAGTACCAGTGCCAATGGGGGTGTGTAATAAGTCAGTTGCGCAACTTAGGACCGGTTTTGGTATCTTGGCAATGCTGTACCAGGTAACTCATTCTGGAGGGTAGTGGATCCGAATCACGGTTTAGCCATTGGCCGACCGCAGTTAGTGGGGGCCCAACTAGCGCGTGAGCCACGCGTGAAAGACTGCCCCGCCAACTTGCGAAAAATCCCGAAATAGTCCACCGTGCCAGTTGGCGACTGGATGGGAGGACCCGGTGGCTATTTCGGGGGGATTCGGGCGTCCCCGCAGTCTCCAGGTGAGTTCTATTCTGTGGTTAGCTTAGCCTAAGAGTACTTTAATGGTCGACTGATTAGCGTCTCGACTGAAAATCCAACCCCCCAACATTAACCACTATGATCCAGAAGCACAAGAAGAAAGTTAAACAACGGCTGCACTTCCTCCCATAAAAAGTGCACTTCGCGAACATCAGAGGACTGCACTCAAATCTCGATTCTCTCCATCATCATCTGGAGACCGAGAAGCCGCACCTACTCTTCTTAACGGACACTCAGATAGCAACCCCGTCGGATGAGGTGTACCTCAACCGCCCTGGTTACACGCATAGCATTGAGCTCATCTTGAGCATAAGTTCAAGATGAGTGCAGGGGTCTGTGTGTTCGTCCGTAATGACATTTGCTGTAGGCGTCTCCGATGCTTTAAAAAGTCCGAGTTTTCCGTTATTTGGCTTCTGGTGGACCCAGGGGTAGAGAAGAAGCTCTACATCTGTGTTTACCGATCGCACAGCGATGACCGGGAGACGACTCGGCTCAAAGATTACCTCACAGATACGGCAGACTTGGCAACTGTGCGATATCCAGCGGCAGAGCTTGTTTTTCTGGGGGACTTCAACGTTCACCATAAAAAGTGGCTGTTCCCATACCAGAAAACTGACCATGCTGGGAGAGAAGTGTGCCCTAGCGCTAAATCTTACTCAGCTGGTGGACCAAGTGACGTGAATTCCAGATATTGCTGGCCACACACCCAATTGTCTTGACTTATTGCTAACAACTGATCCACACACATTCAGTATCGGTCTTAGCTCCACTGGGGTCGTCCGACCATTGTGGGGTGAAATCCGTATCGATCTGCTCTCCTCCGCATGATAGCCCCAGGGGCATGAGGCGGGTATGCCGTTACGAGTCAGCAAATTGGGACGAGATGCGTATTTTATTTGCATCTTATCCCTGGCGGCAAACTTGCTTCTCTTCGAGCGACCCATTGTGCACCGCTAATGCGATTGCAGACGTAATTCAGCAGGGAATGGAGTATTTTATTCCATTCTCCGACATCCCGCTCAGTTACAAGTCCCGGCCTTGGTATAATGCGGCCTGTGCTCGTGCTGAGGCCCGGAAACAGTCTGCTTACCAGGCTTGGGTGCATATCCGCGATCGCAAGGTCCGCGCACGGAGAATCCGATCGAAGAAGAGAGCCTATAATTCGGCCGCCAAGTCATGCAAAAGGGTTATTCTTAAAGCAAGTTTATTTGCCTCTCTGTTTGCAAGCAGTTCCCGTCTAGACACCGGCTCTCAACAACCACCAAACATACCTCGATGTGATTCTTCAATGTCGGAGATCACAATTCACAATAAGTAGGTCCGTAGAGTCTTACTTGGTCTGGACGTGAATAAGGCCAGTGGTCCTGATGGTATACCAGCAAGAGTACTGAGGTATTGTGCACCCGAGTTGTCTCCTCTGCTAACACGGTTGTATCGCCTCTCTCTCAAAATAAGAACCGTACCAAAAATCCTGGAAGCTTGCCAATCTGCAGCCATTACCCAAAAAGGGTTTTCGTGCCGACCCATGCAATTACCGACCGATCGCCATCACTTCCATACTATATAAAGTAATGGAAAAAGTGCTGAACAGTAAGTTGCTCTCGTACCTAGAAAACAATGATCTTCTCAGTGACGGTCAATATGGCTATGCAACGTGCAACTGGGGATCTTCTAGTTTATGTGACGCAGTGCTGGGGCGAGGCCCTCGAGATGCACGACGAAGCACTTGCCGAGTCACTTGACATCTCGAAGTCTTTTGACAGGGTTTGGCACGCTAGTCTGCTGCGCAAACTTCCTGCGTATGGTATCCCCGCTGACTTTTGTAATTGGATAGCCGATTTCCTGACAAAACGTTCGATCAGAGTAGTTATCGATGGCTGCTCCTCTGACTTAGTGGCTATTGATGCCGGAGTACCTCAATGGTCTGTTCTCTCTGCAACTGCGACTTCTCCTGCTGCACATCAATGACCTGTTGATACCTGGAATTGTTGGGTATGCAGACGACAGTACTGCCGTAGAGAGATACCTGTCTAATTCAAAAGCCAGCGTGGTATTGATGAGAGAGGCCATGGTTGAGCGAACGAATCAGAGGTTGAGCCACGTTTCCCAGTGGGGTGACAGTAACCTCGTCCATTTCAACGCCTCCAAAACGCAAGCGTGTATTTTCACTGCAAAAAGGAGTTCCTTCAACCTCACTCCTACTTTCCGAGGTACATCTGTACCTGTTACCGACAGCCTTGAGCTTTATGGCATAGAGTTGTCGTCAGAACTCAACTTCGGCGCCAACATCGAACTACAGAAGTCGTAAGCCGCTTTCGTTTTGTACGCGTTTGGCAAAAAAATAAATACACGTCACGCCGCTTTTCGGTTCAGAATCGCGCGTTTGCTGAAAAAATAAATACACGTGATATATTACTACACCCCCCCTCCCCCTTGTGATATTTCGTGATTTTTTTATGGACCCCTCCCCCCCCTTTAGAGCCTCACGTGATTAATGGACAGCCCCTTATGGGTAAGCTCGCTCCATCGTAGGTGCTGTCTTGGTAAATAAGTATATTCAATAGTTTGGTGAATATCCACATTACACACACTATGACATAATGGCTGACTCTCTGTCTGCGTCACAACTACCTTCAACTTTTGATCTGATTTCTTACCTAAGCATTTGGAAGTTTCTCCACTAATTATCATACATATAATCCTGGATTTGTCTTCATTCCTGTCGTTACTACGCTTCATTTATATATGAGGCCCAAACAGATTTAAATAAAACTACTTTTACCGGATAAATTGCGTATCATTTATGATTTATTCCTGACGTTTCGACTCCTTTACGTCATACATATGTATGTATGCTATTACAATGAAATAACTAAATAAAATGAAAAATAAAATTATTTCAATTTGTATAAATTTAACAGTTGGGGAAGTGCCCGGTTAAAATAATGTGATGGTACACACACATTTAGCACTTGTATGATGTCCAGCACCTTAGTAATCTTGTGATCACAGCTCCTATAAAGGAGACGAAACGTCAGGATTCAATATAAATTATGCGCAATTTATCTGCAAAATTTTATTTAAATGTGTGATGTGCGTAAAGTGTGAGAACTATTAATATACCCAAACAGATTTTTCTACAGGCTAGGCTATATAATGTTTTCTTTATAAGTCTTTATTTACTTTCACCTGTCTAGGTATCTGTAATGAAATCTTGCAAGTTAAATTTGACCCACTTCCCGGTTTTCGGTTGAGCTGAAATTTTGCATGCATATGTATATCGCGTGACAATGCAATATTATGATGTCATTGAATTGATCTGATGCTGGAGATAGAAACTGGCCATAGGAAATCCGCAATAAAACGACACAACCTCATCGAGTTTGTGCTCGTTTAATTCGTCTTGAGTACTTTGATCCTATATGGTAACCAGCCTGATGTTGGATCTGTCCAGTGGCCATTGGAAAACCACAAAAAACGACACAACCCCATCGAGATTGTGCTCGTTTAATTCGTCTTGAGTACTTTGATCCTATATGGTAACCAGCCTGATGTTGGATCTGGAAAGTGGCCATTGGAAAACCACAAAAAACGACACAACCCCATCGAGAATGCTCGTTTAATTCGTCTTGAGTACTTTGATCCTATATGGTAACCAGCCTGATGTTGGATCTGTCCAGTGGCCATTGGAAAACCACAAAAAACGACACAACCCCATCGAGATTGTGCTCGTTTAATTCGTCTTGAGTACTTTGATCCTATATGGTAACCAGCCTGATGTTGGATCTGGAAAGTGGCCATTGGAAAACCGCAATAAAACAACACAACCCCATCGCGTTTGTGCTCGTTTGGTTCGTCTTGAGTACTTTGGTCCTAGACAATATCCGTACGCAACCCCATTTTTAATTTTTTACTTTCCTTTTATTAACAAATAGTAATAAAAGCTTGTTTTATTTGTGTTTAAATTTTGTGATGAATATTTTCCATTATGTTTTATCGTCATATATATGTATTGCAGATACTTCATCAAAGTACCTCGCAGCCAAGAGGAGCCAGGAAAAGGCAGCTTTTGGCGTATTGACCCTCAAAGCGAAGGCAAGCTCATCGAACTTGCCTTCCGCCCCCGTCGCCCGCGTGGCGTTCAATTCAGGGCGCCTTTTGGACTCTCCTCTAGGTAAGTGATATTTATTTATTAATACATTTGGGATAACAAACAGTGATGTCACAGCTTCTCATTATGCTGTGAGATAACCACATTTAACATTAAATGAAATTCTTTTATTTTACAAAAAACTACACACTAGTATAGTTTTTTGGTAGGTGTAGGAGCTAGCTACATATAATGTCCCCTGTTATATAATGTCCCCTGTCATACAATGTCCCCTGCAATACAATGTCCCCTGCAATACAATGTCCCCTGTCATCACTTTTTAGTTAAAGGTTATAATTTGTTTAAACGGTTATTACAAATCACAATTTAAATATCGTAATTATATAAATTTGAATAAAATTAATATTGTTCATAACATCATGTCAAATCCATATGCCCACATATTCCCAGCAGCATTATTTTTTAATAAAATTGAGCAACTTGCTTTGAAACAAAGTTATAGGAAGCTCTGTTAAAGAATGCGGTAGCTTATTATAAATTATTTCTTATTTAATTATTATTAAAACCTAATCCTATTACAATTTTACCATCTAAAAGCTCGTACACACCATGTTTTCTTGTATCGATACAAACGCCATATTTCGAGTCAAATGCAGCTTGACCATGATTCTATGTAGGTTTTAAAAGATCTATCTATATATTTTTTAATTCAATCTCGTGGCTCAATCAGTACAGACGCGATGCTCGCTTTCGTAGCGATAGAAACGCGTCCAAAGTGCAAAGTAATTTGCTCTGTGTTATTTAAAAAATCAGTAACATGTAACCGTTAAGTGCCACCGTCTCTTCGATTGCATCAATAATGCCAGTTTGCGCATTGGTCGATATTATGTTTGTGCACCGACGACTGATAATGTTATATATGAGACACGCTTTAGGTTTTTTGGATCGAATTGAATTCTGTTGCTCATAAAAATGCTATTTATTCGAGGCTACCTTGAACAGATGGCGTCAAGAAACAGTCAATTTATAATACCAAATGAGTTGTTTGTATGATAAAAAGAAAATGTATTTACTATAATGAAGGTGAATTGTAGTGTAACCATTTAAAAAATTGATTTAAATTATAATGGCCACACTGGCTTACTTTTTAACTCAGGTGGCCAAGTTACGCAATTTTCTAACACTACAAACAATTGAACGCCGAAGATTAATTTTGTAAAGAAATTTAGCCATAAGTCCTGTTCACTTACTATTCATCTAACAAGATAAGCTTCACCTTTCTCACTGTACTTTATCCTTTATATTTATTTAAAATGCAATATCCTTCCAGGGTCATCTTAAAGGTACTGTTTTATTATAAATAATATGACTGTGACTATTACCGTCATATTATTGGATGTACTTTTTGATTTGTGCGATCGATGATCGTGTAGCATGTGGTAGTAATAACTAAAAACAGGTCGACATTTACACGTTTTGACCTTGAGGGTTGAGATATGCTTCACCTTCATGTTGCATTTAAATAATAAATAAAAGATGGAGGTCTCATGTCCTAGTTTCTTTCGCCAGTTCTCGGAAGGGCTTCCCAATTTCGAACTGATGGTAGACTTAATATATCACAGTAATGTAGATATAATAAACAAACTAACAAAAAAATGTATAGAGTATTTAGGAACGTGCCCGATAAATGTATTAAAATATAACACATGTATGATTATTTCAGACAGCAAAGAAACTTGCCATTCCTTCTCACCGTACTGATTTTGTTTCAAACTCTTTTTCACTTCAGGCTATACGACTCTGGAATGCATTACCACCCCATATTCAAAAAGCTCCCAATAAATTTAATTTCAAACGACTGGTTCGCGATCTCCTTTTAAATACTCCGAACCTTTCCACTTAATCTCACTTTTATGTCTAGTAATACTAATATTGGTTTAGTGTATCGATATTTAAGTAGTTTATTATTTTATATATGTTTATTAGTTTATATATGTTTATTATTTTATTATACATGATGTCAGTATGTATGTTTATGTAGGCTATAGCATTTTCTATTTACCTTTTCAATGCACCTCCAATACGCTATCAGTTTCTAACTCTCCGGTTGACTGGTAGAGAATGCCTAATGGCATTAAGTCTGCCATTTGTACATATTTTGTGTGCAACAAAGTTTAAATAAATAAATAAAATAAAAATTATGTAATTACTAAAAATACTCCTGAAAAAGACTCGAAACGTCGTGATTAAATATAAAATTCTGTTCGTGAAGAAACAGCGTTATTGAAATCTAATAAGGATGGGAAACCGCTTACTCCTGCCCTAATCCTTTTGTTATACGCAGTCTGCAGGGACTCTTCAGGATAGGCTTGTCCGATGCCCCGTATTTCACGAGATACACTGTTTTTTCGGCTACAAATTTATAGGAACCCTTAATTAGCTAAATTGAATACGGGGCAACCAAAGCTTTCCGTATTTTGTTCAATTAGCTGAGCATAACAGATTTTTTCTTTAATATAAATAAAACAATAAGATTTTGTTTTAAAACAACACTATTTAAATTGTCTAAGTAAAAGAAGACCAGTTTTTTTGATATTGGTAACTTGGGTTGTAAGAAAATATTTATTTACACAACTAGGCTTTAACCTATTTTACAGATATTTTTAAATAATGCAATAGACAAATAAAATTATTAACATAAAATGTAATCAGATTGAAATCACTCAAAATGCAGTGGAATATATGTAAAGCGTAATAGGGTTGCCACCCGTACGATAATATTTAGTAAGGTACTAATTTTCTATCAAGTGTGTTATATATTATAGAAACAATACATTGCGAAATATACTTTATTTTCAATGCTAATTTTAATGTACACATTTTTATAACTCGGACTGTCTCCTCTCCGCAACTCTCCGCAGTCCAGACTGGAGAATTTTAAGCGAACATTAAATTTAAAGTGATTTTAATTTTTGTTATGTTGACATTGACAAAGTTGGCATCCCTTTCAAAGAGTTTGCAACTACTAAAACCCCTATAGCCTTTTCAAAGACTTTTTCTTATATATAAAAATCTAATTATTTGTAGACTTTTTTTTTGGTTTTTAATTAGTTAACGCCCTTTAGTTAAAATAATCTAAAAAATAATTAATTTAAAAAAATAATTATTTAGAAAGTCTCACAAACCAAGATTCTTTAGAACACTAGACGCGCGACCTAAAAGCCTAAGGTATTCTTGGATCATTAGACAAACTAGTGGAACCTTATTCATGAAATTGGTATTATCTAGTAGATAACATGGTCAACGTGCATTTGCAGAAGTGCTCCTACGTCTCCGTCGCAAGTGGGTGTATCGGGACTGGTGACGCCCGAGGAACTATCCCGCGAGCCTACGCCTGACCTGCTGCATGAGGACCACGAACACCAGGTACCTACATACAGCCACTTACATACATATTCGCACATACGGTGCTATAACGTCACTTATGTAATTTTAGACAAAACTGAACTGAGTATGAGAAAATACTCCTACCTCTACTCTACCTCTTTACTTTGCTTGCTTTTACTCTTAAATGAAGTTCAAAGTTGTAGCTTAATTATTTTATTTGTTTAGCCGAGAAAAACTATATGTTGGAAGGATGTTCAATTTTTAAATGCTCCCCCTGAAATATTACACCATTTGCATAAGTGACGTTATAGCACCGTATGTGCGATATATACACTAGCTGACCCGGCCACGAATTGCTCTGAACGAATCGAATCCAGCAAAATGAAAGCGAAAACCTCAAAATCGGAATAGTTTCGGAGTTTCATTAGTCAAACACTGTTATAGGGAATATTTATCTATATGTATAACTAGAGTAGTTGACTCGGCCACGCGTTGTTGTGTTATAAATTAAAACGAAACCAATTCTATTTTTCAAAAAAATCATCAAAATCAGTTCAGTAGTTTCGGAAGTCATCACGGTCAAACACTGCGACACGTAATTTTTATATATAAAGATATAATCACGCCTTTTTCAGGCCTTCAGGGGTAGGCAGAGATCACAGATTTCCACAATCCTGACATACACCTTTTGTTTCTTCAACTCCTATCAGAGCTTTCATATAAGCTCATCGGTTCAGGTTACTTTTGTTGACCTGGCCTTTTTTCAGGACATCTATTTGGTTTCTGAAAGTTCGCCTCGTTCTGCCTTTACTGACGTGCCCATGCACTTTTGCCTCATAAACTTGTTTTTTCATTCGCCTGTAATATAAACCCGCCATTTGTCTAACCTCCTACTATATTTTAATTCGTTCCCTATTCCTTGATCCTCACAGATTTTAAGTTAATTAGTAACCTTTAAATGAAGTTTAAAAATATTTATGTATGGGATATTTGTATGAACACAAAACCTCAGTTTGGACAGGATAATATCTGTCAGCTCTATAAATAATAATCTTCACCCTAACCTTCACCTTAATCCTCACTTTCACCCTAAAGGCGGTCGTAGCCCACCGGCTGAAATGTTAGCTTTAACCCAAGCGGACCGATTTCGATCCTCGCCGATGTTCAGATGTGGACCCCACTCGTAACACAAACGTTTAGCTTACCACGAGGGGTTAACGAGAATATTAATATTGTGTTTATCTCATTGTAAATAATCTCAGAGCTCAAAACCTTTGAGCATAGACGAAAGGCAGCTAGCCAATCCATTTTTTATAGGATGCAGCAGAATCGAAAAACCTTGTTCCACCATCCCCATTTTTTCATCGAACAAGCAGACTTACAAATAGCCGCCACCGTTATATGGTTCATATACCGAAAACTCGCCAAAGCTTTTGGTTCCAATTTTGTGATACTTTCTCTCTGCCCGAGTCTGTTTCCTGACAAAAACAATTTAGGGGTCTTCAAGTCACGAGTGAATAGATATCTTCTAAGCAGGCGCGCTACATCCTAGATCACGTCGTCGCTTACCATCACGCGCGATAGTGGTTAAGCGCATGCCTATTTAACCTCACTTCACCTCACCTTCAGCTATCTGACGAGTATGTTGTATGTTTCTTCAGCAGGGTCATCAGCAGCGGCTGGGCGGGTCGCAGGCTCAGCAGTACCTGTTCCCGAGACCCAGCGGCGTCAGCCAGAGCGCGCCCGGCTCACCAGGTGACCAACCTTTATTTTTATAGGCATTAGGACTATATTGATATATTAATTTTCGTTCTTTCGTTAAACTGAGTCGTAAAGTAAATGTTTCCTATGCTACTATACCAGCACTCTTAAGGCCACGTAACAACGTTCAATTTTTATTACCCCTATTGTTTGGCACGCTTTGCGGCCTGAACGATTCGATGGATTTTAGCTTTAGAGGTGTCGTTAGATTCGTATTCGTATGAACAAAATGGCGGATTTTTGGCTCCAAATTCAAATGTTTGGCATGCTCTGCAGCTTGAACGGCTCGACTCATTCAATAATAAAACTAAAAAAAAAGCTATTTAAAATGATAATAATAAAACGACTATTTAAAATACTAAAGAACCCGACTGCGTTTCTCTGTAATTTGGAAATGAAAAAACACAAACAAAATTATAGCAGTCACAGCCAAATTGAATTATCGTGTGTTATTGCAAAATGGAACTGCGTCCTGAGCATGATTTTTTACGAAATCAAATGTGGCTGAAAGCCATACGAGTTGTTTGATCGATTTCTAATGGCATTTAAGGATGAAGACCCTTTGGATTCAACCATCTATCCTGGCAGTCCGCTTATAAATAATTAAAATATCAATAGAATAATTACAATATATTACAAAAGCTTCGAAATTATTCAATATAAGTTTCCTCAGTATACTAAGATAATTTTGTATAATGGTACGATTACATATTCTCAGGGCACGGGTTGGCGTACCCCACGGGCGGTGGGCTGGTGGTAGCAGGCCACCAGATCACCGTGGTCACCAACGGAGCTGGTGGTGAGAGAGAAGGTAACATTACATAAAATCATGTCTCTATCCCGCAGGGGTAGGCAGAGATCACAGATTTCCACTTACCACGATCCAGACATACATCTCTCGCTCCTTCGACTCTCATCAACGTTTTCATACAAGCTCGTCGGTTAAGGGTCTTGCCCTGGCCTTTTATTAGGGTAACCTCTATCTGGTCCAAAGTTCGCCTTGATCTGCCTCTACTGACTTGCCCATGCACATTTGGCTCATATATTTCGTCCATCCTCTCTACATGTCCAAACCATCTAAGCATCCCTTTTTCGATCTTTGTCAATATATCTTCTTCCACTCTCTCATCACATAATTCCTTATTTTATCCATCAAATTCACACCAGCTATACTTCTTAAAGCTCTCTTTTCCACTGAATTAATCATACATTCATGCTTCTTCTGACAAATCCAAGATTCACTTCCATACATTAGAGTCGGTACCAACACGCCTCTATGCACAGCCAGTCGGGTCTTTTATGACACCTGGCTGCTCATAAAAGCATGCAAAGCCCCATTGACTCGATTTTCTGCATTCACTCTACTTTCAATATCTCTTGTAACATACGCAACACTTTTACTGCATAGAAAATCGCTCACCACCAGAGTCCGATTTAGGATTTAAACTGTCCATGGTTTAACAATTTCCAAGGGCTTTTATAATCCATAAAACTGTACCCCGCAGCTTGGCGGAAAACAAGCCGACTGCGCTTAAATAGAGATATTTTTCTTATGCTAAATAATGTGTTATACGTTTTTCAGAGAAGTACGTGGTAGGCACGACCACTGGCGGCAACCTGGTCTCCATACAGGAGGAGGACGCGCCATCCAGTGTCGTGTTGCACCCACACTCGCCCTACTACGCGTAAGTAAATAAATAAATAAATATTTCTTACTCTCACATCAATTAGCCTAGTCCAAAGTAAGCACTGTGACGCTACATAAAAATAATTGCTCTGTGAGATAAAAACAAACATTTAAAACGCGCAGTGTGCATATGCCCTTATACACAGTAGTTTATACCAAACATGAAATTATATAATTAGTAAATTTACCATCGTAACAATTTACTATTGTACTTTAAGTAATAAGTTCTCAATTGCCAAATACACACTCACCAAACGAACACAATGTAGGTGCTTTCGAAGCGCGCACCACCTTCTATGGTGCTCATCGAAAATAAATCTACACTAATATTATAAAGAGGAAAGATTTGTATTTTTGTATGTTTGAAATGAATAAACTCAAAAACTACTAAGTCGATTTAAAAAATTCTTTCACTATTGGAAAGCTACATTCACGCTGAGTAACATAGTCTATATTTAATGCTAGAAAAAAATTTAAAGAATTTTGTCCACCCGTACGAAGCCGGGACGGGCCGCTAGTTAATAATAAATAAGTATTTCTTAAATTAACACCAATTAGCCTAGCCCAAAGTAAGCACTGTAAGGCTTGTGTTATAGATGCTAGGGTAATAGATAGGCATACTTATATGATACATAGATATGTAATATTCATAAAAATATATATATCATACAAACATCTGCACCTTCCGGTAAATTTATCAATAATATAATTTCATATTATTGTATAGAAAAATACTCGAAAAAATCGACTCGGTTCACAAGTGAATTCTCAGGCTGGAGAGCATTGGAACAACTTCCAAAGGTTGCGAGTTTGATTCCTGCCTGAAAATTCACCTATTAGCCGAGTCGATTTCATTTAATATTTTTTTATTATAATAATTTATCTTATAAAATAGCATAAATATGCAAAAAATATATAATAAGTATAAAAATATACTTTCATGTTTGGTATTAAATATTATATATAAGGGTCTATGCACACTGCGATTGGTCTAATGCGTTTGTATCGATATAGACAACGATTCAAGCGTGAGACTGAAGTTTTGGTATTATAAAAATTTTAACATCTACATAAGTTCATAGTCGAACTGCGTTTGACTTACAATTATATCGTTTGTATCGATACAAGCGCGCGTGGAAGGCGCGTTTAAAAAACGTAGTGTGCAAATACTCTAAGGCTAATGATATACGGTTGAATGTGCAGGGGCAACTACGGTGGAGGCGGCGGTGGTGAGGAATGCAGTGCTCTGGGTGGAGAGCTGGTGATCGAAGACGCGCCTGACGAGCCGCCTCACAAGCGCCCACGCCACCACGACGTAAGTATCTTCATCGATCATTCGATATCGGCTCGGATAACATATACTTAGTACTCTAATATATTATACAGTGGAATCTCGATACCTCGAACCTCGTTAACTCGTAATCCTTGATAAGACGAAAAATATTACCATTCCCTTCCGCTGAACCCTCAAATAGGCGATATCTCGTAATGTTTCCCTGTGAGGTATTGATAGTCCATATTTATACTCTATAACTCGAATTTAAAAAAGCAGACTTTGTAAGTCGAAGTTAATAAAATACCCCAAACTCATAGCAATAAAGTCCGGAAATTCGGTGTTTCTAATCTATTGTTTGGATCTTGTACACATGCAATGGATGAATGCATTCTTTCAATTTCCTAAATAACTCCGCTGCGTGCAATATGTTTGTTTAGGTTTTGACTCATTTCTTAAAGTGTTCACACAGCAAGCTATTGCTATTATAAATATTATTTGTCTATTACAGATGTCCGATTTAGAAGACCGCCGCTCGTATTGACGGCCAGCGCCGCCCCGGGCAGTGGGGCGTCGCCCCCTTCGTCCCGCGCCAGGTAAAACGCGTACCCACGGAGCGCTAACACGCATCTAACCCTCTGTTTCTGTACCCCGCGTTCTGAGAACACTGCACATTATTCATTACAATTATATCGACGGCGAAGTGCCTATTAATTCTAAATGTTTAATTCAAAATTTTACACAAACTGAGTAAATATATTTACTTGTTTTTGAAGTAAAACTTCTTTACAAACGCTTCACTTGGGGAGTAAGCTGGTGAATGCGTGACGAGAGCGTTACGAAAAGTGTGATCGGGCGAGGCGGACAGAAGTTGAGAGGGAGATATAACTTAGTAAAGATAGA
This sequence comes from Calamotropha paludella, assembly GCA_927399485.1. Taxonomy (NCBI): domain Eukaryota; kingdom Metazoa; phylum Arthropoda; class Insecta; order Lepidoptera; family Crambidae; genus Calamotropha; species Calamotropha paludella. The sequence goes on from OV656812.1 coordinate 26,020,583, forward strand.
AAGAGATAGAGTTACGTTTCGTACATTACTGTAGGGGCAGGAGAGAGGGGTGCGAGCACACATTTTTATTCTCTCTTTCTCTCATAGCCAGTTACGTTTCGTATATCTAATATATATACATATATAGATGGAGCTAAATAAGTTTTACTTCAGTCGTTTGGTCTAAAACACACTCGTTTTTTTATGCGGTAGCAATTAATAATACGCTTAGAAGATTTAATTTAACATTAATAACGCCTTTAAATTCGAAGCGATAAAAAAGTGTCTTTCTTGAAAATTGTCACTTAGGAGTTATTAGCACTTCGACGTCGAAATGTAAAAGACAGGCCTTAGGGTGCGTTCACACTATATAATTTAATGATTTTATCTTACATGTAAATTGAATTTAACGGCTGTTGTTATTGTATAGAAATGCTCAAATGGTGGACGTTTTACGTAGCAAGAGTTGTTTGAATTAAAAAAGATTTTATGATTTAAATATATATTTTATTTGTTCTTGTCTGTCATTTCATTCAAAGCAAACTTAAAGCGTAAGAGTACTGTATATCACAATTTTTGCGAAATTTATTTTAATATAAAAGACAATAAGATACTTTAAAAAGAATAATTTGTGATGATACAATGATGCTGGACGTGCAAAAACGAAACGGTGCATTGTAAATTTTATAACTATCCATATATATGTTTATCAAGGAAACTCCAGCTTTAAGATATGTCGCAATATTCTAAACCACGAACTCTGTTTTGATTCTTTGTATCCTTGTCAGGAAACTACTTAATACGCCATATAGTACAGTCGGCGTCAGAAGTAAATTAAAACTGCTGTACAGTCACGATCGAAAACATGCTTTATAACCATGTCACAATAAGTCGAACAAAATCCAAGAAGTATGAAAATTAAATGTTCTATAGTGTCTATTTATTGATTGTGACTGTACCATTTCACAACAACTATTGTGTAGCAATCGTGTTCATGTGTACAAAAGTTAGTGTGAAAATTGAGCTTTCTTAAACTAAAGTCTGCTTTTAAAACAACAACTATCGACAGACAGATTTCGTGGGGTAGAATATTTAAGAAAATTGTCATAAATTAAAAATAAAAATAATGTGATTTTTTAATATTTAAAACTACCATGATTGAAAGAATTTTATTATGGCAACATTCAAGGTGGCCGTAGCTGATTGGTTGAGATGTCAACTTTAAACTAAGCGGACAGAGTTCGATCCTCGCCCATATGTTACGGACGTGGGTCACAAGCATTTAGCTTACAACGAGGGGTTGACGAGAATATTAAAAATGTGTTTCATGCATTTTTAATATGATAAATTATAATAATAGAAAAAAAAATAGAAAAAAAAAATTACCCGGCTCACAAGTAAATTTTCAGGCGGAAATCGAAGCAATGCTCTCCTAATTCAGGTCCCGTCTGAGAATTTACTTAGTGCGGTGGATTTTTTCTAGTATTTTTTCTATTTATATCAATTATCATATAAAATAGCATTGAAATATATATATATATAGAAAGCATTTTTTATATTCTTATATGTATTTAAAAAAAATAGTGTTTTCAAATATTAAGATTCCAATTTATTTCGCTTCGTCATCGATAATAGAAATATAGACATATGTTATTTATTTCAATGGTAAAAAGTTTTTATTTTTGTAAATTACTATGCGTTATTCTACTTCTATTGTGTAATAGATTTGTTTTATATTATTTCAACAGCATTGAAAGACAAAACTTAAAAAAAAATCTAATTTTAGTTATATAATACAGCAGTATTTATAGATATATTGAAATAATTGAATATTTAATTGAATGTTTACATTGTATTCTTAATCAGAAACAGAGGGTTCCCAAGAATCGGTGTAGTTATCTTAGCAATAATTGGATAAGGGTGAACAATTGGACTTGAAATTTGATTATGCGGACTAAGCGGTTGTTTCGAACGGATTGATGCGAAATTAGACTAGAATGTGCTAAGAATAAAGTGTTATGTTGAGTGGTAATATTTTAAGTTTTACGCTAAGTAATGCAGTAGGATGTATGTTCTTTTTTCGTTTTTTTTATGTTTTTCGATTTAGATTCTCACGAGCTTTAAAGACTCGGTAGTGAGCGTTAAACGTATTTGACGTATAAACGCCATTTTGACAGATTGATTTTTTTTTAATCGTTCGCCTGCAGTGACTATGTGCAGTCAGCTACAAAAGTAACCACCAATTGACCTACCATTGTCTATGGTTGAAATGAAAATTTTTGAAGCTGACTTTTGATTTTATGAACTTATAAGTGCAATGAATTAATGTTATTTAAGTTTAGTTAAAATAAAAATATGTAACCGATCATTGTTACTTATTTTACTACTTAAAAATAATAAACTCAGTTTTTTACGTTGCGGGGATATTAAGATACAGTTTTTGTTCGTACCGTGTGTACACAGATTAATGAATTATAGACGAGTAGACCAAAAAGTTAAGTACTCTGAGAAATTTGATTTGTTTTTTTGACGATGTAGGCATGTTAACGTCTATGAATATATAGAGGGGGATCGGAATGAAATTTCGATTTTGCTCTGAAATCGCGACTGATATTTTTAAAACAGCCTGTGTGTTATATGAACTTCAACTTGATCTGTGAATCATAAATATTAATTTGGGAATGCTTAATGTTGGAGTATAACTGTCAATAATGTTTGAATGACAGTGAATAATTGGATGCTCTAATGAAATATAATGCAAATTATAAACCTAAGGTTTTATGAATATTTTAGAAGAATAATTCACAAAAATTGAATATTTGTAAATGTCATATGCCCGTTGTCCAACTTTCATATAGGATAATACCTTGAAAGTTGTGATCGTTATGGGAATGTCCAAAGCGCTATTTACGTCGATTCCGTGGTGCAACTACCGTCATCTTTGCAACATATGAATAATCTACCAATGTTTGAATATTGTTTAGGCTTGCTATATGCCCCATAGGAACCCCGCCTTAAAACCCACGCTTTGAGTTAATGCGTTATTTCTCTATCAGGGAAAAATATCATTCAAAAAAAACATTACCAAAACCGTAATAACGATTAAATCGGACTGCGCGCTATAGAGCATTATATAATGCTCGCGGATTTTAGGTATCGTTGTCGAGCGCATGTATACATGCTCGTGGGTTTTAAGGGGTTAGTTAGCTAAATTGAATACGGGGTAACTAAAGTTCACATAGTTTTATCAATTGGCTGAACAAAATAGAGAATTTTTTTAAAACGTTTCCATTTAAAATGGCAACAATGCTATTTTAATTGTCTCCCGTAAAAGAGACTGAAACTAGTTTTTTTAAGGTTGGTCACACTTAATCACGCAGTCGCAGGTGGAAACCCTTACTCGCTAGACTTTTTGTGTTACATTCGAGGTTTGGTTGTATAACTTTTCAAATAACTAAAAGAGTTGAGGTAAAAAAATGAAATAATAAAAACACAATATCAATTTATTTATTTACATTATTTTTAATAAAATTATATACTGGGTGTTGCAAGACCAAAAATAAATTACTTAAATAATTGGAAAATTACTTTTATGTTTATTTATTAGAAATAATATGTTTATGACACGGGACGTAATGCATTTATCAACTTGTGTAGTAGTTTTTTTAAATGGTGGAAAACCGTAGCAAATTGCTGGCTAAATTCAATATCACCATAACTACCCATTTATCAGGTATAGACATAAACAACAAAATATTTGTCATGCTGAGGTGCATTTCGTTTTATTTATTTAATTTTCGTTAACACAGCCAAACACAATTATGATTAGGTTACAATAATTGCCAGTTTTGAAATTACATATATGCAGACTTATAATAAATTTACAAAGCATTAAATACAACGTAATATAAAGGATTACGTTTAAAATATGTAAGATACAAATGTGAATTATTAATATTTAGGCCGTGTGATTTTTTTTTACTTCATTTTTTTATCAAATGTTTTTCGATTATATAAATTAAGAATTTTAATTCTAGCTAAATGAAAAAGCGGTGAATTGGTTCCTGCGGGGTCGATGGAGTTAGCTCTTTGCACTTCCAATGGCGCTATGAGCGAATTTATTTGAAATGAGTACAACGTTTCTTGCTATTCGACAATTTATAGTAAAATTTACAAAATATAGAGCGAAATATATCGTCCTGTTAACTGTTTTGATTCTTCTTTGATCATTAATAATAGCGTCATTCAATTTTTTCTTAAATATGTATGTAATTTGATATCTTTAAAGTTTCAAGTCCCATTAGTACAGAGTGAATGTTAGATTTATATCATTTTGCAATGACTCAAATAAATTGTTTAAATAATTTGTTTCCATATTCAAAAATATTTCAACCGTCAAATGCCGATTTCGAAATATAAACGGTTTTTTTTCATCTATGATCATTTTAGCTATTTTTGTGAGAATGATTTACCAATAAGTCGTTGTCCATACTATGGAATATAAACTCGCCTTAACAAAAAAAATCATCATTTCAAAGTTAATAATCTGATAGAAATAACAATAAGATAGATTACAATAACAGGTACGACTGGTAATTATGTGATTAGCTAAACAACTGTCATAACAAAAATGGACTTTAAATCAAAGCAATAAGTCACATCGCCCGCTAATTAAAGCGAATTAGTTGGAATTTTTTACCCACACACATCTAGTGGTAACTTAATTATTATACAGTTTTGTGCTTCTTAAGTATAATAAAATAGAGTCTTAAAATAAACATTTAAAAATCGTCTGGCTTCAGCGTTTTTCGTAGCTAACTTTTAAGTATTCATGGTCATCATGTCAGCTAAAACACAGCTGGACTGAATAATACAAAAAAATGGCGGATTTTTTAATCATATCCACGCTTGGCAGGCGGCAAGGTCGCAGCAAAAGACCGTAATTCGGAAAAAAGTGTGAAGTGTCCCAAGTTGCAGTAAGAAAAAACTTATGACATACCTTATGTTTGGCAGAATAAATCGCTTATAAGCGATTGTAAACAAAATGGCGATCGTAAGCGGTAAGCGCTGTCAAATCGTAAATAGCGATTTTCCTTTAGGACGCAAACTTACCGGTCACTGGGGAACATAACCTCAATTAAATATATTTTTATCAAATGCAGTGAAAAGTTTAAAACTATGAATAATATATTGAATAATTTAGTGAATGACAATATTGAAGAAGACGAGTTTACTACTATTATTTGAATGATTGCACAAAACCACCGGTTAAGTTTGTAAACAAACTTATCTAAGCAAAATGGCGGATTGTGTCAGCACTACTGAAGTTAGCAAACGTGTCCTTGCCGAAAATTGATAATTTGTTACTCAGCGCTGGTAATCATTCGCAAGCGATTTTTTCTGCCAAATACAAGGATTGATTGCATTAGTCAATCTGAACAAGAATTCTGAAGAGTCTAAAGTCAGGTTCGAAACGTAAGATTGTGCAAAAATATGTTTAAGTTACCCGTGATACAGTGTTTTGTTAAGTTAAGCTACTGACGTTGACGGTTGAAATATATATGCCGGAAAATTCGAAGTTTATTACATTCAAATTTGTTCTTCTTCGCATTTGAAATATGAACTATTTTCCATTACATTCACAATGATAGATGTCGCTATTATGTGCGGGTAATTCTTTTACTAAACTCATAGTTCAGCGCAGTTTTTTTTATAAATAAAAGTTCCTTTGTTTTGCTTTGTAGATAAGCAGTGATAACGTTGACGTATATCGAACGCTCAAGCACTGAATAGATATTGACGACTGTCTTAGGGTTAATTATTTTGTTTGATGTTATTTGAAAATGATTCTTAATGCAATAAATATAAGGCATATTAGTGAGGATAAATGAGACGCCAGAAAAGGTTGCAAACAACAATTTTCTTGCAAGACCTGGCCAAGGGTGAATTGTTGTAAGAACATCTTTAGACCCAAATTCTCGGTGAATTTTCCAATGAAAATTTTCACTATAAAACTGTAAGCATTTTACAGTGAAAATGCTCATAGTAAAACTGTAAGCATTTTCATGAATATAAGATAGTCGTCATTGAGATTTCATTATTTTTGTAATAACTTTAAGAAAAACAAGACACCAATGTTACATATATAATCTTATAAATTGTAGGTCTTTCCCAACGCACGCTTAATATTACTGGATTTCAGCAAATTAACTAGATTCATTAATAACGTTTTTAATACGCGTATCACGTCATCGTTATTTAGGACCCTAAAATCCTTATTTTTTCATCAAAGGGCCAATGTTAGTATCATAAAATTATAATCATGTGGGGTATGATTGTGACTCGCGTGAAGGACATAGTCTCTTATGTTTATTTGAACTAAAATCCCTTAACATTATTCGCATCTTATACTCGTATTTGTATTGTAACATTACTGTTTCATAAATATTTATTGTTAATAAATGTTTAAAAAATATTTCGAAATCACCAGATAATTACAAATGCTTCAACTGAAATATAAAAAAAAAATTGGAGAAATACAGGGGCATCCTCTCCGTATTTTAAATTAATTCTTTACAATAAGACCTCACTACTATGTCTTACAGTGTCTTAAGATATATTATTTTATAAATTATGGGATCCTAAGTAGATGGATCGCTTCAAGCTTAATCTTGATTAAAATTAGGATGTTTCCTGATCGTAGCAGTGTCCTAGAATGCTTCGCAGTCTATTGAGATCAGAGGCCCTGCCATGGCCATTTATTGCTACACAAGTTCCACTGTTAAAAAGAGACGCTTCTATAGACCACGTATAGCGGCGTCTCTCTTTGACAATCGTTCTTGCATGGCGCTTAAATGGTAAGTCCTGTGGAAACATAAGGGAAAGGTTTCATTTAAATCGTTAAATTTACTTATAATTAATAAAAAAGAGACTATGTCCTTTGAAGGTTATAATCTGCTACGCAGTTAAAGGCGTCCGACTTGAGTATCATTTGGTTATTAGGATATTTAAGCTATTTGGCAGTTTCTGAAAATGATTTTTTTAAAATATCGAGTGGATACCTTTATGGATCCCATATAAAGTCGTTACTTATAACAACTTATATTGTTTTATAAATAGCATAGAAATGCATCTTTGAAATTTCCCGCCAAAACACAATCGTAAACAATATGGCGTGCATTGCTTTTACCGCGTTAAGTGTTAAAATTATAAATTGGGATCTTATTTCTTTAGTTTTATGGTCTAGCGTATAAATATTTAACGCGATAGTAACGTTAGTACATTTAAAAATTCTTAAGTTGCGCCTCTGATACTTCAAGTGATCATCTTAAGTCAGAGTTACTATGTTTACTGTCGTGTGACGTCATTAGCAATATAACCAATCCTGATCGTTTTTTTGTTTCAGTGTCAAATAGCCTATTTGAGTAAATTTTTTGATTAAAATTATATGAAAGTTTGTAAACTTTATTTTTACTTCGTTTTCTTACTGATTATTCTTATTGTTACACTTTTCTGTTCATTTTTCTCTTTCAATCATATTAAGATTCAGAAACTGAAAAAGAAAAAATTATGTATGTATGAAAGACTCCGACGTCTTATCAGTGGCTTATTTCACGAAGTCTGTTCAGTAGGATGTGAGGTTGCATTGCTTATGTACAAACAACAGCACTCCAAGCTACCACTAATTGACAAAATTTCTCAAACGGTATTCAATTCTATCTGTTTGATTTAAGGGTGAAAATTGTATGGAGGTGATAGAGGTGAGACATTGATGTGTTTTTGACTGTACCGTACCTACTGCTAAGTATAAATTGGACCTCTTATAAATATGTATATTTCAATTTAGATATGCAAATATAAATTTACTTAAATCTGATTTAGGTACCTAACGACGGTATTTGTGTTACTGAACATACAAACGGAGTGAGGAATGTATTATATTCCTAAAAATTATACATTTTCATTCAAGTTTTTATTAGAAGAATTACTTAAAAATACTTCTTATATATTATTTGGTCTGCTTTACTTATTTTAATATTATTCGCAAGCTAAAAGATTAAATTTTATCCTACAATTCTCGCAAAAGCAAAACACATATGAATAGAAGAAAAAAAAGAATTTCTAAAAAAATATTTATGCGAAACTCTAAGCACATGCCTTTTGGGTTATTAGTTGATAAGTTGGATTTTAAGCTTTATTTATGAAATGATATATCGATCAAATTCGTATGGACACGATTCCCTGGCTTGCAAACATTTTAGTTATTTTAAACTCGAATTTTTTTTTTGTCTTTCATTATAAAAAAATATTCTTAGCCGTAGAGGTGAGCTAAGTTGCATTATGTTTGTATCCATAAGTCCATAACCTTTTAAACGAGATATGGTTTTATAATTTACTTACAGCATAACTCAAATGTTTGCGAAGCCAGTAATTATAAGCTGTTTTTAAACCCTTGTGATTTTAGTTTAGTGCCCCATTTCATTTAACATTAACTCGGTTTAGGTGTACAAAAATATTATATTTATATAATATCTATTTAGAGAAACAATAAATAATTAAAAAGAAACTAATATAACGTCTAGTTATATATTTAGATAGTTCAGTGACCACGAAGCACTTAGTATATAATTTAGCATTTAAAATATTATATTTGTGAATTTGTGAGAGGCTTTTTTATGGAATGCATAGTATCAGATTGGTTTTTGCTCTTTTCATGTAGTTTGTTGAAGTTGAAAGACTGAATATTATTAACCACTTGTCAGTCCGCTACCGCGCGCCCCACCCCTCTCAACAGTCCCAATGCTGGGCGAATTGTGACAAAAAATGTCGGCAGTCGAACTCTTAGATAAAGATTCTGGCTAAATAATGAAGCTAGGACCAAAAAAAAAATACTACCGTAAAGCTGATTAAATAAAAAATCCACAACAGAATATTTGGATCTCTGTAATTCAAAAAATAATGGTAATTAAAAAAATATAGCAGGTCACGCGGAAATTTAAATATGGTAGCAATTCCTACCAGGGACTGGCGTGGGGTATTGGCTATCGGTAGCAATTTCTACCGTCGACTGACAAGTGGTTAAATTTTATTATTGGAATAATTTGACCCCATAAGTAAAAGTAAAAAAATGGATGAACAGAAAAATTAAAATATTCGTCTTTCAACTCCAACACTACAAATTATAAAAATATGTTTAATTATAGAGACAATCATTCAAATAAAAGGTACACATTGTTCTTATTAAAATACCTACGTTCCCTGCAGCGAATTTAAACGTTTTTCGAAGGAACAACCACATAATGCCTATATAATATAAATATAACATAATGGAGCATGTATAAACGGATGTATAAATTGTAACCTGTATAAAACGTATGTGGTTATCGATAATTTCGAGTGACGCGATTGGTTATTATAGATTTTAAGGCATTTAAAATGCTAATAGGTACTTTGTGTCTAAATAATGTAAACTAGTTTGTACGCAATACATAATTATATATTATAATTTTTGTTGTGTATATGGCATACTATATAATATAGAAACTGGGAATTGTTCCCATTCCGAGAGATATTGGTTGTTCCGGATACCCGTGTCTGATTAATTGACAAATTTTAAGAAATAAACGTATTTTATCTCCTTTGCGGTTGGTTTTATTTTATACCTGGTCTTGTCACACCTACTCTTACTAATACTATATATGCTTAAAACATTGTAAGATGGTCATCCGGAAAGTAGTACCCGTTTGCGTCGTGCGGAGCGCTGTGGAATAGAGTAGCTGCCGGACAAGTTCTAACACGTTCTGTTGTATATTAGCTGTTTGTGTGCAAAGTGGCTGGTATTAACTATGTCATATAAATACTTTTAAAAGTATATGCAGTGGTGTATTGGAAGGGTAACGCGGTGGAACAACGTTCCCTTACCTTTTTTCAAAACCGTAACGCGTTCCAGCACTTTTTAGTAGGTTTTTTTTAATTACAAATGAAAATTATATTTCAAATTGGCGAATTTGAAAAACATTTCAAAAATATGTTAACTAACAGAGTATTTATCTTGCTTGATAAAAATGTGTGTGATCCTATTGGGAGTTTTTGTAGTACACCATAAGTGTACTTCACAATAATAATATCTTCCTGATTTTCATATTTTTTGATTTTCTTTTTAGTGTTCGTTAATATTTTGTATAGCAAGAATAAGAAAAGAGAAAAACTTACATGGTAAAAAATAGTTTGCTTAAAATAGGACTTTTATTTTGTTCCCACTATGCGTTCCCTTACTTATTATTTTACTAATACATCACTGAGTATATGTGTTTAAACCATTGCATGTGGCCATCCGGAATGTAATTTGCGCCGTACGGAGTACTGGCGAATAGAGTAGCCGTTGAAGAAGTTCCAACACGTTCAGTTTTACATTAGCTGTCTGTGTACAAAGTAGCGTCACGCTGGTTTTGACTGTGAGTATTAATAATATTTAAGAAAGAAGAGACGCCGCTAGTTGTATAGTTAAAGCTGTGATTAAATTTGAACCATTCGAACCGAATTTTTAACCATCCTCCCTATAGTTCTGACTTTGCTCCGTCAGACTAGCATGAGTACAAATCTAAAGGAGTTTTTGGCAAGAAAGGAACTGAAAGAAGCTGTGACTACGTATCTCAATACACTGGGAAGCTGGGATACAAAATCTCTTCAAACGTTACGATGAATGCTTGAATTTGGAAGGTGACTACGTAGAGAAGTAGTTTCAAATATGTTCTTTACAAATAAAACGTTTATTTATAAATACATATATACCCACTAGTTTAATTAATACTTCCAATTGGGTCTTACTTTCGATGGCCCTCCGAAAATTCCAGGTATTCATAAAAATGTATCGATTTAAAAGTCAGTGAAAGTAAATGTTATTCGCCTCTGATGGGATACGAAGCCATGCTTTTGACTAATAAGGCTGGACGTCACTGCTCTGCTGCTGGGACTCTTTATCTGCCTTGGCAAACTTCTTTCTTTGTTTTGTTAAAATCTGCTATTTACACTGCTAATGAGTTTGCAACATACGAGTATACTTATACAGATATTTTGAAAATCGAAATATAAGAATAACTTGATATGTTATTTTTTTATTAAGCATTTAATAACGAAAATGCTCATTAATAGAAAAGCCAGATAAATTAGTCAAAATGCTATTTTTTAATGATTATTTTATTTTTTTTTAAATTTTAAAAAATATATAGTTTACAGGCGAGCCGGATAAAATACTCAGTTTCTGATTAATCTTTCTAGTATATTGACACGAATACTGGAATATATATTCCCAAAAAAAATAAATATTAAAATACCAACGGCTGTAGCTCATCGGTTGAGACACCGTTAATACTGACTAATTTATATTCTTGCTATGTACTACGAACGTGGACTCTCGTAATACAAGCGTTTTGCCAACATTTCTTCAGCGAAATATAGTATTTTTCAGACGAAGCTATAAAAATATAGTATTTTACGGAAAACACAAAAAGTAGATGTTTATATATTTGGTACTTATTCATTTTTATAAAAACTATATTAATTTGCACTTATTGCATATTTTATGAACTTCTTGCATAATTTAAAAATTTTATGTCTAAAATTCTGAAAAGGTACATTCATAAATTTTAAAAAAAATATAATATTTTTGCGTACTCTCTTTTTTCAACAGTACACAGACCCCAAATACAGTACAATACTATTTATTTATTTATTGGACAACCAACAAGAACATCACTTATAACAGGATGTTTATAAGACATTTCAAGGTGACGCGTTAATTAAAGGGTGCCTCTACATGCACAAAAATGTTTAGCAAGCTCACATATAGTTCAAATAAGAGACCATAAAACAAATTGAAAACGTTGTGAACAAAGGGCACTGAACTGATCCATGGCAGCTGCACACAGGGATTCAGAAACACCTTTATGAGGATACACTTTCATAAGGGTTACACATTGAATCTGTTACAGAATTATTCCTGTATCACTTATTTGGGTGTTTTGAACCTTTTTTGCGTCGAACACTTATAAAAGTGTAACAGATATAATGTTTTCTGTTAGAAACTGTTTTACGTTTAACTATCTATGTGTATATGTTACGGCTAATAGCCGAAGTACGGCTACACCTAGTTTTAGCCGGCTACAACTAGGAGCAGCCCGCCAAATGCGGTTAAACATAGGTGTATCCTACTTATCTTTGGTTACAATTAGATTTAGCCTTTATTATAGCAGCTAAAACTAGGTGCAGCCACACACCGGTGGTTAAACTTAGGTGTATTCTATTTATCATCGGCTAGAACTAGGTTTTCAGTTCAGTTGTTTTGTGTTTCTAATGTTGTGTTTCCCGATTGATTCGATTATATATTTTTAAAACAAATAGGATAACTTTTTAACTCAGTTTTAATTATACAAAAAGCAACAAACTCTCATATGTGATAGTATGTTGCAAGAATGTCTATCACTTATTTGAACAAGATAAACTTGAATGGCATTTGGAGTTACACAAAATACCGGCTGCTTTACAGAGGCACTTTTCATTACCACATTTAGTTTTGCAGTGGTATCTATTGTATCCTTGTCCTCCAGTTGTAGATTGGGCATTAGCAATTTGGCGTAATAATTTTTTTTCGCCCGAACTTTTTATCCGAAATTCTCGGATAAAATAAGTATTTATTTTCAAAACGTAAGGGGCCTAAGAACCAAAACAATTGATTTTTATTTGAATGCTATAACATGTGATTATGACATAATTGTATTATGTGAAACATGGCTGGCTGTTGACATATTAGATTCGGAATTATTTACTGATAAATATTTTGTATACAGGCGCGACCGAGAAAGTAGTGGTTTTCACCGCGGTAAATCGGGTGGTGGCGTTTTAATAGCAGTGTCCAAGCGTTTGTCTTCTTTTCGTCTTTCGGATTATGAGAGTAACTGTGAAGAGGTCTGGATTTGTGTAGAAATTAGAATGAATAATAGGACAGAAAAACTCATTATATGTGCCGTTTATCTGCCGTCGCCAATACAAGCTCACATTCTGGATCATTATCTGGACAATGCTAATCGGGTTTTAGAAAGGGTTGATAAAATATTAATAGTGGGCGATTTTAATTTGGGAGGCATTGAGTGGATTGAGTCAATTGACTCAACGCTGCACTCCAAAAATTATAAAAATAGTTTGCACGAGCAGAAGCTCATAGATTTTATGTCACTAAATAACTTACATCAGTATAATGGCATTAAAAATAATAAAGACCGAATCTTGGATTTAGTCCTGTCAAATGTTTCAGTAAATGATTTGAAACATTGTGTTTCACCAATAACCAATGTTGATAGCCATCATCCACCACTGGAATTCGACTTGTGTTGTGACGCTGTTTCAAATACTCTGCATACTAACCATAAGCCTAGGTATAAGTTTTTTAAAGCTGATTACAGTAAAATTATCGAAGAACTTAGATCAGTTTCATGGCATAAAACACTCGGAGAGTTTCCGAATGCGGACGCAATGGTTCAAGCATTCTACTGTATTATTTATGAGACCATTGAGAAGCATGTACCTAAATCTAAACATTTTCCACACAAATATCCAATATGGTATAGTAATGATCTAATTCGTTCGTTGCGAGAGAAAAATAAATATCGTATACTTTTCTTAAAGTATAAGAATCCTTTAGATAAAATTTCGTATCGTATTTTGAAAGAAAGATGCTTAAAAATCACTGACAGTGATTATAAAAGTTATATTAACTCAATTGAATTGACTATTACTTCAAACCCTAAACTATTTTGGTCGTTTTTAAAACATAAACGCAATAATACTAGCTCATATCCATTAAGAATGCATTATAAAAACACCTCGGCAAGTACAGAGACGGAGGTATGTAATCTCTTTGGTTCTTGTTTCTCTTCGGTTTATGACACAAGTAATGGTCCAGCGTTACAACAACAAGTGATTTGTGTTACACCTATCGATCAAAACTGTTCACATACACTCGGCCACATTTCTATTCAAAGAGAAACGATTGAAAATGTTTTAAAAAGACTTGATCCTGGTAAGGGTGCTGGACCTGATGGACTTCCTTCGTTTTTTGTTCTAAAATGTTGTGAAGTTCTGGCAGAGCCACTCTCTATAATTTATAACAAATCACTCACAACAGGTTCCTTCCCTTCTTTATGGAAAGAAACGTTGATTGCACCCATTTACAAATCGGGAGACAAGTCTGCTGTAGCTAATTATCGACCTGTGTCGATATTGAATGTTTTCGGAAAGGTTTTTGAGGTCATCATTTATCCAATTTTATCCTGGCATGTAAGACATGTTTTAATTCCTCAGCAGCACGGGTTTATTAAAGCTAGATCATCTGCAACAAATCTTGTAAGTTTCGTCTCTGATGTGGTCGATTCTGTGGACCGTGGGATACCGGTGGATGTCATCTATACGGACTTTAGCAAAGCGTTTGACAGGTGTGATCATAAAATATTGATTAACAAACTTTCTCAATGTGGAATCACAGGTAATTTCTTGAGTTGGTGCGCCTCATATTTAGTTGGTCGCTCTTCAAAGGTTGTAGTCAATGGCTTTCAGTCTGATTCGTTTATGGCATTATCCGGAGTCCCACAAGGATCACATTTAGGACCGTTATTTTTTAATATTTATGTTAATGACGTAGCGTCTTGCTTCATTCACTCGCAAATATTTCTATACGCAGATGATCTCAAAATTGTTAAAAAAATAGGGACAAACATGGACTGTATTTTGCTTCAAACTGATTTGGATAGGTTTACTCGGTGGTGTCATGTTAATAGAATGACTTTAAATATAGACAAGTGCCATTTTATACATTTTTCTCGTAAAAAGGAGTCTTATTTTAAATCTTACACAATAAGTGGTCAAGTTATAGAAGAAGTGGATGTGATAAGAGATCTTGGTGTCTACTTAGACAAAAAACTTCAGTTCCACAAGCATGTTGATAATTTGGCAAGGAAAAGCTTCAAATTACTAGGTTTCATAATACGGAATTGTAAGGGTTTCAGAAAAGCCTCTACCAAAATAGCAGTTTTCAATTCTTTAGTTAGATCAAAATTAGAATACTGTAGCGTAGTCTGGACTCCTTACTACAATGTTCACAAACGTCGCCTTGAGTCAGTGCAAAAAAGATTTTTATGGCACCTATCGTTTCAGTGTGGAATGGCTAAAAAACTTCCTTCATATGAATCACGCATAAATCATTTCAACATTCTCAGCTAGGATGACAGAAGACAGATGCTTGACCACATATTCTTATATAAATTAGTTAACGGACATCTGGATTGCTCTGATTTACTACATCAAGTAAATTTTAATGTACCATATAAATTGGCCCGCGTATCTAGATATTTGCTATTTAAAGCAAA
This sequence comes from Calamotropha paludella, assembly GCA_927399485.1. Lineage (NCBI taxonomy): Eukaryota > Metazoa > Arthropoda > Insecta > Lepidoptera > Crambidae > Calamotropha > Calamotropha paludella. The sequence continues at coordinate 26,035,978 of OV656812.1, forward strand.
GAGCTCAAAGACCAATCTTGGTCATTTTTCCGCTATCAACAGAATACAAACACAATTTAGTAATTTGTCACGCTCGTCTGTCACAGCCCCAGTTAACATTGATATGTCGTTTTCGCCAGGCAAATTTAAGTCAATGTTGCGGAATTTATTTTTATCAAGACATTAGCCTTTAAATATAATTGTTTATTTAGTCTGTGTTTCAAAATATATATATTTTATAAATGGGATGTTTTAGATTTTGGTTAACTTTGTTATAGTAAATTTGTGCATGTCGTGGCAGCCTTTAAGTATGACAGCGATTTGTAATGTAAGTCATAAGTGTATTTTTATAAATGTGAATGTCGTTTGTTATGTTGGTTGTCCTTAAATAAATAAAAAAAAAAAAAAAAAAACTGTGTCACCTTTTTTGCACGGAGGAAACTTTCTGTTAGATAATGCTGTCATTTTAATTGCTTGTACTCTCAACGAATCTTTTGCGCCTTTTCTATTTGTATCTATTGTCTGTCGTTTAATGCAGAGGTCACATTTTTATAATAGCAAGATACGAATCTCAAAATAAAATCAAAATCCTTAAATGAACTGAAAACCTACTTCTAGCCGATAGTCAATAGGATGCACCTAAGTTTAACCACCAGTGTGCGGCTGTACCTAGTTCTAGCCGCTATTATGAAGGCTAAACCTAGTTGTAACCGAAGATAAGTAGGATACACCTAAGTTTACCGCATGTGGCGGGCTGCACCTAGTTGTAGCCGGCTAAAACTAGGCGAAGCCGCACTTCGGCTATTAGCCGTAACATATACACAGTACATCAACATAGGCATTTCAAAATACCCAAATCATTAGTGAGCTGTCGCATAGTTATGCCAATGTGAACCTTATTGACTGTAACAGATAAAACACTTATGAACCGGTATTTTCTAAAACAGATTGAAAGTGTGACAGTTTCTTTCTGTTTAACTTTTAAAACAGAAATGAAAAACAGTGTTCAGAACACTCTATTCGGATACCGTTAAAATCCCTGGCTGCACAGCCCTACTATGCAGTCATCTTGGGATCGAGCTAAACTCACTAGTGTAACTGTCCTGGTCCCACTTACGTTCTTACTTTGGGTAAGGCTAATTGGTGTGAATGTTAGAAATATTATTAATCATTAATTGCCCCCCTTTTGAAAAATAAAGCTATTACCAATTTCTTATTTGCGAAATCCCTACATAGAGCATCATTAGGAATTTTTATGGCCGACAATGTCCAGCACAACGTGTCGAATATTGCTGCCGGCCAATGTCGTCATCTGCAATCAGATCTGTCGACAGCTGCAGTTAGATTTATCGACAGCTGCTTCTGGCTCTATCAGCAGCTGCACTTGGCTCTGTCGACAGCAAGTGCTGCTCGTCTATATGAGCCCTTATGTTAAAAATCATAACTATACAAATTAATGTTAGGTCGTTTTGTAGACCGTAAAGTAATTATTTTTTCACCTCAAACGCTCGGAAAAGTTTGTTTTATCATTCAATTTCAAATAGACGCAACAATACTGCATACAAAGGTAATGTTAGGTCGGGGAAAGTCTTTTCGCATATAGTATGTATAAACTTGTAATAAAATATTGTGCTATTTGTATCTGGCTGGTTTTCATGACATTAAAAAGGTGACATTTAAAATTTTGTTTTCTCCTATTTTTATATTTGTTTTTCTTTATGTCAAAATGAGCGAATTGAATGAACATTTTAAAATTTTTATTACCCAAGAGGAAAAATGACCTAATGCAGTGTCAGTAAGAGTAGCACAAAGTTGGTTTAAGCGTTTTTAATAATTTTGATGTCAAAATGCACCTCGCTCTGGTCGCCCTGTTACGGATAATATGGACGCTATTTTTGAAAAAGTAGAGCAAGATCGCCATATCAGCAGTTACGACATAGCTGAATAACCGGGAATTGACCACAAAACAGTTTTGACCCATTTGAAAAAAGCTGGGTTCACAAAAAAGTTCGATATTTGGGTGCTACACGAGCTCACTGAAAGAAACCTTATGAACCGTGTACTCATTTACTATTCTTTATTGAGACTTAATAAAACCGAACTGTTTTTGAAGAGATTGATAACTGGTGATGAAAAGTGGATCACATATGACAAGAAAGTGCGAAACAGGTCGTGGTCAAAGGTCGATCAGGCTCCACAGACTATGGCAAAACCTGGGTTAACTCGCAATAAGGTGAAGTTGTGTCAATGGTGGGATTGGAAGGGCATTGTTCATTATGAGCTTTTACCGCCGGACAGAATCATCGATTCGGATCTCTACTGCCAACAATAGATGAGATTAACCGATTCGTTGCTGATGCTGACTTTTTTGCGCGTGGCGTTAGCCACTGAAACCGTGTCATTTTTAAATCGATGATAACTCCTTCAAATCAAGTTTAAGCGAAATCAACCCAGACTAAAACTATCTTCATTTTTCACGTAAATCAAGCTCGTAGTCTTCGTTTCCGTAATTGTATGTAGCAACGAATCGGTTAAAGCAAGAAGTTGTGAGAAAGCGGCCGGAATTGACTAATAGAAAGGGTGTGGTCTTTCATCACGATAACGCTAGACCGCATACATCTTTAGCCACTCAGCAAAAGTTAAGAGTTTGGCTGGGATTTGTTAATGCAGTCGTCATATAGCCCTGACCTTCAGATTTCCACCTGTTTCGGTCTCTCCAGAATTCTTTAGGCAGTGTCAGGTTAACATCAAGAGAGGACTGCCAAAACTACTTGTTGCATTTTTTTTATCAGAAGTCCGAAAATTTCTACAGCAACGGGATATATATTGTAGTTAAATGTAAATTAACGTTAAAAAAATGTCTTGAATTTTCTTATAAAATGTGAAGAAACTTTTTCCCTAACCTATTATATAGAATATACTATTTGTAATTATAAGAATTCTTAATCTATGATGCTGTGTAAGATTTCATAACACATGATTAGATTTCGAACCGTATCCGAAAAAGAACTGTCAAAGTCATCTATGCTATTCTTAGTCATAAGTAACAAATTAAAAGAAACCAATAAAAAAAAATACATCCAACATTACTAATTGTTGTTGTTGTAATTTTATTTTTAATAAACCAATTTAGTTAAGGTTACCATTTTAAATTGCCATTTTATTTACCATGTTTTTCTTGCACCTACAAAATTTTCCTCGCTGTAGTGATGTGAAAAATTGTGTGTTTCGCCCGGCAGCAATGTTTTTAGCGTCTCGTACCTTTGAAACCCTCGCCACGCTTAAGATTTCATCTTTGAACCACGAGCGTGGTAACTCGCGGCCCAATCTCAACTTTCTAGCCTTACATAACAAATAACTATTACAACATTTCATTTTCATTACATTTTTTTTTCACATCAAGATAACGTATTTTCAAAGCGTTAATTCTATGCGTGTATAGATAATCAAAATGGCGTCTAAGTGAAGGCGTTTCAATCAAATTAAGGCCGTCAAATTACAGAATGACATCAGCTTTCGCGGCTTTGTTTCGAAGTCTTCTGCTGAAAGTTTTGTCGTTTCACATAGCTTCAAAGTCTAGAGACCTTGAGCGGATTTTACTTCCCAATAACACTTCGGAGTTTCCCTGCCAGTGGGGTAGCTACCGAAGGCCAGGGCCCTTGGACCCTCACCAGCAAATCTCGTAGATAAATAGATATGTTTTATTCCTGTTGTACACACATTATACATTACCATTGTAAGAAAATATTAAAATCAACTTTAAAAAAAAACTTCATTAATTACAATTTTACAATTTCACTTTCATTCTTGTTTTGGTGTCATTTTAACCTTTATTTCATTTTATTTTTGCTATTAATGTCTGTAATTATTTTAGGAAATAATGCTATGAAAGTTTATTTTAATTTTAATTGTTTAAAATCGTTAGGTAGGTAAGTTCTAATGCATAATGCATTGTAACTGATAAGACACTTAAATGCGAATCCTGTTTATATTAGTTTAATTATTATCTTATGTCAGTGTACTAATTGTTGAGTGTCCCAATAAATAAAAAAATGAAAATAAGACCCCAGTTTTTCTTGCACCCAGGGCCTTTGGTTACCTAGCTACGCCTCTGTTCCCAGCAACCAACTTTTGGGCTAAACAGTGATGGATGACAGTCAAACTTGGTGTTATTGTTCAGACAAACAAGCGCCGAGATATATTTTATGCTCAACAGTATAAGTGTATTAAACTTCGGGAGTTGAAACTAACTTTAATAAGAATACGTAGATTTTGAGTTATCCGGCAGAAGTCTCTCTTGGAACTTTCATCATCTTTGTACCCACAAAATAAGTACTAAGTACTTTAGAAATCTTGCAACGATTTTACGGAATAAATAAATATAGACATTGACACCAATTAGCCTAGCCAAAAGTAAGCACCGGAAGGCTTGTGTTATGGATACTAGGGTAACATATATACCATCAGTCCTCTTTTCTTTTTTTTGCCAGCATATTGGCCACATTGCGGTATGATTTGCCATCAATAGATGGCGTGGTCGTCTCGCTGTTTAAAGCGAGACAAGGTATGTGCGAAAGGGAAATGGAATAAATAGAAGTGAGGCTAGGAGTGTCGACCAAACTAATCATAATTACAAAAACATACAAATTAATATCGCGACACATTTAAATTTAATACTGGCGCAACCAATGACGACCCCTATAAAAATATAAAAATCCAAAATTAAATGCGCAACAATCTGATAAGTGTTTTTATTTTAATATGTCCATTGCATGGAAGTCTAAGAACTAAATTAAATATTCATATACATATATCCAATCTATCTTTTGCTCCAGCCACCCACATTTTATTAAGGTCTGTGTCTATAAAATCCTGACTTATCCAAATTCCTCTATTTAACGGATTTCTGATATATTTTACTTTAACAGTTGGAAAGGGTCATAAGATTAAGTTACTACTTATAGCGTTTTATGGTAAACAATTCAGAGTAATCCGGGGGTAGTTCGAGCAATCAATCCCCGCGATGGGTTCAGAGATTATCAGGGTACGCACAATGGGAGTTCCTTTGTGTCGGAAATTGAAAAAATAATTATGTATAGGCCGTTCTTGTTTTGATTAACACGTTAACCTTATGCAAATAGAAAAAATATATAAGTAAGTCGGATGAAAATTATTATATTTTTATAATTTTTTTTATATTTTTTGATTTCTCTCGATTCTCGGGTGGTATTATTTTACAGAAAATGACTAGAAAATTTCGATGAGTGTTCACAAGGCCCTGTAGCTCAATTAGGAGAGCATTGGTCCGGACTTACAAAGCTTGCGGATGTATCTAGTATTTTTCTATTAAAATAATTTATATTATTATATTTTGTTATTTAAACAAGTCGCTGTTAGATTTTTGTATATATTTAAGAAATTTACAAGAAAAAAAAAACAAATTTTCTTATATATCAGGTGAGAAACCACACCCCTCGTTACTCGGGCGAGTACCTACTCTTCCAATTCCATGATTCCTAGTCATCTCACACGACACAGACCACTTGAATATTATCTTTTTATATGAAGTAGTATAGGTGTGGTCATTATAAATAAATAAATAAACATTGAAATCGTCTTGGTTGTTTTTAAAATTATAAAATTTGAAAATAAAAAAATACAATAATTTAAATACGAATTTCTTAATTTCTACTATATTTTCCAATTAATAAATAAAAAAAGATAAATGAAATTTGATCAATTATGTTGTGCATGGTTTCTTGTCAATCTTGGTAGATGTCAATTAGTGGTATCCGTGCCATCAAAGGCACCCATTGTTAGATAAACACCGTCGCTTTGTTCTCATTTGGTATATTACTGATCAAAGGATCGCTTCATGATACAGTATATAGGCATTCACAGCAATATAGGTGCATTTGTCAGAGATAAATGGAAGACCTGCAGCAAACTACCTGCCAAATTTTATCTTAAATTAGAAGTTCGGTTTACCAATCGCACAATATAGGTCAAGTCAAAGTACACTGTCTTGCGTGTCAGCATTTTCCGTGACAATGTAATTGGATTGATCCCATGGATCAGCTTCAATGGCGCAATGTCTGTTACGCCATAACTTCCAGAGTTCTTAACCAATTTTAATATTTATTGTGTGGAATCGAATAAACCGGTTTAGGACCACATTGTGACGGAGAAATTTGAAATTCGCTAAAATTCCCATCAAAACAAAAATATTTTTTTCTTTGTTAGTTATTACGCTCCGCTCCAATATATGGTGCTAGCGTAGCTTTGTGCTTAGCGACTGCATCGCCTAGTATAATTAGATAGTTTGGACATGTAGAGAGGATGGACGAAAGAAGATTAACAAGATACATATATGAGGCAAATGTGCATGGGTAAGTCGGTAACGGCAGACCAAGGCGAACTTTCAGGGACCAAATAGAGGATGTCCTAAAAAAAGGGCCAGGTCAAAAGTACCCGTAACCGACGGGCTTGTATGAAAAGGCTTATGAAATTTGAAGAAGCTAGAGATTTATGTCGTGATCTAGTAAGTGGAAATCTGTGATCTCTACCTACCTTTTGTGTGTGTATGTATATTTAGTTGGCGTAAGCCACTTACTAGCATTAAACTGTTGCTGTTTAAATTTTTAATGATAGAGTGAATACTTAATACAAAATTTATTAACATTCTCTGTTTTCGTAAGTATGAGCGGGTTTTATTAGTGTTATCACCGTGCGACATGTAAACCTAGCAGTAATTTGAGTTCGCTCGATTTGGACGGGCGCGGCGCGTAAATCAATCAGTGCTCGCTTGCATTTTTCTAAATAAAGGGGTAAAATAATATTAGGGAGGCATGTTTACGCACACCCACAGACACACACACACACGCACACGCACGCACACACTCACACACATACATTCTCACTTTGATTGTTAAATTTTGTTAAGATTATTGTTGAAGTACCCAGTATTTTGTAAATATTGATAGTAAACATAATAAGTTTCTGTAATTGGCTGCTAAACTGAATTACACTTTTATATAATATATTAGTATACGAAAGCTGTAGAAACTTTGTTTATTAAAAATAAATAAATAAACCGTTACTTTTTTTACTTTGTGAACATCAATAAAATTATAAACCAGTGACGTTTAACTCAAGTGTAAACTTTTATAACAGTGTGGGACAACAAATCCTACATCTTGCTGGTCTTTCAAGCCGTATTAAACCGCCTACCTTTTTAAATGTGTCTACCACAGGTTTAAGTGAAAGTAAAATAGTAAATTCTTTACTTATTTTCGTATCGCATTATTCTTAAAAAACGCTTTATAAATCTATTTTAGTTAAGAAGTGTCTTGTTCACTTCTTTAACATTATGATTTGAGTTCGAAATAGGACAAAACACTTATTAACTGAAATAGGTTTTTGATAGAATATAAGCTCTTTTTCATATTAAGCCTTTAGTACTCGATATTCCACGGTCTAAGGGTCTGCACACCACGTTTTTTAAACGCGCCGTTTGACGCGCTTGTGTCGATACAAACGCAGGCAGCTTGACGATAAATTGATGTAGATGTACCTTTAAATGTTTGCATGGATTTAGTCTCGTGCTTGAATCGTTTCAGACGTGATGATAATGCGCGATAATCAGTAGCGGCGTCAACGTAGGGCACGGTGGAAATCTTTTAACTGTTCGGCTAGAGTAATAGGCTCGTGAGAACCTTGAATGTCAGTTTTCTGTGTTTGATTAGCCAAAGTAATTTAAGGGTCATGGATGACACTAATTTGTCAACGGTCTGTTTTAACACTGCTTATTCTTGCTTTTCAAGTGATCGGTTAAAATGTGTTTTAATAAATGGTTGTTTTGGTTATTTTGCCTTTTGTCGCATATATCTTGAATTGCAGGAGGTGCCGTAGAAATCTCGCCAGGGGCGTTAGTAGTGCTAAAACTGGCACTGGCGATAATCTATCAATACGAATGCATTAGACATGCAAACATTGCTCAGTAAAATAAAAAAACGCAGTGTGCATAAGCCCTAGTAGCTCCTGATGATGGTCCGTGTGAGAGCGAAATACGTGTATTAGTCTGTCAAGGTGCAAATTGCGTTTCGTTCTATATTTTTTACTCTATTCTCTATATTAAGACCATTGATCTCTATGCATATAAATAGGCTGGACACAATACAGATAATAAAATGAGAGTTACTTCTTAAATGTCAATATAAAACCAGCGAGCGTTTGTTTAATAAATACATATATTAATAACTCTTTGCGTTGTTACGTATTGTGTTGTCACGTGTTGTGTTGTCCTTAGGACCCAGAAAAAGTTCACTCAATAAAGAAAGTAGCCATCAAAATTTAGGCAAATCCTTGGATACTTTTAACGCGGTACTTCCTGTATCTCTCACTACAGGACATTGTCGATATTTATGTGAGAAATGGAAAAAGCCACATCTAAAAAATTTAAATTGTCATTTTATTCAAATGGCTGCCAAATTTTTTGAGACTGATCTATCAAGAGAATTTTTATGAATTGATACCAGAATGTCATTGTTATTTAGTGTATTGTAACCGGAACGCATCGTACATGTGCGTGGAGGATTGCCGATTAAATTTAGGTAAGTCCGGAACGCTTTGTTAGCTAGTGGTGCCTACGCGCCAATAGTTTTGGTAGTCAGGGGAACGTATCTTTACTTAAACGTTGTGAATAAAATGTACACTAATAATAGTAGATATCTAAACTGAATAATAACGTTTTCAGTAAACATTTTACTTATGATTGTCATAATAACCATACCTACTACTTTTGAAAAGAAATCTTAAATGATGATAATTAAGTTATTTATTTTGTGTTATTTTTTTAAATTTAATAAAAATTAAATACCGAATTTAATTAAGCTCGGGGATAACAGAAATGAATAAGAGAATGACAGTGACTTTAAAATGTCTCTTGTGTTTGCAATCATTAATTGATGTTGTAATGCACATTGATTATAACAAAACCTTGTACTAGCCGTGCTACAGTTCGTATTTTTTCTATGCATTTTGTTGCCTCAATGATTTTATCTTTTGTTAAAAATTTGCATTTGTACAAATTGCTATCAAAGAGCCGGCTTAGTATTATCTGATAATTACTTCAGAAATACGTTGTTCCTTATTTAACCAGCATAAATATCAATCATGTATCATTATTTAGTATTACGAGGCATATCCAGAAAGTAAATGTACTGAATTCTTGTAGGTTACAATTTTTTATATTTATATACAAAAAATTACATGGTTACCGTAGTACATATGTATGCTATTTTTCGAAATATTTGTCATTCCTCTCAATGCAGGTGGTGAAGCGGGGTATCAACCTTAGTAGGGTAATATTGGGCATTCTAAAACACTTTTCACTCCAATGATCTCACTTTCGTTCGATCACTGTCGTAAAAGTGTTTTAGAAAGCCCAATAATCGAAAGTGAATTAGAATGCCCAATCGGTTTTCCGTCAACCACAAACCTCATTTTCGATCGATCACTGCCGTAAAAGTGTTTTAGAAAACCCAATAATCGAAAGTGAATTAGCATGCCCAATCGGTTTTCCGTTAACCACAAACCTCATTTCCGTTCGATCACTATTGCAAAAGTGTTTTAGAAAACCCAATAATTGAAAGTGAATTAGCATGCCCAATCGGTTTTCCGTTAACCACAAACCTCATTTTCGTTCGATCACTATTGCAAAAGTGTTTCTGAGATAGCTCAATAATCGAAAAGTGAATTAGAATTCCCAATCGGTTTGACGTTAACCATAAACCTCACTTTCGTTCGATCACCGTTGCAAGTGTTTTAAACATTCAGGCGCTAGGTTTTGGTTATAAGCGTATCGTCCGTTCTCTGTTCAAAACCGTGTTTGTTTTACAAATTGATTCTATTCGATATGGAAATGAAAAAAAAATTGCAAAATAGGTGTGTTTTAGAGCGCATCGTGCCGTTCCCTGTTCGTTCAATATAATTTCATTTATGGTGGTACTGAGCACGAGCGCTCGTAAACAACAAAAGTCGAGGTCGTCACCTGCAACTTTTATTTTTATATTCCAAATTCGCACGAGAACCGTCGTGGTGTCGGGTGAGCCAAGGAGATACCTAGTATCAGTCGCAGCTGGAATCGCAACTTTACTAGATACATCCCGCTGTTTTCATGTTGGGGTCAGCCTGAGTTCCAGCGCACATTTTGTGCCTCAAACTTCGCCCGCCACTACTTACAGCTATCTCGATATTCTATGTTCGTGAAACTGTATATATACTCAGAGCACATAAAAACTTTGTAAGCGCGATGTAGTTACATATATTAATTTATTAAATATTATAAAAGAAAAAATAATTTAACATTTAAACTGTATTAAAGTTAATATCCTTTTCCTTGCAAATGATTATAAAACATTAAAAATTAATAATTTAAATAATATCAAAAGATAAACTGGTATATCTATAATGAGAGCCTATTGTAAAATCAATCATGCTTTTGATAGCAGGTAAGTGTTTTACTCGAATGATAGCAAGTAAAATTGCAGCATTCGATGCCTAATTAGATTATAGTTCAATAGGTGGCGGTATAACTACCTATGATGAAAATATTATATTTGCAGTAAATTATGATTTTGGTTACATGCATGCATGGAAAATCGATGATAATAAAAAAAATATAATGGCTTTTACGACTTATTACCCTGAATCCATTCAGATAAATAAATATTAAATTTATGGCAAACTAGTATGCCTACCGCAAAAAAGATGAAATATTTATACATAAAACTAAAGCCTTTGATAAAAATTCATTAATTAAAAAATATATTTTATACAAAATAATGTAAAAGAAAAAGTTAGTGTTATATTTTTTGTCTTAAATAGCGACATCTATACGTATATTGTGAAATTCAACACTCCCGCCAACAAATTATGATGTAGGTAATTTACCTGCTTGCTATCATTCAAATTAAATAATCATTGGATTCATAGGTGAGTTAATTATAATTCAATAGGTGGCGTTTCAATACTGTTTCCATAATGAGACTTTATTTAGTACTGAATTAGTTATTTAAAAAACAACAAAATATATAATAATTATTTTCTTTTTTATTTATTTAATGAAAGCCGAGTATTATAATTGCAGAGGATAAACATTTTATTTAAAGGTTTACTTTGCTACCTGCTTAACCTTTCTTATCTTATATAGTTGTTTACCATCAAGTGATTGATACAATAATTATCGCGTAACAAAAATGATTTTAAATGATGTAATGACTTCAAACCTTTAGATTTTAAACGAGACCCCTCTTTAAATAAAAACTTTTAGAGTTACACTGTCTAATTGATAAGGATAACAGCGAAATCTATAATCTTACGTTTTACCTTGATTTATAATTATTATTATTTTGTCAGTGGTGGTATAATTGACTTATTATGATTGTTATTAAATAACGATTTAACTATTCTTCATTGTAGGTAAATAAATAATCACACTGTAGTTTTATGTTTATGTAATGAACTTATTTGTATGTATATAAAGCAAATATATAATTAAATCTAAAATGTTATAACAGTTATAACAAAAACAAATATTTTGTGTCGCTAATAGGACTCGAACCCCAGGTTAGTTGGTGTTTTATTATTAAACGAAGTTATTATTTAAATCGACGCTTTAAATGACCCACAATTTTTTTTAGAAAAAACTTAATTAGTTTCTGTTTTAGAATATTTATTTAATGCTAACAATTGCACCATGCGTGATACCTCAGGTTACATGTTTAGAATGAATTAGCAATAATTATATCGGTATATTAAGTTACTTGACATTGTTCTAATTTGAAACTAATTAATTCAATCACATCTGTATTGGAAATTTCTTAAAGCCATATGTTCGATTTTCATTACTCCATTATGAAACCTTTTTATAAGGAAAGATAAAACTTTGTTATACGGATACCGATAGTTTCCTTAATTCAATTGAAAGAAAGATTTTATAAAGACTTAAAGTCACATTTTCTGCATTATTTTGATACTAGTAATTATGCTTTAAGTAACGAATACAGTATTCCTAACCGAAATAAAAAGCAGGCTTCTTTAAAGATGAGTTAGCTGGCAAATTGATTACGGAATTTGTAGGTTTAAGGTCAAAGTTGTACTCTATAAAAACAGCGCAAGATGAATTTAAGAAAGCAAAAGGCATCCAAAAGCTAGTTTTGAAAGATGTACATTTTAAAGATTATTACAAGGTGTTAAATGAAAATATGTTTTTACGCAAAAAAATATCATATTAAAATCTCTTAAATATAAAATATTTAACCAAGAGCAGAATAGGATAGCTTTGTCAAGCAATGATGTCAAACGCATCATATTGAATAACAAAATTTTCTACTTTATTATGGGGTCACTGTGATAGTATAGTGTAAAGTTTATTTTTGTGTAATATAAATAATAATATTTTATTGTTAACGTTGCGGTTGTGGTAAACTATATTTTTAAAATAATTAAAATTTAAAAATGATTTCACTGTGTATAAATTTAAGTTATAATTTATTTGTTTCTTCCATATTCATTGTTTTTCCTACAAAATTATTATTATTATGTCTTATGTATAGGAACTTTCACTAAGACTTTGAGTATCTATTTTCTTATAGTATTTTGTACCTACAAAAATTAATGTAAAAATATATGAACAAATAAAAATAATTAATTGAACAATGTGTATTATTTAACAATATTTCTAATACCATGCAGAGTACGATAAATTAATAAAATTTATAGGTTTGTGATAGACAAATACTATGAGTGCATGAGCTCGGCATTATTCTAGGTGTCTTTATTTACACGTGTTGTCAACGCTGCAACATTTCAGTACATATTCACCTAATTATTATGCTAAATTGCACATCGTTCCGTTGAGAATCACGTGTTGCTGTATAAGCTTTACGTAGGTAATCAATAGTATAAATAGTCATAAAATTATGATACTCCTAAATTATCTACTAATTTCTGTCAATCAAGTGAAGGCTGCGCTTGTCCAGAGTTATCAATATGGTAAGCTGATTTATTTATTTAATATTTATATATATTTTTGTGCACAACATAAAATTTGTAGAGTAATTTTGTCAACGAATAATCATTTTTATATTTTTTGCATTTTTTAATTCTATCTTATATTATAGATTATTTTAATAGAAAAATACTTGAAAAATTTATTCGACTCACAAGCAAGTTGCGGGTTCGCTTCCCGCCTGAAAATCTTCCTGCCAGCCGATTCGATTTTTTATTTTAATTTGACAAATTATCATTAATTTAGTAGTAATGTAAACAATATTATTTCAGAATACACAACAAGAGAAATTTCAGATGGCATCACACGATGTTAATGAGGAGCTGACAGAACGGTTTCCGCGCAACTCACCATCACCACCACCTTGTTTTGACCGAAATGCGCAGGACATACTCGACGGTTTTACGGAGGAGTTCCCAAACTGGAATATTGAGGAACCACAGAGCGATTCCCCGTTGTATAATAAGGTGGTGAAAGCTATCAAAAAGAAGAGAGTGCACAAAAAAAGAAGCTTTTTACAACAGAAATCTTTTATAATAAAAAGTGCGCCCACTAATGCTCGTCGATTAATAAAAATAGAAATATTAGATTTAGAGTCGACGAGTACTGATCCATTATTAAGTGCGCAATATGTGGTGACTGAGCATATTGATCCTATAATGGATCAGACAGAGAGTATTATAAATAATATTTCGAAAAAGTTGTGTGGTTATAGCTATAGCTTTTAAAGCTTCTAATCATCAATATTTCGTTCAATTAAACTTCTCAAGTAGGTATTATCCGAAGTATTTCTATGCTACGTATACACCTTCAGAGATACATTTAATTTAACTAAGATTTGTCAAATATTTTTATTTTTTAATAAATGAATTTGTATATTTGCATATAATTTTGTTTTATTTTTCTTTTAATACTGTGAAGGAATTAAAAAAAATAAAGATGTAATATATTAGACCAGTTATTTATTAATAGTTAATACAATGATATATTATTTTTTATAATCCATTTTCTAATACATATAACATTTCTTAATGCACAATATTTCTTATGGTTAAAACAATTGTATGTTGATATGTCTTTACAATAGAGTTTACTTAAAGTTTCTAAATTAGGTATACCTTTATCACTTATATCAAAAACGTTTTCATGTCCACATAATTCTCGCACCCAATCAACTTTTTCTCTACCTTTCACTATGATGTTCCGCTTATCACAGTAGGGCTTAATAAGTCTTCTAAATTCTCTGTAATCAATATGCCCCTCACTCCATCGGTATCCTCTATTTCTTTCTATCCACTTGGCACGTTTTTTTTCTTCCAGAGTCAGAGTAGAGAATGGGTATGGTGGTTTTATTAGAAATATTTGATTGTGCTCTTGTGTGCCTATAACTAATTCTTTCAATATGAATTCATTTTTTCCACTCTTAAAGCCTTGCACATCCACTATGATAGTATTGTTAGTCATGATAGTTTTTTAACAATGTTACTCAGTGGCTTATATTCAAATATGCAATCGTTCAAAATAAGGCAATAAGCTGCGGTCTGATCAGGTATCTCTTGATCTGTTTCAATTTCAACACGTACGTCGATTGAACCTTTTAAGGTTTCATATTGACGGGAGCAATCAATAACGAATAATGGTGCTATATCTTTAAATTCTTTCAAACCCATCAACGGCTCTGGTCGACGACCATAATAAGACTGTTGAAATTTTGCATATTGTTCGTATATTAATGAAAACTTGCTGTCGGCGAAATTGATATTTAATCCTTCATAAGGGTAATACGTTGAATTTAAAAATACTCTTACATCACGTACATTGCAATGATCGAACTCTGCCATAGACATAGTGGCATTATGTTTACGGTTAGTTTGAAAAGCTATTATCACGAAACGTGGTTTCTCAATCTGTGATGAAGTTTTAACAGACCAAGTGTGTTTACGTGTTTTAGGTAGTAATGGGTATTCATACAAATCCCAACTACGGAATGGCACCGTGATTGGACGATCCTTCTCTAGATGATTTAATAGATTAATTCGTTCGCGATCTGATACCTTAATATGAGGAACTCGCCAAACAATCTTACTTATTATTATATCCTCCACAATTTCATCAGTGTTTAATCTCAAAGCGTTAAGGTTTGTGTTGCTTCTCAAGAGTACTAACTCGTGTTTACAATTTATTATGATTTTTTCATAATCTTCTGCAAAACCTAATATTTTATTTAAAGGTATAGATGCAGAAAAAACGCCATTGTTTACAGTGTTAGAACCTGTAGGCGACCAACCCCAAACTTTAGCACATTTAGATTCATTATCATTTAACGAAAGGTAGGATTTTATAGTTGTGGTAATCCCTGCATTCTTTACTTTATCTACTTCTACACCGTTCAGTTCATATCGAATATCTTGAAAAAGAAATAATGCAGGGTTATTTACAAAATGTACGCTCATCGCTCTTTCTTTTTGTTTAGTGGTAGTGTTTTGCTTATATACAATGACTCTGCCTTCGATATATAAGCTGCTGAGTGCGGGCAGTATGTACAAGTCCTGTTGATTAATCGGTATTCGAATTTCATCATTCTTGTTGAAACTTGTTACGTATGGTTTATATGAATGATATTCGAAACTTTCGACGCAGTTGTCATACAATGCTGGTTGAGAAATATTCAAAATATTCATTTTAACAAGCCTAGTAATTTCAAAAACTCCTTATTACTCTTGGTTAGTCTCTTCTTTACCCGATGTGGTGTTTCTGTATGAGGGGACCTCTTAGAACTGACCTTAATAATAGGTGTTAATGGAGTTTTATAGAAATTTAACATTTTTTTCTAAAATGTAAATACAGCTGTACTTCTTCACCACGTAAATTGATTTGCTTATTTTCCGCGTCTAACAACCTTATATTAATAGCACTTATTGAGCTTTGGTTGACGGGAAAATAAATTAAATTTTTAGGTATTTCAATTATTCTGTAACCAGGTGGTACGTTAGGTGCAAATTCATAAATTATATGACTTGCTTTTCCATTCACGAATGATCCGCTGATAACATCACATTCGATGCGTACTACAGTTGTCGATAAAATGTTTACAGGATATTGGGACTCTGTATTTATATTAGCTTTTACGGTTTCACTTCCAAAACCCAAAATTTTACCAAGTGAATGTTTCTTGTCAAAATGGACCTCTTCTGAGCAGTAAATACTTGTTTTCAATGTATTATTGTTGCTAGTCAATTTGAGCGTGGCATTCATAATGTTGTTCTTTAAAAAATCACAAATATCTTGAAGTTCGTACGATCCTTCAGGTATTTCGATAACTCTGTCTTTGCCATAGTAAAATTTATTATTTCTTTTGTCTATATTAGGGATAGAATTGAAAGTCGAAAAATGTAAAAGACCGCACTCATATTCTCCATGTAATTGTAAAGTAGGTGTGTAGTATGTTATTAAAGACTCTCCGTTGCCAGTAATTGACACAGTGAAAGACATTTTTATACTGATAAGATTTTATTTCATTCTTAATATAAATGGGTTTTCCAATAGTTTCTCAAAAATTTCAAACATAGGTGACCACAGTTTGTAGTGCCAAACTTTTGATGTTGAATATAGTTATAGTATACAGATATAGATCCTAAATATTTTAACAATTCTAAAGGAGGCTTTAAATTGCCAAAACTATCAAAATATTCACAATAGTAATTTTGTTTAACGTAGGCTACCCAATGGGTTCCAGGATTATCGGATTTATCCAAATTGATTACAGCACACTCTATTTTTCTAGGCTTTGACGGTAGTGTATCTCTCATGAATACTCCTCTAAAGTATGGAATATCAGCAGCATGTTCCAATATATCAACGTTAGTAAGAGGACGTCTGGGTAGCCTTTTAGTTAGTTTTTTGAAGGATTTAGATATAAACCAGTTCCTTTCTTATAGGGTCTGATAGAAAGTCCTTTGCCGAGAGCGACAGCTTCCATCGCCTTGTTGTGTCGTTCAGATTCTTGAAGGTTTTTCTGCGCAACTTTATAATCGTTAACAGCTTTTGCTATACCGGCTGCTCCTCCAGCAAGTGAACCAAGAGCTGATAAACCAGCAAAAATTGGGATAAGAGGTAAGAAGCCTCCAGTTTTCGGAAGAGGTATGCAGCGTGGCAAGCGTATCCCTTTTTTATTAATAAATAACTTCTTTGCAGCGGCATATGCATATTTTATTGCTGTGCCAGGATCTTTAGATTTAATTTTTTTTATTTGGGACCGTATTTTCTTTATAACCGACATAAAAGGTCGTACTCCCACACCAGCTTTGAGTTTTGCTTTCATCGCATTTTTTACAATCCATGATGCAACTTTTTCGCCCTTCTTAGCATCCCTAGATTTTAATCTTTTTTTAGCCATATCTAAAAGTTCTAAATCAGCTTTATGTCGAGCGTTAAAAGTTTTATTATTATAGGCAATATCGTGATACATACAAGCTTCATCCAATTTATTTATACCTCGATCTCCTCTCTGTAACCGTTTTTCAAGTTTTGTTCCGGGTCCGCAAAATTGATAACCGGGGATATGCAACTCAAACGGTAAGTTGTTTATTATATTGTTAATAATCCCACTTCCTTCTTTCATCGGTATTCTTAAACTGAATTATATTGAATAATAATTCTTAATTTATATCACAAAACTATTTCATCTTTATCTACCCAGCTGTTTTCTGCATCACCGAGTCCCAACCATTTTACGAAAAGTTTGTTACCTCTTCTTTTAATAACCTTTTCAATGAGGTACAGGTCAGGAAATTTAGTTTTTTGCATTTCATACTCGTAGAAAGAGCCTAAAATTCTCTGTTTGTGTTTATCTTCTAAAAGATATGTCGGTGGATTTGTGTGATTTACCATAACTACAATAAATATTTCTGTTGACCAATTAGGGGTATATCCTTTGTAAAAATCACTTTTAAATTTACTAATTCGCACATGGTCACCAACTTCAAATTTTGGTCTTCGTTCGGTCTTATGCAGCTGTGTTTTAATAATATTACCCGTGATAACCATTTGGTTTGCTTTGTTAACATCAACTGGTTTAAATCCTGTTATACGATGGGTAGTATTGTTATAATTGTCTACTACAGAGCTCAAATTTTGGCCTACCCAGTAGTAACTTCCATGCAAGCTGAAAAGTTTATAAAGATGATATTTTAACGTACGGATAACTCTTTCCACTATAGAAGCTTTTTTGACTGAGTGGGTAGAATAATGATTTATATTATATTCTTTTAATAACTTTTTAAATGTCTCATTGTAAAACTCTTTACCTAAATCAGTTTGTAAATGTTTAGGTTTTCGCGACGATTTAGATAAAATTTCATGCATTGCATTTGTAACACATGTTTTCTGTTTTGATTTTAAAGGCTTTGCCCAGACGTACTTTGACAGAGCATCTATAACTATTAAAATGTATTTAAATCCTTTGTTAATAAGAGAATACTTCTGAAAATCTATAAGATCAGCTTGCCATAAATCATCTATACCCTTTGTGATCGTACATCGACGAGGAAAATTTCTCCTTGCTGCTTTGTGGATTTCGTTAATTAACTCTTTTTTACTCATTATTTTTTATTTATTTAACTTAGATTCAATTAAACTATCTATTTCTGTTCTTGTGTAGTATAGAGTATTTAAACGATCGGAAGTAGCTTTTTCCAAGTTATTTAGGTAAATTTTTACGTCTTTAAAAATTTTTTTTATTTCATTTCTTAGTTCTTGAGCTGTTTTATCCATATATGCTTTATTCACTGCCTCGTCGTCTTCATTAGGATCTATCAAGCCTTTCAATTTTGTTGATTTTAAATCGTAATGCCCTGTATCTGACTTTACTAATGTATCGTTGATGGCATCAAAATATTCGGTTAATCGTAAACGCTTATGAATGTGGTGACCAAACTTGTCTACATTCATCGCCGCTCTGATGGGTTCTTCACACTAACAAGTTTTCCAGTTGCACTTTCTTTATATTTTATATTTTTGATTATACCTTCTTCCCACAGTTCTTCAATGATTGCATTGATTTCATTGTCCAAGCCAGTGTTGCCTGCATCACGTGATGCTAGTAATATTTTTAATCGATTCACTAATTCATTTGGATCATCCCAGTAAACCAAATCCGTATTTTTTGTTACTTTTTTCAATAAATTAATACCTTCGCCACTCGAAAGACTTTCCACGCTTGAAGTTACTTTTTTCGTAGATGTAAACAACGGTTTTATATTGTTCATATACTTAAATCCTTTATTGCTGTTTATTGGTTTAGACGAATCACAATTACGCCTGTGCGCATTGGTTTCTAATAATAATAGCTTATAGTTTTGTAAGTCTTCCTCTGTGATTATGTCTAGATTCGGTTTCTTTTTATAGAGTAGTTCTTTTATTCCCTTTGTTTTTTTATAGTCTGCGTTCCTATTTTCAGGATGCTACCATCGTCATAAACACATGTTTTGCCAAGCATCAATTTCCCACGTTCGTTTCGAATTCCAAAAGGTATATCATCGAACATTGCATCAGATGATGTTGACCACGAAAGTGTATTATTTTTAACACTTGGTGATGACTGGAAAGACTTGAAGGAACCCTCACTGATATTATGGTCTTCAGAAGGTGGTGCTATAAGGGTTTTGTTTATGTGCAACTCACTGTCTGAGAGTTGTTCTTTTTCACTGTAATCATCGTCGAAATCTTCAGTAGAAGAATAAAAAGATTCTCTATGATTCTTTTTTATTTTTTTCGGGGAAGGTATATATTGCTTTTCTTCCTTTTTACTTGTTAACAAGTGAAGCGGTTCCACTATTGGCTTAAATATTGTTTCCAGAGCCATATTGTGAGAATTTTTTGCTTCTTTCAAAAGTTCAACTTTTCTTTTTACAGATGCAGCAGATTTCACAATTTCTTGTTTGAGTTTTTTTTCCATCTTGCGCAGAATACTTCTTGGCTCCGAATCACGAGTGATAGTGATTCATTCATAATATATCATCCTAATATGTAGTTAATCCAATATTATATATGTATCAAATGATGATCTGTAGCATCCATTATTTTTTTCACAGTCCTTATTTATTACAAGATAGCTGAAAGGTTTGTTCCAAACAGCTGAACACATTTCCCGAAATTGGTACCAGGACTTATCGGAACATACATGCTCATCATAAACATGTTTCAAATTAATATCGTCTTGCTTGAACAATATAATCAAGTTTGAATTGTCTCTTACGAGCTGTTTTGGTATTTTGGTGTAAGTTTGATTAATATAAAAGCAATCAATGTTTTTATGACGCCCCATAGCAAAATAATCCCGTATGTTGTTTTGATTTTCGCAAGCAACGTCGTCGAAAATGATAATAGAATCTCGTAAAGCTTCATGTGGGTTCAATATTTCATTGTTATGGTTAAATTTATGATACGATATATCGGGGACCATATTTAAAACTTTTTCAAGATACAAGTATTTTGTTTGATACAAAGATTTTGAATACACATAAAGATTTCTAAAACATAGACCATCTTTATGCAACAATAAACTTATTACTAAATTAGTTTTCCCGCAGTTTGATGGCCCACAAACAAGACAGCGTATTGTATTTGGTAACAAACTACCATGACGTTTTGACTCGTTCGGTAACGGAGTACAAAAGCAATCTAATTTCAACGATTGTTTTTGTTTAACGAATTTCATATTATTTATTTATACAGGCCTGTAGAGTTGAGCTGATTTTAAATAAATGCGTTAAAATAGATTCTGAAGGGATATATAAACACTGATTACTTACGAGTCTACACATACAGATTAAACATAAAACTGTACGATGCGTTCTAAATACAAACACGGTTTTGAACAAAGAACGGAACGAACCTTGCATTGAAAATTTACTTCAGCGTAAAACCGATTGAGCATTCTAATTCACTTTTCGATTATTGAGCTATCAGAAACACTTTTGCAATAGTGATCCAACGAAAATGAGGTTTGCGGTTGATGGAAAACCGATTGGGCATTCTAATTCACTTTCGATTATTGGGCTTTCTAAAACACTTTTACGACAGTGATCGAACGAAAGTGAGGTTTATGGTTAACGTCAAACCGATTGGGAATTCTAATTCACTTTTCGATTATTGGGCTATCTCAGAAACACTTTTGCAATAGTGATCGAACGAAAATGAGGTTTGTGGTTAACGGAAAACCAATTGGGCATGCTAATTCACTTTCAATTATTGGGTTTTCTAAAACACTTTTACGGCAGTGATCGATCGAAAATGAGGTTTGTGGTTGACGGAAAACCGATTGGGCATTCTAATTCACTTTCGATTATTGGGCTGTCTAAAACACTTTTACGACAGTGATCGAACAAGAGTGAGATCTGAAGGGATATATAAACACTGATTACTTACGAGTCTACACATACAGAATAAACATAAAACGGTACGATGCGTTCTAAATACAAACACGGTTTTGAACAAAGAACGGAACGAACCTTGCATTGAAAATTTACTTCAGCGTAAAACCGATTGAGCATTCTAATTCACTTTTCGATTATTGAGCTATCAGAAACACTTTTGCAATAGTGATCCAACGAAAATGAGGTTTGCGGTTGATGGAAAACCGATTGGGCATTCTAATTCACTTTCGATTATTGGGCTTTCTAAAACACTTTTACGACAGTGATCGAACGAAAGTGAGGTTTATGGTTAACGTCAAACCGATTGGGAATTCTAATTCACTTTTCGATTATTGGGCTATCTCAGAAACACTTTTGCAATAGTGATCGAACGAAAATGAGGTTTGTGGTTAACGGAAAACCAATTGGGCATGCTAATTCACTTTCAATTATTGGGTTTTCTAAAACACTTTTACGGCAGTGATCGATCGAAAATGAGGTTTGTGGTTGACGGAAAACCGATTGGGCATTCTAATTCACTTTCGATTATTGGGCTGTCTAAAACACTTTTACGACAGTGATCGAACAAGAGTGAGATCTGAAGGGATATATAAACACTGATTACTTACGAGTCTACACATACAGAATAAACATAAAACGGTACGATGCGTTCTAAATACAAACACGGTTTTGAACAAAGAACGGAACGAACCTTGCATTGAAAATTTACTTCAGCGTAAAACCGATTGAGCATTCTAATTCACTTTTCGATTATTGAGCTATCAGAAACACTTTTGCAATAGTGATCCAACGAAAATGAGGTTTGCGGTTGATGGAAAACCGATTGGGCATTCTAATTCACTTTCGATTATTGGGCTTTCTAAAACACTTTTACGACAGTGATCGAACGAAAGTGAGGTTTATGGTTAACGTCAAACCGATTGGGAATTCTAATTCACTTTTCGATTATTGGGCTATCTCAGAAACACTTTTGCAATAGTGATCGAACGAAAATGAGGTTTGTGGTTAACGGAAAACCAATTGGGCATGCTAATTCACTTTCAATTATTGGGTTTTCTAAAACACTTTTACGGCAGTGATCGATCGAAAATGAGGTTTGTGGTTGACGGAAAACCGATTGGGCATTCTAATTCACTTTCGATTATTGGGCTGTCTAAAACACTTTTACGACAGTGATCGAACAAGAGTGAGATCTGAAGGGATATATAAACACTGATTACTTACGAGTCTACACATACAGAATAAACATAAAACGGTACGATGCGTTCTAAATACAAACGCGGTTTTGAACAAAGAACGGAACGAACCTTGCATTGAAAAATTTACTTCAGCGTAAAACCGATTGAGCATTCTAATTCACTTTTCGATTATTGAGCTATCAGAAACACTTTTGCAATAGTGATCGAACGAAAATGAGGTTTGCGGTTGATGGAAAACCGATTGGGCATTCTAATTCACTTTCGATTATTGGGCTTTCTAAAATACTTTTACGACAGTGATCGAACGAAAGTGAGGTTTATGGTTAACGTCAAACCGATTGGGAATTCTAATTCACTTTTCGATTATTGAGCTATCTCAGAAACACTTTTGCAATAGTGATCGAACGAAAATGAGGTTTGTGGTTAACGGAAAACCGATTGGGCATGCTAATTCACTTTCGATTATTGGGTTTTCTAAAACACTTTTACGGCAGTGATCGATCGAAAATGAGGTTTGTGGTTGACGGAAAACCGATTGGGCATTCTAATTCACTTTCGATTATTGGGCTTTCTAAAACACTTTTACGACAGTGATCGAACGAAAGTGAGATCATTGGAGTGAAAAGTGTTTTAGAATGCCCAATATTACCCTACTAACCTTTTGATGCCTTCCTCGAAGTAGTTTCCCGCCACCCTCTTCGTCCACTTCTCGTCGGTTGAATATCTTTTTACTCCCATGTGCAGCTTCAGGGAGATAAAGAGATAATAATCTGCAGGTGCTAGGTCAAGGGAATGCGCGGGGTGTTTTAGGACATCTCATTTAAACGAGGCAAGCAGTTTCTTCATGGTGTTGGCCGTGTGTGGTCTGGCATTTTAAACTCGCGATGCCACTTGTACACACTCGAACGATTCATAACTTTATTTACCATATGCAGTTTTCACCTCATTATGTAGCCAACATGTCGAAAATAAAATTCATTCGGTCGTGAGATCCTCAGTACACTTACTTTCTGGATATGCCTTTTATTAATGTACACCTACTTAGACATAGCAGAGAATTTACACAAAGTTGTAAAAAACTTACAATTGTATTGAAAATGATTATAAATAATGTTCGTCTTAATTTTATTATTACAAATTTTCGTTTCATTTATAAATTCTTTCATAAGTCTGAAACAATTCATAATTAACTAAAGCGGCATACATACAAAGTTATATGATATGCTTATAAATAGCTGTATAACTTACAAACATTAATTAATGATATATACTCGTAAGCTTTAAAATTACAGATTTTCATGTGACTCAACAAAGCAGCTGCGTAACATGAAAGTTTAATAATTGGATTGAATCTCGTTTTTTGTAAACATTTTACGTTTGATCGTGTACGATAATATTAAGTTGTTTATTTTGTGTTATTTTTCCATAAAAAATTAAAAATATATTAATACGGAATGGAATGAATTAAGCTTGGGAATAACGAAAACAAAAACAACAAGGAACAGTCTTTTTACGAACATTAAATGCCATTATTTTTTTATTGAAACGACGTATTAGTATAAGATCTGTTTTTTTAAGGTTGTTATTTGACTCTTACACTTCCGCGCTTTTCATATTTAAATAATCTCGTGATCACAGCTCTTGTAAAGGATCGAAACGCCAGTATTAAAATATAGGTATAAAAAACAAAATTTAATGCACAACTGATACGGTGAAAGCGGTTTAGTATAAATTCATTTTAGTTTTCAAATTTGTGATCCTCTCATACATGGAAAAAATATTATTTTTTCACGAGTAAAAGTTCTGTAGAGAAATTGGACTGAAAAGGAGAAGCTAACGACTGCTAAGCAAGTTGGAAAAGAGGAAAAAAAGAAACACGTTTATTGACTCGCTACATAACAATACAAAGAAAACAAACATCTATCAAAAACATACATAACACACAACACAAAGAACACACTAACATAACGTTTTTAATTTTATTTTTTGAGATTATAGATATCAGATATATAAAATACGCATGTAAAAAACGACCACGCTTCCGATCTTACCTAGTATTAGAACCCACGAACCGGGACGCGTCTCGGTAGCTCAGCGGTCAGAACACTCGCCTGGATTGCGATTGGTCGTGGGTTCTAATCCTACCTGAGGGCTCGGAGGCTTGGGCGTTTTTTACATATGTATTTCATATCTTATAGACACTAACATAAAATCATACCAGTGCGAGGCTAATATGGACCCTGCCTCATTGTAAGCGTCTGCGTCATTCCAAGATGGGCAAAATGATACAAAATCGCTGATATTCTGACAGGGTTCCAGGAATAGACGTAACAATATTGCATACACAAGTATATATATGTATTCTTGTATGTGCACGTCGGTAAAAGCAGGCCAAAGCGAACTTTTAGGGACCAAATAGATGTTCTGAAAAAAGGCCAGGTCAAAAGTACCCTTAACCGACGAGCTTGTATGATCAAGGAAAGTGGAAAACTGTGATCTAAAAGGCGTGTTTGTATGTACAAAACATTAAATCATAAATATAATATACCTAGCAAAAATGATACGAAAGAAGAACATTAAAAGTAAAAAGCAATAAGGACCAGGCATAATGATAATTGTGACCTTTGCCTTCATTTAATTGGGGGAATTTCACTGGCAATTAAAACTAGTAACTTTTACAACTGTCTGGATTTACCATGGCCTTATTGGTGAAAGCTAATTCAAATTAAATTTTATGTCTCTATTTACATGTCTCAATGGAAACGTTTGCACTTAGATGGCTAATAGCGTACTTGTGATGCCACGTAAGGGCACATCAACATAATAAAAATAAAGATATAATGCTTTATGAGATGAGAATTTAAAATGCATTAATTGAAAGTCAACTTTGTCATGGTTTCGTTAGTGCTATGACGGAAGAGTTTGTACCAAGAAGCCGCAAGAGTTTGTACCAAGAAGCCGCAAGAAAGGCTCGGCAAGGGCTATTTTATTCTCCCTTTAATGTGTTAAAAATTTTGAATAAAATATTACTTTTTTACGGATTTTGCGCATATTTTATTTTATATTTAATCCTGACGTTTCGACTTCTTTACAATAGTCGTGATCACAGGATGACTAAGATAATGGTTGTCATGTATTTTCTACTACCTTCACAATATTTTAATCGGGCACGTTCATAATTGTTAATTTTTTATATAAATCAAATGGTTTTATTTTTACATTTTATTTACTTATTAAATTCTCACTACGATTACCTACATTGTATACTACTAAGTCTTCTACCAGTCCGGAAAATGGAAGGCCCTTCCGAGAAGAACTGCCGAAAGAAACTCTAGCAGGGGGACCGACCTCCATCTTACTGTTATTATTACTTTTCTGGCGCTTGTAAAAATGTATAAGAAAAATTATCTTTTAAAATATTATTTAGAAGTCTAATTTTTAAAGCAAAGGCTTAACTCCATGCCTTTTTGTCCTTCAAATAATTATCAATCCTGTTGCTTGTAAGGGCTTTTTAACAACTTTTTAAACTTTTCTAATGGCAGTTCACTTCCATGGTGTGGCACCTTATTATAAAACGCAATACATCCTCCTTTAGTCTCGGGTTTTTCTCTTTATCTCGGGTCGGTTTATTTTTATTTCTAGTGTTGACCAATTGGTTATAATATTTTCATAAATATGCTGGGAAGACACTGTAAGTTGTGCCTTTGCGCTGTCTCACAGCAGCACGAGTGGTATCATAAGAATATTTATAGACAGATGGGGTTTACCACGGGGTTGGGTTCAGTTGCAAACAGCTTAAACTCTTAATTATATATTATCTTTATGTCTGTTTTGTCTGTTGTTTTTGTCTGATTTTGTCTGTTTCATTATACTTTACTAACCGTAGTCTAAGATTATTGTTTAATGAAAATAATAAGAAAATTAATAAAAATATTAACTAATAAATTAGGTCGTTGAAAAAATTATGAATTACAAAAAGTTACAATTTTATCAATGAACACTGAGGATAAATAAAATCAGTACCCCCAGGGACGCTCGAAAGAAGCAAAGCTTTTTAGTATAAAGCTAAAAAGAGATGGAAAGTCACGCACACTGACATGAGTGAAAGCAAGACAGAAGGCCAAGCACATGAGGTAGGAAGGCAGCTGGCTGGTAACGGTATTAAATCTGATGCTCTCGTGTAACGATGATATCTGACGCTTAGCATGGATAGAGAAGCCGCGCGGTGAGCAAAAATTTGATATTCTGCCACTCTACTTAATTACTACGCCTTTCAAGGTGCATGTAACAAATTAGTACTTGCATGTTTTATTGACGTGACAACGTCTTAAATTAGGTTGCGGCTGGGAGTCACTTATGAAAAAGTGTAACGCTCGGTAACGTTACGATGAGTCACCGAACGAGAGAGAGGCCCGCCGAATGCCTTGCGTCTCTCTCCCACTCAATTTACTCTTAATCCTATAACAAAGGGTAATCGTAGTGTCTGCTTTTAAACGCACAACACAATGTAGGCATTGCTTTTAAGTATAGTTTTTTAACAAAATACAGATGGCGCTATTTGTCTTAAAATTTTAAACTGTTGGGTTTTCTTACACACCAAAGTATCGGACTTGCAACGATGATGCAATAGTAAATGATTGAAATCCAACGACATATTTTTGATAAAATTGATCAATATTGAAAATTAAATATATTTACTAAAAAATTATATTACGAAAAGTATATTTACTTTTCTTTTTGACGTGACAACGTCGTATAAATTGGTTTGCCGGGTGACACTTCAAGAAACTGCGTTACGCTCCGCTCACGTTATGCGCTTACAATGAGAGCGAGTGAGAGGCACGCGTCCCTTCCACTCGGGCATGGTTAGCCCGCCTAAGAGCGAGAGAGACAGACATAAAAAGTGGAAGGGACGCGTGCCTATAAATTAATGTTTTAAATATAATTCTTTGTATAAATAAATGTTTTAAATTGTTACTATTGTTTCATCCTTCTTCCTACTATACGAATGAAATTTCACATTAAAATTATTTTACCACTCAAAGTCGTTGTCACGTAAAACTTTCGCCCGTATACCGACTTTACAGGCAACCAACCAGTTTTTTTAGCTACTTAGTCACATGTAACGCAAATTGTGAATAAATAAGACGATATTGAAACCCATATTAATTATTCCGACAATTATGGAGGATAGGAGGTATTTGTGAGATCCCTAAGCAACTATCCACACTAATCTAATAAAATGTATATCAAGAACAGGTGAAATCTGTTAAAGTACCTTATCTAAAGGCGATAAGACTCAAATTTGTAGTTTGTTTTGATATATGTCCATCGGGGTTTATAAATTGGCTCTTCATACATTTAACAGCAATAAAATTTATATGGAAATGGTTTGAAAATTTCGTTACTTCAACTAGTGAAGTTTCAACAACCAAGGATGTTGTTGAAACTTCACTTGGACGCTGTTAAGCATTGGTGTGTTAACCCACAGAAAATCGGGTATTGAGTTATGAATGCAGTTTTATTATTTAGATCATAAGGTTTACGATAGTGCAATCCATTTTATTGAAAAAAAATCGCAGAATATTCTAGAGTACAAAAATCGTTATTGCTTAATTTCCAAATTAAGATTTGTATTTAGCGTTTATGTCATAAGTGCCTTACATGATTAATGCCAAAATCTAATGAGACCACAACAAAAAGCAATAATGTGTTATACTGCAACACACATAGGTAAATGCAAAATAGGGCGAGCGCGGGTAGCTGAGGGCGGTAAGGATTGCGCGGACTTGTTGACCACACTAATACATAAGTTTTTTATTAAAATTTTGACATAAATCTAATTAGATGTGTTCAGAAATTCATTAAATTCTTATTATAATGACGAAACGATGTAGTGGAAAGAAAAGTTTTGATCAGTTCAGCTCTAAATTAAACGTAGAAGAGTTTCGGCGAAACTCACCTGAAAACATATGAATTTCTAAAAGAGTTTTTTTTTAAAGTAGGCAATTTCAATTCGTTAGTGCTTGGATACTTTCATTTAAAACCATTTTATCCAGCTACGACAAAGATAAAAAGGAGTTATAATTCTAGAAGTGTATGTACGTTTGTACATTTGCTTTTAGTTGGTGGACGGCAATGTCGGAGGTTATGGGTTCGACTCCCACACGACAAATATGAATTATATGAACGTATTAAATATTTTAAATTTAACCTATTAAATATTTAAATTTAAATTTCTCCATTTCTTTTCGTCATTATACCTATGCAAAGAAGAAAAGAAATGAAAAAGTTTTATTTTGTTTTTTTTATTTAAGGGGCTGTCCATTAATCACGTGAGGTTCGAAAGGGGGGGGAGGGGTCCATAAAAAATCACGAAATATCACAAGGGGGGCGGGGGGGTTTAGTAATATATCACGTGTATTTATTTTTTACGCAAATGCGCGATACTGAACCGAAATGCGGCGTTACGTGTATTAATTTTTTCGTCAAACGCGTACAAAACGAAAGCTACGAAAACTACTTCTGTACAAAGAAAAAAGCAAAGGGCATGTGAATTCTTGTCACAAGCAACTAAATACGAGTAATAAAAGTCTAGAGATGCACAATGTTCGCCCTTCCCGAATCCTCACGGGACGATCGAACGGTAGAGGTACTCGAGGGCCTCGCCCCAGCAGTGCGTCACATAAACTAGAAGATCCCCAGTTGAAGTCCACGGCGAAAGCCATATGACCATCACTGAGATGATTGTGGCGGATGTATTAAGCGGTGCACGAAGGGTCTTTCGAAGAGAAGCAAGTTTGCCGCCAGGAATAAGATGCAAAGAACATACGCATCTCGACCCAATTTGCTGACTCGTAACGCCATACCCACCTCATGCCCCTGGGGCTATCATCCGGAGGAGAGCAGATCGATACGGATTTCACCACACAATGGTCGGACGTTCCCAGTGGAGCTGAGCCCGAATGTTTGTGTGGATCAATTGGCAAATCGTCGCGCTTCTCTCCCAGCATGGTCAGTAGTCTGGTATGGGAACAGCCACTCTTTATGGTGAGCGTTGAAGTCTCCCAGAAAAACAAGCTCCGCCGCTGGATATCGCTAAGTTGCCAAGTCTGCCGTCTCTGTGAGGTAATCTATGAGCCGAGTCGTCTCCCGGTCACCGCTGTGCGATCGGTAAACACAGATGTAGAGCTTCTTCTCTACCCCTGTGTCCACCAGAAGCCAAATAACGGAAAACCCGGTCTTTTCAAAGCATCGGAGACGACTAAAGCAAATGTCATTACGGATGAGCACACATCTTGAACTTATGCTCGAGCGTGTAACCAGGCTAGTTGAGGTACGCCTCATCCGACGGGGTTGCTATCTCAGTCTCCGTCAAGAAGAGTAGGTGCGGCATCTCAGTCTCCAGATGGTGATGGACCGGATCGAGATTTGAGTGCAGTCCTCTGATGTTCGCGAGGTGCACTTTTAATGGGAGGAAGTGCAGCCGTTGTTTAAGATTCTTCCTATTCCTTCTTTTCATGATGGTGAATGTTGGGGGGTAGTTGAGACGCTACTCAGTCGACCATCAAATTACTCTTAGGCTAAGCTAACCACAGAGGGGAACTCACCTAGAGACTGCGGGGACGCCCGGAAACCCCCGAGATGGCCACCGTGTCCTCCCATCCACAGTCGCCAACTGGCACGGTGGAGCAATTCGGGATTTTTCGCGAGTTGGCGGAGCAGCCTTTCACGTGTGGCTGGCGCGCTAGTGGGGCCCCCTACTAACTGCGGTCGGCCAATGGTTAAAACCGTGCTTCGGATCCCGCTGCCCTCCAGAATAAGTTACCTGGTACAGCATTGCCACGATACCAAGACCGGTTCTAAGCTGCGCAACTGACTTATTACCAACCCCCATTGGCACTAGTACTCCCGCCCCCCGACCGAACGCAGCAGAGCTGCTTGACGACGGATTTTGGCAGGATGGTGGTCGCTAGCTAGGCGGCCCCTTACGGAGCCTACCACCGCTGCTGGGATCATCAGCCATCCATCCATCCAGCCACGGGCCGAGTTGGTCCGTGATGCCGTTGCCCGGGGTGGACCGCTAGGAGGTAGATCCCAACCACCCCAAATGATGATGATGACGTCGAGTGGCTTGATGAAACCGATGTTGATCTTCAACAAAGCACTGTGCCAACAACTGACTTGCAAGATGCTTATCCAGTTATTGGTGTTGAAGAAAGTCTTGCTAATCCGTAGTCCGAGGATACTGTACATTTAATTATGTTCATGTATTAGTACAAAAAGTTTTTCGCATTTCTTTCATTATTTTTATCAAGTCAAAAACATCCTGCAACCTTTCTGTCTACCTCTAAACGTTATTATTGTAGTCTTTAATTGTCTATAATAAAATTATATGATACTTATACCTGTATTAAAAAAATGAAAAGTCTTTGTAGGTACTAAAAAATACACGTGATATAGGGAGGGGGGGGGGGGGCTAGTCTTAAACCTCACCATGTATCACCAAGGGGGAGGGGGGGTTCAAAAATGCCAAAAAAAACATCACGTGATTAATGGACGGCCCCTAAGTAGAACGTAATGTTCTAAGAAGAAGTTTTCAGTTATAAAAGTAAGCAGTAGAGCAAAGCAAGAGAATAAGACTCACAGTTACTTAGTATAATAGATTTGTACCGTCTGGTGGATACAAAAAAATATAATTATATTGATTTTATTTAATATAGTTGAAATAATAATAAAAAATAGGATAAAAATATTTGTTTAAAACTTTTAAATAATTGAAATAATGTAAGTGTTAACTTGTTCGATTTCTCATTTTAAGCAGAACTTGTAATATAAATCCAAGCATATTATAGCAATAAAGTATATAAATAAATAAGAAAATAAAAATTTTAAAAGGTTAGAAGTTTATTTTATTACATTTTCTAAAAATGAATACACTCATTCAT
This sequence comes from Calamotropha paludella, assembly GCA_927399485.1. Classification (NCBI taxonomy): domain Eukaryota; kingdom Metazoa; phylum Arthropoda; class Insecta; order Lepidoptera; family Crambidae; genus Calamotropha; species Calamotropha paludella. The sequence continues at coordinate 26,067,611 of OV656812.1, forward strand.
TTTAAAACAACAAATCAGAATTTTGCATTAATGTGTTAAGGTACATAACACATGAATGCTAAATATAATAAACCCTTCAGCAATTTAAGCATCAACCATTTTTAAGCTCTTTTTATTCAATAATGAATTTATTATAATATATAAATTTATTTTATTAATCTATGCATTTCAACAAAAAAAATGATACCGCATAACAATATTTTTTTGCTTAACATAAGCGAAAAAGGAAGATTGTTCTCAAAAAATTTAACAGCTGATTACTCAAAACTAGCTCGGTGTGGGTTAACACACGAATGCTTAACAGCGTCTACTTATAAATTAAATCAACCCTTTAAACACAGTTTAAAGGGATGATTTAATCATATTTGGATATGAATCACATTTTTTTTTTTTGTTAATTTCATGCCACAAATTGACGTAAAATTGTTGGTGTTACTCATTAAAAAACCAAAAACGAGTATGCTCTAGACCACAAGACTGAAGTAATACTTCTTTAGCTCCATCTATATATACTAGATATACGAAACGTAACTACCTATGAGAGAAAGTGAGAAAGAAAATGTATGCTCGCCCCTCTCTCTCTTGTCCCTACAGTAATATACGAAACGGAACTCTCTCTTTCTATCTTCAATAACTTATATCTCCCTGTCAACTTCAGTTCGCCTCACCCGATCACACATTTCGTAACGCTCTCGTGACGCATTCACCAGCTTACGCCCCAAGTAAAGCGTGCGTAAAGAAGTATTACTTCAAAAACAAATAAATATTTTACATAGGTTTTTGAAGTGAAAACTTCTTTAGCATCGTTGTAATTTGAAAGTCGATGAAACAAAAAAGCGATAGTAAAAAGAGACAGACGTATAAATTCATAAGATTTAACGTAGGAGAAAATGAGATAGGAAGCATTATGTACGTGTGTTAATACGTGTTTGTGTGCGCATGCGTAGTGCAAAGCTTGAGAGAAGGCATTACAACAACCGTGGTATTTTGAATACGTGTACGTATTATTTTTGAAGGTTCACTTCTACTACGTGTGAATTGCACACATGCTTTTTATGTTTTTTATTTTCAAGGGAGACACATAATTTTAGACTTATACACAACACATATTGAATAAACGTAACAATAAAGTTGCTACAGATATAAATTATACAATACTTAATTTCTTATTTATGTATTCTGTACATTATTTAGTGTCCATAGTACAAACTCAGCTTAGTTTAGGACTAAATAATGATTGTGAGTTTCCCTAATTTATTTATTACTAGCGGCCCGTCCCGGCTTCGCACGGGTGGACAAAATTCTTTAATTTTTTTCTAGCAATAAATATAGCCTATGTTACTCAGCGTGAATATTGCTTTTTAATAATGAAAGAATTTTTGAAATCGGCTTAGTAGTTTTTGAGTTTATTCATTGCAAACATACAAAAATACAAATATTTCCTCTTTATATTTCTTATTAATAACAGAATAAGATCTATTACCTACTACGTATTAAATTACATTGAATCAAATTTAATCATATAATTCAAAATATAAACAAATTGAAACCCAACAAACAAAACAATCTCATAAAGTATTATGTTACTTCGGTTTCTGTTTCCATAATTAATGAATATTATTACAAAAGGACTGCGGCGAAAGGTTCTGATTTCTGACGTTAATCAAACTTCCTGGAAATGCTGTTCATCATCAAGAACCGTTATTAGTAACTTCGAACAGATTTCAAAGATCATTAACCAAGGGCCGGCATGAATAGACGGGCAATTAATACTAATACCGTAGAATCCCATGGATCAGTGGATCGTTAATCTGGTTTTGCCATAGATTGAGGGTTTCTTCAGGCCACATTCCATTGAATAGTTTCGCATATATCATTAGCAAAGTTGGTTAACCTATGTGTTCTACACGTAACGATAACGTCATCCAAGGCTAAATAGCTGTTACTTAGGACTATTGGTAACGCTATGTTTCTAGCTTCTTGTTTTGTTGGTAGAAAATATTTTTTTTTACATTCACACCAAAGCCCAGCCCAAAGAGAGCGCTGTAAGGCTTGTGTTTTATTGTTACTTTGCCATTTATTATTACTTTACGTATAGGGTAACGAATAGATATACATATATAATTACTAGCTGATTCGGCAAACAACCCTTAACATTTAGGGGGATGAAAAATAGATGTTGTCCGATTCTCCATCCTAGCTGATATGCACGCTAAGATTCACGAAAATCGGTCGAGCCGTTTCGGAGTAGTTCAATTACGCACACCGTGACACGAGAATTTTATATATTAGATAATTATTAAGAATTAATTATCAAGAACCGCGATAGCTAGACAGTTGAAATTTTCACAAATTATGTATTTCTGTTGCCGCTATAACTAAATAAATACTAAAAACAAAGTCCTCCCATACAACAAACGCGATGATTTTGCCCTTTTTTGCTCGATATCATTAATAGTAACAGGTAGGCACTTGAAATATTCACAAAATACTCAGTTGTATTTTTACTTTAATAATAAATAATAAAATTAAAATAAAAAAAATATTTATGGTTCCTACGTGATTTTTTCTCCTCCATCATAATAAACGTGATTTTTTGACGTGATAACGTCTTATAAATTGGTTGCGGCTGGGAGTCACTTATGAAAAAGTGTAACGCTCGGTAACGTTACGATGAGTCACCGAACGAGAGAGAGGCCCGCCGAATGCCTTGCGTCTCTCTCCCACTCAACTATGATCGGTCTGCCGCGCGCATTGTGCAATTTAATTATATTCCTATCAATAAATATTCTACCGAGAAAAAGACGTTGTCACGTAAAATCTTCGCCCGTAAAACCGACTTTACAGGCAAAAAAAAAAAAAAAAAAAAAAAAAAAAAAAAAAAAAAAAAAAAAAACCCGACTTTTTTTTACTTAATTTAAAGTTTGAACGGAACCCTTTGTGCGCGAGTGTCGACTCGCACTTTGTCGGTTTTTAAATGGTTGCTATTAAGACGAGAAATCTTTTGTCGTAAGCCCCATGCAAAAGCCGTATTGAGGAGCAACTTTATCGTAAATGGTAAGCGACAATGTGATATGTGACGCGCCTGACTAAACGAAACTTATTCACGCGTGACTTGAAGATCCCTAAAATGCATTTGTCAGGAAACACAGACTCAGGCAAAGAGTTCCACTCTTTGAACCAAAACCTTCTCAATCAACTGCGTTAAGCGAAATGGAATATGAATTTTGGATAGTACAGAAATACGACAGGATAAGATTAATATGAACCAGCGTGATTGTAAATAATATCTGTCGGTATCATATGCTTTGTTTAATTAATTAGAGCGCTTGATAACTAAGTGGCTCTGTTCGCGGATTAGTTATCAAACTACCTTCATTAATTACTTGTGATTTAAGATTAGGTTCGAAAATTAATATTGATAAATTTATTTCGGAATTAATCTCCTCGATTAATTATTTATTTGGCACGGTAACAAAATACAAATCATAAGATTCGATTGCTTTTTTTTATTTAGGATGGGTTAGCTCTTGATCCCAATTAAGCCCGGGGGACAAAGACAGAATCCACTATGGAACGAGCTAACCCAGAAGGTGCCTATTCACCCTGGCTTTGAAAATGGACGGGTTATAAGTTCTAAGAAATAGAGATGCAGGGAGGGAGTTTCACTCCTTTGCTGTGCGCATTATGAAGGATGTTGAAAAGCGCTTGGTGCTACAGGCAGGAATAGAAACCAAGAAAAGGTAAGGAAAAGGTAGCAAACAATATTTTTTTTAATTGTTTTTTTTGTATTACGCTACGCTCCATTATATGGTGTTAGCAAAGCTTTATGCTTAGCGGATGCATTGACCCAGTATTTTTTTGTTATTTACCCATTTATCTGTTAGTTTGGGTCCATATGTGAACATCGAAAATTAAATTACCTACGAGTAAAAATTCTATGCTCAAAACATCGAAAATTAATACATTTATTGCATCGAAATATGCTGAAGCAAGGGGCCAGTTATTTCTTACCAGCTTGTGTATCAAATTTCATGCTTCTCACTTTAAAAAGGATTATTTTCAAAAATCCTTTCTTAGCGAGCATTTTCACTCTTTTATAAACACTCCCTCTCAAGTTTTCCAGGTTCAGTGATTAAATTATTTGCATTGCCTGTCATTCAAAGTCAATTAGGCTTACATGTAATCAATTTCGATACTTCGATAGTATCGATGTATTAATTTTCGATGTTAAGAACGTTGACATTTTTTTCGTACCTATTTTAATTTTCGATGTTGAAATATGTACGAAACGAACAGTTAAATGGGTGAATTTCATATCAGTGACGATTATCACAAATCACTCATTCATTTGTTTGGACTAACAAATTTTATCGGCCACTACAACTAAGGAAAATGGACACTATTATTTCAGTCAGTGATTTCACGCTATTAATATTTGATGGGGAAACTTGCCAAACGATTTTGGGCCATATTTTCATATACTTTCCTCAAACGAACGGAGCGTAGATTGCTTTAACAATATTTTTATATTACACAGAATTGGAACATTCATAAATTCTTAGAAGACTTAACAGGTATGTCTGTAAATAAAAATATTTATACTAAAAAAACGTACATGTATTTCATAATATTTTTTAATAATATACGTCCTAATGAATCAGTTACTGATACTTTGCCATCCTGATGTCTGAATACACAGCAGCTACCAGTACTTATGGATATAATCACTTTAGAAAGAATAGCTCATTTAAAACAAATGTTTTTTTTTACCGTGAATAGGTAAGCGCTTGACTGCTATTTCGGCTGATGGTAAACGACAATGCGATCGAGGATGTGATGCGCCTACCTATTCACTTGTGACTTGAATTTATAATCTAAGATCACAGTGGTTTGTGTGTTTGTCTGCTCTTTTTCCCTCTCTTTTTCCATTGTATCAATAACGTTACCATAGCAACGCGTTAACCGCAAGTAGTTCGTCTACCGGACGCTAGATGGCGCTAACGGAAAAATATTTAGTAATAGAAAAAAATCAAGATTTTTGTCTACCCGTGCGAAGCCGGAACGGGCCGCTAGTACCTCTTAATTGTATTTATCAGGAAACACAGACTCAGGTACGAATCTTTAGCGGTACGGATCACAAGTTGGAACCAAAACGCTAAGTGCGACTCTTTGGCATATCAACCATGAACTGGTGGCCCTATTTGTAAGTCTGGTTGTCTGTCCAAGCGTTTGTGTGGTATCGAACCACAGTGTGGTCGTTTTCAAACGACGAATGAGGTAAGTTAATGAGATAAGAAGTTGGAAAGAAAAACAGAAATAAAGTTGAAAATTATGTTTGTAAGAAACCGATTTTGTTGTGTATCGGAGTTGATATTGTTGTCCCTTTTTACGTTTCCCCGCCGGGATACATAATGAAAAATTACTGGACCAAAGATTAGCTTGACGGAACTAAGGTGTGACATTGACAAATATTGTCTGAAAACCGATTATCTACCGGATTTTGTACGCTACAATATTTGTGCAAACAAAAGGAAAACACAGAGTATTTGTTTTGGACAGATTCATTTTCAAATAAAGGTTTGTTTTGAAAAACAACGCGGACTATATGTGACTGTGAAAATTATTTTTTCCAATTCTAATAGTATGTATAAAATATATTATTATAGCGTTTCAAAATAATAGTCAGGAAAGTGATTAAAAATAATAAATGTAAAGATTTGTAATATGATAATGTCTATTTTTATATTAAGGTAAATTATAATAATAATTCTTACATTCACACCAATTAGCTTAGCCCAAAGTAAGCACTGTAAGACTTGTGTTATAGTAACTAGGGTAACGGATAGACGTACATATATGTTATATAGCATAGCATATATTACACAAGCCTTACAGTACTTACTTTGGGCTAGGCTAATTGGTGTGAATGTAAGAAATATTATTATTATAACATATTAATATAGAGATAAGATAATATGCTCTTTATTTAAAATGAGCATTTAAAATTAATTTAGTAAAAGTCAACAACTATATCGTGACTTTGTAAGGCCTACGACGGGAGATCTTGTACCGCCTTTAATGTATTAAAGATATTTTTTAATCACGCAAACTGTTTAATGCTTGTATAATGCATGATAAAAATTAACTTAAAATATTAATTAGAAATATAGTTATAAGGCAACGGCCATATAACTCTATGCCTAGTTGTGCTAAAAATAATCATCAATTCAGTAAAATATTTGCTCATAATTTAATATCTTAATTAGGTTTAATATCTTTTTATTAAGGGCAATAATAATAATAAATAAACAAAAAAGCATGTGTGCAATTCACACGTGGTAGAAGTGAATCTTTCAAAAATAATACGTACACGTATACAAAATATTTGTAATACCTTCTCGCAAGCTTTGTACTACGCATGCGCACATAAAACGTATTAACACTCGTACATAATGCTTTCTATCTCATTATCTCCTACTTAAAATATTATGAATTTTTGAGTCTGTCTCTTTTTACTGTCGCTTTTTCGTTTCAAACTGACACTGTATAATGCTTCCTATCTCATTTTCTCCTACGTTAAATTTTATGAATTTATTTGTCTGTCGCTTTTTACTGTCGCTTTTTCGTTACTTTTCAAATCACAATGATGCTAAAGAAGTTTTCACGTCAAAAACAATAATATTTACCAAAACATACGTTTTAAAAAGCTAACCAAAACCACCAGTGACGTTTTCCGTTCCCGCCAAAATGTATATCCATCTGTGACAATGATAGATATAAAATAAAGTAAAATCACCATGACACTATAATCTGTGGTTTGGTCGTAATATAGAGTATTTATCTCATGGTTGTCGATAAAAACATTTATTGAGTAATAACGAGTTTTATATCTCTTTTACTCTCTTAGTACCATAAATATTTATAACACTCTCAGAAACGTCTCGCTTTGGGAATCAAGAATATGATATTTGGCACTGATGTCTAAAGATTTGCAAAGAATTAATATTAACTGAGCCCGAGAGACTGGAATATAAAATAACTTTATTTCTTACATTCACACCAATAAGTGTACACAACGTGAGCACTGTAAGGCTTACGTTATGGATATTGGAGTAAAGGATACACACATATATGAAACATTAATACATTAACATTAACACATGCTCGTATTTATCACAAAAATATCTTTCCCTTTGGGGACTCAATATTAAATAGAAGGATGTAATAATCAGGGATTTAGAAACACCTTTATAAGGATACACTTTCATAAGGGTAACACATTGAATCTGTTACAGAATTATTCCTGTATCAATTATTTGGATGTTTTGAACCTCTTTTGCGTCGAACACTTATTAAAGTGTAACAGATATAATGTTTTCTGTTACCAATCTGTTAGAAACTGTTTTACGTTTAACTATCTATGTGTATACACAGTACACCAACATAGGCATTTCAAAGTACCCAAATCATTAGGGAGCTGTCGCATAGTTATGCCAATCTTAACCTTATTGACTGTAACAGATATTAACACTTATGAACCGGTATTTTCTAAAACAGATTCTAAGTGTTACAGTTTCTTTCTGTTTAACTTTTAAAACAGAAATGAAAAACAGTGTTCAGAACACTCTATTCGGATACCTGGGTCCGAATCTCGAAAGGAAAGTTTGTGTGATGAAAACGAGTATTTGTACGTGAGTATTGTATTATATTTCTATGAATATAACTCATCCATATATGCTATACTTATGTCTATATGTTACCCTTGTATTCATGACAAAAGCCTTACGGTGCTAACTTTGGGCTTGGCTAATTGGTATAAATATGAATAATATATAATTATTATTTATTTAGTCAAAATATTTATTTAAAATACTTACTGGCTGACAGAAAATTCCAAAACGTCAGTAAGCTTAATCTAACAATAATAAAAATTAATGAATACAAAACAATAAAAAAAAAACAAATATTAAAACTCGAAATAACAAAATAGAATAAAAATTAGAAACAATTTGTGTCAAATTAAAAATAAACTATGAAACAAAATATTAAATTACACAAGATTCAGATAAATGTCAATATAATAACTGTAAATATTGTAACATTTACAGTTATTATATGTCAGTCAACATGCACGTCAATGAGATAATCCTAATTTGTCAAAGAAAATGTCAATATCATTGTGCTGGGCGAGCAAGTCTCCTATACATTATAATGAGTTTTTAAAAGTTTTTCATTAATTAAATAATTATTTACTTATTCATTACATACAACAGTTTTGCGGTACATAAAAAAATTAGTGCATAGAGCTTAACAATGTTTGATGCAACGCTGGCGTTCGTGTCTTTCGCAACGACGGACCTGGGTTCGAGTCCTAGAAAGGGCAGAACTTTGTGTGATGAATACGAGCATTGGTACCCAAATTATGGGTATTTATATATTTTTCTGTTAATATTACTTTGTTATGTATGATATATGTTTGTCTATCTGTTACCCTTGTATCCATAACACGAGCCTTACAGTACTTACTTTAGGCTGGGCTAATTGGTATGATTGTAAGAAATATTATTATTATTATATATGTCGGTAGGTAACCAAATCCTTACTAATATTATAAATGGGAAAGTGAGTTTGTTTGTTTGTTTGTTTGTTTGTTTGTTCCGCTTTCACGCCGTAACTACTGAACCGATTGCTTTGAAATTTTGCAGACGTAAAGATAAAAGTCCGGATTAAATAATAGGGTACTTTTTATCCTGGAAAAAATTGATATTCTCGAGGAAAAACAAAAATATTGTTAATTTGATGGATGAATTGCAGATGGCGCTGTGTGTCGTTTAAAACAAGGTAAAATATTGCAAACGAATATAAACATGTAAATTTAGAGGCTAAATTATACGATAATGAATCCCCGAAAATGAGGAATTCCCGAGGGATGACGTACAATTTGTTTTATCGTCTAAACTGTTATTTTTACATCTACTTATATGTTGCAAACGAATATGAACATGTAAATTTTGAAGCTAAATGATTCACTAAATGACTCATTCCTCGGATTCCAATTATTCCAACAGACCTCCCATTTCAATTTAAAAGACTACAATTTCCTATAAGGGTTTTATTTGCAATGACTATTAATAAAGCACAAGGCCAAACTCTAAGGGTTGCTGGAGTACACTTGGAAAAACATTGTTTTTCGCATGGTCAGCTCTATGTAGCGTGTTCCCGGGTTTCCAGTGCCCAAAATCTGCATGTTTTTGCTCCACAAGGGTAAACATATAATATAGTGTACCATTCAGTTTTGGTTTAACAACTAATTGTATCCAGCGTTACATCGCGCTTCTTAGATTTTTCCGTGGGAATGAGAAGTTTTCTTATAGTTGTGCTTTATACCGCAATATAACCGAATTCCACGCGGGCGAAGCCGCGGGCGGTAAGCTAGTGTGTAATAAAGGGAAGATTTATTACTATTAAATCTGTTATCAATCAAAGAAAAATGCTCTTTAAAGAATCATACTAATAAGGTTTTTTTACATATTTATAATAAATATATAAATATTTATATAATATATTTATTATTTACTCTCAACTGTTATTTACATAAGGAAGTTACCTACTGGTATAATTTCCCCCTTTTCTGTGTAAAGAGGAAGGCTTATAAAAAGTTTCTTATTTCAACTTTGACGTTATAACATTTTCAGGGCTTCAATCTTGAGTTGTAAAGTCTCGGTCTGACTTATAGCGATCGACAAATATAATAATTGTTGATAATTAGTTTTTATTTATAAAATAAACATATGTAACTTACTGCAGCAAAAAACAAGTAAAATGCACCTTGCACCTTCACTTACTACTCTACACGTGTTTCGTACCCACACGGAGCATCATCAGGAGCTGTTAGACTGTACAATATTATCGAACATAACTTATTTTGTTATAAAATCAAGGGCTACCACCCTTTCTTGGTTGCTATTCCTACCTGTCGCAGTTCTTCTCAATATCTTTTATAATGCGCACAACAAAAGAGTGAAACTCACTACCTGTATCTGTGATCTGTATCTGAGCTAGGGTATATTGGCACCTTCTGGGTTAGATCGTTCCATCGTGGATCTTGTCTTGATTGGGATCAAGAGCGAACCCATTAAGAAAAAAACCGCCAAGTGCGGGCCCTGCTTTGCACATTTAGGGTTCCGTAGCATATGTAAAATAAAATATCAATATATCGGTATTTGCTACTAAAATTAACGTAATACTAAACATTATTACCACATGAGACGTAAATTAATATTTTTTTGGACTTTTTAACTCCTCCCTCCGACCTTGTCACAGGTTGCACACCTCCCATGATGTGACGTCAGACATATTTTAATTTTACGCATGTATTTAAATACCATCAAAAGAAAGCAGTCATTTCAATTTCTTTCTTATTTTTATTTAATAATCTTTTATAAAATCTACATAAAGTCAAATATTTTAGATGACAGAGAAAACAAATGACCTGTAAGAAATTAATAAACGATTAATTATGTTAGTAACATAAACTCTTTAGTTTTTAATCACATACAAATTTTGAAATTCGGTATTTTAAATTTTTACAGGTGACGTCACACAGCTGTTGAAAAAAAAATCATAAAATCGGTCGGTTATGACAGGTAATTTATATATATATATATATATATATATATATATATATATATATATATATGTATATTCTCTGACATTTGTTTACTCAAGCCCCAACCTTACCTCAAACCGTCCTTTCACTAACAATCAATATTTCACTAGGTTTAACACAACAATACACCTCTTCTTCGATAATTGATCGGGGTTCAAATTTTTCACTTCAGTGAATTATGAATGCGACTTTCTTAGAAGACAGCAAAGACGCTGTTGATTTCCCGAGAGTAAAATGTTTGTACTTGTTGCCAATAAATATTTTTGAAGCGAAATTAAACTATATATCACTGTTGATGGTACGCAGGTGTTTGCAATCACTAGTAACATAATTTGAGAGTTATTTTTACCAGAATTTTCCTACGAATTTTAAGTTATTTTAATTATCATCTATACATATTATAAAAGAAAGTCTTCTGCCACGTCTGTCTGCCTTTCTGTTCAGTACTCAAAAACTACTGAACGGATTTTCATGTGGTTTTCACCAATAGATAGAGTGATTCCTGAGAAAGGTTTACGTATATAATAGCACAATGTTTCATGCAAATTGGTTTAAATATAACGATAATTGTTGAAACAGTTGAAAAAAATTGAGCCGCTTGGGAGCTTTATCTATACATAAAAATAAAATTGGAGTGTCTGTTTGTAATATTGAAATAACCGTTTTTTACTACATGCATATGGAATTTATATACGGTAGGTACAACCAAAATAACATTTTTTTACAATTTTTATTTGTCTGTCTGTCTGTTTGTTCCGGCTAATCTCTAAAATGGCTGGAAGCATTTTGACGGGACTTTTTTTTGGCAGGTAGCTGATGTAATAAGGAGTAACTTAGGCTACTTTTATTTTAGAAAAAATCCTTTATTTTAGAAAAATAAAGTAATGTACCAATGTTCCACGCGGTCAAAGTCGCGGGCGGCCGCTAGTCAAAAATATAATAATACAATGATGGTCGTTACTTTTGTTAAAGCTGACGACGTCTCTTGCGCCCATTCTGCTCGTCAGTTAAAAGACGTCCTGAATGGGTGGTAGGTAAAATGTTGGTCTATTCCAAACAATTTATTTTAAGTTCATTTGAATAAAGATATTTTCATTCCATTTAATCTCCGTCGTGGATTCAATCCAATGGAGTCACATTGGAATTTAACCTGTTTCTTCGGACAAGTGGGGCCGGATGCTTATATGGATTGCCACAATTAAAAGACTTAGTTTACTCAAACATCATACTCAAACAACATGTATCGTAGCATAGTGTTGGTTAATTAAGAATAAATTGAAGTACAGTTTTTGGATTGGAATTGTCTGATTGAATTTACCGTTATCTTAAATTTAGCAAAGTGCTGTCTATAGTTTCATAATACCAAAGACATAGTGTCTATTATTTTCGCCTACACATCAATAAACGAATGTAACGGTATGCTAGCAATAATTATAACACTTGTCGAGACATGAGAGAGAGAGTAAACAGAGGGAGAGTTCTGTTATAAGCATCTAGCAATTATGTATGTAGAGTTGGGGCTAAGTTTTATTTTAATCTTTCTGCACGGAGCACATACTTCTTTTATTTTATCAGTGGATGCCAGTCCTCCTTCATTATATCTCTTTCACTCATTCGCTACCGCACACTAGTCTTTCACTTTCACTCATGCCTTTAGATGCCGGAGTTACCATTCTAAAGCCTGACCAGAAATATAAAAAACCTGTCAGGAGGTCGCTTTCGTGTTTTAACTGTTAATCTTCTATCAAATTGTATGACGAAAATTAGTTCTTCAAAATTCCGCTGGAATGGTTTTTTATTTTTCTGGTCAGGCTTTACATGTATGTGATTATAACTTTTACTAATAATATAAAAAAGGCAGTAATCACCTCTTTAGGCAAGCCCTAATCGCTAAGATACCAAGAAAATTTTTATTAGAAAACTATTATATAAATTCAATGAATCATAAATACCAATTTATCATTTCTGTTATCATCACAAATCACAGTGATACGACAGATAATACACAGCATACAATTGTCGACAGTGTTGCTGAGTGAAAAGAATCTGGAATAGTTTGATTAGTATTTAATTGCATTATAAATGATGACGCAATCAAAATATATGTACTTTAATAAATCAAGTTATATCACTTACTCCATTTCATTGATACAGCGCTACACATCACATACTTACTTAAAACAGATACTTGTTGACTTTGTTGTAATCATTGATATAATGAAACCATAACACTACTATTATTGTGATAACAGAATGATTTTGATTTTTGACGTGACAACGTATTATAAATCGATGAACACTGGCTGCATGCACGAAAAAGTGTAACGTTCCGCCTGAGCCGAGCGTGCAAGCGAGAGCACGGAACAAGCGGTAGAGAGGCACGATCGGCCTAAGCGTTCGACTTGTGCCGCATCTATCTCTCTTCCGCTGAATGAAGTGAAAAGTTAATGTGGTTTCCATTGTTTATTACAACAACTTAATGTTAATTTATCGAAAAAATAAATAATTTTCAATTAACTCCTTTGTATTATACAAAATAATCATAATACAGTAAGTATGCAATTTTTCATCAATGTTTTAAACGCTATCACGTAAAATTATCGTCAGATCTGTGATCTCTTGGCAGAGAGGGGTAGGCACCCCTGCGGGAAAATGGCGTGATTTAATGTTTTATGTGTTTTCTAAAGGAAGTAATTGAACTGGTTTTACGGATATCTCATTATTACAAAAATTGTTGTTAAATACGTAGGGCGCACTAAAAATTTTCGAAACGAATACGAAACTGGCTTTATTGCTTCTCAAAATATTCTCCGCTTTTGTAAATGCACGATTTCATGCGAATAATCCAATTTTAAACATATTAATGCCACTCCTCCGTCACTTGAAAACTTTACTTCGAAAACATGTTTTTCATAATCTTCGCCAGCTTCTTCCAGTGATGAAAATCGTTGAGCGAGTAATAAAATGAAATTAAGGTAATATTTTAGTTGGTACACTCTTTCTTAATATATAAACTGGTATAAGAAAACCTATTTGGGTGATATTATGAATAATTTATATGTTAGATTCCGATTTAAAATTATAGAAGTACTTTTACGAAGTTTCTTATCCAAAATTTTTAATAAAGATCGTATCTCCGTATAAACTTTGATTAGATTGACCTGCCATTCAAAGTAAAGTCTTTTAATCACAGATAATAAAAAAGTTTGATTGACAAAAAACATTTTATTATTTTATTCAGTAATTCTTGCAATCATATATTTGGTTGAGGGTGGTGCATCTTCAAAGACTAGGTCGTATCGTTGACTTATTCCATCATAGGGTAGGTCTACGACTGTCTTCCATCCATCATGCTCACCAGCCTTCTGGGTCCCCCAGGCAGACATCCATGAAGCAGCTACGGGCAAACCTTCTTGTTTGCAGACGATGCGTCTGTAATCAGAGGCCTTTTTTTATATTTGGCATTTTGGAACTAAGTGCAATTGATTCTTTTCGTGAACATAATCAGTCAATCCTAGTCAATTTTACTTTTACTGTTAACAAAATGAGAGTATAGGATGAAAGCATAGAAAATGAAATTAAAAATGGAGTCTGACTAAAAAACACAGCAGAAGGAGCATTCATAGAGTGATGTTTAATACAAACTTCTTATCAAGAATTGTGAGATACCTATCTAACAATAAACATGGATTGATATTTGGAATTATGATGAGAAACCTTTTTTTAAATAGTGCAATGTTGTATACTCTGATTACGGATTTTTTACTTCATTACAATTCTTTGGGCAACTGTAAACAATTTTTGACTAAAAATATCCTCGATTAAATTTAAGATCAAGCCAACAAGGCTATATACAGCAGCATGCCTGCCATATATACTCAAATATGTGGGTACTAATAGTCTTCAACTCCATAAGCCTAGATACATTCAGAAGCAATGACGTGATGCAAAATGGAGGATGATAATCGAAATTCTTGGAGAGTGATTATGAAAGTCAGTGGACTTTTGAATCTCTCACAATTTATTTCTATTTTATTCACCTTGAATAAAAAGTATAAGGATTACCTTGTTTTTAAGAATTCCTTGGCAATTCCGAGTTTTCTAAAGTTAGGATGCACCACGATGAATAAATCATCGTAATACTTCTCCACTTTTTCTTCTTTGGTTACTTTGTAACATTGGAGTTCTTTGGCCGCTATATCGATCAGCTTTTTCATTTCTTTAGACTCGACCTAAAATAAAACGTTATCTTAAAATATAATAATGTGTTATTTTTATTTTTTGCATTCACAATACAATGTTTTGAATGGAAAAAATTATGGCTGGTTCCATCTTAATCTATTGCTTAATATTTGTAAAAATATTACTTTCGATGTTGAAGGTAGTTAGCGTTTAACATTGGTGAAACGATACTAGCTCATTGTAGAAGATGAAATACGTTTGTAAAGTTCGACACGTTTGCCAGCCTCTCGGTAGCCCAGCGGTCAGAGCATTCGCCCAGCTAGTGAAAGGTCGCGGGTTCGAATCCCACCTGAGGGCTCGGAGGCGTAGTTCAGTTTTACACGCGTACTTTATATCTTATTAAAATATAATTTTACAAACATTTGCTGTGGTTGATGACTATAACAGAGTAGACGTAAAAGTTTTTTATTCATAACAATTTAAATAAAATTACTTTAACCGTACTAATAACGAGTTTAATTTTGTTATTTACATTTAATATAGACGTCTCATTTACAGGAGCCTTGATTTCAGGATGACTAAGGTCATACATGTACTACCTTTCAATATTTGGATCGCTGACGTTTTTAACTGATAAATTTATTCAAAGTCAGGAATAAATAAAAAAACAAAATGAACTGTCATTGATCCGTTAAAACTGGTTTTCATTAAATGTTTGATAGGTGCGGACAAAACATAGTAGCTTAATATAAATTATAATACTATATATTTTCATGTTTATGTCAGTTAAAGAAAGCTTTTGATAGTTGAAATTGTTTACCGGTACAGTCGACCAGTCCATCGTTCCGTCAGTAAGATGCATCACGGATACTCCTGCTAATTCCCCTATTACATTAGGGTCATCATCGACGCAGCAGATGTCTACATGGGACTGCAGATTCTGTATCGCTCCTTTCATTAGTTCTCTCGATTCTGCTTTAGCATGTTCACTTTTAAATACTCCTAGAAAATATAAAAATGTATCCAAGATGTTTTCGATTCTACAATTTTGCAACGGAATGCTTTTTAGGATGGAAAATATATTTTTTTAAGTAATTAGCAATGATAATTTTAATTAATGTTGCATGTCTGTTAAGGTGGACCTGCAACACAGTTTTAAGAAATACATTTATTTTGAAACTGATTCAGCATAGTCAGCAGTTGCTTACAAGATAGTGGTATTATTATTACCACTCCGAACTCATCTTCAAGACTAGTACTTGGAATATATGGGTAATATGACGACCGTTTGGTGCAACGGTAGCGAGCCTGCCTTTCGCACCGATAGTCCTGGGTTCGAATCCCGGAAGGGGCAGATGTTTTTACGATGAATTCGAGCATTTGTACCTGAGTCATAGATGTTTATATATATTTCTATGAGTATTACATATCTAGGTATCATATATGTATGTCTATTCGTTACCCTAGTATCCATAACACAAGCCTTATAGAGCTTACTTTGGGCTAGGCTAATTGGTGTGAATGTTAGAAATATTTATTTATTTAATATGTAATTGTTGTCTAAATTAATGTAGTCTTTACGTAGTTAATCAACAGCTACACTTTAATTAGCAGCCTTTTCAAAAAAATCCACGACTATAAATAGAGTCGACAAATGTTAGTTTGCACAAGAATTTGAATCCGTGAACGAGGACTTTAGGAAAGCTTTTGATAATATTGCCCGTTACGTAACCATACGAAACTAGAAACGTTTGGAATCATGGCAGTTTGCATTGCTTGCGTGAGGCATATCTCGGCAATATGAGCTAGATGACTTAATTCAATCGGTGCAATGTCTCGACGCCAATCAGCATAAAATCTAATGTTCTTCGGGGTTGGTATCTTGGTCCACAATTTTCATAATAAATAAACAACTTTAGTGTCACAATTTCATCTTGTTTGTTATGCTCTGATGGTCTTAACATATTAACATTTATGGTCCAGATAAAGGGGTCATTTCTCAAGAAGATCCATGACTTTTTAAGTTTGAAAACTACAAGTTGGTGTAGAGAAAATCATATTAAGCATGTTTTCTGGCAAATAAATGTATTTCGATTATTTATGATGAATATTTTCATTAATTTCTTATTACCTAGTTTGTAGCTAGTTATTGAGGCTACTAGTAAGCACAGTAATACATTTCTCAGGCAACCCCATTCACTCAATATTTTATTTGTAAATAGCTAAGCGCTTGACAGCTATCTTGCCTGATGGTAAGCGATGATGCGATCTAGGATGTGACACGCTTGCCTGGAATACTATTCACTCGTGACTTAAACACCTCTAAATTGTATGTGTCAGGAAACACAGACTTAGACAAGGAGTTCCACTTAGCGGTACGGCTCACAAAATTGGAATCAAAACGCTTAGTGCGACTTTGTCGTACATCAACTTATTGTATATACACAAATTAGGTACATATTTTACTTTTTATCCGAAATTTCAGCCTTTGAATTTAGATAGTAGCCTATGTTTTTGGAGAAATGGTTTAAGGAAATAGTGGCCAAAAAATATGGTGTCAAAATTGACAGCATTTCGGTTTATCAATTACCTTTTTATTGATTCATCTGAAAATCTAGTAAAAATAAGGTGTAATGTGTTTTTTGCACTTAAAATTAATTAAAATTTTTATATTTTTTAATGTGTATGTATAATATTTCATAATAATTGTTATGACAAATTGACATTTCTGAGACAATGGAAAAAATTAACAATAAAACAAAAAAGGGTAACCTTATGCTGGCTAAATTTAACATAGAATTAATAAACAGAGAGATAAAAAATAAAATAACGATGAAAATGAAAAAGCAACATGTTATACGTGTAATTTGTTATTTGTATTACTTACAAACACGACACCCTAATCACGAATAATTTCATAATTATCTAATTCATTATCAAGCGCTCATTTCGGAATACCACTGCTAATTGTAAATTCCTATCTTTATTTTTGATATGAAGGATTACAGTTACTTACAGTTATTTCCGATATAATACATAATATTGGCCTTCGTTAGCTAAAATATCGCAAAGCTACAAAATTATTCAATAATACGAGGCGTGTTTTTTAAGTAGGTACCGTTTTGAAATTAAAAAAAGACGTGCTAAGATATCTCAATAATTTTATTTCTACATGAAAGCCTGTACCTTAATCTACTTTACTACATAATTTCCGTCAATATTGAGGCACTTGTCATAACGTTGTACCGGTTTTTGAATGCCCTCCGCATAGAAGTTTGCCGCCTGACTTTTTAAAAACTGCATCACCAATGTTTTGACTTCGTCATCGTCTTGAAGACGCTGACCGCCAAGGTGTTTCTTCAAGTGCAGGAACAGATGGTAGTCACTGGGCGACAGATCAGGGCTGTACAGAGGATGACCTAGAGTTTCCCATTGAAAAGATGTGATGAGATCTTTGGACTGATTAGCCACATGCGGACGGGCATTGTCATGCAGCAAAACGATGCCCTTGCTCAACTTGCCACGACTTTTGTTCTCGATTGAACGGCGCACATTGTGCAATGTCTTACAATAAGCTGCTGCATTGATTGTCTCATTACGAGGCAGAAATTCCACAAGCAATACTCCTTCGGCGGCAGACTTCTATGAGGAGGGCATTCAAAAACTGGTACAACGTTATGACAAGTGCCTTAATATTGACGAAAATTATGTAGTAAAGTAGATAAAGGTACAGGCTATCATGTAAAAATAAAATTATTGAGATATCTTAGCGCGTCTTTTTTTAATTTCAAAACGGTACTTACTTAAAAAATACGCCTCGTACATGAGCGAAAAACGCGGAAATTATTTAAGATTGACGTTTTCGCCAGAAATATTTCTAAAACTATAAGTAATATAAATATGACACCTAGACAGATCGAAAGAGATTTTCTTTGCGTATGATGGCATTCGACAGCCGCTTGTTGTAGTGGAAGCGATCCTATCTTCTGTGCCAATGGTATCATGTTCGAATCTTAGTTGGGACATGTTTGTGTGATAAGCAAAACCATTTATTCCCGAGTAATGGTCGTTTCTATACTTATATATGTATTCATTACGTTATTTACTACCCACAGTAAAAGCTTTGCTTAGTTTGGGACCAAATAATTGTTGTGAACTATTCGGAAAAAATGTAAACTCAAAAACGCTCTTCTGAGGCTAAGCTACCTTTTAGCTAAAAAGCTTGCTTATTCTTTTTAAAATATTCCTTTCATTTGCCGTCTTATAATGGAATATACGGCTGTAAGTACAGGCACAAGATTGTTAGGCTGGTACTGTCGCCATTACATAACGCTAAACCTTAACATTTGAACCAAACTTATTTCTTTGTTATAAATATGATTTCATCCTTACTTTCGTGCCTATTACACGTGTAAATAACACCCGTTTTATCAAATTAATTAATCCAGAAGTTTGATATGTGATAATAGAATGACTTTTATTTTATTGTTTTTACGATTACTGTAAGCTTCTGTACGATGACTATTACCTTAGTAATCCTGTGATCACGGCTCCTGTAAAGGAGTCGACACATGAGGATTAAATATAAAAAACCGGTCCGGTAAACGAATATGATTACATTTTTAAAATGTCAAACTTGATGTGATGACAAATGGCCATTGAATAGTGACTACAGTCAAAAGTAATCAAACAAATTAAATAATTTGTCACTTAACTGTAAAATTTTCACAAACGACTTTCAGTTTTACATTGAGTTCCATATGGATTGATTGGCCCGGATGGGGATGTTCGTGCGATGTAGAGCATATTTGTACCTGAGTCATGGGTATTTACATATATATTTCTATGAGTATAACATATCTATATAACCCTATCCGTTACCATAGTATCCATAACAGAAGTCTTACGGTGCTTACTTTGGAGTAATTGGTGTGATGTAACAAATATTATTATTATTTATTATTACCATAGACAAGGTTTGTTTTGTATACCGTATTATTTTTTAAAGGTTTCACTTCTACCACGTGTGAATTGCTCACATGCTTTTTTTTAAGTCTGAAATAACGCACGGAGGAGTCTCCGATTCTGAGATAGGTAAATGTAGAGAACGAGTACAAAAAACTAACATAATATGTGATAGAGATGTTTAAAAAATTAAACTTGTATTCATTTTTATCATTGTACATAAAATATCTCATATACATGCATACTGAACTTCAAACAAATTATTATTGGTTGTGCGGCCGATTCAAAATTAGTGGATTGTATTGCGGTATGAGAAAATTAATGTCGACAACAAATATGAGAGGAAGATGAAGGGGGCACGATACCTTGACCGCTACGTGGTGGATACTGGAGGCTGCCGGGGACGTGCCTGGGCTTTGCTGTTTCTTACTGTTACGCATACGAAGACACCGTCGCATAAAACTATAGTTTGTTGTAGGTTTGCGGACAGGCCACTATTTCAACTTAAAATTGCGTAACTCCGCGCCTCTCCATCAGTCTTTTTTCTTTCGCCCGTATGTTGGCCACATTGCGGTATGATTTGCCACCAATAGATGACGCGGTAGTCTCGCTCTTCCATATACGCGACAAGGTATGTGCAATAGGGAAATGGAGTAAATGGAGGTGACGCTAGGAGTGTCGGCCAAATTTACAAAAATTACAATTACAAAACATACAAATAAACAACGCGGCACATTTGAATTTAATAATGGCGCAACCAATTATTAACCTATCGTTTGTTAACGTGAAGTGAAAGTAACATAATATTTAAATCATGTTATGCAATTATCAAAATAATGTTACCTGCAGCTCTATGTATGGGCTCTTCTTTGATGAAATAATTAGAATGTAAATCCATTACAGCGTCCAGGTATTCAGCAGGCATCTCCTGGATCCTCAGCTTCAGAGTGCTGCCATCGCTCTTCGTGACCGTAAACCTGGAGAACACACGGTATTTGGATTGATCCATCGTTGTTTTAGCTTGGACTTTACAAAACATACTAATGATCTATTAATTGGGCGCCAAATATTACCCGTTATCTTATCTGCGTTTTTATTGCCAGATAAGGGTTTACCAAAAGAAGTTATAAAGGTAGATTGTGAAGATATACCTTCCTCTCAGCATATTAAAGTCCACTATTAAACATATGCCTCTTGCATGGCTCTCCAAGATGCTCTTGAAGCGCCGAATCTGGACCAGGTCGGCCCTGCCGTCTTTTTGATGTCGTCTGACTATCGGGCAGGTGGTCTGCCGGCACTTCTGCTTCCTGTAGGAGGTCTCCAGAGAATGGTTCTGTTCGATTATCTGTTATCGTCTTTTCGGGACCTATATCGGTAACTCGAGTGTGTTGGCAAATGTCTCCATTTCGTATTCTGTTGTATCTTTGTTGTTATTATACCTTACTTTTAGTTACTAGAGCAGTGTTTCCTAAAGTGGTTTATATCGACCCCCGGGCGTCGACGACAACTTTTAAAACTCCTCAAAATACAAACCAAAAGTAAAATGGTAGATAATTATTACAGATCTTACTGTAAAATATTACAAAAGGCCGTTAATATTGTAAAAAAATTGACAACTCTAATAAATAATAATAACTCCAATAATAAAAGTAAAAAATTGTGGCAAATAATAAATTCAAAAATTAATCGTAACCCTCCTCCATTAAAACAAAATATTGTATTAAAATATAATCAAAGATCCAAACCGGATTGTAAACTACTTTAACGACTACTTCACAACTATTAGTAACACTCAGAACTCGGGATGTAATGGAAGCACAAAGCACAAAAATAAAGCACAGCAAGCAGTGTTCGTGACTCTCTTTATTTACATGCGCCTAGTGACAATAATCAAGAATCTCAAAAATAAGAATAGCTTCGGAATGATGAAATTCCCCCAAGTTTAATTAAAAAAATGTGCAGAAATACTCACTCTCCCATATACACTACTGATTAATCAGTCATTCAAGGAGTATGCTTCCCTGACTTTCTAAAAATATCGTTGGTCAAACGTTTTTTTTTAAGAAAGGGAAAAAAGCTGATGTTAGCAATTATCGCCCTGTCGCATTATTATCGACTTCAGCTAAAATATTTAGTTCTTACACTTCCGCGCACATTACACATCAGAATAAAACACTTTTTTACGGATTTTTGCGCATGTTTTCCTGTGATCACGGCTCCTGTAAAGGAGTCGAAACGTCAGGATTAAATATAAAATAAAATAAAACATGCGCAAAAATCCGTAAAAAAGTGTATTATTCTGATTCAGCTAAAATATTAGAGACAGACAATATTAGAGAGGCCAAAAAATCCTCGTGTTTCTTGAAAAGTTTCAGGCTATGCATGATAATCAATATGGTTTTCGGACGAACAGAAATACTATTCTAACTATATATACGTTTATAAATAAAATATTAGAAAAAAATAATAAAAAAGCCTATGCGATTAGCTCGATATGAGCAATGCCTACGATAGTCGTAGTCGAAGTCGAAGTCCAAGTCCAAGTCCAAGTCCAAGTCCAAGTCCAAGTCCAAGTCCAAGTCCAAGTCCAAGTCCAAGTCCAAGTCCAAGTCCAAGTCCAAGTCCAAGTCCAAGTCCAAGTCCAAGTCCAAGTCCAAGTCCAAGTCCAAGTCCAAGTCCAAGTCCAAGTCCAAGTCCAAGTCCAAGTCCAAGTCCAAGTCCAAGTCCAAGTCCAAGTCCAAGTCCAAGTCCAAGTCCAAGTCCAAGTCCAAGTCCAAGTCCAAGTCCAAGTCCAAGTCCAAGTCCAAGTCCAAGTCCAAGTCCAAGTCCAAGTCCAAGTCCAAGTCCAAGTCCAAGTCCAAGTCCAAGTCCAAGTCCAAGTCCAAGTCCAAGTCCAAGTCCAAGTCCAAGTCCAAGTCCAAGTCCAAGTCCAAGTCTTCTTCATTTCACAAAGAAACAACACAACAACACAACCACACAAGAACACAAAGAAAACGAAGATTCAAACGACGCAATACCTACCCATTTTGCAGCGAAGAAGTCCACAGCCTTGCTAGCCACAGCGTTAGTTCCGATTAAAGATAAAAAAGGACGTATCACAATATTGCGCGCGTTAATAGATCAAGGATCTCAAGCTAACTTTATTACGGAAAGAGCAGCACAAATGTTAATGTTAAAGAGGACATCAGCCAAAGGAAACATCACTGGTGTTGGTTCAACGCAAACGACAGTCAATCACGTGGTCCAATTCGAGTTACTTTCAAGACACGACGATGAATTCAAACTCAATGTTAAGGCGTATGTCATGGCCACGCGATTAACCACACACCTACCAACGAAGACAATTCAAACCCCTAAGAACATTTGGACACACTTAAGAGGACTTACGTCGACTGATCCAAACTTCTATCAAGAAGGACGAGTTGACCTTCTCCTAGGTGTTGAAGTTTAGTTTGTTGAAGTTTGAAGAGTGATTTGATCAAGGGTCCACCCGGCTTACCAAGTGCTCAAAATACAAGTTTAGGTTGGATCCTATTTGGGACAGTACAGGACACACCTCCGGTTAATGAAATTATTGCAATGCATCATCATATTGATCTAGATACAATGCTTAAGAAATTTTGGGAAATAGAGCCTGATTTAAAAAAGAAATATACAAAGGAGGAAGAAGCATGTTAAAGGTTCTACGAAAAAACATACACCAGAAATGAAGAAGGCAGATATGTGGTAAAACTACCATTTAAGACTGAGAACATTAAATCCACGGAAGGTAACACTAGAGAAAAAGCGATACGAAGACTTAGACAACTGGAAAGACGCTTTAGCAAAGATGTTGTTTTAAAGGAAGAATACAAAAAGGTATTAAAAGAATACAAAACACTAAATCACATGGAAGAAGTTCCTGAAAATGAAAAGGCAAATCCAGCTGTGTACCTACCTCACCATGCAGTGCTCCGGGAAGACAAAGTAACTACTAAGGTACGCGTAGTATTTGATGCATCTTCGAAGGGTTCAAACGATGTATCTTTAAATGACGAACTGATGGTGGGTCCGCAGTTACAGGAAGATATGAGATCGATCATTATGAGATGGAGAATGAAGAGATATTGCTTCACCGCTGATGTAACTATGATGTATAGACAAATATTGGTCACGAAAGAAGACACAGACTACCAACGCATTCTCTGGCCAGACAGCACTGGAACAATCAAAGATTATCGTCTTCTATGAGTAACGTTTGGTACAGCTTGCGCACCTTACCTTGCTGTAAAAACACTTCAACAAATTGGAGAAGATGAAGGGAAACATCATCCAGTAGCTGCTAAAACTATAAAAGAAGACTTTTTTATGGACGACTTGATATCTGGCCAAGATACTATACCTGAGGCTGTTGACGCGGCGAAGAATGTCACTGCTATACTACCAAGAGCAGGGTGGACTATTCACAAGTGGGCATCGAACAGCCCAGAATTTCTGAAACAGTTTGATCCGTTGGAGCGATGTTCACAGGTGAGCGTTGACATCAAGGTAGATGGGACGATAAAGGCTCTTGGACTGTCCTGGAGGATAGGAAAAGATGAATTTCATTACCATAATCAGCTGCCGTCGTCTGGTGATGTCATAACTAAAAGAACAATATTAGCTGAGATCCAACGCCTCTTTGATCCGCTCGGATGGCTTGCTCCTGCTCTGCTACCTGCAAAAATAATGATACAGAAGTTATGGTTGAAGGGAACCGGCTGGGATGATACTCTTGATCCTGAAACAAAAGAAGCATGGTTAAACATAAAGAAAAGTTATGAAAGTTTAAAAGACATTAAGTTAGAAAGATGGATGCATATTACTAAAGATAAAATGAAAGAGGCTACAATACATGGATACTGTGATGCATCCACCACAGCATACGGTGCAGTTGCTTACCTTAGGGTCCGCACTGAAGAAGGAGGCTATAAAATAAGTCTAATTGCTGCTAAAACAAGAGTGGCACCAGTTAAGGCACTGTCTCTGCCACGTTTAGAACTATGTGGCGCAGTTCTATTGTCACAGCTATTAAGACAAATTAGTGAAGCCACTCGCATACCGCAAGGTCAAATTTTTGCATGGACAGATTGAACTATCGTTCTGTCATGGTTAGCAGGTGATCCAGCAAGATGGCAGACGTTCGTAAGAAACCGAGTGATAACAATTTTGGACAACATTGGCAACAAATGGTTTCATGTACGATCCAACGAAAATCCAGCAGATATTGCCTCTAGAGGTATGTTGCTTCCAGAATTGAAGGATAATGCTTTGTGGTGGCAAGGACCAGATTGGCTGAAAGATGAGGAAATACATTTAGAAAAAAATAGCAATCTAACAACAGATTTAGAAATGAAAAGGAATATCTTAGTTAACACAATAATAAAAGACGATAATAAAGAAGAAAGGGATTTACTTACCAAGTTTGAAGATTTTGAGACGTTGACAGAACTGTTGAAGACAATTACTTACTGCAAAAGATTCCTGAAATACAAAAAAAATATTAATGATACTTTAGATTACCCACTTACCACAGAAGAATTAGATAATTCATTAGAAACATGCATTAAGATAGTTCAAAGCAAATATTTTGAAGCAGAAATTGAAGGTTTAAAGAACAAAGAAAGAGTTAAAAGACAAAGCAATTTAAAATCGTTATATCCGTACGTAGACTCGAGCAATATTCTCAGGGTGGGCGGCAGAATTCGGCACGCAAATATAGATGAAGCCCAGAAACATCCTATAATATTGAATGCAAACAATGCACTGACACGTTTGATAGTAGCAGACGCTCATATACAAACGTTACACGGTGGCATTCAATTGATGTTAACTTACCTGAGAGCTAAGTACTGGATTTACCTGAGAGCTAAGTACTGGATCATAAATGCAAAGAGAGTGGTCAAGACCTGTGTGCATAAATGTTTAATCTGCGCCAAGCACAGCGCCGCTACGAGATCGCAATTAATGGGAGACTTGCCCAAACAGCGGGTAACTCCAGCCAGACCATTCATAAACAGTGGAGTAGATTTTGCTGGCCCATACCAAGTGCTAAGATCGAAGGGACGAGGCGCGAAAACGAGTAAAAGCTATATTTGCATCTTCATATGCATGGCCACAAAGGCTATCCATTTAGAACTTGTAGGAGATTTGACATCTGAAGCATTTATTGGAGCCTTTCGAAGGTTTGTTGCGCGAAGAGGAAGATGTAATCACCTTTGGAGTGATCAAGGACGGAATTTTATAGGGGCCAACAAAGAACTGTCACGTGAATGGAAAGAAGCGAAGTTGGAATTTGAAGGCGATATTGCTGAAAAACTTGCCTTAGATGGCACCCAGTGGCATTTCATTCCGGCTTATAGCCCGAACTTTGGAGGGCTTTGGGAGGCGGGCGTGAAATCGTTGAAATATCACCTCAAAAGGACCTTAAATACCCACCTGACATACGAAGAAATGTGCACTGTTCTGTGTCAGATCGAGGCCTGTCTTAATTCTCGACCCCTATGTCCAGTGGACGATACGAATCCGGAAAGTCTTGAAGTTCTTACGCCTGGACACTTCTTGATCGGTGAGGCTCCTACCACAGTTCCATCACCGACAAACCAATTTGTCTCAATGAGTCATTTATCCCGCTGGCAATACAACAAAAGATCTTGAACGATTTCTGGCGAAGATGGCAGGAAGAATATCTATCTCGCCTCCAGCAAAGACCAAAATGGTTGAAGCGAGTAAAAGAATATGATGTTGGCCAAATTGTTTTAATTAAAACAGACGGTTTGCCCCCAGGCAAATGGCTCCTTGGACGTGTTATCGAGAAACACCCTGGAATAGACGGGATCACCAGAGTCTATAGCGTCAAGAGTGGTGATCATATTGTCAAAAGACCTACGACAAAATTGTGTCTAATGCCTATAGATACTGAATCATAATACGTTGATTCTTTAGTTGATTCTGGTTTGCGTAAGAGTTATAAATTTTTTGCATGTAAAAATATATTATTGTCAATTTACATAATTGTATAATGTGGCATGGCTGTAATTTTCTTTTGATTAAGTTTGGTTGATATTGTTTACAATTTGTTGTAGTTCTGACTATATACAATTTTGTATTCAGTGCAAATTCTTATATATTTACTGTATGTATGTTTTGATAATTTAAATAAGAATTGTTTATTATAAAGGGCTTTGCAGCCCTTTGGTGGGCGGTATGTACGTTCGATTCTCCTTTAATACACTGAAGTTGTTATGTCTTAACTTAGTCGCAAATAAACCATCAAGTAGATCACACGTTCGTTTTCTTTAAAAGTGCAAGTACAACCCAAAGTAGCTCTTATCACCGCGAACAAAAACAATTGACAGCTATATCTTAAAAAGACTAAATTTATACAAATTAGACCTAACTTTACTTGATCTCAATTACCAATTTAATACCAATCTTACCACTGCGCTCTCGGCATATAATGCATTTGCCCATTCTAGTTTGGCTTATGGAATTATTCTTTGGGGAAACTGTACCTAAATTAATAATATATTTGTCCTCCAGAAAAAATGCATCAGAATACTTTGCAATATAGATCAAACTGACTCCTGCAAACATTATTTCCAAAAATTAAATGTATTAACCGTTACATGTTTATATATTTTTGAAGCCTGTAGGTTTGTAAAAAAACATTTAGAATTGTTCTCACCGATTACCCTAAAGAGGAGAAATGACCGCTACCGAAACAAATTAAAACTTCCTTTCACCAGCCCGCCTAGCATGCGCTACGCGAGCTATCTCGCGCACGATTGAAGAGAAGTTTGTCGACATCGACAAAATATCTCGTTGAAGACAAACGGATGTTGCCTCTTGATATGTGATTATTAACTATTTTATTATCTAACATAGCAACACCGATATCGTTCATTTAATTTGTGTTGCGTGTGTTACCCTTTTATTTACTTTTTGGAAATGTGGATTACATCAATTTTGACGTTGTCTGACGACTTAGGTACATGATCTGTGGTTGATCGTTTATGTCCGTTTCAACCGTGCGGCCACCTCATAATATTTGATGAAACTTTGCCAGGAATTAGTGCTAATTTGTTACTTTACACACCTCTTTTCGTGAATTTGTTACAAAAAAAACTAAGACGCTATGACAAAAAATAGTTGGCCGCTAGAACCGCCACTTGCCGTAGTCATCGTCCGTGATTACACAGAAACTATATAATGCAGATAGACGAATGATGCATCAAAAGAAAGGTCTTAATTTGTTCAATTTGTTACAAAAATAAAAAACGTGAAAACGTAAATAAACAAAAAGTTATGCAATATTTAGTTTTCAGGTTATGGGTAGGTAGGTATGTCACCATAAATATCAAATTAATAGAGGCTAATGTGTATGGATAATTAGTTACTAATTTGTTACAGCGAACAAACGTAAAAAAATACTAGAAAGTGGGTTCAATAATTTGTTAGAGTCGATTTTAGTTGGCCGCTCGGACGGCAATATGCCTAAAATACAATGGCATTTATCTCGTTATTAAAAGTAGGTTTAAGCTTAGATAGAGTACTAGTCGACGGGTAACGTGACCTAGTTTAGATAAATATGGCGAATAGCACTGCAGCATTCATATTTTAGAAAATATTTGCAAAAAACCGTAATATGAAACCGTATGAGAGTAGGGTGACTATGAATACATTAGTACAAAGGCATGTTTTTAATGTCGTACTCTGTTTGAAGGAATATGCAGTTCGTTTTGCAGCCATATTGATGTCTATTGTTCTTAATTCTTTAAAGTATTTACTGATAAGATTTTCGTTTCATTGACATTCCGCAGGTGTTTTATGATGGGCACGATTCCCGAAAAAGGATCTCTTTTGTTTCCAAATTATTGTTAACAATATTTGTCGAAAGGGGTTTAAAAAGCGATTATTGTCCGTTGTGAATATTGTCATTATTGTGCTGGATTTTGAAGTGTGTGCTCGTACGTATTTAATTCCCGTGATTTTCATACTACTAAGTTACTGACACAATTAGCAGTAAATCCAGAAGTGTCTAAAAGTGCTTAGCTATGAGTTGTGCCCACTTATATGATTTGTTAATATAGAAGTCACCACCAAAAAGTGTATTGCAGAGGGATCCAAATTGACTGCGGTAAGTTTAATTTTTACAATTTTATGATGACTTGAATAAAGTTATTACTTTATTGCTACAGCTGTTTTCGTGACGTGAAAGTATATGACATTAAGGCCATTTTGATATACTTACGTCAATTTAAGTGAAGTTGTGGGTTGGATCTTTACCATGTAAATACGTCCAATTATATGTTCTTGTTAACATATTGGTGCCTTAATAAAAGATAATTTTAAATTTAAAATCATTCGACTAAACACTTTTGTTATTACATTCTGAAATATACGTATATATTCATTGAGCTTGCATTTGCGTGCTTTCCCTGGAGTTTTTAAATATCTGTTACCATATTCATGATTGCAAGAAACTTTAATATTTACTACCAAAATGTGAGGGGCCTTCGAACTAAATCACAAGAATTTTTTTCTCAAGTAGCATTGTCCAATTACGACCTTATTTGCTTAACTAAGGCTAAATGATAATTTTTATGACCGTGAGTATTTCGTAGTAAGTTTCTATGTTTTTCGTTGTGATAGATCTCAGGAGGATAGCAGTTTCGAGCGAGGTGGGGGGGGGGGGGGGGGGGGGCAGTAGCCGTGTGATCCAAGCCGATGCCGTTGCGCCGCGACTGGCCCGTGCCCCCACGCGCTCACTGTGATTGTGTGTGGATTTCTATTCCTTTGGATGCAACTAATCGTAATATTTCTCCTTCAATACCAGCCGGCCGTAAACGCCCGCGTTATTTAAATGTTGCTTGTATATATATACATATTTGTTATTCTTTCATTATTTTTTTCTATTTTTTATTCCATGACAATTGAAACATGATGGCTGTGTAACTGTTGTCTACATGTTGAGCTATCAAATGACACCTTTTTAATGTTGATAGGACATTTACATGGGTAGTGGTGGTCGAATTATTTTGAGAGCCCAGATCTTGGTTATCAAGAAACCAAAACTCCACTCACACTAACATTATTAACAGAAATACTATAAGCATATTTTAAAGCAAATATCAAAAATGGTTGTATAAAGTATGCCTTAATTTAAAATGTATTTATATAAGCACTCTCCCTAAAAAAATAAGATATGAATATCGAACATTCCAATAATCATAGTCACCCTACTCTCATACGGTTTCATATTACGGTTTTTTGCAAATATTTTCTAAAATATGAATGCTGCAGTGATATTCGCCATATTTATCTAAACAAGGTTACGTTACCCGTCGACTAGTACTCTAACTAAGCTTAAACCTACTTTTAATAACGAGATAAATGCCATTGTATTTTAGGCATATTGCCGTCCGAGCGGCCAACTAAAATCGACTCTAACAAATTATTGAACCCACTTTCTAGTATTTTTTTACGTTTATTCGCTGTAACCAATTAGTAACTAATTATCCATACACATTAGCCTCTATTAATTTGATATTTATGGTGACATACCTACCTACTCTTAACCTGAAAACTAAATATTGCATAACTTTTTGTTTATTTACGTTTTCACGTTCTTTATTTTTGTAACAAATTGAACAAATTAAGACCTTTCTTTTGATGCATCATTCGTCTATCTGCATTATATAGTTTCTGTGTAATCACGGACGATGACTACGGCAAGTGGCGGTTCTAGCGGCCAACTATTTTTTGTCATAGCGTCTTAGTTTTTTTTGTAACAAATTCACGAAAAGAGGTGTGTAAAGTAACAAATTAGCACTAATTCCTGGCAAAGTTTCATCAAATATTATGAGGTGGCCGCGCGGTTGAAACGGACATGATCGTTTCTCGCAAAGTCAACGGTGTTTGTTTCTTTTTTGAAATTGCCGAAAGTTTTTGCTGTTTATTCTTTTAATATAAGTTTATTCATTTTACAATCTAAAATTTTAAAATGAATAAACGAGTACATTTTGTCGACGCAATATATTAAGCGACTAAGGTTTGTAAAAAATGCAACGAGTTTTACAAGTAGATTGATAAATGTTACTACACAAAAAATATATATTATTGTTACTATTACAAATCCGATTGTTATATAAAATATTGTTACAGTTTTGATTTTATTAGGTTGAAATTGATTTTGATAGGTAGATGGTCAATAAGTAGAGAAACTTATTAACGAAACTGGGTAGCCACTGGTACCTACGCTTGCCGCAGATGCGCAATTGTGATTGCGCTGGCCCGACTTTCCTACATCTATATACAATCTATATTACAATTTTGTACTCAAAGTGTATTAAGGGTGGACGAAACTTAAACATATGAATTATATTTATATATTTTATTTATGCCTATATAAGTATATATATATATATATACCTATAATATAAGTAGATATGTATATATACACACATACATATATATAAATATTAGGGGTTAAAGTATGAAATTGCCGATTTGTACTGAAAATCTATATTGTTTATTTTTTAAATTTTTAACAAATTTATTTAATCAAAATAGTTGCCATTATTATCTATACATTGCTGCCATCTAATGGGAAGGTCATTAATGCCTTTGCGATAGAATTCCGACGATCTAGACTGCACAAACTGTGTGAAAGCATTTTGTACTGCCTCCTGGGAAGAAAACTTCTTGTCACGTAGATAATTGTCCAAATCACGAAAAAAATGGTAGTCCGTTGGAGCAAGGTCTGGTGAATACGGAGGATGACGAATGGTTTCTAACTGCAGTTCCTGAAGGGTCAAAATGGTTTCTCGTGCTGTGTGAGGTCTCGCGTTGTCGTGGAGCAATAATGGTGAAGATCGATTCATGAGTCGGGGCTGTTTTACTGCTAGTTTTGTCAACATGGTTCGGAGTTCGGCACAATAGACATCTGCCGTTATTGCTTGACCAGATCGGAGAAAACTATAGTGAATAACACCATGCTGAGACCACCAAACAGTTACCATTACCTTTTTATTGGTAAGTTTTGCTTTAGGACACTGTTGTGGCATTTGACCTGGGGTCAGCCATTGCATTTTTCTTTTCCGGTTATCATAAAGAATCCACTTTTCATCACATGTTACAATTCGATCCAATATTCCTTCATTTCTGTACCGGTTCAACAAGGCAACACAAGTTTCAACACGCGTTTCTTTCTGCAGATCAGTCAAATCATGAGGCACCCATTTTTCGTATTTTTTTATTTTATTGATTTGACGCAAGTGAGTCAATATTGTGGGTAAGGTAACGTTAAACCATGCCGCTAATTCCTGGGTACTTTGACTAGGATCGGCTTCCACTATCTCTCTTAATTCATCGTTATTTACCTGTGTGGGCGGTCTTCCTCGTGGCTCGTTCTTTAAGTCGAAATTTCCATCACGAAAGCGTTTAAACCAAAATCGCACGGTGCGTTCATTAGTAGACCCCTCTCCAAACGCAGCATTGATATTGCGGGCTGTTTCTGCCGCGTTAGTTCCGCGTCGGAACTCGTATTCAAAAATAACTCGAATTTTCGCAGTATCCATCTTTCTTGTCTAAATTGAATAACAAAAACAATTGAAAGTCGATATTCAAATGTTTTACATTTTTTAAAAAAAGAACATCATAGAAACCATTTAAAAAAAGTTTCATTCGAAAACCTCAAACCATGAAGATTCTATGTCAATTCAAAGAACCTATTGCAATAAAACGGCAATTTCATACTTTAACCCCTATTATATATTTATACATATATGTTTAACTATATATGTAAAAATATGTTTTATAGTTATATACTTATATATTTTATTTATGCCCATATAAATATATTCCTATAATTATAAGTATATATATATACTTATAGAAATATACCTTTGCCAATATATTTATATGTGCATAAATAAAATATATAACTATATAACTATGAAACATATTAAACTAAAATTGTAATAAAACACCGCCATCGCTCCAATCGAAATAGCACACAAACCACTTGTCGCCTCTTCTCTACGTACTGACACAAAGACGAGATATATGTCGACAATATCGGTTAAATTGTCGACAAAACGCAATTGCCATGTTAGAGTTTGAAGATAAAAATCCGCGGCTAAGTAAAAAAACACGTTTGACATAAGAAATCGACTTCTAAACGCAGCCATGTTAGAGACGACTGACGACAAATGACTAAAACACGAGAAAATGGGTAGACAAAATTTTGTCGTGGTGCGTATGCTAGGCGGGCAGGTTAAAAATAGTCGCAGACTCGCCACACTATATGCTAATAAAAAATTATAATCACATTCCCAATAAATTAAAATAATTTGAAAAATATGCCACTTTTTGAGAAAAAAAATTAAAGCATTTTCTAATTATATAAAGCTATTATAATATATTGGAATTTTTTAACGATAATAATTTGTGAATAATATAAAGAAATTATTAACTAAAATTTAAGGGAATGGTATTAATCTTTATTTTTATGTTGAGTTATAGTTATTTAAAAGAAAAGTTTAATTTATTATTGTTTGGGTTATTATTGATTGCTATTAATTTATTCCTAAAATTTGTTCTCTAGGTTAAGTTTATATTGCTACGCTCTCAGGGTGTCACATGCAACTCTAGAGCTACGTACCTTTGTATGCCTGTACTGAAAGATGTGGCTTGCAATTAAGAACATGAATATGAATATGAACTTACAAGGGATCCGTGTCATCGAGTAAAAAGTGACTAGCAATATAATAACTCAAAAATAGTTTTTTAGTTTTATCTAGAATTAAAAAAAACTTGGACGTCTATGTCCTAGGCTATTAGCTAGCACCCTGCTATAGGCTAGCAGGATGCTAGCCTATCCGTTTTATTGGATACATATCGGAGAGTGTGCAGCAGAATAGCACAGCCTTTTTCCGCCGTCCCCAATTTTTCATCGGACCACCAGACTTACAAATAGGCGCCAACGTTATATGGTTGGTATATTAAAGAGTAAGCGTTTTGGTTCCAATATTGTAATCTGTACAACTGAGGAGTTGAACTCTTTGCCTAAGTCTGTGTTTCTCCTGTTCCTGATAGATACAATTTAAGTCTTCAAGTCACGAGTGAATCTATCTAATATCACGAGGTATCTTTTTGGCAGGCGCGTCACATCCTAGAATATTGTTTTGCGTTAGTTTCAAAATAAAAGAGTTACAATTCTTTTCCGTAAGACGTGTACCGTGAAGAGCGAATGTGAAAAGATAATAAGCATACGTAACACATTGAATGTAAATTAGACTTTAAAGCATTGTTATAAGAGCTACTCACTTCACTAGATAATAGATCGCATTACGTCGTCAATGGTCAAACAGTTTTAGTTATAAAGCTTCGTTAAATACTCGGAAAGTTTTCCTGAAGGGTTACGCCTTAATTCGATAAAAGTTTCCAACTTTTTATTAGAGGAACTTAAAAGACTTGATGGCTACTTTACCCTTAAATTTTAGGAGAATTTTAAAATTTGGCCCATGGTAATTTAAATCAACGCAAAAAAGTATATTAGAGTCGGAATTAGGAGCGTAATTAGGAGAATTCAAAGCTTTAAAATGGTATTAAGTATAATTAATGATATGTTCGTGCTTTAATTAATTAGAGAGAGGATATTCTCGTTTTTAAAAGGAATTTGTATTGTTTTAAACATTCAGGGTCACTTACATTAGTACTAATTAAAAAGGGATTATTAACATGTTTTTTATTATTGCGGCTCTGATATTTCGTGAATCTATTAATCTATTATTAGTAGCAGACAGGTAGGCCTCCCATTTATAAGACATCACATACATCGTTCTGAACCCAAGTTAAGTAGCTAAATCACTTGTGTTATGAAATCAAGAAACAATGACGGTACCACAACACCCAGAACCCAGACAATATAGAAAAGATAATTTTCGACATCGAACCCGGAAACTGGAGTGGATTTACGATTAAAATCGGTACGTAAGCCACTTGGCCACGGAGGTCGTTCAATAAAAAAAACATTATTTTGAGGAGATTTAAAAAATCTGTCAAGTGCGTCTCGGGCCTCTGGTAATGTAGGGTTCTGTAATTGATCGTCATTATATCTATGGAAGGGATATTTTTGTTTGATAAGGTCATAGAGTAAAACCGCAACGTAGTAATAATAATAATATTTCTCCCATTCACACCAATTAGCCTAGTCCAAAGTAAGCAACTTTAGGCTTGTGTTATGGATACTAAGGTAACAGATAGATACATATATGATACATGAATATGTCATATTAAAAGAAATACATATAAATACCCATGACTCAGGTAAAATGCTCGTATTCATCACACAAGCATCTGCCCCTTCCGGGATACGAAATCAGGACTGCGGTGTAAAAGGCAGGATCTCTACCGTTGCATCAAATGGCATCAATATAATATTTCTTACTTTTACACCTAGCGCAAAGTAAGTATTGTAAAGTTTGTGTTTAGGACAGGTACCAGCGTGACAGATATTTAACATTAGATAGAAATATATGTAAATTGCCATGACTTAGTTATAAATGCTCGTGTTTGTTACACAAACGTCTTTCGAACCCAAGACCGTAGGTGCGAAAAGCAAGTTGGCTGTCGCAAACGATAGTCAAATATCTTACCTGTACCTAACAGTCTCTTTAAGTAGCAGACAGACAGATGGACAAAGCGAAACTATAAGGGTTTCTTTTTTATAGTATACTAGCTAACCCGGCCACGCGTTGCTGGTATAATCCGGCCACGCGTTGTTATGGTAACGTTAATTGATTATAAAAACTGTTATTCTTAGGCTTATGGTTACTATGGTAACAATATATGGTAACAAACCCACAAAGTCCTTCTTTTACATAGTATAGATGTAAGCGACGATCTAGGATGTGACGCGCCTGCCTAGAAGATTCACTCGTGACTTAAGCCCCCTTATTGAACTCATAAGGGTTTCTTATTGAACAACGAAACCCTAAAAAAGATAGCAAACGGTTCATTTATACAAATAGGTTATATATCCTGTCTAATGTTCATTCATTAGTCTCATTGCAATCACAGTCTGAAGCTTCGAATGTGGAAGGATTAATCTGGCTTTGGCCGGGAAACCGGGATTGATAGTAGTAACTTACTGACTTCGGTTATCTGTCAGTGGATGAGCTGGGTCGCTGAATACTGAAGTTGTATTAGAATTAGGGCGGCGGGACGCTTTAAGACCGATGACTTATAATTTTGATAAAACAAAATACATGGCTTACTTGACAAAACCTATATTTTAAAAAATTGGTTGTCTGTAAAATCAGTTTATAGACGATAATTTTATGTGATAGCGTCATAAGAAAAAATGCTTTTATGAATTGAATTAATATCACTGAATTATCATTATTTTGTATAATACAAAGAAGAAGTTAATTTAAAATTATTAGTTTTTGTTATTTTCGATAAATAAATATTAGTTGTTGAAATAAACAATGGAAACCTTATAAACTTTTCACGAAGTGGCGCGATCTCGCTTGCACGCTCGGCTCAGGCGGAACGCTACACTTTTTCGTTCATGCAGCCGGTGTTCATTGATTATTAAGAGGTTATCACGTCAATAGAAAAAACGATACGAAACGATAGAATTAGACGTTATATTACGGATGTCCGTATAAAATAATAAAATCAAAAAAATGTAGCTTACTTCCGCAAAATGCAAAACCCATCCGTTCAAAAATAAATGCAGACACTGACACATTTTGTACCTTCACCAACTACTCTACACGTGTTTCGCTCCCACATGGATGGAAACTGAATCTGGAGATTTTAGACCATGCAATTTCAAGCACTAGGTCTACTGTATGAGTTGATTGATCCATAGATCGCTGGTTCAAATCCGGCTCAAAGGACCAATTTGATGTATGAGTTGATTGGTCACACACCAAAGGAGATGAATGATAAAGTTTGCAATAACTTAAAATAAATTTGATTGCGTAATAAGTGTAACGCTAATTGATGAGTCGCGAATTGAATGTAGACTGACTGAATTATGTTGAAAATGATGACTTTAAACAAATTAAATGTAGGTCGTTTCGTAAACATGTACTAAGTGTTATAAAGCCCGTGCACCGAGCACTAAGTGCTTGATATCGCACGGTCTAACAGCTCCTAATTATGCTTCATGTTGGGGCGAAACAAATGTAGAGTAGTTCGTAAAGATGCAAGGAGTGACAGTGTTTGCATTTACTTGCGGGCGGGCGGTGCATTTTGCTTGTGTTTTGAGGAAGTAAGGTACATATTTTATTGGGATTGGTCCCATGGATCAGCTTCAATGACGCAATGTCTGTTATGTCATAACTTCCCGAGTTTCTTAACCGATTTTAATATTTTTTGTTTGGAATCGAATCAAAACATTTAGGACAGGATTATGGCACAGCCCCAATTTTGAAATTTGCAAAAATAAAAAAGTTATGACCAAAAACATTAGGTCTATGGGATTTTCCATTGAATCAAAAAGCGCTCTTTTTGAAAATTTTCATTCTTATGGAATTTTAAAATTTACTAAATATTATTGATTTCTTTTGAAATACGCTCCGCTCTGGACCTAGTTTTATTAATAGATATGGACTTTGCCAGGTAAAGTTCGATTCTATCAAATACGTTTATAAAGTAGTTGTATTAGAAAACTATCAAGGTGTTTCAGACCCTTAGCAGTCCTTATAAGCCTAGTTTATCAGAAGCGTAGGGTAAAGTGTGTATAATTTCAATACATTTTTACTTGTAGGGTTTGTCAGTTACATTGGAGTTTATTATTTGAGGCATATTTTAAGACTTTTAAACCATAATTGGTTTGGGCATGTAGAAAGGATAGAAGAATGTATGAGACAAATATATCAGGCAAATGTAAAGGCAAGACGGTAACGGCAGACCAAGGCGAACTTTCAGGGACCAAATAGAGGATATCTTGCAAAAAGGCCAGGTCAACACTGCCCCTAACCGAAGAGTTGTATGGAAAGGCTGATGACAGTTGAAGAAGTGAGAGATGTATGTCAGGAAGTGGAAATATGTGATCTCTGCCTACCCTGTAAAACCATAATATAATAGAACTCTCATGTTCAACTGCTTAATTGCATCGATGTTATAAAAATGATGTTACAAAAATAAATGTAAAACGCAAGCAAACATAGCCCTCTAATATAAGCCCTTTTCGCTTGTCAGAATTAAATACTTAAAGCCAAGACGATTGTCTTATAGTGTGCGGTTATCCTATAGGCTCAAATACGACAATTTGGGACGGGCTTAATTTAGTAGTTTTCATGCAGGTTTTATTAGACTAACTTTCGTTCTGTGGAAATTGGAAAATTGGGTCACTAAAACGTTGGTAAGTAAACCTTTGTGGACACCACATAATATTATGATAGTTATAAAGGCGGTAGCCTATTGGTTGAGCTGTATGCTATAATCTTAGTGGATTAAGCTTCTTTTTGCCTCAGAAAGAATATTTAGCTACTACTTAGGACCGAACCTATTTGTCTCATCAATTTAGAAACGACGTTACCACGATCTTTAAAGATTTCCCGCCGCGGGTTGACAGTGGAGATATGTGAGAAGTCCCCCCTCCATTGCGTACTGAGCGTAAGCGAGTTATACCAAACTAAAACTCCTAGGGCGTACCACCTGTCTGCCGTGGTTAAGTGAATCCGCTTGCTGCAGTCATCACTACAAGGCCAGCCATGGAAATTTCCCAGACGTGCAGGGTATGTGCAATTCCATCGAAGACTATACCCCGAGTATCCTTGCCGTCTCCTAGCACCCTCCCCTGCCCGCTATCTTCATTTATTCTTTTCGATCGTCGCCCCGTAAGCTCACGCATAGCGCTGCGTTCACCTATTAATAATTCTTGTAAATTATTAATAGGTGGACGCGTTGTCGAATATGTTTGGTGTAACGGTAGCGCTCCTGCCTTTCGTTCCGAGGGGTCCTAGGTGTAATTCCCGGAAAAGGCAGATATTTATGTGATGAATACGAGACGAGTTTTTATAAATATTAAATATCTATGTATAGTTTATGTATGTATGCATAAATCATATTAAATAATTTTACGTCTTTTCATTTACCACTCCACTCCACTCTACACTTTACGATTAAGTTTACAAAATAAGTTTTATGCAGACACAAACATCAGAGAAAGGAAAAGTAAATCAAATTGAACACGATTCAGCTGGGTCGCATCATTAGACCAAATTCCTTGAAATTATAAAACTTTCAGAGGACTTTGATTGATGACGTAATAAACGACTACGTAATTAACCTAACGAAGATTGTTGCCGCCTTGGACTCGGCGACGAGATGATTGGTCGAATGAACTTGAACTTTATTTTGAGA
Organism: Calamotropha paludella; assembly: GCA_927399485.1. NCBI lineage: Eukaryota > Metazoa > Arthropoda > Insecta > Lepidoptera > Crambidae > Calamotropha > Calamotropha paludella. The sequence continues at coordinate 26,106,837 of OV656812.1, forward strand.
GACCTAAAAGACGAAGTCGTGGTAATCAATCTTGATTAAATCAGATATACAAGAAATACGGATTATATTGTTGTTCATGGAGTTCATTATTTTGATCAGTTGCTGAACAAGGGGAGGGAAGAAAAGGCCTTGATTCATTGTCAGATTAACTGATACACATTTTTATCATTGTAAACATTGTTTTGAATACAAATAACTGAAAATAGGTAATAGGATGGCGTATTGATCACCATTTATTTGGGCAGAATAATCCTATAACGATTCGAGAAGCTTAAGCGAGATGATACCGCTTCACTCCATTTTATATCACTCACAATTTTCCCCGCTAAAACTTAAGATATAAAAGTCAATATAACAACTTTTAAATTCTAATACACTCCATTTTAATAGATTACACAAACCTATATAGATTAAAATTATATTAAAACACTTTAATTAGATTTAACATAGTTATATCAATTTACAGAGATTGGCGGAAGTGCCATAGGCAGACCCCATTTTCCCACGTTTTTCTTAGGTCGCTTTCTTGTCTGTTTGCTTGTCTGTCGTCTTGTCTGTCCGGATGGAATCTTGTATCTCAATTTTGAGGCACTTCCCGACCACCTAGCGAGTTGAAACTTTCAGGGTAGCTCAGAACCCAATGACAATGCACGCTTAAACAACTTTCAACTTTCTAAGTGCACTTTCAGGTCAACTTTCGGCAACTTTCACTTTTGTATGGGGCTTATCCGATTGTTACGTAACACATGGTTACTTCGTTGAGTTAATAATTAAAAAGAATAAAATAATAATACTAGATTTAAAAATCTAAAAATCCCACGTTTTTCAGTGATCAAAAAAGAATAAAATAACCCGGCGGGGCCAAGCGAGGGGCCACCCAAAACGTGGGGGCGCATATTACTTATGGAGATGTAATGAGATGTATGATATGCATAGATGTTGAGAGTATTTGTAAAGACCTCAATTAGCGACTATATTATCGATTTGCTTATGATCTTTTGCATGCGCGAAGCTACTCTACTCTCGCCCAAGCTCATCAGCACGCTTAGATAATCCTACTACTATTATAAAGGCGAAAGTTTGTAAGTATGGATGTATGGATGTTTGTTACTCTTTCACGTAAAAACTACTGAATGGATTTGAATGAAACTTTACCACAATATAGCTTATACATCAGAATAACACATAGGCTACAATTTATAAACATATTGTTCGAAATACTAATCCTGCGCAGACGAAGTCGCGGGCACCAGCTAGTATTAAATATGTCTGAATCAGCTTATTTTAATTAAAGATTATATATTCTACTATTGACTGTCAATAAAAAATCTGAAACCTTGTGTATCTTCTTTCTTTGTCTATTCTAGTTATAAAAAAGTGTTCTGTCAAAGTCATAGGGCCCCATTATTCTTATATGCCCAGGGCCTCCAATAGGTTAAAGATGGTTCTGGCCATAGGCGGACATTGTAACATTAGTCATTTGATGTAATATTTCTCTTCTGTTTATGCATTATTGTTCCGTCTTACTATATACGTTTATTTTTACTATATGCGCCCCCTCCCCCCTTTTCCGCGCGCCTAATTATACACACAAAGCTTCGTTATAAATGACATGACATTCTAATTATAGCGACTGAGGAAATTGAAAAAAATGTTTCTACGAAAAACAAAACCTTTCAGAAAAGAAGAATAAAAGTCAGCCATTTCAAAGGCAAGGCACTTAATATTTCTTTGAAACACGTCGATGTAAAACAAGTTTAATGTTTAGCCCTTACTAATGTTTTCAGAAAAATAAGGCAAAATCTCTCGATTTCGAAAATGTTGAATTGGTACTTCATGTATTAGTCAAAATTATTTTAATATGTGTAAAACTTGAATAATATTTACCATGTCCCTACAAATATCATATGGGGGTTTTGTATATAAATTGAAGACATTCATTAAAATTGGACAGGAAAATGTATGCAGATACATAATTATATAAGATAGTCGCCGAACAACTTCTAACACGTTCAGTTATATATTAGCTGTTAGTGTGCGAAGTTGCGTATCGATGGTATTGACGGTCTTGAGTGATGTGAGCATTAATAATGTTAAAAAATAAGGGTCAATACATACTAGCGCACAGTCGAAGCGCATCGGAGCGTCAAATTCTTCATATTTAAAGCGAAGTTCCACAAATGCGCCCGCATTTGTAATGATGGAAACCATAGCTTAAATTTGAAGTTGAACTTCAAGCTACTTATCTATGAAAACGGTTTTAAAATTTATTGAGCAATTTTTAAGTGATGCGCGTATAGATAGACAAACAGAATAAAATGTAAAAAGCAGTTGTTTTTAACGTTTACATCTCAGAACCCCAATATTTCTTCTGCAAAATCTTAAATTAATAGGCACGGCTATTTTACAGTTTGATAATACTGTAAAAAGACTTCAGATCGGTATAATTATTAAAATACTAACACATCTTAACTCGTATAAGGTATAAAATACGTGAGTAAAAAACAACTACTCATCTGAGCTATCTCCAGATAGCGAAAGGTCGTGGGTTCAAATCCCACCTGAGGGCTCAGAGGTTTAGTTGTTTTTTACACACGTATTTCATACCTTAAACAAATATTTCATTGTGAATGCAAAAAAACACAATTATAGCTGGTTCCATCTTAATCGATTGTTTAATATTTGTAAAAAGACTACTTTCGATGTTGAAGGTAGTTAGCGTTCAACATTGGTGGAACGATACTAGCTCATAGTAGATGTTGAAATACGTTTGTAAATTTCGACACGTTTGCCAGCGTCTCGGTAGCTCAGCGGTCAGAGCCGCCTGGATAGCGAAAGGTCGTGGGTTCCAATCCCACCTGAGGGCTCGGAGGCATAGTTGTTTTTTACACACGTATTTTACACCTTATACAAATATTTCATTGGTAATGCAAAAAAATAATAAAAAGACATCTTAACTCGTAAAGTTAACATGGCAGTCGGTGTACTCTACCCTATTCCTAAATCCATAACACTCATTTCCGGTTGTAATGTGTTGTCAAAAAAATAAAGCGAAATCTTAGTAAGGGTAAACCCGTAAACGATTCAGTCCCTGTCAAGGCTCGAGTGTCGTTTGAATATTGCCTGTCGAACGGAAATTTCGCGCTTCATGTTTCTGACACCCGTTAAATTGTAACTGTGCAGCGGAATCTTTTTAGTCGCTAACTAGGAATGGGGATTTAATCGTTTTTAGAAAATGTATTGGGATTTTTTAAGGGTGTTTAATTATTATATATTCCTTGCTATTTCAATGCTATCTTATAAGAGAAAAAAATAGAAAAAATTCTACTTAGCTCACAAGTGAATTCTCAGGTGGGATACGAAATCGCTACCTTTGGAAGGCCGGTCTAATGATGCTCAATGAGCTACCGAGCCTTGTGAACACCTGTCGATTTTCAAAGTTGCTTTAAGACTTGCCTATAGGCTGTACGTCGCCCACTTGTGGGCTATCCACATACTTCGATGTCTCCAAGCTATAAGTCGATTATCGAAAAATGTTAATTTTACAGTAAAAAATATTTACTGTTTTGTATTAGGGTTTACCAAAACTTTATTGAGTTTCTTTTAGGGAAATCAGACTTACCAGAAGTAACATGTTTGAGGATCTCTTCAATCAAAGGCCAGTTCTCCGATACAATGTAACTTTATTACTTATACAATTTCATTCGTACAATTTCACCACCAACCAACAAAGTATGCACTCGTCGACGATCTGTCACCGAATGAATGCTCGTGTATCACGCCGATAACCGGCCGCCATCTTTAGGCGGAAATTCAGATAGCCCTCCTTGATGTTTAGTCAAAACACTTACTTATTACTCGCTTATGAATACGACTTGTCAATTGACTGACTTTTTAATAATCGTCTAGTACAACTTAGTAATCACAGATTAGGTTGAAATGATAAATAGCTAACACACGATTTTTTTCATAAGAATGTGTTACAGTAGTTTTGCTGACATAATTTTTGTTAGTTTATTTTCTTGCAATAAACGCATTTGTTGATTTATATCCATAAATATCATTATAAACAAGATACATTAAAAAAAACTTATGTAAAAATAAGGTTCTATTATAATTTGTTTTTAAAACGAATGAAAAGTCAAAAATCGAATCAAACGAGCCCAAACTCGATGGGATTGTATCGTTTCATTAGGAACCTTCTAGCTCCAACATGAGACCCTGATTAACATATAGGATCAAAGTACTCGTTAATACGAATCAAACGAGTTTTTAACTCCATGGGTTTGTGCTGTTATATATGGAAAAAGAATGGTTAAAATAAAGAGATATTAATGTCTTTTTTTTGTTATTTATATTTAATCCTGACGTTTACACTCCTTTACAGGAGCGGTGATCACAGGATGACTATAGTTATTTGTTATTCAAGGCTGGAAAGTTCATATTTGGCCGCGAGTTACCTCTATTGAAACCTGAGCAAGCGAAAAATTCTAGAATTGAACCACGACCGTAATGAGGGTATTTTAAATCTTATATATATATATATATGTGGAATTGTAAATGCAACAATAAATAAAAATAAATACTCTAGTTAAACGCTTAAATAACAAAACGAAAAGATACATAGCTGCGTGGCGGAGTGAGGTCAGGAAATAATGAGAGGCGCTGGGTCGTCACTTATGTATTTATTATAATGAAAATTAAGGCACAACTGAAACAATTATATTTAAAAGGTAAATTACACTGAACACAAAAACAATTTCACATTTAACACTAAAACATATTATTATAAAAGGTAGGGCTACTTACAATAGTGCCTTAAAGAAACTTATAGACTTTGTTATATATCAGGAACTGGATACAGAATCTTCTGGGTTGTTGTAACTTTTAGTATGAGCTTATTGTAATTGATCAGCACTTTATAAATATATTAAAATAATTGTTAGCGGTGAGTCAACCGCTCTACGCGCTGACTCTGGTAAGAATGAACTTCGAGAACAAAACAAATAAAAAGAGACAGACAGTAAATTTAAAAATGGAAACCAAGAGAAAAATGGCCAGAGAAGAGCGTGATAGATTATTGACAATAATGTGTAGTTAAAATGTATTTATGTGTGTACAATCATATAAAATAGAATATTGTTGTAAATAAATAACAATTGGAAGTTAAGCTTAATAAGTAGTTAGGGTAGTTTTATAAAAATTGTAATGCAAATACAATTGATCAACAAAAAAACCACGTGATCGGTTGTTTGTTCACGGGTATAAAAGAGGGCCGCCGCCGAACGACAGCTGCGCCGCCGGAGCCTCGCCGAGGCGGTCGCTTAGATGAAACCTTTTACAGCCTCTCCGGCTAAAGGTACTTGCGGACTACTTAGGTAGGGCGTGGTTTTTGTCAGTCTAGCCTGACATAACATCTTTTTAAGTGGCTTAGCCATAGAAGGATTTCCACGTTAAAAAAAAAAAAAAAAAAAAGAACGACAGCCAGTTGCCTTTTGGCCGGCGAGGTGTGAGCATCAAGTGAACAAGGTATGATAATTGTACATTATTACTAGAATTGTATGGTATATATTTACTTATGTGCTTTTTATTCTTTTGTGCAGTAAATAGTCATTATAAATATAAAATGATTATTAAAATTATAAATTGATTACTATACCTATAATACTTATATACATCGTTAAATATACCAAAACGTGAACCAAATAATAAGTTCAAATAGTTATGGGTATATACTTATGTACTCCAAAGTATGCAAACGTATATACTTATAATTTTCTTAAATACTCTTATATTTTAAGTATATTAATGTATAGAAGTGATATAGGCTTTCTCGTGTTATTTTTGCGATGATTTTCTAAGCTAATGCTTAATTAGTAATGAATAAGTGATAAAATTGTCATTTGAAGTCCTTGCTTAAATTAATAAACACATTGATGTATAAACGTCTATTTTTTTTTCCGCCATTTGTCGCTTCCAACATTTCTTATATTTACTTGCCCTGCCAACATTTGACCCAGCGACCTGCGACAGCGGCGCCGAAGGATGGTGCAAGAATATTGAAGCACTATCGAAGGATTTCGGATGGAGCAGCTTAGCGACCGTAGCTAAAGCCAGTAAGGCCCTTAAAGGGTCTGCACTGGTATGGTTTGAATCTTGGGAACCATCAACTGAAGGTAGAGCTTGGGAGAAATTTCGGAGCGACATTACGGACCTATACCCCGAAAAACGTAATCTAGCAGAAAAGCTTTTTTCTGCTGTATCATATACACCAGATTTAGCAGATTCTTATTGTGAATATGCAAGAGAAAAAGTAAGATTATATCGCAGTACAAAAATATCATTTACTGAAGGACAGCTAATAGAATTAGTTTGCGGGAGCATCACCGACGTCAACGTTCGAATGGCGTCATTCAATAGTAACGTTAAGACAACCTCTGAACTGATATCTCTGTTTTCTAGTTACATTAAACCTAAGAAACGTCATTTGGAGCAAGTAAATCCTAATACTAATGGTCCCAGCAGTACGAAACGATCAAGATATAATATTAATAATCAGCGCAGCGGTTAGACCTCCTAGACAAAAAGTGTTATTTGTGTGGCAAAATAGGGCATCTTAGATCACAATGCACTACTCAAAATTTTGATCAGGTCCCCGAAATGAAAAGTACTAGAATCATTGATACTAAAATTAATGACAGAAAAAATGTTTATGCCTTCTGTAAAAAGGTTGGCCACTCTGAATCAGAGTGCTGGCACAAAGCTCGCTCAAATTTAAAGAAACCATCACCTAATACTGAGGCTAATTTTTTAGGCCAACGGAACTAAAACTGACTAAGGTATCCATTAATAATACTGTTATAGAATCACTTATTGATACCGGTGTCAATTGTAGTATTATTAAAGAATCCATCGCAAAACAACTACAGTGCAACATTGAGCCGTATTTCTTGTGTCTTAACGGAATTGGTCGTGGTAGTTTAGATGTGTTTGGCAAAATAACTGTCCCTGTGAGATTCGAAGACGTTTATATAGAACTTGAAATGTTAGTAGTCAAAGATAAAATTTTCAACTATGATCTTTTGATAGGTCGAAATGCTGTAGAATATCAAGATGTTGAGATAGTAACAGACATGGCAGGGAGTAGAATTAGGAGAAAAATACATGATGGGGTGAAATTATGTATTAATACCATACAAACACAAGATAGTTTTGATTGACATTCAATCGTCGAAAATTAGTGAGTTAGTATCGAAAATAGATCATTTAGACGCAGAATTACAAGATAAAATTATTGATATTTTCAAAAGACATAAAAAGGTTTTACTTAAATCTGGTACGGTTACTACGGGAGAACTACGGTTAAAATTAAAGAACAATGGATCAGTTCATTATAGACCCTATCGTTTAGCGCCTTCTGAGAGGGAAAAGGTAAAGGGAATAATAAATGAATTGTTAGAAAATGAAATTATTCGTGAAAGTGACTCATCATTTGCGAGTACTGTAATATTAGTAAAAAAAAAAGATGGAAGCGATAGGCTTTGTGTTGACTATAGATCATTGAATAAAATAATTGAAAAAGATACTTACTTCTGATCCTCTCATAGAGGATCAGATTGATAAATTGGGAAAGGCCAAATACTTTATCTCTATCGATATGAAAAAAGGTTTTTACCAGATCCCCGTTTCTGAAAGCTCTATAAAATACACGGCCTTTTCAACCCCTGATGGACATTACGAATTCCTTAAAATGCCTTTTGGAATTTGTAATGGACCATCCGTCTTTCAGAGAGCGATTACGAAAGCTGTGAAACATTTAAATTTTCTACTTGTGTATATAGATGACATACTAATACCCTTTTCTACCATAGAACAAGGTCTCGAATATTTAGAACAGACGGTTTCGGCGATTAGTGATTGTGGATTTAAAATTAATCTAAAAAAAATTCAAATTTTTCGTAGATAATATAGAATATTTAGGTCGTCACATATCGTGCGAAGGTATAAGACCCAGTGAAACGAAGGTTACTGCACTACTTAATTCACCCATACCTCAAAACGTTAAGCAAGTGCGCCAATTCACGGGTCTTGCATCTTATTTTAGGAAATTCATTCCTAATTTAGCCACGCGAACCGCTTGTATAAGTAAATTAACAAAAAAAACCAGACATGGGAGTGGGGATCAGAACAGGATGTGGCAAGGGGCTATGTACTTGACTATTTGGTATCTAAACCATTATTATCAGTTTTTGATCCTAATTTAGAAACCGAACTACATACTGATACCAGTGCAATAGGTTATGGCGCAGTTTTAATTCAAAAATTTAAAACAAAAGTTGTCGCCTATTACCATCAGTCCGCGGTCGGCCACGATAGCGATCGGTTGCGTGTCAAGTGAAATGTCATCAACTACGTTAAAATGTAAAAATTGTAATATTGTTATAAGTGAAGTGCTGTCTTACATCCAATACAAGCAAGATGTAATGGACAATGAGAGCCTCATCAAAGTGTGCGAATCATCATTTTCAGATGAAGAGATTGAGTGTGCGAAAACGTTACTTTTTGAATCCCTGCCTGAGGCAAGTGCTCCACGAAAAGTATCCCGTCGTAAAGATGGCAAGAAGAGAAGAAATATTGAAGACATCATAAACGTTTTTAAGGAGCTGGACCCGGATACTATTCCTATTTTTGTGGCCAGAGATTTGTTGAAACTGCCGCCAATTTCGATTGATCACATTGACGCAGTGTCCCTTATGAAAGACGTTATAAGTCTGCGGAACGAAATAAAGTGCATTAAAGAGACATATGTCACGCTTGAGCATTTTACAGCAATACAATCAAACACGGTGAATGAAAAAACAAGCCCTATTTTGAATCATAGAAACGTGAATATTAATAGACGTGGCGGTCACTTAGATAGCGGACCAAGAGGCCTTTCGCACGAAGTTAACTCAATAAACAAAGTAACTGAGAGTGAGTTCACTTTAAACGAGTATGACCCGAAAGATGACGACTGTAGTGCCTTGTCTCTTTCCCACACATTGCGTGTAGAACAATCTGTTTCTGTCCCGCGGCAGGAGGATAGATTAACATGGCCGACTACGACTTCGCGACACCAACGCCAATCTGCTTTACCGGCGGCGGCCACGCATGTACAAAGAAACGACAAACGCCATCTAGTAGGTGAGAACGTAAATAGCAGCATGACACCTATCCCGCCGGCTAATCCGAATATGGCGGAGGTTGTAAAGGAACCGGGTGATTGGAAAACAAGTAAACCGAGCGAAGAATGGATAGAGGTTCAACGTAAAAAACATAGAAACCGTTTTCTGGGTAAATTCGGTAAAGCAATTACGGACTCGACAACTAAGTTTAAGGCGGCCGACGTCATGGTATCATTATTTATATCAAACGTGAGTAAACAGTGCTCTGAACAAGACATAATAGACTATATTCAAGGCAAGACTCAAGAGTTGGTTTCTTTAGAGAGAGTAAAAATGAAAGAAGAGAGGGAGTATAATGCTTATAAGGTGAATGTGTTAAAAAGTAACGAACACCGGTACCTAGATAGTGATATGTGGCCGGACGGTATAACATTTAGACGCTTTATTCATTTCAAAAAGCGAATGACGCAAGCAAATAAAATAAATGAATAGTAACGAATATATTAGTAAAATCATTTCGTTTAACTGTAAGAATGTTAAGCGTAGTGTTGACTGCGTTCGAGAATTATGTAAAAAGGCGGACGTAGTGGCATTGCAAGAGACATGGTTGCTGCCTCACGACCTGACTTTTCTTGGTGGCATTCATCGGGACTTCAGTTATACAGGGAAGAGTGCGGTGGACCTGACATCAGGCGTTCTACGTGGTCGCCCTCATGGGGGAGTGGCAATCCTATGGCGCAAAAGTGTGTTTCGTGATGTGGCGGTGATCCAGTGTGATAGTGAGCGTATAGTGGCTATAAGAGTTGTTACTCACGACTTACGAGAGATGTTGTTTATGAGTGTGTACATGCCCACGGATGAGCCTGAAAATTTGCCCATTTTTACACAGTGTTTAAGCGAATTGAATGCGATCATAGAGGAGAGTAATGTTGAGGCAGCGTTTATGTTGGGGGATTTTAATGCTCACCCACAGGCTTCTTTTTGTAACGAATTACTTAGTTTTTGTGCTGAGCAGCAGTGGCTGTGTGCCGATATTGTAAAGCTGGGTATATCATCTGGGACATATACATACATAAGCGAGGCGCATGGATGTAAAAGATGGTTAGACCATTGTTTAGTGAGCTCGTCGTCATGGCTTACAGTGACTAATGTATATGTGCTCTATGATATATTATGGTCAGATCACTTTCCTTTAGTTTTGGAATGTAACTTAGGTTTAGTTAGAAAGAAAATTAATGTATTAAATCAGGGTTGTGATGGTATAAGATGGGGTTTCAGAAATCCAGAACAGGTGATTAAATATCAGGAATATTGTGACAAGCAGTTAAGACTGATAGATTTTCCAGAAGAGTTTTGTCAATGTGCCGATAGATTGTGTTTTAACAATGATCACAGGGAGGTTATAGATAATTTTTACAACAGCATTGTAAATGTGTTGAGTCAGGCCTCTCAGTACAGTTGTTTGCGTAGTAATGGTGGTTGCAACAGAAATAAATGTATAAAAGGTTGGAATAAACATGTAGCGCAGGCACACAGACAGGCTAGGTTGGACTTCCAATTGTTTGTTTTGCATGGTAAACCTGAATCTGGTCCTGTTTATGAAAGGATGGCCTTAAGTCGCAAAATTTTTAAGTCCAGACTTAATTTTTGTCAGCGTAACCAGGAACAGATTCAACTTGATATCATAGCAACTCAGCACTCATCCAAACAATTTGCTAAATTCTGGAAAAGTACTAAGAAACTAAGTGGTAGGGCTGACCTGCCTGTCAGTGTGGATGGTAGCAGCGATCCAAAAGAGATAGCAAATACTTTTAAAAACTATTTTCAGCCACATTGTATGACTCCGTTAAGTAGGGTATCAAATAGAGTGTCCAGTGCTGAGCCCAGTCAGCCCAGCGAGCTCATCAGGGTAACTAGTGAGAAAGTTAGTGCAGTAATAAAGAATATGACACGAGGTAAATCTCCAGGACATGACGGGCTCAGCATTGAGCACCTGCAACATGCAGGCTTTCACATAAGTAGAATATTATCAATGTTATTCACTTTTTGTCTTAGGCATGGCTATTTGCCACCTGATTGTATGCGAACAGTGGTCATTCCTCTTGTGAAGAATAAAACTGGTGATATTGCGGACAGGACTAATTATAGGCCTATATCTCTTGCAACCATTATTGCAAAGGTTATGGACAGGATCCTGGACTCTCATTTGGAGAACACTATAAAATTATCAGATGGACAATTTGGCTTTCGACAGGGTTTGTCAACAGAGAGTGCAATATTATCGCTCAAATATACTGTAAATTACTATACAAAGAGGAATACTCCTATATATGCCTGTTTTTTAGACTTGTCAAAGGCTTTTGACTTAGTTGTCTATGATATACTTTGGGATAAACTTAATGATGCTGGTACAGCTCCAGAAATTGTAAACCTACTGTCATACTGGTACAAAAGTCAACAAAATGTAGTAAAATGGGGTAATACTAGTTCGGATGAATATGGTTTGAGTTGTGGTGTGAGACAGGGAGGCCTGTCCTCTCCTAGACTATTCAACTTATATGTCAATCAGCTGATCGAGGAGCTCCGCAGCATGCATGTTGGATGTCGTATAGATAACATAAATATTAATAATATTAGTTACGCTGACGACATGGTGCTGCTGAGCCCCTCGATTAGTGGCATGAGAAAATTGCTGTCAAAATGTGAATCTTATGCTGTGAGACATGGTCTAAAATATAATGTAAACAAGTCTGAGTTTATGGTTTTCAAAAGTTCTGGTAAACAACCTAAACAAATACCACCTCTTTTGTTAAATGGTGTACCATTAAAACGTGTACCACAATTTAAGTACTTAGGGCACATTGTAAATGAAACTCTAAATGATGACTCTGATATAGAGAGAGAGCGCAGAGCCTTAGCAGTTCGTGGTAATATGTTGGCACATCGTTTCATGCGTTGTACTGTAGGTGTGAAGCTCACACTGTTTAAGGCTTTCTGTCAAAGTTTTTATACAAGTGGTCTATGGACGAGTTTTACGCAAAAGGCTTATAATAGCATTAGAGTGCAATATAATAATATTCTTAGGATTTTGCTGAGGCTTCCAAGATACTGTAGCGCTTCGGGTATGTTTGCTAACGTGGGAATTGATGATTTTTTCACGATAATTCGCAAAAAGTCTGCCACTATTGTGTTGCATATCCGAGGGGGCACCAACGAAATTCTGAAGTTAATTGCCAATAGAATGGACTCAGCTATACTCAATAGGTTCACCGAGTTGCATGTGACTAAACATGCAAATCGGTGAACTTATAACTCTTAACTTATAACTCTTGATTTTTATAACTCTTAATTTTTGTTTCTGTAAAATTAATATTACTAACATAGTTTATAAATAAATTGTTACTAACTTATGGACGTGATTGGTCTGAAATAAAAGATTTTTTTTTTTTTTTTTTTTTATTATTTATTTATTACAGTAGAAAAACTGTACCTGCCGAAACGAAATATTACGGTTCTTACGGTTTAGAGACTTTAGCTATTTTTAATTCTTTAAAACAATTTCGGGTTTATCTACTGGGTATTAAATTCAAAATTATTATAGACTGCAATGCAATAAAGTCAACAATGAACAAAAAGGACCTATCCCCACGAGTAGCTCGCTGGTGGACATATATGCAAGATTTTAATTTCGAAATTATTTACAAAAAAGGCACATATATTAGTCACGTGGATTTCCTCAGCCGCAATCCCGTCGTGACTCCTCTCAAGTCTGGAACTGTTAATTTGATTAATGATGGTAGTTCTTGGTTAGAATCAGCTCAACAAAATGACCACGAAACACAAGCCCTAATAGAAAGGGTTCAGATTGGAGAAATAGATACGAACCAATATTTAGTCCGTAACAATTTGTTGCATTATAAAACAGAACCTAACGGAGAACCAAAATTGTATATTCCAAATGGTACACGAATTGATATTTTACGCTTGTTTCATGATGACAATTGTCACGTTGGATTTGAAAAAACCATTAATAAAATTAGGGAGCACTTTTGGTTCCCCGGCATGGCAGCCTTTGTAAAGAAATATCTGTCACATTGTTTAGCTTGTATAGAGCGTAAGGGTCATCATGGTCCTAAACAAGGATTTCTTCACCCAATAGAGAAAACCGCCTTGCCCTTTCACACAATTCATTTGGATTGTACAGGACCCTCACGTTCTAATGAAGGCTATAAACATATTTTGCTCTTGGTCGATGGATTTACAAAATTTTGTTTGCTTAAACCATTGAAAACGCTTGGTTCAGATGAATTAATACCAATAATCCGTGATACTATTACCCTATTCGGATCACCCTCTTTGGTTATTACAGATCGCGGAACCAATTTTAGTAGCAACCAAGTTCGAGCCCTTTTTGAGGAGTTGCATATCCATCATCACATGATTGCCACCGGTACGCCTAGAGGTAACGGTCAGGTGGAACGTTATGTTTTACTGTCTCTGACATGCTCAATACCATGTGCAATAACTCGTCAGATTGGCCGAACGTATTATGGAAAGTTCACCAATCTATTAATACCACTCTCCAAAAGTATACTGGTTTTTCACTCTGCGTTTGTTGATTGGTGTCGAGGCAAATATTCCAAGTATACAATCACGGTTAAATGATGTACTTGATAATTCCAGAGACATTACAATTAATGTAGATACAGATAGAGAGTTAGCACGACAGCGACTTTCCCGAGTCGCCGAAGAGTTCAAAAAGCGTTTTGACTCTACAAGACGCAATAACCTAGTACTGCAGGTAGGTGATTTGGTTTACGTATATCAAGACTATAGACGAAATGACAAGCTGCAACCTAAATTCAAAGGACTATAGGAAATAATATCCTTGCTGCCAAACGAGCGGTTTTCGTTGAGGGGAATTGGTAATTTACGAAATATTATAGTTTCTAAGGAAAAATTGCGTTACTGGCCGGGAGAATTGATTGATGAAAACATTATTGGTAATGTTGTCCCTTGTACAAGTTAGCTTGTTAGCTTTAAGTGTGATAATTATAAAACAATTATATATAAACAAATCAAGCCGCTGGACGGCCGTTTGCTTGGTACTAGTCTATCCCACCGACAGCGGGTGGACGGGATTAGTACGTCTAGGTGAACGGGATGATAAATAAAGCCGCTGGACGACCGTTTGTTTGGTACTGATCTATCCCACCAGCAGCGGGTGGATGGGATTGGAACGTCTAGGCAAACGGGATCCCTTCCGCTGGGCGCTCTATTGCTTGATGTAAACCTAACTCATAAGCAGCGGATGAGGGGTTTAACATGGCTAGGCAATAGAGAGGGGAAACTATTATTGATTAAATGAATTTGATAATTTTTCTTAAATACTCTTATATATTTTAAGTATATTAATGTATAGAAGTGATATAGGCATTTTCGTGTTATTTTTGCGATGATTTTCTAAGCTAATGCTTTATTAGTAATGAATAAGTGATAGAATTGTCATTTGAAGTTCACATGACAATTCTATAATAAACACATTGATGTATAAACGTCTATTTTATTTTATTTCCGCCATTTGCCGCTTCCAACAAGCGCAATGACAGCAATGAGTCGCTAATATAACTATGGCGCTTCGTTACAGCTGTTTCTCCATGCAACACTCGACGTTATACCTAGATGGCGCTGGAGTGAATATGAGAAATCGAATTTTACGATAGTTAGTATGTAACATAGTAATTTATTATACTGCATATAATATACTCTGAAGCTATACTAATAAAGATTCTCAAACGCAGGTGTGCAAGTTGGCCGAGACGCCATCAAGGTTAATAAGGTAATAAGGTGCGGTAGGTAACTGGCTCACCAGCCGGCGCACACGTAAATATGAATGATTAAGTAGTTGGTTAGTCTGTGATGCAGGAGGTAGCGGGTTGAAATTGCGCTAAGTAGTGTGCAGGTAAAAAACATCTTCAGCTAAACGAGGTGCTGCTTAAATTGGGGTGGGAGGGCTTAAAATTACTTCCAAAATTTGGCAGTCGGGTTGGAGATCTTACTAAAAGACCAAAACTCTGTTGTTGATTACCGGAGTTCCTGTCAACACCACAATCTTTCTATCTTTGAGGATAGGCGCACTTTAGAAAGAAAGAAAGAAAGAATTATTAATCGAAGGAAAACAAACAATAACAACATATAAAATAAAAACAATTGTGCTTAAAATCATTAAACTAACACCTACAATCAACCAGAACCCTGATAAAAAAAAAAAATAAATAAAAAAGTAGAAAAAAATATTGAAATAAAAACATTATAAATGTGCATATACACATGTAAAAAATAACTAAAAAAGGAATACAATAAAAAAATAATACAAATAAAATACAATATACAAATACTTTAGCTGATATGTCTTTTCCGTTTGGGTTGTGCAATAGTTGGATAGATTGTTCAGATATAGCCTCAAAGTCCGTAACCTTTAAGAATACTAAGCAAGTGAACGAGACACTAATCTCTTTGTTATGCTAACTATGGCCAAAATGCACTCATCAGGCGGTTAGATAGGGCATAAAAAAAAAATCTAATTTGAAATTGATATTATTCACAATAGCAAATTAAATCTTAAGGAGGTTCTACAAATACTTAATAAACGCTATGTCGTTGATTGTGGCTAAGTTGATTATGTATTGTATAGTAGTCTGATTTAAAATTTTATGCTAGTAATAGTTACAAAATTCATTGATATAATTTAAATCAGTTATGAGCTGTAAGCACCATTGTATGTTTGTTTATGCTTTATTTTTACTTTAAGAGCTGTGGATTTTGTTAATAAATAAAATAAACAGTACTGCTGCCGATATTGTGGTTTGTGGTGATTACGTGATCATTAATCTCATTTTACGACTTTTACGCATCCTTAAGTATAAGGGTTGATAATATTCTTATACTTATATTATTCGCAATATCCGGAAATGGACCGAAATTACAAGTGTCGTGGAGCTTTTCAACCTCGCCAAAGACCGAGTGAAATATGCGGAGCTGATAGCCACCCTTCACAAGTTGGTGAGGCACTGGAAGATGAATAAGACCATCTTTCTTAGTGGCTAGGTCGGGGTTACTACGCACGTTGTGCGTACGACTGTGCGAAGGACGATTATGCAAATACTCTTGGACGAAAGCACGATAGTTCAATTGATTATGAGATCTTATTTACGTTAGTGCTAAAAGGCATGTAACGTCAGATGTCTGTGTGATTAATACGGGCGTTTATACTTGAGTCATGAGTATTTATATATTTTTCTATGAATTGATGCAGGAATTCGGGAGGTAAGAACTCGTTGCGTTCCTTAAGATATGGTTGAGCGAAACGTTGGCTGCATAATGCGCAATGCTCGCGAACGGGTGCCGCCTTGGGAAATGGGTCTGCTTTAACCTTCAGTATTATTGATAAGACAATACTAATCAAGTTTACTAAACATACATCTTGTTGCTTTCTTAAATTTGTCGTTTATTTCCTGTTTGTTATTGCAATGTTTAGGGATACTTACTTTAGGTAAGTACAGATACTTGTTGACTTTGTTGTAATCAACGAAATAATGATATTATAACACTATTAGTATTGTCATAACAAAATCATTTTGTTTTTGTGGATCATGTATGGTGACAACGTATTATATTGTAAATGACGTTACGTCTTCCATCTGACGAGTTTCTTGCGCCCATTCTTCTTATCAGTTAAAAGACGTCCTGAATGGGTGGTAGGTAATATTGTTGGACTATTCAAGACAACTTATTTTTAAGTGTATTTCAATAAAGTTATTTCCATTTCATTTCTTAGTCCACATACTTTCCTTTTTTAACACTTGCAGTGCAGTTAGTTTTTATAGTTGTTGAACAGCAAATCATTTACATACGTCCATTGTATCAAAGTCAGCAGCTGACTGTTGCCCTTCAGATTGAACCATAGGCGACAAGCCTGCCAAAATCGCAAAGGTCTATGCCTCAACCGAAAGGCGGGAACGCATCTGATTGGCGGCGCTGTATCCTGCATATCAGTATTAGTCAATACACCTTCCATTAATTGCAAATACCAATAATAAACCCTTAATTATTAAATCGACTACAGAATATTACATATTTTTGTATTATATATTAGTTTCTACCCTTTACCCAGTGCTGAATTTACACATTTGCCGCCCTAAAGCTATAAAATTTTTGCCGCCCCTACTGACCTCTAAAATAAGATTCACTGTTCACAATAACGTCAATTCCTTTTTTTAGGGAATAATCTAGTTTCAAGATTATTTTTACAACTTATTTGGTATATTTTTAAGCTAAGAAAAGCAAAGCTTTGTTTTTACTGCACTATTACTTTTTTTTCCTGTACCAATTTTCTGGGCCAATTTTGCCGCCCTACGCTTCAGCTTTTTCAGCTTCTATGGTAAATCCCGCACTGCCTTTACCCTTGTATCAATAACCCAAGACTTACCGTGATTATTTTAAGCTAGCCTATTTGGTGTGTATGTAAGAAAGATTACGAAAAAAAGTATGTGTGATAGCTCCGACTTACGACTGGAGTAAACTCCTTAAGAACGATTGTCTTTGAACAGGCACATAAAATAATACTACAAAACTTGTAAAATTAAAGTGAAAATGCACACGATAGGTTCCGCACAAAAAACGTTACGCTGTTATTCGATCGCTTAACTTTACTCTTCATATTTTTTTCATACCGGGCGCCTTATATGAAAATCAATTCTTAAGGAGTAAACTTCAAAGTATCTCGAGGAAAAGGATCATTCCAAAATGTTTGAAAACTAAGTTTTATAACCTTCATGATGGAATTATCCATATTCATAAGCAATATAAACTGCTTGACTCTTATAACTTAGACCGAAAAGCCTATAATTCAGCAAGAGAGGGGGAAAGAACACTTATTACTTAAACAACTCAGGTGTTGGCCTGAACTCCATTTGTGGGACGCCGCTACCAACCCGCGTATATCTTGATACTGTATCATATATCTGTATAAGGAAGATGATACAGAGAAGTTGGCACGATTTATATGAAATTCTTTTATTAACAAGCATTTGAAGAATTTCAGGAAGAAAAAAAATTTTACGTATACTAAATTGTATTAAACTTAGCTGGGGTTCTACTTTGGTTTCTGAATAACGAATAAAATACATACATTTATAATAATTATAAAAAAATCCGATGATTATAATATGATAAATATATTTTTTTATACATATCCGATATAAAACGCATGTTTGAGTCCTTGCTAAATCCACACACATTAACTGCTAAAAACTAAAGGTTCTTATCTTCAATGATATGAGACGAAGATAATTAGTGTGTGTTTAATAAGTGTATCCACAATTAAAAAGCGACTATTGATTAAAATGCTGTTTCAAATGAGTAATTTGATCGGTGACGGAAAGATAACTAAATCTATAATCTAAGATCACAGTGGTTTGTGTGTTTGTCTGTCCGCTCTTTTTCCATTGTAGCAATAACTTTACCATAGCAACGCGTTAATCGCAATTAGTTCGTCTACCGGACGCTAGATGGCGCTAACGGAAAAATATTTAATGATAAAAAAAAATTAAAGAACTTTTTCCACCCGTGCGAAGCTGGAACGGGCCGCTAGACATTGAAAAAGTGCTGATTGACAAAATGATGTTATTGTGTGGTTGAATGACAGCGATTAATCTGAAGAATGGAGTTTCATATTTATTTAAATCGCTAAATTGGAATGAAATTACCATTCAAAATCATAATTATTTATTTTTAATGTTATTTTCTCATTAATTATTAAGTAAAGTGCGGATGCGGAGAGTTCGAGAGATCAAGTACCATCAATCCAATGTTTTCGCAGAAACAAAGCAATATAACTATCTTCTATGTTTCGCAAAATATGAAAAAAGTGAGATTTTATAACTTCATAGTTTATGTGTTTATGTTTTTTTTTTGGACACATTTCTCGACGCGACAACGACTCCATTGAGCACCTCGTCGTACAAGGCAAAATAGAGGGCACCAGAGGGCGAGGGAGGTCGACCATGAGATGGACTGACCAAGTGAAGTCTGCTGTGGGTGGCTCCCTGAATGAATGCAACAGGATGTCCGCCAGAAGGGAGAAATGGCGAATGACCGTGAGGCAAGTAACATCTGCCTCGGCTGAAGACACGACCTCATGACCACGACCGCTCTGGCAAGAGTGTCACGACGAAGTTTATGTGTATTACGTAAAGTTAAGATAGTTTATGTATATTTGTAAAATTAATCTGATCTGAGATGATCCGGCCACCACTGATGTGTTATCAATTAATATGATCCTATGTCGTAATTCGGAACAAATTTAAAAAAATAAGTAAATCATCAATATCGGTTTAGTAGTTTCGGTGTTCATCGCGGTCAAATACTGTGTATATCTATTTATATGTATATGTATATGCCCACGCTTGGCTGTGCCTCATTTGTTATAATTTGCAATAAAAAAATATTTTTACACCTATCATGTGTCCTAAGTCGGAAAATTAGAAAAAATTTAAAAAAAAAATCATCTGTATTGAATGAGTAGTTTCGTAGTTTATCGTGGTCACTGTGCTAGGGATTTTTTGTATATAAACTCGGCGTCAAAAAAATCGCACCTTATAAAAATCTTATTCAAAAATTCCTAAACCTTATATAGAGGATAGTGTTAGGTATCATTAGAAAGGTAACAAAAAGGAGCATCAAACAACAATTAAGTGCAATCTTTTTTTTAATTAAAATTATACAAAAAGCATAAAAATTTGAAAAATAATAAAAAATCTTAATTAAGTCCTAATTAATAATCGATAATTTACAAAAAAAATGTACAAAAAGTGTCTTAAAATTAACTCAAAATCTAGTGTTACCCCCCCTTGCCCTGATGACGGCTTCCATACGGTCCCTCATAGACCTCACCAACTTCAGGAGCTCTTCTTGAGGGATAAGACCCCATTCTTCAATCACCGCGGTTTGGAGTTCCTCTAGAGTCGAAGGAGCCGGATCCCGAGATCGAACCTTACGTTTAAGATGGTCCCAGAGGTGCTCTATCGGATTCAGATCAGGACTTCTCGCTGGCCACTGCATCACAGGAATTTGGGACCTCCGCAGGAAGTCGTTCACGATGGCTGCAGTGTGTGCGCGAGCGTTGTCGTGCATTAATGTGAACCCCTCGCCAAAAGATTCGGCAAAAGGGACCACATGCACATCCAGGATCTCTGTGATATAGCGGCGCGCAGTCAGCGACCCTTGTCCGCGAGCACCTCCGGTCCGGGAGACGCAGACCAGGTCGGTTTTGCCGGCAGCCGACATACCGCCCCAGAACATGCAGGATCCGCCTCCATATTCCACCGTCTCCTGGATGCAGGCTTGAGCGAAACGTTCACCCTGCCTCCGGTATACTCTTCTTCGTCGGTCGTTGCAGAAAAGACACACTCGTGTCTCGTCTGAGAAGAGAACAGCTCCCCACTGCTCAATGGTCCAATCGACGTGGTCGCGAGCAAACTGCAAGCGGGCTCGTCGGTGCGCTGCAGTCAATTTTGGACCTGTAGCAGCTCTGCGGGCTGCTATGTTCTTCTCCTTCAGTCTTCTTCTAACCGTGGATACACTCACGGTGCGTCTGCGAACTGCCTGGAGCTCCTGTTGCAGCTGAACAGCGTTTGAGAAGCGATTTCTCAAAGAGTACGACACAACGAACCGGTCGTCTCTTTCCGAAGTGCAGCGACGTCTACCGGACCCATGTCGCCGGATATAGCCACCGGTCTCTAAAAAGCGCTGGTAGACTCTACGAACCGAAAAACGGCTCAGATTCAGTTGCCGGGCGACATCACACTGCCGCACCCCTGCTTGCAGTAGTGCAACCACTTGAGCGGCCTCATCAGCTGTAGTGTCCATTTTCCAGATGTTCTTTCTTCAGTAAAATCAGTGCGTGTGTCCCCTTCAACGGTTTAATAGCGAATGACCCACATTGAACCCGTGTTGACCTCTTTATACCCACAAAGTTAGCGCAACTCGCGACTCTCCCGAGCAGCAAAATTTCCTTAGAATTTTTGTGACCCTTTATTTGTTGCTTTAGGTTTTATTTGATAATGAAAAATAATGTTTTTTTATTAAGTTAATTAAGTAACCTTTTAAATAAAATTATAATTAATACGACTGCATGTGCATATCCAGAGTTAATGCCATTTGAACGTGATTTTCTTAGAGGTGCGATTTTTTTGACGCCGAGTGTATTTAGATTAGATAGATGTTTCAAAATATGTATACAACAGGATAAATATCAATGTATGTTTTATTATTTTTTAATATTTTTTGCATTAGAGAAAAGCGACTCGGCTCACAAGTTCACTCAGACGGGAATGATTTGATGAGGATTTTGTGTAACTTTTACCCGCGGCTTTGCCCGCATTTTTTTTCAATAAAAGTAACCTATGTTACTTCTAATACCTTCAAGAATACATGTGCGAAGTGAAAGCATAACAAACAAACTTACATTCACATTTATAATATTAGTAGGGATTATATTATTCAAGGAATCCTGTCCTTTGTACTGTAAAAACTGCTTGTTTTATAACCCTTATAATTTCGACATATCCGTCCGTCTGTCTGTCGGTCTATGTTCCCGGCTTAATTCAGAAGATCGGTACTAGGAAGCTGTACTTTCGCATGGAAATACATTATGATTACGCCGACAAAACGGGAGAATAAAATCTTGGTAAAAGGGCATTTTATACTGCCTCCCCTACAAAGTAAAGGGAGATGATTATCTTATTGTGAGGGATGTCTTTAGATAGGTCATTCACACACACACACACACACACACACACACACACAGAGAGACAGAGAGAGAGAGAGAGAGAGAGAGAGAAAAGTACATATAAAAATATATTTCCGTACCTAATTTTAATTTAAATTAGTTATAAGTACCATCAGATATTTGTAATTTTAAATTCGATCTCGATTGCCTCAAATGTCCGATATCAGTCTTACACAAACTTAGCTAAGATTAGTATTGAGAAATTGAAAAATACTAGAAAATCGACTCAGCTCACAAGTGAATACTCAGGCGGGAATAGAACCTGCAACCTTTGGAAGTCCGGTCTCATGCTCTCCCAATAGATAATGTGTCTGTGAAAAATATTTTTAAATCTCAAAGAATGCCATAAGTATTTTATGGGAAGAAAATAGTATTAAAAATAGGAGCAAAGTTTATGAGTTTGCTTTTATAATGCGATTGCTTTAATAGAGTTATAGTACGACAATAATAACTATTATAGTTTTATAGACGCTATAAAATATTATCGTTTGTTCCGATAATATTTACCTACTTTTCCTCGCTTTATATAATTTCTGAATGGCTCATAGATTTACTTAATGACCATGTCACGTAATTGGCGTGTTTGAGAAAAATGATGAGAGAATTTTTACGATGGGCGCGCAAGCGACATAGAATAAAGCAACAGGATGAAGTTGGCCGCTAATTGGCTCAAGTTTTCGTGAGAACTGATAACTATGTTCAAGGTAGTTGAATAAAATAACAAAGGTAGTTACTCAAATATTTATACATGTGTGTGTGTGTGTGTGTGTGTTTGGTGGCTAACAATAATTTATATAATATTATCATAACTATTTTATATTTTATAATAATATAACAATTTTATACAATAATCACGATACAAGTAATTTTTATTAAATAAACTTTTTTAAGTGCGTTTATTGATTTTAGGTTAACTGTCCATATGTATCCTTTTATTTGTTTACAATATAAATAACTTATTTTTACATAATTGTTGGAGAAATTGTTTATTTTAATGGTTTACAAAATCAACTCATCTTTTGATGCTTTCTTACTGCTCACTATATAATTTATACATTTTTCGTTCTTTTCACAAACACATACATAAGTACACACACGGATTTTTTTATAAACAATGTATTTTTTAATAATGTTAAACTTAATGTACTTATATTTTTATATGTAATGTGATTTGCAAAGCTCTTTTTCATCTGCTCCTGTTGATACATGTCGGTTTCAGGGGTTTCAGAGACTAGCCGGAAAACTAAATAGACAAAAAAGGCAAATCACATTACATATAAAAATATAAGAACTTTTTTTTTTATAAAAAATATGTAATGTGATTTGCAAAGCTGTTTTTGATCTGCTCCTGTCGAAACATGTCGGTTGCAGGGGTTTCAGAGATTAGCCGGAAAACTAAATGGACAAAAAAAGGCAAATCAAAAATTTTTTTTTATAAAAAAAAATATTGCTAGATTTTCATACATTAAAAAATACTATATAGGTACTCTACTAACTAATACAAGAAAAAATTCAATTTGTCTTTGGTGTATATTCAAGGTTTGGTATTCATGTCTCACTAACACAGACCCAAATAGGTCTCTGCAATATTTTTTTTAGATTTTTTCACAAAATTACCGTATATACTTTCATGTCAAAATAATGGAGCGGAGCGAGCGTAGATCCCATGGATCAGCTTCAATGGCGCAATGTCTGTTACGCCATAACTTCCCGAGTTCTTAACCGATTTTAATATTTTTTGTGTGGGATCGAATCAACAGGTTGAAATTTACAAAAATAAAAAAGTTATGACTAACAGACATTGGCTCTATGGGATTTCCCATTGAAACAAAAAGCGCGCGCTTATTGAAAGTTTTCATTGTTTCCGAATTTTAAAATTTACTAAAAATTATTGATTTTTTTTAAATTATTTTTTTAGTATTACGCTTCGTACTAATATATGGTGCTAGCGAATCTTTATGCTTAGCGACTCCATAGACCATAGATAAGTCATTACAAGCAGACACTCCAAATTTATTTATGTGTACACCTTACCAATAAAGTCATGTTTAATATAGGTTGAAACTTCGTGTGAGGACTGCCCTAATACATTTTACAAGCCAATGCTTCCACTGGCAATTTAGCACTGGAGTCATTTGGAAAACACGCTTAGAACGATCCGTACGAAAATGGCAGATCGAAATAAAATATCTTCTAGTACTTACTAGAGGATTGGGTCACGTACAATAAAATGGAGTTCTCGTTGTTGGTAATAAGTGAGTCTTGTTTCGGATTTTGTTACTACATTTCGATTTGGACTTAATTGTAACTTCTTTTTAGGTTCAAGTTGGATTTTAGGAATAAAAAACTTGTAAACCTATATGGTAGTTTGGTACAGTAGTAATTATGCTTTTCGCATAATCCTGCGTTCCAGTCCCGGAAGAGGCAAATTTGTACCTCAGTCATGGGTCTTATATATATTTCTTTAATATTCCATACTTTCGCGCATATTACACATTTGAATAAAACACTTTTTACGGATTTTGGAAATAATTTATTTTATATTTAATTCTGATGTTTCGACTCCTTTACAGGAGCCGTGATCACAGGATGACTAAGATCATGGTTGTCATACATTTTCTACTACCTTCACAATATTTTAACCGGACACTGAGATTGCACTGAGAGGGCATTGAGATTGATATTGGGCTGGACGTCCAAAGGTTGCGGGTTCGCTTTCCGCGTGGGAATAAATTGTGAGCTGAGTCGTATTTTTCAAATTTTTTTGTATTCAAGTAATTTATTTTATAAGATGGCATTGAAAAATGCAAAAAAAAAATAGGAATCTTAAAAACAATCCAAAGCAAAACGAACCAAAAAACTGAAATACTTTCCTTGTGTGTGAAGTAGGCAATTTCGCTGGCGGTGGTGAAATAGCGGAGGCGGCAAAACTCACATATCTCATGAACATTAATAAGCTATCGTTTTGTAAGTGTGCATAATCACCAGTACAAAAGATGAAACAGGTGCAATTTAAGGTTATTGTTCATACGTTGGCATTTTTTTTGAGAATATTGCCTGTAAAGGACCGCCTTAGGTGGTCCGTACTTTTCTATTTACAGTAAAAGTATCCGTACTTTTTTATTTTCAGGGCCGTCTTTAACCTATTGGAGGCCCTGGGCATATAAGAATAACGGGGCCCCTATGACTTTGACAAAACACAATTACCAGAATAGACAATGAAAGCAGATATACAAGGGATTTTTTTTATTGACAGTCAATAGATGAATATATATTTTTTTATTTATATGGAGCGATTCCCACATATTTAAAATTATCTTAGCATGCTGAAATTCGATAGCTTTATTTTGGGCGAGAGTAGAATAGCATCGCGCATGCAAAAGCTAATAAGCAAGTCGATAACTCTAATTAAATTTTTTTTCAGTAATAAATGTCGATATTGGTTTAGTAATCTGGCAGGAACTAGAGGGCCCCTATCGATCGCAGGGCCCTGGGTATTTGCCCAGATTGCCCAGTGGTAAAGAGGGGTCTGAATGCATTACGCATACTATGCCACCGGGCGAGCAGCGCAGCTATGTGGGACTCTCCTCCATACCCCTGCCCAGATGGAAATTGGAGGCCGACTCACTAAAAATCTTATTATTCATCCTCGACTTGCCGATGAGTCCGTGGAGCCGTAATTGTTTAATTAGGTCTCGATCGTTGTTTGTTTCTTTGTTGTTATACTTTTTCGATTATATAAACTCATTTTTATTTATGAAACAACATTATTATTATTTAGTTATGCATATTATTCATTTAAATAAAAAAACTTCTTTAGGGTTTAATGCGCTGACACTGCCAGTCGTACTGTGATCACGCCTCCTGTAAAGGTGTCGAAAAATCAGGGTTAAATATCAATTGTGCGTAAAAAAGCCAAAATAAGTTTTTTTAATTTAAATCATTATTTATATCAAAACTAACACGATCAATGTCCAAACATTGCATAGGAATTTATTGCGAAAGCGTAAGAAACAAATAAAAACACTTTCGCATTTATAATATCCGACTGAATTTCTCCCCATGCAGCTTTTCATCGCGATTCGTCCATCCTTCTGAGCGCTTTCAAACGTTATCTCCCTTGGGAGCATTTTATTGAATCTTATTTGCAATATTGTCTGATGTTATTCTATGCAAGCTTTGCACTGGACAATGTAATCATACACAAATGCAACAAAGTTCTTTGTTCCTTAAGCTTTACGTTTTAAGGGTAATTTTCTTTGAAGAATTATTAATACACTTTAGCACATTACTAAAGTGTAAAGCCATCCTGTGATTACGGCTTTTGTAAAGGTGTCGAAGTGTCATGATTAAATATTATAATAGTAGATTATTAACCAAGGGGATGAAGCAGTGTCTTCTGTCGCGGGTGACGATTTAAATCGCGAGCGAAACGAAGGACTCTAGGTTTACTCCCGAGCGTAGCGAGGGTGATAAAAACTTAAATCACGAGCGAAGCGAGGGATTTAAGATGATTCCTGTGTGTAGCGAGGGATTTAAGTTCAACAAAGACTAAGACAGCTTTATCACCTAGGAAAATACTCTACTTTTCGTACCATTTGCAAAAAAATGCAAATTTCATTCCTTTTTCAAAAAGATGTGTAATGCTTTATATACAAACTCAATGGTGTAAACACAGATGTAGTTCAGTATAAATTTCGGTAAGTATTCCAAATTCAAATCACATTCTCCCCCTAGAGGATGAATGAAATTCAGTACAATTTTCTTTCCCTGTTTTTAACAGATTAAAAATGACTATTGTTATGTTCGCTTTTTGTGGCATAGAATGTCACTTTTTTGAGCAAGTGGTACGAAAAATAAATTATGCGCAAAATTCGTAAAAAGCCCGTAATAAGTTTTGTTCATATTTATTTATTTATAAACAGCGGCCGTGTGTTTCACAGTTACGATCACAAACTATTTATAAATTATAACCTTTGGCGCGATTATTCCAAGTCGCAGTTGGTCCAATAGTGAAAACAATGACTATTTTACTGTTGGTCCAATTCCATTGGGAATTGGGCAAAATATATGTTTCAGAAATTTAACTAGATACAAAAGCAATTTAACAATAATAATGTACTGCATAATATTTCCAGTTTATTATAATAATAATATGTTTATTGTTTACTTTCTGAACAATTTGTTAGACGTAAGAACACGCACGTAAGTTTTAAAACAGCAGTTAACTTTAAATGTAACACGACACACAAACATTGCAAAGTATTGCTCGTTAAGCGTAGTGTTAACACTTTTAGCGGAGCAGCCCGACACGTATATTTATTTTAAATGACACACTTTCATTCCATACATATTTTAGAGACGTTTACAGACATTCTATATTTAATATAAAAATGTAATGCGGCGCTAGAAAGTAGAATACAGAGTTAAGGAATCCACAGGATTAGCATTACCATAGTAAATATTAGCTCAGCCAGTACTGAAACTAAGCCTGTTTCTTGAGATAAATACCTGCGTTTCACTAGAACCTTAGAGGTGACACTTTTAATTTTTGGAAAATCATAGACTTATTATTTACGGTTTCTTAAATCAACTAGTTTAAAAATAAAATTGAGTAATAAAATCATTTTTCCCCATTTTTCCCCGAACAACCTAAGAATTAGGCGCTACCAAAGAGTTTTGGTTTTCAATTTTGTAATCCGTACCGCTAGAAAGTGGAACTCAGCCTGAGTCTGTTTCAATACAATTTAGGGCTCTTTAAGTCACGAGTCAAAAGGTATTTTCTAGGCAGGCGCGTCACTAGATCGCAGCGTCGCTTACGACCAGGCGAGATAGCGGTCAAGCTCTTACCTATTCACGATAAAGAAAAAAACAGTATTTATTCTTCGTTACTATAAATTGGTCACAGAAAAATACTTTCAATTGCTATGACATAGCAAAATGCATAATTATAAAATTTTATACCGTAGAAGAATTCTCCACAAATCTGACCTTGATGCGTCTGTGTGATTGCGTTCGTTTCAATCTATATATATAGTACGTAAGTTACTGTTATAGCTATTATTCCGTGGTATAAGGGAGTTACGACTACACACGTATAGGTAAATATTGTTAATTTAATATGTGTCTACATTTTTGCGTCGCCCTTGCCCCCTGGGGCGATCACTTCTATATAGCCTTAAGCCTCCTCTACAAGTCAAGAGATACATTTGCAGATGTCATCTTCGGATGCGTCCGCCGTGTAGAGAAGTCTGTGGTAGGTATTTAATGTCAGCAGATGCATCTGCCTCAAATCCGATTGTTGTCGGTTTTTATGGCACGCATCAAAGGGTTTCGGCGCTAACGCCCGGCTTCTGTCCACACGTCTGCCGACGTATCACTTTGATCAGAGTTGCGATTAAGAGTGCACGTGTGCTTTTTGTGGTTTTATTCTCATATTTACTTGGCGTATCATTCATAAAAACTATCTTTCTTAGCAACAAATGGTGATATTATCTAGAAGGTTTTCAAAATCGCTGCATGTCATTGGCACAAAATTACTAAATTCTCCAGATGGCTCCACACAAAGTTCTGCAACTTGTTATCCTTGCTATTTCTCAGAAAAAATCGTATTAAATACAAGTTTATAGGTTGATTTATGGCACATAATAAACAAAAACTACGGTAGTACAGCACACAATAATTACCTACATTGTTTGATTTAAAAGTCTTAAATCAAAATTTTCTGACCCAATCTACCTAGTCTCTTTTGCACTTACTTTGTTCTGTTTCTGTGTATACCCAGCATAACTAAAGAAAGAAATAGGTGCGGCAGCTATGGTCTCAATATCCATTTTTTGCGATTTGCGTCTGTCCAAAATGAACATAGACTGATCGACCTACAGACGTGGACAGCTCGTGGAAAATCATCTGCTGATGCATCTGCAGAGTCCGCGGCATATGTCTACGTGTAGTGGAGCCTTTACCAGAGGCCCTACCATGATCTCTTAGCGCGATGCAACTTCGATTGTCAAAGTGAGACAGCGCTATAGTCAGTCTATAGCGGCTTCTCTCTTCAACAGGCGAACTTGAATCGCAAAGAGAGGTAATGGTACTTTCCAGGTGGTGTCAAAGTTTAGATTTATATGAACATAATATGGCTGGGCCAATTCTCTTCAAGATATGAGGAAAACTTGTGCCCAGTTATTAAATTATATGACAAAAGCCTTGAAATAAAAGTAGGGCTATCGATAAATCTGTTCTTGTGTGTGAAAGTAATAGTAATTGCTAAACCAGTAGACAATGTTACAAATATGAGAAAAACTAAGACGCAGTTACTAAATTATATGACAGAAACCTCGAAATAGATATTCTCCTTTATACGACTCAACAAAGCCTTTTCCTTGTATTCAATCTCCAACTTGGAATCCCATAAGTTTAATAATGCATACCGCACGACAGCCATGAAAATATGGCTCCATATTTCAGTTACTTGATCTAACCGCAGTCTCTATATTACAAGGGACCTGCATTGATTTAAGGCATGTTCTGAGTCAGAGGGTAAAGGAAAAACATGGTTATTTTACGCTTGAGTTGTAAAATAAGGATGTGTTTACGAGGCGATATGGGAAATTGAACTTTAAAGGCTTACGGATAGTACCGGATGAGTTGTAGTTATTCGTAATACTTCTATAAAGGCGGGAATGGTTTGGGTAACGTGATTGGACGTTAGCCCGAGGAAATGAGTTCGCTGACGGTTCGTCGGTTCAATTCTGAATGATACAAGAGTGCGAATGCTTCGTAATGTGAACACTTCCGGTGAACGTGTTATCTACGTGATTGTACGTGTCAAGTGATGAAAATAAAAAAGGTTCCTTTTTTTTTGACGACAGCTTGGTGCAACGGTAGCGATCCTGCCTTTCGCATCGATGGTGCTGGGTTCGAGTCCCGGAAGAGGCAAATGTTGGTGTGTTGAATTCGAGCATTTGTGTCTGATTCATGGGTATTTATATGTAAATCTATAAAGATTACACATCTATGTATCATATATGTATGTCTATCAGTTACCTGTCCATAACACAAGCTTTATAGTGCTTACTTTGGGCTAGGCTAATTGGTGTGAAGGTAAGAAATACTACTATTAATATTTTTCACGCTGTGGTCCATAAAAAAAATACAGTGACCATCTGTTGTTTTAACATGCTACATGAATGGGAGATCAGAAACATATTTACGTAGTTTTACTTTTTTTTCTTAAGAATATTAACGATACGTTTTACAAATTACCAAAATAATAATTGGTTCTAATTGCTCTTTATTTCTTTTACCGTCTCTTGGATACCATTCTGTTATTATTTTGGTCCATTTCTCTAACCTTTCTCTTAACATACGTCCAGTCCTTCGCCATTATAGTGCTCGATATACATAGTGTACCTATTTGAATTGAATTCTCTTTTTAATTCTGTTAATTTTGAAATTTACTAATCATTATTGAATTTTATTGAAGTTATACTTCTTTAGGCGCTTTATGAAAAAATGATAAGAGTAAAATTTTAAGATGCTCGTGCATCACTGTGACACAAAAGTAACAGGTTGAAGTTGCCCGCAAAAGCGACATGGAATAAACCAGTAGGATGAAGTTGGCCGCTAATTGTCCCAAGGTAGTTACTCAAATATTTATGAAAGTGTGTGTGTTTGTGTGTGTTTTTAAATTATATAAATGGTGGTTAATAATAATTTATAAAATACAATAATAACAATTTTATATATTATAATAACATTATATCAATTTTATTTAAAAGTGGTTTTTATATTATAAACTTTTTTAAGTGCGTTTATTGATTTGAGGTCATGACATCGGTATGTATATTTTTCATTTGTTTATAATATGAATTATTCATTTAATTTAATGATGCTAAAGAAGTATAACTTCTCACGCACGTACATAAATACACGCGCCCATATTTTTTTGAGTATTACGCTCCGCTCCAATATATGGTGTTCGCGAAGCTTTATTCTTAGCGACTGCATCGACCTAACATAATAATATATTTTTAGTATTCCAGAATATTTTCAAGGAACCGTGTCACTGAATATCTTTCCCTGTTATGTTTTGAAAAATAACACATTATGAAAGTGAACTTAAACATCGTTGTGAGCAGAAAACGAGGTCTGCACAAGTGCACCGCTAAGTGCTGTTTCCCTCGCTTAATGGCAAAATGTAGAGAACTTATACTTAACATATACTTATATTTAGAAAGGTAATGTCTAAAGATGGGTAACTCAGGAGTGATAGATAAAAAAAGTATGAATCACTCCGTTTACATCTATGAATCTTTGTATCCGTTCACGTCCGAATGTATCAGTGTATCTTTATAATCATAACTCACTCACGGCGTCGTTTTCTATCTGTGTTGCATTCGCATCGCATAGCTTGTTTGATGTTGGCTGCCTTGGCGGCCGGCTAAGTTAATTTAGTTAAACGTGAACTACTAAATCGGAAAGATACCTAATATTAATAACATAACAACCGTATCTATTTTAAACTAGTTATTGCCCGCGACTTCGTTGGCGCGATCAATTTATGATAAAAAATTTGCCTATCAGTTGCCCCGTGTTATAATCTATCCCTGTACCAAATTTCATGTCAATCCGTTAGGCAGTTTTTTAGTTAAATCCGGACATACAAAAATACAGTACAGATCGGGCATTTCTAGACTTATTATTAGTAAAGGTTACTGTTATTATAATAACCAAGCAAGAAGCAAAGTGAAAAATCGTTCTAGCTAAGTATTTATATCCAATCCATATCTCTCACTGATATGATACACAGATACATTGGATTGAGTTGGTTGAGACAAACGAGTAAGAGCCACGCTGTGCAATGTGGTGCGTGAACTACGTGAGCTACTGATACGTAGGGATACAAAGATACAAAAGAGTGATTCATATCCCAGTGATCGAAAGATACATATCAATCTTTTCTTTTGAATGACACATTTCGCCCATGTTTAGTAATGTCATTTTAGACCTTAGGCATATTTCGTCTACCGTTCTATGCTTTGGTAACAATCATGCCTCTCGCAACGACGGTCCTGGATTCAAATTTCGGAAGGGGCCAATGTTTGTGTGATTTATACGAGTATTTGTACCTGAGTCATGGCTCATATACATAGACGGAGGTAGCCAGCTTACCCGTTTTTATAGGATAAATTTCGCACAGTGTGCATCAGAATTGCACAGCCTTGTTCCGCCGTCCCCATTTGTTCATCAGACAACCAGGCATACAAATAGGCACCACCGTTATATGGTTGATGTAACAAAGAATCGCATTGAGCGTTTTGGTTCTAGTTTTGTGTTCCGTACCGCTAAAGGGTGGAACTCTTTGCCTCAGTTGTGTTTCCAAAAATACAATTTAGGGGTCTTCAAGTTACGAGTGAATCGTACGAGTGAATCGAAGGTATT
Source organism: Calamotropha paludella (assembly GCA_927399485.1). NCBI lineage: Eukaryota > Metazoa > Arthropoda > Insecta > Lepidoptera > Crambidae > Calamotropha > Calamotropha paludella. The sequence goes on from OV656812.1 coordinate 26,139,294, forward strand.
TTCTAGGCAAGCGTGTCCAGTGACGTATTGGTAAAATAAGAAGTAGGGGAACGCATAGTGGGAGCAAGAAAAGTCCTATTTTCATTTAAGTTTTTATTTTTTTCTTATTCTTACTATACAAAATATTAACGAACACAAAAAAGAAATTAAAAAAAAAGATGAAAATCAGAAAGATATTAATATTGTGTAGTACAGTTATGTAGTACAGTACAATATTGTGTATACAAGTACTACAAAAACTCCCAAATAGGATCACACACATTTTTATCATTTGCCCCTGCTCTTTTAGTTTGCTGGTTAGTAGCGGATCGATGAGAACGCAATTACGTAGATTATTGGATTCCAAAATTGAGAACATGATCAATTAAAATGCGTGATTTTCTTTCCGTTACAATTAAATTCATGCTGCTAAAACCAAGCTCGCATTCTGAAGAACTGCAGGCTATAATTTTAGAATATTTTTTTAAAGTTTCCAAGTCGTCTGAAATGTTACAACCACAACAAGCCAAGTAATCTCTAAAGGCATTTAATGTTTTCCCCAAAGGTAAATTAAAGTGTTGGCAGAGAGATTCTACTTCCTTTTCTCCAAATTCCAAATTAAATTCAGGTGGCCATTTGGTTGGTTCAAGAATTCGCAATTCTTTAACAATGTCGGAACTGTCGGAAGTCAAAATTACGTCTGAATCTGAAAAATTGCTGATGTGGTGTTTAGCCTATTCCTCATATTATTTATAATACTAATTGGGAATTGATTTCTGTGAATTAATTTTGCCATTTTATTATCTGTTAACGTAATTGAAGATGTGGTCACTAACAATAAATTGGATGGGTTACAGTTTCTTATTATGAATTATGATATAGAGATAACAAAAACTAAAAGTATTTATCATAATAATTAAAGATTATTGTTATTTTTATAAAATAAATTCGGCAAAAATAGTAATTAGGTCATGTGACAGTAAACACCAATCAGAAATAGTTACGTCACGCCGTGCAAAACATCACTGTTGTGGTTGACGTTTTCATAGATTTTTCATTGTCACTTTGATACAATTTAATTTTACAGTTTGTTCTTAGACGACAAAATGGTGCAACGGCAGCGATCCTGCCAAATGTTTGTGTGATGAATACATGCATTTTTATAAATGTTAAATATCTACATATGTATTATACACGCATGTCTATCCATTACCCTTTTAGATACTACTTAAACACAAGCCTTACAGTCGTTACTATGGGCTTGGCTAATTGGTGTGAATTTATTTATTTCAAAAAATACATGCAGGCTTACAGACTAGTAGATCCAAATAGTAGTTTATCTACTCTAATACTATAATACAAAGATTCTAAAACTGAAAACAAAATGCTTATGACAAACATCACGTACAGGCCAAAAATAATAAAAAAAAAGTTTCATTACGATACAGGTCTTGTATGGACACCTGTAACATAATATAACTTTTTTATCATAACGATACACCTATACAACCTCCATCTGGACCAAGGAGGTTGAACCTCTACTTTAAAAAGGTTTCAATGAACGAGTCCGTGACGACGCAACACGCATGCGCAATCGATATTTGCAACTTGGCGCCAACATTTGACATTTAAAAATTTGTTGTTATATTCAGCGTTTTATTTGCAATATTGTTTTACATATTATAGTATGAGAGTAGATAAAGTAGTGTATGACACTGTACATAACTTGGTCTTATAACACTCGTGTGATGCTATAAAAAATCTCGCCTACGGCTCGTTTTTTTAAAACACACTCATGTTATAAGAACCCTTATTATGCAACAGTATCATAAACTACTATTATGATACTGTTGCATAATAAGGGTTCTTATAACACGAGTGTGTTTTAAAAAAACGAGCCGTAGGCGAGTTTTTTTATAGTATCACACGAGTGTTATAAGACCAAGTTATGTATAGTGTCATACACTACTTTATCTACTTTCATACTATAATACGTAAAACAATATTGCAAATAAAACGCTGAATATAACAACAAATTTTTAAATGTCAAATGTTGGCGCCAAGGTGCAAATATCGATTGCGCATGCGTGTTGCGTCGTCACGGACTCGTTCATTGAAACCTTTTTAAAGTAGAGGTTCAACCTCCTTGGTCCAGATGGAGGTTGTATAGGTGTATCGTTATGATAAAAAAGTTATATTATGTTACAGGTGTCCATACAAGACCTGTATCGTAATGAAACTTTTTTTTTATTATTTTTGGCCTGTACGTAATGTTTGTCATAAGCATTTTGTTTTCAGTTTTAGAATCTTTGTATTATAGTATTAGAGTAGATAAAATATATTATGATTATAGTTATTTAATGAAAGCAAACATAATATAGCCATGGAAACGGGATTTACCAAAGCAAAAGTAATTATTATACCAAAATTGACGCCGTTATCGTTAGTAGATTTTTCTTGGAAACCGCGACTTTTGTTCCGCAATGTTAAAACTTTACACAAGTAGTAAGTATACACAAGTATAGAATATTTATTATAAACTTAGCAGTTTGTCAGTTTAGTGTAATCACTTATTGCCTTGTACCTATAATTTTTTTTGTTTTGACATATTTATAGCTTAAACACACAAAAAATACTTACATCAAAATGATTTTTACAAAAAGACCTTCCTGTATTTGTTGATAAACAATGAATACCATCCGCAATTGTGGATTGTTTGTAACATATATAAATAATTTGTTTGATGTTTTTGCTTGTGCTTTACCACTGGGGCACTATACAGTACTTGTAATAAGAGGGATTTATTGTTAATAAAATAACTCTAACAATCGTCGTACAGAGTAGGTATTGTTTGATTTGCACGGCGTGACGTCATTCAAGACGCCATGACAGTCTTGAGCGTTTTCAAGGGAAATTTAAATTGGTCTTTTAAAATGCAAAATACATATTGATAGTGTTCGATTTAAATGTTTTTCAAATTCGCCAATTTAAAATAGAATTTTCATTTGTAATTAAAAAAAAAACTACTAAAAAAGTACTGGAACGCGTTCCGGTTCTGAAAGAAGGTAAGGGAACGTCGTTCCACCGCGTTCCCCTCCCAATACACCACTGTCACATCCTAGATCGTATCGACGCTTATCATCAGACGAGATAGCGGTCAAGCGCTAATCTATTTATTATAACAAAAAAAAAATAAGTTTTTTATTATGCATGGGATCGCTTTTGATCCCAAACAAGCTCGAGGTTAAGACAGGATTCACGATGGAGCGAGCTCACCCAAAAGATGTCTATTCACCGTAGCTTTGAAAACGGACGGGTTATAAGTACTCGGAGATGTCTATTTTTCCGAGACAGGGAGCGAGTTAACGTTTCTATAAATGTTTAATAACTATGTATCATACATGTATGTCTGTCTATTAAATATATACTCTAAGAACATAAATATGTTGTTTGTGTGTTTGTCTGTCCGCTCTTTTTCCCGCTCTTTTTTCATTGTATACGCGTTACCATAGCAACGCGTTACCCAGCTAGTCATTACAAATTTCTTGACCTTTCACCATGGCGAATGTACATCAACCAAGGCATTTTTACATAAGAGTTCATACTTATAGGACCCCTATCTCGGAATTAAATTGTTTAATATCGGAAAGAGTAAACTATATTAAATATCTTGGTATTCAACTAGGTTACTTTATCACGGAAGGAGCTAATCGAACTGCTTTCAACTCGCACAAGGAAACTGATATGAGTTTTAATAAGCCTTAAAGATGTCTTGAGGCCACAATTGCTGAAGCGTATCTATTCCATTTACCATGATCTTGACAACTTCTTCATCTCTCACCAGCCTTTTCATACAAAGGTACTTTTACTTGGCCTTTTTTCAGGACATCCTCTTGGTACAACCAATACTAAATAATTGCAAAAGCGTCTCTAGCTCACGTAGAGCCCAAGCAAAGTAGAGTGCAATCATTACCCAAGCGCCCTCTAATAAGCGCGTGATCAAAATAGATCTCGGCGCCACCGTAGGTAAAGATGCCTATGAGTTATTGCATATCCGCGCTGGGGTGGCACACAAATCCGAAAAGATATGAAATCTGATTAGAGCGTGCTCCACGGTCTTTTCTAAAAGTGATGACGAATAGACCTTTTCGGTATTCTACAGAGTAGATATTTATGACTCCAGAAATGTACGTTCTCAACGCACGGTTTGTGTAACAATAACTCATTATTTCGCCTTCTTAAGAAGACACCTATATTTTTAGCACCAAACTTATATAATAAGCTCAATTAATAACCGTGGGCGATAATAGGCTTATAATGATGATGAATGTATGACTCGACCTGATGTTTTGACTCTTTTACTGAAGCCGTCATCACAGGATAACTATGGTTATGGTCATAGTGCATGTTCTACCACCTTTCAATATTTAAATCCCGCACCTTCCTAACCGCTAAATACACAAATAAAATTGTTTGTTATATTTTTAACTATATTTATTTATTTCATTATATCTACAATTACTGTAAACTACTGAGTCTACCACCAGTTTGGAAAATGAGAAACACTTCCGAGAATAAGTGGCGAAAGAATCTCGGGCAGGGGCACCGACCTTCATCTTACATTTTTTTTTAAGAGTTAACTGCGTCGATAGTTCAAGCAGTGTGTGTCTGAAGATATTATGAGATCCCAAGCAGGTGGAACGCTCCAACCTTTATCTCTATTGAAATAAGGATGTTTCCTGATCTCAAGGTCTACGAACAAATCTTTGTTCTCGTTCGACGCCATCAGCCCTTCCCCTGTGTTGACACACTTTTCTTCTTTGGATATATATGCCCCTCTTGAATCCATAAATTGTAATAAAATTTATGATACTACAGGTGTATCAGAATAATTTACCAACATTTGCGCTTGGCGAATGTCCTTCGCCGATTCTCGTCTATAAATCATGCATTTAAGGTACCGAGCCCGAAGACGCCTTTTCAGCAAAATGAACCGTTAATAATCTGTAGCTGCGAAAACATACGGGAAGAAGTTGGGATCACAATAAAGATACTTTACGTTTTAAATTAACAATGCAAATTTTACTAAAGAGGTTTCCCAAAACCCGTAGGATCTTTTGCAATCCTCCTTAAATTTTCATTGTGCAATGTTTTTGTTTATGTGTAGTATGTTGCTCTACAATAAAGTACTTGACTCTATGAAAACAATAGAGGAAATTAATTTTTAACAAAATAGCTAATTTAAAAGTGTTTCTTTATCCTGCTTACGCACACACTTGCAGGACACAGTCCACTTATATATTATCGTCTGTATTTAAAATAAGACCTTAATTAGCTGTATGCAGCGCCAGGTGAATTTATGTTATTAGTTTATAAGTGTTGTGATCGTTGTACATACATCAATTTTAAGGACAGTAATAGAAAATATCGACATATCCACGCGTACTATCGTATACTATCTACATATTCGGACAACGTGCGGGGCCATTGCAATGGTCTCGTATCCGATATCATATTTTTTATATTTTATTTCATAATGTTCGTGAATAAGTATGTTCTAGGCAAGCGCATCACATCCTAGATCGCATCAACGTTTACCATCAGGCAAGATAGTGGTCAAGCTCCTCCTTATTTACAATTAAAATAAAATACTTCAAAGCTTGTAACTAGTAATTTCTTTATAATTAAATTGAGTTAAATAAAAATTGCTTTTTTGGCTTCTGAACTAACTAAACAAAATCAGCAACATGTGCGGGGTAATCCCCGCTCGCCGACACCGCGCCCTGCCGGCGCCACGGAACTTGACCTCGCGACAAGTGAATTCTCCTATGCCGGAAATCGAAAAAATTGACGTATGCTTGAGGAATAGTGTCAAAACATTGTTTAACGTAACTTGAAACGACGTAAATCGAAACGACGTAAGTCGAGGACCGCCTGTATATTATTTCTGTTTACACTTTCATGTATTTTATTGGTAGTACTAAATACAGAAAAGCTCTTACTAAAATAATGACTCAGAGAGCATCCGTGCCTTGTGATAAATCGGACCATGCGCCCGTTTTCATTCGTAAACCAATTAGGCTTAGGGAATTAAATTAAAAGCTTCCCACCTTTATGGTTCGGTGATATATGTTTACAAGTACTGTACTATATGTTAACAAAATATAAAAATTACAATAGTGTTTCTTCTTTATCGAATGCTCGATACTTGTAAAAGTATTACGTTCGATGTTATAAGTAGTCTTATGTGGAACTTAAAGAGATGGCGCTGACATCAGCATAAGAAATACTTGGAAAAATTCGAAGGGTCTGTCAGTCTCGGTGGAATTGGAAGAGCACTCGCCCGGATAGCTACAGTTTTAGTTATCGCCACATAGTTTCAGACCATCTGAGTTATTTTTATAATTTTTATATATTTTATGAATTTTAAATGCTATCTTATAAGATAAATTATTAAAATAAACGGAAATTCCCGCTTGAGAATTCACTTGTGACCCGAGGCGATACTTTCTATTATAATAATCTGATCTGAGTGATGTTAAATTTTTTCTAGGTAATATTTCTTTGGACAACTTATGCTTAAGTAATTTATATATAATAAATTTCGATGTCACAATTAAATATTATCATTATTATATTATGTTATTTATATGTGGCCTTACCAATGTCAGTTCAGCTTAGTGATTTAAAGAGCTATGCTTAATTTTGTTTCTCTTGCAGATATTCTCATTACGACACATGAGAGAAGTAAACTACAAGTTTTAAAATAATAAACATCATATTAAAGTTTTAGAATAATCAACATAGATAAGTATTTTTAACAAAATTAACAAACTAGAAATCCGTGGGTAATGAGTTTAGAAATAATAATTTTGGTAAGCGTTTGGACAACATTTGGTTTTTAAAAAGACTAAGTCATGGTTAACTTCAAAAATAGTCCTTTCAAAAATAGTTTCATTCATGAGATGCAAACGTATGTCGGTAAAATAGTAAACGCCATCTTGTGAAAGTTTCATTAGGTAAATGAACTAAACTCCTTAGAAAACACAAAGGGATGCAAACACAGACGTACACATAGCGTTAATCTAATTATATTATGTTTTTCATGTTATAATTTATTTATTAATTTAATCTTTCTTACATATAAATATAGTAGTTAGCATTAGCTTAAATCTAAAATCTAAGATCACAGTGGTTTGTGTGTTTGTCTGTCCGCTCCTTTACCCGCTCTTTTTCCATTGTATCAATAACGTTACCATAGCAGCACGTTAACCTCAAGTAGTTCGTCTACCGGACGCTAGATGGCGCTAACGGAAAAATATTTAATAATAGAAAACATTTAAAGAATTTTGTCCACCCGTGCGAAGCCGGGACGGGCCGCTAGTAACAATAAATATGATATGAAAAAACTCATTTTAAAGTACTTTATAAATAATGACATCACTCCCTTTTCCCGCAGGGGTAGACAGAGATCACAGATTTCCACTTACCACGATCCTGACATACATCTCTCGCTTCTTCAACTCTCATCAGACCTTTCATACAAGCTCGTCGGTTAAGGGTACTGTTGACCTGGCCATTTTCAGGACATATTCTATTTGGTCCCTGAAAGTTTGCCCTGGTTTACCTTCACCGACTAGCCCATGCACATTTGCATCATATATTAGTCTTGTCAATCACTTTACATGTCGAAACTATCGCTATTCATGGTCGATATACCTATTAAATTGGTTTGTCTTGTCAAATGTTGTCAATATTGTACTGACCCAGTGAATTTAAAAAACTTTTTGCCACCAGTGAACATTTCTGCATCTATCATTAAAAATACACTCATGAATAGAGGCGGTATTACCACATCGGTGAATATGTAAATGCCTAGAATGCTTGGAGTTTATAGCCTGGTTTCTATTTTTTTTGTTGAACAGTATTTTCGTACAAATTTATTAGCTGTAGCTTGGGTTATAGGGTTGATGGTTGAAATTTAATCACGGGTTTAACTTCACTACAGACGGCTTTCTCGATTTTCTTGGACATTCGTAACATATTTGCATACAGACAGCTTATATACAACTGAACATCTTAGATCTAGCCCGGCGGCTACTCTTGTCAAAGGCTCCGTACGGCTCAAGTGGGTATTACTTACTGGGTGACCGTCTTATAATGATTTATGTTCTTTCATTTTAGACATTTAGTTTTGGTTCTTATCTAAAGAAAGAACAATATCATTCTTTCCTTTTTTGTCATTTTAAAGTAAGAGTAGCTGTGTATCTTTTAATTGATTTTGTGACTCGTTAATTCTTGTTTTAAGTGAAAACTTCTTCAGCATCGTTGTGATTTGAAAGTCGATGAAACGAAAAGCGACAGTAAAAAGACATACATATAAATTCATAAGATTTAACGTAGGAGAAAATGAGATAGGAAGTATTATGTGCGTGTGTGTTGTTGTGTGTTTGTGTGCACAAGCGTAGTACAAAGCTTGAGAGAAGGCATTTTGTATACGTGTAGGTATTATTTTTGAAGGTTTCACTTTTTATATTTAATCCTCATGTTTCGACTCCATTATCACATGATTTAAATAAATAATATGTATAAATATTGCAATATAATTTATTTTTGCTGAAATTTACAAAAATATATATAAGACAACATCACAAATATTGTCGTGAACCCAAATGAAGTAGCTCAAGCACTTGTGTTGTGATTCAGAAACAACGGCAGTAGCACTACACCCAGAGCCCAGCTAATATAGAAAACAATCAGGACCTTGGAATGACCGTTACCGTTCGCCACGGATATTTGAACTTAAAGACTATTGTATTAAATAGTATTATTCTATGATAAGTTAGTTGCCGTTATTCTGTAAGGTCAGAATATTCAGTGCAACAGAATTTTTGAATTTCTTTATCGTTCCAACTACCATTGATATAATAATAATGTGCTTAAGAGCTGCATTTGCTCATACCGCCAACTCCTTTTTTCCATCGAACATCCAGACGCACTGCAGGCTACCACTCTTTCTTGGTTGCTATTCCTACCTGTCCCACCAAGCGCTTTTCAATATCCTTCATAATGCGCACAGCAAAGGAGTGGAATTCATTTGCTGCGTCTGTATTTCCGAGAACTTATAACCCGTCCATTTTCAAAGCCAGGGTGAATAGGCACCTTCTGGGTAAGCTCGTTCCATCATCTTGGCCCCGGGCTTTATTGGGATGAAGAGCTAACCTATCCTAAATAAAAAAATGTAATATCATATTTCTTACATTCACACCAATTAGCCTATCCCAAAGTAAGCAACGGTAAGGCTTGTTTTATGGATATTGGGATAAGGGATAGACATACATACATATATAATACATAAATATTTAAAATTTACAGAAATATATATAAAAACCCACGACCCAGATGCAAATACTTGTATTTACTACACAATCATTTTCCCATTCCAGGACCCTTGTTGCGAAAGGCAGGATCGCTGGCGTTGCACCTAACGATGCCATTGAGCTGCGCACATCCGGACACAGCTGAAAAGAGGGAGAAAATTATCTCACCGTATGTTTTCACCGGATCACAGTAAGGCGATACAAAAATGATTGATGATCAGACTTAGGAGGCAATCAACAAGCCTAAACAATTTGTTTTAATAGCCTACAGTTTTCCCTTTTGAGTCTTATGATTAAAGTAATTAATGAAGTTAAAAAATATAGAAAATTACATAATTGTTCTGTGAACTGTATCCAATCACGTACTGTTTAGGCTTTGATAAACATGGTTGTATTTTAACAGCGATAGTTTCAATATTAACTTCGAATAAGCATTTTGAAATGTGTTATTATGGGAAACAAACCTCCATTTTAATTTTATTATATTAGTAATCGATAAAGAAGAAACAGCTATATTATATACTGCTGACCCAGCCACGCGTTGCTGTGTTATAAATTAAAATAAAACCTATCCTATCTTTTAAGTTAGATCAAATAACAGATAGTTACGAAGTTTAATCAAAATTGGTTAAATAGTTTAGGAGTCCATCGCGGACAAACAACATGACACGTAATTTATATATATTAAGATTTTTTGCAACGGCAGCGATCCTACCTTTCGCACCAGAGCGGTCCTGAATTCCATTCTCGGAAGGTGCAAATGCTTGTGTGATGAATACGAGCATTGGCACCCGAGTCATGGGTATTTATATATATTTCTATGAATATTACGTATTTATCATATATGTATGCCTATCCGTTACCTTAGTATGCTTAACACAAGCCTTACAGTGCTTACTTTGGGTTAGGGTAATTAAAAAATAGTTATTTGTTATGCAAGGCTGGAAAGTTAAGTTTTGGTCGCGAGATACCTCTATTGAATCCAAAGCGTAGCGAGGCTTACAAAGGTACGAGACGCTAAAACTTTGCTGCTGAGCGAAACACAAAGTTTTCTACTGCGAGGCAAATTTTTGCGTGCAATAAAAACAGCTTAATAAGATGGTTAATTGTTTTTTTTAATTATGAGTTTAAAGTGTGATTGCTACAATTAGTAATGTTAAATGTAATATTGTTTATTTTTTTTTATAAATGTAAATTGACTAAGAATACGTAGTATGTTTTGCTTTGTACACTTTGACTGTTCTTTTTCGGATGCGATCCTAAATCGAATCACAATATTACAAAATTTCACCCACCATACTTTTGAAATTATTATAACTTAACAAATAGTATATTCTAAATATTATTTATTCTTTTGATTTTATCATTTAACACGTTACGACGCGGTACTTCAGTCCACTATGACACTAACAATCTTCATACAAATGTTTTGGCTATGTGCAAAGTGGGTGGTGGGGACCGTCAAATCGATCGCAGCGCGCGATGTGACAGAAATGTGAAATAACTCTGGACTGTCATGTATCAAATTGCAATATTTTCATACAATTTCATACTAACGCTATTAAGAATTTTTGAGAAAAAACGTTAAAATTCGCGATATGGGTCACAGTGTTATAAAGTGTAGAAACAGGCGGGAAAAGTTTTTCCCATTGTTGTTCGCTACTTGTTTTTGATAAACTTTCTTCTGTGTTGATATAATGTATCAAAGCAGCAATATGTTTGCACTTGCCACTTTGAATATAAACACTCTCGCACTTAACATTCGTAACGACACGTTCATCATTTATCTGGAATTAAAATTAACATTAAATTAATTAATATAAGTTGAGGTGCACTAACTCAAAAATACAATACTTAGTTCGTACACTTCCGCGCACATTACGCATTTGCATAAAACACTTTTTACGGATTTTGCACATATTTTTTATAATGGTTGTCATGTTCACAATATTTTAATCGAGCACGTTCCTAATTGTTAAAATTGTTTTATGCATATCAAATTGTTTTATTTTTACATTTTATTTAGTTATTAAATTCTCACTACGATTATATTGTATGTAACTGAGTAACAATGTGTGTAAATTACACACATTGCAAGACCTGATGATGAAGTTAGCTCTTTTTGCAAATAATAACAGTAAGATGGAGGTTGGTCCCCCTGCCCGAGTTTCTTTCGCCAGTTCTTCTCGGAAGGGCTCTCCCAATTTCCGAGTAGTATACAATGTAATCATAGTGAGAATTTAATAATTATTTTAAGGATTAAATATAAAATAAAATAAAATATGCGCAAAATCCGGAAAAAAGTGTTTTATTGAAATGTCAAAAATACAATTTCAATAAGTAGATATGAACTCACTTTAAATGATGTTTCGAAGGGATTATGTGTAACAGTAAAGACGTTTGTCTATCAGAGCTTATATTAAGTAGCTTTGTCCGTTGGTTCTAAGCTCTTCAACGTTTCTCACATGCTGTTCTAATACTATTTTTTCCTTTTTGCATAGTTTGAGGTTGGAAATATATATCATGTTCTAGCGATTCAAATCCCGTACGTATTATAACATACCATTTTTTTGTTAAGGTAGGAAAATCGGTTATTAATATGCACCAACTTTTTTAGATATTTTTATTTAATTTCGCTGAAAAACAATCCGGAAATCGTTATCAAACAATCCAGTTGCCATTATTTGACAGAACTCAAGTCCACAATAATTGTGGTCACTAGAGGCGCTGTCATCGCGCACACAGCGATTTTTCACAGTATTTTAGTGTACACGTGTTTTTGACACTAGGAACACAAGCCTCCTTTACCGAATGACAGTAAGACTGCTCTCTATGACACTCTAATGTAAAATCGACGGTTGTTGCCGTAGTAATTTTTAGATTAATTTTCGTGAAAACGGCGATATCCGTACTGTCATAATATGAATTCCACCTTTACTTTATATGCCGTTACCGCGGCGTAACGTGTTAAGAAACTAAAATTATTTAATAATACAAACACGGAGTATTATAGTATTCATTTAAATAAAAATAAAATGTAACTTATAAAGACTATAATGACGATTCGGAACGTACCATGTGTGTTTTTCTAGGAAAAGGAAGGTTTAATTTTAACACACTTTTCCATGCTAGCGGATAAATTCCACGCAGAAATTGAATGACAAACCAAACTTTTCCGAGCGTGTGAGGGGAAAAATATATTATATACTAGCTGACCCAGCCACGCGTTGCTGTGGCAGTAATATTATTTTTCTAAAATGAAAGATTTTTTCTAAAATAAAAGTAGCCTAAGTTACTCCTTATTACATCAGCTACCTGCCAAAGTCCCGTCAAAATCGGTCCAGCCATTTCAGAGATTAGCCGTAACAAACAAACAGACAGACAGACGGACAAAAATTTTAAAACATGTTATTTTGGTGTATTTACCGTATATATATTCATATGCATGTAGTAAAAAACGGTTATTTCAATATTACAAATAGACACTTCAATTTTATTTATATGTATAGATTTGACAATATTGTTTCTAATTAGCAGTGGAAACTGTTAAGGCATTTGCTCTATTTAAATATTTTGTATATATGTGATAAATAATGCTGTTTGTTTCCCAAACGTTAAATTAATAAATAAAAATAAAGAAACAATATTGTTATTATGGCAACGTAAAAATAACTGCGTAATATTTCCCCACACTGATTGGGTAAATTCGATAAAAGAGAGAAAAAATCGCTACGTTGTGTTACAAAATTGAGTTACCGGTTAATCTATAAGGGGCTGATGTTATGCGATCGCGGAAAATAATAATAATAATAAAGTAGTAAGCACTGTGCGGCTGTGTTATGGATACTAGGGAAACGGATAGACATACATATATGATACATAGATAGGTGATATTCATAGAAATATATATAATACTGCGAGCACTGCAGGCAAGCACCGCGGGCTACCACCCTTTGTTGGTTGCTATTCCTATCTGTCATACTAAGCGCTTCTCAACATTTTTCATAATGTGAACAGCAAAGGAGTAGAACTCCCTACCTGCGTCTGCACTTCCGAGTACTCATAACCCGTCCGTTTTCAAAGCCAAGGTGAAAAGGCACCTTCTGGGATAGCTCGTTTCACCGCGGATCCTGTCTTGGCCCCCGGGCTTGATTGGGTTCAAGAGCAAACCCATTCAAAATTATCATAAAATAACCATGACTCAGGTACTAATGGTAATTCATCACACAAACATCTGACCCTTCTGGGACTCGAACCCAGAAAGATCGATGCGAAAGGCAGAACCTCTACTGTTGCACCAAACAATTGTCAAAAAGGAGGAGAGTCCCACGTAACTGCGCTTCTCGCCCGGAGGCGCATTATACGCATTGTCCTTACTATTGTTATAATGCTGTGACGTATAGTGCACAATCATTTGTTTATAAAAACTAACGAAAAAGGAGCCGTGGTGATTGAACGGATTACATAGGTATAAAGTAGATGAAAGGAATAGAGCGCGCGTGGTGCCGCGAGTGAGTGAGACGGTTCGCGAATGTTGTTCGAATTTATGTCGACTGGACGCGGTGATTCCGGAACATTCTGCGTGGCCATTTGGGTTTCATCCTCACCACTGTGGTGGTGTGGGAATTGCGGGTTTTTTTTTTGCTTTTTCCCAAGCCTTTTCTCGCGGGGGTGCATCCCCACGGTTATTTGGTGCTACTGGACAGCGGCCTTCGTGACGACGATTTGGACTGCTCACTCGTACTGTACTTCACTCCTTAAGAACGAATGTTTTTGTACAGGCATAGAAAACAATAAAAAAACCTTCAAAACAAAAGTTAAAGGTGTGCACGATAGGTTGCGCAAAAAAACGTAACGCTGTCATTCGATCACTCAATTTTACTCTTCATGTATTTTCATACCGGGCGCATTATATAAAAATCAATTCTTAAGGAGTAAACTCCAAAAAGTAAAAACGGATCCCTTATAGGGTCATATCGTTGTCCGTATGTATGTCAATACCATTTTTATGAGAAACATGATTTAGGTATTAAGTTGAAATTGATATCAAATACTATGGTCTACAATCCCAAGGGCTCCAAGGAGCAAAGAAAAAATCAAACTTCTGAGTCAAAGCAATCAAAAGATATGGCCGTTCATAACCCGTTTATCCTCATATTTTGACACTCGCAAGGGAATCAAAACTTAAAGGGTAGTAACCATTGACCTAGAATAATAAAAAAATAAAAAGAAATATCATGTCACACAAGACAAGGAAAAAATCCGGAAACCGTAAATTTATAACAACATCACATACAAAATATTATTTTGTGATGTCATCCGTTTTCTGAAGAACGCGTGAAGGTATCAAGTAGAGCTAAACATCATATATATGATAAAATATTTTATTAGAAACCGCTGTACGTACAAACAAATGCCATGATATGGCCGTAAAAGGTTATGATAATTTATCCAGTAACTCAAAGAAACTACAATTGTCCCAATTTAGACGTAAACTCAAAACCTGGCTCATACAAAAATGCTTTTACAATTTGACTGAATATTTTAAAAGGAAGGATACTAAATAAATACTTTTATTTTAGATTAATATGACACTATAGTAATTTGACATTGTTAATATGGTAAAATTTATTAATTTGACGGCACGTCGCTAGCATTGGTGTCGTAATAGAGCAGCGCACTCTAGCGGAGCGTTGTAACTTGAGCTGCGGGACGGCCATCTTAGATAGTCAGTCTAACGATGGCCGCCGGCACTGCGCCACGTCTTCGACGAATCGCTAAATTCCCATATCATCCGTGATCATAATAATAAGATTTATAGTGTAACGACAATTCAATAGTGAATTCTAAGTGACTCTAAAGCTTTTTTATATTTGGATTTAATTAATATTTTGTTTTAATAAAACTAGTGTGAATCTGTATTATTTGTGATTTATTTGAAGTGATTCCGCCCACTCCCTGTAAAATATGACAGATAATTCTGATGAATGCCCTTCTGCGGCTATAAATTTATTGTATTGTAGGACTCTTATATTTATTAGTTATAATTATTTGCATAGCCAGCTGCGTGAATGTGTATTGCACTTTATAGTATTATCTTAATCTTAAATCGTCTTGCTAATCTACAATCTAAGATCACAGTGGTTTGCGTGTTTGTCTGTCCGCTCTTTTTCCATTGTATCAATAACGTTACCATAGCAACGCGTTAACCGCAAGTTGTTCGTCTACCGGACGCTAGATGGCGCTAATGGAAAAATATTTAATAATAGAAAAAAATTAAAGAATTTTGTCCACCCGTGCGAAGCCGGAACGGGCCGTTAGTTTTATAATCTAAGAACACATTTGTTGTTTGTGTGTTTGTCTGTCTGCTCTTTTTCTCGCTCTTTTTCCATTGTATACGCGTTACCATAGCAACGCGTTACCGGGTCAGCTAGTCTATAATCTAAGAACACAAATTTGTTGTTTGTGTGTTTGTCTGTCCGCTCTTTTCCCACTCTTTTTCCATTGTATCAATAACGTTACCATAGCAACGCGTTACCGGGTCAGCTAGTAAATTCTATTCTGATACTAGAAAAGATCGACTCGACTCACAAGTTACTCACTTTGCGAAACTCGGTATCACAACATTTGGATGTCCCGTCCACTGCTCTCCCAATTGGGCTATATAGCTTTATGAGCACTCATTGAAAAAAAATAATGGATCGCTTAGTCTTAAATGGTGTATAGTTTAATCCGTTGCAATCTGTTTATCTTTAATTGAAAAACAAACGGACTAGATAGCTTCAATAACAATATAAACTTAATTGAAACCAATTTCAATCGTCATTACCATTCGTAATTAACGAAGGTTAATTCATTTGAAGCATAGTAAACATAGTACCTATATCTTAATCAGTAGCGAAACTAAGCGTGTTTGTTAAAGTTAGAGTGTGAATTGAAAAAAAAAACTCAGTATTTATTCAAATTCAATTTATTGTAAGAATGAAATTTTCATAATAGTTAGTAACAATGGAAACTTAAAACTAGGTTAGAACATTTATATTCAAAATTATGACAAAAAATACTAATATAAAAATTACATAAATTAAAATCGATAGGCACCCTTAAATTATACTTGGTCTCACTGCAATAGCCTGCAATAAGGATATTATTGCGGCTGCGGCACACCCTGTTCATGAGAGAGGTTACTTTTCATTCATCGGCGTTTTTTTTTCTAGTCATTAGTCCGCGGCTTGGCAACCATGGCGGACTCGCTGTAGCGCCACGGCAGCCCCAACAGCATCCTGAATGCATTTTTATATTGCACACGCAAAGCGCTGTAGGCCTTCTGCGTGTAATTCACCCATAGGCCGCCAGAGTAAAACGATTGGCAGAATGCTTTAAACAGATTTATTTTAACGTGTTCTGAAGACAGACCAAACCTACTGGCGATCATATTACTTCTGTCTGCCAACGCCCTACGTCCGAGTTCAATGACTTGATCGCCTTTCAGGTCTTCTGTTAAAATGTGGCCCATGTCACAGTAAATACAGAACAGTAGGTTATCTAAGGCCGCCCGCCGAGTTATTAGCCTACTCTTGCGTTGATCCCCAGGGTTGTCACTTTTACTTTTAGTTAATATTTTCGAACAAGCAGCACTTGATCTAAATTTATGAAATAAAAAGCATATTATGATTGAATATTTTACCAGTTTATAAATTTAGTAAAAATAAAAAGCCTCTATTCACATAACATTTATTATATTAAGTTACAAATTTAATACCGAGAAAATTTTTCTCCGGTTTCTGCACGTCCGGAACGCTTTATTATTATTTCTTAATGTAAAGTAAATTCTCATTTACGATCGCGAGCGGTCATGTGACGTACGCGCATGCTCACAGTCGCGCGGCACAGCCCGTACTGCCGCCACCTTATTCCCCCATATCAGTGTTGCCAACCCGAATTTTAGAAAATTAGTAGATTATGTGCCAAATGTTGGTAGAAGTTGGTAGAATGTAAAATGCAAAATTGGTAGATCTACCACCTCAATTTAGAAGATTTTTCAAGATTAAAAATGCATGAACTGTTCTTAAAATGTTTATTTTTGGAAATTACACATATTTCTATTGAAAAACTTTAAAGGTTCTGCGCTAGGCTGCCGTTGTTTGCTATGAATCTTTTAGTACGCAACAATTCCTCTAGTCTCTGTGCAAATTCTATTTCTCTGGAAGATTTTCATATTATTAATTGCAGAAAACAGTCTCTCAACGTTGGCATGTGAAAGTGCAGAGTTCCTTCCTTCCTGCAAATTCCTTGTCATTCTCCCTGTTTGAGGAGCGAGGGTTGTTGGTGATAAAATGTTAAATGAGAACTAGGTAAAGTCAATGTTAAAAAAGTATAATGTTCTGTCACAACGTAACAACTGTGATAAAAAATGTTAACGAGTAAGTATACGCGACCCGTACTAGTCCGCGGAAATATACATACTAAAATTAAAACTATGTCATTCGATGCAAGCGCATCGAACTGACGTCACATGCTGTGTTTGGGACATACATATGTCTCAAACATCTTGCCAAGGGAAGCAATGACAAAGATTACTAATTCTAACTTTAAAATGTTATATACAACGTAAGAAAGATTAATCGATAAATAAAATGTATAACGTAACTTAATTCAAATTAAAAGTGTTCTTAAAAAAATACATGTCAAATGACAACATAAATGATAATTAATAAATAACTAAGTATATCATAATAATTAAAATAATAAACTTTAATTAATAGAGTCATTAGATTACTAAATTATATTTTATTCACTTAATGTTTGTTTTCTCACAACGAAAGGGGTTGTGGCCCTTTCTATATAACGTGGCACACTTTCACTTTGAACACTGTACACTACTCTATCACTATGTTCACTTATATTCACTGACACATCACTCGGTGGAACGGCAGAGCGCGCCGCGGGCCGCGGGCCAGCAGCGTCCAGGGCCGGCCGCGGCTCCAGCTCCAGCTTCAGCGGCGCGGGCGCTGCCGTGGCGCGCCAGCGACGGCGCACGCGACGGCACCCGTAGATCGAAGCCGCCACCACTGCCACCGCCACTATGCCGTATATTAGCGTGTAGTGGTGCAGATCATGAACAGAAATACTCGTAGTCTCCGATAAGGGTTTCTGTTGTTTTAGTATTTTTATCTGTTGTTCTAAATCTACGAACATGTGGCTCGAATCATTAGTATGATTTTCTGTTACTGCTTCGATTGTTAAGTTTATAATATGGTTTATGGGTGCTATGTTGAGGGTTTCAAAAGAATCTTTGGTTTCCATATTACTTTGTAACTTATTATGGGTGTATATAGTAAAGTTCTCTGTTTTTATTTCGCAGTTATTGTTAACGTTCACTATATTGGCTCCGCTCAGCTGATGGATTGTAACGCGATCCTCACAGAGAGAACGAACTTGACACTCGCCACAACAAAAATATAAATATTCATTTAATTTGTGTAGAGAAGTCCATTTATTTTGGCAAGGAGTTATTTTAGCTGAGCATTGATATTCTTTGTTATCTGCTCTTAAACACAGATCGTTGTCGGTTTTCATTTTGTAGATAGGTGTTTTTAATTGGCATAAGTAAGTCAAGGCGTCTCGAGGCAAACAGTGCTCCCACTCTGTTCTAGTTACCGGTAAGTAAGAGTCTTTATGTAAGTTAATGGCAACGTATTCTTCAATTGGAGTTATTTTTAACATTTTATTTCCAGTTTGATACGGGTACGGGAATAATGTTGTACAAATAGTAACTGTCTCTACTTATCAAGGGCATTTTCACTTCAAAAATAAGGTATTGTTTTGTGACTCTAGCCTTTATAGTGAGCAAATGATAATTTGCCATATCGGTTTAAATGTTATATATCGGTAGAGTCAGGTCCTTTGACAAGTAACCCGAAATAATGTTAAGTTCATGCTGCAAACTTCTAGGGTCCAATATATGAATATTCATTGTTCCCTTATATATGTTTGTGATAGTCTCTAACAGTGCATCTTGGACATTTTTCAGGTGAGTCAGGATATTATTCGCGGCCATGGCTAACATCGTAAAGTCCGATTTTTCTTCGTCAGCTGTTACTTGACGTACTAATGTATTTGCCGCCTTATCCAGTATAGATAAATGTTTCACCATCATATTATTTTGTTTTTGTATGTACTCCTTGGTTTGTTTTAATAGATTAAATTCTGTTTCTAACACTGAGGTCTGGTTTTTCCAAAGAAGTGCGAGGTGTTTTTCATTTTCACGTACGATTTGAATGTCTCGTTCATATTTTTGTGCAAACTGCTCATCGAGTACTCCGAATAGGCTATTCGCCAGATACCCGACACCGTTGATAAGACCTCTCCGCCGCCGCCGCCGGTGAGCGGCACGAGCTTTGAAATGGTTATTCAGCAAAACTTTATTATTACGCTCGAGTTCGTCATACAGGTGTTGTAGTTGTAATATGATTATTTTACATTGTGAGAATTGTTTTATTGACTCGCACATGCTATGTAAATATTTATAGTATCGAGTGTAGGTCATGGTACTATCCCAGTAAGGATTTAAATCATAATATGCAATTATCTTCCACTCGTCGCGAATCAGTTGCATTTCGGCTATTTTATCAAAATAAATCTTTTGATTTTCATTTAATTTTGTCGTATTGAAGGCGTGTACGGGAGAAATAAATATGGAAAATAAACATATAAACATGATGGCTGTGGTAACGAAGCTACGTGGACTTGCTTGGTTTGCGTTATGTTTTTTGTTTTATACATTCACGAGTATCGGCTGTTTGTTCGGCTTGTTTTTCTAATGGTAATACAGATAATTTTAGTATTGGTCTCTTGATAACGCCGTTTTTAGTTTTTAACGACACAACTTGTACAAGGCCGTCGCTTCCCGGGTGCACTTCTAGCACTCTTCCCATGGCCCATTTTCCAGGGGGGAGATTTTCTTCGTGAATTACGACTATATCTCCCTCTTTAATGTTATGATGTTCCTTCTGCCACTTGTTACGAGATGTGAGTTGACTCAAATATTCTGTTTTCCATCTTTTCCAAATATCTTGCATAATTTTTTGAGTTAAGTGCCAACGAGTACGAGCATCTTCTTTTGTTTCAATGATAGTAAGACCCGATCGCCCCGTCAAAAAGTGCGCCGGACTCAAAAAATCTAAGTCTTCTATGTTTTCAGTAAGAGCACATAATGGGCGCGAATTAAGACACGCCTCTACTTGAGATAAGATGGTAGCATACTCTTCGAAAGTAAGTTTCTGTTCACCTATTACGCGCCTTAGGTGATGCTTTAAGCTTCTCACAGCACGCTCCCAAAGCCCTCCTGCGCTCGGCCACGAGGGGGCATTAAAATGCCACTCGATGTTCATTTCCGTGATCTCGCGTAAGAAACTATCCTTAAATTCATTTTGTAAGTGCTGGTACTCTTCTTGAATAGCTCTGTTGGCACCAACAAAATTAGTGCCGTTATCGCTATACAGATGACGAGGGAGGCCGCGTCTTGCAGCCATTCTCCGTAGGGCGGCGATGAATGACGAACTCGACAAATCACTGACTAACTCGAGATGTATGGCCTTGGTGACCATACAGATGAAGATAGCTATGTAACCCTTTAATGTTCTAGCGCTTCTCCCTTTGTTGGCTTTGATGTCGACAAATCCTGTATAATCTACCCCGGTGTGATGGAAAGGGTGCGCCGGGTCACACCTGGCACTCGGTAAGTTTCCCATTAATTGTTTTTGCGTCCTTCCTTCTTGTTTCCGACACGTGATGCACTGTCTTAACTCTTTCTTTACAGAGTTGTTCCCACCGAGGATCCAATATTCTTACCTCAAAGTGGCAAGCGTAAGACGTGGACCACCGTGAAATGTTAGTTCATGAGCTTGAGTTATCAAAAGTGTAGCGAGACGAGTATTGTTAGGAATTATATTCGGATGTTTCATTTCCATGTTCAAGTTAGCGTGAGCTAATCTTCCTCCGACACGTAAGATTCCGTCTTGATCAACGAATGGATTTAAATTTAATAATTTCGATGTAGAAGGTAAATAATTTTGATCACGTAGTTTTATTATTTCTGATTCAAACGATTTAAATTGTACAAACTTAATAATTGTTAATTTTGCATTCCGTAACTCGTGTAAGGTGATATAGCTCGGTAATTGTTTACGTTTTGGTGTCAATGCCCGGAGTATCCATGCTAAAATACGCAATATTTTATAAAAGTTAGTATATTTTGTTAATAATATTTCTATGACGTGTTGATCTATATTTTTAGTTACAACTAAGCTTGTTTGACCCAATTTTTTCTCCTGATCTGTTACAAATGTTGTTGGTGACGACGATGGTTCGAATGTGAGCAGAAATTCGGGACCATTCCACCACAAATGTTGTTTTTGTAGTTGTGACGCATATAAACCTCTACTGGCGGGGTCAGCTGGGTTTTGATTTGTGCTTACGTAGCGCCATTGTTTTGCAGGCATAATCTCTGTTATTTGATTTACTCTATTCGCTACAAAGGGTTTCCATTTACTAGCCTCCCCTTGTAGCCAGCCCAATACAACTTTCGAATCCGTCCAACCATGTACATTTAATTCATACTGGTTTAATGTTTGTTTTATTTTTAAAATAAGTTTAGAAAGTAAGTGCGCTCCGCTTTGCTCTAACTTTGGAAGCGTAAGCTTCTTTTTCAAGGGCACTACTTTAGTTTTAGAAGCTACAATTGTAATTTTGTTATGCGGTTTTATTCGCGCGTAAACAACGCATGCATAAGCTTCAATGAATGCGTCACAAAATCCATGAAGCTCTATGACGTCATTCTTGTTACTACTTAACCATCTAGGTATTTTAAATGTTTTTATCAAATGTAATTCATTTTGTATTTTCATCCATTCCTTATAAATGTCGCTTGAAACTTCTTCATCCCACTTTGTGTCCGATTTCCATACTTTTTGAAATAAAATTTTCATTTTTGTAACTAGGGGTGCCAACCAGCCTAGTGGGTCAAATATCTTTTAGATTTGAGATAAGAGGATTCGTTTTGTGATTTTCTGATGCGTTGTTATTTCGTATTTAAATGTAAATGTGTCTGATTCGGGACTCCAGCATAATCCAAGTGTTTTCGGAGTGTTTTCACTTTTAAAATTAAAATCGATGTTGTTTTTATGTTCGTTGGTAATATTTTCCAATAGTTGAGGGTTATTGGAAGTCCATTTTCTCAATGAAAATCCACCAGAAAGGAGCAGCGAGTTAAGGTCTTGAATCAGCATCTTTCCTTCGGTAATTTCGTGAACCCCATGCACCACATCGTCCATGTAAAAACATTGTTCTACGACTTTCGAAGCCTCAGGGTAACTGTCACGTTCGTCAGTCGCTAGCTTTCTTAGGGTCATCATGGCCAGAAATGGAGCGGCCTTGGTGCCATACGTCACCGTAGTCAGTTCGAATGTTTGTATAGGTGTTTGTTGCGACGCCCTCCAAACTATCCTTTGTAATGGGGTGTCAGCTCGGTTTACAAGTATTTGCCGATACATTTTTTCGATGTCCGCAGTGAAAACGTATTTAAATTGGCGCCATCTTATTAACAAGGACTGCAGATCCTGCTGTAAGTTGGGTCCTGCATACATCAAATCATTGAGCGAATATCCTGTTGATGTTTTACTGGATGCGTTAAAAACCACCTGTATTTAGTTGTTGTAGATTCGGCGCGCTCTATGCCATGATGCGGTAAGTAACACTCAGGTGTCGCATTCCCGTTCATTGGTTTCATATGACGCAATTGTTCGTATTCGCTCATAAATGTTTTATAGGCCTGTGCTAATTTTGGTTGTTTTTCAAACTTATTTTCTTGGTTACGAAATTGAGCTAAAGCTTTTGTTTTAGATAAGCCAATTTTATGTTGGAAGTCGGGTTTCATCGGGAGTCGAACCTCGTACCTTCCGTTTTCGTGACGTAATGTGGTGTCTTGATAATATTGTACGCATTGAATTTCTTCAGATGAAAAGTCTTGCTCCTCTGGTATGTCTTCCACCTCCCAAAACCGTTGGATGTCCTCGATGTTAGATAATATGACGTTACACTGAAAAGTTTGCGCGTTGCCACATAACAACCATCCAAGTTGTGTCTGTTGGGCTGTTGGTTGTGTGACGTCATCACTCTTTATTATTCCGCTTAAAATTATATTAGAATAGTACTCAGCTCCTAAAAGCAGATCTACTGGCCGACTGACATAAAATTCTGGATCGGCCAAATTAATGTTTTGAATAACTTGCCAGGATGGTTTCGAGAATGTTTTATTTGGAAGACTTTTTACTAAATTATTCATAATGATAACTTCAGAATTAAATGTATAATCGTTATATAGCGAGGCACATGTTATATTTATCTTTCCCTTGCAATTTTTTTCCTGTTGACCTACGCCATAAATTACTCCTTTACATTTTTCTCTTTTGATTCCCAATAACTGTGCGGCATGCTCGGTTATAATCGAAATTTGAGAACCTTGATCAACTAAAGCTCGTAGTCTGTAATACGTTCCATTTGCTCCTAGAACTTTAAGTTGAGCTGTAGCTAATAATATTTCCGAGCAGTCGTCCCGAGCTAAATGTGACGTCATACTCATTGTGTTTTCTGAAGTTTTCGCAGGAATGGGAGCAGACAACAGCGGCTTTCTGTGGGTGCTTTTGTCCAGGGCTTCATGCATGATAGTATTATGCTGACCTGGGCATTTGCGACATGTTTTAGTTGAAGTACACGATTTTCCATTATGCGAAAATAAGCAGTTAATGCATATTCCGAGTTTATTCACCGTGCTCAATTTTTTGTCATTCGGCATTTGAAAAAACATTTTGCAATTATAGATACCGTGATCATTTTTGCATAGTGGGCATTTATAAGTCGACACATGGAATGTTCTTGCGCAATTATTATTCCCTTTCTGCGTAAAATTAAAAGTAGGTTTCTTGATGTTGTATGTTTTTTGATTAGCAAAATTTTCTGTTTTTCGGTGAAAAGATGTTTCTAAAGTAGTAAATTTACTTTCTAGGAAGTCGAGCAATTCTTGTAATATTGGCAGCTCGCGTATATTCTTTACTGAATCTATGTATTTAGAATAAGTTTCAGAGTCTAACTTTTGACACAAAATATGAACAAGAATAGGATCCCACGTTGATACGTCTATCCCTAGATTTCTTAAAGAGTTTAATGTTTCCTTTGTTACGTCGTGCATTCTTTTAATTTGAATGGTACTATTATGTTGAATGTTCGGCAGGTTAAATAAAATACTCATATGCGACGTGAATATAAACCTTTTGTTATCAAATCTATGACTGAGAATCTCCCAACAAGTACGATAATTTTCAGAAGTAATTGCCAAATGTTTTACAAGTCTCTCAGCTTCACCTTTTATTTTTGTTTTTAAAAACTGCAACTTTTGAGCGTTAGATAAATTGGGATTGTTGTGTATAACTTCTAAAAATAAATCCTTGAAAGAAACCCAGTCGTTGTAATTACCGCTAAATACCGGAATATCTAAGAGGGGTGTTGATTTTTCTCTGTGTTTTTCGGACCACATCTTCTTGTTTATCTCCTTTTGCAACGTTTGAAATTGATGTTCATACTTAGCATATTGCGACTCGTATGATAAATCCTTTCCATTTAGCTCAAGATCGATCTCCAAATGCAGGTTATCAATAGCAGACCATCGATTTTCTAAGCGTTTGAGTGAGTCTTCGAATTCCCACTTCTCCGTCATTTCCTCGAGTTGAATGTTAGCCACGGTCCTAGCAAATGCTCTAAAATTTGCCTCCTGTTTTCTTAATGACTCATCTAATCGACTAACACCCTGATTTTTTCTACTTCTTTCTACTGCAGTGGAAGGTTGCGTTTCTTGACGTGTTCCAGGTGTTTCTACCGACTTTTCTTCCGCCCCAGTCGCACTAGAGCTCGATAAGAGACGTTGATACCCCTCGTTAATTAATGTTTTAAAGACATTATAGTCTTCTCTCACCCTTTCATATATTTTTTCTACAAAATATGGTTCATTTTGACTCAACTCCATCAAAAGTTGATCATGATTAAATTGAAATTCATTCCATAGTTCTTCTAACTTATTCCAGCACCTTTTGAAATATTCCACATTACTTTTTCTTTCAGCCCCATCTTTACGAAAGTTTCTTAAGTTTTTAGATATTTCTTCAGCCAGCAAATGTTGAGACTCCACGGATACCATGATTGATGAGGTAAGAAGTTAAAAAAAAATATAGATAAAAAGACCTTACTTGTTTTCTCCGGTTACCGTGTTGTGCGTGTGTTGCGTGTCCTTTACCAAAACACGCAAGTCAATGTTGTATTTCGGTGTTTGTTGTTCACTTACAACCCTTCACTCACAAATTCACTTCAATAGTTCACTAGTTCAAACACTTCACGCTCCGATACGAAACGATACGACGCGCGTGAAGTCCAAGGTTCGAAGGACCAATGTTTGAGGAGCGAGGGTTGTTGGTGAAAAAAATGTTAAATGAGAACTAGGTAAAGTCAATGTTAAAAAAGTATAATGTTCTGTCACAACGTAACAACTGTTATAAAAAATGTTAACGAGTAAGTATACGCGACCCGTACTAGTCCGCGGAAATATACATACTAAAATTAAAACTATGTCATTCGATGCAAGCGCATCGAACTGACGTCACATATGTCATACAGTTTGGGACATACATATGTCTAAAACACTACCATAATTTCGAATATTTTTGGTCATAGTGCCTTTTTCTAGCTTTTCGTGGCGGAGTTCCTATCCTACATAGAACTCTGTACATCGCTTTCACTGCTGTCAGAATCCATTGTATATATAAATGCATGCAGCACAGAACAAACAGCAATCAGCACTGTTAATACGTAGTTATTTAGTTTTAACAACAAAACAACACAAAACAGGAGCAAAGATTAACCATTGATTCCGCAACAAACCAACCGGGAATAGGCCACAGAACAGTATAATAATGTCTATGGGCGCGAACCACGAGCTGTTGCTGACTTTTTTTTGTGGTTTATAGCCTGGACTCTTATGTATGCTTGACGCATCGTCGCATGGCTCACGCAACACATCGCAACGTCGCTCGTCGATATAAAAATAATTCAAAGTGGTGATATGTCAAACTAATTAAAAAATAGGTAGTTTTTAGGTCTAAGGTGGTAGATAGGTAGACTGAAGTGAAAATTGGTAGATCTACCAAAAAGTTGGTAGATATGACATCACTGCCCCATATATTATGCTAGCGTATGCGTAAAATCGCGTGCCGACACGGCGCGCGGCGCGCACGCACACATTCAAACCGAGAGCGGCACGTTTGTATGAAGATATTTTACTGTTCTTTACTGTGCCCATGTACTTAAACTGCTTGACGCGAGACAACGCTGTTGCATAAAGTTTGACAGGAGGCACGACTCGCGGTGAGTTTTTTACCGCGGCGAAAACCGTAGCACTCACTTTTCTAGTCATAATAATTAAAAACATTAATTTCGGTTATAAAATCGAATAGATCATCCACAAACAAAATTAAGTAATAAAAATATACTCATACTCATTGGTGAGACAACGCTGGCCAACGGCGTAAAACCGGAAAGATACTAGAAAATTACGACGGGTGTTCACAAGGCTCGTTAGCATAGAGAGAGAGCATTTGACGGACTGACGACGAAGGAAGACGACTGACGGAAGGTTACGGGTGCCATTCCCGCCTTAGAATTCACTTCTGAGCCGAGTCAATTTTTTTCTAGTATTTTTCTAACAAAATAATTTATTCCATAGTTTCTTATTAACTAGTAGTAATGCTATCTATATTATATTATCGATAGTATTGCCCTCTTACAATAGATTTGACACGTTTTGAGCCATCAATAGTATTGAAATTATCGACACAATCGATAGGACTATCGAAAGTGTTATATTTTGGATTGAAAAATCGATAGAAATAATATATATAGTCTGGTAACACTACTAGGGAATCATGCTGAGGCGTGCGTCTGTGTGAGTGCATTTGTTTTGAACAAGTGTACGTATTTACTTTACTGCTTTCTATTAACTTTGCCTGAAAGCTAATTAAGTTTTGAAATATGAAAACTTAAGTATCGCGTTTGAGTTAATATTTGCATGGCAAACTTTAATACTAAAGAAATAAGGTCGGCATTTAAAAATCAGCCCTCTGTTAGTGAGGAAGGTAATTCAATTGTTTCTGTGCCATGCCAGTAGTGGTTTTGATTTTATTGTTTAAATGCAAAACCGTGCTGTGGGACGCAATGGAGTAATTTATATCTAAATACATTTTTATCTTTTGCTGAATTAATTTTTCAAAGTATTTCTTAAGCTCAAGTCAGCGCCATCTCTTCATTTTCTAGGTACTACTACCCACAATATCGAATGTAGTATACTCGTAAGTATCCAACAATCGATAAAGTCGAAACAGCTATGTGATCATTTTCATTTGGAAGTGTACTCGCTCGGATAGCGAGGGGATTTCGCTTCGAGTCTCGCCTTACAACTGACAAAAATTTAATAATTTCTTTAGATATAAAAATCTAGCACTTAAATGCTTAAATAATAATAAATATTAAAATAACATAGCTGTTTCTTGTTGTTCGATATTTGTAAAAGCATTACATTAAATGTTGTCGGTAGTAGTACCTAAAAAACGAAAAGATGGCGTTGGAATCAGCTTAAGAAACTCTTCGAAAAGGTTAATCCTATCATTTGAAATAACTAGTAGTTTTTTTCTAGGAATATTTTTTTTATATTTAAAGTATTTGTTTAATTTATTATTTCTAAAAACTTACGAAGATGCATCCTGCTACCGTGATGCAGAGAAAAGTGATAGGTCACTTGCCATAGTCATTAGGATGACGGCAAAAGTATTGTTCTTACGTTTTCGAGGTGATTTAATATAAATAGTTTTATAGTTGTTTCGACAGTTTGCCTTCACATGCAGTCATAGATAAATATAATAATTTTTTTAACATTTGCAATAAATAACCTAGCCCAAAGTAACTGTAAGACTTGTGTTGTGGATACCAGAGTAACGGATAGACATACATATATGATACATAGATAATTAATATTTATAGTAATATATTAAAATACTTTTACAATTATAAATGACGATTTTTTGTACACAGGACAAGGAAAAATTGGTTGTGTGTAAAGTCAGTTTACGGACGATAATTTTACGTGATAGCCTCGTAAGAAAACATTGATGAAAAATTGCATTTTTAAAAAAATGTTTCTCATATTTTTTCCAGGTTGCCAACTCACGTATACTTGGCAGTTTAATAAGTTATTTAATAATTCTTTTGTGAATGAAAATAACGGGATGTTAACAGGCCGGAAATTGTTTTTATGAAAAGAACTAGCGAAAGAAACTCGGTTTCCAATTACTTTTTACACAAAAAGAAGTCACAATATCATTGACTACGTTCGTGGTCTAGGGGTTATCATATCGGTTTTCATGGTAACGCTATTCCAAGGTAAATATATAAAATGAATTTTTCTATATTGGCTCGAGTCTGGGTGTTGTGGTACCGAATTTGTCTCTGAATTAATAACACAAGTGCTTTATCTACCTTAGGTTCAGAAAAATGTATGATGCGGAGGATAAAAAATTTAGTTACTAAAATTACCATATGATGGCGTTGTACTGTGTCGAATTGCTTGCATTGTATGCTTCCAGAGGCCCTACCATCACATCTTATAGCGATTCAGTTTAGCTGTTGAAAAGAGACGCCACTATAGACCACGTATAGCAGTGTCTCACTTTGACAATCGAACTTGCATCGAGATAAAAGATCATGGTAGGCCCTTTGCATACAAAATTATACTTTATCAAACATTGCGTTCCGAACAAGATTTTTTAAAACTTATTCCACTTAGATTGTGTTATAGATCTCGACGAATAACTACTTTGTAAAGGAACATCATTGAAGCTTAGATTCTGGCTCCATGTGGTTAAAGTGAAACCGTGTTTTTACGCAAATACCATTGATTTCCAACAACTTCCTATGGCAAGGCGCACACCATTTCCCGTAGCTTCATGTTGAACTTAAATAAGACTCGGTAAATAGATAAATAATTCGTTTATTTGCATCATATCATACACAAATGCTTACAACAAATGAATATTAAGGTAGTAACGGTTTTATAGTGTGCGTGCCGTAACGACGTAAAGGGGACAAGCTCAGCGATTTCATTGCTATAAGAGCACCACCATCGAGGCTCAAATTGCAGCTAAAAAGATACGCCGGAATAGATTTTAACTATCTATAAAGCTCGAGTACAATCTTGCATGGAATATTGTAGCCACCTCTGGGAGGGGTCAGCAAAATACCAACTTGCTGACAATGACAACTAGACACGATTTAGCGTAGAGCTAAGAGGCTCATTGGTGACAGCAAATAGGTAAAGAGCAAACTTAAAACTTCTCACCTTAGCTCAAAGCCGCAAAGTTGCCTGTCTGTTGGTCTTCTACAAAATATACTTTGGAGAATGTGCTCAGGAGATGCATGTGCTCATATAACCATCTCCCTTTTTCCATCGGATAGCCAGACGCACTGAGAGCTGACTTGGTTGCTATTCCTACCTGTCGCACCAAGAGCTTCTCAACATTTATAATGCGCACAGTGGTCCGTTTTCAAAGCCAGGGTGAAAAGGCGCCTTCTGGGTCAGCTCGTTCCATCGTGAATCTTGTCTTGGCACCCGGACTTGATTGGGGTTAAGAGAGAATCCATTGAAAATAAAAAAGAACAAGAATTATATTATGATCATAATACCTACTAAAAAAAAATAAGTTAAGTAAATAGTTCGTTAATTACGGGAATCTCGATGATTTTCCCAATAAATCAGTCCCCAAAACATATGATTACAATAAAGGTGTCTTGACAACAACAATTATATGAATTATTAAAGTTCATAAACTATGAAGCTATCGTACGTTGCTCTAATAAAAAAAAATATAAACGGGTTGAGGGGCAAAATTTACTTTTCCGTCGGAAAACTGACATAGGTAGCGGTTAGTTCACCAACTGTAAATAAGTTTATGGGCGCATTTAACCTTACTAATTTACGGTTTTCGGATATTTTTCTTAACTTCTGCTACAATAGCTTCATGCCAAATTTATGATTCTTCATGATTTCCTTGCAAGTATCAAAATATGCAGCACAAATGAAGCATAAAAGACCATAACTTTTGATTGTGTTGACTTAGAAGTTTTTAGTTTGCTGCATGGGATTGATCGGAACTTGAGAAAAAGGGTCTTGACAGACGGACAACAAAGTGCTCCTATAAATAAGGGTTCCATTTTCCTAGCTCATAACCCTCATTCCTCATAACCCTAGAAACGAGTATTATAAAAATGATCATGATTCATTCAGAATGATGATAACACAAAATTATTAAATTATTATTGTTAAAGGAAGGAAATCAATTGATGAAATATTTTTTTATAGTAAGTAGGTAGGCGCTTAACCACTATCTCGCCTGATGCTAAGCGACGATGTGATCTAGGATGTGACGCACTTTCCTACAAGATACCTATTCACTCGTCACTTGAAGACCCCTAAATTGTATTTGTAAGGAAACACAGACTCAGACAAAGAGTGCCACTCCTTAGTGGTACGTATCTCAAAATTGGAACCAAAACGCTTAGTGCGATTCTTGCGCTTAGTGCGAGTATATCAACCATATGTCGTGATAAGACAAGATATCCCGAAGGTAGGTAAAAATGTTGGATGATTCAAAACAACTTATTTTAAAATAAAACACTTTTTTACGGATTAATCCTGACGTTTCGACTCCTTTACAGCCGTGATCACAGGATGACGTCATCCCCTGATCACGGCTCAAAAATATCACGGACAAATAGTAAATATAAAATAAAACATGCGCAAAAATCCCTAAAGAAGTGTTTTATTCTAATGTGTAATGTGCGCGGAAGTGTAAGAACTAAATAACTTATTTTAAGTACATTTGAATAAAGTTATTTTCATTTTATATAAACGTGGCGCCTATTTGTAAGTCTGTTTGTCCTATTAAAAACGGGGACTGAAAAAGGGACTGAACTTGAATTAAAAGATGGGGATTATTAAATTAAATGGGATAAAATTATAAGAGAATAAATTAAGTAATAAGATCTAACTGGTTTACCTACAGTCAACCGAAAGTGGCGTGCTCACGGGTCAGTAATGCTGACAATCCATTTATGTTTATTAGCCCTAGCAGGAAAAACGCATTTGTCATGTATTTTTTTAAGGACTTGTACAGTTGTACAGTTTTTGTACCTATATTTCAGACTATACCAACTTCTAAGCTAAGTTAAATTTCATAAAAGTGTGTTTATAAATTTGTCTGTTTGTCTCCGCATATTTCAAAAACTATAAATCAAATTGCAAAAAATCTAATTTTGATTACACAAGGAATAATCCAACTTAGAGAACTGTGCAAGTTTTATTAAAATCGGTTTAGTAGTTTTTGATATAGAGAGTTAAGTATGTCACAATGAAAACGTTTGTTAGCATAACTGCATAATTATTATGCAATTTATTGGTAATTATTATCGAACATCGCATGTCGTTTCAATAAATATCGATAAATAAACAAAAGAGTAATGGTATTCGAACGAAGAAGTAGTTAAGACATTAGCTTCAATTACGACTGAAATTTAAAAAAAGAATGATTTTTCAAAAAGAAGAAGAATGTGTGCAATTCACACGTAGTAGAAGTGAAACCTTCAAAAATAATATGTACACGTATACAAAATACCACGGTTGTCGTGATGCCTTTTCTCAAGCTTTTTACTACGTATGCGCACACAAACACGTATTAACTCACGTACATAATGCTTCCTATCTCATTTTCTCTTACGTTAAATCTTATGAATTTATGTGTGTTTCTTTTTACTGTAGCTTTTTCGTTTCATCGACTTTCAAATCACAACGATGCTAAAGAAATTTTCACTTCAAAAAATAAAACTAAACGGACGAGGATGTGGGTATCAGTTAGTATAAATTTAATTAAACTTTTTTTAATTTCGGGCAACTCACAGCATTTGTTAAGCCCTAAACCAAGCTGAGCTTGTACTATGAATACTGAATAATGTACAGAATTTATAAATAAGTAAATAAACTACCATGACTCTGAAACAAATGCTTATATTCATCACACAAACATTCATACCGGGATTTGAACCGGGACCTTTGGCTCAGAAGGTTGGTTCACTATCGTTGCACCAAGCGGCCGACTTTTTTTTTATATAGAAAATAGGCATGCGCTTGACCACTATCTCGCCTGATGGTAAGCGTCGATGCGATCTAGGATGTGACGCGCTTGCCTAGAAGATACCTTTTCACTCGTGACTTGAAGACCCCTAAATTGTATTTGCCAGGAAACACCGACTCAGGCAAAGAGTTCCACTCCTTAGCGGTACGTATCATAAAATTGAAACCAAAACGCTTAGTGCGACTCTTTGGTGTATCCACCATATAACGGTGTCGCCAATTTGTAAGTCTGGTTGTCCGATGAAAAAATGGGGATTGCGGAACAAGGTTGTGCAATTCAGCTGCACACTCTCCGAAATGTATCCTATAAAATACTGATAGGCTTGCTACCTTCCGCCTATGCTCTTTATTATACAAAATACAATTCAAATGCAATAATTACAATTTGGACATGTTTACTAGAATGATCACTATTGAAACGGAATGAACCCTTTTAATGACAAGAATTTATATCGTGGAAGGGAAGTTAGCGAGAAATACAATTAAGCGTGGTTAATGGCCTTTATGTGATCAACTTATTGGTTTTGGTAAATAAGTGTATGTAACCAAAGAAACTACTATAAGAAAAATATCAACTAGTGTTAAGTGTCAGGCGGGTCTCGAATCCGCATTCCTTCGCTATTCGGGCGAGTACTCTTCTAATTAAATTACCAGACCCGTCGAATTTTCTAAGTCTTTCTTAAGTATTTGTCAAACATAGCGACTTACATTGCTTTAACACAAGAAATAAAGATAGACTTGCCGTTCCAAGTTTTAGACTTCAAAAGGCAGAAGGCTTATTCTTGGGGAAAGGTATAGCACTGTTTAATAAAGTTCAGTTAAAAAGACATCATGAATGGGTGGCAGGTAAAAATGTAGGACGATTTAAAACAATATAATTTAAGTTCATTAGAATAAAAGTTGTAGGTGTTTAAGTTTTCCCCTTTTAGAAATTTCATTAGATTTCAAAATCTAGCAGACGAATGATTAGACAATGTTTTTGTATTAAAGAAATCGGAATCGGGAAGAAAGTTCCATAACAATGAGTTATGCAATTGCGTCAAAATATTAATAATATAATAATGTAAGTGATCCTGAGTTTAAAACATAATTAAGTGTATATTAAAAATAATAAAAAATCAGTTGTGAGTTAGTTTTATTTGATTCTTTCAAAAAGAAAAATTTAAAAACTATGTATCATAATTTTATTAGACGAAAATTCCAGCTGAAAATTTCTTTGAAAAGGCTGATGAGAGTTGAGGAGGCGAGAGATGTATGTCAGGATCGTGGTAAATGAAAATCTGTGATGTCTGCTTACCCCCCGTAGGGACACGATATCAATACCAAAAGTATCGATATCTTTAACTAAAGTATCATCGTATCGTAACTGAGTAAGTATCAGTTGATGTATTAACATACGGGTCACCAGCATTTCAATATCTCTCTCTCTCCATTCCTTCTCTCTCTCTCTCATTCTCTCTCTCTCTATCTCTCTCTCTCTCTCTCTATCTTTTAATGTAATAAACTCGAATGAGTACGTCAATAACGTTATAGAAAAGGCTTCTCTTAAAAAAATACATTACCTAGTAGGACCCATGGTTGCACTTTATTTTTTGTTTCTTATTTATTATGTTAGGATAACTGATTCAATTTTAATATAAAGTTTTTCACATAAGGTTCATTATTATGAGTAATTGCATCGAAGGGTCGAAGCTAAGGATACCTCTCGCCTAGAACGCAAGTACAAAAGGAGAGAAAGAATTAAGAAAGACAGAGCGATAGATCGATAGGAAAGAAAGAGGATAAAGAAAGAAGGAAATTGAAAAGCCGCTTCCGTTGAAGCCAACTGTTATTAACGTTAGGGGTTGAGCATAATAGATATGCATTTTTTTTTAATTTATTAAAAATTGATGTTTTGTTCATTAATTTGGGTTGGTAATTGTTGTTCCTATGGTTAAACACTTACACTTAAACATTCCACTCTTCATCAGTACTAATGCTTTGCTCGACGATCGAACAAATTAATAAATCACAGACGAAACACTAACTTTGCTAAACTCGTGAGACTTCAGTCTTAATCCCTAATTTATAAGGTCAACTTTTAATTTTATTTTAATTTTAAAATGTGAATCTAATGAAATCATTACGAATGTCAGGCGGGATTAAATTATATAAAATAAGTTGATGGTATGACGAAATTAGACAACTCGTGGGAACAAAGAAAGGCCAGAATGGAGAAAAGAGGAGGCCTTTGCGACCTGGCAAACGGACACACAAAAATGGAACAAAATAATGTTATATGAAAATTAAAGAAGAATAATGGCGTCTGAATGAAGGCTTATAATAATATAATATAATCAACAGAAAACAATGTTATTCCATTATCATAATAGCAATGTTATGCGTCAATTAGATCGTTGAAACAACAAAGTCAACAAGTATCTGTTTCAAATAAAAATGGTACTCAAATATTGATGAGACAAACTACAAATTATATAAGAATAAGTTTAAGTTTAAAAGGAATAACCAGTGTTGATAATACAAGTAAGTATTTATAAGGTTATTTGTAGAATGAACTAAAAAACCAAAACAAAATACTGTAATTTCAATGAACATATAATTATATGATTACTGTATTGCGTTAAATAAGTTTTGATATTATATGTATACTAGCGGCCCGTCCCGGCTTCGCACGGGTGGACAAAATTCTTTAAATTTTTTCTAGCATTCAATATAGCCTATGACACTTAGCAATAATGTGCCTTTCTATTGGTGAAAGAATTTTTAAAATCGGTTCAGTAGATCCCGAGATTACCCCTTACAATTTAACAAATATACAAATATACAAACACACAAACTTTACGTCTTTATAATATTAGTAAAGATATATATAACCTCAAAGCAAACATATATATTATTTTAAGTTGATTTTTATCTGGTCGTGGGCGTTAGCTGCGACTCAGTTTTAACTAATTCAGCTTCTATCGTACACATCTTTTGTTATTTTTTGTTTTTAAATAAATTAATAGAAATTTACTGTTATTCATTAAAAGTCAACAACAATGCCATGACTTCGTAAATCCTGAGTCGGGAGACCTTGTACTCGGCAACAGTATTTTGACGCCATATGACGCTAAGCGAAGCGATCTTCGCTCGACGATTTTTCAACAAACGTGCCATACTTTAATACTCAGTAATAAAACAACTTGAAAATATGGAACAGAATAAACACAAAGATGTACATCCGGTGTATATACCATTTGGTGAAGGTCGCGGGAAGCACCTGAATGCGGGCAGAGCAGGACCGGTCATTGTGGAGATCCTTGACCCTTTATCCAGCAGTACACGTCATTTGGATGAGACGACGATATCCATTTTCGGGGAAATTTTTTTAAATAAATAAAAATACAAATTATATTTATTTAGATTTTCAAAATACAAAAGTATTTAACAGTATTAAACACAACATATTTTACCATAATGCAAATTGGAAAGACCAGAATAAAATATTTAAATCACTTTAGTAGTTGTATTATTGGCTACTAAAGTAAAAGTTTACTTTTGTGGCCAAAATGACTTTATATTATTTAGCAAAAACTTGTTTATGTTCTATACGAGTATACTCGTAATATTTTATCAGTAACTATTCTTTATTGCTTTTTGGATATCAAACCATTGCCAACATATATGTACAGGTAGGTGGAGTGTTTTCAAATACCACATCGAACCTCTTGCTCAAATCATCGAATGAGAGTTCTAAAACAGTTTCCCAACCATCGCTTTCACCAGCTCTTTGAGTGCCAACAGCCGTCATCCAAGCAGCAGTAGCTGGTACATTTTCTAACTTGCATATAGCCCGTCTGAAATATATTATAATGTTTCCATTAAAAAAAACTAAAAAAAACAGCTAATATTATTACTTGTTAATGGGTCGTTTTTCTATTTTACCGACAGTGAAACGACGTTTTTCTGTTATTTTGGTTTTAAAACTAGCCATAATTGTGGTTTCAGTGTGGAATTTAAAAGAAATTCTATCTGTGTTGTCATTAGGACCAATTAAAGTTTCCTTTGCGGCAAATATTAATTATTTTTAACACGCTTTTATTAGCTTCACTTGTAACCATGTAAGAAAATCTTGGAATCTTAATTTGACCCACTTTCCGGTCTTTGATTAGGATGAAATTTTGCACACGCTCTGAGTTCTGATGACAACACATGACTAGCTAAGAAACGCCATTACAAATCAAATATGGCGGCCTCCCCAAGATGGCGAACTGGCTGTTTGAAATGCACTTCCATGATATGGGTATCAAATGAAAGGGTTTGCTTTGCTGTCAGGAATACGAAAAAATAGTCACGTGACTTAAATCCAACATGGCGGACGTCTAAAATTTGAAACGCACCCATGTGATATGGGTATTTCCACTTTTTAGTTTCTTTCATCATTAAAGCGTGTTTTTTAGTTTTTTGAACTATATTTTTTTAATGTTGGTTTTTAAAAAAAAATGTGACAGAGTGGCCTTTTTCTGTGGAGACCACATTTCGGTTTACCACTCTGTCACGGCATTCTACGGAAAACAAACGAAATAATATGTTGGTTGGAGAAAATGAAAAACTACATAATATTAATAGATAAGAAAAATATGGACGTTTATTCGAACCGAATTAAAAAAACCGTAAATATCAATACTCCAACGAGATGCCATAATAAGACGAAGGACAGACCATTGTCAGTAAAAAAGTAGAACGACCCTAATATAATAAACTGAAAAGTTAAAAAACGAATCAAACTAGGTCAAAATCGATGGGGCTGTGTGGTTTTCTTGTGGAATTCCTATGGCCACCTTTCATCTCCAACATCAGACCCTGGTTACCATATAGGATCAAAATACTCGTCAATACGAATCAAACGAGCCCAAATTTGATGGGGTTGTGTCGTTTTATTGCGATTCTATGGCCACCTTCCAGTTCCAGGATCAAATCAGCTCCATATCATCATAATATTAAATTGTCACGCGATGTACATATGCATATTCAATTTTAGCTCAATCGGAAACCGGGAAGTGGGTATTTAACTTGCAAGATTTCATTACAGACACAGGGACAGATGAAAGTAAATAAAAAAGCTTGTAAAAAAGGTTTCATATGGTACAAAAAAGAAAATAATGGTTGACCAGTCGGTGCAACGGTTGATTATGGTTTGAATCATCAATCTGTCATCAAAAATCTGTTTAGCCGTTTTTGTGTGATTTAGTAATAAACTTATATACATACAGACTCTCTTATTTATCTCATATTGGTAAGATGAGGCAAGCTTGTTTTTCTAGTTGTAAGACAAGCTTGCCTCATCTTACCAATTATGAATGTCCTTCCTACCTTTATCGAAGCAATTAACCCACCTTGCTTTTACAAATTCCTTAGCTATCCCAAGTCGTCTGTAGTCTGGATGGACTATAATCCCAAGATCTTCGTAGTATTTCTCAACATTATGCTCTTTGACGACATCGTAACAGTACAAAGCTTTGACTCCTATCTCGAACAGCTTTTTCAACTCTTTGGTCTCAACCTTGGAACAAAGATAGTCAGTTTAAAGATCTCATTACCAGTGAAGGAGAACGCGTTAGCAAATCTTTATACAGGGCCATTTTATAAACACCATCCAAATTTATATATTATATTCTTTGAAGAAAGTAACGAAACAAGATTTTTTTCTTTTAATATCACTCAGTACTAAAATATTAAGTTAAGCCTACACAAAGTTTCCGAGGAAAACTACCGATTGCTGTCACAGTCACGCTACGCACGGTGTTGTAGCAGATGATTACATGACCCCCGCTCCGCCCTCCCGTATTTCATTGATACATTACAATGATTTTCATAAGTTGCAAATTTAAGCGAAAAAAAATAGGAACGTCAAATTGAAGAAGAGATAAGTTGATTTGTTCTTTGATTATAACAATATTAATCGATAACACTTTTAATAAATAAAAAATAAACATAAAAGTAAGCCGCACCTTATGCACTTACGTCGCATTTTTTAAAATTTAATCAACTTATGTACAATAATTGGTTGGAGTAAAGCAAAGGGTGTTTCTTAACCACAGAATCTAAAAAAAACACAGGGATCGCAAAGGCAATTCGAAAATCGCAAAAAAAGAAATGCTGTGCCAAAACCTTAGTACCTACCTACCTAAGTTATTTTTGTCTATTTTACACGATAGGATAAAGAAATGTATAATTAATAGTTCTAAAAATATTTTTGTGAAAAATTTCACAAGTCTTAGCCGCCCTGCACACATTTTGCTTTACTCCAACAAAATAATTAATTAAAAATCCAAACAAAATACACTTACATGAAGTTTGAAAACAATCACTTTACCTTAAAGTGTAGGTAATTTCTCTCTAAACAGTCTTGTACGTTTATGAACATTGTCTTTAATTGTATTACTTGTTTTTTCACTTCGTTAAATGCACGGATTATATTTATATTTAAGTTCTCGAGGCTTTGGGCCTTCTTCACATAAACCCGCCGTTCAATTTCGCCCTCGATTTCAATTGCAAGTGTGAACACATTTCGTTAGGTAGATAATTATGCGACGTAAATGCGTGAACGCAACATTGTACATCGCGGAAAGTCCGCGGCTGACTGATTTCATTGCGCCGATGTCGTTACAACTTGCGCGCGCAGCTCGGTGGGGCGCTTCGGGCGGTCGGTCGTTCAACTGTAAGTACCTATTTTGCCAGTAACCAGCTGTTGTAATAATTCGCTCGGACAAAATTTTTTTTTGCGGAAATTTTACCTCCCAATTTTTTTTCATAAATGAAGTGTTTGAGTGATATCTTATGCCTAGAAAAAATTTGGATGGTGTTTATATAATAACCCTGTATATATAATTCTTCTGTGAGTGTGTATGTCACTGAACTCCTCCTAAACGGCTGGACCGATTTGAATGATTTTTTTTGTGTGTGTTCAAGGGGATCTGAGAATGGTTTAGATTCACAAATCAGCGCGACAGATGGCGCTGCAGACGGTATCTAGGTTATTTATCTATACTGCAAAAATAACAGGCAGGACAACGTCTGTCGGGTCCACTAGTCTTTATATATATAATTCTTCTGTGAGTGTGTATGTCACTGAACTCCTCCTAAACGGCTGGACCGATTTGAATGAATTTTTTTGTGTGTGTTCAAGGGGATCTGAGAATGGTTTAGATTCACAAATCAGTCCGGCAGATGGCACTGCAGTCGGCACAGCAACGCGTGGCCGGGACAGCTAGTAATCAATATAAAGAATGTTTCATTTGGTATGTACAACTAATGAGAAATCATCAAAATCAATTACGTGTATGTCTATTAGTATAGTAATATTGTATTTAACCACAGAACATATTTTGTGGTTGAATACAATATTACTAATTTTATTTAGTTCTTACACTTACGCGCACATTACACATTTGAATAAAACACTTTTTTACGGATTTTGCGCATATTTTATTTTATTTTTAATCCTGATGTTTCGACTCCTTTACAGGAGGATGTCGAAGATAATGGTTGTCATGTATTTTCTACGACCTTCACAATATTTTAATCGGGCACATTCCCGATTGTTACATTTTTGATATAAATCAAATTGTTTTATTTTTACATTTTATTTAGTAATTAAATTCTCACTACGAATATATTGCCAATTTGGGAGGCCCTTCCGAGAAGAACTGGCGAATGAAACTCGGGATGAAACTGAGTTTTTTTAACAATTAGGAACGTGCCGGATTAAATTATTGTAAAGGTAGTAGAAAATACATGACAACCATTATCTTTGTCATCCTGTGATCACGACTCCTGTAAAGCAGTCCAAACGTCAGGATTAAATATAAAATAAAATATGCGCAAATCCATAAAAACATGTTTTATTCAAATTACTCATTTTGTAAAATTAGGAATAACAAACATTTCCAAATTAAGTTATACATTCACATTTACATAAATGCTTAGCAATTTGCAAGCAACCATGTCATCCACAACATTAATATGATATCGAAAAGTTTCTAATAATATCAGTTATTTCGTGCAATTTTACATCTTACTTCATCTACATCTACTGTAATATTATAAAGAGAAAAGATTTGTATTTTTGTTTGTTTGCAATGAATAAACTCAAGAACTACTAAGCCGATTTCAAAAATTCTTTCACCACTGGAAAGCTACATTCACGCTGAGTAACATAGTAGTATATAAATTTCGAAGATGCAGTAGGACTTCCGTCCATTGAGGATAATGTAGCAATAGTTTAAGTAGTGCAGCCTAAAATACAAACCATTTAAGAATAAACTATACTCCATTTTTTTTAGCATTAGAAATTATGTAAACAAAGAAGCAGTGGTGGCTAACCTTGTGCTGGAGTCCACTTGGACCGGCTTCAGGCTCGTCCATTGTTGAACAGATTAAATAAAAAATAACAACATCGCCATGTACTTTTTAATTTTGTCGTGTCAAACTGACCAACGTTTCGTTCCACAAGTTTTCGACTTCTG
The DNA here is from genome assembly GCA_927399485.1 of Calamotropha paludella. NCBI lineage: Eukaryota > Metazoa > Arthropoda > Insecta > Lepidoptera > Crambidae > Calamotropha > Calamotropha paludella. Next base: position 26,180,501 of record OV656812.1, read on the forward strand.
CTTCTTAAGGTATTTTTTAGTGTAAACTTTTAACGATGTTACGTTTTGCTTGTTACATTATGTGTGTACAATAAAGTACCCAAATTTTGTTCTTTCTAATGCTAAAAAAAACGGACTATAGATGGGAGCATTTAGTTTATTCTTGAATGTTTTGCGAATTTAAACATGCGATACATCGAGTTATATGTACTACGTACTAGAGAAGCCATCCTCAACAAAACCATTGCTCCACTGTTGAAATATTTAAGGCAAAAGTTTGCCGCAGCGCTGAAACAATAACTATGTCAACTAAACAAAGATTTAAGCAAGTAGCGCTGAATCGCTTTTAGTGTCAGTTTTCTCGCGTCGACAAGGTATTAAGCGCCGTGTATTTCCTTGCGCTTACGCGTTTCGTCAAACAAAGAGTGATCACATGGCTCAGTTATTAATATTGTATTACAGAATGGACAGTTTTGTGCCTACCAAACGTCACTAGAATTCATGTAATTTTTTATGGTGAGTTAAATTTAAAATACGTAAATAAAATTTGTTATACACGTTTATTTATGATGAATTATAAATTTTTACCCAGGTTCACACTTCGATTCGAATCCTCGTATTTATTAGCTCCGCTCGGTACACAAAACGCTCGTTATACAAAACAAAGAAATCAAAAGTAATTATTATTTAATTTCCTTTAAACAAAATAAGTTTAGTGAGTTTTTGCCGTTTGCTCGTATAATCATTTGTTATCTTCTATAAACTGAAAAAAAATAAACGTAGGTATAAAGTTATATTACGCAACTGTCTTTTCTGTTTTCATTACTCTATGATTTGTATTGCAAAATGGCGTCGTTGACAACTTGACGTCGTAAAGTACCAAAAAATATTTAATCAGTGTTTTAAACATTTTTATATTTATTTACCGATGAAATGTTAAACCATCACTTTTTTAGATGTTCTAGAGTGTTTAGAGCAGTTTTTAAGAACGCAACCAGGCATATTTTGCAACTTATTAATGCGAGCAGAACAAAGCAAAAGACATGTGTTGTGGACGGGCGATGGACACTCACTGGACGGTTGCGGTACAGCGTACCGCAAAGCGTTGCGTAAAATCGTGCTATGGGCCGTCTTCTCTAGTACGTAGTACATATAACTCGATGATGCGATACAATATTTTAAACATATGCACCATTACATACAGGCAACTATAATTTGTTTCAACTGCCTGCCTTAATTAACTAATAATCATAAAGTTGTAACAATTCAAGAGTCGTTGATAGTCAGTAGTCTACAATGAGCCAGCTTTTTTATAATCAACACTTTTTATGGTATTTCCATGCATGAGCTAAGCACATGGTTAAGATTAGCAAAACACGTGCACTGACCCTTTAAAAAAATAGGATGGCATAATCTTTACGCTTGGGAGCTGAGTTGGAACTTGGTCAATTTAAGACCAGTATTCGGAAATTGCTGCTGCCCATTTTATAGACTAGGAGAGGACTTCCTTCGACGACACCCTTCAGTGCGAAGGGTTGGGCTATTCTACTCTGCAAGATATTCTTCACCTTATTTATTAATTTATCCATCAAAAGTTACCTGGAATTTAGAAAGATCTATAATCCCATCGGCTAAGTACATCATCGATGCACCTGCTATCTCTCCAATAGTATCAGGATCATCATCAACGCAGCATATATCGATGTGAGGTTGAAGAGCTTGCAACACTTGATGGAACACCTGCTGTATTTCTGCTCTAGACTCCTCATTTCTGTATACACCTGTAAATTTTCAGTTATATTCGTTTAAATTGTTTTTAATTTATTCACCTAAAAGAGATGAAGATTATAATAATGTAATGTATTTATAGATTTAGACTGATGTATCACCTTTATGTGGAAGAGAAATAAATAAATTATTCGATATGTAACGCGATTTTTTAGATTTTATTAGCCGATCCCAAGTGAAAGTGATTAGGAGTGGATGATGGTTCCTATCTTCTGTTCTGATTCCGTAGCGTTGATTTTTTTATTTTGTCTTGTCATTGTTACTTTGGTCTGAATTAGTGTCTATATTTTATGTTTTTCTAATAATGAACCTATTTTAATCTTACCAGCGTTTGTACTTTGGTTCGCATTTCGCTCTTTGATACAAACTAGTGAGACAGGAAAGAAAAAAGAGGTTTGTTTTAGCTGCTGCTACACATGGTGTTAGTATGTCTCTTTATTGATAATATTGTTTACGAAATAACCATTAGTAGCTGTTAAAGCGATTATGTTTGATCGGTATAAATGCCTTACACATTGTCTCGTGCAGTTAGTAGCAAAATAAACTTCATTGAGGACAGACGTTTGTTATTTTGTACGAATACAAAACATTAGAAAATCAACCTTATTACATTCAACATATGGTCCTTCGAGCCGGATCAATAAGTTGCTTACGTAACTGCATCGAGCGCCCGGCCGGCCGGAGAACAATAGGACCCCACATTCCTGTGCGATAAGAAGCGCTCGAACAGTTTTTTTGTGCATTTAGTGGTTCTTAATAGACAATAACGTAAAATATCTTACAATCGAAGGGAACATTGTATTATTGTGAAATAATTTTATGTGATTAACATTAACGTTATTAGTGGTGTATAAAGTGACGAACAATGGCTACCATGGAACAAATACAAAGTGTTTTAGAAAGTACTTCGGAACTTCTTAAGAAAACTCAAATTAACCTGAAAAAATGTCCGAAAGCAAGACTTACAACGGGTTATATCCAAACCCGTATTCAGTGTATCGAAGAATACTGGGCTAATTATAAACAAACTCACACGGAATTAGTAAAAATGACCACGCGAGAACAACGCGGTGCTATGCCTTATTTTTTGAAAGAAGAGTACTATGTGCAGGAAGATTTGTACTTAACGATGCTCGCAGACCTGAGAGATTTACTAGTAACAAGCAGTGAGTCTGTATCATCAGCTAAAACTACCACCTCATTAGAAGTACTAGGGCATACACAAGTGAAGTTACCGCGTATACAACTACCTACTTTTTCTGGAAATTATGAAGAGTGGCCCACGTATAATGACTTATTTATCTCCTTAGTCCATAATAACTCGTCACTTACCAACGTTCAGAATCTACATTACCTCAAGACTAGTATCACTGGCGAAGCAGCAGCATTGCTTAAGCACATACAAGTAACAGATACAAATTATTTACAAGCATGGGACACATTAAAAATGCGTTTTGGAAATAAACGATTAATTGTAAATTCCTTATTAAAGAGGTTGTTCGCTCAAAGAAAATGTACGTCACAGACATCAGCTCAATTGAAGTGTTTATTGGACACCACCAATGAAATGATGAATAGTCTGCAAAACCTTGACGTGCAAACCGGCTCTTGGGATCCAATAATAGTATTTCTGGTTGTGCAGAAGCTGGACTCAGAGTCACATAAGGAGTGGGAGCAAAATGCTTACACCGAAAATAAGGAAGAACTGTCCAAGTGGGAAGACTTGAAGAAGTTTCTGCAATCTAAGTTTCAAACCTTAGAACTTGTCACACTGCCTTCAGCGCCTAGAGAGAGGACAACAGCACGAGAACGAGTCTTCCATGTATCCACGTCCGAGAAATGTTGTATAATGTGTAAAGAAAATCACACTCTATGCCGCTGTAAAGTTTTTTCGCAAATGCAACCTTCTGAACGAAATCTTTACGTACAAAGTAATAGACTCTGTTTCAATTGCTTGGCCCCAGGGCATTCAGCGGTCAAATGTCGCGTGCCTATGTCCTGTCGTATATGCAGAAGACGCCATCACTCCCTTCTTCACCAAGCGAGCAATACTGATAAGTCGGCGTCGCCACCTGCACCAGTACCTACACAAGCGACGTCATCACATTCTCAAGCAACAATAGAAGAAAGGTCTGTTCACACTACAATGGCGAAAGCTGACAATGAAGATGGGCATACAGTTTGTTTATTGGCAACGGCAGTAGTCATATTAAGAGGAGAACATGGACACACTACTGTACTCAAAGCGCTCATCGATTCAGGGTCGCAAGCATGTTTTATCAGTGAGAAGGCTGCTCAAGCACTTAAGCTAGAACGAAAGCAAGTAAATCTTATCGTTACTGGTATGGAATCCCTTAAGGTACCTGTAAAACAAGAAGTCAAAGTTAATGTTTTGTCACGATGGGAACCTAAATTTGAGTTACCTATACAAGCCTACGTGATGACTAAGCATTTGACTACCAACTTACCTTCAAGCACGAAGCTCCTTAATGAATGGCCGCATCTGAAAGGACTCAATTTAGCAGATCCAAATTTTGATGTTTCTGGAACCATGGACTTGCTGTTGGGCGTAAATGAATACTCGAAAATAATACAACAAGGACTAATCAAAGGTCCCCTAGGTACTCCTTGTGCTCAGAAAACCAACCTAGGATGGATCGTGATGGGAGGCATGAACATAAAACTAAACACACGTGAGAAGTCCTTGATGGCTATGACACAAGATACAAACTTCGAAGATTTACTAAAAGCAATGTGGGAAATAGATACTGACACCAAAAGAAAACTTACCAGAGAAGAGCAGCTATGTGAAGATATTTATGAAAAGACGCATACTAGAAATGAGAGAGGAAGATATGTAGTGAAGTTACCCTTTAAAACAGAAAAGCCGAAATCACCCGATGGAAATACAAGAGAGATAGCTTTAAAAAGATTCATGCAACTAGAAAGAAGATTTGATAGAAATCCAGAACTGAAAGAGAAATATAAAAAGGTGATAGAAGAATACAAAGAATTGGGTCATATAGAAGAAGTACCTGTGAAAGAAATAGAAAATAGATCAGTGTACTTACCTCATCACGCCGTAATCCGTCAGGATAAGGAGTCAACACAAACACGCGTAGTATTTGATGCTTCCTGCAAGGGTTCCAACGGAGTCTCCTTAAACGACCAACTCCTACCGGGGCCAGTGTTACAAGATGACCTAAGAAACATTATTATGAGGTGGCGTATTCAAGCTGATGCTTTTGTATCAGACATAAAAAAAATGTATCGAATGATACTGATGCAAAAAGAAGACACTGATTACCAAAGAATTCTATGGAGAAATGATCCCACCGACGATATGAAAGATTATAGACTCCTGACTGTAACATTTGGTACAGCTTCAGCCCCGTATCTTGCCATAAAAACACTCCAACAGCTGGTTGTAGATGAAGGCGTTCAATATCCTAAAGCTTCTGACACATTAAAGGACCAATTTTATGTTGATGATTGCATGTCCAGTTGTGATAGCGTTGCCGCGGCAGTTCAAGTTAGCCAAGAACTCAGAGAACTTTTACATCGTGGTGGCTTTGAACTTAAGAAATGGGCTTCCAATAGCGCCGAATTTATGAGAAGTATAGAACCAAATGAGAGGTCGACAAATGCACACATAGATTTGAACATAAATGGGATCATCAAAGCGCTTGGTATTCAGTGGAACTTAGCTGAAGATCAATTTGAATACAACATAACTTTACCTCCGATGAATAGTAAAGTTACCAAACGTAGCATCCTCTCAGATATACAGAAGTTATTCGACCCATTAGGTTGGATAGCTCCATGTACCGTGTTAGCAAAGATTCTAATTCAGAAACTGTGGCTAGAAAAGGTGAATTGGGATGATGACCTCAACAATCTATTGGTACAAGAATGGGAAAAAATTCGCTCAGACCTTGAAAATGTCAACGAGATCCACATCGACAGATGGATAGGAATAACCAATGCAAATAAAGACACTGTAGAACTGCATGGCTTCAGCGATGCCTCAGAGCAGGCCTATGCTGCAATAGTATATTGTCGTCTTAAAAATCTAGATGGTTCATACAAGACGTCCCCTTATCGCTGCGAGAACGAGAGTAGCTCCACTTAAAACTCTATTCTTACTGTGTGGAGCTTTGCTTACCTCTTATTACTTAAACAAGTTGCAACAGCGATGAAGATACCATCTTCACAAGTATTCGCATGGACGGATTCATCGATTGTCATATCTTGGTTATTTGGAGAACCGGGACGATGGAAGACCTTTGTCGCCAATCGCGTTGTTGATATATTATCCAACGTTAACAGCAGCCAATGGCATCATGTCAAATCGCCTGATAATCCTGCAGATTTAGCATCCAGAGGAATGTTTGTAAAGGACTTAAAGAAATGTGATTTTTGGTGGAAGGGGCCAAAATGGTTATCAAAAGAAAATATAGAATTTACAAGACCAAATATCACACTCACTGAATTAGAATTGAAAAAGACAAAAATACATACATTGATGCTAACAAATTATACAGAAGAAGAAGAAGAAAAAAAGATATCTAAGAGATTTGAAGAATTTGACACATTAAATGAATTACTAAGAACAATTATATACTGTAAGAGATTTTTAAATTACAATAACAAAAATAAAAAAACAAAATAATAATGAAAATATTAACACTACAGAAATGGAAGAAGCATAAAACATTTGTTTGAAGAGAGTACAAGAAGACGAATTTAATGAAGAGATTCTTTCGTTGAAGACGAAGAAACAAGTTAAAAGAACAAGCAAACTCAAAACATTAGATCCATATTTGGATGAAAAAGAAATTCTAAGGGTGGGCGGAAGATTACGGAACGCAAATTTAGAAGAGAATAGTAAGCACCCGATCATATTGGGCAGAAGCAATAACCTTATTCCACTCATCATCGCTGAAGCTCACACCAGAACCTTGCATGCAGGAATCCAGCTGGTGCTATGCCATTTACGATCCAAATACTGGATACTTGGAGCCAAGAGCCTGGTTAAGAGAAACATTCACCGATGTCTGATATGTGCCAAGCAAAATGCAAAGGCCAGAACGCAAGTTATGGGTGATTTGCCTTCAATACGTGTGACACCAGCCCGACCATTTACAAATGCAGGTGTAGATTTCGCCGGTCCATATCAAATACGGTTGAGAAAGGGTCGAGGAGCTAAAACACATAAAGCGTATATCGCTATTTTTATTTGTATGTCAACTAAAGCAATACATTTAGAATTGGTCGGAGATATGACATCTGAGTCATTCGTTGGAGCATTCAAAAGGTTTTGTGCTAGGAGAGGCAAATGTGCTCATATTTGGAGCGACCAGGGCAGAAATTTTGTTGGTGCGAATAAAGAGCTGACAAATGCCTGGAAGGCAGCATGTTTGGAGTTTGAAGGAGAAATAACTAACAAATTGGCAAACGAAGGCACCCAGTGGCACTTCATCCCGGCCTACTCGCCTAATTTTGGAGGACTTTGGGAGGCCGGAGATTCTCATTGGAGAAGCACCTATTTCAGTACCAAGTCCGAGCCTGAAACATGAAAAAATTGGGTACTTGACACGTTGGCAGTATACTCAAAAGTTAGTCAATGACTTTTGGTCTCGGTGGCAAAAAGAATATTTGTCTCGTCTTCAACAACGGCCTAAGTGGCTTAGAAGAGAAAATGAATTTAAGACAGGGGAAATCGTCTTGATTAAGCAAGATAATCTTCCTCCAGGAAAATGGGCCCTAGGACGCGTAACTGATAAACACCCAGGGCCAGATGGATTGACAAGGGTATATAGTGTCAAAAGTGGTGATTCTATAGTTAAACGATGTATCACTAAGTTGTGTGCATTACCTGTTGAAACTTGTTGATCATTATATAAATTATAATTTGTTTGCCCACCTTAGTTTTTTGATATAAATTTTGTAAATTTCAAAGCATGTGTAAATGTAAACTTAGTTTTAAAAAAAGGGCATCCGTTATCAATGTATACCTAGATCTTTGTATGAAAGGACTTCACTAGTCCTTTGGTGGGCGGTTTATGTTAAAGCGATTATGTTTGATCGGTATAAATGCCTAACACATTGTCTCGTGCAGTTAGTAGCAAAATAAACTTCATTGAGGACAGACGTTTGTTATTTTGTACGAATACAAAACATTAGAAAATCAACCTTATTACATTCAACAGTAGCATTATAATGTAACCTGTCCCAATTATTAATTAATATCAAATCGATCTTTGGACTAATCTCCGTTGTTCTGATCACCTATTTGTCTTATTTATTATTCACCTTGTTTGGTTCTTAGACAAATTCAATTATCACTAAATTACCATCAATCTCATAAAGTTAATGTAGCTTCATTTGTTTTTGTTCTTTGTTTGTACTTCAAACCACCCATTTGAAGGTTATTATATTAAACCTATGTAGTTATAACCAGCCAGGGTTGGTATTGTTGCTTGATTGGTTTTAATTAGTTGCCCCAGCTCATTTATTGATTATGCGTTCAAGCATTCATTTGAGGAATGCCATGAAACATGTCTTGTGACGTCACTTTGTAGGAAGAGTATGTTTTCGAAAGTGTAATATCCTTTGTGTTGGGAGTAATCGTGTTAAAAATACAGCGTAAGACCATATCGTGTTCAGCTGTTTCCAAGATCAGGTGAAACCACGCATTACCAGATCCTATATTTCTTCTTAATTCCACTTTATGTAATTAATATGTTTCGTTTATGCATGATGGAAACTTTTTTTTTTTACTGCAGAGCATTTTTTTTGAAGTGAGTTTTATAGGTTACTTGATATAGTATTTTTTTGTGAATAAAAACAGTTACCTGCTGCTCTATACATTGACTCTTCTTTCGTGTAAAAATTAGTATACAAGTTTATTACATCTTCCTGACTTTCCGCGGGCATGTCTTGGATCCTTAGCTTCACTGTACTCCCATCAGGTCTAGTCGCAGTGAATCTTGAGTAAACGCGACATTCTTTTTGATCCATCTTTCTTCCGCAGTTAAGTGGCGTATCTAGGAATAAAAATATATTTAAATTGGTGATCCAAAATATGCTTTCGAACTTAAAAATGTAATATAAAAGAAAAAATAAGGTCCATTATTTAAGGTTTGTATTGAAGACCGTTTGGTGCAACGGTAGCGATCTTGTCTTACGCACCGGCAGATGTTTGAGTAATAAATATGAAGCATTTGTACCTGAGTCATGGGTATTTATATACTTTACTACGAACTACTTGCGGTTAACGCGTTGCTATGGTAACCTAATTGATACATTGGAAAAAGCGCATACAGACAAACACAAAAGCCACTGTGATCTTAGATTATAGATCTCTTGACTAGACTGATCGGATTATATGAGTAATTCGTCAATAAGTATACAATAATAGACTTGTATCATAACAGCTCATTAGTTTTAGGGGCAAAATTCTCGATCGTTCTTTAATACATTTAATAATTATTATTTTTTCTCCTTCATATCTTCCTTAGTGTCGTTGTCTTTATTTTTATTTTATTTTATGGTACGGAAAAGGGGGGAAGGGGCCACTATATGCGGGCCTGCCGCCCGCTCCTCACTCTATCCCCTTTGTCGCTGTACCCCCGCGCCCCTATACCGCGCGGGCGAACACTCATTCAAGCGATCTACCTATAATAATAAGATTTGCATGCAACTAATAACTGTATTTTTCTTGTTAATCACTTGTCACTTGTCTTGCCACAATAGCAATTGCTACCGATAGCCGATACCCCTCGTCAGTTCCTGTTAGCAATTGCTACCATATTCTTTCCACGTGGCCTGCTATTTAAAAAAAAAATACGATTAATTGTTGAGTTACAGAGATATTCTGTGGTGGATTCTTTATTTAGCGAGAAAATAGCGTTTTTATCTAAGAGTCCGACGTTTTTTAACAATTCTTGCAGCATTGGGACTGTTGAGCTACCACGCGCCTCACCCCTCTTGGCGAGGCGCGTGGTAGCGGACTGACAAGTGGTTAAGCGTAAGAAAAGAGTTTGCTCTGTTGATAATCCAAATAAATAATTAAATTACGTATTATAACCGTATTGTCATATTAATTACGTAATTCTGTTTGAAATCAATAAAATTGTTACTTTCGCGATTGCGATTTGATAGTTTCAGTTGCTAACAGGATGCTCACAGAGGCATTCTGAATTAAATTGTCAAATCGATTATCCATAATCACAAAAAATAATAATTTCATTAGTATCAGATCAGTATCAGTTAGCAACAGAATTACGTAATCCGCATACAGGGTCTATCCTTGATATGACTCAACAATTATACATAAGCATATTATACATTATACATAATTTACATTACACAATACACAATTATACATATTTTTTTTTGTGTATGGTGACGACGTATTATATTGTAAATGTCGTTACTTCTGTTAAAGCTGACGAGTTTCTTGCGCCCATTCTTCTTGTCAGTTAAAAGACGTCCTGAATGGGTGGTAGGTAAAAATATTGGAGGATTCAAAACTACTTATTTTTAAGTGCATTTGAATAAAGTTATTTTCACTTTCATTTTCATTTTAAGCCAATTTTAATAAGGCGAAACTAATTATATATCATTTTAAAATCTATTTTTTAAATGCTTAATACAACAAACTTAACAGACTGTTCGGTAAGATGTTTTCCTAAAATAATTATGCTAATTTTTTGTTTTCAGTCTTTCTGTTGACGTAGTAGTAAATCTTTAAAATAAATAAATAAATAAATATTTTTTACATTCACACCAATTAGCCTAGCCCAAAGTAAGCACTGTAAGGCTTGTGTTATGGATACTAGGGTAACGGATATACATACATATATGATACATAGATATGTAATATTCATAGAAATATATATAAACACCCTTGACTCAGGTACAAATGCTCGTATTCATCACGCAAACATGTGTGAGCCCCTTCCGGGATTTGAACCCAGGACCAAATAATATATACACTTTTGGAAAAGTCCCCTACTTTAACTACTAATTGTTTTTTATTCCTTTAAAATTGAACATGAGTGTAATTAATAAAAGATGTGATATATGTCTTTTGATAAATAAATATGTAAGCGCTAGACCGCTAGTTCGCCTAATGTTAAACGACGATGCGGATGTGACGCACTTGCCAAGAAGATACCTATTCACTCGTGACATGAAGATCTCTCAATTGTTCCTAATTGTGTGTCAGGAAACACAGACTCAGGCAAGGAGTTCCATTTTCAACGGGACGGATGATAAAACTGGAATAAAATCGCTAAGCGATTCTTTGGAATGGATCATGTATAATGATGGCCTCTATTTATACATCTTGTTGTCTCTTGTTGTCCATTGAAAAAAACCGGCCAAGTCGCGCACCGAGGGTTCCGTAAAATATTTTTATTATATGATGTAACTAAAAAATTTACGGTTTTCGTAATTTTTCCTTTATCTGTGCTGTAAGACGTTGCTTCGTACCAAATTTCAAGATTCTGAGTTCACGGGAAAATTTGTGGCATAAACGACTGTATCTTTTGATTGCGTTGGCTTAGAAGTTTGATTTTTTCACAGCTCCAGGGGACAGTAGACCTGAGTATTTGATATAAATTCCAGCTTGATACCTTCACGCGTTCCTGAGAAAAAGGGTCTTGACAGACAGACAAACGAACGGATGGACGGACGGACAACAAAGTGATCCTATAAGGATTCAGTTTTTTCCTTTCGAGGTTCGGAACCCTAAAAAATGGTCGAATAATGCTATAAAAAACGGATAGGCTAGCAACCTTTCATCTATGCTCAAGGCTTTTGAGCCTATAAAAAAGGGTTTCGTATTTTGACACAAATAAACTTAAGATGGCTTCTACTTCTGTGATCACAATAATGTGATTCGAATAAATTGTTTGAAATAACAAACGTATGAAGTGGTATTTGAATAAAATTACTTTTTGCCGACACCGAAAACTTCCTTTATTCGATTTTCCTTATATGTTGATTTATTCTTAGATATAATAAAAAAAAATCAAAACTAGAAAAAGTTTGTATTAAATGGGCGGGCATTTCTTTAAAAAAAGAGCTTGGTTTTCGGGTCCCATGAATCCATAGTATCCACGTTTCGCTATTTAGATGTTCGTTTTAAATAAAAAATATTAACATTGCTATAAATACTTATTAATATTCTAGTTATACCGTTGTAGTTAGCTAAAGGCTTGTTTAAAGTTGGTCTATATCTGTAGTAATTTGAACTCGCCACGCTTCTGTTAAAGCCGAATTTCCCTTTCAACAATCAAGAATAGCGTCAAGAAATATGGTCTCGGTAGTTCCATTGAAAGAATACTCGCCCGAACAACGAGGGGATATGGGTTCGAGCCCCGCTTGACACCTGGAGACATGTTGATCTTTTTCTTTTAATCATTTATTAACATATAACAATAAATAAATTAGATTTATTTTATCAATGAATTAAAGAGTGATTATGCCGTCTAGAAATAAAAAAGAGAATATAAACACTTTCTTATAGTTTCATATTGTATCATTGAGTGAATGAAGAGAAGTTAAGGTCGCCTGCCTAAATGAGTCTTCGCCCGCGCGGCACAAGGCGCGGGGGTACGATGACAATGGTGATCGAGCGACGAGCGGGCGGCAGGCACGCATAGTGCGCTAAAGGTACTTTGCTTAATCAAAATCACGTTAAGCCAATGCCGCGGCAAATGTAAAAATACACAGACTTGATGGATGAGGTTTTTCTGACTTATACCTTTGTCAATTCGAATGTACCTATAATTAATGAACAAAACAGAATCATTTAGTGTGAGTAATGAGCGAATGGGGTACATACATGTAATTTTATTTCTTAGTTTTCACCAATTAGCCTAGCCAGTAAGCACTATAAGGCTTCTGTTATGGGTACTAGGGTAGCGGATAAACATACATATACGATACTGACAAATTAAATGTTTATAGAAATATATATAAATACTCATGACTCAGGAACAAATGCTTGTATTTATCACACAAACAAATGCCCCTTCCAGGACGCGAACCCACGACCTTCGGTGCGAAAGGCAGGATCGCTACCATTGCACCAAATAAATAAAACAAAACACAGCTGCCTATCAGAAAATAAACTATAAATAAAAACCAAGTTGTATTATTTTCTTTTGTTTAAGCATAAGCATAATAAATGCTAGATTTTTATATGTAAATGAAATATTAAAAGAAAACATTCATTATGTCTCAGGTATCAGTAGGGACTCTGTTGTTTCTTGTAATCATTTCTTTAGATATAAAAATCTAGATGTTAAATACTTAATTAACTAAAAAATGTAACAATAACATATCTAGCTAATTCTAGTTTATCGATTGTCGGATATTTGTAAAAGTATTACAATTGATATTGTAGGTAGTATACCTAGAACATGAAGAGATGGCGCTGGCGTCATTTTAAGAAATATTTTTTTCCTAAGTACTTTTTTTTATTGAAATAAAAAAAAAAACTGTGATAATTTCGACGGATCTCCCAAGGTCTAATTTTGTTTTTTTGGATTATGTATCTGACGACGTATAATATTGTAAATGTCGTTACTTCTCTTAAAGCTGACGAGTTTCTTGCGCACATTCTATTTGTCAGTTAAATGACGTCCTGACTGGGTGGTAGTTATATATTCAGAATACAAACCACGATAGTTTCCTGAATAGTTAACTAACATAGTAGGTAAAAATATTGGGCAATTCAAAACAACTTATTTTAAGTGCATTTAAATAAAGTTATTTTTATTTCATCTCATTTTTCGGTAACAAAATTAGAAGAGCACATTTAGTACTAAGAATATAAAGAGATGGCGCTGACGTCAGCTTAAGAAATACTTGGTACTTGTCTGTCAAGGTCTCAATTAGATAAGTCTCGCGTTGATAGCGAGGGTATTCGGGTTCGCGTCCATCTTGATATAATCGAGGCAATTAGTTAATCTGTATACACAAAGAGAAAATCCACTTATTTTTTATTTAGAATGGGTTCGCTATTGATCCCAATCAAGCCCGAAGGCCAAGACAGAATCCACGACGGAACAAGCTAACCTGGAAGGTGCCTCTTCACTCTGGCCTTGAAAATGGACGGGTAATAAGTACTCAGAGATACAGACGTAGGGTGTTCCACTTCTTTGCTGAGCGCATTGTGAAGATGTTGAGAAGCGCTTGGTGCGATAGTTAGGAATAGTAAGCAAGAAAGGGGGCTACCACTCTTTCTGGGTTACTATTCCTGGATGCAGTGCGTCTGGATGTCCCGTGGAAAAATGGAGATGGTGGTTTGAGTATATGTATTATGCATTTGCTGATTACAAATATCTTTAAAACTGTCACGGCAGTTAGGGACCTGTTTGAGGAAAAAAAATATTTAAGAACTAACTCAACGATTAGGTTTTCAAGCGTTATTTGTCAAAAGACGTTTTTCTGAATTTTCACGAAGTCGTAGAATAACTCACCTAGTTGTTAAAATATCAGAAATAAAATGAATATATAGATCCTGTAAAGGTGTCAATAATTCGGGTCCCGCTAAAATGATACCATTTAGAGATAATTGCTTGTATGAAATTGTATGAAAACGACGGCGCGTTTTTCTCACTTTTCATTGCATGAAATCATCTATACATATGAATTGTTTGAACGCGATGAACTCCGAAACTTTTCAACCGATTTTAATGTTTTTTTTTTCATTTTTCTGGATTTGTTCCAAATTAGGATAGGTTTTATTTTAAACTGTAACACAGGAACGCGTGGCCGGGTCAACTAGTTATACTATAATTTATTGTATTAGTTCTAGGTTTATTAGGAAGTAAGATATTTTTGGCGGGGTCGTTATAAACTTCACTATTAAATGATTTTTTGATATTTAAATTGAGATGAAATTAAAAAATAATCAACAAACTACCAAACAATCCTTGTTTTCTTTTTTAATTTAAAAAATAATCTATGCCTTAAAACGGCCACTATGATTTCTTTAAATTTTGAAATAAACTATTTGGATTTCATTATCATTGTATCAAAAGGTTACAATTAAAAAAAAACTAGCCGGCTATTTCAAGGACTTTTACATAACTTTATCGCACGCATATTTGTTTGACAGCAAAGATATACTTTCCGACCCATTTTTGTTCAAGTATACATGTTATCTAACTACATACCGATAAAAAACTCACAACGTATGTTTCTTCTTCAATTATTTAACCACACACTATAACAGCCACTATTATTACTTAACACATGTTTATTAAAAAAATACTACATTATTTCATACATGCCAAATGTTATGAAAAGTATTTTTAAATGATTTTTTTGATTAATTACCCAAATATTGTCAGACAACTTCCAAAATTGAGAAAGGTCCACTCCCAAACGAGTTAATAATATGACTGACCGCTATGACAGATATGAGTTCGAGAGATGTGACTGGTTTGCGAATTTTGAGCTAACATTTAATCTTTAGTCACATGCGTATTGGTCTGAATAGGTCACAATTTTATTTTGTTTAAATTTTAATATGGTTTTATAAATATTTAAACAAATCACGCAAATATATTACATCCTTACAATATTTAAGTATCCCGCCCCGATAACAGATTTATAATGTCAATTTTGGATAACATATTTTTTAATAACATTTTATGGCATGGAGGCGCGTCTTTTAAGACATGTTTTTTATATTCTATAATTTATTTTCTTAATTATATGGTGATGATGACAGATGATCAATGAATGAAGAGTGAACAATAAAATACCCCTTTCCCTAGGTTTCAGTAAATGTGTGGGGTTTACTGAAGTAAGTAAGTTTCGTCCCATAGCTGGAGTTCACTCCTTCAGAACTATTGTCTTTGAACAGGTATAGAAAATAATAAAACAAAACTACAAAATAAAAGTGAGAGGTGCGCATGATACATTGCACACAAAAAACGTGACGCTGTCATTCGATCACTAAATTTTATTTTTCATATTTTTTCATACCAGACAAGCGCATAAATTCATTTTCATATGAAAATCAATTCTTAGAAGTAAACTCCAAAAAAAATGTGATTTTTTATAAGCACACATGAATTGTAGAAAGCTAATTAATTTTTATAACGATGACTGAAATATAAAAACATGGCTCGTGTTTTCAGTTTTTTCATTCAACTTTCAGAATAATAGAATAGAATAGAATACTCTTTATTATACACCACATATTACAACATAAAGACAAGGAAAAACAAAAGATACCGACTAAGTGCAAATGGTGGCCTCATCGCTTAAAGCAATATCTTCCATGCAACCTTTGCATGGAGAGGAAAGTAAGTAATAAAATAATCCAGGTAAGTCGGTGGTGCTCAATAAAACATTGCCTGACTGATCTGTGCATGTACATCTTACATGTACAGATCAAACATTCATAAAGAGATGAGATAAGGCGCATTGCATTTGCCCACTATTTATATGTATATATTATTTTTTTATAATAATATTTCTTATATTGACAACACTTAGTCTAGCCCAAAGCACTCTAAGGGTTGTGTTATGGATACTAGGGATGACTCAGGTTGTTGGTTGATGCCTAATTTGTGCCTTGGCATCGCCCGACGGTGAAGGGGCCCGTAGCGGGCTGGCTGTCCAGCCAAAGTGGTGCTTCCAACAAAGGGACCCACAAGGCTGCAGGACAGAATGGAGGCACAAAGACGAGTTTTAATGGGTATACCTTCGATCACCCACTGGGCTTCGTCATTGTCGTTGTCGGGTGGGTGACCGAAGAAGAGCCCCACATAACTCCGTTGTCTACTCAAGCAACGGAGTATGCATAAGGCGCATTTATCGTAGAAAAAAAAAAAAAAGGGATGACTCAGGTGCAAATGCTCGTATTCATCAAACAATCATCTGCCCCTTCCTTGACTCGAAACCAGAACCTTCGGTGCGAAAGGCAGGGCCGCTATTGTTGCACCAAACGGTCGTAAATAAAGACATACATACACACACATATATAATATATATATTTGCCCACTATATGTTGTGTAATTACTAATATTTACAAAACATTTAAATTATTGCTTTTAAGTTCAATTTGATTTTATATGAGTTAGTTTTTAATATATAAACTGAATAATCTCAAGATATATATCTCTTCTCAACAGTTCAGTTTTGCGTGTGCCTAATGAAACGACAAAGAACCCCTCAATTGTAGCATCAAATGTTACATAGTTATGTATAGCCCTTGCTCCTTATCTTAAAGAGGCTTTCCACTAATCAGATTTATTATATCAGCTAGCAATTTGCGACCAACATATTGTAATAATAATATTGTTCCTTACATTCACACCAATTAACCTAGTTAAAAGTAACTGTTGGGATACTAGGGTAACTGATAGACATACATATATGATGCATAGGTACAATACTCGCGTTCATCATACAAACATTTGCCCCTTTCGGGAACTCGAACCCAGGACCGTCGTTGCGAAAGGCAGGATCGCTTCCGCTGCATCAAACGATTGTCTTATGTTTTACAACATATATTACAAAAAGACATATCGAACCTCCAGCAATAAAAAGACAGAATTGACAAAATTTACGAAACTGATTTGACATTGGCAGCATGAACCAAAACGTTGATAATTCTGTTTTGTCTTTTTGTAGTACTGGAGGAGCGAAATTCAAATACGAATTTAATTCTTATTCGCAAAGGCAATCTACAGACGTTGTTGTCGAGCTATTATTATTCTTATTTAAAGGTCATACTTCATTTGATTATCTCAGCCAAGAGTTGTCCACTGGTGGGCAGAGGCCTCCCTTGAACCTGGTGTTTTTGCCACGACCTTCACGTTAGGCAGGTAGTTTGGAGGTCGCAGTCGCTGCTGCCCATTTTTTATCGACGGAAAGTCTGTGGTATACTTCAGTATTATAATTTAAGTAATTATAAAGGATAAGTAGCCTTCTACGATACCATTAAGTCTTAAGAGTTACTGTTATTCTTCTCGTCCGGAGACAAGGGGGCCTATACTTTCAAGATATAATCAAAGTTAGTTACTTTCAAAATAATGATAAGAACATATCTACTAACTACCAACTGTCATTTTTTTCTCATTTGATAATGAACTCTTTGAGATGGACTTAAAGCTGAAATACTGTTAGCGAAATTTGTTACTTTTGTATAGGTTGATGTGCATCAAATGAAGCATTATTAATTACAAAAAATCCGTTTGCTTGCCAGTATTCCTGGATTCAATAGTCATAAAGGTTTGTTTTTCTAGAATAATTTACAGGAATTCTTAAATATATCACAACAAATAGGATAATATATAAAATATAAATATTATAGTAAAATTAAGCCAACGAGAACCTGAAAACGTAACGGAACAATAAAAAATATTTTACAAAGTTAAAAATAAAGTAGTGGTCAATTATTATATATCTCTTATCCAAGCTGTAAGAGTTTTATAACTAAAGAAATTAATAGAATAAATAAATTCTCTGGATGTAAAAATGTCGTGGTTAAGTTTATTTAGGTAACAGAAATATGATAACAGTCTAATAAATACTGATAATGTTATCTCGTTGTTAGTATTCCTTGCCAGTGGATCGCCCCTTAACCTGCTATTTTTATCTGTGACGGTCAGTAGTCACTAGAGGAATTTGAAGTCCATTAATTTGATTGGATTTGATCTGTTTCGACAAAGTGACTGATTGACTGTCCACTTTATGCAGAAATGGTTTTAAAACTTTAAATTCATAATTTATTTTATGATTTTAATATTTTTTGTTTTTCAATACTATCTTTTATAATACTTTTTAATAGAAAAATACTAGAAAATATGGACTCCGCTCACATATTATTCTCAAGCGGGACTAGAACCCGTAACTTTCGTATTGCTCTCCCAATTGAGCTACCGAGCCTTGTGAGCACCCGTCAACATTTTGTAGTAATTTTTTGTTTACGATGTAGGCTAGTGTTGCTTTAACAATAAGAGGAATACCCTCGCATTCGAAAGAAACATTTTTATATTCGATTAAGACAGCCATTTTATTTTCAATGCTATCTTAGATAAACTTTAATAACAAAATGCTAGAAAAGATTGACTAAACTCACAAGTTATTCCTAGACGAGATATCCAAATGTTCTGGGTTTGAGTCACGAGTCAATTTTCCTAGTATTTCTCTATCAAAATTCATTATTCAATCAGTACAAAATCGGTCTTTGAAAAATTGATCGATCGCCTCATTTCACATCAGAAGTGATCTGCCATAGTGAGTTTTTATTACTCGAGTATATTGACAAAGATTTAAAGACAGTGGGTAACCTTTGGTTAATTTTATGAACTGAAAATAATCTGAACTCAAAATAAGTAAGTTAGGAAAATTCAAAACCGTGTCACAACTAAGTTAAAACCTGTGTAAAATCTTTCTGAACTCATATCAGTTAGGAAGCAGCATTGCTGTTATTTTTCTAGTAGGCGTTTTGTTAACACTTTTATATATAGGTAACTAGTTATAGTACCCTTACCACCCAGTCGCGGTACCCTTAAAACCCAGAC
Organism: Calamotropha paludella; assembly: GCA_927399485.1. Taxonomy (NCBI): domain Eukaryota; kingdom Metazoa; phylum Arthropoda; class Insecta; order Lepidoptera; family Crambidae; genus Calamotropha; species Calamotropha paludella. The sequence continues at coordinate 26,199,835 of OV656812.1, forward strand.
ACAATAAATTACAATTAACATAAAATTAGCGGCCAACTTCATCCAGCTGGTTTATTCCATGTCGCTTTTGCGGCCAACGTCACAGTTATGCGAGCGAATCTCAAAATTTCACTATCATCATTTTATCAAAATTTCAAAAATAATTAATATTTTATGTTCGACCATGTGATTGAAAATGCAAGGAATTGGCTGGATCTGGCGTTAAGTCACCTGATTGTTTACTATAGCAGCAGGTGACGTCATAACATCAAGTGACCCGCATGAAGGTTTAACTCTAATGGTGTTTTTTTTATAGAAAATATATGAATTTTCGAATAATTTATCAAATGGCAATATATTACGCCATAAAGAACTATATAAGAAGAATAGATATTTTCGTAAAATCTGTTAAATAACCTATTATGGTTCGTGTAGGTGTCAAAAATAAATCCACAAGTAACTTAATCTAATATGTTAAGATTTTATTCTTAATAATCAAACGACCTTTATTTATTACAAAAAACGAAACTTCTGCGTGTGTCAGCATTAAATAGTGCCATCTATTATTTAAAAAAGAAAACTAATTAAAACTATTAGAATCTATATCATATATTTAATTACTATATACTAGCGGCCCGTCCCGGCTTCGCACGGGTGGACAAAATTCTTTTAATTTTTTCTAGTATTCAATATAGCCTATGACACTCAGCAATAATGTGCCTTTCTATTGGTGAAAGAATTTTTAAAATCGGTTCAGTAGATCCCGAGATTACCCCTTACAATTTAATAAATATACAAACACACAAACTTTACTTCTTTATAATATTAGTATAGATATATTAGATAATTACTCTTTTTATAATGCAATCTAATTTTATTTCATCATTTGATCTATTTTGTCATTAATTAATCATCTTTAACCTTTCACAATCATATTATTTACTTGTTATACTATAATGCTTGCCAGATGCTCCGTATTTTACAGGTGCTCTGTTTTTTCGGCTAAAAATTTATAGGAACCTTTCATTAGCGACATTAAATATAGTGTATCCAAAGTTTCCGTATTTTTTCAATTGGCTGAACAAGTCGGAGAATGAGAGTCTGTGACTCAGGCAAAGAGATCCACACCATAGCGGTACGTATCATAAAATTGAAACCAAAACGCTTAGTGCGACTCTTTGGTATATCCACCATATACAAAAGAGTCGCACTAAGTCTACATCTAAACTTATATTATAAAGAGGAAAGATTTGTATTTTTGTATGTTTGCAATGAATAAACTCAAAAACTACAGAGCCAATTTCTACAGATTCATTTCTAGAGCTACATTCATGCTGAGTAACATAGGCTATATTTAATGCTAGAAAAAAATTTAAAGAATTTTGTCCACCCGTGCGGAGCCGGGACGGGCCGCTAGTATTGAATATAAGGTTTTTACAAGTAATTGTGATTCTTTTATTTTTTTAATAAATAAGACTTCTACTGACAGATTCTTATAGCTAAAAGATTATTACAAAAATAAAATATACTTGTCTCATTGTTGTCAAGTCTAGTTGTTAAGTGCTTAAATAAAAAAAATAGTCACTTTTTTACAATTTTGTTACCTTGAGTTATCTCTGTGTATGACAGCCATGTATGTCAGCATTGGTCCTGAAAGGGGTAAAACTGAAGGATTAAATAAAAACACGAATACAACTGCATTTAAGACATCCGTTATTTTTTTTTAAGATGAATATTCTTGAATGATAATGATTTTTGTTGCAACAAGCAAGAGTTCAACCAAATCAATATATTATTTTATTATCTATACATATAAATAAAATTGGAGTGTATGTTTGTAATATTGAAATAACCGTTTTTTACTACATGTATATGAATACATATACGGTACATACACCAAAATAACATTTTTTACAATTTTTGTCTGTCTGTCTGTCTGTTTGTTCCGGCTAATCTCTGAAATGGTTAGACCGATTATGACGGGACTTTTATAGGCAGGTAGCTGATAAACGGTAACGGTAACAAGGAGTAACTTAGGCTACTTTAATTTTAGAAAAAATAAAATTACTGTGCCACAGCAACCCGTGGCTGGGTCAGCTAGGTAGTTGTAAGTAAAAATACTGATTTTTATTTTTTTTATTTAGGATGTGTTAGCTCTTGATCCCAACCGCCCGGGGACCAAGGCAGAATCCACGACGGAACGAGCTAACCAAGAAGGTGCCTATTCACTCTGGCTTTGAAAATGGGCGGGTCATAAGTACTCGGAAATACAGACGTAGGGAGGGAGTTCCACTCCTTAGCTGTGCGCATTATGAAGAATGTATATTTATATTGAAAAGTCCTTTAACTGCAATGTGGTTGCAATAACGGAATAATGCCAATATAAAGTTTTATATTACTGCCGAAAATTCAAATGGTGATATCTTAATTCATTTTTTTCATTAAATTTGATTTACTGTATTTTTTATCATTAATGAAAATTATGGTCACATTTGTTTTACTTACACTAATATAGATCATGGTTTCGAAATAAAATCATTATTATAATATTAAACACTTTTTAATAATAAGTAGCAAAAGCCTTGAACATAGACCGAAGGATAACGGACGGAAAACGGATACTATCCGTTTTTTATAGGACTTATTTCGGAGAGCGTGCAGCAGAATTGCACAGCCTTGTTCCGCCGTCCCCATTTTTTCATCAGATAACCTGACTTACGAATAGGCACCACAGTTATATGGTTAATATACCAGAGAGTTGCACTAAGCGTTTTGGTTCCAATTTTGTAATTCGTACCGCTATAGAGTGGAATACTATGCCTGAATCTGTGTTTCCTGATAAATACAATTTAGGGGTCTTCAAGTCACGAGTGAATAGGTATCTTCTAGGCAAGCGTGTTACATCCTAGATCGCATCGTCGCTTACCAACACGATAAAAAAAACACCATTTAAAATATTATATTAATTTTGCATATAATACCCGTTGTATACACACCCTTACTAGCTAACTGACAAAGAAAGGCGAAAGAACGCCTATTGATATATCCAAAAATAAAATTCATTACCCATCCATTATTTTTTTAATCATAACTAGTTTCCTATACAACAATACATATGGCTTCTTTAAGGTTCCTTTCATACCCAGTATAAAAGATTAATGACACATCATGTTTTTCATTAATTAGTTTATAAACCACTCCAATAGTACGCCTTACACCGTAGAACCATGTCAAATTACGTCAATAATTTGTTTCTATACTATTTTCTCTTTACTTTCGGATTATTAAGTGTGACATAGTTCTACGGTGTATACTTGTTACTATTTAACACATTTTAACAACGGTTCAATATGGAAAAATAACTTTCCTATTTATTTATTTAATAAGGCTTACCAACTAAATACGTAAAGTTACTTTAAAAGTACAGCACTTAGCGAAAATGTATCATATATGCATTTAACTTAAAGGTAAGCATAACATTGTTATAGAAGACGTTTTCATTTCTGTACTTAATTAATATTATTTGAAATTAGGATATTATTTATAAAAGAAAAAAACGAAAAATTATTTATACAACAGTCCTAAATTTATTAATATAATTCTATAAATAAATATTTCTTACATTCACACCAATTAGCCTATCCTAAAGTAAGCACTGTAAAGCTTATGTTATAGATACTAGGGTAACGGATAGACACATAGATATGTAATATTCATAGAAATATATATAAACACCCATGACTCAGGTATAAATTCTCGTATTCGTCATAAAAACATCTGGCTCTTCCGGGATTCGAACCCAGGACCGTGTTAAAGGCAGGATCGCTACCGTTGCACTAAACGATCGTCATATTGGCTCCGTTCAGAACAATTAATGTGATGTTTTCTAATTTTATTATATTGAAAGAAAGAAAGAAAGAAAAACATTTATTTGGAACTCAAACACATAACAACAAAAGATGTATATAATTAAAAAGAGTAACAACATAAAAAAGAAAGAAAAAAGGTTGACTGGGAGAGAATGCAATTAGCATTAAGTCCGCCTTTTGTACCATTTTATATTTATGGTCAATAAAGATTTTTAAAATAAAAAAATAAAAATAAAATAAAAAAGAAAGATACATATGAAATAGTAAAAAAAAAAAAATACAAATATGGTGTGTCTGAGGCCAAAAAGGACCCTGTCTCAGTATAAAAGCCTCTGCGTCGTTCGGAGATGGACAGAACGAACACAGAGGCGCTGTTATTCTGAAAGCCTCTTGAGTAGACGTCACCGTTAAAAAATTACAAAAAAAAACATATAAACATATATGATTGTAAGATAAATTATTATAATAGAAAAATACTAGAAAAAATCGACTCGGGTCACAAGTGAATCTCAGGCGGGAAATAAAATATATCAAAAATTATAAAACTAAATGGCTGTTTCATCTTAATCGATTGCTCAAACATTTGTTTCTTTCAAGGTTTCTTTCAAAACGAGAGGATATTCCTCTCATTGATGAAACAACGCTGGCCTACAGCGTAATATAAGAAAGGACCTAGAAAATTTCGACGAGTGTTCACAAGGCTCGACAGCTCAATTGGGAGAGCATTGGATCGGATTTCCAAAGGTTGCGGGTTCGTTTCCCGCCTGAGAATTCATTTGTGACCCGAGTCAATTTTTTTCTAGTATTTTCTATTATAATAATTTATCTTATAAGATCGCATTGAAAATGCACAAAATATATAAAAAATATAAAATATAAGATTGTGTTCATATTATTCATTAAAATATTGCTATAAGTGATAAGATATAGTGGCAAAGATAGAAAAAGAGATGCTTAGATGGTTTGGACATGTAGAGAAGATGGACGAAAGAAGATTAACAAGACACATATATGAGGCTGATGTGCATGGGCAAGTCAGTAACATCAAACCAAGGCGATCTGAAAGACCAAATAGAGGATGTCCTGGAAAAGGCCAGGTCAAAAGTACCCTTAACCGCCGAGCTTGTATGATAGAGCTGATCAGAATAAAAAAGGGAGATGTATGTCAGAGTTGTGGTAATTGGAAATCTGTGACGTTTATTATTTTATTATTATTTTTATGATTTTCTAGCGGCCCGTCTCGGCTTCGCACAAGTGAACAAAATTTTTCTATTATTAAATATTTTTCCGTTAGTGCCATCTAGCGACCGGTAGACGAACTACTCGCGGTTATCGCGTTGCTATGGTAACGCATATACAATGGAAAAAGAGCGGACAGACAAACACACAAACCACTGTGATCTTAGATTATAGATTAAAAGGCGTGAATTTATGTATGTATGTAATGTTTATTGAGTTTCAAATTGAGTTGACAAAAACTTGATTAAACCGTTCTACCGTTTTAATTATAAGGACATAGAGAATGTAATTAAGTTGTGAGGGATTACAACAGTGATTTATTTTCTTTCATTGGAGATTGAAATTCGGTTTATTTGGGATACACAAGTTAATAAATGCAATTTTCTTGTTGGTTTTTTTTTAGTCAAAACTTGTTTCAATTTTTAAAATATCTGTTGTTAATTGCGTGTAAACGTCTGATTTTACAAGAATATGATAAAGAATTATATTTTTCAAAGATAAAATGTTTATTATTTAACTAGCGACTCGCCCCGGCTTCACACGGGTACAATGCTCTATTATATGCATGTATTATACATATAAACCTTCCTCTTTAATCACTTTATCTATAAAAAAAACCGCATCAAAATCCATTGCGTAATTTTAAAGATTTAAGCATACATAGGGATATAGGGACAGAGAAAGCAACTTTGTTTTATACTATGTAGTGATATGAGTATTAACAATGCATTTATTGTAAGTCAGCAATTATGTCGTGACTTCGTAAGTTTACGTCGGTAGACTTTATACCGCAGGCAACTCGGCAAGTAGTTTCTAAAATAAAGGTTAAGGTAAGGCTAATTAAAAATTATCCTTTGGGTATTTTTTAACATGTCATACTGTGATCTAGTCTTGGGCATAGTAGTTCGCAACTGAGATCGCTCAGTTTAGTTCGCCGCCCCTAAACGAACTAGTTCGCTCTTCTAGTTCGTCAGCTCCCCTCGAATCAGTAAAGGGCAGATCGTTCGCTCGTTTTGATACTACTCTGGCTGCATGTGATAAGATTATGGAATGCTGTGCCTTTACGTACAAATTTTGTACTCTAAAAACAGCAAATACTCCAAATGAATAGAAGTAGAGATTAAAATATCTTTGTACAATTTGCATTTTTCGAATATGTATGTACCCTATACGTAAATTATTTTTAAAATGTATTTATTACAGAAATTAATTAACTGTTAAAAGTAATTGTTGTTATACATCAGAAACATAAATTAAATGATGGCAATAGTGTTTTATTATTTAAAATTAATAATTCATTTTCACTCAATAACCAAAGAGTAGTGTATATAACCCCACTGATTGACAGGCCAAGGAACTAAAAGAGACGCGCATGTGCAGTGAGCGAGCGACAGTATTAGTGTAGTGCCGTCCCGTTCGCCACGCTCGCTCACTCGGTTACGAACTAATGAACTATGGAACGGGGAATGAGGGAACTAGTTCGAGTAGTTCATCTGTGGGAGCGCTCTTAAGACCTAGTTCGTTCGCGAACTACACAAGACTACTGTGATCACGGCTCATGTAAAGGTGTTAAACGTCAGGATTCGTAATTTTGTTTTGTTTTTTAACTATTTAACATTTTTTTTTAAATTCCGATTGTTATATTTTTAAATTCAACTATAAAAATACAAGAATGAAGGCGTCGTGACTCCAGTAAAAGTAGTCTTATTTCAAAGACATTAATATCCAAATTTGTATACCTATCCACTTGTCACTCAGTCCCTGGTAGCAATTGCTAACATATTCAAATTACCGCATGGCCTGCTGTTTTATTTTAATTACAATAATTTTTTGAGTTACACAGATCTAAATATTCTGAGTTGGATTCTTTATTTAATCAGCTTTACGGTAGTATTTTTTGTTTGGTTCTAGCTTTATTATTTAGCGAGAAAATGGCGTTTTTATCTAAGAGTCCGACATTTTTTTTTCACGTAGCTTTGGGTCTGTTGAGAGGGGTGGGGCGTGCGGGAGCGAACTAAAGTGGCTATTACCAGATACATCATATTTTTCATCATCTGTAGGTATTACCAACTAAGATTGTAAATACACAATTAGATTTTCTTACATCTATGGACGATAACAAGTAATTATGAGAATTAAACGACTTCCATGGTCGAGTGGCTCACTAACCGGTTTTAATGGTAACGCTATTTCGAGGTCCCGGGTTGAACCCCGGCCGGTTTAATGTAGAAAACGTATTTTTTTATAGTAAATAGGTAGGTGCTTGACCACTATCTCGCCTGGTGGTAGGTGACGATGCGATCTAGGATGTGACGCGCTTTCCTAGAAGATACATATTCACTAGTGACTTGAAGACCCCTAATTTGTATTTGTGAGGATACAGATTCAAGCTTTTATATTTTAGTTGTTCTGTTCCATACTGTATGTCGTGGTACCGTTATTGTGTCGGAACATCATAACACAAGTGCTTTCGCTACTTAACTTGCTTTTAGAACAAAGTATGTTATATGGTGTGATAATAAAAAAAGCATGTGTGCAGTTCATATGTGGTAGAAGTGAAAGCTTCAAAAATAATACGTACACGTATACAAAATACCACGGTTGTTGTGATTCCTGTCTTAACACACGTACACACGTACACAATGCTTTCTGTCTCATTTACTCCTACGTTAAATCTTATGAATTTATGTATCTATCTCTTTTTACTGTCGCTTTTTCGACTTTCAAATCACAGCGATGGTAAAGAAGTTTTCACTTCAAAAATGAAACCCGTTCTATTTGCAAGTTTGAAATTTAAATAAAAACTTCGATGTGATAATAAAAAAAAGTAAAACCGTTCCATTTGCAAGTTCGAAATTTAAATAAAAACTTTTGATGAGTTACCTTCTTGGTTGCCAATATTCGGTGTGAAATATCATTCCATAAGCAAGTTACACAACAGATATGATTTTTCATACTAACTATACAGCAAGATCTTTATCTTGAGTTTGTCAAAATATAAATCATAATGTATTTATACTATACTAGCGGCCCGTCCCGGCTTCGCACGGATGGACAAAAATTCTTTAATTTTTTTCTAGCATTCAATATAGCCTATGACACACAGCAATAATGTGCCTTTCTATTGGTGAAAGAATTTTTAAAATCGGTTCAGTAGAATCCGAGATTACCCCTTACAATTTAACAAATATACAAACACACAAACTTTACTTCTTTATAATATTACTAGCGGCCCGTCCCGGCTTCGCACGGGTGGCCAAAATTCTTTAAATTTTTTCTAGCATTCAATATAGCCTATGACACTCAGCAATAATGTGCCTTTCTATTGGTGAAAGAATTTTTAAAATCGGTTCAGTAGATCCCGAGATTACCCCTTACAATTTAACAAATATACAAACACACAAACTTTACTTCTTTATAATATTAGTATATATAGTAATTATAGTATATAGTATAGATTTGCATTTATTTGTTAACCTTATTATGTGATAAATCGAATTTGATGAACGGACTAAACAGTTAATATGAATCTGTTGTTTGTGTCTGTCCATATCTGTCATAATACAAGGAAAATACTATAAAATATAAAAACCGGCCAAGTCAGAGTCGGACTCGCGCACGAAGGGTTCCGTACAAACTTTTGGTTAAGTAAAAAACCCCTCAAATATTTATTTAGTTCTTACACTTCCGCGCACATTACACATCAGAATAAAACACTTTTTTACGGATTTTTGCGCATGTTTTATTTTATTATATATTTAATCCTGACGTTTCGACTCCTTTACAGGAGCCGTGATCACAGGATGACTAAGATGATGGTTGTCATGTATTTTTCTACTACCTTCACAATATTTTAATCGGGCACGTTCCTAATTATTAAATTATTTTATATAAATCAAGTTGTTTTATTTTATTTTAAAACATTATTTAGTTATTTAATTAATTCTCACTAAGAATAAGAATAAATATAAAATAAAATAAAACATGCGCAAAAATCCGTAAAAAAGTGTTTTATTCTGATGCCCTCAAATATTTATTTTATTTTGTTTTTAAAGCGGCAAAAAATACATAATTTGTGAAAATTTCGCTATCGCGGTTCTTGAGATACAGCCTGGTGACAGATAGACGGACAGACGGACGGGCAGACAACGAAGATTTAGTAATGGACCCTATTACTTTTTGGGTACGGAACCCTAAATAACGAGTAGTTGAATGTTTGAACAATAAAAATATTTAATTATACCTGAAAATCATGGGCAACACGTTGTATTTTAATTATTAGGGCAAATTTCAAGGTTCTAAGTTCACAGGACCCTGTAGGTTTTGATTCCCTTGCTTGTGTCGATAATTTGCGGAATTTTGCGGCACAAACGGCTGTATCTTTTGATTGCGTTGGCTTAGAATTTTGATTTTTTTACAGCTCCAAGGAAAAGTAGACCTAAGTATTTGATATAAATTCCAGCTTGGTACCTCCAGGCGTTCCTGAGAAAAAAGGTCTAACTAAGTGACCAATAAGGGTACCGTTTTTTCCTTTGTAGGTACGGAACCCTAAAATAATTCAATTTGATTTGATAAGAGGTATTAATAACGCGTTAAATATATTATTAATGTTCCTGTTAACCCCTCGTGGTAAGCTAAACGTTTACGTAACGAATGGGTCCACGTTCATAGTACATCGGAGAGGATCGAATACTATCCTATTTGGGTTGTTGAAATATCAACCTATTGATCGCCTTATTAGCGATTATATCACGAATTCAGTCAGTCGACTTATTTACAAAGAAAGTACTGAACGTCAAAATTACGTCATGGCTTCGTAAAACCTATGTAAGACCTTGCACCGAGAAGAAGCCGCAAGGGAGTCGGCTTTTTTATTCCTTTTATTTTGTGGTACATAGTTGAAAATCATTTAAGGGTACTTTTACGAGATAAGACGTATAAGAAAAATTTACTATTGCAACGAACGAATTTTACACAGTATTATTGTAATAGAAAATTTTTCGAGTATTTTTCTATTAAAATCATTTATAAAACTATATTATTACCATTTATTCGGTCCCGGAAGGGGCAGATGTTTCTATGATGAATACGAACGCTTGTTTCTATATATTTATTTAAAAAATTATCTTATAAGATCGCATTGAATAAAACGTAAAATATATAGCTAGCCGATGCAGTCGCTAAGCACAAAGCTACGCTAGCACCATATATTGGAGCGGAGCGTAATACCTAAAAAAATTAAAAATATTTTTTTGTTTCGATGGGATTTTTTGTGAATTTCAAAATTCGGGCTCCGACACCACCTGGTCCTAAACCTGTTGATTCGATTCCACACAAAAAATATTAAAATCGGTTAAGAACTCTGGAAGTTATGGCGTAACAGACATTGCGCCATTGAAGCTGATCCATGGGAGCTTCGCTCGCTCCGCTCCAAAAATTGTAAAATTTATACAGTATTGTTATTACAGAAAAGAAATAAATAGAAACAGGGCCATTACCTCCACGTTTTCATGCATTTTAATATTTTGGGAGTGTATTTTTAATAACATTTTTAAAGGTAAAGTTTGTGTCGAATCGTTATAAAAAGTAAAACCTCCACCCAAAAATGAAGCGTGAACCTTGGTACAGCAACTTTATTCATTTGAATAAAACAACTTTGTAACAGATTTTGCGCATAATTTATTTTATATTAAATCCTGACGTTTCGAATCCATTTCAGGAGCAGTGATCACAGGAGGAGCAAGTTTATTTTTGATTTTAATATTAAGTATACAATCATGTCTTTTCCACCAGGGTTTTTTTTTCATTTATTTGAGGTCAAACAACAAGTCAAACACTTAAGCATGAGTATAACACGCTTATTACCTAAACTGCCGCAGCATGCAATTTACCTTAGGTTACAAAAGACACAGTACATAATACAAGTAAACAAAAGGATACTTAAAATTACTTAGTAACTAACATATTTATTACTCCTGTTTTTTGTATAATATATGAGGATAATATATATTAGTTAAAAATGCCGTATTTAGAACTAATACTTATGTACTAGTGGCCCGTCCCAGCTTCGCACAGGTGGACAAAATTGGTTAAATTTTTCCATTATCAAATATTTTTCTGTTAGCGCCATCTAGCGTCTAGTAGACGAACTACTTGCGGTTAACGCGTTGTTATGGTAACGTTATTGATACAATGGAAAAAGAGCGGGAAAAGGAAGGACAGACAAACAACAAATTTATGATCTTAGATTATAGACTAGCAGCCCGTCCCGGTTTCGCATGGGTGGACAAAATTCTTTAAAGTACATGTAAAGGACATTTTCTTTTATAATTGTAGACGTGGCAATTCATGACGGGACATTGTCGAGTTGGCTTGGTATTGTACACGTGTAATGTCAGTGTCAAATTGTCCATGGATCCATAGAGTGATGTCTGTTTGTGTCACAGACTAGGCACGGACGAATATTACTCTATGGATATTAATGTTTGTCAAATAGTTGTTATGTACATATATGTATTTTATTTCATTCCTAACTCTGTTTTTTTTTCTTTTTAATTGTGTCCTATTTTTTGTTTGTATAAAATTGTAAATTTTAATCATAATTAAAATTCTGGCAAGGCCTGTGAGACCTCTCACAGGCCTTGCCAGAATATCAGCGCCGTTGCACTGTGACATGTCACAGAGCAATGGCATTATGCTGAGGCAGGGTCCTGATTGGCCCCCCATGTTTTTTTTATTATTATCAATTTGTTTTTCCATGTATCTTTGTTAAATGTATAATGGGTCAATAAACTCTTTCTTTCTTTCTTTTCTTTCTTATGTTTTTCTATTATTAAATATTTTTCCGTTAGTGCCATCTAGCGTCCGGTAGACGAACTACTTGCGGTTAACGAGTTGCTATGGTAACGTTATTGATACGATGGAAAGAGAGCGGGAAAAAGAGCGGACAGACAAACACACAAACCACTGTGATCTTAGATTATAGATTGACTTTTATACAGGACGTGAATGGTAGAACGATATTTATTTTTTAATGTTATATCTACATTTATAAAAAAAAAATTTAATGACTTTATCCAATAATTGAAATTAAATTTAGAAATGTAATTTGACTTGACTTGGTAATTGTAAATTTGTATGCTGTTTAGAATCGCTAAATTAACCTAAGCACTATATATTTAAATGACTAACTTATCTAATATAAACCCTATTTACAGCAAACAAAATTTATTGTATACTAATTTTAGTACATAACTAGTGGCCCGTCCCGGCTTCGCACGGGTGGATAAAATTCTTTAATATTTTTCTATTATTAAATATTTTTCCGTTAGCGCCATCTAGCGTCTGGTAGACGAACTACTTGCCATTAACGCGTTGCTATTGTAACGTTAATTGATACACTGGAAAAAGAGCGGGAAAAAGAGCGGACAGACAAACATCAAATTTGTGATCTTAGATTATAGATTACGTGCCTACCATATGTACATATATACAAACAATCACGTTTTTTTCCCGCATTCGTAGGCAGAGATCACATATTTCCACTTTCCATCTTGACATACATCTCTCGCTTGTTAAACTTTCATCAGACCTATCATACATACTTTTGACCTGGCCTTTTTTCAGGACATCCCTGAAAGTTCGCTTTGGACTGCCTTTACCGACTTGCCCATGCACATTTGCCTCACATACTTGTCAATCTTGCCTAACAGGCACATATATTTATAGGACACACGGAAAGGGTACGGTACATCACTACTAGTACTCTTTAATAAGTAATATAGTACCTGTATGTAGAGATTGAAGGGCGGATCGTCCTTATTTCAGCGTAATGTTGGCTTCTTGCCAAACAGTCACCACATAAACATTCAGTCCCCTACCAATGGTATAATATTATGATTTTGATATTTGTGCATTTTCTTGTATGATAATACTTTTTAATATAAAAACATTATTTTGTTGGGTGCATTGGACTATCTACCATTTACCTGGTATGTTACACCACATCTTTTAGAGATCAGAAGGTATGGAAATGAAACAAAGGATTCACGTGACGATTGGCTAACATCGGAGCGTAATGATCACTGACTTTATTTCTTAAAGTTTGTGAAATATATATATATACAGGGTATCTTACAAGGTTTTTACAAGGTTCTGTACATCAATTTGGAGATCAGTGGACCGGACATCCAAAGGTTGAGGGTTCGAGTACCGCCAGAGAATTACTTGTGAACCGTGTCAAATTTTTTTAGTATTTTTCTATTAAAAAATAAATTTGACAATGAGTACCTATGTAAAACTTTTTAGTAATTATGTTTTTTAATTGTAATATGTATGTTATTTGACATTTTACTATGCCGCATAAATATATGAAATATTTAAAGTTTTCACGATGACACCACTCAGAAGTACCGGGTTTGATCTTCGGCATGGTACCTATATCAATGTTCAAAACATTTCTATAATCGTTCAGGATTCAGTGTTGTGGGACTGTCGTTGGTTCTTTTTCGGGTAAGATAAGTGCTTGAGGTTATAATAACGTATGCGACGTTTTCTAATTTTTATGATTTATTTATTGATGATATAAAATTAGCCTCACAGTGCTTAATTTGGGAAAAACTAATTGGTGTGAATGTAAGAAAAATTATTACTAGGTCGATACAGTCGCTAAGCATAAAGCTTCGCTAACGTCATATATTGGAGGGGGCGTAATACAAAAAAAAAAATCAATAATGTTTAGTAAATTTTAAAATTCCATAACTTTTAAAAAAGTATTCGCTTTTTGTTTCAATGGGAAATCCAATAGAGCCAAAGCTTTTTGATTATAACTTTTGAAGTGAAACATTTTTGAGCATCGTTGTTATTTGAAAGTCGATGAAACGAAAAAGCGACAGTAAAAAGAGAGAGACTCATAAATTCATAAGATTTAACGTAGGAGAAAATGAGATATAAAGCATTATACAGTGTCTCCTTGAAATGAAAAATAGACAGTAATAAGAGACAGACTAATTAATTCGTAACATTTAACGTAGGAGAAAATGAGATATAAAGTATTATGTACGTGTGTTAATGCGTTTTTGTGTGTGCATGCGTAGTACAAAGCTTGAGAGAAGGCATCACAACAACCGTCGTATTTTATATACGTGTACGTATTATTTTTGAAGGTTTCACTTCTACCACGTGTAAATTGCACACATGCTTTTTTATTTATCCGTATTTCAAAATTTACGATTTAGTTCTAAACCTGTTGATTACAAAAAATATTAAAATCGGTTAAGAACTCGGGAAGTTATGGGGTAACAGACATTGCGTCATTGAAACTGATCCATTCTCCAATTAATAATAGTTGTTACGGCTTTTAGGAATTCTGGCAGCTAAATATATTATTAGTAATAATTAATACGGGATTATGATTTACGCACGCGACCGGGATAATTTCTGTTAACTTCGGCGATTTATTGGACAATTGGAGTCATCAGCGAACTCGTTTTGGATCTTCATTCGGAAGGTTTTATACACTGTGGAAATTATTTAAGTAATTAAATCTCGGAAATAATTAATTGGTTCATTTGACTATCTTCAACCCGTATTTCGTAACAATATAAAAGCTATGTTATCTTTTACGAAAATGAACATCTCGTTACTTTTATGAATCAGTTTTGGAATAGGTGCCGACAAGTTAAAAAAAAACACAAAGTTGAGGTGAAGTACACACTTAAATGTACAGTGCCTTAGTAGGGGCAATGCGACACATCACCTATTTATAGCGTTTGATTGATCGACAAACAATTACAAAGTTTAAAATAGAAACGTCGAAACGCTAATTGATTGCATTGTACTGTTTCTGATTGTTTGATGATACGTGTAAACTGAGTATTACTTATGAAAGATTTGATGATCTATTAAGATTTATTTATTTATTATTATAAATCCCATCTGAGGTCAATTTCTTCTTTATTAATAGAAGAAATTGATTTATAACAATAAATAATATTTCTTACATTCACACCAATTAGCCTAGCCCAAAGTAGTCATTGTAAGGGTTGTGTTATGGATACTAAGGTAACGGATAGACATACATATTTGATACGTAAATGACCTTAAAATAAAAGAAATTGAGCTCAGCTGGGATTAAAAATAATAAGTAAATAATATTTCTTACTTTCACAACAATTATCCTACCCCAAAGAAAGTACTGTAAGGCTTGTGTTATGGATACTAGGGTAACGGATAGACACATAGATATAAGATACATAGATATGTAATATTCATAGAAATAATTTATAAATACCCATAACTTAGGTACATATGCTAGTATTCATTACAAAAACATCTTCCCTTTCCGTGGATTCAAACCCAGTACCGTCGGTGCACAAGGTAGGAATACGGTCAAGTCACAGTGTAATAATTTTAATCGGGAGTTAGGTAAATACAGATTTTTAGCAATAACCCTAGCTGATGATGACGCAGGTAGGAGAGGAGATAAACAAACAAGCTATAACTATGGCAAACGTCTAAAATTAATCTCACTTCATTATATAATTGTGTAACAAAAATATCATAGTGTAGTCAACCAAATGTTGAGATAAAGAAAATAATAATTAAAAATTAAACAAGACAAATATGATTTTAAATAACAACCACGTCTCAAAGATACTAACTAAAATACATGAAATATAAAATTAAATTGGTATGTAGATATTTATATACCTACCTATAGAAGTGTCGCTTATGATAACGATAACAGTGTCGCGACATCAATGGTGTTTTCCCATCTCAAAAAATGCCCTCATGCATCTATACATCTATGTACGTTAAATTATTTTAATAGTAAAATCAAAGAAAAAGTCGACTGGGCTCACAAATGAATTCTCAGGCGGGAATCAAACCCGCAACCTTTGGAAGTTTGGTCCAATGCTCTCTCAATTGAGCTACCGAGCCTTGTGAACACTCGTCGAAATTATCTAGTACCTTTCTAATTTTACGTTGTAGGCCAGTGTTGTCTCATCAATGAGAGGTACATCCTCTGTTTAAAAAAATATTTATAAAATTAAACAGCTGTTTCATCTTAATCGATTGCCCAAACATTTGTAAAGATGTTTCTTGTGAATAACAGAGGTTGTTGATGTTTCTTCTTCCAAAGGTTGCGGGTTCGATTACAGAGAATTCACTTGTGAACCGAGTCGATTTTTTCTAGTATTTTTCTATTAAAATCTTATTGAAAAATGCAAAGAATATATAAAATTATAAAATCTATGTATGTACATAAGCAATATATGTACATACTTATATATAAAGGAGTCGGTTACGGTAATAGTGTTGCGAGTTAAATGGTTACTTCTCATCTCAAAAAATACTCAACGCGCCTAAAGAAGTTTTCACTTGAATAATGTTACAATATGGCCATAAAATTGTACAATGCTCTGCCCTTAAGTATCGTAGACTTACTACTAAATAAATTTAAAAATAGACTGTTCGACTTACTGTGTGATCTATGTAATAATGTTAATGAATTCCTAGATATGAGATAAAAAATGATTATGTTATTGTGCCCCCAGTATTTTTAATGACATTGCTTATTATTATTTTAATTTAATTGTGATATCATTAGAATAATTATTAGTTATTAATTGTGAAAATTTTGACATTGTAGTGATATTTTTATTAGAATTTAATTAAGACTGGGGTATCCGTAGATTAAATAAAAAAATTAAGTAACTATAAATAGGTACTATGATATAATACATAGGATACAAATAAAATAAAGTTAAGTAAGAGACAAATAAATAACATAGAATAAACTAAACAAAATTAACATAACATAGATTTTAAGAAATGTAAATTTATTAGAAATAAAAGGCTTTTATTTTATTTTATGAAGTTTCAATTAATCGTTTTAACTGCATGCTGAATTATTCGACATTATAAATCTTCTTTTATATTTTAACCTTTGCGTGCCAGTATATGGTGCAACACGTGAACAAAATGCAATTTTATACATCCTTTGTACCGTGTTTGCTAGGAAATAAATGCATACATGTTTGGTGATTTAATTTAGCTTAAGCTGGACCAGTAAAGCTGTGGGATTTCCCATAAAATGCTTAAAATACAATTTAATAAGGGATAGCGGTTTGGGTCACCTGTATGTTTCGACCATGCAAATGCTGAGTTCCGATTCAGACCACGTAAGGGACGGTCTTAGTTTAATTTGTAGGGAAAGGTTGCTGCAATGGGATTTTTATTGAGGTTACAGGCAAATTTGAATTAGATGGTTTCACTATTATAATGTGCTATGGACGAGAGGAGAGGACGAAGTTTCTATTTCAGTTATTTATTCCTTTAAAAAAGATTATATTGCGTCGGAACTTTTTTTTATCGGATAACTTTCGACAATTATTTACTTCTAAACTAAGCTGAGCTTGTACTATAGGTACTAAATAATGTATATAATCTATAATCTAAGATCACAGTGGTTTGTATGTTTGTCTGTCCGCTCTTTTTCTATTGTATCAATAATGTTACCAAAGCAACGCGTTAACCGCAAGTAGTTCGTCTACCGGACACTAGATGGCGCTAACGGCTAAAAATATTTAATAATAGAAAAAAATTAAAGAATTTTGTCCACCCTAGTCCACTGTGTAGTCTATAATCTAAGATCACAGTGATTTGTGTGTTTGTCTGTCCGGTCTTTTCCCCGCTCTTTTTCCATTGTATCAATAACGTAACCATAGCAACCGCTACCAATGGCGCTAACGGAAAAATATTTAATTGTAGAAAAAATTTGTCGACCCGTGCGAAGCCGGGACGGGCCGCTAGTACATATATAAGTATATAAACGACCATAACTCGGGATGCTTTTGTCCATCACACAAACATATGCCCCCACCTGAGAACTTTGGCTCAGGTAGGAATGCAGCTGTTGCACCAAGCGGCAATATTAAAATATATAATCAAAACTAAGATTAAAGTCGAATCATTAAAATAATATAAATTAAAAAAAGAATTCCATCATCAATAGTTGAGTTTAATTATAATGCCGACTGCAGCGCCATCTGCCGGGCTGATTTGTGAATCTAAACCATCCAGGATGCCCACGGACCCAAACGCATACAAAAAAAATCATTGAAATCGGTCCATCCGTTTAGTAGGAGTTCAGTGACATACACATGTACAGTGGAATTATATCTATAAAGTTAGAGCGTATCGAATACAAATTAAAAATCAAACGTAACATAATCGTCTATACTATCAAAAAATTTGCTCCAGTAAATATGACCTCAATCTCTATCTAAATACTATATTTCTCGTGCGGCGATATGGTGGACACCTTAGGTCATTACGATCTATCATGCAGCAGAAATGAGGTTCATATACCGCGACACAGCATTTATCTGCAGAGATCTTGTCACCGCGTGTGCACCAGTCATTCTGAAACAGAATGGTTTCAATAAAACAACATTTTTACGGATTTTGCGCATAATTTATTTAATATTTAATCCTGTCGTTTCGACTCCTTTACAGGAGCCGTGATCAGGATAACTAAGGCATTGGTTGTCATATATTTTCTATACCTTCATAATATTCAAATCGGACACGTTCCTAACCGTTAAATTCTTTATATAAATCAAATTGTTTTATTTTGTATTTTTTTAGTTATTTAATTCTCAATGCGATTACAGTGTATATTACTGAGTCTACTACCAGAGGGAGGCCATTCCGAGAAGAACTGGTGAAAGAAACTCGGGCAGGGGAACCGACCTCCATCTTACTTGTATGAATTGCAAAAAGAGTTAGTTAGCTCTTTAAGTTACATCACTAGGTCTTGCAATGTGTGTCTTTGGAGGTATTAATTTATTAATTATTGGATCTCAAGCAGTTGGAACGCTCCAACCTTCATCTCTATTGAAATTAGGATGTTTTCTGGTTTCAATAGCCTCGCGTAGCACCCTAGGAATAAATCTTTGTACTCTAGCGAGAATTTGACGTTTATCGAATCAAATGGTCCCCTCGAAAGCTCGCTTACACACTGAAGAGCTGGTGCGGTCAATGTTGCCAGATATACAGATTTATCGGTATCCATACAGATTTTTAATATGCCATACCGATAAAAAATAAAGAGTTAATTTTATACAGATTTTTGTTATTTACGCCATTTTTTTACAGAATTAGTAGTTTTCAGAACATAATCGCAACATCGATGAACACTACCCGCATGTAAGCGATTGTAATACTATGTTTGGGGATTTCCCACAAAATATGTTAAGACTAAAGACGAATGAATTCATACTCATTCGTTCTGCGAGTTCTGTATTAATTTGTTTGTTTTGTTATATCGAATTACACGTTTCTTTCTGTGATAAATATCAGCATTGTGTTCTTTTGAAACCTACATAGTGTGCTTTATGCGGAGCTATGGCTTTAATCGGGAATGGATGGAAGCATCCGGCTTCAGCACTTGACTTGCACCTAGAATACTAAGCAACTGCTGAATAATAAGCCTTGTTATGAGTTAAATGTTGATTCTAATTTGTTATCTAAAATGGATAAAGATATTTACAAGTAATCACTAATTTAATTTTTCTTCTCTGAATCAAATCAAATTTTACAACTTGTCGCATAATACAGATAATTCATACAGAATACAAACGACACATACAGATTAATACAGATTTTCATAAATTTACTAAATACAGATTTCATACAGATTTTTACGGTCCTTTATACAGATCTTGGATCTCCAGATCTGGCAACACTGGGTGCGGTTTCGTTGACATAGACTTGGTACTCGCAACTTATTGTCTTTTAGTACTCGCATGACACGCTGAAGCTCAACAATCCGATGTTGTTGGTCACAGATGCCGCGACCTCTGAAACAAAGATTTCCTTTCCGTAGCCAACTGTATAGGATGATGGTGAGAGTCACCATTTAGATCTTAATGTGAAATCTGCGCGTAAGTGTAAGAACCGAATGGTTTATTGCGAGACGATGGCAAGAGACCTGATGATATGAATTTAGTTCCGTGGAAGATGGGACGGCGTATAGTGTGGGACTTGCATGGACAGTCTAGCCCCGACTCATCTTTTCATCTCTCTGTCACTGTCTGTCTCACTCATCTGTTTCTGTAAAAGACCTGTAACGATACAAGTATGCAAGTGTTAGTAACAACTACATATTCAACTGTTTGAGATTGAAATAATAGACCCGTGGGGTCCTGAAGCCCACCGAATATACCTTAGTTAAGAATAAGTTATCAAGGCGTCAAGTGATCGGAAGGCTGGTTCGTGCCCAGAGAATAAGTTGGGCGTTACAACGATGTAACGCTATCAGTTTTCGGGGTACATTAGTACGAACAAAGATGAAGGAGATTTTTTTATTCAGTTTAACTTAAGTGTACCTAGAGTATTAAATATAGAGTTTATAATATAATTTTAAGTTATTTAACATTTCCTATTTTATGACCATGTAATTAAAGATTTAATTTTAATACCCTAACAAACTAATATATATGTAAAAATAAAACAAAAATATGTAAAGAGAAATTGTAAATTCTCAGGCGGCCTGAGAATTTACTTGTGAGCCGAGTCGATTTTTTTTTCTAGTATTTTTATGTTATAAGATTTTATCTCATAAGATGGCATTGAAAAAATGCATGAAATATTTAAAAAATAAACAAATATGTAACTTATTTCCGTTAACTTTTTTTCGCGAAAGTAAGTTACATATTTATACGCCTGATTGAATCAAATAATAAATATGTTTAATAACAAACTCATACGATACAAATATTACACAATGTCAAAAAAAACGTGAGGCGAACCTTTAACCATAATTTAACCGGATTCCAATAATCCTACTTTGCTTTTTTCTTTGAAAAAGGATTTTACATACTTTGTTTCAATTTACTTTTAGTGAGTGAGACGGTCTGATCTAAATCGAATCGAAAGGATCAGCATTAATATATCAGAAAAAAGTCTTGGGTTTATAAATAAAAACCCTTGACGAAACCTTAAAAAATAGGATTTGTTGAAGTGAAAAATTCTTTCGTGAAAAAGAGACAGACACATTAACTCATAAGATTTAACGTGGGAGAAAATGAGATAGGAGGCATTATGTACGTGTGTTAACGTGTTTGTGTGCGCATGAGTAGTACAAAGCTTGAGAGAAGGTATCACAACAACCGTGGTATTTTGTATACGTGTACGCATTATTTTTGAAGGTTTCACTTCTATCACGTGTGATTTTTTTTATTATTCATAATATTTTACACGTATACTGAATGCTATAGTGCATTTTACAGTGTCTCTTAGAAACAAAAAGCGACAGTTATAAAAAAGACAGACACAACTTCATAAGATTTAACGTGGGAGAAAATGAGCTAGGAGGCATTATGCACGTGTGTAAATACGTGTTTGTGTGCGCATGAGTAGTACAAAGCTTGAGAGAAGGTATCACAACAACCGTGGTATTTTGTATACGTGTACGTATTATTTTTGAAGGTTTCACTTCCATCACGTGTGATTTTTTTTTATTATACATAATATTTTACACGTATACTGAATGCTATAGTGCATTATACAGTGTCTCTTTGAAACGAAAAAGCGACAGTTAAAAAAAGACAGACACACAACTTCATAAGATTTATTTAAGAACGTGGGAGAAAATGAGCTAGGAGGCATTATGCACGTGTGTAAATACGTGTTTGTGTGCGCATGCGTAGTACAAAGCTTGAGAGAAGGCATTACAACAACCGTGGTATTTTGTATACGTGTACGCCTTATTTTTGAGGTTTCACATCTATCACGGGTGAATTGCACACATGGTTTATTTTTTTTAGTTTTTTTATTATTTATAATATTTAACGTATATACTGACTGTTATAGTGTGAAAGAAAGAGAGAGAGAGTAAATGAGTACTTCGGACTGAGGAACGGAGTACCTATATTACACAGAGGAAATGTGACCCTTCACTTTTGTTAACGTTTGATTTTACTACCCATCTATTTATCATACTGTGCGCTATATACGAAACGATTCTCAAGGAGTTAAACTCCAATAAATATTCATCGTACACTTATTGTTTACACGTAAGTACTAGGAGGGTAGGAAATACTCGGAGGTCAATTGTAGAGGCTTCCAGTCCCCTAATCTTATTACCCACGTCTTTCTAACGGCATTAAATTCTGAAATGAAATTCTGAGGCACGTACAGCATTCTTGACGAGGTAAATTAAGGGAGTATGAAATTAGTTTGGCGTAATCAAATTCACCGCAGAATACTTAGAAAATTTTGCGTTATCTTCTAACAATTCACCACTTTTTTAATGATATATTTATACGTAAATATTTTATTTCATTATTTATTTAGATGTAGGCACCTTCCATGCTATCCTGGCTGAACCACTGTAAGATACAGCCAAGAAGCTTTGTTCTTTAGTTAATAATAATTAAGTAGTTTAATGTAAATTAAACAATTCAATTCAAATACAGAATAAGATTTATGATAGGACTGACATGTCTTCTTAAGATAAAAGTCCTTAAATTAAATAAAGAAAATAGTAGATTATTAACCAAGGGGATGAAGCAGTGTCTTCTGTCGCGGGTGACGATTTAAATCGCGAGCGAAACGAAGGACTCTAGGTTCACTCCCGAGCGTAGCGAGGGTGATAAAAACTTAAATCACGAGCGAAGCGAGGGATTTAAGACGAGTCCTGAGTGTAGCGAGGGATTTAAGTTCACCCAAGACTAAGACAGCTTTATCACCTAGGTAAATACTCTACTTTTCGTACCATTTGCGAAAAAATTAACACAATAATAATATGAGATAAGCATTTATTAAAAATAATGACAATTAAAAGTAAAAGTTAACATTCGAAACATTGGTCCAATTATTCTTCATAAGTTTTTAAATAATTTTCCTTGGATTTTGTTGGAAGCAAATTATTTATAATTGCGGCAGCATTTGTACTGATGGAATCCAATAATTCACTGTCACCATCGCTTTGATTTAACATCGTAACGTATTTTTAGAACATTAACTTTTTTATAAAAATAAATTAAAATAAACTTAACGTTTATGTATTTGAAGAAAATAAAAACGCGGCATATTCCTAGACTAATATTTTACTGTCAGAAAAGCAAAGAGCTCATACGGCCTCGTCGGTTTTCGTAATTTTATTTAATAACCATAACTGCATAATAAATGCGTATTCCTTTTTCAAAAAGATGTGTAATGCTTTATATACAAACTCAATGGTGTAAACACAGATGTAGTTCAGTATAAATTTCGGTAAGTATTCCAAATTTAAATCACATTCTCCCCCTAGAGGATGAATAAAATTCAGTACAATTTTCTTTCCCTGTTTTCAACAGATTAAAAATGACTATTGTTATGTTCGCTTTTTGTGGCATAGAATGTCACTTTTTTGAGCAAGTGGTACGAAAATAAATATTTAAAAGCTCAGTTACCGAAAACACAAATTGGTACACCAGGTGGACTTACAGATAATTGCATCGCCTACCAGTCCGTCAAACGATAGGTAAACGATCAACTAATAACTGAAAATTGGTACATAACGGATAATTATTAAATAAAATGTGATTTAAGGATATGCGAAACAATACTTAAAAGCATAAAAGGTTAATTCACATCTAACAACTTACTCAGATCTAACTTTCTTTTGGAAAAAAGTTATATAACAAAAAAAAATATTATTGACCAATTTTATTTCTATTTAATGTTTAAAGAATATATAATGATATAATATGTTATATAAATAAAATAAATGTTTATATGTTTATTATAATAATACTAATAATTCTAACATTTACACCAATTAGCCTAGCCCAAAGTAAGTACTGTAAGGCTTCTGTTATGGATACTAGGGTAACTAGTTCATAGAAATATGAATAAAAAATACTCATGACAAATGCTCATATTCATCACATAAACATCTGCCCCTTCCGGGACTCGAACCCAGGGCCGTTGGTGCGAAAGGCAGGATCGCTACCGTTGCACCAAACGGTCGTTAAAATATAAAAATCAAGTTAAATCTTTAAATAGCTTAAAAAAACACATTGAGTTGCACTCCGGCAGAATATGCAATTTTGATATATTGCAATGGTTAGGGAATAATTTCGCACGAAATGCTTTAATTATCAGTATAAAATTACTTTAATTTATGTGGTAAACTACAATATTCTTTTATTGCGCTATAGTACACAAACATGACGACAAACACACATACACACTCGCGCAAGCGTCCTGTGCCGCTTACACGAAACAGCAGGAGCAGGCATACATTTTTGTCGCGCGGTAGAAAGAGAGGGGGATATTACTTCCTCTCCTACACCGCGCCGGCGCGGCGGTCTATTCTCCCTCCGTTTTAGGAATTTTTGATCAGGTCACGTGACGCGAGTTTAACATTTTTTACCCATTCCAGAAGTACTCAACGCCGCTAAAAAAGTTTTCACTTCAAAATATGAGGAAGTATACATTCATTAACTATTATTACTCCTAATATATTAATTTCACATAAATGTAATAGACTCCTAAAATTTTGGAGACTCATTAGAATTTACAGCTATTTGTATGTAAATTATAAGTGTAGCCCGACGGCCTCCATCTCACCTTAATCTGTTGTTACATTGTATTCAATTATTATTTCTACAGAAATAGTCTGCAAAACAACAATTATGTCTAATATGAAATTTAAGCACATTGTACATTAGGAATAATAATAATAAAATAAGTTTTAACAAAAAAAACCGACTTCAAAAAAGCAAAAACTAAATTAACTTCGCTCAAAGTAATACGTATTTTCATTTTTTTCTTTTATAGAAAATAGGCATGCGCTTGACCACTATCTCGCCTGATGGTAAGCGTCGATGCGATCTATAGTCCATTTTTTTAGCATTAGAAATTATGTAAACAAAGAAGTAGTGGTGGCTAACCTTGGGCTGGAGTCCACTTCGACCGGCTTCAGGCTCGTCCATTGTTGAACAGATTAAATAACAAATAAAAACAAAAACTTTTAACAAAAAACTTCAACAAAAACAATAGAAACTTAACAATAAACCAAAGAAAATAATCAAAACAGATAAATGCAGACGTTGACATTTGCCGCTATTGTTGCAAATGGCGGCCATGTTAAGCGACCATTTTAAAAATCATCTAATATGGTACGTATTACAACATCGGCATGTACTTTTTAATTTTGTCGTGTCAAACTGACCAACATTTCGTTCCACAAGTTTGCAACTTCTGCTTCTTAAGGTATTTTTTAGTGTAAACTTTTCACGATGTTACTTTTTGCTTGTTACATTATGTGTGTACTATAAAGTACCCAAATTATGTTCTTTCTAATGCTAAAAAAACGGACTATAGGACGTGACGCGCTTGCCTAGAAGATACCTATTCACTCGTGACTTGATTTAATTAAACAGAAATTATTTTATAATTTTGAAGTCAGTGCCAAGTAAATGCGCACTGCGCTTTAAATACATTTTCATCCCACCACCTCGGAAAGTGTAATTTTGCGCTTCGAAATCTGGCTGGAAAATTCTATTTTATTCGCTTGAGCGGCAAAGTAGATTTGAATTTAGAACATCACATATAATGAGTACTCAATATAATTGTAAATTCAAAACGTCATTAAACCTATTTAATGTAACCTCTATGGTGCCAAATTTATGATAAGAACTTTTTAAATTGTGAAAAAATTTAAATTTGGAACCTTCTTGGTTTCTTTGTTTTATTTGCGTGCTTCGCGCCATTCTAGTTTTTCACGTTTTATTGCTTAATATAATTAACATAACCTAAAAACTGTACAAAAAAATCAACTAAAATGAGTGACATTAGCGACGATGAAGTTTATCTAACGCCAACTGAGTTAACTGAAACAGTTAATAATGCGCAAATGAGCCTTCTCCCTCAGCAATCACGAGAGAAGTATTTGAAACAGTACGATATATTTAACATGTGGCGACTAGCTAAAGGAGCAAAAACTTTCTCCGAAAACGTTTTGCTGGCATATTTTATAGAATTATCTGAGACCAAGAAAGCAAGCACGCTATGGAGTACGTATTCAATGCTAAAATTAACAATTAAGATGAAGAAAGACGTTCATATCGACACCTATCATAAATTAGTGGCATTTTTAAAAAGAGGCTCATCTGGTTATAAGCCAAAAAAATCGAAGGTTTTCACAGCATCTGAAATTGCAAAGTTTATTAATAAAGCACCTGATTCCGTATATTTAGCGGCAAAAGTAAGTCAATACGTGTAATTTTTTGTTGTTGATAAAATTGTACATAGTACTTACAATATTTTTAATTTGATTAATTTATTTACGATTATAAATACTTCTTTTGTTACAGGTTGTTCTTATTATTGGTATAACCGGAGCATGTCGAACAAATGAACTTACACTACTTAATGTCAATAACGTATCAAAATATTCTCATAATTCTGATGAATTGCTATTAATTAATGTACTAAATACCAAGACAAAAAAAGACCGCAACTTCGTTATTCGCAAGGAATATGTAAACATTGTTCAGAAATATCAAGCTTTACGTCCTTCTAACACCCCAATTGAACGATTTTTTCTACAATATCGCAACGGAAAGTGTATCCGACAACCTATGGGTCAGAATAAAATTGGCAGTATTCCACGAGAAATAGCAACTTTTCTCGGACTTTTAGAACCCCCGTTATACACCGGTCACTGTTTTAGAAGAACCTCAGCCACACTTTTGGCCGAATCAGGGGCTGATCTTCTATCGCTTAAGCGCCATGGAGGCTGGAAGTCTAATTCGGTTGTAGAGGGATACATAGAGGATTCAATCCAAAGTAAATCAAAAATTTGTAATAGTATCGTGGAGGCCATAACGCTGAAAGAACCTCTGTCAGATTCTTGGTCTCGCCCTTCTACATCTAAAATGAGCCCCCATAAGATTGGAAACAATAGCCCTCTCTCGCCAACATTTACGCCAATAGAATCCAATGAATCGGCACAACTATTTAAAATTACTGATAGTTTACCACAAAACAGCGCACAATTCACAAACACCAACATAACATTACCTAACAAAAATATTAAACTTAACATAAGTAACTGTAGCAACGTTACATTTAATATTTCCTAATTATTTTCTACTTCTTATTATTTTCTTCAATTTATAGATTATCTTAATGTGTTTTAATTGAAATAAAAATATTTTGTCATTATAAATTGTTTTCTTTTTCATTTTGTCATTTCCTCGCTGAGGTGGGATGAAAAGTTACGTATTGCACTCGAGTGGAAAGATTTTTCACCTTGTGCTCGTTTGTTTCCCTCGCTGACGCTCAGGATTCTAATTTAGAATCACTCGCTGCGCTCGTGATTCAACTTTAGAATCCTTCGCTTGCTCGGTCATCCAAATCGAGCACGCGGTTAAAAAGGAACTTTCCACTCTTGTATAATAAATAACTATTAATATATTTAATTTATATTAAATGTATTGAAGGTATGAAAAACTTAACTAAGTTGCCCAGTGGCAGAAAAATCGTTATGACAAAGAGAGAATTAGATGTATGGTGTACATATATTGTACCACAACGACACAGAACATTGACCTGGACCGGAAATCCTGGAGTCATTTTACATTATTAGGGGGCCTAGGACAGAATCCGTTTACGTCAGATTTCTTTAAGGGGAGAATTCAATTATACCGGATTCTCAATTCAAAAGGCCATAATTCAAGCAGAAATATCTGTCGCATATCGAGCAAAAAAATCCATCAATATTTTAGGGTTCCGTACCCGAATAGTCTCGACTGACACCCTATTGCTATCACTCACGTGTCTGTCTGTACGTCGTGTGTCATACAGAGTTTACAGCTAAATGGTAGGAGCTACAGTCTTTATTTTTTCACAGTTTAAACATCTTGTTGATCCAAAGTCAGATTTTGTCATAATAACGAAAATAATTTTTATGTATTTTTAAAGGGCGCTCCAATACAGATAAAGGGGCGCGAAACTTTGACCTACCCCATCGACTGGAGTGTCGTAGTTTAGAACTTTGAGTAGATTAATACTATTTTTTTTTTACAAAAACCAAAACGGCTGTCAAAGTTTACAAAGCAAAAAATATAGATATTTTTAATCAATTCACATTTATAACAAAACCAAGTTAAAAAAAACATTCAACATTACTAATTGAAGTTATTTCACTTTTAAATTAAAATTTAAATTAACCTATTTACCATTTTATATTAGCTGTTTTTCTTGAGCTTTAAAATGTTCCCCGCTGTAGTGAGGTAAAAAAATGTGTTTCACTCGGCGGCAAAATTTTTAGCGATTAGTGCTTTTGAACCCTCGTTACGCTTAGGATTCAATAGAGGTAACTCGCGGCCAAAACTCAACTTTACAGTCTTGCATAAAAAATAACTATTTTTAAATTTAATCCTGACGTTTCGACTCCTTTACAGAAGCTGTGATCACAGGATGACTAGAGTTATGCTCTTCATACATGTGCCATCCAATATTCCAATGTTCCTAAATTTTAAATTAATAAAAAATAAGTTTATTTTATTTTGCATTTTATTCTGATATTTTATTACATCTACGATTACTACTAAATCTACCACCAGTTCGGAAATTGAGAGGCCCGTCCAAGAAGTGGCGAAAAAAACTCGGATAAGGGGACCGACTTTCATATTAATTTTATTTACCAATGCGTGTAAAAACTATAAATACTATTATATTGATATATCAGTTTTTTAAGTCCATACATTTTCCTTATTGTGAGAGTGCTCGCCCTCTCTACCAGCCAAATGGTTCGTTCTTAAACCCTGAGATCCTGCCAGAAACCAGCGCCTCCGCATCATTCTGTCCATTTTCGAATGACGCTGATGCTCACGCTGAGACAGTCCCTCTTGACCTCGTACTGTGATGTTAGCGTTTAATTTTTTAAATTACGAATGGGTTGACTCTAGATCCCAATCAAGCCCGGGGGCCAAGACAAAATATACGATGGAACAAGCTAACCCAGAAGGTGCCTTATCACCATGGCCTTGAAAACGTTTATGTTTAAGTAAATATACTCTTTTTTTTTGTAATTGTTTATCTTCTGTATAATAGTTCCCTGTCGTGTTTGACCGCGATGAACTCCGAAACTACTCAAACGATTTTTATGATTATTTTTCAGTATGGTGGATTTGTTTCGTCTTAGGACATAGAATAGGTTTCATTTTAATTTATAACACAGCAACGCGTGGACTGGTCAGCTATATATGTATACTAATTAATTAGACTTAGGTGCCATTCATTTATTACGTAAGACTTTTTTCGCTAGTTTTTGGCCCCCTCCTCCCCTATTATAAGAAAAAATAAGAATAGGCCGACCCCCTCCCCCTATTTAATATGTATTACGTAAGAATCTAAAGGGCAAAAATGAATACACGTTTGGTTTGTTTTAATGTTTATTTTTAGAAATGTTTTTTAGTACTTACAAAGGTACTATAAATTTTTACTTTTTGGTAGAATAAACTTTGGTTTTACTCATTCATCTTCACCTACATAAGATTTTTCAGTCCAGGGGCTCAAAAGCACTTTGTCTTGTTAATTTTAACTCTGCGCACTTTTGTGATCATACGTAAGAACTATCGAAACTCCTTCCCACCCCCTTGTAAGAAAAAAATAAGACATGGTTGACCCCCCCTCCCCCCTTAAATCGGCTTACGTAATAAATGAATGGCCCCTAATGTTCTATTTTAGTTCTTAAGTTTATAATGCATTATACCATAGTGTTTGTTTCCTTAAATACTTATATATATGTATATTGGCCTACTTCGGAACCCTACACTAAGCATAGCCCGACTTGCACTTGACCGGTTTTTTAACAGAAAATGCTACTAAAGAAAACTTTGTAGTTCACGCCGAGTTTCGATGACGCAAACAAGTGAAGATTTAATCCACTTGGGTTGCCAAGATACGTGACTTGGTGAGGTTTAGAGGGCGTGACAATCGAGTTACTGCCACTTTTATTACGGAAGGCTTTCGCTCGCTTTCGTTTACAGTAAAACCTCACACCGTACTGACGAGTTCGTAAAATATTCGAAATAGATTTTCTTTTTTTCCGTATATATTTATTTACTTTCACAGAAAGATAACAAAGTTGAAAAAGTAGAAATCTGTATCACATATCTATAAATGAAACAGGTTTGATAATTTTACTAGCCGACCCGTCCACGCGTTGTTATAAATTAAAATCAAAGCTATCCTACGATCCTTCTGTCCTCTCCTCGTATATTCTAAGTCAGAACAAAACCAGCAAAATAAAAGGTAGTTTCGGAAACGGAAACACGGAATTTTTTATATAAATTTATTATATAAGGTGTTACAAAAATACCCGAAAAGCGGAAACGGGATTAAATGGTCCCATATAATAATCGCAGCATAACTAACCGCCAAAATTAATTATAAAAAAACATTTATGTACCATCCCTATTTCCATATAATTAAGGAGTAAATAACACAGAATTTTTATGTTCGAAACCATTAATTCCTTTTATTGAGTTCGCAAACATTTTTGAATGAAAAAGTAAGTAAGGGCCGGCGCTCACTGACGGCGTGGCACGGCATGGCACGGCAGGTTGTGCAATGGCATGCTGCGGTATCCCGCGGCGTTCCGTGGCATGCCGTGGCATCCTGCTGAACGCCCAGCCACTCTGGCATCCATCAGTTTTGCTCCGCGCGTATTCGAAGTTGATTGTGTCGCATAGAGAACATTTGTTGTGTCGTTATGGTAGACTGGGATTTAGTATTAATAGCACTTCTAGCTGAAGATGAAGAGAGACAAATAAGAACTGCTAATTTGATGAAAAGACAATTTTGGGTGCATAATTTATGGAGAACAAGATCTACAAATGGTGAATTCAGCAACTTGTTTAATGATTTGAGATACGACATGCGAAAATTCTATGATTATTACAGAATGGACTATGAAAAATTTGAAAAGTTAAGTGATTTGCTAAAATCGCATATAAAGAAAATCAAAACTAATTTTCGATCGCCTATACCTGTTACAGAGAGATTGTCTGTATGTTTAAGGTAAGTGTTCATATACCTACCAACACGTACATATACATACAGCTTCCCAGCTAGCTTGTTCTAGCTATTATATATTAAAATCTAAGTTATGGTTTGTGGATAGCTGTTTGTCATTAAGGTAAATCCCATTTTTAGTACAAACTCGTTTTCCTTGGGTAAAAATAGTTTTTATTTTACTAATTTTGCCTTTAATAATGCCTATGTATAAACTAGAATTCCCCAGTAAATGTATTTTAATTTTAGATTAAATAGTTCTAAGTTCGATCTGCCGCTCGTAATTACATGTCAAAACCTTAACCTAGTGCCCAAAAGCTATGTGATGTTTATACATAATATTGTTGAAGAAAAAAGCAGTAGGTTATATTATCTTGTGGCATGTAAATACGAGCGGGCTTGGGAGTTCTAATGCGATGGGGCATAGTATTAGGCAAGATAAACTTAACCACCTTGGTCGAAACAGTTTAGCGGAATAACTTTACAAATTTTTGAGCGGCGGGTGACACCACGGAGCGTTTACTAATATTAAATTAAAAGTCTTGATATATTTAGTAATTATTTATTTTTATAATCAGCTATCTACCATAACTGCTACTTGGTGGCATATGACCATCAATCCAGTTGTACCTACAGTATGACAAAAAGTGAAAGTATTAGAAAATTTTTAGTGTTCATAGTCCGGCAATTCAGTATTGGAGTTATTGTCATATATATCAATAATATTATAACGTCTGGATATAGGAGTAGGTATGTATTCTATATGTGTAGTACCATAGTTTGGTTCGGTGTTATATTGTTGTTCGGGCTTATTAAATGAAGATAAATTGTGTAAAGGATTTGTTCTTTCGATTATTGTATTATGGGTTCTGGCAGCAGTAGTTGGTGCGTATTGCTGAGATGAATGACATTCATTTGAAATATCGATTCCTGAACTTGATGTTGAAGGACGACTTTGCTGCACAACTGAAGTTAACTCCACATTTTCCAAATGCTTTATTTCTGCATCAGTAACAATACGTAAAACATCGCGTTTTATTTCAGCTTGTAATTTTGGTGACAAAGTCTTCGCTGTTGCCGCCATTGCCTGAAAAAATATCTCCATAGGATGTTGTTCCTTCTTTTGGTTTTCAATGTATTTTTTTAATACTTCTGCTGTTGTTTCCGTATGCTGTGCTTCCGATGACATGTATGATTGCCGACGAACATATCTAGCTGGTCTAGAATCTGATGCATGTGATGAAAACGACATTTGAGATACAGGCGATTGTGCTTCAGGAAAAGGAACAGTTGATGCTGTTTCGGGAGGTTGTGTATTTTCGATATGCTGCGTTTCTTCGGAAAGCTGTGTATCTTCGGAAGAAGAGTCTAAATTTGAGAGCTGAGGTCTATCTTGAAAAAACTTTTGAAGAAATTCAAGTTCCTTTTCAAATTTAATTGGTCGCCTCTTTTTGGCAGCGTCACCGCTTTTGTACACCCTGTTTTTTAAGGCTTTTCTATAATTGTTACGAAGGCAGCTCCACGCCTTCTGGCATTCTTCATCTGTAACAATCAATCAATCAATAAGTTAAGATGAAAGTTGTAAAAAGAAATAAATTATTATTATATTATATTATTATTATTATAACAAGAATGAAGTATTTCAAATAACACACGCTTTTAAATCGTCTACTAATGTTTTTTTTTGTTTTGTTACAGGTATTTAATTACAGGAGCTTCTTTTAAGTCTTTAGCTTTTAGCTATCGTATAGGATTCACTACTGTGCGTAATATAGTCCACGAAACCTGTCAAGCAATATTTACTGTATTAAGGTCTACTACATTGCCGAAACCCACGAGCCAACAATGGCATTCAATTGCAACCGACTTTGATAAATTTTGGAATTTTCCTAACTGCATTGGGGCCATAGATGGTAAGCATTTCAAGATTAGATCTCCTAATAACAGTGGAAGTATGTATATTAACTACAAGAAGTTCTTTAGCATCGTTTTATTAGCTGTCGTGGATGCAAAATACAAATTTGTGATTGTAGATGTCGGAGCATATGGTCGAAATAGCGATGGTGGTATACTTCAAAGTTCTAAATTTGGTTCGAAACTACTTAATGGTTCTTTATGCATACCACCGGAAAAGGCTTTACCACATTCAACTCAAAAATTACCCCACGTATTTGTCGCCGATGAAGCCTTTCCACTAACAGAAAATATTATGAGACCATACCCCTCACATCTTTTAAATGATGAAAAAAAAAGAATATTCAATTATCGCTTAAGTAGAGCACGGCGTATTGTAGAAAATGCTTTTGGAATGTTACAAGAAAGATTTGAATTATTTCAAAAAGGTATAAAAGTTCAACCAAAGTACATTAACAACATTATACTAGCAAGCACGTGTTTGCATAACTTTATCATTAATAGTCATTCTATGGAGGCACTTAGCTCTAATACTAATAATGCAATCGATAGAACCAATGATACAGTTTTCAACAATCTGGAAGGGATGGTTGTAAGAGATTGTTTTACGGAATATTTTTCTAATGTTGGTAGCGTGTACTGGCAAAATGAAATTGTTAATAGATGTTAGTTTCTATTTCTGACAATAAATAAGTAAAAAAATAACTTACGGGTTTTATTCATTTCTTCTGAAATTTTCTGCCATGCGTTCCTTTTCATATGTTGATCCATGTAGAAACGGGAGGACACATTGTATATACACTCGTGTGAACGAACCAGATTAATCAGTTTCTCTTCATCCATTTTTCCGTATTTTACGTGAAAGTAATATTACTATATCGCGTACGCACGTACTAATCACTTGCCACGCTCAGTCAGTGTGAGAGTGAGAGACAAAAATCGCGCGCGCCAGTGCGTTTTCTTCCTCCTTTGCCCCCGCGCACCGATCGGACTGCGCCCCACCGAAATGCTGCACAAGTTTCAATCTTATTTCAACAAGCTAGCAATCATAATTCCTCGACCCCAAAGTGACCCATATGTCTCGCGGGATGCAATGGCGCGCCGCTGCATCCCGTGGAATGAAAAAGCAAGACTCGACATACCGCCGCATCCTGCGGCGTGTCGTGTCATGCCGCAGCATCCTGCGGCACGTCGCGGCATCGTGGTATCAAAATAAAGTAACATAAATTCTAAACTCATTGAAATAAGTTTCAAAATAACTTAATTAGTATTAAAATCCTTTGCCATGACACACCGTGCCGTGCCGGCAGTGGGCGCCGGCCCTAAGTAGCAATTGCTCAATAGTGGCATGCTTTCGCGCTAGTAATCAGCAGCAAGTATTTTTCGCTTTGATAGTTAATAAACTATCAAAGCGACAAATATTCTCAACCCTAGTAAGCTGTCACGGAATAGAACTGAAGTTAGTCATGAGCTTAGATTATTTAACAGGGTGTACTCTTTAACGGATTTTAAGCTACAGGTAACTGTAATACATGCTGATTACTAGCACGAAAGCATGCCACTATTGAGCAATTGCTACTTACTTACTTTTTCATTCAAAAATGTTTGCGAACTCAATAAAAGGAATGAATGGTTTCGAACATAAAAATTCTGTGTTATTTACTCCTTAATTATATGGAAATAGGGATGGTACATAAATGTTTTTTTATAATTAATTTTGGCGGTTAGTTATGCTGCGATTATTATATGGGACCATTTAATCCCGTTTCCGCTTAACGGGTATTTTTGTAACACCTTATATAATAAATTTATATAAAAAATTCCGTGTTTCCGTTATAAAAAATAATAAAAAAATATATATATAAAAATATAATAATATTTTTATATTATTTTTTATATTTTATGCATTTTCAATGCGATCTTATAAGATAAATTATTATGATAGAAAAATACTAGAAAAAATTGACTTGGGTCACAAGTGAATTCTCAGGCGGGAATCGAACCCGCAACCTTTGGAAATCCGGTCCAATGCTCTCCCAATTGAGCTACCGAGCCTTGTGAACACTCGTCGAAATTTTCTAGTACCTTCCCGATTTTACGCTGTAGGCCAGCGTTGTTTCATCAATGAGAGGAACATCCTCTCGTATTCGAAAGAAACATTTTTACTATTATAATAATTTATCTTATAAGATCGCATTGAAAATGCATAAAATATAAAAAATAATATAAACTTAAATGGCTGTTTCATCTTAATCGATTGACCAAACATTTGTAAAAATGTTTCTTTCGAATACGAGAGGATGTTCCTCTCATTGATGAAACAACGCTGGCCTACAGCGTAAAATCAGGAATGTACTAGAAAATTTCGACGAGTGTTCACAAGGCTCGGTTGCTCAATTGGGAGAGCATTGGACCGGATTTCCAAAGGTTGCGGGTTCGATTCCCGCCTGAGAATTCACTTGTGACCCGAGTCGATTGTTTCTAGTATTTTTCTATTATAATAGTTTATTATATTTTTGACGGGGTTTTTTGTAACACGTTCTATATTTTTTTTGATATCAATGCTATCTTATGAGATAAATTATTTTAATAGAAAAATACTAGAAAAAATGTGTATTTCTTTTTACCTCACATTTAAATGAAATAATTAATAATATTAAACTACATTAAAATACTAGGAGATAATTAAGTATCTTTTAATTATATATACCGGAGCAATAATTTTATGCCACTTTAAATGCACCATTCTGAATTACAGTTGAAATATTTCCGGGTTCGCTTTCGTCCTCTCTTTGTCTTTGTGACGAAATAAACAAGAGCATTAGAAGTGAATTTAAATTGCAATTCGAGTAATAAGAGTCTTTGTGAATGTCCCTTTATTGTACTGTTACTTTCATCTAGAAAGTCTCTGCTTAAAACAAAGATTTATTTCAATTTACAACCTTTTATTTAATTATTTTTATGGATGTAGAAAGGAGTTTTATTAATGTTTTTTTTTAATTTTGATGAAGACTTAGATCTTCATTCATCCTGCGATTACAACTGTAAAAAAGGGTATAAACGTAAGGATGTATACATCCTTACGTTTATACCCTTTTATTAACAATATTTTTTACATTCACACCAATTAGCCTAGCCCAAAGTAAGCACTCTAAGGCTTGTGTTATGGATACTAGGGTAACGGTTATACATCGGTACATATATGATACTAATATTCATAGAAATTTATATAAATAGCCATGATTAAGGTACAAATGCTCATATTCATAATACAAACATCTGCCTCTTCCAGGACTCGAACCTAGGACCGGTATGAACGGAAGGATAGTCATCTATGATCGAATATTAAAACATAATAAACACTAAAAATAAATTAGAATAAATTAAATAATTATTATTTATTTTGTATCCCCGTTTTTATTGATTCGTTTAATAAAACATTATAAAAAAATTGTTTATTTTATTTTTGTATTTTTAATAATTGTATAAAGTTGAGGATCTATGAAGAGAAACAGATTTTATATTTGTCGCTGTCAGAAAAGAAAAAAAGGTCGTATAAATTTGTCTTTGTCATGTCAACGTGACGTTTCCCTTGGTTAGACAAAGGGAAACAAAATGGTTCCGCCTAAATCAATTTGACAAAACGGTGAACCTTTTCAATTGATCATTTCCCTCCAATTTCAAGAAGAAAAATATAAAAAGAAAGCATGTGTGCAATTCACACGTGGTAAAAGTGAAACCTTCAAAATTAATACGTACACGTATACAAAATACCACGGTTGTTATGATGCCTTCTCTCAAGCTTCGTACTACGCATGCGCACACAAACACGTATTAACACGCGTAAATAAAGGCGGGAACATATTATTAAAACGCGACCCGACGCAACGTGTCGACACCCGATATGCACCGTGCACATTACCAACACGCGACGCGACGACATACTAGCAATTTTTGAATACAGTTTGCTTACAGCAGCGGAAGTGTATGGTAATATACAATGGGTTTAATAAATAACGAGTGTCAGATGAAGATTTTGAAGAAGTTTTGATGCAAATTTTGTGTTCATATATGATACTTAAATGACTTAATAAAAAGAGAATAACTAGGCGTTACTGGGTACATGAAATAAATCAAAAGAGAAGTATTATACTTCAAGATACTGAAAGATTTCATATGAAAGATTTCATAAGATTTCACTATCGGTTTATTCAATTTCTTGAATTGGCAATTTCTTCCCATGCATATAGCGAAATTCATGTCATATAGAACAAGATATTGTTTTACCAACTTAATTAATTTTTCGTCGGTCATTTCGCTAAATAAATGCAAGAATTTATATTAATATGGCATAAATTCCGTTCCACAGTTTAAAGAATAGGGATCGGGTCAAAGAATTCGTATATGCTCCGTGGCAGTTCTCGAACGTATGACGCGTGGCGTCGGGTGTTGTCTAGAAACATACCGCGCGCGCCGCGTCGGATGGCGTGTTTACCCCCACCTTGGACAACACACCGACCTGGCCCGTCTGGATCGGGTGGCGTGTGCGCGCATGGCGTCGCGTCGGATGTTCATAGTATGATTCTGGTCTATAGAAAACAATACATTTGATTCAACTCAACACGCATCGCGTTTCATCGGGTCGCGTCGCGTTTTAATAATGTGTTTCCGCCTTAATACTTCCAATCTCATTTTTTACTACGTTAAATCCTATGAATTTATGTGTCTGTCTCTTTTTACTGTCGCTTTTCGTTTCATCGACTTTCAAATAACAACGATGCTAAAAAAGTTTTCACTTCAAAAATGGTTTCTCTCAAAGCTCGGTAGCTCAATCGGAGAAACAGTGGACCGAACATTCAAAGGTTACATTTTTGAATTCCGCCTCAGAATAACTGATATGCCGAGTATTTTCTATTAAAAACCAAATGAAAAATTAAGTTAAACATTTTTATTTTATAGTTTTTGCGCATAATTTATAATTAATCCTAACGTTTCAACTCCTTTACAGGAGCCGTGATCACAGGATGACTAAGGCAATGGTCGTCATATATACTCTACTTCCTTCATAATCGCAAAATAAAACAATTTTGATTTATATAAATTTCAATAGTTAGGGACGTGCCCGATTAAAATATTGTGAAGTTAGTAGAACAAATATGACGATCATCACCTAAGTCATTCAGTGATCACGGCTTCTGTAAAATGAAAATAAATTTATTCAAATGCATTTAAAATAAGTGGTTCTGAATCGTCCAACATTTTTACCTATAACCTATTCAGGACGTCATTTAACTGACAAGTAGTCAGCTTTACAAAAGTAGCATATACAATATTATACGTCATCACCATTCATAATACACAAAGGAGTTGAAACGTCAAGATTAAATATAAATTATGCGCAAAAACTGTAAAAAAGTTATTTTATTTAAATATGCGTGGAAGCTTAGGAACTTAATAAAAAACCGGCCAAGTGCGAGTCGAACGCGAGTCCGAAGGGTTCCGTCCTAACTTTGAGTTGAGTTAATTATATAACTCAATTTGCTGTCAATATTTCAAGCGTCTACCTGTTGCCGTTGTCAATATCGAGCAAAAAAATCACGTTTGTTGTACTGGAGCCCCCTTAAATAATAATTTTATTCTATTTTTAAGTATTTGTTTTTATAACGGTAACAGAAATACATCATCTGTGAAAATTTCAACTGTCTAACTATCACGGTTCATGAGCTACATACTGGTAACAGCGGAGTCTAAGTAATGAGCTCCAGTTTTACCGTTTGGGTACGGAACCCTAATATACAATTAGTTTGTGATATAATAGAATCTTGAACTTTTAAATACAAACCATGACAGGTACAAGATTTATAGCTCAACTCTTTTTTGGTTTGGCAAATGCATTCATGCGCAGTGTCGTACCTACGCAGTCATGCGACCTATTTGTCACTACCGACAAATCTGTCACTCGTGTCACTTGACAGTTGGGAACGCCTCCTCCAAGCATGCCAATGGTCTTTTAAATGGTTTATTTTCTGAATATTATTTATAAATCATTAATTGTGGGCGGTATTACTCGTGTATTCAATCGTTGATATCGTAGTTGAAACTGAAATACTGCGTAACGAACAGTAGCTAATAACGCTGAACTACAAAAAAATCAAGTATAGGTTCTAAAAGCCATTGGCATCGTCCCTTGTGGTACTGAAGTATAGAAATCTTTAAATATATTTACAGTTTAATCAGACAAAGACTATAACAGTAATAAAGAATATAACAGGCTTTTTTGCTCTCCTGTAAAATTGGTCACTTGGAAAATACGTGACAACCATTATCTTAGTCATCCTGTGATCACGACTCCTGTAAAGGAGTCGAAACGTCAGATTTAAATAAAAAATAAAATATGGGCAAAATCTGTAGAAAAAGAATATATTTAAATGATATATTTCAATAAGATTGTATATTTATTTCAGTTTACAATCATTTTTGTTATCTTAATATTTTCAATTATGACAATAATATACCAGACAAATTATGTTATGATGGAATGATAATGTAACAATTTGACACTATTCAAATATTGACATTGTAATATAGATTTTTTTTTATCCAAGACAGAATCCATGATGGATCGAGCCAACCCAGAAGGTGCCTATTTACCCTGGCTTTGAAAATGGACGGGTTATAATTTCTCGGAAATACAGATGCAGGGAGGGAGTTAATTATTAAGATTACTTCTTTTAACATTTAATGTTATGATACTTACATTATTCTTTTATTTTAATAATTTCATAAATAATAATCAGTGTTTAACGTATTTCTAAATGTATTCATTTGGATATTTGTTAATGTAATTGCAATTAAATAAATGATCGATTTATTGATTGATCGATAGTAGATATGTCTTGAAGTAAACACTTGATTAGAAGTACTCTAGTTTATTAACACGTTCGCTGCGGCAGTAACTTTCCAATACTTTTCATTTCTTTGGTACAAGGCCAATACACCTGGTTATAAACCTTCCAATGTGGCGGCACAACACTTGTAGACCCTGTATCATTTAAGAAACTTAAGTCCTTTTTTTGGCTTCCGTGCGGTGCCAGGTGTCTAAACCTGGTATTAAGGCAGGTACACCATAGGATTCTATTTGGTAATACATCTCAGATATACATATATTCATCTTTTTCCTACACCGAACCAAATTGAATTTATGCCTTCCGCACGACAAGGAATGCTATACTTTTCTTAGCCGCACTTTAAGCGAGACATATACCAGATGTTTAGAACTGGTTTCGCACTCAAGGTGTTAAATAAGTGGGTAATAATAATGTAACTGGGTAAATTAATAAGTGGGTATCAATGGTCCCTCGGTATACCGGTAAGTTTCAATGTTCGCTGTTGAATGTAATGCGTTTGGGAACTGCTTACGACAGGGATGTATTTGGATGTTTAACCTTAATTTTATTTAATTAAGAAAAATGATACCGTACAGTCATTGTATTAGGTAACAAATACTTTTTCGTTGAATACGTAAAGGTGCATTAATAATTTTAGGTGAACGCAAAATACTGTCTTAACAACGGTTGTTACTTTGGTATGATAATGTTAAATTATTAATCTATTTAAATTCATACCTATCATCTATATATATATATAAAATCCCCGTCACAGTGTTTGACCACGATGAACTCCGAAATTACTTAAACCACGCGTTGCTGTGGTATAAATTAAAATGAAACCTATCCTATGTCCTAAGTTAGAATAAATCCAGCAAAATGACAAAAAAATCATCAAAATCGTCTAAGTAGTGTCGGAGTTTATCGCGGTCAAACTGTCGCTTTTTCGTTTCAAAGAGACACTGTATAATGATTCCTATCTCATTTTCTTCTACGTTAAATCCTATGAATTCATGTGTCTGTCTCTTTTTACTGTCGCTTCTTCGTTTCATCGACTTCACAACGATGCAAAAGAAGTTTTTACTTCAAGAAAAACGAAAAAATATTCTAACTCATTCATTAAAAGGAAAAACTACAATATAATGATTACTAACTAAAAGTAATTACCGGGTTCGATGTTAGAAACCGAGTGCGCTATTTCTTATGAAAAAAGGGGAACTGAGGAAAATTCTTGACGGCAGGTCACGTAGGCCACTGCACGTTGCACTCGCACGTTGCGCTTAATCTGCATTACGGACTGTTACAATCGTTAAACTAGGCTTAACTAGGTAGCTTGCTTTACAAAGATAATTATGTGATCTCCGCAATGTAGTAACAAAACAAGATCATTATTTAAATTATTAAGTATTTTTCTATTATAATAATTTATCTTATAAGATCACATTGAAAATGCATAAAATATATAAAAAATTATAAGACTAAAATGGCTGTTTCATCTTAATCGATTGACCAAACACTTGTAAAAATGTTTCTTTCGAATACGAGAGGATGTTCCTCTCATTGATGAAACAACGCTGGCCTACAGCGTAAAATCAGGAAGGTACTAGAAAATTTCGACGAGTGTTCGCAAGGCTCGGTAGCTCAATTGGGAGAGCATTGGACCGGATTTCCAAAGGTTGCGGGTTCGATTCCCGCCTGAGAATTCACTTGTGACCCGAGTCGATTTTTTCTAGTATTTTTCTATTATAATAATTTATCTTATAAGATCACATTGAAAATGCATAAAATATATAAAAAATTATAAAAGATCATTATTTACCTGCCGACTTCAGCGTTCCAAATGTACATTTGGAACGCTGAAGTGGGCAGCCAACGAACGTTGAACGCGGAACGTTGCGCGTTCGCTTTGATGCGCATATTTTGTTGACGTGTGGTATTCTTTTACTCTTGTTCTGTACAATTTGCATCTGGACGTAAGTTAAATATATCAGAAGAAACAAATGCGAGGATTATCATCACGGGAATAAAAATCACGTTTGTTGTATGAGGTCCCCTTTAAATAAATTTTTTTTTTTTTTTTTAAAGTGAAATATATCTCAATATTTCAAGCGTTTACCTGTTGCCGTTATCAATATCGGGCAAAAACGAGCAAAAAAATCACGTTTGTTGTATGGGTACCCCCTTAAATATTCATTTTATTCTGTTTTTTCGTATTTGTTGTTATAGCGGCAACAGAAATTCATCATCTGTGAAAATTTCAACTGTCTATTACGGTTCATGAGATACAGCCTGGTGACAGACAGACAGCGGAGTCTTAGTAATAGGGTCTCTTTTACCCATTGGGTACGGAACCCTAATAGTATGTTTACTACTGATAATAGAGATGTATTTATATCTTTTGAGCATTCATAATGCCATATTATAACAAAGATATAATATAGTATCAATATGTCTCAATGATATTGTATTGTTGGCATAGACTTTTACGTCATATTCGCTTTGAGTAATGGCGTCGCGTTTCAAATATTTTCGTTTTCTCACCATCAAGCGAGATAGAAGTCAAGCACTTACTTATACACGGTAAAAAAATGCTCTCGGCAATATTGCACTTTTTAAAAAATAAGTTCTAATTTAAAAATAGTTTTTAATCAAAAATATTGATGACGGCACAATTATTTATAAAGTATTTTATTTTGGACTAAATTTTTTGAAAATTAAACCAAATAAAATTGTTCTAAATTGAGTAACAATTTAATAATCTAAAAGATTTTGTAACAATTTCGATGTATAACAATAGTAGCACAACTAAGG
Source organism: Calamotropha paludella (assembly GCA_927399485.1). Taxonomy (NCBI): domain Eukaryota; kingdom Metazoa; phylum Arthropoda; class Insecta; order Lepidoptera; family Crambidae; genus Calamotropha; species Calamotropha paludella. The sequence continues at coordinate 26,242,619 of OV656812.1, forward strand.
CGACTAGGTCCTGGCGCCATCTTTTTCTATATTTTCTTAGTTTTCTATGCAAAGTATTACAAAAATACCCGTAAAGCGCAGTATGACTTACCGCCAATTTTTGAAGTGAAAACTTCTTGAGCGGCGTTGTGCACATTTTGGGATGGGTAAAAAACGTTAAACTCGCGTCAGGTCACGTGACCTGATCGAAAATTCGTAAGACGGAGGGCAGGGCGCTTGTGCGAGTGTGCGTGTTTGCTTGTTGCTCAGAGTAAACAGGACTGGAGTAGCCATTAGTCAATTTCTCGTACATATTTTTCTGCCATTTTTTGCGGGGGGTGAGGTTACTACTACATTCAATGCCAGCACACAGGAACAAAAACTCTTTGCGTGTTTACAAACGCACACATGCATAATACGACAAACATATTTAAAATACACGCACACGTGCTTAAAATAGTGTGTTAACGTTCTATTCTAACACACGAATGTCATTGTGTGAGAAGTGACATGACATAGCACGAGAATATCGATATCGATAAATCAGTTTCGTTCAATGAATGAATGTATTAATTTTGCATTAGTATTCTTACATTATGTATTAAAAATTATATGATGATATTACCACGCTACAACAGTAAGTTTCGAAGGCTATATCAATAAAATACAAATTTAAACTTAATAGTTTATTGCATTTAAAAGGTATTTACAATAGGTGTTATTATATATATATATATAGAATTCACTGTGGAACCTTTCACGTATAACCATAATGGAAAGGATGAACACTAAATATTATTTTTAACAAGGCAATAGTGAATATAGTTAGTAGTCTCGTATGATGTTGGGAAGTTTCAGATTTTTGAAACTTAATAGGTAAACAAATTGATTATTTCAGAACACATCAACATATCCAGTATACATGTATTTCACACATATATTTGTTAAAAAGTTCACAATCAAAATTAATAGGTAGGCATTATGTATTTATTAAACACAGCAGTTTTGTAAATTTGAAAATGTAATTTACAATAATCATATGCAAAAGATCTAAATCCAAAACGTATACGTCCTGGATGAGCGTTATGTTGCTGGCTGAGGGCATGTCCATAAATTTCTCCCATTTGGGCTGAGTCGTACCTAGAATCCGTAGTCGCTTTCTGCCTAGTGCATTACATTGTAGTGATATGGATATGAATGTGTAGTGATGTGGACCGCATTCAGTACTAGTTTGGAATTAATTTTATAGGTTGTTAAGGCCTTGAGTGCCGCGTGGCTGCCGCTAAGAATATATATGTTCATCCTTCTAACGTTCATTTCTATGTTCTTCTGAACGTAGGCAATCATTGCATAATCTTTCCGTTTGGTAAACTGTTGCATACCTGCCCACGCTTTGGTAATATTTGTACCTTTTGGCAAAAATTCCTGCCCCTGTACCACTCTTTATCTTGGATCCATTCCGTAACATATAAAACTGTCCTCTTTCATGAAACGGGAATAGTTTTGGGAGTTTTAGCCCTCTTTTCCACCCACTTTTCCACTTAAAAATAAGTTGTTTTGAATCTTCCAACATTTTTACCTACTACCCATTCAGGACGTCTTTTAACTGACAAGAAAAATGGGCGCAAGAAACTCGTCAGATTTAACAGAAGTAACGACATTTACAATATAATACGTCGTCACCATACACAATTCACAAAAATAAAACATAATTATTTGTTATGACAATACTAATAGTGTTATGATATCATTATTTCGTTGAGTACATCAAAGTCAACAAGTATCTGTGCTTACTTAAAGTAAGTATCCCTGAACATTGCAATAACATACAGGGAATAAACGACAAATTTAAGAAAGCAACGAGATGTATTAGCCAATAATACTGAAGGTTAAAGCAGGCCTATTTCCCAAGGCAGCACCCGTTCACGAGCATGACGCATCATACAGCCATCGCTTTGCTCAACCATATCTTAGGGAACGTAACGACCCGCACCACATGCCATCACCCAAAAAATGTATTAAGAGAGCATGTCATACTCTAACTACCAGTAATAAATTAGTTTCAAAAAATTAACAAATGCTAATGTTGTATGACACAACCTGTAATAAATAGTGTCATGTTGAAACAACACATATTACTTCCATGCATCGCGTTCTATTAAATAGTCGTTGACCTTGTAATAACCTTTGGAAATGAGCTTATTTTTTACATAAGTTTTAAATTTATGATAAGGCAAATCTACTATACTTTGTGGAACTTTATTAAACAGTGCTATACCTTAACCCAAGAAAGAGCCTCCTGCCTTTTGAAGTCTAAATTTTGGAACGGCAAGTCTATTCTTATTTCTGGTGTTAAGGCAATGTACGTCGCTATGTTTAACAAAAGTATTGTAGTGTTTTCGTACATAAATTATATTATCATAAATGTACTGTCCCGCCACAGTAAGAATATTAATTTCCTTAAAAAAGTCTCTGAAAGAATACTGAGGCCGAAGGCTGTATATTGCGCGGACAGCTCTTTTCTGTAACACAAAAATGCTTTCAATATTAACAGCTGAGCCCCACAACAACAACCCATAAGACATTACACTATGAAAAAAACTAAAATAAATTAACCTTGCCGTTTTAATATTAGTTTAAAGCCTTATTTTTTTACAGCATATGCCGCAGAACTGAGTCTACTTGACAAGGCCTCAATGTGAGTGTCCCATTGTAGTCGTGAATCTAATGTAATACCCAGAAATTTTGTCTTTTCAATAAATTCGACTACTTCATTATTCAACTTTTTATGTAGGTCAACTCCTCCTTACATTACATTCGGTAACGTAAATTGTATGCACTTGGTTTTCTTTGAATTTAGTGATAAATTGTTACTGGTGAACCAATGTAAAACTTCTAGTAGCGTACTATTTACATCGTCAGAGCAATCATCGCGTCGAGAGACTTTAAAAACTAAGGAAGTGTCATCTGCAAATAGCACTCTCTCACATAGATTTTTAGCATAGTAAGGAAGGTCATTAATATAGATTAAAAAAAGTGAAGGCCCTAATATTGATCCCTCCAGTACGTGGTCGCTACTTGAGAACCTTACCGCCCTCACAGACGTCAGTTCTACCAGCAGTGTGCCCTATTCCACTACATAAAACAAGTTAGGCCCACAAATAAGTTTAATTTCTTTCTTATTTGTTTTCTATTCTATTTGCCTCTTAAGGCTCCCAATTTTTTTACCTGTGTCGGAGACCTTACTTTTCCTGTGGATCTCCTGATTTCTTCGCTGAGTAACTCCAAGCATAGCCCTTTTTTATTTATTAGTGATCTTGAGCCTTCTTGTGAGTTCGATTGTAAATCACAGCAAAAGGACTGGCTGTTCCCTTACGAGAAAACCGATCACGCTGGTCGAGAAGTGCGAAAGCTAGCCTTGACACTTGATCTCACCCAACTTGTCCAGGAAGCCACTAGAGTGCCGGACTCTGATGGACACACAGCTAATTGCTTGGACCTTCTGCTGACGTCAAATCCCGAAAGTTACTCGGTGTCGGTTACGCCACCCCTTGGCAGTTCCGACCATTGTGTGGTGGAATCTATGTCGGTGTACTCTCCGACCGACTCAAGCCCTAAAGGCTCCCGGCGGATTTGGCGTTTTAAATCAGCAGATTGGGATGGGATGCGTTGTTTTTTTGCATCTTATCCTTGGCGGCAGGTTTGCTTTTCCTTCAGCGACCCCTCAGTTTGCGCGGATCCTGTGACCAATGTGCTTCGTCAGGGTATGGAGTATTTTATTCCCTTCTCTGATATATCACTTGCCAGAATTGCCGGCAACGTGATGCGGTGGCATCAAAACACAAAGCATATTTGGCCTGGGTTGAAGCTCGATCCCGCAAAGCTAGTGATACGGGCGAAAAGAAGAAAGCCTTTAACAAAGCCGCCAAGTCCTGCAAAAAGGTTGTAAAGAGCGCTCGCTTCGATCACATAGGCCGCATTGGGAAGAAGCATGCTTCTTACCCTTCGGGTAGTAAAGCGTTTTGGACCCTGGCTAAGTCGATCAAGGGTAACTTCTGCCGTACCTCACTGCCTCCCTTGCTGAAACCTGACGGATCATTGGCACACACGGCGAAGGAAAAGGCCGATTTATTTGCCGAAAGTTCGCGTTTGGATCCTGGCAATGCTGTACCTTCCGTTTTGTCAAGATGTGGGACTTTTATGTCTAAAATTCGTATAAGACAAACCGAAGTCAGTAAGGCATTGCGGGAACTGGACGTGAATAAAGCCAGTGGTCCGGATGGTATACCAGCTATAGTACTAAGGACTTGCACTCCTGAGTTAGCTCCGATATTGACACGCCTATATCGTTTATCTATGGCTAAAGGACAAGTGCCAAAGTCCTGGAAGCTGGCCAACGTGCAACCTGTGCCTAAAGAGGGCAGTCGTGCTGATCCTATCAATTACAGGCCCATCTCGGTCACGTCCATTCTCTGCAAGATAATGGAACGTGTACTGAACCACAAGCTCCTGTCTTATCTAGAAGAAAATGACCTCCTTAGTAACCGGCAATATGGGTTTCGCCGGAACCGGTCTACTGGAGATCTTCTAGCATACGCCACTTACATATGGAGCGTAGCCATCGAGAGGCACGGTGAGGCGCTTGCCGTCTCTCTTGATATCTCGAAGGCTTTTGATAGGGTGTGGCATGAGGGCCTTATTAGCAAGCTTCCAGCATATGGTCTTCCCACTGGTTTGTGTGTCTGGATATCGGACTTTCTGAGAGATCGGTCAAAACGAGTTGTCACTGACGGTAGCTCGTCTGACCATTTGGCTATCAGTGCCGGCGTCCTTCAGGGTTCCGTTCTCTCTGCAACACTTTTTCTGCTGCATATAAATGACCTGCTGTTGCCCGGTATTTTGGGGTACGCAGATGACAGCACTGTTGTAGAGACCTATATGTCTGATGCACGAGCCAGTGCTGAACAGATCCAGTGTCATAGAGAGGCGATGGTGAGCCGCATGAACTTATCTCTGCAGGCTGTCTCCGAATAGGGCGATGCCAATCTAGTAAGGTATCCGTGCCGATCACTGACCATCTTGAGCTTCTAGGTATGTCTTTGTCACCAATTCTCAATTTTGGCTCTTCCATTGAGAGCAAGGCTCAAGTGGCTTCAAAAAAATTGGCATTCTGGCGAAGGTGAGAAAATACTTCACACCGGAGAAGGTGCTCATCCTTTACCAAGCACAAGTTCGATCGTGTATTGTTCTCATCTTTGGGACGGTTCCGCCCGATACCAGCTCCAGACGCTTGAGTCCATTGAGAGGAGGGCCAAGAGGCTCATCGGCAATGAAGATCTTCTCTATAAAAAGCTCAAAAGCCTTGAGCATAGACAGAAGGTAGCAAGCCTATCCGTATTTTATAGGACACATTTCGGAGAGAGTGCAGCTGAATTGTACAATCTTCTTCCGCCGTCCCCATATTACCGTCGGACAACCAGACTTACAAATTGGCAACACCGATATATGGTGGATATACCAAAGAGTCGCACTAAGTGTTTTGGTTCCAATTTTGTGATACGTACCGCTAAGGAGTGGAACTCTTTGCCAGAGTCTGTGTTTCCTGAGAAATACAATTTAAGGGTCTTCAAGTCACGAGTAAATAGGTACCTTCTAGGCAAGCGCGTCACATCCTAGATCACATCAGGCGAGATAGTGGTCAAGCGCATACCTATTTTCTATAAAAAAATGACGATGTTTCAGTACCATAAGGCAACACGCACACATTGAAGGTTTTGCTGTAACTCCATCATCACCCGATGCCTTGTTTTTACTTAACTATTTGAAAGCTAAATATCGTACCGGGATATCTTGACTAAGGCCTAATCACCCTAACATAGAGTAGGCTCGAACCACTCGGTGGGGACGTATATGAGCTGTGATGATGATGATGATGATGATATCTTCGGTATAGTGTCGGGTTCAGGGATACTTGATTTATTACTTTGTGAGTAGATAACTGGATTATTACTGATTTTTAAAATGGATTAATTTCGAATAAATATGCCTAACGCATTTTTGTGGATCGGATTTCTTCATCAAGAAACGTAACCTAGTATCACAATACTTTTCCATAACAGCTCTAGCCAGTTCAATGCTGTGACAGAGAAACAAATCCGGGTCATGCGAGGTAATGTTCGGAAAAACAGGCTGACCAATCAATTTATTGGAAGCTTTTGTAACGATGAACTTTGTCGTGTATTCCTTTTTCAGCTTTGTTCCCTGTTCTAACCCTTGCCTGATTATTACCTCACATATACGACATAACTGTAATACTTCGTTGGATGCGTACATAAGATAACCTTTGGATTTATAATATATCAAACTTCTTTCACTGCATTGTCCCAGTAGCCCTTTGACACACGCGTTGCATTTTATTTTTTTAGAAAGTGCAAAGGTAACGTATCCCGCAATATACTCTATCACCTTTTCACCAAAAGGTGAGAGAAAAATTTGACATTCAATGTCATTTTGTATATTCGTTTCCGAATAAGCATCGACACTCAAATTTTCTTCACACACGTTACTAGTAGTCGTATTTATTTTTTTTACTGAGGAAGCACAGTTAAGGATGCTTATTTTTTCTAAAGGTATACAATTAGTGCCTCTTTCTGTAGTAATCAGTTGAGTGTGAACAAGCAGTTTTTTGTAAATAGCTTGAAATTGCTCAGCCGTTGGGTTATCAGAACAACCTCCATGACTTCTAACATGTGAAAAAAAAATTTCTATGTGGTCCTGACTAGTTTTATGTAGTGGAAGGAAACTCAGGCCTTTATCCTGTTGCAATATTAACTCTTCAAAAAGAGATTTTGCACTTTCTATGCAAACACAGAACCCTAAAAACCCAGTGAAACGAGGGCTGTGCATAACATTTACTCTTTTTACTGCGGTATTGCTACGGGTTTTGAGATCAATGTTTAAATTTATTAAAAATAATTTAGTTTTATTTGACGGACATAGGCTATGTAAAAAAAATATAGACTTTACCATGGAGGAATAATCACCAAAAGAAAAATTCAAAAGCTGATCACAGCCAAACCGCTGAGACTACATTGATGAAATTTGGCGCCAAAACTCACAAACGAAGGTAAGGTAGTGCTTCGCTCAGTATTTGCAAACAGAAGCATGCATTGCAGGCCTGGTAATATTGTTCTTATCTATTTATTTTATTTATTATTAACAATGAACACAGCCCTTAAAAACTATTACAAAATTATATTTATTGGTCCAAAAAGACAATTGAGATTAATGTACATAAAAAAATGAAAACAATATCAATTTGCTAGGGTACAATCTTATTACTCAAAAGAAGAATAATTACAGTTCACTATTATTCGAATCTGTGATAAATTCTCAAAGCAAATGCATGTGTTTTAACTAACAAAATTAACCTTTTAAATACTTCCGACGTTATTTCCCAAAAACTGCAAAATCATTTGAAAATTGAAATACATTTGAAACCCCAGGAAAAAATGGACCAAGCACTTTAAACCTAATGCGTTCGTTCCCAAAAGGGCTGCGCATTTTGATCCTCGCGAACTAGGAAACTTGTTACTTGTTAATCCGAAACTTTATTTATCTATTTACTAACTGGCATTTCGTTAGTTGCGGCGAAATTCAGGCGTCAATAGTTTTACGACCACTAAAAAGTTTCTCAGCACCGTAATTACGCGGGTTTCCCATAGTTAACGTAACGATGCGCGTGGTTGCGCGTGGTTTCGCGAGGTTGCGCGTGACTGCGCATATTAGTATATATAATATTTCCATATATCCATAACTCAGGTACAAGTTCTCGTATTCATCACACAAACATCGGCTCCTTCCGGGACACGAACCAAGGACCATCGGTGCGAGAGTCAGGATCGCTACAGTTGCGCCAAATGGTCGTCAAATGTAACATATTTTTTCGTGCATTTGACTGCTATCTCGCCTGATGGTAAGCGACAATGCGATCTAGGATGTGACGCGCTTACCTAGAAGATGCCTATTCACTCGTGACTTGAAGATCCCTAAATTGTGTTTGTCAGGAGATACAGACTCAGTAAAAGAGTTCCACCTTTAAGCGGTACGGATTAAAAATTGGAACTTTGGTTCCAATTTAGGTATACCAGAGCCGCACTAAGCATTTTGATGCTTAGTGCGGCTCTGGTATATCAACCATATAACTGCGGCGGCTATTTGCAAGTCTGGTTCTCCGATGAAAAAATGTGGATAGCGGAACAAGGCTGTGCAATTCTGCTGCACACTCTCCGAAATGTATCTTATAAAAAACGGATAGGCTAGCTACCATCCGTCTATGCTCAAGGTTTTTGAGATTATTATAAAAAATATCGTCATTGCCGATGAACTTCTTGGCCCTCCTCTCAATGGACTCAATCGTCTGGAGCTGGTATTGGGCGGATCTATATAATCTATACTAGGTCTGCAATGCTGCTGCTGTTTGCAAATACTGAGCGAAGCACTGCCTTACCTAACCTCACCTAAATTTCATCAATGTAGTCTTAGCGGTTTGTTTGTGATCAGCTTTTGAATTTTTCTTTCGGTGATTAATCCTCCATGGTAAGGTCTATATTTTTTTACTATGTTCGTCAGGTTATAATCACGTATGTTCATGCCAAAATTCGTTCGAATCGGTTCAACCATTAAGTAGCAGGAGGGAGACAAGCAAAATTTGTGAGTTGCCTAAAAGAGAGCTTCGCTCAATAAATTAATAAAATGTGTTTTATATACGTATAGTTTATGCTTCGAATAAACATTTTTTCGGTTGTAAAGATTTATCATATATAAATACTCCATTCATGATTTTATTGGCACAAGTATCGATGTTTAAGACTATATTAGCACGTGAATAGGCTATCAAAGTCATTGATGAATTGAGTCAACAAAGTGATGCGTACTATCGAACACAGAAGTGCTTCCATTTTATTTTTATTGCCAAACTTACAGATATTATAAAGAAGACCGTTTACAATTGATGTTCAGCTAATTTAGATGTTATTATTTCTAGTTTTATGGAAAAACTCTTGTTACATTCATCAGCTGGTTTAAATATTTGCTTGGCTTAAGATATTTTTATTAGCTAATGAGTGTTTTGGACAAATAGAATTGAACAATTAATAAATATAATAATACAATATTAATATTTTTTTATGAAATCCTATGGCTACCATCCGGCTCCATCATCAGATCAGCTGCATGTTATTATAATGTACTCAATAATTTATTGCAAAACATAACTGCAACAATAACTATTGAAATTGGAAAACTAGTATTGAATATTTAAAAGTCCGTAAAATTGACTTTGTTTCAACTCGCCTCTGTTTCAAAACCCCTCGGTCTCCCCTACATAAGTTGATTTTACAAATAATATATAACCAGTGTTATAGATCCTGTCGGATACGCAACTTGGGGGCTGGGAGAGAGGAAGCGAATTCACCATCATTTAGTTCTTACACTTCCGCGCAAAATAACCTATTTAGGATTTTTTGGGCATATTGAATCCAAACGTTAGCTCTTTTTACAAATACATAATAAAATAAAGACGAAGATCGGCCCCCCGCGAGTTTTTTTCTCCAGTTCTACTCTGAGTTTTCACCGAATGAAATGAATCTGGGTACACCGCAATCTTAATGAAAATTTTATATTTAAATAAAATGCAACATAAAACAATTTTGATTTATATAAATTTTAATAGTTAGGAACGTGCCTGAGTAAAATATTATGAAGGTAATAGAAAATGTATAACGATCATTGCTTTAATCATTCTGTTATCATCACTCCTTTAAAGTCGGTCAGGAGTCAAAATATCAGGATTAAATATAAATTATGCGCAAAAAACTCTAAATAAGTTGTTTGATTAAACTCTAAATAATTGTTTAAATTCATTTCTATTAAGATTAAATTGTCATTTCTTATCACTTAAAAGTTCACTGTTTTTGATATGTTAGGTAATTGTGCAATGTCTATTGCATATATTGCATTGTCACCCGATTTACACACACCTGCAAAATTTTATCTCAATCGGAAAGCGGGAGCTAGGTCAAGCTTTACTTAAAAGATTTGTATGAAATCTTTTAAATCAGATTCACGTCGCGTATTTTGTTTTATTTTATAAATGAAAAGTTATTTGAATAATTGTATTACTGATCGGCGCCGGTGTAGGTAAACTCAATAAATTCACTAGTTTTTTTAAAATAGATTTTGCTTGTTAAATTCACTAGTTTTTTTTAAATAGATTTTGCTTGTTATTATTTATTTATATATAAGAAAATTATTAGTTAAGTGCTTAAATAAAAAAATATATATACAGTTGTTTTTCCTGTATTTATTGTTCGATATTTCTTTTTTTTATTTGTGTTAGCTGCCGGCTGAGCGTAAGAGTAACTGTCCGTATGTCAAGTTATAGTGGTTATTGGTCGCGGTGATACTGCACTGCCGCAATACAGTTTTATACTAGTGCGGAGGGTAGTTGTCATTGCTTATCTGTTACATACCATATAAGCGACAGTTGATGTATTTCGTTAAGACCGATGTAATGTAACAATACCTTGTAATTTATGCAAATAAAAAGTTATTATTATTATTACAGCATATTTGTGAAAGTATCACACTCAATGATGATTAGATCTGTCCATGAGATTTTGGCCATGGCGACCACTTCCACCCCAAGTACGATTGGCGCTGATACGCTCTTTGATGGCTTATATAACCTCACTTGGCAGCAAACCCTCATGCATAATAAGGGCGCTTTCAATTTTGACGTTTCTTCTCGGACCGCTGCCGCACGTTTACCGTACCGCTGGTTATAACCCGCTGTCTGGCCGCTGCTATTCAACAGCAAAATTAACACGTGGAGTTGACGACGTTGCCGTACAGTTGCCGCACGCTCGCTTTGTATGAAAACAAACGGCCGTCCGTGCGTAATACGACAAACGCAACGGTTCGGTACCGCAGCGGTCTAAATTGAAAGCGCCCTAAGGGCACGTGAGTTTACCGCCCTTGTAATTATAATTCATAACGGGCCTTTACCCTATCACGTTTAGCATCGAGATCAGCTTTACGTTCAATCATGTAGGTAGTAATACCTAAAACATGAACAGATGGTGCTGGCGCTGACGCTAAAGAAATACTTGGAAAAAATCGACGGCTCTAAGTCTTGGTAGTTTAATTTGAAGAGTACTCGTCCGCATAGCAAAGAATATAGGTTCGTGCCCCGCCTGACATTTTGTTTAGTAATTGTGACGTATGAATAAAGTGCAAGCGACACACGCCCGTACGCACTGCCTACAGCTGTAGTGGGGTATTGCTCGCTCGACCGTCGGCCGGTGCGGACGTGCGTGTGCTGCTTGGTGAAACTACTGACTGCTTTCATTTGATGGATACCCTGACAGTAATCGAGGACACCACACGTGGCGACGAGCCTTCTAGTAAGTGGTATATAGAAAAATTAGCTCGTGAAAATCAAATTAAAGGAGGGAGATAACGAACCCATCTGCAAAAAAGACTGTCTCATAGTATTGAGACAAATAATGTTAAATAGTTTATCCACTTGATTCTAAGAAGAGTTGAAAAATCATTGACTATAGCAATGTAAATATCAACTTGAATAACGGCAGTGTTAATTGCAATTCTAAAGAACTTGTGTAATTATTGATAACTATTTTATTTTAAGAAAAGAAAATAAATGAAGTCATCCTATTTTGCTATAAAGAAAATCTTTATAACCTTGTAATAAGCACTCTATTGAATAATGTATGTGTTGAGATTATTATTACCTTCACGGTTATTTTCGCCATGTTATTCTAGTAATGAATGTCTTGTTCTTGCTTTTAATAATTCTGGCTTGTGCTACCTACCCACACCAAACCTAATCTTACTTACGATTTAAATCGATCGAGATTTTAATTCAGTTAATAGTAACCCTGTACGGGTTAAATATTACATTGCATTACACGGGTTAAATAAAACATACTATGATACTAAAAAAAAAATAGATTTTTAAGTTGTTTCTTATATTCCTGAAACAACGATTTGAATTTCAATGGTTATTACGTCAAAACTTATATAAAGGTTGTACAGACAAGTGGATACAATACATTAATTTGAAAAGACAGGTACCAAGGAGTACAAGAAAATATTGCCAAGGTGCAACAATAGTGCCAAGGTGCACAAAGGTGTTATTGTGCCAAGGTGCAACAATGGTAGCAAGGTGCACAAAGGTGTGATTTTGCCAAGGTGCAACAATGGTTATAAGGTGCACAAAGGTGTGACTTTGCCGAGGGGCATCGATTTAGAATTAAATCGTTGTAAAGACATTCAAACATATAATTACCTACGATAACTATCTCATCTTTTATAGTGATATTAAAAGACATTAGTATTTTACACTTATGACTGAAATAAACAAATAATATTTTCGGAATTATACGTAATGTTATTCCTGAATTTGATATACATTGGATAATAAGTTAGGTTAGTACTATTATATATGTTGAAGCATTTGATTATTTCAATCAGATTAAATTAAACTCAAGAGGTTAAGCTTAAAATAATGTTTGTCAGTAAGGATTTGTTTACAAGGTACGATTTTATCAAATGGAAAACGTCAGGTTAGTACCTGGCTGAAATCCTAGATGGCGTGACCTTAAAGAGGCGTTGCAAGTTGGCAACACTAAGCGTTTCTGAGATGACTTGAGAAGCAGACTGTCAGCGTGCTATAAGTGTAAACGTTTAGTTAGCATGCAATAAGCGTGAAACGGTTAGTTTATCGTGACCGTTAGATCGCTATAAGGGCATAACTTTTACTTCATAGCTTATACCGAGCGAGAACATTACTTTTCGTTGGACCGCCACGCATGGAGGTTGTTACGCCGTCTCGGGGATCACCACCTTTTTCATCCATTGAAATCTCGTGCATTATTTGCGATTTTAGACTGCAAGTGGTTTTAAATAATAAAGAAGTCTATCCTACATCCATACACGTTATTATTTTAAAGATCGCTGCAACTCTTTTTGGATAATAAAGAGCATTATGATGACCGGCGTGAGGCCTCGCCGTCATATATGTAAAAAAATATTGTATACAAGTTAAAAGTTATCGAATTACAGTCAATCTAGAAGATTTAATGTTATCGGCAAAGTATGTAATTTGGAAATGGTATAAAATGAATATTCGCTGGTTAATTTATTTCTGAATACACTCTTAACCGTACGAGGTAAGGGACTGCACATGCGTAAGGTGACTCCGGAAATAGATAGGAGTTATCCTATATTCTTCCTAAAAATATATATAGATCCAATGATTATCCATATCCACCAAATATATCCGGACTAGTAGTTTAATTCTTTGAAACCATAGCAAATCATACCATATATCCAACTAAGGTGTTATTATATATATTTATCAATCCGCATCTGTTTATTAAATCCGGACTAATAAGATTTCGCAAAATAAGAGCACATGAAGCGCTTCAAATTTGCTACCGTTTTATAGAAACAAAACTTTATGCAGCGCTTTTTTCGCTTATAATGACGCTTGCCACCTCAGTCAGAGCGAACGCATCATCAGCAGTATTGCGTTTTTAAGAATTTTACCGTTGATCGGAAAACACAGAAAAAACAAAAAGCGTTTTCGGCGCTCTAAGTCTTTCGTTCGACGCTTTCGCTGTCGATATCTGTTATGTAGTTAGCCAGACCAAATGATTTGGAATTGACCCATGTGATTGGATTGGATATACTGGATATGCTTATCCAGTTAAATGATAAAGATATCCTTATTTTGAACGGAATGATTAGATAAATATCCGGAGTGGCATAAAGCTCCAGGATATAACTGAGTTACACAAGTCTATATAAGAAATACATTTTATTTATTAGCATCAGACATTATTATTAATAAAATTATTTCCAGAAGGAAAACACATATAAAATAAATGCAACTTTTACCAAATATTGTTTTTATGTGGCTTCACAAATATGTTAATGTATTGAAAAAATTACATACAAGGTGTATTTATACACTATACAAATTTTGAAATTTATAAGAAGTAGGTACATGAAGGAAAAAGAGTTATTGGTGTTAGATGACATCTATTATAGTAAAATAGGTCTCTTGTTGTGAAACACAAAACCAAACAATAAATAATAGAATACCAGTATGCATAGAAGTCAAGTTACAAGTACAGACTGCTGATAACATGTTAAAAAAAACTTGGGCGTGTTACCGTTAAATTTGTTATAATGCATAGGTATAAATGTGACACACCATATTCAATGGCGCCAAGGGCGCAAAATAAAGGCGTACAGACATTGTTCTGGGTCGCCTAAAATGTTCAGCCTGCCATCGTAAAACCATTGCAATGCGATGACAATTCGATGTCACTGGGGTTACGCTGGGACAAATAGATGACGACCCTGGGAAAATATCTTTTGACAACGGGGGTAGATACAAAAGTCAAGAAAAGAGCTACTCTTCTCTTTATGAGATGATAATGAGTAACAGCTACTTTTGATGTTTATAAAATAGTAAGCAATAAGCTTGACGAGTTTCTGTTATCGAAACAAAGTAAGGCACCATACTTACCATTTTGTTAGTGAGATACAACACCTACATCTCATTGATGATGAAACTATGGTTAGCTTCGATGTTCAATCTCTATTCACAAGCTTACCTGTACAAGATTGCATTGATGTCACTATGGAATTAATGACAGACAATAAAATAGCCTTCCTAAATGTTCAAATTAGCAGCAATCTAAATCAAACCCTTAGTCATACAGTGTATAGAAAGGCAACTCATACAGATAGATATTTAAATGGTGACTCTCACCACCATCCTATACAGTTGGCTACCGTTGGGAAATCTTTGTTTCAGAGAACTCGCGGCATCTGTGCCTAACAATATCTGACTGCTGAGCTTCAGCATGACAAGCGAGTACTACAAGATAAAAAATTGCGAGTACCAAAACTACGACACAGAAGCCGCACCAACCAGCCACAGTAGAACGTCAACCTGCTGTACATGAAGGGGGTCACTGACAAGATTGGGAACATTCTGAAGCGGGTTTCCATTAATACTTACTTTAAACCAGCCAGGAAGATTAACCAATTCTTACGACTGGTCAAATGCAATATACCCCTCCAGACAGCAGGTGTCTACAAAATAGATTGTGACTGTGTTCTCACATACTTCGGACAACCAAAGAGAAGTATAGGGACGCGCATTATAGAACACGTAGCTGACATAAAACATAGGCGCGATATTAGGTCTGCAGTGTGTGAGTGTGAGCATGCTTTTGAGGCGCCAAACTACTACATTCGTATCGATAAACCTTAAATTCTCGCTAGAGAACAAAGACTTGTTCCTAGGACACTACGCGAGGCTTTTGAAATCAGGAAACATCCAAATTTCAATAGAGACGATGGTTGGAGCGTTCCACCTGCTTGGGATCCAATAATTAATAAATTAATACCTACAAAAACACACATTGCAAGACCTGATGATGTAGTTAGCTCTCTTTGCAAATAATAACAGTAAGATGGAGGTCGGTCCCCCTGCCCGAGTTTCTTCCGCCAGTTCTTCTCGGAAGGGCCTCCCAATTTCCGGACTGGTAGTAGACTCAGTAGTGTACAATGTAATCGTAGTGAGAATTTAATAACTAAATAAAAATATAGAAGTGACGGTTTTGATGAACTACGCTCACATTTGATTGTGAATGTGCGGTCGAACTTACCTTTTCTTTCACTGTCAATCAATCTATGCAAGTAGAAGTTTATCCTGACTCATTAAAAAACAACAGTGATTACCATTACATGAGAATAACCAAAAAAGTGACCTAAATAATTACAGTCAGTCAACTTTATTAGCTTTTCTCAAATACATTCAAAAGATAATAAGTAATTGGACATTAAAAATATGCTATTCGAATATTGCTACATATGTATGTACAAGGCGTATGACCGTGTGCAACATAAAATATTAATAAACTGGTTGTATCCCAAATACAGCTCACAAATGGTTTATCTTTTATTTAAAAGATAGACAGCAATATGTTGAAATCGAATATTATAATCATATGAGTAGAAAAGTTTATAGAGTTCGATTTGATATTAAAAATAATAATGCCTCAACATCACAAGGGAGTTCCTAAGACTCTCTTGTTTTTAGTTTACATAATAGACCTGCCGAAGGTTATGAACGAACTGTGTATTTTGTTCGTTGATGACGTAACAATAGATTGAATAAAACCCTTAATTGGTTAATTGAACATAACTTAGAGAGAAACTTAAATAAAACAAAATTGTCATCTCCTGCATATGTACTGCATGATGCTATAAATATATAATTATATATATTGTTTTATTAATTTGTGACTCCCTAATTAGGAGATAGCCGAATAAAACGACATTTTATCATTCACAGTCATTTATCTTAATAGGGTAGTTGGCATTCAGATACTACAATAGGGGTTCGTGGGTTCACACACTGAGTGAGCTCACTTTAGTAATACCAATAGACCAATAATTAAAATAGTAGACCAATTTTTCCGTGTGAAACCTTTGTTAGCTTTTTAAGTTATATAGCTTGTAATTAAACAATATTGTAAGCTGATGTTTCCTCGAAAACTAAATAAATTAATATAAAAAAAAACTGATACACCTAAAAAAAGGTAAAAGGAGAGTGGCGTATTCAAAGAAAAATAGAGGACACGCAAGATTAGAGTATTTGGGTGCAAGTAATAAAACATAATTTCAAAAAAAAATACTTCTTAGTTAAATAACAATTCAAGATATACTATTTAAGAATATTAATTACATAAATGTATTTTAATTATTTTTCATTGTCTCAAATTATTCGAATCAATTGAATAGGAAGAGGTGTGACGTATTAATAAAGTGCAAGCGACACACGCCCGTACGCACTGCCTACAGCTGTAGTGGGGTATTGCTCGCTCGACCGTCGGCCGGTGCGGACGTGCGTGTGCTGCTTGGTGAAACTACTGACTGCTTTCATTTGATGGATACCCTGACAGTAATCGAGGACACCACAGTAATGATATCTTAAAATAATAACTTAAAAAAAAGAAACACTTATGTCGATGGTTGTACAACGCCTCCGGGAGGAAATGCTTGCAATAGACATTGGACATGCCATTTTTCATCATAGGTAAAAGTAGCGGAGTAGGAATTGCTATGTTGGCTGCATCCTCTAATTCAGGGATATAAACGATACTTATTTATATAAGTACACTAGCTGACCCGGCCACACATTGCTGAAGCGCAGTTAAATATTGCATTATTTTTTATTATTTATTGAAATTAAACCTATCCTATATCCTTAGTTGGAATAAATCCAGCAAAACGAAATAAAAATCACCAAAATCGGTCGAATAGTTTCAGAGTTCATCGTGGTTCAAGCACTGCCAGGGAATTTTATATAAGAACATACTTCCATTGATGAGCAAATGTTCCGAATTGTGACCACATTTTTTTCTTGAAATCCATCATGGTTCAGTTAGAATTTTAAGCCGTTTTCTCGACTGCATCTCTAGTCATTAGCACCCGCTAATCTGTATATAAGTTTCGCTTGCGCGCGTTACTTTCTTAATATTGCGCGTATATGTTTTTACACACAAGCATTACAGTGCTTGCTTTGGACTAGGGTAATTGATGTGAATATAAGAAATATATTAAAAATCTGTGAATTCATACAAAATTGTACTTTATTCCAAAAGCTATAAAGAATGAACCTGGGGAGTATACAGTTCCAACGCTTATCAAGTCTGTTGTTCCACAGAGCAGTAGGTCTAGGAGGCCCAATGAGTAGACCGCAGTACTATAGTCTGACCGCAACCGCTGTACTGCGCCTTAGGTATCCGCGGGGAGGTGGGGGGTGGAAAAGCCGTGAGCGATGACGGCAGAATGACATTAACAAAAAAAAACCGACTCCGAAAATTGCTCTAGAATTGCAAGCACCACTAAAAAGTTAAAAATAACATTTTTTTTTGTCTATTCTATGCTTTTACTACATTAATACTAATAGTTATTTTTGGAGTCGGTGCCAGCAAATTATCATTATAAACCTACAGTATTCAAAGAATTTAAGTATTAATTAACTAATAACAAATACAACAAAATATTTGAGAAGAATACGATATATATATTTTTTGTAGATTATTGCTGGCACCGACTCCAAAAATAACTATTAGTATCAATGTAGTAAAAGCATAGAATAGACAAAAACAATATTATTTTTAACTTTTTAGTGGTGTTTGCAATTGAAGAGTAATTTTTGGAGTCGGTTTTTGTTTGTTAATTTTTTTATTTCTTGCTTTTTAGTGTGTTATTTTGCAACAAGTTTTTTGAAGATTTTTTTTATTTTTATTTATTATTTAGTTTGCTATAAACACCGAAATCGTTATATGTTACCTATGATATAAGAACTAAATTTTATGATATGAAACTAAAATGGGACCAATCTGAAGGTATACTCTTTCAAATAAAAAAAGTTTTTTCCAAATCGGTTTATAATTGACAAAGTTATGAAGTAACAAATATTAAAAAAAACAGCCGAATTGAGAACCTCCTCTTTTTTTGAAGTCGGTTAAAATGGAGCAACTGTTTCGCCCCTCCGTCTCGCCACTCGCAAACCTAAGGCGCGGTATAGCGGTTGTGGTCGGACTATAGTGACTCTTTTATTTTATTTTTACTCGTTTATTATTATCTAATAATTGTATAGTTCCGAGTAAGAAAAAATATTTTAATTGTTATAAATTAGTATTGTTAGAAATAAATTCACGTATAGATATACACGAGGGCGGGTCAAAATGTTCGCGGAATGAGGGGCATGGAGGGAGGAAAGGTGACTTTTTACTACCTGCCCTAGTTGTGACACTCATTAAGAGTATAAATACTAAGTTTAAAAAAAATAGGTCATAATCACCTGAGCTACACATCAATCAACAAGTCAATCAGGAAGAAAATTTGCAACATGGAGAAAATTGAGTTTCAAGTTGCGATGGCTGCTGTTCAAAGAGTGGGCTTCGAAATCTTGGAACATCTTGCTGCTGAAAAGCTGCGCGCTAAGCACTTGGGAGCAACTAAAAGTGAAGAAACAGCTGTATTTATCTCCGAGCAGCTGACTGCTAAAGGCGCCAGACTACACTTCGTCACCCGAGACCTCGCAAAATCAAAAGGCTACAAGTTTTGCTGGACTGCATATGGCCGTATATACCTACGAAGAAATGAAAATTCGCCAATAATACTGGTCAGAAACGAACTCCAGGTACAAAATTTAATGCAAGCAGATTGACTAGGTATTGTTATTCTTTTTCACATAAATCTAATTTTATTTCTATATGTCATAGTTGTAGAAAATATATTGTTTATAATCACGAAACAGTCTAAAACGCAACATAACATAACACACAAATACACTAAACATACAAATACACACATCTATAAATACTTATCTTTATACACATGCTACGATGTAAGTACATATTTACTTTTGGAAACGTATAAGGCCTGCAAAACAACAATAATATACCATACTTTCTATACCCATAGACTAACTGGCAAACCTATTACATATTTTCTTCATAATCATAAAATAATACATAAACATTCACAAATTTCCAAATGTTAAGCACCCTAATAAACTCGAATGAGATAGACAACACTTACATAGCTCAGGCCTCTGCATGTCATATTGAAGACTTTACAAAACTCACAACTGTGTGCGAATCTGATTTTACAATAATTGCACAAAATATTAGAAGTGTTTACGCCAATATCTATGACTTGCAGCTGAACTTAAGTCAATTTAGCTTCGAACCAGATCTGATTGTCCTAAGTGAGTGTAGACTAGATCAAAACAAAAATATTCCTCAGCTAGAGCATTATAGGGGAAACTATACGACTAAGCACCTGAACCAAGCTGATGGAGTAGTGAGTTATACTAAAAACAAACATAAAGCTACTATCACTGAAATAAATCTAACTCATGCGTCAGGTTTGCAGATAGACACTGCTGACCTTTCCATTATTGCAATTTACCGTTCTCCTTCTATACCAAACGCAGAATATTTCATACAATCGTTAAATAATCATCTACAAAGCATTAAACTTAATAAAAACGTAATTATAACGGGCGATATAAATAATAGGGGTTAAAGTATGAAATTGCCGTTTTATTGCAATAGGTTCTTTGAATTGACATAGAATCTTCATGGTTTGAGGTTTTCGAATGAAACTTTTTTTAAATGGTTTCTATGATGTTCTTTTTTTAAAAAATGTAAAACATTTGAATATCGACTTTCAATTGTTTTTGTTATTCAATTTAGACAAGAAAGATGGATACTGCGAAAATTCGAGTTATTTTTGAATACGAGTTCCGACGCGGAACTAACGCGGCAGAAACAGCCCGCAATATCAATGCTGCGTTTGGAGAGGGGTCTACTAATGAACGCACCGTGCGATTTTGGTTTAAACGCTTTCGTGATGGAAATTTCGACTTAAAGAACGAGCCACGAGGAAGACCGCCCACACAGGTAAATAACGATGAATTAAGAGAGATAGTGGAAGCCGATCCTAGTCAAAGTACCCAGGAATTAGCGGCATGGTTTAACGTTACCTTACCCACAATATTGACTCACTTGCGTCAAATCAATAAAATAAAAAAATACGAAAAATGGGTGCCTCATGATTTGACTGATCTGCAGAAAGAAACGCGTGTTGAAACTTGTGTTGCCTTGTTGAACCGGTACAGAAATGAAGGAATATTGGATCGAATTGTAACATGTGATGAAAAGTGGATTCTTTATGATAACCGGAAAAGAAAAATGCAATGGCTGACCCCAGGTCAAATGCCACAACAGTGTCCTAAAGCAAAACTTACCAATAAAAAGGTAATGGTAACTGTTTGGTGGTCTCAGCATGGTGTTATTCACTATAGTTTTCTCCGATCTGGTCAAGCAATAACGGCAGATGTCTATTGTGCCGAACTCCGAACCATGTTGACAAAACTAGCAGTAAAACAGCCCCGACTCATGAATCGATCTTCACCATTATTGCTCCACGACAACGCGAGACCTCACACAGCACGAGAAACCATTTTGACCCTTCAGGAACTGCAGTTAGAAACCATTCGTCATCCTCCGTATTCACCAGACCTTGCTCCAACGGACTACCATTTTTTTCGTGATTTGGACAATTATCTACGTGACAAGAAGTTTTCTTCCCAGGAGGCAGTACAAAATGCTTTCACACAGTTTGTGCAGTCTAGATCGTCGGAATTCTATCGCAAAGGCATTAATGACCTTCCCATTAGATGGCAGCAATGTATAGATAATAATGGCAACTATTTTGATTAAATAAATTTGTTAAAAATTTAAAAAATAAACAATATAGATTTTCAGTACAAATCGGCAATTTCATACTTTAACCCCTAATATTAATTTAATATCTAAACCTGATGAACGCACACAAGATCGCTATAATAGAATGAACTACTTGAATATGTTGGCTATGCACGGTTTACTCCCTGGCCATCAATTACCAACAAGAATTGACAACTGCCTAGATCATTTCATGTTAAAATTACATAATGGAGAGCGTTCAGCTGTCATCTCAATAATAGATACATCTATTACAGATCATTCTATGATTTTTCTTAAAATAATAAATTTGAAAAATACATACATAAATAAGACTAAGAAATATAAAACTGTGATTGACTACGAAAAGGCTCTAAACTCTCTCAAAACTGAAAACTTAACCGACTTATTAACATATACTGACCCTAATAATATTACAAACATACTAATTGACACTATCCAGCGTTGTGTCTCTATTAATATCAAAACAATCCTAATATCACGGAATAATCGAGTTATCAAGCCCTGGATAACTGCAGGAGTCCTGCGATGTATTCGTAACAGAAACAACATGCAGAGAAGAGTTAAATTAGAACCTGGAAATCAAACACTAAAAATTACATATAAACGCTACCGTAATTTTTGTAACAATATTATCAAAAAACTTAAACGAAATTACGATAAAATGCAATTAAAAACAGCCCTACGAAACCCAAAGAAACTATGGCAGACCATCGACAATATCACACAGCGTAAGCCATCGAAATCGCGAAATTTGGAGCTACTAGAATTATCCTCATCTCCACAAGAGTCTATAGATAATGTAAATTATTATTTTGCTAATGTTGGTCGCTTATTGGCCGAGAATTTAACTATAAACACTAGCACACTTAACTATAACCTATCAACATCATCACAAGCCTCGTCTTTTGTACTCTATGATACTGACTATAAGGAAGTACATACCGTACTCATGACTATGCGGTCTGATAGCTCACCTGGATGGGATAAAATACCAACTAGTTTCTTAAAACTTGCACATAAAGAAATAGTCCCAATCATAGTGCATCTAACGAATTTATGTTTTCAACAAGGCGTCTTTCCAATCGCACTCAAAGAAGCTATAATCACGCCTGTACATAAGGGTGGAAATAAGTCCGATCCATCTAATTACAGACCAATATCGGTATTATCTGTTATAGCTAAAATTTTAGAAAAACTTATAAACATAAGATTAATAGGATACCTATCAACTTTTAACTTACTTTCAACCTCGCAATTCGGTTTTCGGCAGAACCTTTCCACGGAAGATGCAGTTATAGCACTGACTTCGAAAATAGTAAAAAGTGTTGACTCGGGCAAAAAATGTCTAGCAGTCTTTTTAGACCTTAAAAAAGCCTTTGACACGGTGTCTGTCTCAATTCTTTTGAGTAACCTTCAGAATATGGGCATCAGAGGTACTCCACTGCAACTATTCAAAGATTATCTTAGCAACCGCAGAAACCGTGTTAAAATAGACTCATATGTCAGTTCAGAATCTACTATTACTTATGGAGTCCCTCAAGGCAGTGTGCTGGGACCAACGCTTTTTCTCACATATATCAATGACCTTTGTGATATGAAACTTGATGGTGGGGGAGAAATTTTTTCGTATGCAGATGATACTGCGATCGTCTTTTCGGCTAATAATTGGGAAGAGTTGAAGAATTACAGCGAAGCAGGACTTATAAAGATAGCAGCCTGGCTGAACCGAAACCAATTAACTTTAAATGTAATAAAAAGTAACTTTATCTGTTTCACTAAATATAACAATACACAGCCTTCAGAAAACTATAAAATAGTGCTACACAACTGTGGACAATCTTCTAACACTACCTGTGCATGTGAGGAACTTAAAAAATTAACACACACTAAATATCTAGGCGTTACAATTGACCAACGTTTATCCTGGCATAACCATATTGACATACTTATCGGCAGAGTTAGGAAACTAATGTGGACATTTAAAACACTGCGCCATGTGGCTACTAAAAGCCTTTTGCACCAAATTTACAGTTCATTAGCCCAACCAGTAATAACATACTGTGTGACAGTGTGGGGTGGTGCCAATAAAACGAGATTTTTAGATATAGAAATCGCACACAGAGCACTACTTAAGGTAATGTTTTTCAAACCCTATAGATTTCGTACTGAAATTCTATACAAGATGAGTGGCATCCTATCTGTAAGAAAGCTTTATTTGCTGAACGCTATACTGAGGAAGCATAAATCCCTTTCATACGACCCAAATATACTATGCAGAAGGAGAAAACACAATGTTGCACCACAACCCCAAATAAAATCAGTATTCGCTAAACGACAATTCAACTACCAGTCATCCTTGTTATATAACAACATTAATAAAATTTTAAATATCTATCCTCTTACATACTACAAAACTAAATTAGCAGTGACAGAATGGCTAAAAACAATAAATTATGAGGAAGTCGAACGCATTATTAGTACCAACTAAAGAAATTCAAAAAATAAAACAAAACCAAAACTTAAACAAACACAAACTCATACATACAACGCGCACGCACACACATACGCACGCCAAACACACACACACGCACACACCAAACACACACACACGCACACACCAAACACACACACACGCACACACCAAACACACATACACACGAACATTTGTAGTAATAATATAACATTATGTTCCTCAAAACTACAAAGTGTATAATAGTAGTATTTACGCATTGTTAAGGAAGAGCGGAGCTTCCTAACACAAGCAAATCTCTTGCTTAAAAGGAAACTCCGGCCACAATTTACTGTAAATTTAAACCTAAGTTGATGAAATAAATATATTTGATTTGATTTGATTTGATCTTCCCTATAGCCCAGATTTAGCCCTAAGTGATTATTATTTGTTCCCAAAAATGAAAAAAGAGTTTCGAGGGAAGAAATTTTCCAGCGATGAAGAAGTGAAGAGCGCAATTTCGGCCTATTTTGACGACAAAGAGAAATCATTTTTTTTTCGAAGGAATTAATAAATTAATTTATAGGTCTAATAAATGTATTAGAGTTAAAGGGGAATACATTGAGAAGGAAAAATATTTTTTTTCATTTCTTACTTTTTACCCTCCATTCCGCGGACTTTTTCACCCACCCTCGCATTTATTTGTCTAACAATACAGTAACTTAAAGAGTAAAATAACAAACCAAACATATATTGTCGAAATGGACTTCGACCTCAGCCTTTGTCAAAATGTAGTGACGCTGATTTTCAGATGGAGTCAGAGAATAGAGACACTAGCCAAACAATGGGCGTAATAAAGACTCCTGGACTAAAATGAATTTAAAGCTAACAAAATTTTACTGAGAATACTACACACTTGAAAAATTAATGTGAAAATATACAGCACTGAAATAAAGAAAACCATACAAAGTAGACTATATTCGGACAAAGTTTCGCCTTTCAATGGTTTAAGGATAGAATGATAACGAATGAACTGATATCTTAAATTTATTGGCAAAATCGTCGAGGAATACCAAAGTCAAAACAGATTATTATTATTATCAGTCATTAGATTTACATCTGGGTTGCGAATAAATTAAATAAATAGAAAAACATTTACATTTTAATCATTACCGGTTGATAATACTATTTTGGAATCAAAATTTATCATTTAGATATTTGAATGTTGTCACTCAATTACGCAAATAAGGCTTTACGGAATCCGATGAAACGAAATCTAATATAACCTAAATTAATTTATGATTGAATTGCTTTTAATCTTCGAATTCAGGTTGCTGTAGGATGGATATAGAACGACTCAGAGGACGTACAATTGACGTCTTTTAAAGTCAACGTGGATTAAGTTGCAAGCAGTAGAAAGAAAATAGTATTAGCAAATAATTTTCCAAATTTATTTATCGGCTGAACAACCATTTTAAATCTTAATCCATGTATTATATGTAGAGTTTATTAGAAAACTAGCTTAATAGCTTCCTGAGTTCTTAACCGATTTTAATATTTTTTGTGTGGAATCGAATCAACAGGTTTAGGACCAGATGGTGACGGAGTTTTGAAATTCGCAAAAATTCCCATCGAAACAAATTTTTTTTTCTTTTTTTAGGTATTACGCTCCGCCTCAATATAAGCTGCTAGCGTAACTTTATGCTTAGCGACTGTATCGCCTAGTAATTGGAGCCTCCAATGGATCAGCTTCAATGACGCATTGTCACTGTCTGTCATTGTCTGTTACGCCATAACTTCCCGAGTTCTTCACCGATTTAAATAATTTTTGTGTGGAATCGAATCAACAGGTTTAGGACTAGATCGTGACGGAGCCCAAAAAAAGTTATGTCCAAAAAAACATTGGCTCTATGGGATATGCCAATTGAAACAAAAAGCGCGCACTTTTTGAAAGTTTTCATACTTACGGAATTTTAAAATTTACTAAACATTATTTTATTATTTTTTTTGTATTACGCTCCGCTCCAAGGTGCTAGCAATGCTTTATGCTTAGCGACTGTATCGACTTAGTAATAATATTTCTTACATTCATACCAATAAGCCTAGTTTAAAATGAGCACTGTAAGTCTTGTGTTATGGATACCAAGGTAACATATGTAGTTATTTATAGAAATATGTATAAATACCCATGATTCAAGTACAATTAATGCTCGTATTTATCACACAAACATCTGCCTTTCCGTAACTTTAACTTAGGACCATCGATCAGTGCGAAAGGCGGGATCGCTACCGTATCATCAATATTTTGTATTACACGATATTATAAGATAGATGAGCTTTGTTACCGTAGCTATTGTTGTGGTTCTAGACCTAATTAACTAGACTGGAGTTTATGGAGCATATTCTAATGACAATGAAGATTCCTGGAAGTTTCCTGCAAGCGACAGGGTCGTTGAGCTGAAACAGACGCTAGGATAGACGCGTAATAAGCAATTAACTCAGCGTTAGCTAGAATAAATATGATTCAGGCATAAGCCTGGTGTCAAAGTTCGTGTTCGTGTCGGTCTCAATTTTCAGGTGGGCAGTATATTTGTACGCAGTGTAGTTACATAGATAAAAATAGTTTTTAATATTTCAACTTCTTTTATAATGCGCACAGCAAAGGAGTGGAACTCCCTCCCTGCGTCTATATTTTCGAATACTTATAACCCGTCTGTTTTTAAAGCCAGGGTGAATAGGCACCTTCTGGGTTAGCTCGTTCCATCGTGGATTCTATCTTTGCCTCCAAGCTTGATTGGGACCAAGAACGAATCCATTCCAAATAAAAAAAAATATATACATTTTGATAGGATACATAAAATAAATACTAATAAAAAACTGTGTTTGTCAGCTCCGATGCACGACTGGGGTTTACTCCTTAAGAATGATTATCTTTGAATAGGCATAGAACATAATAAAGCAAAACTTCAAAATAAACGTAACGCCGCCATTAGATCACTAAATTTACTCTTCATATTTTTTCAAACCGGGCGAGTAACATTTTAATAAATATTTCTTATATATATGTAATATTTATTAAAATGTTACTTTTTTCTCTTTTTTCTCTCTTTATCTAACCCTGTCAGAATAACAGCGCCTCTGTGTCTATTCTGCCCACCTGTGAATGACACAGAGGTAAAATGCTAAGGCAAGGTATTTGTCGATCCCACACAACAGTTTTAAGTTTTATTCCTGTGTATTATTCACATTGTTCGTCTCTTATTTTCTTCTCCTATTTTTGTATTCTCTCTGTTTGTGTGCGTCAAAAAATATTTTTTCTTTCTTTCAAAATCAATTCATAAGCAGTAAAATCCTAAATAAAGTTTATTCGCTACGATCCACACATTGACAACAAAACAAAAATACAATGACAAAACAGTTACAAGGAATGAATATGTGTGCAGCAGTAAGTAGGGTCAAAGTTCGGTGTGTCATTTTGTCTCTCAGCAAAACACTGATATTCAGCCGTCACACAAAGATGAAACTGGGCCTTAGGGGTTCGCTCTTGATCCTAATCAAGCTCGGGGGCTAAGAGTGGATCCGCGATGGAACAAACTAACCCAGAAAGTGCCTTTGCACCCTGGCTTTAAAAACGGACGGGTTATAAGTACTCGGAAACAGACAAAGGGAGGGAGGTTCCACTTCTTTGCTGTGCGCTCGATGAAAGATATTGAGAAGCGCTTGGCGCGACAGGTAGGAATAGCAACCAAGAAAAGGGTGATATCCCGCAGTGCTAGTTTGTGTTTTTGGCAAGCAGCACAAATTAGCACTCTCTAATCCCTCTTTTATAGTCTAATATTTCGGTTTTTCAAAGCAATTCTTAGTGTTGCACCAAATACATAGCCATAAGATTCCATCTGATCCATTCGATCAATATTATTTTCATAATTCCTGTTCAAATGCATTTCAAATGTCATTTACCATATTTAGGACGTCTTTTAACTGTCAAGATTTAAAGTTATCTCATACATAAAACAAAGATATTAAAAATAAAAAAAATCCCATAAATTTACAACCTCACTTTCAGAGTATATTTGTGTTAATTAAGAACTCTATACGTCGGTGATAAAAGCGAAATTCGCACAGTCCGTTTCATACCTCAACTCTGCCAAGAGTATCGGCCTACTCTCGTTATAATTAGTTCTTCCATCATCGCCTCCATTCAACCATTGTCAGATCTCGCATGCCTAATGTGTGAGCAGTAAATGACGCGTGTACCTGGCCGCACGTTCGATTTCTGCCTGTGCCAACAATCACCTGGCCATTAGTCATTGTTATAAAACGATCTGTTATTCTTAATTGCGGCATTGAATACCTTTTAATATTATTGTATACTTGATGTATTTAATTTTATTTTTTACATTCCCTCAGGTGGGATTCGAATCCAAGACCTTTCCTATCCGGGCGAGTGTTCTGGCCACACTGAGGGTCATTTGACGGCTCGGAGGCGTGGTTGTTTCCTACGTTTTTTAGGTCGTTTTCTTGTCTGTCGTCTTGTCTGTCCGGTTGGAATCTTGTATCTCAATTTTGAGGCACTTCCCGACCACCTAGCGAGTTGAAACTTTCAGGATAGCTCAGAACCCGATGACAATGCACGCTTAAACAACTTTCAACTTTCTAGGTGCACTTTCAGGTCAACATTCACTTTTGTATGGGGATTATCCGATTGTTGCGTAACACATGGTTACTTCGTTGAGTTAGTAATTAAAAAGAATAAAATAATAATACTAGATTTAAAAATCTAACGTGGGATTTTTAGATTTTTAAATCTAGTATTATTTTTTTATATCTTATAATGCATATTTAGTTATAAAAATAAATAAAAAACAAACCAACTTTGTAGTCCCGAACTAAGCAGCTTGTACTCAGGCTAGATATGACAAGTAGAATACATAAAATAATAAGTAAAACGTTAATTACTCAGGAACAAATCGCAGCTTAAATACTATAGAGGCACAATTCGAGAAACATGATTGTTGGGAAAACGCGTTTAAAGAATTTTGAGCCCCTGCATTTTCACAAAATCGGTCATAAATAAAGTAACTAGTACTGGGATAAATTCAATAATCGATAAATATTTCATGCTTAATGGACGTACTCTTATGATGTTTTCTTTTGATTTTGCTTTCAATAGTTTAATTTATTTATGACCAATTTTGTGAAAATACAAAGACTCAAAAATCTTATGACGCGTTTTTCCAACAATCATGTTTTTCGAATTGTGCCCCTATAGTATAAAAGCTACGAAATGTTTATATTAATATGACTTTACCAGCATTTGAATCTAGACCCAAAATAGTTAAGGTTTTTGTGGAATAAACAAAAAATGTTTTTAAAGAATCGTGGACTCAAGGATAATAGAATAATTAATGATTTTCTGATTCTCGTTTATCGGCCAAACAACTTCTCTAATATTTTCTTGTAACATGCCTTCAACGTTTTACAATCCATATCCAGGTATTAAAGAGTTCAATATCTATTGAACCGAAGTCCAGTAAGAGTAGGCAAGATCGCTAGAGGCTTATTTTGATTATATATTTGCGCAATCATATTAATAACGTAACTTACGCACAGTATTAAGTTTTTCAAACAAAGTTACTAAACAAGTCCCCTAATCAACTCAGTTGTCCAAGAAACTTGCCAAAGTATTCAGAAAATAACTGTTAAATACATCGCCGAATATTCCAATCGCGTACCTAAACCACGGTTCACAAAAGTCCAATAATTCGCCGAGGTCGCTTCTTGAATCACTCTCTGTTTCACTCCGAAGTTTATTTTTAAATCACTTCAATCGTTTCCAAAATCAGAACTACTTATTTACCATTTTAGTGATTATTCTAAGCAATTTCAATTCGAGAATTCACACATTAAAAAAACGATCTTGACACACGCACTGACAGTTGAATCGCGATGTGATCCAATAAGTCAATAAGTGTATCCTTTTGACCTATTAACAGATTTGGCCTAAAACAAAAGAAGGCTACATTGAAATTCCATTTTTGCCTCAGTCATTTTAACACTGTTCAAAAGATATCGTCATAAAAGTCATTATACGTATTCGATTCCGAAGAGTAGTTTTAATTTCAGTTTGTTGTAATTAACAACAAGATAGTACTTATAGTCCTAACTAAAATTATAAATACGAAAGTGAGTTTGTTTAATACACTTTCAGGCATTAACTACTCATCGATTATCATATTTTTTTGCAAACACTGTCAGTGTTACAGAAAAGAACTCTCTACCTTACATTCAGAAAAAAGTACTGTTCCCGAGGGATAAAAATATAACTTTTAATGAATGGTCTACATTAATGGGAGCAAAGCTGCGGGTAAAAGCTAATCGGTAATAAATTCATGATCGATCACACATTAATTTTGTATCGAATCAAAGCCTTAATGAGAAAATAAATACAGTTTTGAAATCACAAAGCCCCTTTGCCCTTTGTGGAATAAATTCATAATAGATTCTAAAAGTAAATTTGATTAGAGCCATTGGAATCTGTTTACCAATTTCGCTTGAGGGATGACTAAAAATTTAATTGTTTCCGTTTACTCAAGACTTAAGTAAGGTTCCGCTTTTTAGCAGTTCATTGCTCTGTAGAAAATGGATTTTATATTTAAATGTGATATTGTTTAGAGACGTGGTCCCGTACTATGGGACTAATAAGAAGGCTCAAGGTCACTCAAAAGGCGGTGGAGCGTGCTATGCTCGGAGTTTTCCAACGTGATTTAATCAGAAATAAGGAAATCTGTAGGAGAATGAAAGTGAACAACATAGCCCGTAGAATTGCCAAACTTAAGTGGCACTGGACGGGGCACATAGCTCGTAGAACTGATGGCCGTTGCGGCAGAATAGTTTTCGAGTGGCGAACACGGACCGGAAGACGAAGTGCAGGCAGGCCCACTCGGTGGACCGGCGATCTGGCAAAGGTCGCGGGAAATACTTGCGGGCAGCGCAGGGCCGGTCATTGTTGAGATCCTTGGGCGAGGACTTTGTCCAGCTGTGGACGTCGATTGGCTGAAACAAATATTTTAATTAGTTTATAAAAATTCGAACAACACACTTCGTTTATTTAGTTTTTAACTAATCAGAAATGGTACTTAAAGAATAAAATACATATTATAAAAAGTATTGGACCGTATGGTGCAACGGTACCGATCCCGCCTTTTGCACCGACGATCCTGGGTACGAGTCCCGGAAGGGGCAGATGTGAAGAATACGAGCATTGTACTTGAGTCGTGTGTGTGTTTCAAAGGAAGGGGGGGAGGGGGGAGGACAATTGAAAAGCGTTTTTTTATTGTTTTGGTTGTTTTTGCTTTTTTATTTTATGTATTTTTTACTGTTACTTTTTTGTTTTTTTTATGTCCAATGTTAGTACCTCATAAAAAAAATATTTTTATGTCAGTTTACCAAATGAAATTAGAAACAATTATTTTACGCGAATTTCTCTTTTGGGAAATGATAGTTGTAGAATTGTTAAATATTTATTAGTTTCTCAGGATATTGCATGTTCTTTGTAAAAATATAACCCTTAAACACAGGTTTCTTCTTTATAATTGTAAAAAATATTGCATACGATGTTATAGATGGTAGAGTTAACTAGTACACCGAGAGATGGCGCTGATACTTAGTTTTTTAAATACCCTAAAAAACTAGATGATTTATCAAGGTGTCGACAGCTCAATTACGATCGCCCGGATAGCGACAATCTTAGAGTTCGAATTCCGTCTGACGTATGAGACGAGTAGATTTTTCCTAGTAAAGGCAAATAAATATTTTGATTGATTGATGTTGTAGCAGTACCTAGAATATGAGAAGATGGAGCTGGCGTCAATTTTAGAAATACTTGGAAATATTTGACAGTTCTGTTAAGCTACACTTCGCTCAATTGTAAGAGTCCCTTGGATAGGGAGGTTAGTGTCTCACCCACCTGACACTTAAGATAATTTGTTTTTTTTTCGAGTTGATTGGTTCCCATGGATCAGTTTTAATAATTTTTGTGTAGAATCGAATTAACAGGTTCAGGCCCAGATCGAGACCCGAATATTGAAATTTTCTAAAATAAAAAAGTTCTGAACAAAAAAACATTGGCTCTATAGGATTTCCTACTGTAACAAAAAGGGCGCGCTTTTTGAAAGTTTTCATTTTTAAAATTTACCAAACATTATTGAATTTTTTTTATATTATTGAGCGAAGCTCTCTTTTAGGCAACTTACAAATTTCGCTTGTCTCCCTCCTGCTACTTAACGGTTCAACCGATTCGAACGAATTTTGGCATGAACATACATGATAATAACCTGACGGACATAGGCTATGTAAATAAAATATTGACTTTACAATGGAGGAATAATTACCGGAAAGAAAAATTCAAAAGTTGATCACAGCCAAACCGCTGAGACTACATTGATGAAATTTGGCGCCAAAACTCACATCGTGGTCGTGACCAATGTGCAAAAAAAAGTTTTGAAATCGGACATACCATCGAGGAATAATTACCCTTCAAAATTCTAATTGCTTCGCTCAGTGTTTGCAAACAGCAGCATGTATTGCAGACCTAGTATATTATAGTATCACGCACCGCTCTAATATAAGGTACTAGCGAAGCTTTGTGCTTAGCAACTGCATAAGTAATGATTGCTTTAGTCAAAAGATTAAAAAAAAATAACTCAAAGAAGATTCATCACATTTGGATGAAGGTTTCGGAACACAAAGAACAAATAATAGGTTTTTTACCTATGAAATTGCCGTTCTGCCGTATTGGCCATTTCAAATCGTAATATAATATGAATGTTAATTATAATTAATGATAATTATAATTTCAAATTAATTTTATTTAAAAAACATGGATTTATTTTTTCGAAAATCGTCATTTGTTTAATAGTTAGTGTTTTGTTTTCAACGCGTTCGAACATTTTTCGTCGTCATAAAAATTCGAGTAATTATGGAGTATGAGTACCGTCGTGGCAGCAAAGCGGCACAAGCGGCACGCAACAGCAACGACGTTTACGGAGCGAACACTACAAACCACGGACGAACCTACAAACTACAAACAAACGGTCGTATATATTTTATATATGTAGGTTTATCCGTTACCCTAGTATTCATAACAGAAGACTTACAGTGTTTACCTACATTGGGCTAATTTAATTGTTCTGATTGTGAGAAATATTATTATTTGTCAATAGTTGTTGAGAGAAGCTTACGTCATGATTTTATAGAAAATGATAGGCAATCAGTATACAAATCGGTGAATAAAATCTAAGGCTCGAATCATACGAAGCGTTACAAACGCCATTTCAAATATTCAAAATAAATTGTCACACTTTGATATCCTACTCATTGAAATTAACATGACGCCCTCTGTGGTTGAATCGAATGGTAATGCCACACCGAAGTCCCGTGTTTGAACCCCGGTCGGGTCAATGTTTTGTATCGGCCCGGGTCTAAATGTTGTAATACCCTCGTTGTTCCTGAATACAGTGACACAAGTTCTTCAGCTATATGGCGACTATGTAATAAGTTGAGTTGTCTGACCTCAATATACGTCATAAAGATATTTTTATGTGCACATTTCTTTGCACGTGATAAGTAGTTGATGTAATCGTATAATCAATATAATAAAACAGTTTCTGGCTAACATTTAAGGTGGCTATTTACGATCCCTGATTACGCAAGTGTCTAGGTTAAACTTTAGACCTACAGCTACTTCGCTTGTTGTCGTTATAACAAGTGGAACGATATTTGGCATCGTTATATCAAATTTTATTGTCATTATGTAACATAGCAGGACATTTACTTAAAGCTTTTTTGCACCGATTTTAACTTTAAAACCTTAATATATATAGTTCAATATCAATTAAAAGAAAGACTTTAATTTAGTTCTATCACAATGCTAACTGCTCAAGCTGATGTTAGCTGGGTAACTAAAAATAAATCAAAATACGATATGCACGATGACTAAGCATATTAAATTTATATTACAATATCACACTGTATTTAACCAAAACTCTTGCGCAATGTAGGTAATTTTATCGTAGCGCCATCTAGTTTTCGCGTGTGTAACTAACATCGTAAACACAAACTTACGACAAGATTACTAGGTAAACCGAACTGATTTTTTACTTTTATGTCTCAGTTTTCAAATTGAATTGATAACATTAAGGTAATTTTTAGAAAGAGTTCTGTTGTAATTCATTTATCAATTGCAAGCTACACATACAAAAAACTTACAATTACAGCTTGTCATTTATAAAAATATCGTTTCAACTATAGTAACTATCTGAAGGATTAATATATATATATATCTCTTAATATATATAAATGACTCCTAAACTACTTAACCGATTTTAATCAAATTTGTACACCGTGTTCAGTTTGATCCAACTTGAAAGATAGGATAGGTTTCAATTTCAAACACAGCAACGCATGGCTGGGTCAGCTAGTATATTATAAAAATTCCCGGTCATATACCGGATTTGTTCCGACTTAGGACATAGAATAGGTATTATTTTAATGTGGCCACAATGTGGACATAACAAGGCGTGGCCAGGACAGCTAGTTTAACCCGCCAGTGGTGACGTGAATCAATTTTCATAGTTGGTAACCTCGGTCTTACAGACCAGGATTTTTAAATCAAGTTTATCTTTATCTACCAAATTTTTCTTATATTTGGTTAATTCAATAAAAAAGTATACATACATATTTTGCAGAATTTGCCTGTGAAAAAATTTAAGGGCAAATTACATGAATGGCTTCAGAAAATGTGTTTTTATAATGTTAAGGACTATTTAGATAAGAGACATAATATTTAATTTATATATAATATACTTATTCGTTATTATTTTATTGGTTACAAGACTGTTATCGTCCATTATTTAAACTAATTGGCCAAATAATATTGTGTACCTAGACTAAGTTAAATTGAAAACTGTGAAATTAGTATAAAGTGACGGTTAATTTTAATTTTAAATTATTCTAATAGTATTTATTAACTATCTTTAATTAATATAACTTTGTAAATTAAAATAAACCTCAAAAAATTTGCATGCTAGATGTAGCGAAATGTGTCTGTGCTATTTAATATTGTATATCATAATGTATTAAACCGCATTTCAGGCAAATAAATATATTATCTTATCTTATTATCTTATACACTTTCTAAATAATTAAACATCAACATGTCCTAAATTACAACATTAGTAACAAAGATAAAAAACATGCAAGCCATTAAAAGCTTCTTTTCTTATACATGTAATTCTTAATATAATTAAATATATTTTTACTATAAAATCAAGTTAACGAAGCCCTAAGACATCAAAAATGATTAGGAAAAAATTAAGTACAACTCGGTTACAATATCTGTGGACCTCGCTGGAATGTCAAGCCCCCTCCCCGTTCTCTTGAAAAAGAATAAAAAAATAAAATAATAAAAAAGTATAATATATTTTATTTATAGTTCATAATTATTATTGTTTACAATACTATCCCCATGATGCTTGTTTTGTGCACCGTACCTAAGCGCTGACGTGACGTCATCAGGTCCATATTGTAACCGGGTTGTATGAGTAAATTTATAGACAAAAACGGAAAATTATAAAATACATAATCGGTGACGCACGGTCATCAACGACCAAGTATCACTGAAACTCCGTAATATAAGCCACATTTTCATAGGACTGATTGTCGAAGGATAATTTCCAATCAGGCACACGGAATCATAGCACAAATCACATGAAAATAGGAAAGTATTCCTGTTTTTGTAAAACCCTGGTCTCACAGACATATATAGGTCACCGTTGGCGGTTTAATAATCAAATTTTGATTTCACATTCGAATGCATTAACGTTTTCTAGACAATGAATACTGTTTAGAATGCTGTCGTATATTTTTATTGTCATTAAATGTAAACCTAATTTATTCAATCCTAAGTAGTTAGTGGATTATTAATTTAATGTTTCTATAATTTTTTGAAGATAGTTTTAAATGAGTAGAGGTACATATTTTTCTTTTAAAAATTTTAAAGATATATAATGACGTATTTGTTAATATTTAATAAAACAGGGTTGATGTAGGGTGTCCTACACTAAAATGATATAATTGATAATAAACTGATATGATATGATAAATGCTAATAATTTGATTGATAGGAGGAAAGGTAAAAAATGTTAACAACCTATTCCAACGAATGCGTAATTAGCACTGAGTTATTGCACAAATTGCATTTCTTATAATACTTGTAAAATGCTTACTTAAACCTTAAAACTAGTACGATGACTCGTACAGTTGATGAGATTTAGTTTTGCATTTAAGAGTAATCCTTTAAATTTACAACGTTGTATTTATCTGCAATGCAACGAAGAGTTATTTGTAGAGAAATCCTACACACTTTAGATGATAAGTTTGATCGAACGATAAGGAGGATGCTTGGAGAAAATGATGCACCTAAGGGAGATGAAAGATACGACCGTGTCCAGTACCTTCGTAAATAAGACTGATTTATTAAAATTAAAATGAGTGGGTGTAATCAAAAGTGCAATCTTGCATTTTATAAATGTGCAGAACAGTCCGTACAGTGTCAAAACTAAGAGAAAAGAGGTGCGTTTTTATCGCAA
This sequence comes from Calamotropha paludella, assembly GCA_927399485.1. Lineage (NCBI taxonomy): Eukaryota > Metazoa > Arthropoda > Insecta > Lepidoptera > Crambidae > Calamotropha > Calamotropha paludella. The sequence continues at coordinate 26,279,134 of OV656812.1, forward strand.
CGCCGTTTTTGACTCATGCCTAAATCTTACAAGTATTTGCTTGGGCAATAAGCACGTACCTAATTATCGATGCCAAGCGCCACCCACGCCGCCCCAAATCAATATTAGATCGATCAGTACACCAATACACTCCAAATCAAGATATCGGCTGCTGGGTTAAGTGCAGTGATTTTAAGTTGAAGGTGAGTACCAATTAGGTCAACAGTTACGAGGTGAAGGTCACTCGTGAGGTTCGATCTAGTGATACGTGAGTTTAAGTGGTAGTTCTTTACGTTGTGTGAATGTTATTTCGTTGCGTCAAGCCAGGGTGAATAGGCGTCTTCTGGGTTAGCTAGTTAACTGCAAATGATTATAATAAAAATATATTTATGTCAAGAGAGTAACAGTCTAGAATAAGTTAATACAATATTTAATTAATTAATTACATTTGATTATATACTAAAATAAGTGTTTATCATTGATCATTATGCCTGATGTTGCTGGTTCATAGTTTCGTATGGGTCTATCAGTCTTACCTAGTTCGGTCTATCGTCGATCTGTGTTAGCCCAAAGGCATGATTGGGATCAAGAGCAAACTAATTAATTCGTATATAAATAGACGAAAAATTCAGAGAACCATGTTAAACTATTGAATAAAAATTACGTTTATTATTTAAATAAATATTTTAAGGATAAATTATTATAATAGAAATAAATCTTATAAAGATCGCATTGAAAATGCATAAAAAATAAAAAAAAAATTTTTTTTTAGCTTAGTATAAATGTTTAGGATTAGCAAATATAACGATTTAATATAAATAACTTAAAAATTACTGAACGTGAAATACCCAAATTGTTCTAGCCGTATTCAAATAATACTTACCAATGAAAAGTAATGCATTTTCATTTATATTTTTTTCCTATTTTTTTCTAACTTATTTGCATTGCAATCAAACAGTACTTAACTATTTATTTAAACCCTAATCAACAACAATTACGGTCAAAGAGAATTATCTATACAAAACAAAAATAAATCCATTTGTAGAAGGCACACACTTCACCCAACCACTCTATGGTCTTAGTAGCTTATTAAATGCATAAATAATTAAAATATGTGATTAGTAAATAATAATAACTGATTTTTTTTCAATATTTCTTATATTCACACCAATCAGCCTAACCCAAAGTAAGCACTATAAGGTTTGTGTTATGGATACTAAGCCAACGGACAGATAGAAATATATATAAATACCCATGACTCAGATACAAATGCTCGTATTCATCGCACAAACATCTGCCCCTTCCGGGACTCGAACCCAGGACCGTCGGTACGAAAGGCAGGATCGCTACCGTTGCACTCAACGGTTGTCTATATGGAATACAGAATAAATATAAAATGAATAAGGGTTAGTAGTAAACATAAAGTAAGTGATAAATACTTAAATAAAATAAAATTATTTACTTGTATCTAAAATATTAAGTATAAGTCAATTAAAAAAAATATCTGTTACAATTATTTCTACTTTATTATCTCGCTTAAATATTTGGAAGAGAATCCCTTAAGTTTGCCTTGTGTTATCAATTTTAAATAAATATTTTGTCCACTACAAAATAAATTTATAATTTATTGTTGTTTAACCTACATTATTTTTTTATGAAAACCAGAAGAATTAAACTTAAGCTAAATATTTTAGTATTATAAATAATGTGTTGTAAATGTTATCTTGCCCTTATTGTAAAGAAACCCAATTTGTAACACCTCTATATTTACAGGTCAATTTTACAAGTTGAATTCCAAGGAATTTCACTAACGATCTGATCCCTTAACTATTTTCCTGGATTTAATACATCAAAGACGGCCCCAATCTTATTTGTGACATCCCTACGTAAGACAACCTTATATTTCATAAGCATAGGGTTGCCAAAAACAAATTAAGTTTATAGTTAAAAAAAATATTGTTATAAGATAAAATCGGGGACGTTATAAATCTATCTAAGATCGTAGTGGTTTATGTCTTTGTCTGTTCGCTCTTTTTCCCACTGTTTTTCCCGCTCTTTTTCCATTATATCAATAACGTTACCATAGCAACGCGTTAACCTCAAGTAGTTCGTCTACCGGACGCTAGATGGCGCTAACAGAAAATATTTAATAATAGAAAAAAATAAAAGAATTTTGTCTACCCGTGCGAAGACAGGACGGGCCGCTAAATAAAGATAAAATTTTCATTATAAATAAACAGTGTAGAAGATCACACCGAAAACTATCTCAAATTTTAAGTCGGTAATTTAAATATGGCTTATAAACAAGCCACTTTTTATGTATAAATATTATATTTTTCTGTACAAAAAGTTTACTAATACTTTATTATACATAGGCTATAAAAGCAATAAAGTAAGTAGAAAATAAATAAGAATAGCTACGCTATATCTATCGGTTTCAATGTTTTATTAGCTTTTAAGTATAAATTTTAATACTTCTTACATTCACATCAATAAACTTAGCCAAAATATTGAATGGATATTTGGATATAAATATAAATATTTCTTACACTCACACCAATTAGCCTAGCCCAAAGTAAGCACTTTAAGGCTTGTGTTATAGAAAAAAAGTTAATATAAATAAAAATATAGATATAGAATAGGATATAGAATTTTGACATTTTACTCGTTGAAATAAAACAGTTCCTACTCCAACAAATGACGTATTTATTTCCACGATTTTGTTTTATTATTTGATCCTGGGTTTCGACCTTGGTCTCCATATTAGGGATATTACTAATGTTCGCGTTCGCATTCGCATATGCGAGTGGTTCGCATCATTTCAAACATTCGCATCAACATTCGCATTCGCATCAAACAATGCGAATGTTTACCGAAACAAATAGGTCGAGAAAAATAGGAGTGGGCAGGGCTTAGCGGGTCTGCATCGCGTGTTTGTTACCTACTTTGTTTCTAGTTTTCATTTGTCGATCGCTCAGTTAATAATATAGTCTAACACATAATAAATCATTATATCTGACATATAATTAAACAGTTAATAAGCAGGTGTTGTGATGAAGTAAATTGACACAGTTTTGAGTCGCGGGTTAATTTAAGCTACGATAAGTTATGATAAATAAATCTGCCCCTATTGAAATTCGATTATTAAATTTGTTTGTTGTTAGTTTGATTTTGTATAACCTTAAATAAATAAAATCGATGATCAAAATCGTACTTTGATATTTCTATTTTAGCCCCTTCTCAACATTCGCACTCGCATTCGAATTCGCACATTCGCCTTTCAAACACTCGCATTCGCAAATGTTTAAAATATGACATTCGTAACATCCCTGCTCCATATGATGACGAAGGTAATGGTTGTCATGAATGTGGTACTTACTTCTAATGTTCCTCGGGTACGTTCGTAATAACTCAATTATATTTTTCAGCATGTGTTACTCGTTCGTTTGATTTGTTTTGAAATTTTTAGTTGGTTTTGTTAACAAGTTATAAGAACAGCTTGTTTCAAAAAAATTTTTTAATGGATTTATGTTAAGTTTTTTTTTTACCAAAGAGAATGAAACACCTTGCGCAGGATATATTGGGTGTGTTTGGCGAAAGCGATTGAAAGCGCTCGCTGGCGCTGAGAAACAAACTATACAGTTTTCGGTAAGGACACGTTTTTTAACTTTCGCAGCGCTGTCGTTTTCCGCCATTTTGCTTAGATAAGTTTGTTAACAAACTTGTAAGTTAACCGGTGGTTTTGTGCAATCATTAAAATAATAATCTCGTCTTCTTCAATATCGTCATTCACTAAATTATTCAATATATTATTAGCAGTTTAAAATTTTTCACTGCAAATTTGATAAAAATATATTAAATTGAGGTTATGTTCTTCAGTGACCGCTAAGTTTGCGTCCTTACAGAAAATAGTCATTTAGCGCTCAGCGGCGAATACCGCTTAGTGATCGCCATTTTGCTTACAAGCGCTGCCTAGCGCTTTTTAATGCTAAACACCCATTGAGTTTGTTATCGTATGTATCCCCATAACATATATAGGATAAAAAATTATAATATCTAAAATAAACTTTTTATAAACTATCCTCTATGCAACACTATAAAAATATATATTGTGTATTTTTTACGCGATATGTCAAATGTTGAATGTCAAACTGGTTAGAGTTGGTGATTATTATTTATAAATAATGTCACTCGAAGAGTTTCTAGCTTATTAATAGAAAGTAAAGAGATGAAAACAACAAAGCCCTGAAGTTAATTAAAAAGGAGCTTATTATATATTTGAATTTCAAAGAAAATGTAAATATCTTATAATATTTAAATGCTGCAAAAAGTAACAAAAGGCATGTTTATAATGAAAAATAAGTGAAACATAAAAAGAATTATTAATTAGAAATTTCTATAACAATTTCCAAGAATACTTTATAAATAATATACAGCATCTATTATACAATAAAAAAGGTATATCTGCTTGAAAAAATGTATTATTTTTATTATGGCAACGACATTCCCTTGTTTTCTTTTCCGAATTGCAATATCCAAATGGATCCATGTTTTGTATTACTTTAAAATGCATCATCTTTATAACATTGTGGTTATCATTGTCTCAGCCAAATGTCATCCCTTGTTGGACAAAAGTCTCCCTCAAGGATCTGCACAATGACCGGTCCTGCGCTTCCGATCTTTCCCAGTTCATCGGTGCATCAAATGGCAGGCCTTCCTATTCTTCGTTCTCCGGTCCGTGGTTGAGACTTGAGAAATTTACTGCCCTAACAGCCATCAGTTATACAAGCTATGTGCCGCGCCCTCTGCCACGTCAGTTTTGCAAATCTGCCTCTCCTACGGATCTCCTCATTTCTAATATGCTTCATAGTCTTTTGGGCGACCGTGAGCCTTCTTAAGAGGCCTATGGGCCACGTTATGGTTATGAGAACATTATGATTGCAATAAATTAGTATTGAAGTACTTTTTTTAAGATCCCGCGCAAAAAGAGAGGTGTTAGAAATTTGCCCACTGCGTGTGTGTGTGTCTGTCTGTGGTACTGTAGCTCTTGAACGAGTTGATTGATTGGGATGCGGTTCTTATAACATGGAAGCAGGTTCTTTAGCAGTGGTTTTTAGAAATATATTTACAAAAGCCGTTTTTCCGTTTCAAGCTCTTTTAGTAGCTGCGGTAGGGACCTTAGACGCATAATGGGTATAATTTAACTGATCTTTCTCACTTATGCACGTTTACAAATTATATTATGTAAATTATAACACTATTATAACACACAATACCAACATATTAATACTTTATCACAGACGAACAATTTATTATACGACTTCTAACAGATATTTACTATTTATAGTTCGGCCAATGAAAGAATGTTATCCTGACTGGTTGTGCGACATAACTTTGAAGTGCCGTAGAATTTAATATAAAAAAATGTTTATTTGCCATATGTCCATTATGTCTCTTCACTTTCGCGGTTTTCTTTCGAATAATTTGATAATAAATAATTTAGTAATACAGTGAATAATATTATAAAACAGCTCAAGGCAAATATGCTAAGGCAAGTAGTGTAATACTTATTTGAAAAAATAAGGTAAAGTTCAAGTTTTGTCTATTTATGGTAAAAAATGGCAACAGACAACAAGCCGGCAAATGTGTTTTATGGAATATATATATTGGCTCTAGAATATGGTCATCGCATTCTCGTAATCCCACTTTATTATTGCCGGTATAATGTAATTGAGCTAATCTCAGCTCAAATAGAAGGTTACGCAACCCGCCACAACAATTTTCCGCCATTCGGCACAAAAAAGATACAGAACCTATTATACTTTGTCCAATGTAGGATGATACTTTTGACAGTTGACACCTATATAGAGGGTATAAAGTTGCTATTGCAATGTCAAGCCAAACATAAGGAAACAAACGCAACCTTAGTACGTAGCAATAAGGAAGTGACACCTGTCAAAAGCATCAACCTACATTGGACAAAGTATAAAAGAAGCCTGCAGGGAAGTCACAAAAGATGCCTTGTCAAAGGTCGCCGAAAATACGTAGTAGTATACGCCTTAGTTCGAGTTTAGGCATTCGATATGTACTAGTTATCGAGCGTTACAGATTTCTGTGAAGATCTTAATGATGAGCGCATACAAAAATACATAGTATTAATTTACGCAGACGACATCGAGTATCCGCGTGTAAACTCGCACCAAGGCCTCAGAATTGATACCATCATTGATAGTAATTTTATTACCTATACATTTAGGTGAAGATGATGACGAAACCAGCACCTCTTCAAGCGAATCGAAATCAAATGAAATTCGTTTATTTGTCAGTTGCAACTATTTTTCAAGATATTATTATATTTTTTGGTAAATATTGCTGATCATTATTATCACATTTACATTTCATTTAAAATTTTAGTTACATTTAGAAATTACAATCCAGTAAAACAAGGAGGTAATGAAACTTAGGCTACTTTTTTATTGGGCCAGTTGAAAAGTAAATAATAGTGTTAATTATTTCCAAGATTAGTCATGACCAGTGGTCGGAGTAGGTATATTGATTTTAGATACTTGCGTCATGATATCATAACATGGACATGCATTTCTTCCGGAATGTACCGGAGTTTCCAAAAATTTGGTAAATAGAGTAATAAAATAAAAAACCATATGTAAGCAAACAAAATTGTTTATTGTGAATACAAATAATCATTATTACAGTTTTATTAAAAACAATTATTTTTAATCCTCATCGGTTACAATTTCTACATTTTGATTTTCTGTCTCTATACAATTAAAATAAATAACTATAATTTTTTCAATATTTTCGATTTTTAAGCTATTTCTTTTAACATCTAAGATCCATTTGTAAGTGGAAAATGATCGTTCAACATCTGTAGATGTCAATGGAGCGAATTTGAAATAAAGTTTCTGATTATTTGCTACGCTTTTTTCAATACTCTCGCTGTATTCTCTAATTGTATCTAAATCTGGATTTCGTTCCATAACTGATTCTATTTTATTTTTTATATTCTCATTATTGCACTCGTTAAGCGTAGCCCTTACTTGATCAAATACTAAAAGTGAATCAGCTAGAGATAAATTTTGTTTTTGTAACTCTTTTAGGGCTAGTAGTATAATAGAGTAATTTTCTTCGATATATTTTAAATCATTTTCTAAATTTTGTTTTTCCAAAATGTTTTTTGCGTTTCGTATGGCTATAGCATCAGAACTGCTCAAGCAGGATAAAACTTCTTTTATTTTATCTAAATGTTGAGCGTAGTAAGATGTTGCCTGTAACCAAGTACCCCATCTGGTAATGACTGGTTGCGGAGGCAACGGTAAGTCAGGATATTTTTCTTTTAAAATGTTTACCCTACTAGGAGCCTTTAAAAATACTTTTTTAACATTTGATATAAGAATATCAATATCGTTGTATTCTGACCTTATCTGCTCACTTACACGATGAAGAGCGTGCGCCAAACATGTCACATGCTTCATTTCAGGTAAGTAATGTTTTAAATTTCGCCCTGCAGATAGCATGTACGCGACACTGTCAGTGCAAAGCATTAAAATATTGTCAACTTTCGCTTCAAAAGTGTTTTGCCATAAATTTTCTAGACATTGCAGTACAAATTGTGTTATTGTTTGTCCATTTACTGCTGTTAGCATTTTACAAGCAATCAAATAAGGCCGGCCTGCACTATTACTAGGATGCAATGGTTTTATTAGGAAATTGACTATGTATCGACCAAAAATGTCTGTTGTCTCATCCAGCGATATCCATAGTTTCTCATTTTTATTAATTTCATAAATCGAATTGATTTTATTCCTATAAAACTTCTCCAAATAAACTTTTCGTAACTGTGATTCGTCAACCACTTTACGATTGGTACAAACGCAACAACAAGTACTGCACATATATTTCTGAAAAAACTCTTTGAACGCTGGATTTTTCATTTGCGACCAAGGAATATTGCATAGAATCAGGAACTTAATGAGGTCGAAGTAAAATTCCTCTTGCGGTCTCTTAAATTTTCCTTGATGTACAGCGCCTTCAATGTGTTTGGTAATGTTGCCTCTATTCACAGCTTTCAAATGACTTTCACACTTTGTACAGTATATAGTGCCACTAGCGTTATCGTAAAGTAGCTCAGGATAGTGCAATAACCACTTTAGCACTGTTTCAGCCTTGACCTTTGCCATATTTATTTATATGTCACCTAAAACAATGATTTAAATTTACAATATATACATACACAACTGTAAAGTCGATAATGAAATTCTGTTTCATATAAAGTGATTTTTTTAACTGAAGCGGTGATAGCCCTGCGGTGTGCGTACCGGACTCTCATGCGCTATGATGATTGCTATAAAGTGATATTTTAACTGTTTCCAAGTTCTAAAACCTTCTTAAATAGTGAAAATAATTAAAACTTACCCGTACAAAAACAACTTCAAATGGGCCCAATCCAAGAGTAATAAATCGATGTCCGTAGTTATAAGCCAAATTCGTCGTTTTAAGTAGATTTCAGAAGACAGTACACAAGCCAGGGTCAAGTCAAGATATTCACAACACATAAAATAAGCGCACTCCACGAACCGAAATAAGTGAGTGAGCCACTTGGTCTGGATGTCGGTGCGAGCATTGTTTTCGAACAAACAGTCAATGAGTCATCCAGGATACTTGATTCTAATTGGTCAGATGCGTTGAGCATAGACATAAGAGGACAAAAGACCCTGTTTGCCGGATGTCGTGTGTTGAAATGAATATTATTATTATATCATTTTATAAATGAGAGCGAGTGAGAGGCACGCGTCCCTTCCACTCGGGCATGGTTAGCCCGCCTAAGAGCGAGAGAGACAGAGCGAGAGAGAGAGTGAGAGAGATAGGCATACACACCGGTTCATGTCTTGCGCTTCTATTTCGCTTAGGCGGTGATATATGAAATTCAGTGCGAGATTCTTTGTATAAATTAATGTTTTAAATATAATTCTTTGTATAAATAAATGTTTTAAATTGTTACTATTATTTCATCCTTCTTCCTACTATACGAATGAATATTCACATTAAAATTATTTTACCACTCAAAGTCGTTGTCACGTAAAACTTTCGCCCGTATATCGACTTTACAGGCAACCAATTTTTTTTACTATTAAATTCTGGCCATCTACGCCACTAGCAGCATAGCGTTGAGAGTATTGATACATTTTTAACTAGTTTCATGTAATAATTTCGATGTTTCGGTATTTTTATCATAATAATCCGGAAACTCGGAGGCGTATCCATATTAACATATACGTTTGATGTCAGTGACCTTAATTCAATATACCTACTCCGACCACTGGTCATGACCAACTGACAGATGTCAGGATCGCATTCTTTCGTTGGATGCACTAAAAATATTTGTTTCCTTTTTGGTATGTTCCCTATTGAACCTACTTCTACTAAAATAAAAAAGAATTATCCCCGAAGGTGGCAACCCTTGTTACGGCCAATTCTAATACAGTGTTTTCTTATAAAGCAGACTATAAACCCCCACACTGAAGACATCTCTATGTTTAAGATGACTGACGAACGGTTTAACATTTCGTTTACTAAACTTATGTTCCATATATTTTATTTAACATCGATAGCATGTGTGCCATCAGATCTCCATTTCTGTTCCAATTTTTTGTAAGTGATACATTAGGTTGTGTCGAGAGTAGGGGTAGGAGGTAGCTGGGCGTGACGGATCACTCTTTTAATAAACTGGACATGTCCTAACAAAAACTCGAAAACGGGCCACGAAAAAAGAGAATTTATTCAATCACATAAAAAATCACGGATTACAGTCATATACAATTTATATACAGTGGATCCCCGGTAGTCCGACAAACATTGTGCAGGGCAGTGTCGAACTATCGAATTTGTCGGATTATAGAGTACTGCCTAAGACCCCCTATAGTCTGATTTTTTTTACAAAAGAGTACCTACCTTGTAATCCGAAAAATTACAGATCCAATGATAAGATTACAAATCATACTTCGTTATGTATGTCAAATTTAGTAAATGAAACAACACAATAGAAAGATTACGTTTTATTATAAAAGCAACGTCATTAATGCTATAGAATTTACAAAAAAATATGCAACAACTTTACATTAGGAAATAATTGTGTACAAAAAAATGTACATAATGTACTAAAATAATCAAAATTTAAATAAAAACTTCGCTTCGAGCACAATAGTGATGGTGCGTACAAGTTGTAACTTGTTCAATCGTGAATTAGCGAATACTTGTATGTAATAGACGATGTCGGATTATAGGGGGTGCCGCATTAGCCAGGGGTCGGATTACCGGGGCTCCACTGTATATTAGTTGAAGTATTCAATTATAAGATTTAAAAGACGACTGTAAAAAGAGATCCCTTAGGTGGGATCTTCGAGCCCTTAGGTGGGATTTAAATACACGACCTTTCGCTATTCGGGCGAGTGCTCTGACCGCTGTGCTACCGAAAGGCTGGTAGATGCGTCGTTACTCGTAAGCGCATTTCAAATTATACTATGAGCTAGTATAGTTCCATCAATGTTGAAAGTTCACTACTGTTAAAATCGAAAGTTATATTTTATGATCTTATGCCGCACAAAATGAACACGACTATCATTTATTTATTTAATGGTGATATGCACCTCAATTGTAAATAAAATATTCCTCATATTTTTATTAAATGTAGCGAGCCTGATTGGTTTTGGTTTTGTAGTATGGGTTCACAAATTCACTATATGTTGTAATTAATAATAGAACTGCTATAGAAAATATTACGTCGCAGTATCGACATCGCATATACTCTCGGCAAGTCACTTCACCACAACAAACCGAGAGATTAACCGCTGGTGTCGAGAGCCCTTAGTGTGAGTTTACGCATTCGATACTCGTTATCGAGCACGTTACAGATTTCTATGAAGATTCATTGTTCCTGTTGGTTACCGCTAGGGGCGTTTATACAAAATTCATACTAATATTTTACGCAAACGATATCGAGTATCGAAGCGTAAACTCGCACTAAGGCTTTAGGCCGCAGCCTTGTAATATAATACGTCGTCATCACACGTAATCCACAAAAACAATATTTTTCTATTATCACAATAATAGTAATGTTTTGGTTTTATAACATCGTTGATTACAACAAAGTCAACAAGTATCTGTTGTAAATAAATATACTTAAACATTGCAATTATATACAGAGTATAAATGTTAAATCTAAGAAAATATTATTTTACTTGTGCATTGGATACAAGAGTAACGGATACAAATAGATATATAATATACTAGTTGACCCGGCCACGCGTTGCTGTGCCGACTGCAGCGTCATCTGCCGGACTGATTTGTGAATCTAAACCATTCTCAGATCCCCTTGAACACACACAAAAAAATTCATTCAAATCGGTCCAGCCGTTTAGGAGGAGTTCAGTGACATACACACTCACACTCACCCATGACTCAAGCATGAATGCTTCTACCGTGACTGGGTACGTTTAACCGATTCATTGCGGATGGCACGTCTGGCGTGCCATCACTTTCTTTTGCGTGTGGCGTTAGCCACTGGAGCCATGTCATTTTTAAATCGATGATAACTCCTTCAAATTAAGTTTTAGGGAAATCTACCCAGAATAAAACTATCTTCATTTTTCACGTAAATCAAGCTCGTAGCCTTCGTTTCTGGTAATTGTATGTAGCAACGAATCAGTTAATTTCGACGATAGGTTCACTTTCCTTTTAATAAGTCAGTCGTCATGAATCTTCTAATAGAAGAAATATAAGTTTATTTCTCACTTCTCTCGCTATTTGTATAGCCTAATTTACTTTCTGTATAGACTCAGGTCATTCCAATAGGTAAAGTCATTATAACCTTCTGAACCCATCTGTTTTCCTTAAATCGATTTCGCACTAAATTGAGGCGACTTATTTCATCATTCATTGCCCTTGTAACTATTTTAGAGTAGAAATATATATTGCTATCTCATTTCTCTCGCTGTTTTCGTGGCTTTTTACGCACGCCCCCTTCTGTAAATACTTCGGCCCTTCGAGTGGGCGGGGGAAAACACTAAAAACACCTGGAGCCATCTGTTTACCTGAAATCGAGTCCGCACCGAATTGTCAGCTTTCTTGTTAAGTAAACATAATCAAAGTTGTTTTCTTTTTTAACAATTTTATTTTTGCTCTTTATTTACGGCAAATTTTGTGAGTGCAGTCGTTAGCACGTACCGAACAGAGCACGAGTCTAATATAATAATTGTGATGCTTGTGATATAGACATAGATATGTATATGCTAAATAGATGGCATAGATATATGCAATCACAAACAAATGCCTCTTTTAGGACCTAAATTCATGTCCGTCGGTACGAAAGGCAGGACAGTTACTGTTGCAACAAATGGTCATCATGGACATATTATGGCCCATCCTGTTAGCAATGGTGATACTCAATTATAACTTATTCGATCAGTGTCTATTCGATTAAGATACTTGGAAGTGATTGGCAGAGGTTAACTTTCGAAAGGGCTAGACATCGGACGTCAATATCACCCTTAAAAGAAGAGTTTGTAAGAAAGGTCTGATAAGAGTTGAAGAAGTGAGATATATATGTCAGAAATCTGTGATCCGGACCGGAACCGGAACCGTAACCGGAACCGGAACCGGAACCGGAAAGAGGCGTGATTGTGTGCATGTTAATAAAAAAACATCTAGATCTATTGTAAATCTAGCACACAATATTGTCGATATTGCACGGTCTATCAACTCCTGGTGATGCTCAGTGCAGGGACTAAACGTGTAGATTAGTTGGGAAAGGTAAAAGGTGCGTCGCTGTCTTGTGTCTGCATTTATTAGCGGGTCGGCAATTTTTGCGGAATTAATCTAGATGTTTATGCTTTTCTTTATTTAAATATTAATCAAAAGCAATTGTTTATGGACTTAAGACTGTACTGGAAATGAAGTCAAACATGAAGTCATATGTAACTTCATTTAATATGTGAAGGGGTTTTGTTCCAAATAATCAAACGAATTTAGGTATATGATACAAAAGCAAAACCATAGCGTATGTCAGCATAACACATCTATGATTTTATAGAATTAAAATAAATTGAATGCGGTCTAAACAGCAATGAAAATACAGTTAACAAGTCCCTACAAAACTGTACGAACAGTTTGACTACAGGAGGGAGTTTCAATTATTTTATTTGACAACTGAAAATTAGAATATAAAAAATGTAAGCTTTTAATCTCAGAACAATAACTAAAGCTATAGAAGGAGCGCTAAAATAAAAACTGTATAACAGCTCTCGTATTCACTTAAAGTAATCTAACATACATGGGTAAGAGCGAAATAGACAACAATTGTAAGGTTTTATTTTCACGTCATTGTCACAAACTCTCAAAGTACAAATGTCAAATGGTTGTAATTTGGTTGTATATTATACTACTAAATTAAAAGTACGTCTTTGATGAACGTGGTTTCTGAAGTAAGACCAAATTCAATGCGGTCGTATTACAGTGGCCGAACAGCTTTGTGAGCGGCTAGCGTGAAATTATATTATTTTACAAGGAAGTTCGTGATAAAATAACAGGAAGTGTGCATATAGACGCTTCAGACATCTTAGAGTCCGCGTCCAGGATGGCTTGTGTTGTTCCAAACTGCAAGTCTCATATATCACGAAAAGAAAATACGGATGAGGTGTTATCATTTCATCGGTGAGTTTGGTTTCTAAATTCTCATATTTTGATATAACAACGGTATATTCAGAAAATTGTAGTAAATTAATATTACAAATACATTGCTCCATGAGTTTTGGTTTAAATTGTCTTATTTTCATGCCTTCTGTTTTGTATATGATAGTATGATAGTGATGTGTCCTTTGTTATCGATGTCAACATTTTTGGTTTTTACTTTTTGCTTTAGTTTTCCCAAAGATTAACCTATTAGAACTGAATGGATACGCCGTATATCAAGGATCAATTGGACACCGAAAGTGCACAGTCACATTTGTTCGAAACATTGTAGACTACATTCATTTGAGCCACATGAAAACATTTGATTTCGGCGGCTGAAAGCAAATGCTATACCCACATTACATTTACAGAACATGCAATTGCTCCTTTTTTATTCCAAACATTATCTTAGTCTTGCTTTGTCATATAATTATTTCGATCCTACCAATAAATATTTAGATTTTCAATTAACATTTTGGCAGCGTGTATCCCAAATAATAATGATAGCTTATTTACAATAATATTTTTGTGTTTCAGAAACCACTATCGCATTAAGAAGGAATTATGAACCACTAAGTAAACGCCCCAAATCTATGACCACTGTTGAAACAAATACTGATTCCGATATCTCTGACCTGATATCTAATTTACAGAAAATTATAGCAGATTATAAAAAACCAAATTGGAATATTAAAAAAAGAGTTAGAAAGGATTAAAAAGACCAGCAAGTGACGTTTTCGCAAAATAAACACTAACAAAGAGAACATTAAGGAGCAACGCGAAGAAATCTCAACTCTATAACATATTGATAGAAAAATTGAAACAAGAATATGTTCAAGCCGAATACCTAGCACTTTTAGAGTGTGTAAACAAAAATGACAAAAATTCGCGGCGAGAACTGAACTCAATTCCGGAAACAGCGTTTAAAAAATGTTTTGATGGTTGGATTAAGTTAGCGTAAGTGTATCGTTTCTGAAGGAGCATACTTTGAAGGTGATAAAATAAATTTGGATGAATAACAAACATTGTGTATATTATTGATCTTTTCCCGGTACTTTCTTGACAGAGTAGTATATAAAAATATAAAAATAATAAGTAAATATTGTTACGAACACTCAAAGCGCAAACAAACAAGCGCGGCACTACATAGAAGTATAGTCTCGAAAACCGGGTACATGCGCGAACTTTCCAGACACGGCCGATCACGTTCGCACGAGTCGGGTACGTTCCAGAAAGGAACTTACTGGAATGGTCTGGGGCTCGTCTCGGCCCATATAAATAACCGCTGAGAGGCGAGCCAGTGAGTTCAGTTTGAGCTACCTTCGAGGCGACTTCGAGGTGAAAACCAGTGATCAAGAGTGATACCAGTGAAACCTACGACTTGGCTACGACCTAGGACATCGTTAGTGCTTAGTGTTTGGACCTAGTGCTTTGTGTTGGACCTAGTGCTTCGTGAATAAAGTCTTCAAAAGAGTCAGCAGGTCTTTCTCTCCAAATCCAGCGAACCCTATCACGCAACAATATGTATAAAATAATAGTTGGTTAATTTTATTTAAATAGTCGATTAATTTTCTTTAAAAAATTTTCCTCTTTTTTAATCTATACCTATAAAAAATATAATGTTGAATGCAGTGTTCACTAATGTACTGCTAGAGGTCTAACTTAAAATAGAAACATGTAGCCTAATATGATATACCTATACAAAGTGCAATTTTTTAACTGTACCTACCTGGTTTCTCTAGATACTGAAGACTGCAAATCTAATAAATAAATTGGTTCGGTTCCAAAATTCTACTCATGAATACTGCATTATAAAATGTTCATATTGCAGATTCTACACGTTTATTATGACACATTACCGTCCGTTCTAGTGTCATAAACGCACCAACAGCATATTTTTTTTTACATGTTTTTAATTTTATTTTTATCGATAGTAATATCGATGCCGTTACATCATTGACGTAAGGGAAACTAGTGACTACCTTATAAATTACGAAACAAAATTTGTATACTTATTTCTTTCTTACACATTTACAACTGTATAAGTTAAAATAGTACGAACTAACGTATTGTGTTGTTATTTTAGCACTCCTTCTATAGCTTTAGTTATTGTTCTGAGCTTTTAATGGTAGTAGTTTACGTCAATGTTATAATGCACAGAACATATTATATATTCTCTACCAAAAAAATTAAGTGCCATTAATCTGTATTTTTGTTAATTTTTTGAAAAGAGAAAGCAAAGGGTACAAAGCCCATACAGTCAGTCTTCTGTATTTTTTTATTTATTTAATCATGATAAAAGTTAATTTATCAATTATAGATGATCAATGAATTATGAATGAATAATTAAACAACCTTTTTCCCTAAGTTTCAGTAAAGTTGTTGGGTTTTTCTGAAACCTCCCCGTTTGAAAGAGCGTGAAGAAACAACTACTGCTGATTTGTTTTACTTATCAACACTTATGCAGGTTCACGAATACTTAGTGGTTAATAAACTACCTTTATTTAACACTAATATCCACAACAACACGAATTTTAACAAGAAAACCAAATCAGAATAAAACACTTTTTTACGGATTTTTGCGCATGTTTTATTTTATTTTATATTTAATGCTGACGTTTCGACTCCTTTACAGGAGTCGTGATCACAGGATGACTAAGTCATCCTGTGATCATCCTGACCTTTACAGGAGTCATCACGACTCCTGTAAAGGAGTCGAAACGTCAGGATTAAATATAAAATAAAATAAAACATGCGCAAAAATCCGTAAAAAAGTGTTTTATTCTGATGTGTATTGTGCGCGGAAGTGTAAGAACTAAATAAGAAAACCAAAACCACTAAGATGACGCCTCATTGTAATGGTTTCAGCGTAAACAAAACACTTTTTTTGTGAATGTTTTTTGAAAGTATGGTTTGAGCAAAATTGAAACATTATTATACTTTTAACAATCTTCTGTAATTTTCTGTGCAGAAATATGGCAAAACAAGACGGTGACAGAGCTTGCCCCCAGAACGTCTTAGAAAAAAAAAGTATTTGCGGTGTTCACTATATCTCGGTTGGAAATTATCTGAAAAAAATACAATTAAAATTTAATAAAAGTATTATGCTTTATAATGTACATACAAAAAGTTTTCAATAAAATTGCTCAATCTATACTTTCAAAAAATATTTACAAAAAAGGTGTTTCTTTTACTCTACTCTGAAACGCTTACCACCCTCAAGTTTCAGCTAAAAAGTTATTTTTTGGCTATATATAACTAGTGTTGCCAGATCTTGAGATAAAAATGCCATTGCAGTTTTAAAAAGGTTTAATAAATTATCTTTTAATTACACAACTAGATTTAGGATCTTACTTCTTCCTTTGCGTATGTCTGTTACCGGCTTATTTAAATATTTTATAATATACTTCTACCCATTTTGTGTTTGGTTTATTTCGATTTGCATAAATGGCCATAAATGCATTGCGTAAGTTCTTGATTTATCAAAAAATATATTTATAAATAAAACATATCGTTCAATATTTTTAAATCATAACGATCAACATATTATTTGTCGTATGTTGCATTTAGTTTATTCTTAATATTAAACACAATAAAATTATATGAAAATTTTAAGTTAAAACTCAATACAGCTACTCTGAAAAGGCGCTTTCGATACCCCTTTTTAAGTAAAGATCATGTCTTTTCTGTCATGGCAACATTTGAAGTTAATTTGTCGTAAGAGAAAATTTTAACTTGAAGTTAGATGGATAAAGTTTTTGATACACTTCGAACTTTATAAAAGTACTTTAAGGCTACGTTTAAATGGGAAAATTTTGACTTGCGTTTAGAATCGCGCGACTCGTTGGCATTTACTTAAAACTGATCACATGAGCACGCCTAAACGCGTGCTTTAAGTAATATTTCTTGATACAGGCGATAGCATCTTAATTTGATTTTTAATATATAATGCCTATTTGCTGATCAGTTAAGCGTGTGTTTCCATCGATGCGAGCGATTTTCCTCAATTTTTACATAATTTGCTCAGAATAATGTTATCTTGCACATCATAATAATAATAATAATAATGTCACACCAATTCAATTGTTCACACCAATTAGCCTGGCCCAAACTAAACACTGTATGACTTGTGATTTGGACGCTAGGACGGATAGACATACATGTATGATACATAAATAAGTAATATCCATAGAAATATATATAAATAGTCATGACTCAAGTACTACATCGTATTTATCATACAAACATCTGCCTCTTTCCGGGACACGAACCCGGGACCGTCGGTGCTAAAAGCAGGATCGCTTCCGTTGCACCAAACGGTCGTTGAACCCAATAGGTCTATTTAGCTTTTTCCATATCTTTTGTAATAAACAAAATACACAAAATTATAGCCTCTTTCATGTCTTTTTTCTAGGTTATACCGAAATAGACTGACGAGCACTCACAACGCACGAATGTACTCTTTTTGAAGTTTTACTCGCGTTACATATGAACTTATATTAAAACGATAATTTATGTGCGAGGAAGAAGTAATGATAATCTCTAATTTAAGAACACAATTTTTTTGTTTATGTGTTTGTCTGTCCGCTCTTTTTCCATTGTATACGCGTTACCATAGCAACGCGTTATCATAGCAACGCTTTACCGGGTCAGCTAGTCTATAATCTAAGAACCCAAATTTGTGTTTGTGTGTTTGTCTGTCCGCTCTTTTTCCATTGTATACGCGTTACCATAGCAACGCGTTACCGGGTGAGCTAGTATAAACAAATCGCATAAACACACCTCCCTTTGATATTGACGGCAAACAAACTATACTAAATTACATTAGCTATTTTTTAATACCGGACATTCCTTGCACCTCTATAAGTTCTAAAAGCAATGTTTTAAATGAACAGAAACTGTCCAAGTTAATTGAAATAGTTTTGAATCTTAGTGATGAACTTAAACTACCTGAACTAACTAAAACGGTTTTTGATTATCAGCCTCCTTAAATGACATATTATTTTTTGTTCCAAAGAAAGTATTCATACCCACAATCAAATATCTTTTATATACATAAAAATTCCGTATCACAATGTTTGATCGCGATGAACTACGAAACTACTCAACCGATTTCAATGTTTATTTTTTTATTTTGCTGGATTTGTTCTAACTTAGTACACAAATTATGTTTCATTTTAATTTATTAACAAAAAAATTATTAATTTATTAACAAAAAATATTTTTTATTTCAAATAATAATCACTGCAACGGGTCAGCTAGAAATCAATAACTAAACAGTGTTCTTTTCATCGGAACTAGTTTGTTATGTGCTTGCCTGAGAATTTCTTAATAAGAAATTGTATTTTTGGGTGCTTTCTTTCGTCTTCAGTGAAAAATAACTTATAACAAGCGATCAATAACTTCGTTTTATTTTAAGAAACAAAATATTGTTCACAAACAAATAATAGGCTTAATAGGCATTTCTATTAGGGTGTTTTTCCAGTGATGCATAAGAGAGGCGTAACTATATAATGTTTTTAAACAGGATCGATGTGTAGATTAATAGTACTGTCAGTAAAATGGTATGAACAGAAGAAATTCCTTTGAAATTACGTATATTTTCTTTATACAGTTAATTTTCTAAGTACATTACTAAAAATAAAACGAACATATGATCTATGATTTTAATAGGAAAATACTTCAAATCGACATTATTATTCTTCTTTTTACTCTTAGTCGGGAATCGAACCCGCAACCTTTGGATGGCGGTTCAATGTTCTTCCAATTTATCATTTAAGATCGTAAAATGAAAAAAATAGATTAAATAAATAACGAACGTATTCTTTGAGAACTTTAAGTTATGTCTTAACATTGCTTGGAGCATCTTTGTTTCATTTAAATATCGCCTCAAAAATACAAAATTATCTAAGATAGAAAAAATCTTTGAAAAATATTCTCTAAAAAATAGAACCTATTTCTTTCGGGCAAACTTTGCTAAACTTCGTAGCCTTAACTGAGGCTCTTAGTAGGCAAGCTCTTAAAATACTTTATTAAAGTAAATTGTATTTTGTAAAGTATGTAAAATAATAATCTAATTTAACTAGGAAATGTTTGTTCAGTGCAAATTTCCAGCCACTTCCGTTTCGCTTCACGTCCAAAGTTTTGTGAGTTAGCTTCTACTCGCTAACTATTTCGCTAGCTCGTATGTTATCAGTGTAAAGGCGCCTTAGGCCGGAAAGTATTTAGCGTAATCACGTCGGATCTCCTTTGTGGAACTTTCCGGGCTCTTTGACAAAGAACTTCTGATACAGAGAAATTATAGTTACATATAAGTTTGTAGTGGAAATTATGTTTAAAAGTTTTACATTCAGTTTAATATGTAATATTATAATAAAGTGGTTTCAAACAGAGTAGTGGGTGCTACCCACTCGTCATATTTGAGGGTTTTGAAGAGGAAACTAATGATATATCATTATCTATACATATAAATAAAATTGGAGTGTCTGTTTTTAATATTGAAATAACCGTTTTTTACTACATGCATATAAATATATATATGGTACATACACCAAAATAACATGTTTTACAATTTTTGTCTGTCTGTCTGTCTGTTTGTTCCGGCTAATGTCTGAAATGGCTGAACCGATTTTGACGGGAATTTTATTGGCAGGTAGCTAATGTAATAAGGTGTAACTTAGGCTACTTTTATTTTAGAAAAAATATTTTTTTTAGAAAAATAATATTACTGCCACAGCAACGCGTGGCTGGGTCAGCTAGTTATAATATGTAATTCTTCAATGAATTTTGTTACAGTAAGTTTTCTTAACCTAATATTTCTACACTAGGCTAGGCATTTATTGTTGAAAATGTGATAAGAGGAATTAACTTAAAAAAACATGTGTGCAAATCACACGTGGTAGAAGTGAAACCTTCAAAATAATACGTACACGTATACAAAATAGCACGGTTGTTGTGATGCCTGCTCTTAAGCTTTGTACTACGCATGCGCACACAAACACGTATTAACACACGTGTAATGCTTCCTATCTCATTTTCCCCTACGGTACATCTAATGAAAAATGATAAATGATATTTATTTTGCTCAGAACATGGTAAAATATTAACAGATATAGTGTTTACAATAGTGTTCAGCATGTTTTGCCAATTTCTGGCATGCAAATAATTATTATGGTAATTAAAATTAAAAGTAACATGTCAAACAATAATAATAAGAAAAATCCTACATCCTGAATTTATGTGTCTGTCTCTTTTCACTATCGCTTTTTTGTTTCATCGACTTTCAAACCACAATGATGCTAAAGTTTTCACTTCAAAAATTTCACGTGGTACCTATATTATTGACAAAAGATCAGATAATTTTATACTTCATTGTGCTCAATCCCACGCTAGGGCTAAATAATCATGTATCAAAAGACTATATCAATGATTTATGTTTGGATTACATGTAGTATTTTCTGCCCATTTTACGTCTCTGTCTGTCAAGGGGATGGTGATGATAGATTTATTTTTAGAATCTCTGGTGGATTAGGATTATTGTGAAAGTTGTTTATCCGAAATGCCTTAGGTGAGGAATGTTACACGCCTACAATGTGTTATTGAATTTACTGTGTTCGGGAGTGTGGATATTCCTTGCAAGAAATATCTAAGAACAAAATCGAGTTATCTAACTTCTACAAGTTTATATTATAATTTTAATGCCGCTCAAAATTAACTATAGTTCTTTAAGTTGTTACTAAAGAGAACTACGCAAATCTGAATCGCACGTTACTTTTGCTTTTACAAATGTATAGTTCTCTTGGTTGACTATAATCGTGCATGCGCCGTCCATCCAGCGCGGTCGCATTTCACGGAAGGTTTATAATGCTTCCCAGGTAAAGGCCGAACACAGGTAGTGTTTTGTCAGCATGATTCTACATAACCTCACAGTCGGGTGTGAGGTACCCATGAGGATCCTTCCGTGTCCGGAGGGTATCCATGTTGTCTAGGGCGAAAACAAATCTTCGTTATTTATCTAGCCCAATTGTGTGTACTTATCCTATTCTGTGGTAAAAGTCCTGGATTCTCTACTGTAGTCCGACCCAAATTGGTCTTCGTCATTCATCTCTTTCGTACTTCATGTACTTACAATATGTGCTTTGTCAATATAAGTTGACTACACCGTGTTCGCAGCTTTTAATTTTGCTACACGACCTCCACCTTATTACACCTATTATTTCCTTTTGTTACACGTGTCTAAATAATGACCTATGAAACAAACGAAATTCTGTAATTAGGATAAGGAGGATACTTAACCTTCAGTCCTGAGGCCTGAGAATAAGTTATCAAACATGCTATATATTAAAATTTAAATTAATACCTTATTATTATAGCTTTAAGGTGTATCTTACAAATTTTAACTCAAAACCGATATTGACGTTTGAACATTTAAGAAGTTAGCACTTTTGCACTCAGGCTTCTAGTGTCCTTAGTTTCTTAAGATTTTCACAATAGTGCTTTATCCGACGATATATCGAAGCATAAAAATATTAGTTCCCAATTCTGCAATTCAATTCCAAAAACTTTTTCTTTTCTCCTGTCAATCGATCAATTAAAATTTAAGATTTTTTTTTGCGTTCAGATTGAGATTATATTGTTGTGATGTTCGTACGCTCCTTTAATATATTGAGACATCTCGATATTAAAATGAACACGTCTTATTTGCTTAAAGAAACAATGAAACGAGACAAATTGCAAATTTAGATTAAAATTTGGGGACGGTTCTTAGAATCAGTGTCAGCTTTACAAATTTGTTTCATAAAACCAATTTCGAAATGAAGTGAGATTTTTGGCTTTGTACTGAAATGTGGAAGGTTTTATTTATTAAATTATCATTCAGGTTGGAAGATTTTAAAGTTAATTTGAACATTATTTACAATTAGTTGTATTTTTATTGATGATTACTCGGAAAAAGCTATTGCTCATTTTGTGTTTTTCGCGAGGTGTATGGTGATTAGTACCAGCATCATATGTCACCCATTAAGACTTTCTTAAGAGTTAAGGCACGGCGCTAATATATTTGGCCAGACACCAAAGGGCACATTTCAGTAATTAAAACAGCCCTTTAATTATCTGGTTGAAGCATTTAAAAGAAATAAATAAAATTTTGCCAATTTTGTTATTTTATAGGGTAATGCCACCAGACATGGCTATATCGATGCGCCGAACGAAGCTGAAGGCGGAGGAGGCAGCATTGTTAGCAGGCGAGCTGTCGAAGCCCACTTGGGAGTCAAGAAACGAGGGTATTCACGAGAGGGTCAGCTTTGAAGACAGCATATGGGGTTTCGACTTGGCTGGAGGTGCTTACTACAAAACTCCTCTGAGGGTCACTTTTGTAAGTCTTTCATAAGTCTCATTTGCCTTTTGATGTGCTTATTGCTGAAGAATGGGCCATTCTATATGATTAGACGTTGAAATAAGTAAAATTATCTCTCGTCTAATAAAGGAAGTTCTGTATGATTCAAGAAATTAGCGTGTTCAGTCCAATATGGTGGAGGTTATAGGTACATTGTTTGCTAGGGCCAGTGTTACGGTCTACCTCCTCTACCCTCTTTTTTAAAGTACGAAGGGCAACAAAAACGCTAACTAAGAATTTTAAAGAAATTTAATAATTTAAGCCCATACGGTGGTTAGCGTGGGTAAGGTCCTAAGAAAAAAGGCTGCCTTCCTGCTCGTCGCTGATACCTATTTGCTACGTCGCTATTTTGTTGTCGTGGTGGAGGTGATCGGCGGTAGGAATAAAACAGAGATCTCTCAGCAATCAGCACCGACGTTCTATGGTCTTATAGCTCAGATGTTTTGAGGTGACCTCGGACCCTGGGACGCGCCATAAGAGAGTCTTCCTATTTAATTTTTTAAATAGACCTCCTTCTACTTTGGAAATAACGTTAACTTGTTGATCCTGACTATTCCCCGTAATAGTTGCAAAGCAAAGAATAACAGCCGCACACTGCGGAACTCAAGTACTGGTCCTATATAAATATAACATCATTATTTCAGTCGAAAAAGGGAGATGGATGGAGGTTTTCTCTAAAAGTGGGGTTTATTGCCATTTCCTCCACGTTTGGTGGGTGGGTTGGAGAACGCAGTAAAAGACCATAATTATCAAACACTTTTGCTCATTTTATGGTCTACGGTAGGTATGTCTGGCTATTCCCCACACTCAGCGCAAAAAAGACCACAACAGTCGTACACTAAAATATGACTAAATACTGGTCCTAATACAGTTGATATTTGATTGGCACATGAGGTTTGAATTTGTAACCCACTAATACCCCAATAGTGTCACTAAAATTAGGCCCCTGCTAAATAATAGTGCCTAATAGGCTAATTATAGAGCCAGATTGGTAGGTGAGTGATACGGTTCGTTTAGCATCCAAAATTTAATTGGTGAACACCGACATAAAACGAGTTACTGGACAAAAATTCTTTGATCAGAACTAATTTTGGATAATGAGTTTTAATATAAAACAATTTAAAATATTTGCCTAAAGAAATTTCACTAGAAAACTTTCGCCTAGTCTTAGGAGTCAGACGGGAAAAATACAACGGAATTATCAAGATCTTGGTACCTCAGTCGAAAGACATCCACTTCCTCCGGATGAGTTAGGAGAGAGACAAATTGAGAGACAAATTCAGTTTTTCTAGTCATATGTAAATTCTTTACATATAAAAAGTTTGCAGATAATATTTAAATGACAAACACAAAGTATTTGCCAGATTAATGGGGGTACGCGATTTAAGCAAAGTAAATTAAGTACTTGTGTACATGTAAATAAATAAAAAAAATATATAAATGAAAACATAATATACATATATTGTCCTGAACCCAGGACATGTAGCTAAAGTACCTGTATTATAGAATTCAGAAACGATGGAATCACAACACGCAGTTAAGAGTGAATACAGAAAAGTTCGTTTTCTGGATTCTGGCTGGAAGCTGGCCTTAGTGCCATACTCCGCAATTAAATGCCTCAACTCCATCGAGTTTGGGCTCGTTTGATTCGTATTGACGAGTACTTTGATCCTTAAGGTAAATAATGTCTGATGCTGGAGCTGGTTTACCTTTTTAGTTCGTTTTATTAACAAGTTATAATAAAAGGTTGTTTTTAAAAAAGTCTTTTTTAAATTAATTATTTTTTATTGAAACGGAATTTATGAGTACGCTACCCGATGCTGTCATAGTAGATTGGTCAAGGCGAAACAAGACTGTTGGAATCTTTAATATCGGCAGCTCCGTTTTAAGTTCTAGCTACTTATTTGAATTCATCGTTGAAGCTAAAGGAACCCAAATCGATATAGTACTTCCTAATTGAAGAGTCGAACACTTAAGAATAGTGTTTATAGTCTCATAATTTGTTAATAACAAGGAAACTTAAAAGCTATGTCAGTACCTATTTGTATGTTATTTTATTTTTCAATTATTTAATTAATAAAATCAAATCGCCTAAAAAACCAATCATTAAAATAAAATTATTCAAAGTTCATCATATCATCATCATCATATCAGCCGTACGACGCCCACTGCTGGACATAGGCCTCCCCCAAGGATCTCCACAACGATCGGTCCTGTGCTGCCCGCATCCAGCGTTTTCCCGCGACCTTGACCAGATCGTCGGTCCACCTCGTAGCGGGCCTACCCACTGAGCGTCGTCCGGCACGCGGTTGCCATTCGAGAACCTTTCCGCCCCAACGGCCATCGGTTCTCCTTGCTATGTGTCCTGCCCATTGCCACTTCAGCTTCGCAATTCTTTGAGCTATGTCGGCGGTTTTTGTTCTCCTACGGATCTCCTCATTTCTGATTCGATCGCGTAGGGAAACACCAAGCATAGCTCTCTCCATTGCCCGCTGGGCGACCTTGAGCCTTCTGACAAGACCCATAGTGAATGACCACGTTTCACTGCCATAAGTCATCACTGGCAACACACACTGGTTAAAGACTTTCGTCTTAAGGCACTGAGGTATTTTGGACGCGAAAATGTATCGCAGCTTCCCGAAAGCTGCCCACCCGAGTTGGATTCGACGAGAGATCTCTTTCTCGAAGTTGGACTTACCTAACTGTATTGTATGTCTTAGGTAAACATAGTGGTCAACAACTTCGAGTGTAACGTTCCCAACATTTACTGGAGCGGGTGTAACATGGGCGTTGGACATAATTTTCGTCTTGTCCATGTTCATCTTAAGACCCACTCGTTGGGATGCGTTACTGAGATCTTCGAGCATGGTGCTCAGGTCTTCCAAGGTCTCAGCCATTAGGACCACATCATCGGCAAACCGAAGATGCGTCAGGTACTCGCCGTTGATGTTGATGCCAAGTCCATTCCAGTCAAGAAGCTTAAAAATATCCTCCAACGCAGCAGTGAACAGTTTCGGAGAGATAACGTCTCCCTGTCTCACTCCTCGCCGTAGTTGGATAGGATTAGAGCTCTGGCTCTGTACTCGGACCGACATAGTGGCGTTTTGGTACAGGCACCTTAACACTTCTATATACCTGTAGTCCACTTGGCACCTTTGGAGAGACTGCAGCACCGCCCAAGTCTCGATCGAATCAAAGGCCTTCTCATAGTCCACAAACGCCAAGCAAAGTGGCCGATTATACTCTTCGGTCTTCTGTATAACCTGCCGCAGCGTATGAATGTGGTCTATGGTGCTAAAGCCTTTTCGGAAACCGGCTTGTTCGGGAGGTTGGAAGTCGTCAAACCTGCGAGCAAGACGATTCGTAATGACCCTCGAAAACAGCTTGTAGACATGGCTCAGAAGCGAGATGGGTCTGTAGTTCTTCAGTAGGGTTTTATCGCCCTTTTTGAAGAACAAAATCACCTCACTTCCGCTCCATGCCTTCGGCGTTTTGCCCTGGACGATGACAGAATTGAAGAGCTTCTGGAGGACTTTAAGTACCGGCGTGCCGCCCGCTCTCAGAAGCTCGGTTGTTATTCCGTCATCTCCCGCCGCCTTGTTGTTCTTTAGCTGTTTGAGGGCCATTCTAATCTCGTACAGGCTGACGTCCGGGATATCTTCGGTATAGTGTCGGGTAAGCTTGGCTCTAGGATCTCGAGCTCTGCTTTGGCCTGGTGTGATACTGGAATACAGCTGCTTAGTTAGTTAGTTAGTTTTACGGGGCATTTTCCGCACTTAGCCTCCTGATTGGGCCATTGTACGTGATTGAGTATTCTTCTTTTACTCCAGCCATCCTAGTCCATCCCAGAAAGCGAGTAGCCTTTTCAGGTTACTACAAGCTTCTGGTAGTGATTTTGGAGACTGGAGAAAGTGCGCCCGTTGATCAGCCACACTCCTGCACTCCAAGAGCACGTGATGTGGCGTTTCCTCCGCCTCCATGCAGCCTCTACATAGCGGGCTGTCTGTCACACCTATGGTAAATAGGTGTTTATTCAGAGGACTGTGTCCGGTTATAGTACCTAGT
The DNA here is from genome assembly GCA_927399485.1 of Calamotropha paludella. NCBI lineage: Eukaryota > Metazoa > Arthropoda > Insecta > Lepidoptera > Crambidae > Calamotropha > Calamotropha paludella. The sequence continues at coordinate 26,306,315 of OV656812.1, forward strand.
ACTTTACGGATTTCGTCCCTGTTTAGTCTGGTGAGGTTGCGGGCAAGCTTTTTCGAAGCCACCGGAATGGCATTCTTCGTTTGCCTACAGCCTACACTATTGTTCCATTCTGTTTGGTGGTTTTCCTCTGTTTTTTTACGCAGCCATGTTCTAACTTGTGCCATGGGTATAGGCAGTAATGGTTCCGGTCCATACACCGTTCTATTTGAACCCCTTTTGGCTAGTTCATCTGCCGCGTCGTTGCCTAATGAGTTGCTATGTCCTTTGATCCATTGCAAAGTTACACTATTTGTGTTTGCAATGGACTGGAGTGTGTTGTGACATTCCAGTACTAGGACAGATGTTATGGTGTTGCTTTGCAGAGCTTGAAGTACGGATGCACTGTCGGAGACGATTTTGATATTATGGTCTCTGACATCTCTGGCTGCAACCGCCTGTGCAGCTTTGGTGATGCCTATACATTCTGCTTGGAATATAGTGTTGAGTTTATCTAAGGTGGTCGAGATTTTGATATTTAGGTCGTTCGAGAAGACACCAGCTCCAGTGCCTTGTGAGGTTTTGGAACCGTCTGTGTTTATCCTTACTTCACTTGTGCCAGAGTTATCATCTTTTTCTGCTGTAAGTTGGATATTGTATCTTCGATCGAAAACATGATGACACTGTATACTGTCCGTAGGTGCCTCAAAGAGTGGGTTTTCTTTTAAAATATCCTTTAGAACAGTTGAGTGTGGTGTTTCTATGTTTTGTTTCCATAGTCCATTTGCTCTTAATCTAAGTGCGGCCGCCTGTGCCTCTTCTTGGATAGCAAGGTGTAAGGGTCTTAGATTGAGCAAGTATTCAAGGGCGATTGATGGAGTGGTTCTCATGCATCCAGTTGCCGCAATGCTTGCTAAGCGTTGTAGGCTTTGGAGTTTTGTTTTTACTGTGGCCAGTTGTGTTCTGGGCCACCATACAACTGAGCCGTAGGTTATGGATGGCTTGATAACTGAAGTGTACAGCCAAAGTGTTATTTTTGGGTTGAGACCCCATTTTTTACCAATTAGTCTCTTACACTGATAAAAAGCTATGCAGGCCTTCTTAGTCTTATTTTCGATATGACTCGCCCAGTTCAATTTGTTGTCAAGGATAACGCCCAGATATTTTACTTGTGTTGATAGGGAGAGTTTGGTGTTGAAAAAGTTGGGTAGTTGAAGTTGCGGTAACTTCCTTTTATTGGTGAAAAGGATAAGTTCTGTTTTTCTCGGGTTTACTGATAACTTGTGATCATCACACCATTCTTCCACAATTCGGAGAGCTGAACGCATTTCCTTACAAAGTATGTTTTCTGCGTTCCCGCTTATGAGATTGGTGAGGTCGTCAGCATAACCGATGGTTGTGTAGCCTTGTTTGTTTAATCTTCTAATGAGACTGTCCACTACTAGGTTCCACAGAAGTGGTGATAGAACTCCTGATGATGAGCTCGGTAATCCAGTTTGTTAATACTGGTTCCACCTTGTATCTTTGTAGGGCCTGGTTAATGCTATTGTGTGTAGTTTTATCGAAAGCTCCTTCTATGTCAATGAAGACAGCTAGAGTTGACGATTTGTTTGTGATGGCTGATTCTATCTTGTGCACTACCATGTGTAGGGCCGATTCAGTTGATCTGCCTTTCCTGTATGCGTGTTGTTGAGGATGCAGTGGTTTTCTCTTTAAGACAGCATCTCGTAGATGAAGATCTACTAGTCTTTCCAGCGTTTTAAGTAGGAATGACGTTAGATAGATAGATAGATGATAGATAGATAGTTTATTCCATTTGTACACACATAATACATTGCCATTATATAATCAAAGAAATTACAAAATAAAATAAATAAATTCATTACACAACCAGCTTTGGCAGGTACCTGTGTGCAGCAGCAGGAATAGGGTCAAGGCTCGATGCAAAAAAATTCACCCGGGAATAGGTGAAGCACCGATTTTCAGCCATCACCCTGGCTGACGAGGGCGCAAGTGATATAAAACAACGCGAGTCAGTGTCATATCGTTAGACTGATGGGTCTGAAGGATTTAGCTTGTGTGTAGTCGTCTTTTCCAGGTTTTGGTAAGAATACTACTTTAGCTTCCCTCCATGCTATAGGTATGTATTTGAAGGCTATGCACGCCCTGTATATTGGTACTAAGTACTTTGTTATTTGACCGATTTGCCATTGTAGTAATCCTGGAAAGATTCCATCCAGCCCCGCGGATTTAAACGATTTGAAGCTTTTTAGGGCCCACGTTACTTTATCTGCGGTTACTATCTTGTTTGCAGTTTCCCATTCCTGGGATGTTGGTGTGTTGTAATGCTCATTTAACCAGTCAATACAGCTGCTTATAGAAACTCTCAATCTCTCTCAAGATTTCAGGAGTCGATGAGATGATACTGCCCTTCTCAGTTTTCAGCCTCGTCAGTTGACTTTGCCCAATAGACAGATCTCTAGCGAACACTTTGGAGCCTTTGTTCCGCTCTATGGCCTCTTTAATATGCTCGGTATTAAATTGGCGAAGGTCGCTCGTCAGCGACTTCGAGATCTGTCTATTAAGCTGTCTATAACGTAGGGCATCCGCTGAGTCTTGCAGTCTCATTTCATGTCTCCTATCCATGAGTTCGAGTGTATGTGCGGAGAGTTTCTTCAATTTGGGACGGTGGGTTTTGAAGTATTTTGACCCTACCGTACGGACAGCATCCACCACCAGGTCGTTCAGATCGTCCACATCTATGCTGTTATCAAGGGTCTCGAAGCGGTTCTGGAGCTCGAGCTGAAAGCGTTCGGGGTTTTGAATCTGGGTCGGCACTGGTCGGAGCGTAGATTTTATCAGTCACGATCTTTCAAGCTTCACGTTGATATTCAATGTGCCTCTTACCAGTCGGTGATCGCTCCCTGTCTTAACAGCGTTGATCACAGAGACGTCATTGAATATTTGCTTCCTCGTTGACATGATAAAATCAATCTCATTTTTGACCTTGCCGTCGGGACTTATCCAGGTCCATTTGCGAGTTACGGGCTTTCTGAAGAAGGAGTTCATCATATAGAGGTTCTCCCTCTCCATAAAGTCCGCCAGCATCTGGCCTCTATCGTTCCGTTCTCCAAATCCAAATTGCCCCTCTCTCAACTCGTCACCGCAGCGCTTCCCCAACTTTGCATTGAAGTCCCCCATCACAACCGTGTAGTAGGATTTGTGACTATGTATGGCCCTAGAAATCTCCTCATACATAGCCTCCACTTCGTCATCGTGGTGTTTCGAGGTTGGGGCGTATACTTGGATGACCGTCAACGAATATCGTGATGATATTCTGAGTACCAAGTATGCCACTCTGCTGGAAACACTACCGATGGATAGCACGTTGTTGACGAGGGACTTGTGGACGATAAACCCGACACCACCCACGGACAGTTGGTCGCCCTCCCGGAAGTACAGCAAGTTACTGGAGTGCAGAATTATCGTGTCCTCTCCCTCTCTTCGGACTTCAGACAACCCGATGACGTCCCAGTGTAACTTGCCGATAACTTCTTCCAACTCTGTAATTTTCGCGTCGGTCCTCAATGTGCGCGTGTTATATGTTGCCAGGTCCAGTCGTCGGTGTTGGTAGCCGCAACCTACCCGGAGATTCTTCGCACCCCCTGCCGCACCGTTACCGTAGCCGCTACCGTAGCTAGGAATGGTTTGGCTGCCGGGGACTAGAACCGTTTCTTGTTGTGCCTATCCATTTGAGGGGTTTTGCCATAATCGCCACGCTTGGCAAGCGGGTTGGCGATCGCAGTATGACCCGTACGCATAAAGAGATGCTGCTGCCCATCTCCTTAGGTGAGGTTTCCCTTAGTCGGCTCTTACGACACCCACGGGATGAGAGGGGAGTAGTGCTATTCTAGGCCGGCACTACACGGCACTCTAGGCCGGCACTACACGGCACTCTAGGCCGGCACTACACGGCACATTCAAAGTTAAATTACTGGAATCAAATAAAAAATACAACAATTAAAATTTTATTAATAAAATTAATGTTCAAATTTTTATGCATGTTAGTCATGTTAATTGCATAGTTTGATTTCTGAAAATAAACATTAATTAGGTAATTTTGAAATTCTTAATACTTCCAAAAAAAGCTAGTATATAATAATACTCGTATTATGAAGAGCAAGAATGGATTCCGTAAGTTTTTTTATATGTGAAGTGTATTTTTTGGGATTACTGAATATAATTCTAAATTTTATTCACCATTTCGAAAACTACAATATTCAAGAAAGTTTATGTAAACATTATGTTTACCCGGACGTAGTCGGGATGGACCGCTACTAAATTAATGAAGTTATAAGATATTTAATTGAAATCAGCAAATAATCAGATAAAAATTCTTTCACGATCATATTATTATTATCATCATCCGCTAGCTACTGGGGGAATACTTAAATATACCTGAGCGTCCCCCGCACTCGAGGAGGCCAAAAGGCTGCTAGCTGGGGTCCATGGCGGTGAATATCATTACCCCAATTGGAGCCATGGGAAAGTTGAAGTGGGTTTACAAACCTTTACCTGGTTACAAGGCCGGGTCGGGTTTAGGAGAGACCTATATAACTGTTCCGTTTACTCGCGGCTGAATATGCATAATGCATTTTCCCGTGTTTCCATGATAAGTGGCTTTGTTGCTTTAAAAAAAATATATCTTTTTGTGTTTTAATTAATACTGAAATTGAAAAAAAAAGTGTCCTTACTGGTCATTTTGGTAATATGGCTGCTGAAAAGAAACGTCAGGATTAAAAAAATAAGAGTTTATAATATCCTTTATTTTTGACAAGCATTTTATAATTTTAAGTTAAAAATGTTATTCTCTTGTCATTTTTTCGCGCATTTTGTGGTGAAATTGTATAAAGTCACAACCACAGGTTGATAAATACTGCAGTAGCTTATGAAGTACCTAAGAGCAATTTTAACCCGATTAGTTTTACCTATCTCATAGCAGGTATTAGGTTAGGTTAAGTCGCCAAATTCTTTATAGCTTTATTTATATGGCACACTAACTTTTGGTCCTAATATAGGTATAGTTTGGTGTCTGGTAATGTAGAAAAAATATTTGACCCAACTTAACCTGCATTCTATATGAAATAATGCGAAGTATAAGTGTGCCAAATAAAATTAGGACCAATAATTTTAGGCGAATCGAAAGACACCCTTGAGTATTTTAACCGCATATAAATATTTATATGGAACTATGGTGCGGCATTACATTATCTTGTGACAAGTTCCAGTAAAATACAACATCAACCTTACCAATATACCATAAGTTAAATTTGTGATTAGCGAAAAAATGGTGAGGGTTTATTATTAATAGAAAATATTACAAAAAATTGTCTTGGCACGCAAGTTAATATCTAATAAAGTTACCAAGCTGAATAAGGACCTGTCAAACTGTTCTAGTGCTTTAATTTTTTTCCCTTTTCGCCAGCGTTGCTCATCAATGAGAAAACATCCCTGCATTTGATAGAACCTTTTTTATAATATTTTGTCATTTTATAAAGAAGAAACAGACATTTTTTAATAAAAAATAGCCCACTCGAATATAACATATGAGCCGAGTCAAAATTATCTAGTCTTTATATATATAATTCTTCTGTGAGTGTGTATGTCACTGAACTCCTCCTAAACGGCTGGACCGATTTGAATGAATTTTTTTGTGTGTGTTCAAGGGGATCTGAGAATGGTTTAGATTCACAAATCAGTCCGGCAGATGGCACTGCAGTCGGCACAGCAACGCGTGGCCGGGACAGCTAGTATTTTATATATAAAAAGTGAATGCAAGACAGCATCAAAAATGAAAATATATAAAAATCTGGTATGTATCAGGTGAAACCAGACAGCCGTGCAGAAAAGGCTGGCATCAGACCTGGCGACAAACTGAAACGCATCAACGACATCGATACCTCAACGTTGACCATCCAACAAGCTCACGACATCATCATCGAGTCTGGCATCCACCTTAAGTTAGCTGTTACTGCGTAAGTTGTAAGCTGTTGTTGTTAATTACAAAATGTGTACACAAACGCATTGAAATACAATTACGTCGTTACATTCACACATACACTCGTACAAAACCTTTAGTTATAATACACACTAACGGCTTGCTTTTATGCTACTTGCGGAATTTAAATACTGTTCATTTCACTATTACAGTAATAACAACTACTGATTATATTTTGCTAACGAATACTGTTATCAATTTCTTTATCTCCTTAATCTTTAGGATCAGAATAAATTCAAAAGGTAACCCATAAAATTTAGGTTTTTCACCTTAAAAAGTTAATTTTTCTGTGTGACTGAGTGAGAGCTAGCTTTGATACATATTCACACGTTACTGTAAAATTTGTCACGAAATACAGATTTAGGAAAGGAGTTCCACTCCTTAGCGGTACGTATCACAAAATTGGAACACTTAGTGCGACTTTTTGGTATATCTACCATATAATGGTGTCGCCTATTTGTAGTTGGTTGTCCAATGAAATAATGGGGACAGCGGAATAAGTTTCACTTTGGTTGATTTCGGCTAATAATTGAAGATCTAAACGTTCGATTACTGTTTTGTTTAGGGCTCGTAGTAAAAACCGCTCAAGTGCGAGTCGGACTCGCGCACCGAGGGTTCCGTAAAATATTTTTATTTTATGTATAACTAAAAATTTTCGATTTTCGCAATGTTTCCTTTATCTGTGCCATAAGATGTTGCTTCATACCAAATTTCAAGATTCTGAGTTCACGGAAGTACCCTGTAGGTTTTGATGCCCTTGCGAGTGTCGAATTTGCGGCATAAACGGCTGTATCTTTTGATTGCGTTGGCTTAGAAGTTTGATTTTTTACACCTCCAAAGGATAGTAGAATACTCAGGTTATTTGATATAATCCAGCTTGATACCTTCATGCGTTCTTCTTGAACCAAAGGGTCTTGATAGACAGACAGGCGGACGGATGGACAGCAAAGTGATCCTGTAAGGGTCCGTTTTTTCCTTTCGAGGAACGGAATCCTAAAAATCCAAATTTCTTGATCTGTTACCAATGTCCCACACCTAAATATACAAAGGACTGCCTCATCCTTTTTTGAGCCTAATTTAAATTGTGTGGAATCCATTGCGAACACAGCGTTTTCACATTGTTTGTCTAGGATTAATTGTATTTGCTTATACCTATGTCTAAGGTTACTCACATCTCATGGTAGGTCAAATGCCTGTTTGTTTCGATTATATGACACAAAGCATCGAATGTTTTGTTGTTCAAAGTTATTGACTATCACAAAATTCGTTACTGACATTATAACCGAGATTAAATTTGGCAAAACAGCTATGAATACTCTCAAGTTTTAAAAATGAACGGGTTATAAGTACTCGGAAATACAGACGCATGGAGGGAGTTCCACTCCTTTGCTGTGCGCATTATAAAATATGTTGAGAAGCCCTTGGTACGACTGGTAGGCAAATAGCAACCGAGAAAGGGTAGTAGCCCGCAGTGCGTCTGAATGTCCGATGGAAAAGGGAGATGGTGGAATAAGCATATGCAGCTCCTGAGCACACTCTCCAAAATACATTCTTTAGAAGACCAACAAATAGGCAACTTTGCTGCAGTGAGGTAAGCTGTTAAGCTTGCTCTTCACCAATTTGCTGTCACTTATCAGCCTCTCAACTCTGCACTGAATCGTGTCCAGTGCAGAAAGTTGGGATTGCTGAGCCGTCCCAGACGTGGCTGCAATATTCCATGCACGATCGGACTTGAGCTTTATAAGAAGTTAAAAGCTTAATAATTAATTATTAAAAATTATAAAATATTATAAAAATTATAAAATAATATTATTATAAAATATATAAAATTATTAAAAGCCCCGGCGTGAAATAATGCTTGACTTTAATTAAGGCCGTCTTAAGCCTTTAAGCTTTTTAGCTGCAGTTTGAGCCTTGGACTCGATGTTCCCGCCGATGTTGAGAAGAGAGAAGTTGACAAGAACCTCGAGGCTGCCGGTCACTGTTACAGACATACCCCGGCAGGTAGAATAATCACCTTTTCATTCGGGACCAAGAAACTCGACAGCTTTTACAGAATTAACGGCATTTTAAAATATTATACATCGTCACCTTAAATAATCCACAAAAACAGTATTATTCTATTATCACAATAAAAACTGTGTTATGGTTTCATAATATCGTTTATTACAACAAAGCCAATAAGTATCTGTTTCAAATAGGTATACTTAAATATTACAATAAAGATACAAGAATAAAAAAACAAGCTTTTATTTAATAAATATATAATAAAAAGTAAATTGTATTAGGTATCTCTTTAATAATTACAATTATTATCGAAATCAATATTTAGTACTTCAAAATTAATTTTAACAAAATACAATATCGTTTTAGCAAATACAAATATGAATAAATTAATGTCATAATAGGAATTAATAAATGTCAAACTGTCATAAAATTAACACAATCAAACTGTATAAGTTTTGTTGACATAATAATGAACATTATTCAAATATGTCCAATAAATTCATCTCTGTCATTGGAGGGTTTATCCAAAAAGAACAACTTTAATGGTTTTTTGAAAAGATTAACACCATGCAGCTATTTCAAATGTCTAGGAAAAGTTATTAAACATTATGACCGTCTGATGTCTTATAATGTGCTTTACGACTTTTAATTTAGGAGTCATAGTTCTAATTCTAATATTTTTATATCTAATAGCAAGTAAAATTTAAAATATGAATTACGACCTGTCAAGTGTAATATACCCTTACCATTTAGTCAACGTTTAAATTATTTCAAACTTCGAAGTTTAGAACATCAAAGAGAGCTAATGGATTTAAGGTTTCTCCATAAATTAGTTAATGGCCTTTTGGACTGTCCCTTACTCTTAAAAGAACTAAGATTTAATTCTCCATTTTAAGTTTTTATGTTATTCTAAATACAATTTGTTCAAAATTGAAACCTTTTAAAAGCAACCTGGGGCATTTTTCATCTATTGAACGTATGCAAAAATTGTACAACTAAATCTCTAGATATTGACCTATTTGACAAACATTTTTTTCGAAGTCCGTAACACTTAAATTATAACTATGCTCTGAGAACATGACAGTTACATTAGTGAGTTTAGCTCGATCCCAAGATGACTGAATCGTAGGGCTGTGCAGCTGCCATGGGTCAGTTAAAGTCACTTTGTTTACTATATTTCCATTTTGTAAATCAGTAGTTTTTATAATCTCTTTTTTTAACTCTATGTTAGCTTGTTAATTTTTTTTGCATGTCCAGGGAACCTTTAATTAAGACGTCACTTTGAAACGTGTCTCATAAAATGATGGATATGCCTATAATAAGTTATGGTCTTGTTGGTTGTCCCATAAATAAATACCCCTCCAGGCAGCAGGTGTCTACAAAATTGACTGTGTCACCTAAATCAGGCAAACAAAGAAAAGTGTAGGGACGCGCTTTAAATAACATAATACTTATTTACTTGCTACGCTGGCTCAGGGACCCACAGTGTCTTTGCCTTCTATACGATAGATAGTCACTTGTCCCGATCTTGTGCGGTTAGTCCCAGTCGCTAGCTAGAAGCTCGCTAAGATTCTCTTCTACCACATCACACCATCGATATCGGGGACAGCCTACTGGTCTTCGCCCTACTTTACCCATGAAAGCCTCTTTGAGGCTTCGACCCTCACCCATTCTTTCTAAATGGTCAAACCAGCAAACGGTGCCAAAGAACATCTAATAAAAATAGGCGCGATAATAAGTCTGCAGTATATAAGCATGGTTTTGAAGTGCCCAACTACATTAAACTTGATAAACGACAAAATTATGCTAGAGAACAAATATTTGTTTAGAGAATGCTATGAGAGGCTATTGAGATTAAGATTAATTTAAACAAAGATGAAGGTTGAAGCGTTCCATCGGGCACTCCCGCTTGGCATCCCCTAATTAATAAAATAATATCTCTTAAAACGTACACTGCGAGGTCTAGTGATGTAGTGAGCTCCTAAATAATTCGTAAATAATAAATGTAAGACGAAGGTCGGAAGTCGGAAGAATTGGCGAAAGCATTTCGGATAGCCGGGTTTCTCTCGCTAGATCTTCTCGGCATAGCCTCAGCAAGTTGGTAGTAAACGCTGTAGTTTACAGTAATATGTAAATAAAGTATCTAAATAAAATGCAAAATAAAACTTTCATATTTAGCAATTAGGAACGGGCCCGATTAATAATATTGGAAGGTACTATGTATGACAACTTTAGTTATGCTGTGATCACGTGAGAATTAAATATAAAAAATAAAAGTGGTTTTATTTCAAATTAAAGAAGCTATAATGTTATATGCTCTCTATTTGTGCCTTTAAATACCAAAGGTCAGTCTTCAACTAAAGGGTTTCTCGTAACTTTTAACGATATTCTACCATATAAAATTAAGCTAAAGAAACTTTATATCTGCTTAGACCAGAGATTAACAAACTTATTTCGTTTACCGCCCCCTTTGATAAGAAATTGTTTTTCAGCGCCCCCTGCTTTTTATACACTCCTAAAACATAAAAACCTCTGGTAGCTTCTGGTGTTTAAACTTACATTCTAAACTAGATATTTTTACCAGTGAGAGCAATTAAACCGCAGCTCTATAATAATATTAATATATTTTAATCAAATTAGAAGAAACAATGTCGATAGTTATCAATTTTAGTTTTAAAACTAATCTTGTGTGATGTGTGAATTTGATGGTTTTTAACCTGTTTATTGATATCAGGTTCGATTTTACTCAAAAACAGTCGTAAGTCGCGCGTTAGGTAACTTGCAAAAAATTCTTTTTTTTAGTAAGCAGTGTTCTCACAGCGCTAAATCCCTCTTCACACAAATATGACGATGGGAATCAAAAATCGTTGAACGATCGACTCCGATGACCGAATCCAGGATACAACTGCGGAATTGACTTTTGTAGCCAAAACTGTTGGTAGCCATTTTTGAATTTGATTTTCATTTTCTCGTTCGTTGTCAGTTCTATAAGCTCTTCTTCCAGATGGGGTAATAAATTGGGAAAATATGGAACTCACGTCTGTCGATATTCTTCTTGTATAAGAGCAGCTTGGCTATGAAAGCAGCGACGACATTTTTTGTTTCTATTAAGTTCCAGTCATCGCTTTGAAATTGGAGATTCATATCACTAAGAAATTTGTAAAGGTCTGTCAGGTATACGATATAATTTTTTGATGTAATGAGGTTGTCGCGCAATTCTGTGTCTTTGTTTTCCAAGAACTCTATGACCGAGCCAAACAAATTGTAAAATCAAGTAAGACAATTATCTTTTGATAGCCAACGTACTTTTGTGTAAAAGATCAATCTGTTGAAATTTTCATCATTAGCAACACAAAGCTGATTAAATAATCTGTCATTTAAAGAGTTGTTTCGGATTTTAGTGACTGCTTTGATGTCATGTAGCAATGATTGAAACAGTCTTTCACTTCAATTTCTAGCAACTAAATATTGTCGATGTTCTAGGCGATACAGTCGCTAAGCATAAAGCTACGATAGATATTGGAGTGGAGCGTAATACCTAACAAAAAAAAATTTTTGATTCGATGGGATTTTTTGCAAATTTCAACAGGTCCTAAACATGTTGATTCGATTCCACAAAAAATATCAACATCAGTTAAGAACTCGGGAAGTTATGGCGTAACAGAGATTGCGCTATTGAAGCTGATCCATGGGTGCTTCGCTCGCTCCGCTACAATATTGCAATGTACAGCAAGCACATCTGGAATTTTATTTTTTATTTTTCGAATTATATCTGTCGCCGGTTTATACAACACAGTAGTTATAGCTTCTTTAATTGCCGGAAAAATTAACGTTCCTCCGATGGTGTGTGGTTTACCTGTTTGAGCAATTAACAAAGATATATTGTATGAAGCTCGAAGTCCGTCATCATCTTGCTTAGCAGCCACCGAAAAAAGTTTCGATACAGTTGGTTGAGCATTATGCTTCTTTTCCAGATCTTGAAAATAGGCTACATTTTTGTCCTTGTCAAGATCATTTGAATAAAATGCATGTTATTCAAATGATCTTGAAGTCTTGAAGGCTTCATCGCTTTTTTGAACAATGAAGGCACGACGGCAGAGATGGATTTGGCGAATTTTCTATGAATCCATATTTAATATATTCTGCACTGTATTGACGCTTCTTCTTTTTGCTTCCGAGATGGCTTTGTTTTCACAAATATGTAAATAAGGTGTTGAACTTAAATACTTGTTTCAGGATAGCGCAAGAAACCACTAATGGAAATATAAGAAATATTACGAGTATTTATATAGGATTTAAATAAAGAACGCACCGACAGGAATAAGAACAAACACACACAAAATCGTTTATCTCGTTCGACGCTCAATCGTACTGAGCAAGTTAGGAAAAGTATCGATTAACCATATAAAATATCGTTATTTAACAGAAACTTGTTACAACTTGTTTGCCTGTGGCGTGGGGGCTATCCTACGAAATCTATGTTAAGTATTTTAAGTTTTTATACCATCATACAGGGTAGAAATATAAACTAATTATTCAAGATTGTGTAGTAGGTAAGTTTTAATTTTAGTGAAATTGAAAATATAAAGTAAATGAAATTACAAATCAACCATGGCCCCCGTACACCACGCCAACGTCCCCCATTTTCTCTGGGCCCCTCAACATCCCTCTTTAGGCCTCCAACGCCCACAAGGGGCAGTAATCGCCCACTTTGAGAAAGACTAGTTTAGACCCTTAGTCATGGTTAGGGTTGTCAGCCATTCATATAATCGAACACTTTCTCATTTAAGTTTGGAAAAGCGGCTGATCTTTATCTGTTTGGTGATTATATCTCGGAGCGAAAGCGAAATCGCATTTCATTCGGAACCTTCAAGTATTGAATTGGCTACCCTCCTTGGAATTAATGGAAAACGATTGGAATGTAAATATTCTCTTCTAACTATTGTTAAACTGGAATATAATAAATCTATACATATAAATAAAATTAGAGTGTCTGTTTGTAATACTGAAATAACCGTTTTTTACTACATGCATATGAATATATATACGGTACATACACTAAAATAACTTTTTTTACAATTTTTGTCTGTCTGTTTGTTCCGGCTATCTCTGAAACGGCTGGACCGATTTTGACGAGACTTTTATTGGCAGGTAACTGATGTAATAAGGAGTAACTTAGGCTACTTTATTTTAGAAAAATTCTTTAAAATTACTGTGCCACAGCAATGCGTGGCTGGGTCAGCTAGTTAGATATGTAGAAATGAAAGTTTTTGAAAGTTAAGATGAGTTATGAGTAATGTGTGTACGGAGGACTGCTTTGGAACGACAATCTCCAAGGGAGTGAAGAGGCGGGCTATAAGTTGAACGCTTATTTTTTTAATGGGTTCGCTCTTGAACCCAAACAAGCCCGGGGGCCAAGAAAGGATCCACAATGGAATGAGATAACCCAGAAGGTGTCTATTATCTCTGGCTTTAAAAACGGACGGGTTATAAGTACTCGAAAATAGAGACACATGGAGGGAGTTCCACTTCTTTGCTGTATTATTTATAAAAGATGTCGAGAAGCGCTTGCTGCGACAGGTAAGAAAAGCAACCACGAAATGGTAGTTGCCTGTAGTGTGTTTAGATATCCGATAGAAAAAGGGAGATGACGGTAATGAGCATGTTCAGCTCCTGAGCATATTCTTTTTACCAATTTGCTGTCACTTATGAGCCTCTCGGCTCTACCGTGAATCGTGTCGAGTACAGCAAGTTGGTATTAAATGAGTCTTTGCCCGCGCGCTACAGGGGCGCGTGGGTATGGCGACAAAAGGCGATATGGAAAAAGGAGGGAGAGGCGCACTATGCGTGCCTGCGCAAAATTTAACTAAACTCGAATGAATTAGTAGTACATAGAATATGAAGAGACGGCTCTGGCATCAGCTTAAGAAATACTTTGTATGTTGTTAGTACTCGCCCGGACAGCGACGGGATTTGGGTTCGAATACATGCCATCTGAGACAAGTTTTTACTTGTGATAATTCTCTTTTTATATACAAATGCAGTTAAATGCTCATATAACATAAAATAAACCTTTTTCAGTGTGTGTACAACAATTTTCTACTTTACGAGCTTTTGCAAGTCTAATGTACGGGACAATATTTTCCTACTGCACTTCTGATACGGAAATCAGGAACAAGGATAGTAACACAACACCCAGATCCAAACCAATACAAAAAAAATTTTTTTACATTACATTGATCCGGCCGGGGGTCGAACTCGGGACCTCAGAGTTGTTTAAGCATGAAAAGCGGTATGGGAGCCACACGGGGTTTATAAAGATATTATAATTAATAGTATGCCTTAATACCCGAATTCAACTAAATATTACCTATACTTATTGTTAATAAAAGATATCATCCACTGTCCATACATTTTGGTCCAAATTTGAAAGTGCCTGCCAAAGAAAATAAGTGCTATATTTTGCTAGAGTATGACCATCTGAGCAATCGTTATTATAGGGCCAACAGTGTGGGATCAAAATTTTTGGTGTTATTAGAGGTTGAAAATATATCTTTTCATACATTATCGTTGAAAAGTATTTGTTTAAACAAACTTTTTTATTAGTTCAATGTGGTCATTTAAAGTGCTATTAGTACAAAGTGGTCATTTAAAGTGCTATTATTATTATTCAAACGTATTTAGCGCGCTTTAAACAACATAGCAAGTGACGTCATGGATGATGTCCTTTGACTGATTAATTTGCTCGTTAAAATATTTTGACAACCCTAGTAATGCCAGGTAGTTCAATTTAATATTCCCCAGAATTTTCTTAATAAGTATATGGGTAGTCCTTGGATAAGTTTTATTAAGGAAATGTTTAGGCATAATTATAATTAATTTTGGTAAGAAACAAAAGTGTCTAGGTGAAAAACGACTCAGATATATACGTTCTTAGTGGAAAAGGATTCGCTATGACTTTGAACTATATAAATGGAATTTAAAGTTGAAACTAGGTTGCTGGAAATGTTACTTTTTTTGGTAGATTGATTTGTTGTTGGTTGTAATTATACAAAAATTTTGACATTATATTTTCAATGAGATGCTACCTCACATATGCGTCAAATATTCAACGCTTTTGAATCTACTGGATAAAATATAAAACCAAACTAGACTAGATAAAATATATATATTTACGACCTTCTGGTGCAACGGTAGCTTTCCTGCCTGTGACACCGAACGGTTCTGGTTCAAGTTCCGGAAGAGGCAAATGTTTGTGTGATGAATACAAGAATTTATACCTGAGTCATAGGTCTTTATATACATACTAGCTGTCCCGGCCACGCGTTGCTGTGCCGACTGCAGCGTCATCTGCCGGACTGATTTGTGAATCTAAACCATTCTCAGATCCCCCTGAACACACACAAAAAATTTCATCAAAATCGGTCCAGCCGTTTAAGAGGAGTTCAGTGACATACACACTCACAGAAGAATTATATATATAAAGATATTTCTATGAATATATCTTTGTATCATATACGTACGTCTATCCGTTACTCCGTATCCATAACACAAGCCTTACGGTGCTTACTTTAGGCTAGGCTAATTTGTGTACAAGTAATAAATATTATTATGAGTGTTTTTTTTTTAATAAAATGTAATCTTAAATAAGTCAAGCAATATTTGCATGAAATATTGCATACACCTCTGGGACGGTTCAGCATCAGCGCAGAGATGAGTGGCTCATCAGTGACAGCGAATTGGTGAAAAGCAAGCTTCACCCCTTAGTCACTGGTCAGTCCGCTACCACGCATCGCACACCTCCCAACAGTCCTAATGCTGTTCGAATTTTGAAAAAAATGTTGGACTCTTACATAAAAATGTCATTTTCTCGCTAAATAATGAAGCTAGCATCAAACAAAAAAATACTACCGTAAAGCTGATTAAATAAAGAATCCCCCACAGGATATTTGGATCTCTGTAATTAAAAAAATAATCGTCATTCAAAAAAAGCATAGAATAGACAAAAAAAAAATATTTTTAACTTTTTAGTGGTGCTTGCAATTGTAGAGTAATTTTTGGAGGCGGTTTTTTTTTTGTCTAAATGTTTTTTTATTTCTTGCTTTTTAGTGCGTTATTTTGCAACTAGTTTTTTGAAGAGTTTTTTATTTTTATTTTTTATTTGGTTTGTTATATGTTACCTATGATATAAGAACTAAATTTTATGATATGAAAATAAAATGGGACCAATCTGAAAGTATACTCTTTCAAATAAAAAAGTTTTTTCCAAATCGGTTTATAATTGACAAAGTTATGAAGTTACCTCCTTTTTTTTGGAGTCGGTTATAAACAGGAGGCCACTCGGAAACTTGAGTATGGTAGCAATTGCTACCGGAACTGACAAGGGGAGTTGGCTATCGGTAGCAATTGCTACCATGGACTGATAAGTGGTTAGCCTACCGCCACAAAGTTGCCTGTCTGTTGGTCTTTCACAGACTATATCTTGGACATTGAGCACAGGAGCTGCATGTGCTCATAACGCCATCTCTCTTTTTCTATCGCACATCCAGACGCGTCGCGGGCTACCAACCTTTCTTAGTTGTTATTCTTGACAGTCGCACCTAGCGCTTTCATCTTTATAATGTGAACTGCAAAGAAGTGAATTTACCTCTCTGCGTCTTTCCGAAAATTTATAACCCGTCCGTTTTTAAAGCCAGGGTGAATAGGCAACTTCTGGGTAAGCTCATTCCATCGTAGATCTGATATCTTAGATATAGATGTCTTACCCCGGACTTGAATAAGATCAAGAGCAAACCCATTAAAAGAATAATGTTTTAAGGCCGAGAGCAATCTTCAATTACTTGATAATTCGAAGTGTACGTTAAGACTTTTTGGTTCCGGTTGCATTTGCAGTCATTAAGCATTTACTAATTCGCCTAGGACCTCTAGCGGTGAATGAAACCATTAATAGGCTAACTAAGTACGTAAAATAATTAAACATTTTATTTATTTCACACATTTATTCTTGTTTTTATATTTAATTCTGATATTTTGATTTAATCGGACACGTTCCTGACTAGTAAATTAATTGAAATTAAATTGTTTGTTCTAGTTACGTTTTATATATCAGCGATTACTGAAAACTGGTGAAAGAAACTCGGACAAGGACCAACCTCTATCTTATATTTATTATTTACAAAAAGAGCTCACTACAAGTCTAGATTTCGCGAAAAACAAACGGTAAAAGTAGTTTTATTATTTATTGTACTTTTATTTCTTTACAGGCCTGAAGATGAAGAAGACGCTTACTTCTGTTACGAAGATCCAATTGTGAGTACTTACTTTTTAAATAATAAAGTACTTCCATTTGTTGCCAAACCATCTTAAAACAAATCTTTGCCAGAAAGGCTTTGGGAACATGTGACTAAAAGAAAGCGTAAGAAAATAAAAGATATAAAATAGTCGGACATTTCAATAAAAATACATATATGTGAATAATGAGCATGTATAAAGATGTACATATATTAACATACATATACAGATATTGACTAGCTAGAATAATGCATCATCTATACGAAGCTCGTCTAAGATAATAATACTTTGCTAGATTCCTAAAGACGCTAACGGAATGAGCACGTAGAAATCGGAAGGTAGTTCCAAAGCTCCGTGTGTTTTGTTTGCCCATAGCCTGGACGGTAAAGGAAATAGTCAAAGAGCATGAACCGATTTAAAATAGTTAGCAATTAGAAGCATAGAAAAGGTGTAAAATTATTTTCTAAGTACACACCAATACCATAACAGGTGTGGTACATTTACAATATTTTACGTCTTCACCATAAATAATCCACAAAAAGAACCAAAATAATTTTGCTATCACAATAATAGTAGTGTTATGGTTTCATTACATCGTTGTTTACAACAAAGTCAACAAGTATCTGTTTTAAGTAAGTATCCTTAAACATTGCAATAATATACAGGGAATAAACGACAAATTTAAAAAAGCTTTGTATTTTATTGTACACACATACACACATACAAACACATACATAAACACACACACAAATACAAAAAAATACATACACACAAACACATGCAGGCACACGTTTTACATAAGTTTTACATAAGCTCAAAATAAATAAGGTAAACGTTTTTGATCTCTGAACATATCCGTGGAGATTTGTGATACAGGTCACTTCCATATTAAACACCAGCTCCTCACATACCAACCCATATTATGTGTAAATCTGTTTTTGATTGTAGCAGCTTTGTGATGAGAAATAAATTAATGTAATATATTTTTTAAAGAAGCTTCGACAAGACTATACCAATTAAATTTAGTTTAGTCGTCTATTTGTTTGTTTTTAACGCCCATAAGAAAAGCACTATGGCCAAACACTTTAAACTTTTGAGTTGCGAGTCATCCGTCTTTATTTAATTTTACTGTTTCAGAGGAGGGTTGCGAACAGGGTTGCCCCGTTTTGAAATAAGTATACTATTTTTAAAACTCCATTATTTTTTAAAGCGAAGCTTTTATACGGGCGTTTGGGTCGTTCGCATATAGGGTGCTATCCGCGCGGCCACTCTATCCTTGCTAAGCGTCAGATAACACCGTTATACGAGAGCGTCAAATTTATTACCGTTACACGTAGGTATTATAGGTACAGAAGCCAACTGCCTCCCCACCTTAGTGTGCGTGACCATCTGTCTCGCTTTCACTCATATCAGTGTGCGTAGCTGGCGTAGCTTTCTTTCTTCTTCTACGCTTTGCATCCACGCCAGTTACTTTTGAATATCCGTTTCAATCAACTGTTTCGTTTATCTTTTCTGTCGACTATAAATACACCGTATAAAACGTATTTCTTTTGACGCTTAGTTCTTACGCTTTAGCTGCGCTTTTTTCGGGCGTCCGTAAACGGCACTGTTATTTTATTCATATGAAAGGGAATAAGTATTCAAACTCGCCGTTCAAGTACTTATAACACCACCACATATATTAATAGTTAGTTAGTTAGGTAGTTAGTTTTACGGGGCATTTTCCGCACTTAGCCTCCTGATTGGGCCATTGTACGTGATTGAGTATTCTTCTTTTACTCCAGCCATCCTAGTCCATCCCAGAAAGCGAGTAGCCTTTTCAGGTTACTGCAAGCTTCCGGTAGTGATTTTGGAGACTGGAGAAAGTGTGCCCGTTGATCAGCCACACTCCTGCACTCCAAGAGCACGTGATGTGGCGTTTCCTCCGCCTCCATGCAGCCTCTGCATAGAGGGCTGTCTGTCACACCTATGGTAAATAGGTGTTTATTCAGAGGACTGTGTCCGGTTATAGTACCTAGTACTTTACGGATTTCGTCCCTGTTTAGTCTGGTGAGGTTGCGGGCAAGCTTTTTCGAAGCCACCGGAATGGCATTCTTCGTTTGCCTACAGCCTACACTATTGTTCCATTCTGTTTGGTGGTTTTCCTCTGTTTTTTTACGCAGCCATGTTCTAACTTGTGCCATGGGTATAGGCAGTAATGGTTCCGGTCCATACACCGTTCTATTTGAACCCCTTTTGGCTAGTTCATCTGCCGCGTCGTTGCCTAATGAGTTGCTATGTCCTTTGATCCATTGCAAAGTTACACTATTTGTGTTTGCAATGGACTGGAGTGTGTTGTGACATTCCAGTACTAGGACAGATGTTATGGTGTTGCTTTGCAGAGCTTGAAGTACGGATGCACTGTCGGAGACGATTTTGATATTATGGTCTCTGACATCTCTGGCTGCAACCGCCTGTGCAGCTTTGGTGATGCCTATACATTCTGCTTGGAATATAGTGTTGAGTTTATCTAAGGTGGTCGAGATTTTGATATTTAGGTCGTTCGAGAAGACACCAGCTCCAGTGCCTTGTGAGGTTTTGGAACCGTCTGTGTATATCCTTACTTCACTTTTGCCAGAGTTATCATCTTTTTCTGCTGTAAGTTGGATATTGTATCTTCGATCGAAAACATGATGACACTGTATACTGTCCGTAGGTGCCTCAAAGAGTGGGTTTTCTTTTAAAATATCCTTTAGAACAGTTGAGTGTGGTGTTTCTATGTTTTGTTTCCATAGTCCATTTGCTCTTAATCTAAGTGCGGCCGCCTGTGCCTCTTCTTGGATAGCAAGGTGTAAGGGTCTTAGATTGAGCAAGTATTCAAGGGCGATTGATGGAGTGGTTCTCATGCATCCAGTTGCCGCAATGCTTGCTAAGCGTTGTAGGCTTTGGAGTTTTGTTTTTACTGTGGCCAGTTGTGTTCTGGGCCACCATACAACTGAGCCGTAGGTTATGGATGGCTTGATAACTGAAGTGTACAGCCAAAGTGTTATTTTTGGGTTGAGACCCCATTTTTTACCAATTAGTCTCTTACACTGATAAAAGCTATGCAGGCCTTCTTAGTCTTATTTTCGATATGACTCGCCCAGTTCAATTTGTTGTCAAGGATAACGCCCAGATATTTTACTTGTGTTGATAGGGAGAGTTTGGTGTTGAAAAAGTTGGGTAGTTGAAGTTGCGGTTACTTCCTTTTATTGGTGAAAAGTATAAGTTCTGTTTTTCTCGGGTTTACTGATAACTTGTGATCATCACACCATTCTTCCACAATTCGGAGAGCTGAACGCATTTCCTTACATAGTATGTTTTCTGCGTTCCCGCTTATGAGTGATGTCAGCATAACCGATGGTTGTGTAGCCTTGTTTGTATATTAATTAAAAGTTTTTGGACACCCAAAAAGACCTTACAAAGTGGCTTAAACTGAACCACAGACCGAAATAGTTAGTTTTCTTGGCATTAAGTAACATGATAACCTTTTTAGGAATGTGTTTGTTGAGGTAAATAATGTAAAAGGTTTGGAAAAAGCGTAGGTAGTTGAATAAATATGGCATTTAGCTCTGTTTGACGATGTGTTTCAAAATAAGACATATATATTTATCACATTTTTCTAAAGTAATACAAATGTAGCGAATTATTTATAACAAACAATTGAACAACTTAGATTAACAATTTAACAATCTCTGCATCTTTCCTCGAATACTCGCTCAGCAAACTAAGGCCAACAAGTTTGCGAACATGTTTGAACATTATTTTGTTTTTTATGACCTTAACTGCTAGACGTTAGGCGGGATTCGAATTCTCATCCTTACACAATCCGGGCGAGTACTTTTCCGATTGAGCTACCGAGATATTCAAGAGGTTTTAAATATTTGAATATGTTTTTATGATCATAGATATTTTTCAATAACATATTCCCCTTCTGAGTACCTAATGATTAATTAAATAAATTTCCACTTCAATATTCAGGCTATATAAATTCGCCATAAAAAAAGTATTTAAATAAAAATGTGTAATTTCTTCTACTCTTGTTTCGTAAAGTTTTTAATATTGTATAATTTTTACATTAGTGGCAACCCTAACAAACTATCTGCACAGTAAGCTTCGGTTCAAATTGACGAGTTCACTTAAATACCGGGGGATTCCCAACAAAGCCTGTATTGTGTATAGTAATTAGAGCATTATTTTAGACCTAAACATTAAAAAGTTGGTTACCATAACGTGGTGTTAATAATCCAATATAAAGACTCCATGATGGATAATTTTATTTATGTGTAACTTTTGGTAACTTTAGTGTGCTGAAAATACTATTGTAGAAAGTGTTTATTGTTTGTTCAACTATTACTCGTTTACCTGTAAAATCTACCCAGTCTACCTAGCCTGTACCCAGCTGTGATATTTTTCCTTTAAATAATATTCCTACCTGTCCTACCAAGCGCTTCTCAACATCTTTTATACTGCGCACAGCAAAGGAGTGGAACTCCCTCCCTGCGTCTGTATTTCCGAGTACTTATAACCCGTCCGTTTTCAAAGCCAGGCTGAATAGGCACCTTCTGGGTTAGCTCTTTCCATCGTGGATTCAATATAAAAACCACGTAGCAAGGCTTGTGTTATTTTATATTTTATCTAGAAGGTGTGTAATCTAGAATATTTGTCGCATATCTCGGGTAGCTGTTATGTACTTAAGACACGTTTAGTTTTCGATCAAAATTTGAAGGCTTTACTCTTCCCGGTTACAAGCCAATCTCAGGTGGTGTTTAGTCAGTACGAGTTTGTCATAACTTCGAAGTCCAGCCGGAGTAACCATGTTGGATTCACTACCTTCCCCCCCTAGGGGCAAGGGGCGCAAAAAAAAACGATGAAAATGTAATGTCAATATATACTAGTAAAGCTTAGCTCTTTTTTTGAGAGTAAGGCTCTACTAGCTTCAAGAAACTTGGTCTTCTGGCGAAGGTGAGAAGGAACTTTACGCCAGAACAGTTGCTAAACCTTTACCAAGCGCAAGTTCGAATGTGTATGGATGTTCTCATCTTTGGGACGGTTTCGCTCAATAACAGCTCCAGCCGCTTGTGTTCAATAAAAGGAAAGCTGAGAAGCTCATCAGCAATGATGATCTTTTTTATAGAAAGTTCAATATCATTGAGCATGGACGGAAGGTAGCTAGCCTTACCGTTTTTATAGGATACATTCGGGGAGTGTACAGCAGAATTACACTGCCTTGTTCCGTCGTCTCCATTTTTTTATCGGACTACCAGACAAATAGACACCACCATCATATGATTGATAAACGAAACAATCGCACTAAGTATTTTTGGTTCCAATTTTGTGATCTGTACCGTTAAAGAGTGGAACTCTTTGCCTGAGTATGTGTTTCCTGAGAAATACAACTTAGGGGTCTTCAAGTCACGAGTGAATAGGTATCTTCTTGGCAAGCGAATCATGTCTTAGATCGCATCGTCGCTTACCATCAGACAAGACAGTCGTTAAGTGCCTACCTATTTTCAATAAAAAAGAGTTTTTGTTTAATTACTCCCCACACATCAACATACCAAAACTGTTTAGCAAATCAGTATGAAACTTATACAAATTTTACTAATATCTATTTAATATGTAATTATACATACTATATATACATCTGTTCCACGATCAATTCATTAAATACGTAGGCGCTTAGTCATAATGAATCGGCAGCAGAGTTGGAGGTTGTATTGTACTGAAATTGCTTTCAGTATGCGGAGGCGGTAAATTGGATCCAACATTCATGTATCGGTTTGCTGAAACGCTTGGTTTGGTACAAAATTGCTGGCGAGTATATATTCCTGAAATTTTACAAGTTGCACAAGTAAAAAAGAAAAATGACGACGCTTTAGTTATTAACCAGTCTCTACATTTTATTGGTGAAAATATTATCTCTATGAATTTATGTTTTATTTATTAAAACAATTTTATAATGTATTTCGTCTTTTGCATTCTCAAGACAATATCTCAAGTCCAAGATATATAATGATATAATATATAGAAACTTTATGTCGGTTTTTTGCCCATAATTATTTAAAGGAGGATTTAATCATCATGTGATCACGGCTCCTGTAAAGTTGTTTTAATTAATGTGCGCGGCACTGTAAGAACTTAACGTTTTATTTTAAGAAAATATAATTAAAAAATACGTCCTTTTCGAAGTCTCCCAAACTAGGACTCGTAAGTCCTGCTTATAGTAATGCTTCGTAAAGCATTGCATTGCAAAATGACATTTTAACTTTTAAACAAGCCAGTAATGAATTTCTCGCTCGACAGTTAAAATCATAAGTCATACAAATGACACGCTGGCTGGTTCTAAAACAATTGACGATAGTGAAAAAATATATACCATGCATAATATATCAGACAGTTACTCGTATATTAGAAATAATCGACTCGTCTCACAAGTAAATTTTCAGGCGGGAATCGAACCCGCGGTCTTTGGATATAGTCCAATGCTCTCTCAATTGAGCTACCGAGTCTTGTGAACACCCGTTGAAATTTTCTAGTGCTTTTCTACTTTTTACGCTGTACAAACTGTAGAGAATTTCGACAGGTGTTCACAAGGCTCGGTAGCTATTCGGAGAGCATTGGACCGGAAATCCAAAGGTTGCGGGTTCGATTCCCGCCTTTTTTTGTTAAATTCATTTGTCATATCAGAGTTATTTTATTTTTTACTCATTTGTCATAAAAAAGGAGAGTTTTATGCCTAATGATTTTGTTTACAGGATGACGGGTATGACAGCGAAGAGGAGAGGAGAAGAGAGGAGGAAAAGGCCAGGAAACGCCAAGTGCACGCACGAGTGGTAAGTGCGAAAAAAACAAGAAAAAAAATTTTTTTTTTAATTTATTTCAGAAACCAACAGCGTTATACATCGTAATTCTTGCTTAAATCTAAAAGTAAGGCTAATTATAGGTTTCCCTTGTATAAAATTAAATAAATATGTACATATATAGATATACATGCAAACGACCGTATGGTGCAACGGTAGTGATCCTGCCTTTCGCGTCAACGGTCCTGGGTTCTAATCCCGGAAGGGGTAGATGTTTGTATGATGAATACTAGCATTTATACCTGAGTCATGGATATTTATATATATTTCTGAGAATATGTCATATCTATGTATCGTATAAGTATGTCTATCCGTTACCCTAGTATTCATAACACAAGCCTTGAGGTGCTTGCTAGGCTGATTGGTGTGATTGTATAAATTATTATTATTATTTAATTGATTTAACAAAAGCAGGTAGGTACTAACAAAGAAGAAAAAAATATCCCTACAAACCGTACCAAGTACGGTTTTTACTTTCATCTTTGAAAATTTCAATTTTACTGGCGACCAAAGTTTTAGTTTTCAAGTTGCTCGGTATTTCAAGTTAAGCTTTCAATGACAAGTCATAAAACGTTGAACGGAACTAAGTTTACGATTTTCTTCGGTTTTGAACAAGTTTTGACAGTTTTTTTATCAATTATAATTGATCGGTACCTACTCTTTTATTATAATAATACTATATTTAAAACAAGATGATGACAGGCAAAACTGAATAATTTGGAAATGCAATGATTTATGGATATTCAAATATTCATAAAATAAAATAATAAGTGCGTATTCAAATATCCGCGTGGCCTGCTGTTTTTTTTTTAAATTACGATTAATTTTTGAGTTAAAGAGATACAAATATTCTGTGGTGGATTCTTTGTTTAATCAGCTTTACGGGAGTAATTTTTGATTGGTCCCAGCTTCATTACTTAGCGAGAAAATAGCATTTTTATCTAAGACTCCGACATATTTTTTCACAATTCGTAGTATTGGGACTGTTGAAAAGGATGGGGCGTGCTGTAGCGAACTGACAAGTGGTTAGGACGATTGTCTGACACACACAGACACTGAAAATAAAAGTGAAAGGTACGCACGATAGGTTGCGCACAAAAAACGTTACACTGTCGTTCGTCATATTTTTTTTTATACCGGGCGCCTTATATAATAATAATATTACTTCTTACATTTAAACCATTTAGCCTAGCCCAAAGTAAGTACTATAAGGCTTGTGATATGGACACCAGGGTAAAAGATATACATACATGATACATAAATATGTAATGTGAATAGAAATATATACAAATACCCATGACTCAGGTAGAAATGCTGGTATTCATCACACAAACGCATCATCTTCTGGTATATAAAGAAAAAAATCATACGTTTCCTTCATTATCATATATGATCAATATATGTAAAATTCATAACTTTAAATGACAAAATTAATGTACAAAATAATTTTCTTGTTTTTGATGTCCACTGTGGGCTCAAAATGGGCATTCCAGTTTCAATGAGACAGCGTCACATATCAAAGTTGCTAAATATAGTGAAATAATTACTTATAGCTACTATCTCTATACATAAAAATTTCTATGTTTGTTCCGTATGTGTTCCCAAACTGTCAATCAGATTATGATGAAACTTTGTTAAATTGTTGTCTGAATTCCAGGAAAGGTTTTTATGCAGTCAGCAAAAAATAATCAGCAATAAAAGAGCATTGCAAAACATGCCAGGTGCAGCCAGTTATAAATATGATATCAATGAATCTATAATCTAAGATCACAGTGGTTTGTGTGTTTGTCTGTCCGCTCTTTTTCCATTGTATCAATAACGTTACCATAGCAACGCGTTTACCGCAAGTAGTTCGTCTACCGGACGCTAGATGGCGCTAACGGAAAAATAATTAATAATAGTAAAAATTAAAGAATTTTGACCACCCGTGTGAAGTCGGGACGGGCCACTAGTAATAATAAATAAAACATGAAAAAGTAGTTGTTAATAAGTAGTTTTTTTACAAACATTGTCCTTGTTGTCATTGTTAACAGTCATCCTGTGATCACGGCTCCTGTAAAGGAGTCGAAACGTCAGGATTAAATATAAAAAATAAAATAAAACATGCCCAATAATCCGTAAAAAAGTGTTTTATTCTGATTATCCTTGTTATTTGGCACATGTTTAGCAATTATATAAGCTTTATTGTACCTTGCATTATAATTAAAAGAAAACGTATTTCTCCTAGATACGAAAAGAGCTGAGTCTATACGCAAGACAACATCTTGGCGAGAGAAATTTACATTTTAAAATTTTTATCCTTTCAGAGTAGCTACTGGAGCTTGCAATGGCCTTGGGTTAGCAAACGAAGAATTATCTACAGAGAATCAAATTGCTTTATGGTGCCAAGCAAATTCGAAGAAAAACACAGGTTCGTAAAGATACTTTATTATCTATTACATACTTTATTCCGATAGTATTAATGAACCTTTTTCCATATATCATGTATTCATAATTTTTTCATTATCAGCTATTAAAACCTCAATGCTGATCTTCACTCATGGACAATGGATGGTAAGTTGAAATAAGTTGACCATCGCAATAATTAAAAAAAATACAAACATTCATTTAGTAAAGACACTCGAGATCTAAGAGCACGTAACAGATTTTGATGAAGATTCGTAGTTCCTGATGGTTACCACTAGGGGCGCTGATACAAAACTCCATAGTAATAATTTACGCAGACAGTATCGAATATCGATGCGTAAACTCGCCTAATAATAAACCAAGTAAGATTATCAAAATATTAATAATTGATGGGAAGGGATTCCTATGTATTAAAAAAAAATATATATTTTTGAAATGTTGACATGCATTCATTATTACCCGCAAAAAACTGTTATTCATATGCAACTGCTCCGAAATATCGGAGCCTCAAAAAAAATGGTGAAAATCCCCTTAAGTGACAATAGGCTTGTTTCCACTAAGAATGAATCGGATGGCTTAGAGTTTCTAATGATTAATCATGATTTGTAGTGAACAAAAAAACAACTTATTTATTAAAATAATATAAGATTACTAATATTTTTGGAAATTAAAATCGGCAAAATTACTTATTTAATCACGTGACATTAAATACCAATCAGAGAAACGTGACGTCACGTCTCGCAAAACACCGGTCGTAGCTGTACATCATCTATCTAATCTGTGCTGTTTTATCTATACTTTGTCTCAAACCAATTTAATAAAAATGTAAACAAACCAGTTTCATTGAAAATACTCACACTTTCGGCCACTAAATGGATATAAAAACACATTCATAAGTAATAAGAAGGTTTCAACATGTATCTCACTAGTTTCTTTCAAAGATCATTGTTTGTTTAATATATTTAAAATTTATTTGAAAAACTTAAGACGAAAAGTGACATTATTAATCCAATGAAAAAAATTGTCTAATCTGTGTTCGCATAGTGTTTGACCATAAAAGAGTATCTCTCGATTCATTGATTACTTCAATTGAATCGATTATGAATCGAAGACGCATAGGTAATGTAATGAATAGGTAATTAGTCATGGATGTATGATAAAGATAAATACGTGATAATTATAGCTGTGAGTGATGATAACTGATAATAAGGCGATCCGAACAACGAATTCGTCAGTGTTGGCAAACAGCTGTCGGGACGTAATTCTAAATAATAAAAAAATATCATTTGTTGGCTTTCGTAAAAATATCACAAAACATCAAATATTTCAAAATATATAGTCTCGGGTAAGTTAGGGCTGGCTAACTATGTTACCTTAAGTAAAATTATTCTAGTGAGAGTTAAAGCAATAGTTATATAGTTGCACATTTTTTATAAATCTTAGGTAGGCCTAAAATTTTACCGGTTTTTTTAAATTGATAATTACTGGTATTTCATTTAAAATAATAATAACGTTTGTCATAATCATAAGTAGTGAGACTGTTTTTTGTATATTCGGTACGGATGATTAATCAACTACCTGCGGATTTCTTTGACATCATTGAAGTCTAAACTAAAGAATCACTTTCATAAAACATTGGATTGCACCTAGTATACCTTTGGAAATATATATTTTAGTGTGACTGTGACAAATTATTGTCAGTAATGCAATCCTTCCTCACAATTACAATAATTATATGTTAAACTGAAACAACAGCCCATCGAATCAAACCACTGTAAACTTAACCTGACCTTCGTTTGAAATTAATTTGATAAATTTAACTCCATAAAATTACAAACAATCAGAACAGTTTAGTCTTAAAATAAGTTATCAATATCGATATCGACAAGCTGCCATTCGATATCAACGCATGCAAATAAATAGTATGTTTTATGTGTTTTACTGTTTTTATGTACCTATTGTAGTTAAATGTTTATCGTAATTAAATACTTACTCGTATTGTTATAATGTATATTTTAGATATGGTGCTTTGAGAAGTTCCCATTATCTCCGCAGTTTTTTTTATTATATCAGACTTATATGGATAAGTTGTCATCGATTTTTCTACAAACTTGTAAATATTCAGTGTTATGGTCTTTTTTTATTTGCTGTCAAGCGACTAGGTCTCGGTCGTTTTTTCATAGGCGAAGACAAAAACGAAGAAGAGGATGACGGACCAGGGTTATCCGTGTTGCTTAACGGTTATGCTTAAGATAAAGATAAATCATTTAAACATCTGTTCTCATTTGAATATGTTTTTGAATATGCGGAATTGGCTTTTTAGTTTTGCTATAATTTTCTTTCTTTTACACAAATTCTACATTTTGCAAGGGAAAAATACCTACGATGAACCCTTAAGTGGCGGCCGTCGAATTACTTTTAAAGGAGATGAAATTTACGTACATAAAAGATAATATTACAGTTACATACCTTGTACAACAAATATAAATCGGAGTTGATCTCAAAGTCCAGTTATCGTAGCAAAATGTCGTTGCTCCAGAAAAAACACGATCCAAGTCACATTGTAAATCAGTTAAATTTGTCTATTGAAATGTAACACTTACAGATAATAAACGCGTTATTTATTTACACAACAAAGTCGAGTTCAGAGTCCGTGATTTTTATTTAAGGTGGTGTATTTAGTTTCCCGAAGTTTTAACACCTTTGCAGGTGCCGTGGTTGCGGGGTGACTAATTGTTTCTTTGTGTGAAAATAAAAAACGCGTTTATTTATCCATAAGTGTTTGATTTCAATGAGTTATACGCGTCAAAACCTAAGAAGTCAATTTTAAATTTGTCTTACTTTAATACTAAATATATTTATTTATTTAAAAAATCTAGCTAGATACCGTTTTTCTTCAATGACTGATTTCTTATGTGAAATTTAACAAATATATAAGTAATTTTTACTCGGTTCAATCTAAGCATTTCTTTTTTCTATAATCACGAAGAACAGCACCATCTTTCGAGGCTTGAGAACAAATGCCCATTATCCGACACTCGGAATAAAAACAAACTACGCTAACGCAAAGCTCCAACATAATAGTGTTCAATTAATTAATCGAATCATAAATGGTTTTACTTTTACCACATCACTCAATAGTCTATGGTCGCAAAAATGGCGTCTTTGTTTACATTTTTATTTAATTGGTTTGAGACAGGGTATAATTTTTCGCGAGGAGTGACGTCATTCAAGACGCCATGACAGTCTTGGCCTTTTTCGAAGTCAATTATAAGTTCATTTCTAAAAAAGCAAAATACTTATGAAAAAGGCCTATTTTTCTAAAAATAATATATATTTGGGGTAAAATAGGTACTAAACTATAGTTTTAAACGAATTTCCAAATTTTGTCAACTAGCCTATTAAAGCTTAAAACAATATTTATTCTTAATTGATATTGAATTTGGAAGAATTTAACAGTATTGTATAGCTTTATGTGCTGTCGATTGTATCTTGAAAAGGTAAATCAGGAACATATGATTATATTGCTAATCAATATATAAATTAAGAAGGGCTTATCAGTAGTTTGATCGTTTCCCGTAATGTTATGAGAAATATTCAAAACATATTTGCAAGTCTAAAATAGAGTAAAAAAAGGCAAAGAACAAGATGAAGAGAAGATAGTGGAATACTTTATAGCAGTAATAGTACAAGTTTTCTACATATCAACTTCGTTTACCTTAGAATTGTTTTTAAAAAACAGAAAAATAAAAATTTAATAAGTAGTATTGATGAGGACAAATATATGAATAACGAACAAAAATATTTTGATTTAGAGTTCAATAATTATTTCAAAATACAATTTTAATATATGTTGTTTAAGGTATTGGTTCTATTTCATTCTTATTTAGTTCTGATGCATTGCAATGTAAACTACATTTTACGCTGTCAAGTAATTCATAGCTAAAACTATTTTTATTTATTTACGGAAACTTACAGCACTTACACTTCTTGTAATATGAGTTTCACTATTCAAAACAATTCCTGGATAAAGTTTTAGTTGTTTCATATAATACTGACAAATAAAAAAACAATGGTAATTTATTTATTTATTGTTTTGTGATTTACATTTGTAGTTTACCAAACAAATTACGTCCAAGGATCGAAGCAAGTCGTTGTTAACCTTACAGTGTCAATTCTTTTTTTACAGGGATAAGTTTCCAGTACAAGATTTCCATAGAATATCTGAAGATCTCATTTTAGACAGTCTAAGCAATTTAAAATTAAATGCTGAGAATGATGGGAAGACTGAATTTCAAAAATTACAAGAACGCCTTAATCCTACACCAGAAATTTTGAGTAATGGTCCAAGAGAAAATGTAAATAACGTTGAACCACATATTGCTAATAGTAATGTTAGTAATGTCAGTGATACAGATGTTAACGGGCGTGTTAATGAGAACAATACATCAAAAAATGTCCAAAATCTGAATGGTCATCTTACTGGAATTCTAGAAGAAGATGAAAAGATTTCAGAAGAAATTGCCGAAGATGAAGATATTAATCAAGATGTATCTGAAAATGATAGTGAAAATATTGAGGAAGAGAATAGTGCTATTATTGATTTACCTGAAGAACCGCTTGTTAATGGTGATGCACAGGTACACAACGATGATGAGATGATTCAAGAGTTGTTAAATGGTCACGTCGAAAGTGTATCAGAGGATGAAGAAAAAATGATAAATAGTATTTTAAGTGAAAATGGTGGCCAACTAAATGAAGTAGCAAATGAGAGATAAATTCCTAAATATAAAGAAACAAGAATGTGATATAGAAATAGTGAATAAATACCAATTACATTTGTATGCTCAAGATTACATTATTAGGACATTATTTTACTTAGAGAACAAGCTAGTCTTTATATTTAGAATCATTGCGGTGTAAATATATATAGGGAAAACTTAGTAAATGAATACAAGAAGAATTCTTGGTTCCTCTATATAATTTAATTTTGCTTTCTGTAGTGAGAGCTTGAAGTTCTTTTCAAAGGTTAGTGATACTTCTGTTATTAATTTAATAATCTTTGAAGATAAGAATTATTGTAACGGTGACGATCGAATTCAGAGTTAAGGAATAATAAATATTTTCGTATAAAACTTGTTTTTATTTACCGCAACCTAATTTAATTTAATTTCCGTAACCCACAGTTATATTCATTGATTTATTATACTTGACGAAGCTTAAATAAGTCTTAATTTGAGCGACAAAAAATTAAAAGCACCATTTGTCTTATCTGTATAAAATAATCTGTGCACAAAGACAATAGTTAACAAATTATGCAAGGCTGGAAAATTGAGATTTGGACGCGAGTTACTTTTATTGAAACCTGAGCAAGGAAAGGATTCTAGGATTGAACCACGAGCGTAGCGAGATAAAAAGTTTGCTGCCGACCGAAATACGATTTTTACCTCACTACAGTGAGGAAAATTTTTAGGTGCAAGAAAAACCTCTCAAATAAAACTTATATCTTCGTCGCTGCTGGATATTTTCGATATTCATTCTTTCGAATTTAACAAAATTTCAGAACGCATCTGAAATTCTTTTGAATTGGGTTCTATATAATGTAAATTCACTAAGAATACCAGAGATTACTTTGACAGTTCTCTTTCGGGTGCGGTCCGAAATCTAATCATATCTTATGAAATATCACCCACCATATTTTTCAGATTCTTATACTTAACGAATAGTATATTGTAAATGTTATTATTTTCTTGCTGTTTCTATGGTTTATGGAAATACAATAATATTACAAAACCAAACTGGAGTAATATAGTATTCATTTAAATAAAAATTAAATTATAAAAACTATACTGATCATTCGGAACTATTCCATGTGGGTTTTTCATGGAATAGAAACGTTCTAATTCTTTTGTTTTTATAGAAAATAGGTATGCGCTTGACCACTATGCGATCTAGGATGAAACGCGCTTGCCTAAAAGATATCTATTTACTCTTGACTTGAAGGCCCTTACGTTCTGAAACAATTTTCCAGGCTAGCGGATAAAACGCAATTTACCACGCAGTAATTGAATGAATAACCAAACTTTTTCGAGCGTGTGAGGCGAAAATCTAATTATTTATGCTTTCAAACGCTAATTTCGTTATAAATTTATCACTATCTAATCTATAATCTAAGATCACAAATTTGTTGTTTGTCTAGCCGCTCTTTTTCCCGCTCTTTTTTCATTGTAAATGCGTTACCATAGAAACGCGTTAAGCGCAAGTAGTTCGTCTACCGGACGCTAGATGGCGCTAACGGAAAAATATTTAATAATATAAAAAAATTAAAGAATTTTGTCCACCCGTGCGAAGCCGGGACTGGCCGCTAGTTATAACAATTATTATAACGTGAATATATTTTGGATAAATAAAATCAAATTATGCCTCGGACTAATGAGACTCTCGGACTTACTATGTTTATTTAGCTTTCAATGTCTAATATTCTCAGTTTCATTTATTATATATGTTACCGGAAATGTATGAAATTCAGGAATTGTATACAAATCCTAGGAAATGTGTGCAATTTCGATATTATTTAGGATATGTATAAAATATTGTTTGAAAAATTATTAACGCATAGATATCCTAGGAAATGTGTAAATTTCTTCGGAAATGAATATAATTCCAAAATCGTATTAGGAAATGCATAAAACAAAATGCTTTCTTTAATAAAACACGTTGTTAAAATGAGAATAATAATTTTTATTATAGCACTCATTAAGACAATCGGGTAACAGTCATACCGAAAAAAAATATAATATGTTCATATTATCTTACTAGTTAATGGTTCAAAAAACAACTATCTATTAACTATTAACGTATCACAAAATCAACTTATATTATTCTTATAGCCTAACCTAACCTAACCTTACCCTTTTTTTGCGACGAGAAATGCGCCTTATGCATACTCCGCTGCTTGGGTAGACAGCTCTCCTTCGGTCACCCACCCAACAATGAAAACGACGAAGCCCAATATGATCGAAGGTATACCCACTAAAACTTGTACCTTCATACTGTCCTCCCCTTTGTTGGAAGCACCACTTTATCATAACCTAACCTAAAGCAATACCCTCCCCTCGTCCCGCTGTCCCCGCGTACCCATCAATATTTCAAATGTATTACATTTCCGATTGCTATTTAGGAAATGTATAGATTTCCTAGGAAATGTGTATAATATAATTTGTGAAATAAATTACTTAACATTTTCGTGCTATTTTAGGAATTACATACATTTCCTAGGAATTGTATACAATGACGGATTACATACATTTCCGTTAACAAATATACATAAAATCGCGCTTTTTTTCTCGCATAGGCGTAGGCAGTGATCAGAGATTTCCAGTTTCCACGATCCTTATTTTTTTTTTTTTAACGTGGAGGAAATGCTTTCCGTATACTCCCGCCGCTGGGAGTGGGACGGGAGTTATGTGGGACTCTCCCCTGCAGACCCATCTGACGATAAAAGCTCGTCAGATTGGTGTGCAGGGGCCTACCCACTAAAAACTCAGTTTCCACGATCCTGACATACATCTTTCGTTTCTTGAACTGTCATCAGACCTTTCATACAAGCTTGTCAGTTTAGGGTATTTTGATCTGGCCTTTTTTCAGGTTCTATTTGGTATCTAAAAGTTCCATTGGTCTGCCTACACCGACGTGCCCATGCTCATTTGCTAAATAAATTTGTTTTGTCAATCTCCTTTCGTCCGTCTTCTTTATTTAATATATTTATTTATTAAGCAATAAAAGGTAATTTTCATCATAAAATATTAACTATTTGAAACAAATTGGTTAATATACATTCTCAGAACAGGAACGTTATCAGTTAACAGACCATTGATTGCGTCCGATATGCAAGATTCTGTGGTTTATCTCGTACGCCATATTGGATACAACTGGTTATTAAATTCCTATCTTAGTATCAAGAACTCTCTAGATTCGATTCAAGTGAACTCTGCGTTGCATACTTGTTCGAGAAAGTAGACAAAGGTATGTTAATGATGGATCGGTACTTTTGATGTTTGATAGATCGAAGATTATGTTTAATCGGTCGCATTGTTGACTTGCTACTTTTATTAACAATGAACGGGGCATAAATCTACTATAAAATAGATAAAAAGATATTGAAAAACTGCGTAAGTCTAAGAAATAAAAAGATTATTAGTACTATTGATTGAAAAACACCATAAGAAAAAGTAACTTTGCTTTTTTTGCTTGTAATTATTCATTTGTGATATAATTGTGGCTTCACCAAAGAGAAATGTCCATTTTCCACAACTGTCCTAATGAAATATTGGAAGGCATCGTAAACTTTAACCTCGGCGATGTACAGTAGTATCAGACATCTTTGCCCATAAGGCGTGGTAGACTTGGCATCGGTACAGTACACTATATGTCGGCTTTTTTAGCTTTTGAAAACGGGGCTCTGTGTCTAGCCACTCATATACTCAATATCAATGGTGCCGGATGTCAGAAAACTTTTGCGAGTGAAGCTCTGACTGCTTGGTCTATCTCTTGTGCATATCATGATCCATCTGAACGTGTCAAGGTCAAATAAATTGGGATCACACCCGGTCCCAGTCAACCCTCGCTGAATTGTTAATGGACGTGTGTGGTCCTGTTTTGGCTTGGTTCAGAGTGGTGTCACGACCAGAATTTGGTGTACGGCTGCATGCTTCGCCTTTTCCACAGTAAGTTTCTTTTATTGATAATGACTCCTTATGGGTGGGGAGCGATAGGACTAGGCTAGCTTGCAACGTTTGTAAGCCGCATTCTCAAACTATGTCTATACTAGCGATTTTACTTTAGACGCCATAATTAATTAAGTTATTAATATTAAAATAGCTACGTAATTATTTATTATTTATTTGTTAAGTCTTACACAATCTTAATGACAAACAAATTAAAACGAAGAGAGCACGATAAACTGTACTTAACGTATTTGCGATACGCTCGAAATAAACTTGTCAAAATACGTAGTGTGTTAGTAATAGATCGCGCGGAGCAGCTGAGGGTAGGAGGGCGGTGAGTACATTAGAACCAACGAGCGCGAAACAATCATGTCGATACAAGTTTTGGCGACACAGTTCGGCCGAATATTTTTGCCTGCTATCCACTTGGCAGTCCATCGTAGCAATTGCTACCATATTCAAATTTCCGCGTGGCCTGCTGATTTTTTAAAATTACGATTAATATTTGAGTTACAGAAATCCAAATATTCTGTGGTATATTCTTTATCTTATCAACTTTATAGTATTTATAATTGTTATATATATTTTATGCATTTTCAATGCGATCTTATAAGATAAATTATTATAATAGAAAAATACTAGAAAAAATCGACTCGGGTCACAAGTGCATTAAATCGAACCCGCAACCTTCGGAAATCCGGTCCAATGCTCTCCCAGTTGAGCTACCGAGCCTTGTGAACACTTGCCGAAATTTTCTAGTACCTTTCTGATTTTACGCTGTAGGCCAGCGTTGTTTCATCAATGAGAGGAACATTCTCTCGTATTCGAAAGAAACATTTTTACAAATGTTTGGACAGTCGATTAAGATGAAACAGCCATTTAAGTTTTTATATTTTTTATATATTTTATGCGTTTTCAATGCGATCTTTTAAGATAAATTATTATAATAGAAAAACACTAGAAAAAATCGCAACCAAAGGTTGCGGGAACGATTCCCGCCTGAGAATTCACTTGTGACCCGAGTCGATTTTTTCTAGTATTTTTCTATTATAATAATTTAACTTTATAGTATTAGCTTCATTATTTAGCGAGAAAATGACATTATTATCTATGAATCCGACATTTTTTCACAATTCGCGTAGCATTGGGACTGTTGAGAAGAGTGGGCACGCGGCAGCGGATTGATAAGTGGCTATTCGGCTATTCGGTCAAGGAGCTCGCCGCAGATTTGGTATTCGGCATATGGCCGAAAATACTATTCGTGGCAAGCTAATGTTTTAGAGTTGTTGCGTCTTTGTTAATATTGTAATGTCGTTACTCACCTTAGATATAAATACCATTAACCATTAGAGTACAAGTTGCTTGAAATAAATGTATATCACTACATAGTATTAAACAAATTCGCTTTCTCTGTCCCTATATCCCTATGTATGCTTAAATCTTTAAAACTACGCAACGGATTTTGATGCGTTTTTTTTTTAATAGATAGAGTAATTCAATAGCCTTTCTATTATATATATGTATAATAAATGCATAATATGGTAGTGCATTGCGGGGCGAGTCGCTAGTTATTATTATAAAATTCTCGAAGGACCAGCAAGATGTAGGATTTGTTGTCCTACACTCTTACAAAAATTTATAGTTGAGTTAAACAACGTTTATAGTTTTATTGGTGTTCACAATATTGTATATAAAAAGTAAAGGTTTAATGTTATTAGGTGGCTTACGCTTAACTAATTATAATATCTATTAAAATTACACTGTCGCGGAAAATGCTGACACGCAAGAGAGCGTATTTTGACTTGACCTATATTGTGCGGTTGGTAAACTGTGCAACATTTAATATGTATTTGAATAAATTATTTTATATTTAATCGTGATGTTTCAACTCCTTGACAGGAGCCGTGATCACAGGATGACTAAAGTAATGGTCATCATATATTTTTTAGAAGCTTCACAATATTCTAATCGAGCACGTTCCTAGTTGTTAAAATTTTTATATAAATCAAATTGTTTTATTTTACATTTTATTTATTTATTAAATTCTCACTACGATTGTATTGTTCCCATGGATCGGCTTCAATGGCGCAATGTCTGTTACGCCATAACTTCCAGAGTTCTTAACCGATTTTAATATTTTTGTGTGGAATCGAATCAACAGGCTTAGAACCAGATGGTGACGGAGATGACCCAAATTTTGAAATTCGCAAAAATTCCCATCGCACCAAAAAAAAATTTTTTTTTAGGTATTACGCCCCGCTCCAATATATGGTGCTAGCGTAGCTTTATGCTTAGCGACTGCATCGCCTAGATACTACTGAGTCTACTACTAGTTCGGAAATTGGGAGGCTCTTCCGAGTAGAACTGGCGAAAGAAACTCGGGCAGGGGGACCGACCTTCGTCATACTGTTGTTATTTGCGAAAAGAACTAACTAAATCACATTTCAAGACCTGATTGTTGGTAATTCAAATTAACCATTTGATGGAATGTGCATGGAAATGTAAGAACTAAATAACTTAATATAAAAAAAAAAAATATTATTTCATACACAAAACAATTTTTAACAAAAACAATTGAAGCGTTAATGTCCGCAGTAGTCGAAGACTGTGTCGCAGTCATTAACGCCCACCTCTAGGACAGACATTTCAGACACTCAGAAACTATGAGAAAAATAACATATTATTTTGAATCATTTACGTGTGTGTGTTCGGTGTGTAAATGCGTGTGTTTATACTTTGTCCAATGTAGGATGATACTTTTGACAGGTGTCACTTCCTTATTGCTACGTACTAAGGTTGCGTTTGTTTCCTTATGTTTGGCTTGACATTGCAATAGCAACTTTATACCCTCTATATAGGTGTCAACTGACAAAAGTATCATCCTACATTGGACAAAGTATAGTATGTGTTTATTGTTTGCCGTACGTGCTGTATCTCGCTCTCTGTCTGTTTGTGTGTGGATGTGTGTGTGTTTAGATGAAGACCTGAAAACTAGTTTCGTATCATTTTTTATTCTTTATTTTATCAAAGATTCTAAAACATCATAATCAATATTGTTAAGCCATTTAATTAAAAGGGTCTTACATTGATATAGATTTAAAGGATAACTATTTAATTCCTTATTCACCTCATTATACCTCTGACGACCGTTTGGTGCAACGGTAGTGATCCTGCCTTTCGCACCAACGGTCCTGGGTTCAAATCCCGGAACGGGCAGATGTTTGTATGATGACTACGAACATTTGTACCTGAGTCATGGGTGTTTTTATATATTTCTATGAATACTACATATCTATGTATCATATATGTATGTCTATCCGTTAACCTAGTATCCATAACACAAGCCTTACAGTGCTTACTTTGGGCTAGGCTAATTGGTGTAAATGTAAGAAATATTTATTATTATTATTATTATTATAGAGGAGCGGTGCTATATAGTTATAATGGTGTTTGCCTTGTTCAATTCTAGTTCCAGGCAATTTCTACACCGTATCTTGCCTTCTTTTATTTTTTTTTCTAATATGTTATTAGAGTACTCTTACCAGAAAATCAAATACGACCAGTGTGTTAACTGTGAGTGACGTAAGCCCTGATTGAAGAAAGTAAATAGAGGTCGGGACAAATAGAACGTGCCATTGCCTAGATTGGTCTGTATCGGGAGTTTGTTCGCAAACTCACGCAACCTTCATCGAGAATTCGGACTCTATTACCGATTAGAGAGAATTGCGAATAATTAATCGATGTTTCGTAAGTGATTTTTTAGCTATAATATTATTAATGTTTTTTATATATGTATACGTACATTTATAATGTTTATATTTAAATATTTTTTTAATTTTTATTTTTTTTATTTATTATTATTATTTTTATCACATATATTTATATTATCAGTAGGGCGTCATTCATTCAGGCCCTGCCAGAATATCAGCGCTGCTGTGGCGGATCTCTGCTCGCAGTGACCTATGCTGAGGCAGGGTCCTGGTTGATCGTTGGTGTTTATTTATTTATTTTAAGCGCAATTGTTTTGATTTTATGTTGTTATTTTTTGTTTTCCTTAAATCAATAAATTCTTTCTTTCTTTCTTTAAAACATCGCATAAATTTTTCAGAACTTTTTTTATTAGCTCAGTTTTGAATATTGAAGTACCGTCATTATCAACCCTTCCGCCTGAGAATTCACTTGTGAGCTGGTCGGTGTTTTCTAGTATTTTTCTATTCAAACAAAACTTTATAAGAATGCATTAAAAATGCAAAAAAGACATTAAAAATAATACAGTAAGTTTATATCGATGTATTACATCATCATATTATCAAGATATTTACTAAATTTATTGTTTTATTAAAGTTTCTAAAATATAATATTTATGGTCCATAGTTACCTGAAGATCAATAAAAAATAAATAAAGAAACTGTTTTTCTTCAAAAGTCTACGTAGAGAAAACAATGCACACGATATAAAGAAAAAGGAAAACCGATCGCTACATTGAATTGAGAAAAAACTGTGGCAAATAAGAGAATTTTTCTTTTCCCTTCAATTCCGTTAGTAAATGAAAATTCTTTTGCCTTTGTAAAACGACGGAGAAAAAAGGGCTTCTATATATTTCTTATTATTATCATACAAATGTGATTCATAAGCTTATTACAATAATTATTATTTATTTTAATAAAAAAGTTCCTTAAATTAAGGCATGTCAATTAAAATAAAAAATAATTATAAATGACAATCTATTAGATTTTAATGTTATTTATATAAATAAAAATTAATGCTTGTTCCATTTGCGTTCCTTAATCATTGATCAGCTTGTGATGAAACTTTGTTAAGGTACTATATACATGCCAGGAAAAGTTTATATTTGTATAGTCAGCAAAAAAGGTTAGCAAAAAAGAGTATTGCAAAGCATGGGTGTAGATAGTTAAAAATAAATAGCAAATCCATAATACTGATAACGTGGAATCACCCAACAAGCACTTTCATCTTGTGCGGGCTAGCACTCCTTTCCCACAACCCTCATGTAATATGCGGTTGTGTATAGTCGATTTAATAATTGAGGTTATATAATCTTTAATCTAAAATCACAGTGGTTTGTGTGTTTGTCTGTCCGCTCTTTTCCCCTTGTATCAACAACGTTACCATAGCAACGCGTTTACCGCAAGTAGTTCGTCCACCGGACGCTAGATGGCGCTAACGGAAAAATATTTAATAATAAAAAAAATTAAAGATTTTTGTCCACCCGTGCGAAGCCGGGACGGGCCGCTAGTTGCTAATAATTAATGTAAGCTCTATTGATTAATATTCTCATATACAGAATACAGTGCCGCCAATCAAAGGTGTTCCCATTTTTCGGTTGAGGTACAGACCCTTGCCCCGCCACTGTGAAGAGACTTGCTGTCCGTGGGCCAATCTGGAGGGCGTCATTCGGTTGCTGACTTCGATACAGTGCGCCCTTGTAGATGAATTGGTGTTCAATAACTATTAATTTAACTTCTTTACACGCGAACTATTGTTTTAATAAAAAAAAGTGTGATTTTTTCCAGATTCCTGTATCATTTTTTTCCTCAAAAATATGTATTTCTTTTATTATATCTATTTTCTGGTTTTATAATTGGCGTTTGAAATAGTTTTTCGTCAGTTATATAAATCACATAATAATATACATACAACAATCACGTATTGCTTTAAACTTTTATGGGAAGTATTAACAAAAGGTTTAATTGAAATAGGATTTTCATTATCCTATTTTACTTTGGGGGTTCCGATTTATAACAAAAAATTACCAGACCGTTTACTTCGGATTTGACGTTCTTAAAAAGTATGTTCACGCTTGATGAATTTTATTAGTTAATTAAAGTTAGAATGAAGTTATCGAAGGCGTTTTTGTTAATTTTCCATATTTTCAAAATTAGATTCTTTTAAAAAGCAAGAGAAGATAGATAAATGAGATCTATGTAAATTTTCACATTACTAAATAATTCTGCTTCTGTGTTTACTACTGGGGTTTTTTTAAACGTGAATAGGAAAGCGCTTGACCGCTATCTTGCCTGATGGTAAGCGGCGATACTATCTAGGATGTGACGCGCCTGCCTACAATATAACTCGTGACTTGAAGACCTATTGTATTTATCAGGAAACACAGACTCAGACAAAAAGTTCCACTCTTTAACGGTATGGATTGCAAAATAAGAACCAAAGCACCTAGTGCGACTCTTTGATACATCTATACATATAAATAAAATTGGAGTGTCTGTTTGTAATATTGAAATAACCGTTTTTTACTACATCCATATGAATACATATACGGTACATACACCAAAATAACATTTTTTACAATTTTTTTCTGTTTGTCTGTTTGTTCCGGCTAATCTCTGAAATGGCTGCACCGATTTTGACGGGACTTATATTGCCAGGTAGCTGATGTAATAAGGAGTAACTAAGGCTACTTTTATTTTAGAGAAAATCTTTTATTTTAGAAAAATAAATATTACTGTATACAAAATATAAATAAATAATATAAAAATATAAAATTAAAAATACTGTGATATAGCAACGCGTGGCTGGGTCAGCTAGTCAGCCATATAACAATGGCGCCTATTTGTTACTGCGAAAAATCTCCTGTAGAACACAAAGTTAACAGCAGCGTTTCCCGAACTACGGTCTTTTACCTGCCTGTTAAGGGTAAATTTATGGGTTGAGTTACATCCAGCATTGAACGTTTTGGCTAAGACGATCATAATGATGATGACTAAATATTTTTAAGTATTCTAATTCCTTGTATCGTTTAAATTAAGTAAGGCTTATAGGCATATAGCACCTTATAGGTTAGCTCGTTCTATCGTGGATTCTGTCTTGGCCCCCGGGCTTGACTGGGATCAAGAGCGAAACCATAAAATAATTCATAAATTAAGTAAAAGGCATGAAATGTTATTGTATTCTACGTTGAGGCAACTTACATAGTTTTTCTGAGACTTTTTTGGCGGGAGCGGGAAGCGTCATAATGGTGGTTTTGTTTTTCTTGTTAAAATTTGTGTTGTGGTTGATATTAGTGTGTAATAATGGTGGGTTATTAACCACTGAGTGTTTCTGTATATGCATGAGTGTTTGCAAGTAAAACAAAACAATGGATGGTGTCTTTTCGCTCTCTTTCAAGAAGTCCACGAGAAATTTCCAGTAAAATCCCACCTCTTTACTGAAACCTAGGTTAAGGTATTTCACTATTCATTCATCATCCATTAATAATCTATCATTCATATATCAACTCTCATCATCATTTCCAAAGTAACGAACATTTTCCAAGTAAGTTATAACTTAAAGGTCTATGTTACCAGGTCATAAAATTATATAAAAAAAATAGTTTTACTACCTTGTTCTTACACTTCCGCGCACATTCCGTTATATTTTCCTATGAATCAGCTTCAATGACGCAATGTGTACTACGTCATAACTTCCCGATTTCTTAACCGATTTTAATGTTTTTTGTGTGGAATCGAATCAACATATTTAGGACCAGATTGTGATAGAATTTTGAAATTCGCAAAAACAAAAAATGGGATTTTCCATTGAAACAAAAAGCGCGCCCTTTTTGGAAGTTTTCATTGTTATGGGATTTTAAAATTTACTAAACATTATTGATTTTTACGCTCTGATCCGATATTTGG
This sequence comes from Calamotropha paludella, assembly GCA_927399485.1. Lineage (NCBI taxonomy): Eukaryota > Metazoa > Arthropoda > Insecta > Lepidoptera > Crambidae > Calamotropha > Calamotropha paludella. Next base: position 26,349,312 of record OV656812.1, read on the forward strand.
TGCTGGTAAAGCTTGGACGCTAGCTCGGTAGCTCAGTGGTCAGAGCAATTGCCCGGATTGCGAAAGGTCGTGGGTTCCAATCCCACCTGAAGGCTCGGAGGCGTAGTTGTTTTTTACATACGTATCTTATATCTTATAGAAATATTGCTACCTACTAATTTACCTACATATAATTACTCCTTTTTCCCGTAGGGATTGGCAGAGATGACCCTGATATTCATTGCTAGCTTCTTTAACTTTCATTTGACCTTTCATACAAGCTCGTCGGTTAAGGCTGCTTTTGACCTGGCTTTTGAGGACATCTTCTGTTTGGTCCCTGAAAGTAAATGTTTATGATAATTCAATCGAAAAAAAAATAATTTTCAGTTATTTTTATAAAATGAAATTGAAAGAAAAACATGAACATTTTAAGGATGAATCCAAACTCACTATCACAACGAAAACAACCGGTCAAATGTGAAGCCATTCAAAATGGAGGACGAGTGCCGGAAATGAAGGACCCAGATCCGGGTGACTTCCGGTCGCCGCCATGTTGGTAAGTCTCGCTCGGTATTTAATTCTTAAATTACTAAAAAAATTGTTTGGACACATACATAATAGTTTGATATATATTAAAGTTATGATAATAAAAAGATATTCATAAAATTATATTTGCCGATGTTAACTTATCGTTTTTATGTCAAATATCTGTGGTAACTTTAATGTTATATCTACGTATAATTATTGTAAATTATATATAAAGACAAAATATGTAGGTTTCCTTTAAAAATAAATAAATAAAATGAAACCACCTTGCGGATACCAAAATGCATAATCTTTATATATATATATATGTCGGATCCGGTCATGAGTACGGACACTAAACGAAACGCAAGCGCGCCCTCTAGCCGGCGAACATAAGAAACTACGATGTCGTATCCGATCATGAGTACGGATACTAAGCGAAACGCAAGCGCGCCCTCTAGCCGGCGAACATAAGAAACTACGATTTCCCGCGCTTCGACAGAGTCGTGATGCTGTCAACATGCGAGCTCCGATTCACTTTCGATCGAGTCGCCATCAAGTGAAGACGTCGTCATGAAACTGTCCTACGTTTCGCTAAATACCTTATTATAACAAGTTTGTTGAGTGCTACGTGGTTTCTAATACTGTGTCCAAAAATTACAACATCATTTCAGTGCACGATTTCTACTCTGCCCATGTGATATCGGAAGGTTCGGACCAAAATCCTGACGTTCCCCCCGACATCAGAATTGGGATCGAATCGTGCAAATGATTTTCTGCATAATAATAATGAAATGAAATGACAAACTCTGTTATAAATTCAAAAACTACAAATGCGTAAGTTAATTTAAGCTCCAAATACAAACTTTCCTGTTGAGATAAGTTTAACCTTGACAAGGTGACTATAGATGCAAGACGTAGTACATGACAGCGGATTTGTTTGGATGGCGGTCAAGCTGATGGCACTGGAGCAGTGCGGAACGAGTTACGTGTGGATGCTAGCGTCGTTGGGTACCTTATATCATAAAGGTGAGCGATATTGTTTTTCGTACGATGTTGGTGCTGAATGCTTATATATTAAGGATAGTGTTGTTCAAAGTTGAGTGGTAAACATTTTAATAATGTTACTGTCATGACCGGTATAAGTCAAACACAAGTATTCAGCGCAAAACAGGTATAATGTTGTGTAACGATTAATTTTTAATTTACATGACCTTTATTTGCAAAATGATATTAAGATCGGCCGAAACATTTTTGGTAGAATGACTGCAATTGTGTTTTTATTGAACAAAAAATGTTAGTGTGAATTCTTTTATTTTTTTATGAACCTACCCCCGATCTAAATAATATCGATACGTCCGTATCGTTACGTATGGTAATAGTTAAACTTTGAAAGCTGTAAATTCTAACCTTACAAGTACGCATATAATCGGTTGAGAAGGATGCCAAAGGGTTATGTACCAGTCGAAGTTGAAGTTGAGTTACATGTTGATCAATGATAATTACTTTTTTTGTGGGAACTCGAAGAACCTATTCTTGAGCCGTAAAGGTGTCGACCGTACCTAGAGTCATAATGTAGTCGTAGCCCGGTAGAAATCGGTGTCTATTGGGGAAACCGAAGTAGTCCATGGGTGTGCGGTGTGCATTTGACTTAGGTAAAGGTCGTGGTCCCGGGGGACCGTACTGTGTACTCAATGGGTGATACACAGGGTGTTGTGGATGTACAGAGTGGTACAAGGACAGCAATTTCATTCTTCACAGAAGTGAAAATTGTGGCAAATAGAGGTACTCGAGGGTCCAATTAACTAAATTAAGAGATTGACGTTAATGAAGTGTTGCCGTGCACGATCATGGTACATAGCCTAGCTACTTCTGTGTACCTAAATGATGATGCTGTTGACGATTATTTAGTTAAATTTTCTTAGTTCAGTTTAATTAGTTAGTTGTCAAAGTAATAAAGAACAGTATGGCATTATAAGTAAAATCGCTGATCAGGGTGGTTGCTTTTGAAGTGAAAGTTCCGTGACTTCTGTGATAGTAAAATAACTATCTTCATCGTATTGCAATGGTGTCTAGCCGCGTGAACGGTCAGGTAGAGGCTGACAAAGATAAATCGTGGCAAGACTCTTTAGGAGATGTGCAACTCGCTCTAAATTGTACAGTCAATCTGGTAACAAATCTAATCCGTTGTAGCTTTTGATAAGAAAAACAGCACGTCCTCTAGCTTTGATGACAAGTGATGAGTTGGTGGAGTCAGAGATAGACTTACCGTCTCTTAGGACTGAGGCCTCTAAAAACATTGAGAAGTTTGCTATTTACGAGAAGGGACGATTTGATAAAATAAAAGCTTCGTTGCAAAAGTTTTCAATAGGAGATTTTGTTTTGATAGAGAATTAAGAGCGGAACCAGTTAAAGTTAGACTCAAAATTCAGAGGTCCGTTTAAAATAATTGAAGTTTTAGATGGAGACCGCTACACACTCCAAGCATTGAACTCTAGACGTACTTTGTTTTTTTCAGTTATTTATTAACGTATTAAAAATAAATCACATTGTATTGTTCAAAAACAGCGTATAGAAATCAACAAAGGTTTATAGCAACGCTGTTTAAAGCAAGCGTTAAGATACAATAAATACACTAGAAAAAAAAAGAAATCAAGTTGATAAACTCTTTTACAAGGAGCAAACTAGGTGCATACAAAAAAAAGTCTTGAAAAAGTACTTATTCAATTTGTACCCTTAATACAGTTGAGTCAAACCATCAATAAAATCTGCGGGTAGTTGATTTATCAAGCGCGGTAAGAGGTAAGCGGTAGTTCTTTTGCCGTAGACATTATTCGCCTTTGTCGTAAGCATTTTGTTTCGACCGATCCCACGAGTAAATATAGGGTGATTCAATTTATTTTAAATTTTTATCGAAAAGTTTTCACTTAAAATGTTTTCTGAAATTGAAATTGGATAGGTAATATTTCACATAGTTGAAATAATTTTATTTCAACCGAAGAATGTTGTTTTTTTGATGTTATTACTTACAATAGTTTTTATTATTCGTAATTAGAGATTATAAATTAGGTTTTTGTATGTTTTGTAAGTTCGTCCGTAGCTACTTAACCCATAACGTATGTATGAACCAGCAAGTGCGTAATATAACATTAATTTTACTTTAAAGGGTATTCGAGTCCTTAAAATAGTCATATTTGGCAAAAATTTATTGCAGACATGAGCAATATGAAGGCCCCAACTTAACTTTTTATCGCTTTTTAAGCCAAGATACGTATGAGAATTCACATTTTCTATGAGAGGGCAGTTGCAAATGCTGTCACTGGATGAATGGAGACAGGAATAATGATGGGCCATCAGATTCTGAATAGGTGCTGGTCGGATATAGGGCGATACGATATGGAGTAATTTTTATTTTTTTTTGGTTTATCACTAATCCAGAATCACATACAAGTATGCTCACGATAGGTTTAGGAAGATGTCCGAAATAGACAAAATCGTTTGCGAGACAGATTATGTAGAGTAAAGCGATGATGACGAAGTTGGATCAGTCAGTGTGTAGGTAACATTTCATTCGGGTTTCAAGAGGAAACCGTAGAGTCGTTAGACTCGGCGATCCCATGAGGGGATGCGCGTAATGTTGTGACGTCGTGTCAAGGTGACACGGAAGTTGACCGTACTAGACTATTTCGTAGCCGTAGTCCAGTAGAAATCGGCATCTACCATGAGGATTGGTAGTCCGTGGATACACGGTACGCGAGTAGCCTCTGGCGGAGGTCGGGTTTCAGGAGGAAACCGTAGAGTCGTTGGACTCGGCGATCCCATGAGGGGATGCGCGTAATGTCACAGTTGTGTCAGGGAGACACGGAATTGGTGAATGAAATATTACTGTTAGATTTGTTGTCAATGAATAAAGTTTGATGATTGAGAAGTAACGATTTTCCTGTTTCGGAGCAACAATGATAATAAGAGGGCTTAATGTAACTAGTATGTTGATTTTCAGATTTATCGTAAAAGTCTTTGATTTATTTGCAAGATGTAATGAATTGGTAAAGTTCCTAATTGTTTAGAAAAAGATTATCAAATGAAGCGTTAATATTTCAGTTAAAGAATCTAGGTAAAAAAAATATGAATAAAGTGATCATTTTGTTTAGTTCTGAAAAGTTAGGTCAGGTATGACCGAGCGGTACTCTCTGTTGTTTTGTTTTGTTTCAGAATAACACACGAAGACGTGTGTCTCGCAGGATGGCCGTGTCGGATCCGGTCATGAGTACGGACACTAAACGAAACGCAAGCGCGCCCTCTAGCCGGCGAACATGGGAAGCTACGATGTCGTATCCGGTCATGAGTACCGATACTAAGCGAAACGCAAGCGCGCCTTCTAGCCGGCGAACATAAGAAACTACGATTTCCCGCGCTTCGACAGAGTCGTGATGCTGTCAACATGCGAGCTCCGATTCACTTTCGATCGAGTCGCCATCAAGTGAAGACGTCGTCATGAAACTGTCCTACGTTTCGCTAAATACCTTATTATAACAAGTTTGTTGAGTGCTACGTGGTTTCTAATACTGTGTCCAAAAATTACAACATCATTTCAGTGCACGATTTCTACTCTGCCCATGTGATATCGGAAGGTTCGGACCAAAATCCTGACGTTCCCCCCGACATATAATTCTTCCGTGAGTGTGTATGTCACTGAACTCCTCCTAAACGGCTGGACCGATTTGAATGATTTTTTTTGTGTGTGTTCAAGGGGATCTGAGAATGGTTTAGATTCACAAATCAGCCCGGCAGATGGCACTGCAGTCGGCACAGCAACGCGTGGCCGGGACAGCTAGTATATTATATCTTTTTAGGGTTCCATACCCAAAGGGTAAAAACGGGCCCGTATTACTAAGACTTTTCTGTCTGTCTGTCCGTCTGTCTGTCACCAGGTTGTAGCTCAAGAACCGCGATAGCTAGACAGTTGAAATTTTCACAAATAATTTAGTATTTATTGTAATAGCTGTTGCTGCTATTACAATAAATACTAAAAACAAAATAAAATAAATATTTAAGGGGTGCTCCCATACAACAAACGTGATTTTTTAAACTTCGTAACTAAAAGTTTGTACGGAACCCTTCGTGCGCGAGTCCGACTCGCACTAGACCGATTTTTTTTAATCTTTATATTTTGACTCCTTTGCAGAAGCAACGTTCAAAAATAAGTTAAACTTCAAAAAAAGAAATCAAATTTCAAAAAATATTAGAATAAAATAATATATCAAGTGACTAACTGTTAATCTCGTATTCCGGTTTTGAGAATAGCTTTACAGATGTTTGAATTGGCTTCTCCAACTTAATAAAAAGAGAAATAATTCTTGCATCACAATTCTTACATATCAAAATGTTTTTGCATTTTCAATTAACTTTCAAATTATTTAAATAAGATATTATTAGAAGGAAAATAACTTGCCGCAGGTGTGAGTCGGGATTTGAACCTAGATTCCTTTGCAATCCGGGTGACCTTGTCGGACTCATCACAATCATCCAAGTTTTTAAGCTGACACCAGAGCGTCTTCTCTTCGTGTTCTATAGTCCGTTTTTTTAGCATTAGAAAGAACAAAATTTGGGTACTTTATTGTACACATATAATGTAACAAGCAAAACGTAACATCGTGAAAAGTTTACATTAAAAAATACCTTAAGAAGCAGAAGTTGCAAACTTGTGGAACGAAACGTTGGTCAGTTTGACACGACAAAATTAAAAAGTACATGCCGATGTTGTAATACGTACCATATTAGGTGATTTTTAAAATGGTCGCTTAACATGGCCGCCATTTGCAACAATAGCGGCAAATGTCAACGTCTGCATTTATCTGTTTTGACTATTTTCTTTGGTTTATTGTTAAGTTTCTATTGTTTTTGTAAAAGTTTTTGTTGTTATTTGATAATTCATTTGTTCAACAATGGACGAGCCTGAAGCCGGTCCAAGTGGACCCCAGCACAAGGTTAGCCACCACTGCATCTTTGTTTACATAATTTCTAATGCTAAAAAAATGAACAATAGGTACAACGTACTACCACAGAATACAGAATAAACCAGAAGCCGCAAACGCACTTTAAAGTGAAGCCACATAAACTACTCTAAAAGAGAGAAGTTTGAAATTTGAAAGACTAGTCTATCTTTGACCACCGTTTGACGTACGTCTGAAAAAATCTTTCAGTTTTTTCAAAAAAGAAAAACAAGATGGGATTACATTATATGTATGTAAAAAATTGTAAAAAATTTCGCCCAAATTGAACAACAACATTAATAAAAATAATAATACTAGATTTAAAAATCTAGAAATTCCACGGTTTTCAGTGACCAAAAAGGAATAAAATAACCCGGCGGGGCCAAGCGAGGGGCCATTCAAAACGTGGGGGCGCATGTTTACAAATACTCTCAACATCTATGCATATCATACATCTCATTACATCTCCATAAGTAACATGCGCCCCCACGTTTTGAGTGGCCCCTCGCTTGGCCCCGCCGGGTTATATTATTCTCTTTTGGTCACTGAAAAACGTGGGATTTTTAGATTTTTAAATCTAGTATTATTTTTTTATTCTTTTTAATTATTAACTCAACGAAGTAACCGTGTGTTACGCAACAATCGGATAAGCCCCATAAAAAAGTGAAAGTTGCCGAAAGTTGACCTGAATGTGCACCTAGAAAGTTGAAAGTTGTTTTAGCATGCATTGTCATCGGGTTCTGAGCTACCCTGAAAGTTTCAACTCGCTAGGTGGTCGGGAAGTGCCTCAAAATTGAGATACAAGATTGCAACCGGACAGACAAGACGACAGACAAGCAAAGAGACAAGAAAGCGACCTAAGAAAAACGTGAGAAAAAATAGACTCGCCCAGTTTTGTGGATGTTTAGGGAAACATCCACAAAACTGAATCAGTAAAAGTAGGGACTTTTACTGATTTAGTTTTAAGTAGGTTAAAAAAATAATGCTTATAAAATAATTAAATGTTTTATTTTATTGCAAAATATATATTTATTAATTCAGTGTCAAAATAGTTATGATATAAATAGGATATTACACCTTTTTTGAAAACTAATATAATTCAATGCTCAAATCGTTATGACCCAGTAGATATTTTATTTTAATTTTATTCATCCGAAAAATGCCTTAATACCCTTTTTTATTTATGATTTTGAAATCACGCGTTGAAACGCCAGCCGCCATGATGTTTCATCAGACATGAAGCAATAAAATTTTGCGAAAACCAATATTTTGAAAATAATGAGTTTTGATATATGTCGTATCCGGTCATGAGTACGGACACTAAACGAAACGCAAGCGCGCCCTCTAGCCGGCGAACATAAGAAACTACGATGTCGTATCCGATCATGAGTACGGATACTAAGCGAAACGCAAGCGCGGCCTCTAGCCGGCGAACATAAGAAACTACGATTTCCCGCGCTTCGACAGAGTCGTGATGCTGTCAACATGCGAGCTCCGATTCACTTTGGATCGAGTCGCCATCAAGTGTAGACGTCGTCACGGAACTGTCCTACGTTTTGCTAAGTGCCTTATTATAACAAGTTTGTAACGTGCAACGTGGTTCTTAATACTGTGTTCAAAAATTACAACATCTTCTCAGTGTACGATTTCTAACTCTGCCCATATGATATCGGAAAGTTCGGACCAAAATCCTGACGTTCCCCCCGAAATACACTCGGCGTCAAAAAAATCGCACCTCTAAGAAAATCACGTTCAAATGGCATTAACTCTGGATATGCACATGCAGTCGTATTAATTATAATTTTATTTAAAAGGTTACTTAATTAACTTAATAAAAAAACATTATTTTTCATTATCAAATAAAACCTTAAGCAACAAATAAAGGGTCACAAAAATTCTAAGGAAATTTTGCTGCTCGGGAGAGTCGCGAGTTGCGCTAACTTTGTGGGTATAAAGAGGTCAACACGGGTTCAATGTGGGTCATTCGCTATTAAACCGTTGAAGGGGACACACGCACTGATTTTACTGAAGAAAGAACATCTGGAAAATGGACACTACAGCTGATGAGGCCGCTCAAGTGGTTGCACTACTGCAAGCAGGGGTGCGGCAGTGTGATGTCGCCCGGCAACTGAATCTGAGCCGTTTTTCGGTTCGTAGAGTCTACCAGCGCTTTTTAGAGACCGGTGGCTATATCCGGCGACATGGGTCCGGTAGACGTCGCTGCACTTCGGAAAGAGACGACCGGTTCGTTGTGTCGTACTCTTTGAGAAATCGCTTCTCAAACGCTGTTCAGCTGCAACAGGAGCTCCAGGCAGTTCGCAGACGCACCGTGAGTGTATCCACGGTTAGAAGAAGACTGAAGGAGAAGAACATAGCAGCCCGCAGAGCTGCTACAGGTCCAAAATTGACTGCAGCGCACCGACGAGCCCGCTTGCAGTTTGCTCGCGACCACGTCGATTGGACCATTGAGCAGTGGGGAGCTGTTCTCTTCTCAGACGAGACACGAGTGTGTCTTTTCTGCAACGACCGACGAAGAAGAGTATACCGGAGGCAGGGTGAACGTTTCGCTCAAGCCTGCATCCAGGAGACGGTGGAATATGGAGGCGGATCCTGCATGTTCTGGGGCGGTATGTCGGCTGCCGGCAAAACCGACCTGGTCTGCGTCTCCCGGACCGGAGGTGCTCGCGGACAAGGGTCGCTGACTGCGCGCCGCTATATCACAGAGATCCTGGATGTGCATGTGGTCCCTTTTGCCGAATCTTTTGGCGAGGGGTTCACATTAATGCACGACAACGCTCGCGCACACACTGCAGCCATCGTGAACGACTTCCTGCGGAGGTCCCAAATTCCTGTGATGCAGTGGCCAGCGAGAAGTCCTGATCTGAATCCGATAGAGCACCTCTGGGACCATCTTAAACGTAAGGTTCGATCTCGGGATCCGGCTCCTTCGACTCTAGAGGAACTCCAAACCGCGGTGATTGAAGAATGGGGTCTTATCCCTCAAGAAGAGCTCCTGAAGTTGGTGAGGTCTATGAGGGACCGTATGGAAGCCGTCATCAGGGCAAGGGGGGGTAACACTAGATTTTGAGTTAATTTTAAGACACTTTTTGTACATTTTTTTTGTAAATTATCGATTATTAATTAGGACTTAATTAAGATTTTTTATTATTTTTCAATTTTTTATGCTTTTTGTATAATTTTAATTAAAAAAAAGATTGCACTTAATTGTTGTTTGATGCTCCTTTTTGTTACCTTTCTAATGATACCTAACACTATCCTCTATATAAGGTTTAGGAATTTTTGAATAAGATTTTTATAAGGTGCGATTTTTTTGACGCCGAGTTTATATATCTTTGGTGTATTGTGCCTGAATGCAAAAATATGAGCTTAATAATACTTCATAAATAATGGATTTAACTGCCAAATGAAATCAAAATAAGAAACTTGGTTAAATTTGTCTTCCATACTTATACGTAACATCTTCTATATATATAAAAATGAAACCCGTTTTCCGTTGTCACGACATAACATGAAAACGGCTTGACCGATTTGGCTGATTTTTTTTTTGTAGTTTTCTAATACTCTGTACAAGGTTCTTACGGAAAAAAATATAAAGAAAATCTCTCAGAAAGATTGAAAAATATAACGTAACGAATGTCAACGTCATTCAATTTAAAACAAAAAATCTGTGGTAATCTGTGACACCACATCGATAACCGCGCTGACAAATGTCAACGTCATTCAATTCAAAGCTACGCTAAGGCGGTACGAAGTTCGCCAGGTCAGCTAGTTATATATATAATTCTTCTGTGAGTGTGTATGTCACTGAACTCCTCCTAAACGGCTGGACCGATTTGAATGATTTTTTTTGTGTGTGTTCAAGGGGATCTGAGAATGGTTTAGATTCACAAATCAGTCCGGCAGATGGCGCTGCAGACGGTATCTAGGTTATTTATCTATACTGCAAAAATAACAGGCAGGACAACGTCTGTCGGGTCCACTAGTAGATATATAATATTTAAATATCCATGACTCAGGTACAAATGTTTGTATTCATCATACAATCATCTGCCCCTTCCGGGATTCGAACCCAGGACCGTCGGCGCGAAAGGTAGGCTATTGACGAGGCGGCCATAGCTTATTTAAACTTACAAGTCTGAGTTAACGGCAATATTAATAATGAGGTTCACGCTAATATTCCTTAAATTTATTTTTTTAATGGAATCAAATAAATAAGAGTCTCAAAATATTGTTGTATAATAATTCTAGCCACTTGTCAGTCCGCTACCACGCGCCCTTTCCCTCTCAACATTCCCAATGCTGCGCGAATTGTGAAAAAATGTCGGTCTGTTAGATAAAAATGCCATTTTCTCGCTAAATAATGAAGCTAGAACCAAACAAAAATACTACTTTAAAGCTCATTAAATAAAGAATCCACCACAGAATGTTTGGATTTCTGTAACTCAAAAATTAATCGTAATTAAAAAAAAAACAGCAGGCAAGGCGAAACTTTTATTATTACTCTTCCCGGAAAAGAGGGGGCTGTATAACAGCAGGTGTATATTTAATATTTTCATATCTTTTCGGCTACTTATCAGAGATAGTGTCCATTAACTGTCAAAAGTTAATTATTGGTAAATGACAGTTTCAAGTGTGGTCTGCGCCGTGATATACAATATCAAGTCACGTGTTCTTAAGTGCAATAAAATCAGTATTTTGTTTAGTAAAAACAAAGATGCAGTGGTGGCTAACCTTGTGCTGGAGTCCACTTGGACCGGCTTCAGGCTCGTCCATTGTTGAACAAATGAATTATCAAATAACAACAAAAACTTTTACAAAAACAATAGAAACTTAACAATAAACCAAAGAAAATAGTCAAAACAGATAAATGCAGACGTTGACATTTGCCGCTATTGTTGCAAATGGCGGCCATGTTAAGCGACCATTTTAAAAATCACCTAATATGGTACGTATTACAACATCGGCATGTACTTTTTAATTTTGTCGTGTCAAACTGACCAACGTTTCGTTCCACAAGTTTGCAACTTCTGCTTCTTAAGGTATTTTTTAATGTAAACTTTTCACGATGTTACGTTTTGCTTGTTACATTATATGTGTACAATAAAGTACCCAAATTTTGTTCTTTCTAATGCTAAAAAAACGGACTATAGAACACGAAGAGAAGACGCTCTGGTGTCAGCTTAAAAACGCACTTTCACATGCATAAAAGAGGTCACATCCATCAACCACACAGGTCAGGCCATAGATGGTTCTATGGCTTGAATCTTCTTGATTATCCGAATCCACAGGAGATGCGTGAAAGGGCTTCCTCTGTGCTCATTTTATTGACTTGCTTTAAGCTGTTTTTAATCTGTCTCCTTTGTCCCTCTCCCTTTCTGGGTTGAACAACATATTGTCGCCTTCGGTTACCTCCAGGCCGTCCTATGCCTACCGTGATACTGCTGGTCTTGGTACAGTCATGATTTTGCCTCTGGTAATCTATTTTTTATCAATATATATGTAAATACAGAGATAAACATGCAAACGACAGTTTGGTGCAACGGTAGCGATCATGCTTTTCGAATAACAAGCCCGAAAATATGAAGAGATTTGGGTTAAATGACTACCTAGAGGGCAGAAGACTGAGGAAACTTACATCTAGCAATAGATCAATGGTACAGTGACTTAGAAAGGAGTCAAAAGAAGATGGGACTTTAACCCACAATCCCTCGCTAACCGGGCGAGTACTCATCCAATTAAGCTTACAAAGATCTTGGCCAAACCATCAAATTTTTGTATCTCTTCATGTTCTGAATACTACTACCTATAAGTGTAGACACCTAATTACCCCGGAATCCTTATTTAAGAGAATTTCTTCAACAAAGTTTTCTTCATGTAAAGTTTTGTGTAGACTGATTAGAGGTAGGCTTTACTTGCAACGCAATTCTCGTATACCATTGCCATTATAACAGAATTATTGAAATAATATTATTTAATGAAGTGTAAGAATCGGAGTTTAAACTTTCCGAAAACAATAGATACCGTCATTTGTTTTCGTTGCTTCTTACGTGAGCTATCAGAATGGGAAAGCGAAGCAGCGCGGAGCGGCGAGAAAACAACAAAAAGCCGAGTTTTATTAAAATAGCACGTATACCAAATGCGCTGCGTAAATTGAAGCGAACGCAATCAGTTGGCTCGATACGCGTGAAATAGACTCAACACCGCCACCGTAGTTTTCATCAAATAAAATCGCTTCATAATCGCGTTTGCCTTAAGTTGCCCACTTAAAACACGGCCTTATCTCGAAATTCGTTGCTGTTATCGTCGGTGCAATCTATCGCTGATATTTCCGGGAATTCTGGAACATAATGAAGAATTATTGCTGAGGCTACGTTTTCTATACTATGGCTAGGAATTTCGACATATATTTTGTTAATTTGGTTTCTTATAAGCTGTAACGAAATGTGAATGTTTCATGGCTCCCTCAGATAGACGCAGAGCTTTGCACATTTTGCCTATTTGTGGAAAAGTGAGTAATGTGGTAACATAATGGCGAAATTTCTTGCAGTTCCCACGATGGACTAATTTATTATACCATGCAAATCTGCTGATGTTCATGTCTACACTAATATTATAAAGAGATAAGATTTGTATTTTTGCATGTTTGCAATGAATAAACTCAAAAACTACTAAGCCGATTTCAAAAATTCTAGTTTTAATGCAGAGAAAAGGGACTTCGCCAAACCTAAAGCTTTTTTGAGATATGAGCGATAAATACGGAAAAATAATTATTTTTTTTTGCTAGAACTATTTCAAAAACAACAAGTAATAGAAATATTTGATTTTGAGACGGATCGAAAGAAATTTTATTTGCTTTGACATTTGCAGCCATTTAAAATTTAAAATAAGGTTTAGCGATTTCTCAGCGGCCGGCAGTATGGATGAAAAGTAAGCATGTAAAGAGTGCAGTGCAAGTCTCAGCAAGAGTGCACTTTTAAATTTTAGTGCAATTTTTTTTCATGCAAGTGGCAACACTTAAATTTGGCAGCTGTCATCTGTGTTTATTGCGATTTGCGATCATTAAAAATTTAAATTTTTCCTTTTACGAAAGAACAACGCGTTATAATTGTGATAACTTATTACAAAAATGGAGAAAATTGTGGTAAGACCGCTTGCAAACTTCGCGAAATTTTCAGTCGAGAAAATGCACCTAATGTGTCAACCATTCGAAGAGTTGTTCAAAAATATGAAGAAACTTGGTCGATTATGGACACTAAGAGTCCTTTGCGTCAACGTACCGGTCGGTCTCTTGAAAACATTGCTGCTGTAAACGAAAGTGTCGCCGAAAACCCGAAACATCAATTCGGCATTGTTCTCAACAACTTCAAATTTCACGAAGCACTATGCAGCGAATTTTGACAAAAGACCTTCATCTTCATGCGTATAAGATTCAGCTTACTCAGGAATGAAACCAGCAGACTAAGGAAAACGGCGATAATTCGTTCAGTGGGTAATGGAGCAAAGTGAAGTCAATGCCAATTTTTCGAAAAAATCACGAAGCGCATTTCCATCTGAATGGCTTCGTGAATACACAAAATTGTCGAATTTGGTGCTCGGAAAATCCTTTTGCAATTCACGAGAAACAAATGCACCCACAAAGAACAACTGTTTGGTGCGGATTTTGGTAAGGCAGCGTGATTGGGCCTTTCTTTTTTGAAGATGCCTCAATTGACAGCAAGACAAACCATTTAAAACATCAAATGGTGGGGGGAAACCCTTACTTTGACAAATAACCAATCACATCACACGATCAATCACCGCAATCGCCTAATTACACGTAATCGTTTAGTGACTTTCAAAGACCGTGATGCTATTTTAATAAATGTACTCATATTCATAATTTCGTTTTGATAATAATAATTATCGAACAATTGCTAGCATAGCTTTCATATAATACATTTTCACAGAAAAATAAATGCTTATAAAAAGTGTGTGTGCTAGCTCCAATGCACAACCGGTTAAGATTAAGATAAGATTGATTGTCTTTGAACAGAAAATAAAATAATAATAATAACATCGAAATAAAAGTGAAAGGTGCGCACGATAGGTTCCGCACAAAAAACGTAACACTGTCATTCGATCACTAAATTTTACTCTTCATTTTTTTTTCATACCGGGCGCCTTATAATTATGACAATCAATTCTTAGGAGTTAACTGCAAAAATATATTATAATTTCCAATAAATACAATGCACTCAAAAGCTACAAAATTTAAACCAATACTCAACCTAACTCAACTTTGTTGTAAATTCGCGAAGTATATTGACCGTTAAATGGTCAGTAAAAATTTACCTTTATGAACTTCAATACGACTTCTAGCGCAGAGACTATAAAAAACTTTCGCAACAAGAGCGCTATTTTGTGCTATCAAACTGTAGAAAACAGTTCTAAAAGAGTTTATGTGCGATGTGAATCTGTGGAAAGGAGTTATTTTAATCTATACTGCTACAATGTGTAGAAAAGGATAAAACTCTTAATAAGACTTTTTTTTTTGAAGTTATACTTCTTTACGCGCGTTATAAAAAAAATGTGAGAGTGAAATTTTAAGATGTAACACAAAATAATCATGTTAAAGTTGTGACACAAAATTATCATGTTGAAGTTGGTCGCAAAATCGACATTGAATAAACCAGCAGGGTGAAATTGGCCGCTAATTATGAATATGTGTGTGTTTGATTTTAAATAGTTAACAATAATTTATATAAAATTATAATAATAGTTACCTTTGTTTAGTAAAGATAAATAAGTATAACTTCTTACGTGCGTACATAAATACACACAACAGTATATTTTTTTATTTTTTTTAAATGGGTTCGCTCTTGATCTCAATCAAGACCGGGGGCAAAGACAGAATTCACAAACCCAGAGAAGAATGGGCTAATCTAAAAGGTTCCTATTCACCCTGCTTTTGAAATCGGACGGGTTATAAATACAGATAATACCAAAAATGCTTTTTTTTAAGATATAATGCTTTTTATCCTATACTAGCTGCACCCAGCATGCTTTGCAATGCTCTTTTTGCTGATAGATTTTGCTAGCATTTTTCTTGCTTGGCATGCACACAACAATTTTAGCAAGTTTCATCACAATCTGATCAAAGGTTTCGGGACGTATAGGGAGCAAACATACATTGTTTTATATTATTGCTAGCGGCCCGTCCCGGCTTCGCACGGGTGGATAAAATTATTTAAATCTTTTCTTGAATTAAATATAGCCTATGTTAATCAGCGTGAACGTAGCTTTCCAATGGTGTAAGAATTTTTGAAATCGGCTTAGTAGTTTTTGAGTTTATTCATTGCAAACATGCAAAAATACAAATCCTATCTCTTTATAATATTAGTGTAGACATGAACATCAGCAGATTTGCATGGTATAATAAATTAGTCCATCGTGGGAACTGCAAGAAATTTCGCCATTATGTTACCACATTACTCACTTTTCAACAAATAGGCAAAATGTGCAAAGCTGTCTATCTGAGGGAGCCATGAAACATTCACATTTCGTTACAGCTTATAAGAAACCAAATTAACAAAATATATGTCGAAATTCCTAGCCATAGTATAGAAAACGTAGCCTCAGCAATAATTCTTCATTATGTTCCAGAATTCCCGGAAATATCAGCGATAGATTGCACCGACGATAACAGCAACGAATTTCGAGATAAGGCCGTGTTTTAAGTGGGCAACTTAAGGCAAACGCGATTATGAAGCGATTTTATTTGATGAAAACTACGGTGGCGGTGTTGAGTCTATTTCACGCGTATCGAGCCAACTGATTGCGTTCGCTTCAATTTACGCAGCGCATTTGGTATACGTGCTATTTTAATATAACTCGGCTTTTTGTTGTTTTCTCGCCGCTCCGCGCTGCTTCGCTTTCCCATTCTGATAGCTCACGTAAGAAGCAACGAAAACAAATGACGGTATCTATTGTTTTCGGAAAGTTTAAACTCCGATTCTTACACTTCATTAAATAATATTATTTCAATAATTCTGTTATAATGGCAATGGTATACGAGAAATGCGTTGCAAGTAAAGCCTACCTCTAATCAGTCTACACAAAACTTTACATGAAGAAAACTTTGTTAAAGAAATTCTCTTAAATAAGGATTCCGGGGTAATTAGGTGTCTACACTTATAGGTAGTAGTATTCAGAACATGAAGAGATACAAAAATTTGATGGTTTGGCCAAGATCTTTGTAAGCTTAATTGGATGAGTACTCGCCCGGTTAGCGAGGGATTGTGGGTTAAAGTCCCATCTTCTTTTGACTCCTTTCTAAGTCACTGTACCATTGATCTATTGCTAGATGTAAGTTTCCTCAGTCTTCTGCCCTCTAGGTAGTCATTTAACCCAAAACTCTTCATATTTTCGGGCTTGTTATTCCGAGCTTAATAAACGGTCAAGTTGCGGGACTGTTGCAATGACTTTTCCGAACGAAAATTGATTTAAGGTATACCATCGGTATGAAATTTTTAAACCCTGTTGTGTACAGCACAGCTTCCGAAGACCGCACATTTTCCAACTGCTATATCCAACCCAGGAGGTTTCCTTTCGGTAGTATACGTCTTTTGGCTGAGATGATATTGACGACGATAAATTTTTATTATCAAAGTAACATGTGTTTGTAAGCATTATTAAAGTATAAATCTATAATCTAAGATCACAAATTTGTATATCGTCTACCGGACGGTGATACCGGATACCGGAGATGGCGTTAACGGAAAAATATTTAATAATAGAAAAAATATAAAGAATTTTGTTTACCCGTGTGAAGTCGGGACGGGCCGCTAGTGTTACCTAATTACAAAGCAAAATTTCATTTTAACAGCTCATAAAACACAGGTGTTTATAATTACTTTATTACTTTGTAAAAAAGTATCAGTCTTTGTACAATTAAAATTTTGGAGAGCAATAACTGTTTTCTAAAGGAGGAAAAATAAACCATTTTCCCTGAGTTTTCTTATTGTCACACTAGAGGCGACTTTTGCTAAAAAAAATCTTTATAATTAGAATTAATTAATTTAGTTACTTTATAAATTCTGCTAAAGTGATTAAAAATCAAAAATCAAAATAACTTTATTTCATAGGCCCTTGCCGGCACTTAAAATCGTCAATTTTACATAATCAAGATAATATTCTTCTATAATAAAGATAGCCCGTGCGCTAGCGGCAAGTACATCCGCGGAGTTGATGCCGCGCATGTAATCGCCACGAGCGACCCGATTCCGAACGTAGGGGCTAACATAAGAAGAATCGGGCAAGAAACTCATGTGCCAAAACTCTTATAAAATCGCCAAATGTCTTACAAATTGTGTATAACATAAAACGGTTCAGTGAATGAGCAATTCATTTCTTTTAGGTCCACGCTGCCTTATCATTCAAAAAATCTTTAACACTGTAATAAGCCTTTTTGCATAACTGAGTTTTAATTAAAAATTTAAATTTATTCATTGACAAGTCATGCATGTTACATGGCAGCGTGTTGTACATTCGTATACAGTGACCTGCAAAGGAGTTGCTTATTTTATGGAGCCTATACCATTAAAATTAGATTAAAATTAGTAATATATAATTTAAATAACTGTGCCGTTTTACGTTTCATGCGGTATGTACTCTTGTTTTAGAAAGGCAAAATCAGGCAGATATCATACGAAAATAATCACTTTTTATAAATTTTACAGTTTTTAATGACATTTACTAAATTATTTATTCTGTATTGCAAAAAATAGTTCAAATGGCGGACTTAATGCCTTTAGCCTTTCTTTACCAGTCAACCAGAGAGCTGAGTACAGCAACAGTAAAACGCGGTGCATACTTATTTAATTTAAATCATTTATCATTGTAACTGAATGCAACTCAATACATATTTTTAAATAAATCTTAACAGTTTAATTGAGATTCACATTTGGTACATGCTAAACAGATTTTATTGTTTAAAAACACTTAAATTGTAATATAATTTTTATATATTTTATGCATTTTTCAATAAGATAAATTATAATAATAGAAAAATACTAGAAAAAATCGAGTCAGGTCACAAGTGAATTCTCAGGCGGGAATCGAACCCGCAACCTTTTGAAATCCGGTCCAATGCTCTCCTAAAGGTAGTTAAGGTTTAAAAAAATTCTAGTATTTTTCTATTATAATAATTTAACTTAAATTGTAGTTAAGATTGTCGTAAAAATAGCCTATAATTTAAGCTTAGCATTATTAAATTAAATAAACAAAAGGAAATATTTCAGATTTATTTGTATCTCATAACTGTTGTTGCAATAAAGAAAATGAAAAACCAAGAGCAACTGAAGTATTCTTGTCTTGCTTATTGTGTAAGACTATAAATTCAAATATGAGTATTTTCTTCACAGACTTTGTTGCCAAGTAAACGTTTGACTTGGAATTACAACAAATTTAATCGAGCATATATTGCCTACTGAATATTCAATAAGTATACTATATTTTCGTTTTTGAAGCAGCTTTGTTGAAGAGAAAAATGTGTGATTTTTCCAATTTTAGATTTTAGGGTAAAAATTATTACAAATATTTGTTGAAAGCTTTCGAGAAAAGTGCACGTCATGAATTTAAACAAGGTGATGGACAAACCCACGCCTGGTCTACCAATGGTGGTGATTACCTCTTAAGGCCCCATCAGGCTCATGGCAGAGTTGAGGGTACATATACCGGTTTTTAGTGGATATATCGCAGCCAACTGGTTAAAATAGCCGTTTAATCAAACAGCTAGCCCTTTGACTGAACAACGCCATTCAATCACACGGCTATACGTCGTTTAGCCGACTTGTTGACTGCAACGTTCAACACTACAGCTAGACGATCGGACGCTTAGCCAACTGGTTAAATGGCAAATTAACTAAGGTGACCATTAATTTAGTATGTAATTTGAGAGAATATGAACCTAACCTAACCTGAGGAAAAAAAAATAACCTAACGTAACCCCATAATTTCTTATGGTATGGTTAGGTCGGAGTTGAAGCAATTTATTTAAATATTAAACGATTTCCATTTGGGCGGTATTAAGCGCTGAGTCGATCACGAGCTGAGTAATTAAAGTCCGTTATATAAAAACAAAAAATATTTGTTTTAATTTAATTGTTTTTATGCATATTAAACATCTACTTGACCTGACAAAAGATTCAGTCTCAGAAGTTTGGAATTTACAGAGGTTGTATCATAAAAAAGCATAAAAAAGCAGAACAATCCAGTACCACCCACCTAGACAATTGCTTAATTTTTAATACCTTGGGACTCTAACACTTATATAAAAGCGAACTTAACTTTTTTGGACTGACTGAGTTTTGTAAATCTGTTATTTAATCTGTAACGAAACAATCGTTAACGATAGTTTACTAATGTACAAGTAATTTAAAGTTTGACATTTAGCAGACCTCAGTTGACTTGGCTTAATTTATCATAATTCACTTAATATAAAACATTTAAGTTAGGGTTTCGTCCACGTCCTAAGTACATAGGCGAGTTTTAAATTCGTCACATACCAAACTTAGGCGATAAACTAATTTGTTTTTGAAATATGCTTGTGGTAGTTCTAAGGTTGACTAATTAAATTTGGGTAGGGCGATATTTGAGGTGACATGGATAGTTGGCATAGTCATTATACACAGACTATGGGTCGCTCTGTCTCCATGACACGTAATTTGCAAGTTAAAGGGAGTGTGTTTGCCTGAATCATTACGACTCAACATGATTAGCAAAAAGGAGTGGAAACGTCAAAATTAAATAGAAATAAAAACTTTTTCGGTGGACATAAAAATGTAAGATTTAGTAAATTATAGTTCATAATAATATTACTTACACTCACACCAAGTAGCTTAGCTCAAAAGTAAGCACTCTTTAAGCATGTGTTATGGATTTTAGGTTAACATACATTTATAAGCAAACATATAAATACAAATGCATGTGTACCCGTTACCGCTTTATAAGCATATAAAGCTTAAGAGTCCCTTCGGGACTCGAACCTGGTACCGTCGGTGCAAACTGCAAGTGCGTTACCGTTGCACCAAACGGTCGTCGGTTGCTGGACGGTGTTCAACGATAAACATGCAATTCACAATTTTGTTGTCAAAGCGTTTTAGGCTCCGCGCAAATCACGCAACAATTACATAATTTACAATACTTGTTGTAATCAGTGCGCCGGATTTTGGACTCGCCAAATACATTCATGCAATATGGGGCAACAGTGTGGATTTTGAACGGGCATTTAAAGCTCAAAAAATGTATTCGGGCACTATGTGGAAAAAGTGACAGAGTAGCTTGTAAGCCTTTGTTTCAACAGCACGAAATGATGACACTCTCTAGTATTTATATTGCTGAATTAGGTTTATTAGTAAAAAACATCCTGAATATTTCTTATTATTTTTGTTTGGCATTTTAATAATCATTATAATTATTTGCTTGCCATAAATTGGCAAAACATGCTGAACATTATTGTCAACACTGTATCTGTTAATATTTTATCATATTTCTGAGCAAAATAAACATCGTTTATCATTTATTTATTTATTTATTTATTTATTTATTTATTTATTAGGCTAACCAACACCTGTACACAATAATACTAGGTACAAAAAAAAAAACATTCTTAACAAATTGGCTAAATGTTACAGATACTTATAGGTTAACTCAACATGCACAAATGAAATTTTATTTTATTTTGACAAACTTAAAAATTTAAATACAGCAAACTTAAAAAGAAAAATAATTGAAATTAAATATAACACAAATCAGTAATTAAGATAATCAATAACAGGAATTTAGATAATTTAAAACAGTTTTATAGAATTTGGCATATGAATCGATATGAATGTCAACTAGATCACTGCAAGAGTTTAAACATTTCGCAAGCCTGCACACTGGAGAGTTTACACCTAATACTGTTCTTCGTAAGGGAGGGCATAAGGGTGTTATGGGACCGCGAGGCATTCTAGAAGGGGCACGAAACTTAAAAAGACTTAATAAACTAGCACTGTCCAATTTACCTCTCATTATTTTATATAGGTAAAGGAAATCTATGAGATCTCTGCGCAGTGCCAGTGAATTGATCCCAAAATATTGCAGTCGAGACTGATATGAACGAATTCGCTTAGCTTTACCTATGGCATAGGCAAGGTGCCAAAGAAATCGTTTTTGTACGCGTTCAAGTCTTAAGGAGTGTGTTGAGTAGTGAGGTCTCCAAATCACACTGCAATATTCCAGGATACCTCTGACTAGACTATTGTAAACTAAGATCTTTGTGGCCGAGTGACGAAAATCCCTAACATTTCTTATGATAAATCCCAATGCCCTAGATGCTTTACTCACTACACTATCTATATGTGGTGAAAACGTAACTTTCTTGTCAAAAACGACGCCAAGGTCTCGAATTGTATCAGTTTCTTGAATCAAGTCATTGCCTATGTAATAATTCGAGTTTACTGGTATAAGTTTTCGCGTGAATTTTATGTGAAAGCATTTTTTGGTATTAAGATGCATTTGATTATTGTCACACCACTTTATAAATCGATCTAGATCTGCCTGAAGAACTTCCGCATCGTGCTCACAGTCAATTACTCGAGCAAACTTCAAATCATCGGCATACATAAAAACTTGTGAAGACGAAAAAACTGAGGCTGCGTCGTCTATAAACAGATTAAATAGCACTGGACCCAAATGCGAGCCTTGGGGGACGCCTGAGGTGATAGGATGCTCTTGAGACTGTGATCCGTTAACAACGACACGAAAGGAGCGGCCACTTAAGTACGAAGCAAACCAAGACAGTAATGGGCCATGTATACCGTACGCAGATAATTTGTAAAGTAATAAAGAGTGTGAAACCTTATCAAAGGCTTTGGTGAAGTCGGTATATATGACGTCATACTGTTTACCGGAGTCAACGGCTTGAATTAAGCTTTCGGTAAAGTTCATGAGGTTGGATGCTGTAGATCGAAGACTAACGAAACCATGTTGGTGTTCGCTAAGATAAAGTCTGAGATGCTGTTGAACATAAGGGCATAGCAAAGCCTCCAATATCTTCGCAAAGGTAGAAAGAATTACAATGGGTCGATAATTAGAAATGCGATCAGTATCACCAGATTTGTGTATAGGCACTACTCTAGCATCCTTCCAGGCATTAGGAAAGATTCCTGAAGACAATGATTCATTATATATAATGGTCAGTGGGGACACTAGCGCTGAAGCACAGGCAGAAATGAATATTGGTGGAATCCCATCAGGACCTGCACTTTTCCTGGCATCAATACTATCAAGTTTCTTACTGATAGTTTCATGATCAAATCGAGGTACAACTAGGCACTGACTGTTATTATAGAGTGTAGTTAGTAAGCTATTTGAACATTTTATAGGCTTCCCTTGTTCATGGGTGTACACCGAAGAAAAGTAGTCAGCGAATAGATTTGAAATTTCTTCACTATTTGTTGATTCTCTCAGTCCATCCGTCATATTATTGGGGTAAACACTAGTACCGCCACGTTTGTTCTTCACATGAGTCCATAGTAACTTGGGATTTTCTGTTATCTTTTCCTCTATCCATTCTATATAACTATTATACAATGAATCGGCTAGTTTTTGGCATCGGTTACTAATTAGTTTTAATTGTAATTCATCCATGGGGTTTTTATAAATTTTATAACGACACCTAACATTGTTTTTTTCATTTAAAAGCTTTATCAACTGCCTGTTAAACCAAGGCGGATAGCGTTTGGACTTGGGTTTATGCATTGGGACACATTCCTTAATAATTCTATGTAATATGTCATAAAATAGTGTAACCATTTCATTGACATCCAGCCCGTTAAAAAGAGATTCCCAATCATGCTCTTCCAAGCGCTCACAAACTTTTCCAAAGTCGGCTTTGTAAAAGTTTGGTCTTGCATTCGAGGTGTTATACGACAGTTTCCGTTCCCTTGAAAAAGTTAAGTCGATATCTAATGGTGGATGTAATTTATCTACAATACTAAAGGGAGTGGATGCTTGACATACTTGACATGAAAGCATCTTTGAAGCAAGCACCAAGTCAAGCACACGGCCTGAGCTGTTTTTAATGGCGTTAACTTGATATAATTTATTTACGTCTACCAAGTCGAGAAGTGTCTGGCATGTAGATGGTAAATTGCCGGTACAGTGAGAATCTCCATTCCAACCTATGACGCCCAAGTTAAAATCACCCACCAATAAAAAATCTGTATTATGACTGTTCTCAAAAATACAACTACAACTATCAATAAAGTGATCAAGATTAGACAAGTGTACTGGTGGTGGAAGATAGATTGCACACAAAGCTATTTTACGTGATGCCTCTGATTTTCCGGTATTGATAATAATCCAAACAGATTCATTATCATTTTCCCATTGAGTGACCCGTTTAGATATTAATTTTTTTGTGACAGCAACCAGTACGCCTCCACCATCTTTCTTACTAGTACTCACTCTATCCCTTCGATATATAATGTATCTGTCATCGAATAATTCGTTGTTTAAAACTGATTCATTTAACCATGTCTCTGTAATTATTATAATATCATATGAACTACAACAAATGTTTTTGTAAAATATATTAGTTTTTGTTCTTAAGCCTCTACTATTTTGATAATATATTTTTAAATCATTGAATGTAAAAAAGAAATCAAAAATATTACTTAAACATGCTATACAATATATGTTAAAAAGAAAGAAAAAAAAAATTAAGTTAGTTTACTTAAGGTGTCCCTACTCTTGATCAATATATATTCAGACGTTTCACTTTTTCTTGCAAAAATTCTTCCATTTCTAATCCACACAAATTTATATCCTTTTTCTTTTGCTCTTATTCTTGTAGCAGCATGGAGTGCCTTGTTTGATGGCGATAGATGTTCGACTACATATATAGATACTTTAGGTCCCGTAAGACCCAAATGGTTGCTGCATAGTCGTTCCTGGGGATGAGATTTGTTAAATTTGATGACAGATGCCAATAATTCGTCACGAATCCTTGGAGATGCAAATTTAATAACAATGGATCGGGGACGTGTACCAGTTGGACTCATCTTGGCAACGCGAGTGCAGTGTAAAATGTCTGTGTTTTTAAGTTCATAGTTTACCGCTTTGCCTAGTTGAGTAACGATGTTATAAAGATTTTCTTGTTTTTTTTCTGGCACACATTGAATCTCCAAATTTGAAGATCTTGTTTGTTGCTCAAGATATTCCAATCGTGAATTAAGATTTATGACTGTTTCTTTCAAATTTGTATTTTCTATTTCTATGTCTTTCATTTTCTTATTAGAATATTCTTGTTCTATCCTAATATCTTCAAATTTCAGATTAATAAAAGACATCGACTCCTTTATATCTCTAATTTCCTCTTTAATCGGCATGAGCTCCTGATTTATTGCAAACTTCAAATTATCATTAAACTGTTTCAGCATGTTGTTCAATTCAGCCCGCAACACCTCTTGGATGGTCGTTTTTATATCGACTCGATTATCTGTGTTCGTTGGTGGCGAAGGGGAATTAATAGCTGGTCTTTTACTTCCCCTGCTAACAGTAATATTCCGCAACGGAGTACGATCAGTTCTGGTGGTCCTCGGTGCCTGAGTAGTACAATTCGGACATTTCCAATCTTTCTCTTTTGGAGCATCAGAAATTGACATACAAGAGAAATGAAATGCCATTTTACATTTAATACATTTTATATAATTATCATCGAATTCATTGCAATTGAGGCAGCAACCCCAATTCATTGTTTCAGACATGTTTGTAATTTTTTTTCTCTAATTCTCTCAGAGAATAACAAACTCGCGCGGAACGCACTGCGCTTCTGTACTATTAATCTGTGCCCAACTTACATAGGCGGCCGCGGTGAGTCACTCGATAAGCAGATCGTACGCAGATATGACCCGAACGCAGCACACAAAACGGCGAGAGTCGCTTGCTAGCGCCGTGTCGCACACGTTGCGAGTACAATATGGTTAACGGTGATAGTTGCTTCAAAAACACAATATTGTTATGAAAAAATCACACTTAGCTCTTATTCACGTGTGTGGCTTCTATACAACAATTAACACCAAACTATAAACGGCACTTCACCCCTATTTGTAGATCGAAATTCGCAATATTACTATTAAATTTTACGGATAATCTCAACCGACGAAATAAAAACAATATTCGAATCTTGGCGTCAAAGACTAATGAATATCATTTGTCATTCAGTCAGGACTTATGTGTCCGGGGTCTCTTCAAAGATGGCGACTATTTGCTGGACAAAACGCTTACGTGTGTAAGCTTACGGATGTTACGTCATTTGGGTGAGCTCAGTAAAGGCGTTCTCGTCTTTGTCTATGCTCATTCTACTCGTATATTAGTAGAGGCGTGATCAATATTCCCATCAATCATGAAACAGTACAGCCGAATAAATCTTACAAATTGTGGTAGCTACAACTATCGTTTCATAATCATCAGCGGTCTCCGCACATTAACATAAGAGTTTACCAAAATCGCCACGCTGGTCACGCTGGACCAGCTAATATATAGAAGGAGGTATTAGTGAAAGACCATGAATATTTGATAGATCCGGGATCACCTGGCGGTGGTCTATGTATGTTTAAAAAGAACAAGAATACCAATGAAATGGACTGTGAAATATTGAGTACTATTTTTATTTTATTTATTTAGGACAACAAACAAAACTTACTGTAACTGTTACAAAAATAAACTTATTCGTAATATATTAAATCTAAGTGCAGTTTTAATTACAGGCTGCCACGGCATGCAAACGTGGACACAAACGGTTTTATATTAATGACATTTACGAAAGGAAATCCAGTTATTACAAATTTAACTTAATAGGCAACACAGATATTGATAAAATTTCCAAAGGAGGGCAATAGATCCCCAATATAATACCTATATACCTATTACAATGGAACATTGTTTCCATAACCTACGAGATACATACGGTACAAAATCACTAAAAACCTATTCAAATATCCTTATAGAAGATTTAATTATGTGTTTGTCTGAAAAGATATCGACGTTACACTATCTATATGATCGAAGTCTTCAGTTCTCATGATTCTGCCGCTTTTTTTGCGGTACCTGCATTTATTTACGGATGGGCGTGACTTGCTTGTTTTTGCGGAAGTAAGCTATATATTTTTCTTTTTAATATAGTTTGGATGAGCAGCATCATTTTATTTTATTTAAAAGGCACAATTACAGATAACAGACAATAAAATTACATTGACATTTAAATTACATAAATATTAAAGAAAAATAATTAATTTGTAGGTAACAGAAACAAAACAGGCATATAACAAAACATATTTACAATTTTTAACTTAAATAACGACTTTTAAAAAGGTTGGACATTATCATTAAACATAATGTCAACATCGGATCAAAAAACATACACATTCTTTGTATTGGATTGTTCTTTGAAACTTTATTCCTGGTCAAACGAATGTGGATCAAATGTGACTTACTAACTGACCTGGTAAGGACCTTAAACTTCAGTAACTCCAGTTTTGTGTTCTATAATGATGATTGGTCATTATGACCAATATTATCAGTCACATAACATTCATATGTTCATGAATTTAGCAAATATCCACTAATTCAGCGATATCGTAAAACTTAGTAATAGGTATTTAGAGCAAACGAAGTCTGGAATTTGAGAGAGAATGAAACCTCGCCGCAAATTATCGAAGTTCGATCGCCTGGAAAATGGGACGGTAATTTTCACCTTTTGTTTTTTCCACGAACCAAATGAGAGAGAAGATTCAGTATTAGGAATTGCTGGATTTATTTTGTAGGATTTCTGTTTCTTAAATCCGTACAGGTGTACAGAAAAATACTATTGTTGTTATTTTATTGTGATATGTATATGTAAACATCCAAAGCTTGAGCTTGTCTTGGCAAAATTGACGCTGCTTTCCATAACCAGAACGGTTTTTCTTTGAAAAGATTTATCCACAAAATATTGGGTGAATGCATTGCTAGTTCAAGACTCCCAGGAGATTTCAATATTCATGGGTAACTGTTACCGAGAAAATAAAAATATGAACACTAATTTAATAAGAAAAAGACGTTGCGTATCCAAATTACCCAAGTGTACGCAGACAGATAGACTGAATATTTTTGGTCGGATATTTTTGTCTTGCTACTCAGGGATAATTTTATTAAGGTAAAAATTATTAGTTAGGTGCTAAGTGGCTAAAGATTACCCAAAAGTTTCTAAAAGGACCGATGTTTCATAGCTTGCGAGACAGAATTAGTGATCGAAGTTGATCCATAGTGAAACTGAAGTTGCTCGAAGCAATGTTTAGGTGAAGTGGCTGTGGGCAAAATATATAGAGAGAAGAACTGATTACCATTAGGACTGAAAAGTTCTTGAATAAGTATCACATGACGAGCCGTTGGTAAGCATATCATAAGGTAGAGCGATTAGATGGTGATAAGTGACTTTTATCAGCAATGTTATTTGGCAGATGTAATGATGACGATGGAAAAATAGTCTAAATGAATTTGAAATTTATTTTCCCACATGAGAACCAAAGACAAAAAAATATAAAAGTTTGAAACGCGCAATGCCACATGGTATTGATTCACGATGCACTTTCTTAACCAGCAACCGACGACCGTTCGGAGCAACGGTGGCGCTCCTGAATTTTGTTCAGACGGTTTTGAGTTCGAGTTCCCGAAGAAGCCGATGAAAGTGTCATCAACACAAGTATTTGTACCTGAGTCATGGGTGTAATACTTGATCGTTATTCTCGACCATAGTTTTGTGGCCTTTCGCAAAAGATTCTAGTAATAAAGAAATTATTACCAAAAAAAAATTAACTTGTCGCAAATAAAGGACATTATTCGAATCTACTAATCTTAGAAGAGTAATCTTCTAATTGAGCTACCGAGAACACTACAAACTCGTAGAATTTTTCTCAATATTTTTGATGAGAGAAATTCGACAACGACCGACGTCCAGATGGCGCCAGCAAAACCTCTTCAAGTTTTTACTACCTATAGTATCGAATGTAATACTTTTAGAAGTATATAACAAACGATAACAAGAAAACAGCTATATAATTTTAATGTTTTTTCTATTTAAAAATTTAAAGCAATAATTTAGACGAGGTGAATTTTCACCGCGAAATACGTTTGTAAATTTCGACGCGTCTGCCAGCGTCGCGGTAGTTCACCGGTCGGAGCACTCGATAACGGGAGACCATAGGTTCGAATTTCACCTGAGACTCGAAGGCTTAACATGCATATTTTATAACTTAAAAGTTGGATTTTCTCTAAATGAGCTACTGAAACCTTGGTAGACCCGACGAATTCTTCCAAGTATTTTTTAAGCTGATGTCAATACCATCTAAAATTAAATGAAAATAATTTTATTCAAATGCACTTAAAATAACTTGTTTTGAATCGTCCAACATTTTTACTTCCACCTATTCAGGGTGTCTTATATCTGACAAGAAGAATGGGCGCAAGAAACTCGTCAGCTTCAACAAAAGTAACGATTATCCACAAAATTAAAAAAAAACGAATTATTCTGTTATTACAATAATATTAGTGTTATGATATCATTATTTCGTTGTTTACAACAAAGTCAACAAGTATCTGTTTTAAGTAATTATCCCAGAACATTGCAATAACATACAGGGAATGAACGACAAAATCAGGTTATGCGGGCGATTCAAAATTAGTGAACTGTATTACGGTATGACAAATTAATGTCGACAACTATAAGAGAGGAAGATGATGAGGGCTCGATACCTTCACCGCCACGTGGCGTGTGAAAAAATAAATTTACATAGGGGTCAGCGTTTTAGAAAATTCCACTTTTAAGAAGTTGAAATATAGATTGAAACTTTGAATTGAAAAAAGCTCTACCGTTCTTAAAGTTAATAGCTGAAGTAAATATAGTTTACAACCGGGTACGAGGAGCTTAAATTATGTGAAGTATTATATTGTTAATACTTACTTAATCTTAATGTATTAACATACATGTTTGGCTTATATACTTCAATACATACTATGTTTGGCCGCAATACCACTATACCCCTATATCATATTAATAAATATTAGAAAACGTCACATATATTGTTCTGAACCCAAGTGAAGTAGCTAAAGTACTTGCGCTATGGATTCAGTAATAACGACTATACAACAACACCCAATCCCGAGCCAACATAAAAAAGGTTTCGGCATTTACCCGGTTAGAGATCGAACCCGGGACTTCAGAGTGGCGTTATCATGAAAATAAACCAAATAAATGATGCAAACTTATCAATTTTTATTTATATACTTACTAAAATATTTTTAATACTAATTCTTTCTAAATATTTGTATACATATATATAAACTAATATGTATTATATAATTAAATACTACCTAATATATTTTTTTAACATTTAAAAATATTATAGTAATATATGGGAGAGAGTTATATATGGGATTGTCACCATGTACCTTGTTTTTATTTAACCATTTTTTATATCTCTTACATAAATAAATGATTTATTTTAAAAATTATAAACATACAAACCAACCATACAAAGTTAATCTTTTTTTTACTATGTAATGATGGCTTGGTGTAACGGTAGTGATCGTAGCTTCTGCGTCAATGGCCCCGAGTTCGAGTAGTTTTTTTGTAATTTATTATTATTATTATGTACGCGCCGTACTTTTAAAACAAATATCAATTCCCTGTCACTGTGTTTGACAGCGATGAACTCCGAAACTACTAATTTTTTATTTATTTTTATGAGTTTTTTATTATGCACGATTTGTTGAATTAGGATATAAGATAGGTTTTATTTTATTATGTAAGACAGCAATGCAAGGCTGGGACCGCAAGTAATGAAATAAGATACACAGGTTCTTATAATAAATAAAAGAAGGCGTGCTTCAAAGTTACCGAAAATTAAACCTTCAAATAATCGATATTTAAAGCTATTAGTCTCCTTCACTGCTACTGAATTATAGAATATTAAAGTAGGTAGTTATTAAAAGTTGGGTTGAAAGTTATAAATTTTACTAAGTGAGATCGTGAAGACCTGTCAAGGCCAATTAAGAACGGTTAACCCTGCCTAATTACTTCAGTAATCAGACTCTATTTCGATACTTTTAAAAGATAAAAGAGTTACTTGCAAAATATTTGCTAATTAAAATTAAAATTAATAATGGTAAGTAGCATCTGCAGATCTTTCATCATTAGTTGGAAGCATGATATAACAAAAGTAATTAATTTAAAAAAATGTACTGTTTAAATATATTTTACAATCTGTTTGACTCTGTCATAGAGTTCTGGGAAAACAAAGACACAGAATTGAGCGACAACCTCATCACATCAAAGAATGATATCGCAAACCTGACAGACCTTTATAAATTGCTTAATGATATGAATCTCCAACTTCAAGGCGATGACTTGAACTTAATAGAAACAAAAAATGTCGTCGCTGCTTTCGTAGCCAAGCTGCTCTTACACAAGAAGAATATCGGCAGACGTGAGTTCCATTATTTTCCCAATTTATCAGTATCCTGCAACAACGACGACTTGCTTGTCCATTGCCAACGTTTGGAAAATCACAGTGATTTCATTGAAAGATTCAAGGACATTTTGAAATAGGAAATACCAGACTGGGTGTTAGATACTTTCTTAAATGTCAACATAGCAATATCACCCCAAATGGAAGAAGATCTTATAGAACTGACAACGAACGAGGAAATAAAAATCAAATTCAAAAATGGCTACCAACAATTATGGCTACAAAAGTCAATTCCGCAGTTGTACCCTGGATTGTGATCGATCGCTCAACGATTTTAAATAGCATTCCTGTCGTCATATTTGTGTGAATGTGGATATAGCTTTTTTCGTCGTACGCAAACAGTTGGGAGTGGACGTGTGCAACGTCAGCTTTAAAATTAAAGATATAAATTAATACCTTAGCATACGAAAGTTGTTCCTATTGACTTTGATTAATATCCATCAATCAGTGAATATTGGCTGCAGTGTCTTTGCTATAAATTTGTGTTATCAGTGTTCGCTCTGAAGGTCACGGACTATAGGAGCTAGCGCGGGGACCGCCTCACCGCTGCGGTAAGAAACAGCAATAATAATTGCTTGCCCGTTCTAATCCACCGAGATCGTATCGCGTGTGCGCAACAAAATATAACTATAATACATCCAAAATGAGTCGTTGTGCGGCTTGTCCTGATGCGATCGACGATAACTGTTTTATGGAATGCAATCGGTGTTCAAATAAATTTCACCTTCTCTGCATTAACATTAAAAAAAGCGAATTAGATAATGCCCCTCGAGATTTTAAACGCAATTGGCTATGTCCTATATGTCAAACTAAACAACCAAAAAGTGACAACTCGAGTAAACCTGTGCGGCCATCCACGCCTACGGGAATGGCTGATATGACTTTTGTGAGTACCCGTCGTAAGATGCAAAGTCGGACAGACAGCGACCCGAACTTGCACATGTCGTCTACCGCCGATACGGGCAAGCTTAATATACGCGAAATTATTCGCGAAGAACTGCGCAGTGTTATGAAAGATTTTGTGGCCGAATGTATGATAGATTTTAAAAAAGCTATAAAATCGCAGTTTTCGGAAATATTGGAAGAGTTAAATGAATTTAAAAATTCTTTGCAATTTATTAGTGAGTGTTTTGACAGCTTCAAAAAAGACCTAACAGTGTTAAATACAGAAGTAACGATTTTAAAAAAGGAAAATGAGACCGTGAAATCAGATTTACAAGCATTAAGATTACGTTTCAATATTTTTGATCAGCTTTCCCGCTCGTCCAATCTGGAACTACAGTGCGTTCCAGAACGTAAGGCTGAAAATTTAATAAATATAGTGCAGGAACTTGCAAAAAATATTAATTTTAATGTTGACATAAGGGACATTGTCTACTGTTCTCGCACTGCGAAGCTACAATCTGACAACCCTAGACCTCGCTTAATCTTATTCAAGTTTAACTCACCGCGAACCCGAGACTGTTTTCTCGCGGCTGTCATTGAGTTTAACAAAAGAAACCCTGAGAACAAGCTTAATACTGGACATCTAGGAATATCATCTACCAAAGTAAGCCCTATCTACGTAACAGAGAATTTGTCGCCAGAAAACAAACATCTTCACGCTGCGACGCGCAAATTTGCCAAGGAAAAAGGCTATAAGTTTGTTTGGATCCGCGGCGGCAGAATTTATCTTCGGAAAACGGAAACGTCTGAGGCATTATTTGTACGTAACGGAGAAATGCTTGAAAAACTGAAATGACTGTTTAAGTTAATTTAAATAAGTATTTTTTCTAAGAAAATGTGACTTTATTTATAAAAATTATTAACATTCTCTTCTAAATTAAATTTTTATTTTCAAAATGTGAGAGGTTTGCGTACAAAAACAAATAATCTTTATATTAACACAGCTAGTTGTGAATACGATATCATTATTCTTAATGAGACATGGCTTAACAGTAGTATCATGGATTCGGAGTTGTTTATAAGTAATTATAATGTTTATAGGCGTGACCGCGAAACGAGCCCTTTGCAACGCAAGAAAGGAGGGGGTGGTGTTCTGGTAGCTATATCTAAAAAAATTAAATCATGTGTTTTGACAAATTTTCAGAGCGGTTGTGAGGATTTGTGGATCGAAATTGATGTCTTGGTGGATAAAAAAGTAGAAAAATTGTTACTTTGTACGGTTTATTTTTCACCTCCTGTCTCAAAACAACATTTTGAGCACTTTTGTAATAATGCAAATATTATTCTAAGTAAATATAACCGAACCCTTATTTGTGGGGACTTTAATCATAGTAATATTGATTGGATCGGCACATCTGGATCTTCACTCACTCCTAATATAAATTCAAGTTGCGCAACTTCCCAGGACCTTTTAGAGTTTATGAATCTTAATAACTTACATCAATTTAATTTCATCCCTAACCAAAATAACAAAGTTCTAGACTTAATTCTTACCAATATAGCGATTTGTGACCTTATGTCCCCACCTGTACCCCTTAGTAAAATAGACCTTCATCACCCGCCATTGGAATTTTATACTGTTTTTGACGAGTTACATAAACTGCAGACTAATGTGCATTCCTTCAAAAAAAAATTTCATAAGGCAAATTACGACAACATCTGTAATTACCTAGCAAAGATTGAGTGGTCTCACGAATTTAGCACATGTACATCTGTGGATTTAATGGTTGATAGATTTTACCTGATTCTAAATGCTGCGATAAAAAAATTTGTACCTATTTCACCTGCTGCCCCTCACGGAATAGCAGTTTGGTATTCCAAAGAATTAAAACTTTTGCTCAAAGAAAAAAATAAGTATCGTGTCCGTTTTAAAAAATATAGAAACCCTTTAGACAACTTAAGCTTTAAATCATTGAGGACGAGATGTGACGTTTTAATTGTCAAGTGTTACAATAACTATTTAGAGATAATTGAAAATTCTATCAAATCCGACCCAAAATTTTTCTTTACTTACATAAAGCACAAAAATACGAACAGTGTTGCGTTTCCGTCTTCAATTAAGTATGACAACACTACAGCTTCAACGGGTCGTGATATATGCAATATGTTGGCAGCCTTCTTTGCGGCTACTTACAATGTGGATGACGGTGTTAGCTCGTTTGATAATCACACTAGTAATAAATGTGAAGTCTCCCATTCATTATGTACTGTAACTTTATCTGAAGATCAAGTCTTACAGCGCCTTAAATCGCTTGATAGAGGTAAAGGAGCTGGTGTAGATGGAATACCCTCCGTCTTTGCCGTCAACTGTGCTCAGCAACTATCACTCCCGCTTACTCTTATCTTTAATGCGTCTCTTGCTTCGGGTGTCTTTCCCTCATTTTGGAAAATGGGTCTTATTGTGCCCATCTATAAATCTGGCGATAAAAGCAATGTCAAAAATTATAGACCCATCACTATATTGTCTGTTTTTGCCAAGTTACTGGAATCTTTGTTATGTCCCTACATATCGTGGCACATTAAGAGTGCACTCGCAGACTCCCAGCATGGTTTCGTTGGTGCTCGATCCACTTGCACTAATCTAGTAGACTTTGTCGATGAGATATCTTGTTCTGTCGATAACCGCATTCCAGTAGATGTCATTTATACGGATTTATCAAAAGCCTTTGATAAAGTTTCTCATGGCATTTTACTCCAAAAATTATTGCAGTTTGGTTTTGGTGGTCCCTTCTTTAAGTGGTGCGCGTCATACTTACGTGATCGCACATCAAAAGTCGTAGTAAGTGGGTTCGAATCAGTTCCTTTTCCAAATTTATCAGGTGTCCCCCAAGGCTCCCATTTGGGACCAATTTTTTTTTAAATATTTATGAATGACGTCACGTCATGCTTCAGAAGTAGCAAACCTTATCTTTACGCAGATGATCTTAAGTTGTTGAAACCGATCAGGGACACTCATGATACAATTTTGCTACAAGAGGATCTAAATAGATTGGTTTGTTGGTGTAAGGACAACAAGATGGTATTAAACGTAGACAAATGCTGTTATATTCGCTTTACTCGAAACCGCAGCGAACTGTCGGGAGTCTATACTATATCTGACCGACGTGTTCAAGAAGTTAACTGTGTCCGTGACCTTGGTGTTATCCTTGATAAAAAACTAAATTTCAAGGAACACTACGATTTCATAGTTTCAAAATCACTCAAAGGTCTCGGTTTTATAATAAGAAACACCAAGAACTTTAAAAGAAAGAATACCATTATAAAGTTGTACGAAAGCCTAGTAAGATCTCTTCTTGAATACTGTTGCGTAGTTTGGCATCCACATTATGAAATTCATTCCAATAAAATTGAACGCGTCCAGAAAAGGTTCATGTATCACTTAACTTATAAATTTAATTTGTCAAAGAAGATGACTAGTTATTTCGACCGTTTAACTCATTTCAATCTAACATCACTTAAAAATCGGCGTAAAATTGTCAACCTGTTATTTCTTCATAAATTAGTCAATGGTAAAATAAATTTTCCTCAACTACTAGGAAAACTTAATGTAAAAGTTACCTTTAAGCTTCCAAGGCTATCCAGATACTCATTGTTCACACCAAAATGTTCTAAAAGCAACCTAGGTCACTTCTCTCCTATAAATAGGTTACAAACAGAGTATAATGCCATTAGCAAAAATGAGATAATCGATATATTTCGGTTAAGTTTACCTATATTTAAAAAAAATATATTATTATCGCTAAGCTAAGTATACACTCATGTAAAAACCGTTTTAGTATACATAAGAATTAGTTAAGCTCTTAGTTTTTATTGAAGTTGTTTTTTTTTTAAGTCTTTAATTTAATTTAATTTATAAGAACAGGGAAGCCTTATGCTCCCAACTACCGTTATTTTTTGCTGTCCGTGGCAACCTGTAATTAAGGCAGCACTCATACTTGTGAACCATCGTCTTTGTAATTCTTAGCTGTTAAGGTGTATGTCCTTGTTGGTTGTCCAAATAAATAAATAAATATAGTGCTGTAACAACGCTGCTTACTTAAACAGAAATAGATTAGGGTTTTAAGAACTTTTTTAAATAAATATTATTATAAATGTAATAATATTTCTTACATTCACACCAATCAGCCTAGAGTTAAGTAAGTACTGTAAGGCTTGTGTTATAGATACTAGATATTATATATATTTCAACAATTCGTCTTTGCACAGAACTATTGCTCAAAAGATTTTTTTTAATTATATCTGCTGCCGGTTTTTACAGCACAGTAGTTACAGCTTCTTTTATTGCCAGCAAAATTAACGTTTCTCCGATGGTGTGTGGTTTAGCTGTTTGAGAAATTAACAAAGAGATATTGTATGAAACTCGAAGTCTGTCATTGTCTTGCTTAGCAGCCTCCGAGAAAAGTTTCGATACGCTTGGCTGAGCATTATGCTTCTTTTCCAGATCTTGAAAATAGGCTACATTTTTGTGCTTTTTTATCTGGATGCATTTTATTCAAATAATTTTGAAGTCTTGAAGGCTTCATCACTTCGTTTGAAAATGTTTTTGAACAAAGAAGGCACGAAGGCAAGATGGATTTGTCGAATTTTCTATGAATCCATATTGAATATATTCTGCACTGTATTATCGTTTCTTCTTTTTTTCTTCCGACATGGCTTTGTTTTCACAAATATTTAAATGAAGTGTTGAACTGAAATACTTATTTAGAGATAGCGCGCGAAACCACTAATGAAAATATAAGAAATATTACGAGCTTTTATACATATAGGATTTAAATACAGCGCGCATCGACAGAAATAAGACAAATATGCACAAAGTCGTTTATCTCTTTCGACGCTCAATCGTACTAAGCAAGTTAGACAAGTATCGATGAACCAACCGATTGCTACCGGATTGCACCAATATCGTTACTTAACAGAAACTTGTTACAACTTGATTGCGTACGGGCGGCGTGCGGGCTATCCTACGAAATTTATGTTAAATATTTTAAGTTATACCGGGTTTTATTCATACAGGGTAGAAATATAAACTAATTATTCGATATTGAGTAGTAGGTAGGTTTTAATTTTAGTGAAATTTACAAGGGGGTGTTATCGCCCACTTTGAGAAAGACTGGTGTATGAGAATTGTTTTGGTGTGTAATCTTTATATATATATATAATTCTTCTATGAGTGTGTATGTCACTGAACTCCTCCTAAACGGCTGGACCGATTTGAATGAAATTTTTTGTGTGTGTTCAAGGGGATCTGAGAATGGTTTAGATTCACAAATCAGCCCGGCAGATGGCGCTGCAGACGGTATCTAGGTTATTTATCTATACTGCAAAAATAACAGGCAGGACAACGTCTGTCGGGTCCACTAGTCTTTATATATATAATTCTTCTGTGAGTGTGTATGTCACTGAACTCCTCCTAAACGGCTGGACAGATTTGAATGAATTTTTTTGTGTGTGTTCAAGGGGATCTGAGAATGGTTTAGATTCACAAATCAGCCCGGCAGATGGCGCTGCAGACGGTATCTAGGTTATTTATCTATACTGCAAAAATAACAGGCAGGACAACGTCTGTCGGGTCCACTAGTAATATATATTAGGGGTTAAAGTATGAAATTGCCGATTTGTACTGAAAATCTATATTGTTTATTTTTTAAATTTTTAACAAATTTATTTAATCAAAATAGTTGCCATTATTATCTATACATTGCTGCCATCTAATGGGAAGGTCATTAATGCCTTTGCGATAGAATTCCGACGATCTAGACTGCACAAACTGTGTGAAAGCATTTTGTACTGCCTCCTGGGAAGAAAACTTCTTGTCACGTAGATAATTGTCCAAATCACGAAAAAAATGGTAGTCCGTTGGAGCAAGGTCTGGTGAATACGGAGGATGACGAATGGTTTCTAACTGCAGTTCCTGAAGGGTCAAAATGGTTTCTCGTGCTGTGTGAGGTCTCGCGTTGTCGTGGAGCAATAATGGTGAAGATCGATTCATGAGTCGGGGCTGTTTTACTGCTAGTTTTGTCAACATGGTTCGGAGTTCGGCACAATAGACATCTGCCGTTATTGCTTGACCAGATCGGAGAAAACTATAGTGAATAACACCATGCTGAGACCACCAAACAGTTACCATTACCTTTTTATTGGTAAGTTTTGCTTTAGGACACTGTTGTGGCATTTGACCTGGGGTCAGCCATTGCATTTTTCTTTTCCGGTTATCATAAAGAATCCACTTTTCATCACATGTTACAATTCGATCCAATATTCCTTCATTTCTGTACCGGTTCAACAAGGCAACACAAGTTTCAACACGCGTTTCTTTCTGCAGATCAGTCAAATCATGAGGCACCCATTTTTCGTATTTTTTTATTTTATTGATTTGACGCAAGTGAGTCAATATTGTGGGTAAGGTAACGTTAAACCATGCCGCTAATTCCTGGGTACTTTGACTAGGATCGGCTTCCACTATCTCTCTTAATTCATCGTTATTTACCTGTGTGGGCGGTCTTCCTCGTGGCTCGTTCTTTAAGTCGAAATTTCCATCACGAAAGCGTTTAAACCAAAATCGCACGGTGCGTTCATTAGTAGACCCCTCTCCAAACGCAGCATTGATATTGCGGGCTGTTTCTGCCGCGTTAGTTCCGCGTCGGAACTCGTATTCAAAAATAACTCGAATTTTCGCAGTATCCATCTTTCTTGTCTAAATTGAATAACAAAAACAATTGAAAGTCGATATTCAAATGTTTTACATTTTTTAAAAAAAGAACATCATAGAAACCATTTAAAAAAAGTTTCATTCGAAAACCTCAAACCATGAAGATTCTATGTCAATTCAAAGAACCTATTGCAATAAAACGGCAATTTCATACTTTAACCCCTATTATTTATCATCGGCTTTTGTTTATTTAGCTGTTTATCTCTATTATTGCAGGCTTTTATTTACTTTCACCTGTCTCGGTGTCTCTAATGAAATCTTGCAAGTTAAATTTAACCCACTTTCCGGTTTCCGATTGAGCTGAAATTTTGCATGAAAATGTATATTGCATGACAATGCAATATTATGATGACATGGAGCTGATGTGATGCTGGAGGTGGAAGGTGTCCATAGGATTTTCTTTTTACTTTTTAAATCGTATTATTAACAAGTTATAATAAAGCCTTGTTTTTGAAAAGGTTTTTTATACAATTTTGTTTGTTTATTGCGGTGAGTTTTGTTTGCCGCGATGGATGGATTTAATTCTTACGAGGTTCTGTTAAGCTAGCTAAGTGCCTGCTTAGCGGTAGATCTTCGTTTTGTATACTTAGTTTTATTTCTAATAGTATTTCTTCTCACATTGACACCAATTAGCTTTGCCTAAAGTAAGCACCGTAACGCTTGCATTTGAAAATAGGGGTAACGGATAGACATAATTTTAAAATAAATAGACATTTAATGTTGGTAGCAAAATTTACAAACACAAATGTCTGTATACATTACACAAATATATAATACAATTTATCCCTTCCGGGATTTGAACACAAAACCGCGTTGGTGCAGTAAGCAGGATCGCTTTAGACTTACCTCTCTACAATGATTATACTGGGTGTAAATGAAAATAGAATACCTGCTTTAATGGGTTATCATGTATCGCAAATGTAACAGATTTGTTGTATCAGTTTTTCAATTAACTAATAAATAACAGAGTTTTGAAAATAAGAAATAAAAAAGAACGCATCGCCTTAAATTTAAACGCGTGGGTCAACGCTGATTGACCGCTTTCATTGACCGCGTCACACGCGTAGGTATTTAATATTTTTATTTATCAAAGATGCCTAATTTTTTGAAAATAATTTAATAAATTCTCGCTCAGGTGAGTGAGAATGGACCGTGTGTACGAGTACCATCTTTAATCACAGTTCCACAATGTACGGTCAATAGCACGTCACGGTGAATGAAAGCAGCTCGATATTAGCGCTTACGCCTACGAAATAAAGCCGGTGCAAAGTCCAAAGTGCTTCCTGCTCTTTGCATGATATGCTGTTGACTGTACTAAAAAAAAATTAAAACCTACCTTTTTAATGTGCCGTTGTTATCACCTCCATTAGAGATCAATATGATTTCCACTTCAATCACCAGACAGCACTAAATACACTTACACTTTAAATTAAATGTTCAAAGTTCCTTTCCTGTACGGACACACAGTCTTGCACGTGCATAGTCCATGCGGCGCTCGTAATCTTCCACCAATAATGCTTGCACCTTTGTAAACTTAAATGGATGTCGCGGCTGTTCATCCGTCTTTAGGATTTTGTGTACGGTGGCATTGTAGACTTCAAAAAGTCGACCGGCACTTCTTGTACTATCCTCAGGATGTACATCAAAATGAGCGAGAATTGAATCCCCAACGTCCACGTCACCTATAGCACCGGAATCCACGTTGCGATTGGAAAAACTGCCACGATCTCTTAAACGCTGAACTACGTTCACAATATTCTACCATGAGAGGGCACATAGTTATTATTGCGGTGTCCGAAATAGTCCAGATACAAACGCAATGCTTCACCAGAGTTCCCAACGCCCATTCCATAAGCCAAAACCATATCCGTGTATTGGATATTACTGTACTGATAAAATTAGGCATAATTATCCGTAAATAAACACCACACTAATCACAAAATAGGTAGTACTTATCCAGAAAAGTACACACGAAAAAACTAGCACATACGACACAATAAGCAAATCACGTCCGCGAATTGTGGTTAGTTTCCGTCAGTGTTACCAACTCTTGAAAATATTTAGCCTAAATTAAATTCAAATAACCCCTAAATTTGCCCTAATTACTTGGAAATCCCCCTAAAAATAAATTGTATGATATCATTTTGTTAATTTTTCATTTATAAAAATAAGTTACATTTATTACGTCAAATATTATTTCATTTTCTTCTGGCGAATCAGATTTTATAAAGTCATACATGTTGACTTTGAATAAGGCTAATATTTTAGGAGATGGGTTGAATATTGTACAAGATCATTCATCCACCATTTCGATTGTAAATTCCAAGTACTGTACTTGGTTTTTAAGTACACTAGATTTCACTAAGTCCGAGGTCGCTAGGTAAAAAATTAATTTGATTAGCTAGTTAAGGCTGTACCAGGGCCTATACTTTAAATCTTTAATTTTCTCGATAATTAAAATATTAAGAAATATGAAGGTTCACATAAACAATAAAAATAACCCTAAACATATAACACCCCCAAAAATCCCATGTCACTTATTTACACCCTAAATTTAGGGGGAAAACTTCTAAGTTGGGAACCCTGGTTTCTGTACACACACTAGCGTGAAATTTTAAACAAAGGTAGGGATTTTACCTACCTAAAGGTGTGCACACATTGGAAAAATATTTAATAAAAGAAAATAAAAAACGTTTACTAGAAACATTAACAATAAATGACTTGTTCCATCAATGTTATAATAATGCAATATTGTTATTTGTAGAATGTAATACATGTTTTTATATTATTTTCTGAGAAAATAAATTTCAAAACAAAAATTAAAAGTATGACCCTTAGGTACCATCAACTTACATCTGTTCTGCTATACTCTCGTATAGCAGAACATGTTTTAGTAGTCGTTAATTTCAACAAAAAATCCAGATATTTTCAGAAAAAGGATCTTGTTATTATAAGGGTCCGTTTGTTTTTACTTTTGATGTACGGAATTCTAATAAAAAGTAAAAACTCTTTAATTTCAGGCTCACTTCAACGCGAATTAATACCAGAAACATTAAATAAATTGATTGAGTCGATTTATTAATAATAAGGACATACCTAGGCACCCAAGTAGCAAAATCAAAACTATGAATAGTAGTTACAAACAACGTCAAATGATATTATTTCTAATATCCGAATCCAAAAAAACACAAAATTACGTTAAAAACGCGCCTAGGTACCTATCCACTATCAACAAAATATTTTTCCGATAAAAAAATAATGTATCCACAGCCTAATTTTAACGACCACTGCAAGCTCGCCTTTCGGCAAGATAAAAGGTACCTACGACAGCCTTACACGTGCCACTCATTTCGCGGGCTGAACTTAGGAATTAATTTCAAAAGTATGATGTTTTAATTGGGGTAGATTGTTTAAATGTTTTTGTTTATTGCGTTGCTACTTTTTTGAATTTATTATGTTACGTTTAATGTATTGTAAAGATTTGTGATTTAGAGTATTTTCTGTTGTTATTAGAAACTTATCTAAGAAATCTACTTTTTAAAAACGATAAAGATGAAGATGTGTACATGCTGGTCGTTATGGTAAATTGAATACCATCACGTGTATGAACAAAACGGTCAATAAAATGGTCATAAGGATTTTAATGACATTTCAAAAGTAGGTATTTAATAATATTCCAGTTAAGTTCGGCCCTGGATTGAGCTCGGCCCTGTGTAGAGTTGGGAAAAATTACTCGTAAAATGTGAATCAAATCACTAATTCAGACATTGGTATCAGAATCGACTTTTTGATTCGTATGAATATTAGAGCTGTTGCAAATCGTATGTATTCGGTACTGAGTAACGGGTGGGCCATTTAGTACCGAGTAACGAAACGTTACACACAAATGCATTTCGTTACTCGCATTTTTCGTAGTAGGGTACCTACACTATTTCAGTTTACGCAAGTACCGTTGATGCGTGTATTTGT
Source organism: Calamotropha paludella (assembly GCA_927399485.1). Lineage (NCBI taxonomy): Eukaryota > Metazoa > Arthropoda > Insecta > Lepidoptera > Crambidae > Calamotropha > Calamotropha paludella. The sequence goes on from OV656812.1 coordinate 26,392,043, forward strand.
ACGTTTGATGATCGTATATTTTACGCATGCGCGCGCTTATTCAGTGAATTTATAAACGTACGTTACAAAGAACGATGATTGTTTATTAAGTAAAGTATAATTTGGAAATTCGTCGTCCAAGTTTTTTACTGTTTATAAAATTGTATTGCGTATGTAGACAAAGTTTGAGATTGTAACAGAAAGAAGGTAAGGAAGTATTTTTTACAAATAAGAAATGTGTATGTTTTTGTTTTTTATTATCGCGTATTTTCACGGTTTTTTGTTGTTATCTTAAAGGGATGTGTCTAAATGAGTCTAATGATATTAAATTGTTTCTTCGATAACAAAAGCTGTTAATTATCAAAAGTCTGGTTCAAAATACAGAAAAGTGAAAATAAAATACCTGACTCAGCTTGGTATGTAACGTATAAGTATGTTTTCTATAAATCACGAATGTTGCGACGCCGCGCCGCGACGTCATACTGCACTCGTACGCAATACGATTCGATTCGTTGCTCTAACTTACACATAACATAGCATGTTATAAGGTAACTGAAGTAACGATACGATAGTAATAATTGTTATTGTAACGAATACATACGGGTACACTTTTTTTCGTTACTTTTACAGCTCTAATGAATATCATTGTACGGTTTACCAACCGCACAATTTAGGTCATATCAAAGTACACTGTCTTGCGTGTCAGCATTTTCCGCGACAATGCAATTTTAATTAATATTATATTTAGTTAAGCGTAAGCCACCTCCTAACTAACATTAAACTATTACTTTTTATAATTTGTGAACACTAATAAAACTATTCACCAGTGACGTCGTTTAACTCAACTATTAACTATTATAAGAGTGTGGGACAACAAACCCTACATCTTGCTGGTCCTTCGAGGAAAAACTGGTAGGTACCTTTGTTTTTCTTTTTCTTTGCACGGTAGCAATCGGTCTGTCTGGCCTCCCACAAGCGGGTCTCACCGGGCAGATTGAGAAGGTGCATATATCGTGTGAGGGAAGAGTGAGCATTGTGTGCTTAGCAGCGACTGCACCATTTTAATTGTGTTACGTCGAAAATAACTGTAAACGTGGACCTTTGCGCGCTTCCCAAGTAAAATTGCGAAAAGTGCGTAAGTGTTTCGACGAGTGCGAACAAAGAACCTTTGGAAAACAACCATTGAACTTTTTGTCGTTATACTTAAGAAGACATAAGCGACTTACCATCATGAGCAACATCGAAGATCTATTAGCAACCCAAAATCAAATAATTGAGGCGATACAGCAACAACTTCGGAACTTCAAGAAAGACCCAGCTGATCGCAAAACTTCAACATACATAAAAAACGACTAGAAACGCTTGATTCATATTGGACTGAATTTCAAGCTAACCATGTACAACTGTGCTCGTTTGAGGAGCAGAACTATACCTATTTTTCAGAAAACTATTATCAAAAAACTAAAAACTTTTACAACGAAGCGCGAACACTTATACAAGAAACAAAATTAGGCGAACTACAGCCGAGAGGAAGGTCACCCATGGGTCCGAAAATTCAACCACCTGAACCTGCAGCGTCCGGTGAATATTTTACCTCCTATCAAAAACAAACTATTTCTCAGGGTAACGCTAGCAAGGCGGAAGAGTTGTTACGGCGACAACGTAGTAACTTTAAGGCATTTTCAAGGACACTCTCTGCTATCGACTTGGAAGAAATTAACGAAAAGTGGGAATTTGAAGACGTTTTAAAGAATATAGAATCAAGGTGGAAAACGATCGATTCCATGCATTGGGAGCTTGACAGTGAAGTAATAGGAGACCAAGAAGAATACGAAAAATTGTTTGAAAAATATGAGAAGCAGTATAACTCTATGAAGAAAGCCCTTAATACAAAAATGTGGTCTGCATCACATAAAGAAAAGTCAACGCCCGTAATGGAGCTACCGGTATTCAGTGGTGCCTATCAGCACTGGACCTCCTTCAAGGACTTATTCATCGAAACTATTCATACAAACCCATCGTTATCAAAAGCACAGAAAATGCAGTTCTTGAAGTCAAAGGTCAAGGGCGAAGCTGAAAAACTTATTCAACATCTAGCAATCAGTTCATATAACTACAACGTTTGCTGGGACATACTAAATAATAGATACAACAACAAAAAGATTATTTTCTCTTCGCATCTCAATACTATGTTAAACTTGCCAACTATACAGTACCAAACAGCTATATCTATTAAAAGATTACACGATACAACAAACGAATGTCTCAACGCCATCAAAAACCTTGGGGTTGATATTTCCACTTGGGATCCAATTCTAGTGCATCTCTTATCGCAAAAATTGGACACAGATACCTACAACGACTATATTGAAAGCCTTAAACAACCAAGAGAGCTGCCAAGTCTTACGGAGTTTTTACAATTCTTAGAAATAAAATTTACATCTTTGGAGTCTGCACGACGAAAACAAGAGCGACCTTCAGCTGATCAGCAAAGAAGTTCATCGAACTACAAGTTTCAACCTACATACAAAACATTCAGCGCTAACCAAAATCTTAACTCAAAACCAAAAAGTTTTAATAAGCCAATAAAAGATAATTATTTAACAATTAACAAAACGACGTCGAAAAACATTCCAAGCCACGTAAAGTGCCCACTCTGCAGTAATGAACATGGACTATTTCACTGCAACGAGTTTATCAAATTACAGTTATACGATCGCAGGAAATTGATTGCGAAATATAACTTGTGTAAAAATTGTTTGTTCGACCACAAGGGCAAGCAATGCAAATCGGAAAAAAGGTGTAGGCAATGTAATGAACAGCATCATACATTGCTTCATCAAGATATGACTGCAAACACGGTGCCAAAAAACAATATGGAGAAAACTTACCACGAAAGTGCAACGACTTCAAGCAGTCATGCTTCGATGGAAGACATATCTGAAACACTTTTGGCTACTGCACAGGTCAAGGTCAGGATCAACGACGGCTCGGAGATCGTTTTACGAGCGCTAATTGACCAGGGCTCGCAAGTTTCTCTTATTACGGAAAACGCCGCTCAGAGACTCGAATTACCACGACAGAAATGCAAAGGAGTAATATTCGGAGTCGGAGCGAGAGAAAATAATTGTAAAGGTGCTATAACTATCACATGTACATCCATGCTCGGTAACCATACTTTCAACTCTAATGTTTACATAATGCGAAATCTAATTAACAATCTACCAAACCGATCCTTTGCATCAACATGGACACATCTGGAAGGGCTTCAATTAGCGGACCCGGCCTTTAACATCAGTCGACCCGTCGACATCCTTTTCGGGGCCGATATTTATTCTAATATTATACTAGGAGGTATAATAAAGGGAGAAGAAACGCACCCCATAGCACAACAATCCCTTCTTGGCTGGATACTGTGTGGTAATATGAAGTCATTTCAATGCAACGTCATTCTAAACAATTTGGACGAAATCAGCAGATTTTGGACAATAGAAGATATTGCAGACAGCTCTCAAATGTCTACAGAAGATCTTAATTGTATACAACAATATCAAACAACCACAAAACGACAAGAGGATGGTCGTTATGTCGTACGGCTGCCTTTACATCATGATATCGAAGAAAAATTAGGAGAATCAAAAACTAAAGCTGCGGCACAACTTCGCCAGTTGGAACAAAAATTCAGAAAATTCGAAAACTTAGAGAAATATTATAAATTATTTGTAAAAGAGTATGAAAAACTAAACCACATGCAACCTTGTAATGAGCACTCAAAACTAAGCTATTATTTACCACATCACTGTGTGCAACGTGCTGACTCATCAACCACAGCCCTACGTGTCGTTTTTAACGCATCTGCCAAGACAACTTCCGGAAAAAGTCTAAACGATTTGATGTACCGTGGTCCTAACTTACAGACGGACCTACAATCTTTAATATTAAAATGGAGACTCTACAGAATTGCAATTACTGCGGATATTGAAAAAATGTTCCGGCAAGTTTTAGTAAACAAGGAAGATCAAAAGTATCAAAAAATTCTATGGAGGGAATCACCTGATCAGCAAATTAAAGAGTACGCATTGACAACCATTACATATGGCACTAAAGCCGCTCCGTTTTTAGCAATGATGACTATTAAACAACTAGCAAATGACGAGAGAAGTAACTACCCTGAAGCTGCAGCCATAATAGAGTCATCATTTTATATGGATGACCTTCTATATTCTTGCGATGACCTTGAAACTACAACACGCATTAAAAATGACCTTCAAAACTTACTTATCTCCGGTGGGTTTAACTTACGGAAATGGATGTCGAACAACCCTAAACTCTTAGATGACAACCCTAGAAACAACGAACAAGATACTTACCATTTTCGCCACCAGGAGTCAACAAAAACTTTGGGCCTGAGATGGAATCCTAACGAAGACATCTTTACTTTCCAAATAACAATTGATGTTAATTCAACCAAACGAATAACAAAAAGATTTTTACTGTCGGAAATTTCGAAAATTTTTGACCCCCTGGGATGGTTGTGTCCTGTTACTACAAAATTAAAACTTATTTTTCAACGAGTTTGGCAAGAAAACTTACTCTGGGACGATGAAATAACTGAAAACATTAAAAAAGAATGGATTAAAATTAAAAGTCAATTAACCGAAATTAACCAACTACAAATACCAAGATGGTTACAAGTGAAAAAACAAGATACAATAGAATTGCATGGGTTTTGCGATTCATCCGAAAACGCTTACGCCTGTATTATTTATTGTAAAGCGGATCAAAATTCACCGGTAATAGTAGCCGCAAAGTCAAGACTTGTACCGTCGAAGAAAACTATTTCACTCCCGAGACTCGAACTTTGTGCTGCCTTACTGCTCGCTACACTAATGAAAAAGGTTCAAGAAAGCTTACTTAATCACAAAGTTACTTTATATGGTTGGTCAGACTCCACAGCTGTGCTAGGCTGGCTTCACGGAGATCATAGTCGTTGGAAGACATTTGTATCAAACAAAGTAAAGAAAATCGTGACTACGATGCCTTCAAACTGCTGGCGATATGTCAAATCGTTGGAGAACCCAGCTGACTGCGCTAGCCGAGGTATAACTCCTATTCAGCTAAAAGAACATCAGCTATGGTGGCACGGACCCCACTGGCTGCAAACATTTCAACCTGAAACAGAAAATGACAAGATTAGTTATGAAACGACCGAAGATATTAAAATAAACAAGCAATTAAAAACAAACGTCACTACTATACGTCACAGTTCTGACGTAATTGCCGATATACTTACGCGAAACAGCTGTCTGGGTCGAGTGACACGAGTCGTCGCATGGATACTAAGAACGGTGTCGCGTAACAAACATCGACCGCACTACCTAACTATACCGGAACTTAAAAGAGCAAGAAACATTATTATTAAACATATTCAACTTACCTCATTTGAAGATGAAATTTTAAACTTAGAAAAGAAAAAAGAAGTTGACAGAAAAAGCAGACTTATATCATTGAACCCATTTTTGGATCAAGATGGTATTCTCCGAGTGGGAGGTCGTATCAGCAACGCTTACATTAATGAAGATCTAAAACACCCCATAATTATTCCACACAAAGGTCATTATACCAATCTTTTAATTGATCAAGCTCATCATATCACATTCCACGGAGGAGCCCGCCTGACGACAGCGAACTTAAGAAAACAATATTGGATTATCGGCAGTATTAGGGCTGTCAAAAGGCGACTCCATGACTGCGTTATTTGTCGAAAACAAAATCCAATAAAACAACTGCAACTGATGGGTGACTTACCTGCGGCACGATGCAACCCTACAAGACCGTTTTATCACACCGGTGTCGATTACACGGGGTACATCGATGTGAAAACCAATAAAGGCCGAGGCGTGAAAACATCAAGAGGTTACGTAGCTGTCTTCGTATGTATGGTGACGAAGGCAGTTCACCTTGAGTTAGTATCAGACCTCAGCTCGTCAGCATTCCTATCAGCTCTAAAAAGATTCAGTGCCCGACGAGGGGCTCCACAACACATGTACAGCGATAATGGTACCAATTTCGTCGGAGCCAACAATGTTCTGAAACAAGAATATATAAACCTGAAAGAACTACTTGATCCGCGATTCTTCACAACGATTACAGACATGCAAATAGAATGGCACTTTAATGCCCCATCATGGCCGAGCGCAGGGGGACTTTGGGAAGCTGCAGTGAAGAGCCTAAAATACCACCTCCGCCGTGTCATTGGTGAACAAAAGCTCACATTTGAAGAGCATTCAACGCTTCTAGCACAACTCGAAGCCTGTCTTAATAGCCGCCCTCTATTACCACTCAACGAAGATCCTGACGATTTGGACTACTTGACACCGTCACATTTTCTTTCAAGTGGCCCTACATTAACTATAATCGAAACCGAAACTGATGAGCGTACGCGATGGCAACTTATACAGAAAATCTACAAAGATATTTGGAAGAGATGGCAATCGGAGTATTTGTGCCAGTTATCACCACGCAGTAAGTGGCGGCAAGCGCGAGAAAACATGAACATCAACGATGTCGTCATTATTCAAGATGTCAACTTACCGCCTGGAAAATGGGCCTTAGGAAGGGCTTATCAACGGCATCGGCACTGTAGCAAACAGTTTATTTGGTTTACTCGATCAACAATTTGCCGCAAAATACGAAAACGATATTAGATTAATTAAAGAAAATGAAAAACACATAGTCCAACTCTGGAAAAACCAAACCTCGCTCGTGGAAGCTGAAAACAACTTATTGAAAAGAGTAGAACAAACTATCGAACGACAACATAAAATGTATAATCAACACACCGTCGAGCTAGATAAGGCCGTGAACACAATTGCATCTGAAATGAAAGATATGAAGAAAATTAGTGACTTTACCCTGACATCGATTATTGCTAACAACATTTTAGAAAATTTAAAAGGACTTCAAGAAACACTTTTGGATACGATAACAGAAATTCACTATGGAAAATTTGACATTCATCTTTTAAGTCCCAAACAATTAGCAAAGGAGCTAAACATTATTTCAGGACATCTTTCGAGCGATCTAACCTTGCCAATCGAAAATATACAAACTGATTTGAGAACACTCTACCATTTGTTAAAAGTAAAAGCTAGAATGACTATGAATTACTTCATTTTTGAGATCAAAATTCCGCTCGTATCTCGTGATAATTACGAGATATACCGTTTAATAGCTATTCCTCACGAAATTCAGGATAATATGATAAAGATACGGCCGCTCGCTGATCATATCGCCATTAACTTAAAGAAAGATGCTTACATACCATTATCAGAAACCGAATTACAATCATGTATACCATATAATTACAAAACACTGATGTACGGTCGACGACACGACCTACATTTAATTTGTTTAAAGTCATCATTTTCAACATAATTCAGTCAGTCTACATTCAACTCGCGACTCATCAATTAGCGTTACATTCATTACGCAATAAAAGTTATTTTAAGTTATTTCAAACTTTATCATTCATCTCCTTTGGTGTGTGACCATTCAACTCATACATCAAATTGGTCCTTCGAGCCTCCGAAGGCGGGATCATCAGACACGCGTGTGATAGTGTGCAAGTGTTAACCAAATTGGATAGCAACGTCATACGTGCCACGTAAGTCCAGCAGCCTTCGGTGAGTCAGTCATCTATAATTTATTAGTCTCCTGTAGTTATCATCATGCAAGACCTTCTCGTTAAACAAAATCAGATAATGGGAGCGATGGACACGCTCCTCAAAAATTTTAAAAAAGACGGTGCCGATCGTAAGACTGCAGCTTATGTCAAAAAACGCCTCAGCAACCTTGAATCATATTGGCAAGAGTTTCAGCTCAATAACATTAAGTTGTGTGAGTTTGACGATCGTACCCACGAGTATTTTAAAGACAATTTATACCAACGCGTAGCTGATTTTTACAATGAGGCAAAATCGTTCATACAGAAGTATCTACCTGGGGATGGTATGGAGGAAAAGATTTCCATTCGACCCGCTACTCCGTTAGCTGGCCGTTCACAGCAACAACCTTCTCCTTTGCCCCAAAACCAGGGTACCAATAGCAAGCTGGATGAGATGCTACGAAAACAAAAAAGTAACTTCAAAGCATTTGCCCGTACTCTCCAATCTGTAAACATAGACACTCTCTCTGAAAAATGGGAATTCGAGGACGCATTAAAATCATTGCAGAGTAGGTGGTTTGTCATAGATGCGCTTCATTGGGAAATCGACAGCGAACAATATGAAGAAAACGAACAATATGAACAGACCTTCGCGCATTACGAAGATAGGTATATTGCTGTGAAGAAGTCTATTAATAGTAAGATGTGGTCACAATCTCATAGAGAAAAATCAACACCGCAAATTGATATCCCTTCGTTTAGTGGGAATTACCATCAATGGGAATCTTTTAAGGATTTGTTTGTAGAATCCATTCATAACAATAACTCTTTGTCGGCTGCTCAAAAATTGCAGTACCTTAAAGGCAAACTCAAGGGGGAGGCAGAGAAACTAATCCAACACCTCAATATTAGCTCAGAAAATTACCAAATAAGTTGGGATATATTGAACCACAGGTACAATAATAAAAAACTTATTTTCAACTCTCATATTAATATCTTAATGTCCCTTCCAATTATGCAATATCAATCAGCAGCATCTATAAAGAAAATACATGACACCGCCAATGAGTGTCTCAACGCCATAAAGGCTCTAGGTGTAGACATTAGCACTTGGGATCCTTTAATAGTATATATCTTGTCGAACAAGCTGGACGCTGAATCATACAATGATTACATCATTTCATTAAAAAATCCAAGAGACCTTCCAACGTTACAAGAGCTTTTGAATTTTCTAGAAAACACATTTACGTCCCTGGAAATGTCTAAACGAAAACCAGAGTCTACAAAGTCATCTCAACAACCAGAAACATACAAAACTGGTCAAAAGAAGCAGTTTTTCTACAAATCATTTAGTAGCCATCAAAATAATTCATTAAATAAAGGCAATCATAACTCTGTTAAAACTGAGTCAAAAACTAGTCCAGGTCAATGCCCGGTGTGCAAACAAGAACACGGCATTTTTCATTGCAAAACCTTTTTCAATATGCAGCCACAAACTAAATTGAAAACTATTGAAAAAATTATGCTATGCAAAAACTGCTTTAGAAGACATGATAATAAGGAATGTAATGGCAGTAAATGTCGTGTGTGTAAAGGCAATCATAATACTTTACTACATGATGCCTACGTAAATAATCAAAGTATAATCCCAATGCATCCGAAAAATGAACAGCAGAGTCAGCATTCCAACAGCATTAATGTTTCGCAAGGCGATACGAGTGAAATATTGCTAGCGACAGCCCTGGTAAAGGTACAGAAAGCGGATGGAAGTTATGAAATCTTGCGTGCTCTTATTGACCAGGGTTCACAAGCATCAATAATCACGGAAAACGCCGCCCAGTTACTAGGCTTGAAGCGAAAATGGTGCAAAGGAATTATATTCGGAGTGGGAGCAAGGGAAAATACGTGTAAAGGTTTTATTAACATAAAGGACAATGCCCATCGTAGTATGGACTTTGGTATCGCTTTGAATAATTTTGTTCCACGATGATTTTATACTATATTTTTAGGTTGCTAAGTGTAGATTAAATTATTAAAAACAGTTTTTCCATAGTTCGACGGATAAAATGAAAAAAATATATAACAAAATTCATCAAATTAACACTTTTCCCGGTCTTCATTTGTGTTTTTATTTACATTTGAAGTTTTATCTATCAACACAATGGTTGGATGTAAGCTGGGTGCGAGTATTTTAATGCTTTAGTTTGAATAATACTAATTTAGATATAATATTTCAGACTATTAAGGTTTTCATCACAACACTCAATTGACTATACCAATTTGACAGTTCATCCAACCCGATTGTCCCATTGTTGCCAGTCTTCTAAATTATTAACAATTATGTATCGATTATGATTGCCAAATGCAAGTTTATATGAATAACTTTAATATCTGTGCGTTGATATTATGTTTTATTAAATATATTCGTTTTCAGAGCATAAAAATAGCAGATATACCTACTAACTTCTTTATAAGACCCCTAATACACTAGCATATATCTATGATCATAGAAGAATCACATTACACGTATATCGAATAAAATCTGTCATCATACTGTTGGATGAATCTGTGATCTCTAGACGGCAATGCAGCACTCATAGACGTGCTTTACGTGTTGTTATGCATGCAAGATCGTTTATTTTATTGATAGATACGAATGACATGCAAACAATATGCTGGCAATGGATTGACGGATACCTTTATTTTTCAACATGCTAGCTATAAATGACGTGTATGCATGCGTATGTATGTATTGTCTACACATCTACAAGTCATGCAACTTTAGGTACTGCATGGCAGCGGCATCACTGTTTAGGGCCGTACTATGATTGATAGACATCAATCATAGTATTCCTTAACTTCGAGTTCCTTTGAATCCAGACGGACTCGGAGGGCCTAATATGGGCTATAATATACATTGTCTACTTGTTTGTTAATGTGATATATTCCATAATAAAGCATATATTCCATAATAAATCATATTAAATTGTATAAGTCACAGTCGGTAGTTTAATTAACTTAATTATAAAGGTTCACAATACAAAAACTGTATGAAATGTTAAAAGCACGACGCAACAAGATTATTGGAAAAAAGAGCGCCGTAACTAGTTCTAGTAAGTAAGTTCGTTCGTAACAAATTAGTTTCACATTATGTCTTATGCTTAATTACTTTATATGCTAGAATGCGAACTGCCAATTCGATATTTTAATAAAATAAATAGTGTATCGATTTCATATATTTGGCAAATCGATACGGTCGAAAAGAAAATGGCAATACCGAGGAGACAAGTGCCAATAGAAATACTCGGTAATATGGAAGTGAATTCATTGCTAATTATTATGTGGATTATTGTCCGTCGATGTTATGGCAAAGTATTTTACAGCATTTCGTGAAAAATTAACACTTAGTTTTTGACATAAATTTGATTTAAGTACAACGACGATCAAAGACGATACCACGAATGGGCATTGTCCTTTAACTTGCATTCATAATGATTTTTGTCTTAACACTAATGTCTACATAATGAATCAAATGGTAAATAACCTACCTAACAGATCCTTCTCAAAACCGTCGTGGAATCATGTTCAAAACGTTCAACTCGCTGACCCCGAATTTTACAAAAGTCGTCCAATCGATCTTTTATTAGGAGCCGATATTTATCCTTCAATCATAATGGCGGGAATAATAAAAGAAAATGATTCGCTACCGATTGCGCAACAAACGCGTTTCGGTTGGATATTATGCGGTAACACGAACACTGAAAGGGCGATCCTTTGCAATGTTATCATAGCAAACGAACAAGACTATTCGCGGTTTTGGTTGATTGAAGATGTTACAGATGATGACGTGATGTCCGCGGAAGATCAATATTGTATGCAACTATATCAATCGACAACAGAACGTAGACCCGATGGTAAATATGTGGTAAGACTTCCCTTGCACCCAGACGTCGACGAAAAATTGGGTCAATCAAGAACAAAAGCGGTAGCTCAATTCTATCAATTGGAAAAGAAATTCCAAAGACAAGAAAATATCGCAAAACAATATAAACAGTTTATTGCGGAATATGAATATCTAGGTCACATGCACTCGGTAAAAACAAATCCGAACAAATTAAGTTATATTTATAATTTTTATATATTTTATGCATTTTCAATGCGATCTTATAAGATAAATTATTATAATAGAAAAATACTAGAAAAAATCGACTCGGGTCACAAGGTCCCGCCTGAGATTCACTAGTGACCCGAGTCGATTTTTTCTAGTATTTTTCTATTATAATAATTTAAATTAAGTTATTATTTACCTCATCATTGTGTCCATCGCGCTGACTCGATAACAACTTCACTCCGAGTCGTTTTCAATGCGTCAGGGCCCACCGATTCTGGACTCAGCTTAAACAATCTCATGTATAGGGGACCAAATCTACAGCGAGATTTATTGTCGTTAATTCTGATGTGGAGACAATACCCATTCGCATTTATTGCTGATATAGAGAAAATGTTCCGGCAAATTTATGTTCATTTACAGGATCAACGGTTTCAGCAAATTGTATGGCGAAAGTCCACAGATGAACCATTACAAGATTATCAGTTAGCGACGGTCACCTATGGGACAAAAGCGGCTCCGTTTCTGGCAATGATGACGCTCAGACAGCTTGCTAGCGATGAAAGTTGTCGTTATCCTAAAGCGGCAACGGCACTACAGGAGCAGTTCTATATGGACGACTATCTTGGAGGGAGTTTCAGCTTAGAAGCAGGTCTTCAACTGCAACAAGATTTGATAAATTTGTTGAGGTCTGGAGGGTTCAACATTCGAAAATGGCTTTCAAACAATCCAAAGCTAAGCCAACGTAATGAAAACGAAGAAGGAACATTTGATTTTCGGTATGAGTCAACAACAAAAGCATTAGGACTAACCTGGGATTCAAAACAAGATTGCTTTACTTTTCAGTCAAAAATAAGTAATAAATTTGAAAACAGACCTACAAAAAGAATTCTGTTGTCCGAAATATCGAAAATATTCGACCCTCTGGGTTGGCTGTCACCCGTAGTAATTCAGCTCAAATTATTATTTCAAGACATTTGGACTGCCGGCCTTCAGTGGGACGAACCTGTTCCCGACAAAATCTATCAAACTTGGTTGAAGTTACGATTAGATATCGAAAACATAAATAAAATAAAGCTGCCTCGGTGGATCGGCTGTGGAGAGAGTGACGTCATAGAATTACATGGTTTCTGTGACGCGTCCGTCAAAGCTTACGCAGCAATTATTTACGTACGTATATAAAAACAAGGGACAACGTCAATCACACTATTAACAGCCAAAACCAAAGTTGTACCTCTGTCAAAAAACGCTAAACAGATCTCATTACCACGACTAGAACTATGTGGAGCGCTCTTACTATCAAACTTAATGTCAAAAGTTACAAAAAGTCTTAACAACCACAAATTGGAACTTTTTGGATGGTGTGACTCAACTGCCGTTTTAGGATGGCTGCAAGGTGAAGCAAGCCGCTGGAAGCCATTTGTCGCCAACCGGGTCACTAAAATAATACAAGTAATTGAACCCAATTCGTGGCGTTACGTTAAAACTAAAGAAAATCCAGCTGATTGTGCAAGTCGTGGTCTCACCGCCGAACAGCTACTGCAGCACAATCTATGGTGGAACGGGCCCGACTGGCTGTCTACATACAAAAAACAATCAGAAACTCAAAAAGAACTATTCAAAACCGATTTAGAAAAAAGAAAAATAAAACAATCAAATGTAACCTTAATAAGCGAAATGGAATCAAATATCATTCACCGAATAATTCATAAATACAGCTGTTTCACGCGTGCATACCGACAACTTGCATGGATATTACGCGTGACGTCACGAGATAATAATAAGTTAAGATACTTATGTTCAGATGAATTACGGAAAGCACGTTTAATGATTGTAAAATATGTTCAACATCAAGTATTTTTCGAAGACATAAACCATATTCAAAAGCACGGTACATGCAAGCAAAAAAGCAAATTACTGTCTTTAAACCCATTTTTAGATACTGATGGACTCCTACGAGTAAAGGGGCGTCTATCAAACTCGAATCTCAGTGACGACATGAAGTATCCTTTGATCATTCCATATGAAGGCCGACTAACAGAATTAATTATTGACCAAGCCCACAAGCAAACCTTTCACGGAGGAGCACGCCTTACACAATCAAAAATAAGGAAACAATTTTGGATTATAAGCGGAAATCGCGCCGTCAAAAAACACATAATAAATTGTGTCATTTGTAGAAAACAAAAACCTATCAAACAACATCAAATGATGGGTGATCTACCGGAAGCGAGAACCACACTTTCCAGGCCGTTCTTTCATACAGGTGTCGATTTCACCGGTTTCGTTGAGGTCAAGGCCAACAAAGGGCGCGGGATCAAAACTTCTAAAGGATACATCGCGGTGTTTGTGTGTATGGTGACTAAAGCCGTGCACTTAGAACTCGTGTCTGATCTTTCCTCGTCAGCATTTTTGGCAGCACTCAAAAGAATGGCCGCGCGAAGAGGTGCTCCTGGTCACATGTATAGTGACAATGGGACCAACTTTGTGGGAGCCCAAAAAGCGCTTCAAAAAGAATTTATAAATTTGAAAAGTTCTATTTTGTCTGAAGAATTCCTTACTGAAATCAGTCAAATGCAAATCAAGTGGCATTTTAATGCCCCGTCTTGGCCCAGTGCAGGTGGGTTATGGGAAGCGGCAGTCAAGAGCTTAAAGCACCATATGCGCTGGGTGATTGGGGAGCAAAAGCTCACGTATGAGGAACATTCGACCTTATTATCTCAGTTAGAGGGCTGCTTAAATTCAAGACCTTTATGTGCTATTACTGAAGATCCAAATGATATCGACTATTTAACACCCGCCCACTTCCTATCCAGCGGACCAGTACTCACGATTGTCGATACAGAACGAGACGAAAGAACAAGATGGCATTTATTACAAAAAACAGTTAGCGATATTTGGAAGAGATGGAAAATCGAATATTTAATGCAATTATCTGTCAGACAAAGGTGGCAAACACGTCAACCAAATATACAAATCAACGATATAGTTGTCATCCAAGAGGCAAACTTGCCGGCCGGAAAATGGGCCCTAGGCCGGGTCATAGAAACTCATCCCGGTAAAGACGGTCTCATTCGTGTCGCAAGCTTGAAAACAAAGAGCGGCATATTAAAAAGGCCAATTGTAAAATTATCCATCTTACCAGTAAATAGACAATGCGACATAGAACCAAACACATCTTATGACGAAGAAACACATTGTAAGCACAAAGTAGGTCAAACATTAAAAACATCATGCCTAAACTTTGTGACTACTATATTTATGTTGTTCATGTTATTTATGACATCATCTGTTCAAGGCGCATATAACATTTCGTCTCTACCAACCAATAATACAATCTACTTCGAAAAAATGACAGATATGAGATTAATTCAAGACAATTGGAAGCTTGTAGTTTACTATGATATGCACCCGTATTGGAATGGTATCAGTTTATATGGCAATTACATCCAACACTTAGAAACGCAGTGCAACTTAATGACAGCGAAGACACACTGTGACGTCATATTATTACAACTACGTCACGAGTTCACAGAATTCAAACAATACGACAGCTTGTTGCAAACACAGCAAAACAAGCGCACGCGACGAGGTATCATTAATGGGGTCGGTTACCTCGCAAACAGCTTGTTTGGCGTTTTAGACGAACGTTTTGCGAAAAAATACGAAAAGGACATTTCTACACTAAAAAATGACCAAAAACATCTCATGTCTCTATGGAAGAAACAAACATCTATTATTGAAACAGAGAACAACATGCTTAAGAGAGTTGAAAACGTCATGGAAAGACAGCACAAAATATTTAATCAGCATTTAAATAAATTAGAAGCCGCAGCAAATAAATTCATGACTGAGATTGTAGAACAAGAGATCGTCAATGAATTTATATTTTCAAGCCTTATAGTCAATAACATATTATATAATTTAAAAAATATTCAGAACACATTTTAAGCGCTATCAGTGACCTTAATAATTTCAATATACACGTTTTGACTCCAGAACAGCTTCGGAACGAACTGAGTATAATATCTGGCCAATTGTCGAAAGAATTATCCATTCCCATAAACAATCTACAAACCGATTTATCAAAAATCTATAAGATAATGAGGGTGAAATCTCGTGTTACACAACAATACATAATTTTTGAGATACAAATTCCATTAGTAAATCGAGACAGCTATGACATTTATAAAACTTTCCCTGTCCTATATCAAACAGGAAATTTCATGGTCAACGTGCAACCCATAGCTCCCTATTTGGCTATGAACATAAAAAAGGACACCTATCTTACTATTACAGAATATGAATTACAAAGATGCATCGAACTGGATTTGAAGTCGCATTTATGTGAAGTTCAAAAACCAATTTATCAACGAGTATCAGACGAAAATTTTTGTGTAATAGAATATCAAACGGGCAAATGCAAAACATTTATCAGTCAGTGTCAAGTAACCTGGACTGAATTAGTCACTGTTAACACATTTATGTTCACCTGTTGCGGTCAATGCTCCATAAGAATAATATGTGGGGATCAAATTTCACACGAGACATTCACAGGTGTAAACATTATCGCACTCGGGAGCGACTGCGTAATCAAGGGCGACACATTTACAGTAACGTCGCATCAGCACTATGCGAATGAAATAAACATAGAACCAGACGTCTTATTAGTCACGATCGCACCGGTCAACAAGGTCTTGAATATATCGCTCCCTGTTAGCATCACCATGAACGATACACAGGATCTGAGATTGGATCAAATAAGCAAACAGATAGAGAAACTTAAGGCGGATGCGGATCGCCTCGATGACGAACCCAGCATCAGTTTTCACGACGTGCATCATTACGTGGCAATCTACGGGATAGCAGCGCTAGTGGTCGTGTGTGCGGCGGCTGTGTGGTGGCGATACCGGCGCCACGGGGTCACCGCCACGGCCACGCGTCCGCCGCCGCCACGCACCGCACCGCGACCGCGCCAGAGCGGACCAGCTTACGGTGCCTGCCCGACAGTGCCGGCTCCTCATAGTGCAAGTGTAAGTGCTTATCAGTGTGATAAGTGTAGTGGTTACAGTGTGTGTGAAAATCGACAATCTAGTGCAGTGAGTGATTTAGTGCCGCGCAAAGATAAGGTTACGATGCCAACCTTTGAAAAGGTCACTTTCACAAGTGATCCTTAATTCGATACTAATTGTCGGGAATCACTTGTTATTCATTACGTATAAATATTGTCGGGAATCACCTGTTATTCATCTCGTTTAAATATTGTCGGGAATCATTTATAAAACTCATGCTCCATCGCCATCACACTCTGACCCTTTACTTCATGCCACATTTTTCGCCCGGGAATATGTACGGTCGACGACACGACCTACATTTAATTTGTTTAAAGTCATCATTTTCAACATAATTCAGTCAGTCTACATTCAACTCGCGACTCATCAATTAGCGTTACATTCATTACGCAATAAAAGTTATTTTAAGTTATTTCAAACTTTATCATTCATCTCCTTTGGTGTGTGACCATTCAACTCATACAACTGATGTGCCCTCTACAACAGCCAATTTATCATCTAAAGTCAGACGAGAATCTATGCATCAAATTAAAAGATACAGATCAATGTGAAACTTCGCATACAATGTGTACTGATATGTGGATACAGCTTAACAAAATAAATACATATTTGTTTTTCTGTTGTGGACAACGAACAATAAGAATCATATGCGAGCATCATATTGCAGCCGAGCGCGTCAGCAAGACCGGTGTTATCGCACTCGGGGAAGGATGCGTCATCAAGGGCGAAACCTTCACGATATATTCTCATACGCAGCAATCTAATTCTATGATAATACAATCACCTGTTCTCAAGGTTGACATACATCCAATTAACAACATATTTAACACAAGTATACCATTGTTCAAAGGGCTGAATGGATCAGACTTTAAAAATTGAGAAAAAGAATTTGATTTTATTGGCAATCAAATTCAACAAATGAAGAGCAAGGAGGTCAGTGAACTAATAACGGACATAGATACAATCAGCACCCATGATGTTCACCAGTACATAGTGCTGTACATATTAGCCGGCGTGACGCTAACTGCAGCAGGTGTTTACCTTTGGCGGCGCGCACGGGCGCGATGCTCCACGACTATTTCATCCGCGGCACGCCGCGATGATCAGCAACCTAACGAGCCACCGATTCCACTGACACAGCGACCCCGAGGGGAGTTCAAACAAATTCGTCATCCAACAGAAATAGGGCGAGAATCAAATGCGGGCCCAGCTCATCTCTATGGCCGTATAAACAAAGCGACGTCCCCTGTGATAAGAAAACTATTCAGTGACAGTGATAGTGCTTAGTGTAGTGTGTGCTGTGTAAAATATTTAATAACTAAATACAATATTTAGTAACAATAATTTTTTATTTACTTTTATTTAATTTACGTTTATATTTTACAACTTTTATATTTTGCAATTTTTATGCTTGAACTGTTTATTGCTTTATTAAATCTTAGTGAAACCTGTCTCGTCTTGCCCTCGGGAGCATGTACGGTTTACCAACCGCAATTTAGGTCATATCAAAGTACACTGTCTTGCGTGTCAGCATTTTCCGCGACAATGCAATTTTAATTAATATTATATTTAGTTAAGCGTAAGCCACCTCCTAACTAACATTAAACTATTACTTTTTATAATTTGTGAACACTAATAAAACTATTAACCAGTGACGTCGTTTAACTCAACTATTAACTATTATAAGAGTGTGGGACAACAAACCCTACAATCATTGTTGTCAGATCGATTTCGATTTAATATCAAAATGTGATTCTGACCTTAGTATCTTTCGCCCTGACTAAAATTATTAACTCTGCGGACTTGATAAAATTTGAAGGAGTCAATTAGAGAGTCAAGAAATCGAAACATTTCAATTGTTCACTATGCATTTACCCGTCACTAGTTCTTTTAGGTCAGCGATTGTATGAGTGACACACACACTGAACATATTGAGGTAGGTAAGTATAGGGTCAAGCTGAGGGGTCAAGCACCAGCTGATTTAAGGCGCAGTTTAATTCGGTTTGTCAATAACAAGGAATCGTTTTGGACGTTTATTTTCATAATTATACGAGCAATTAAAAAAATACCAATTACTGATTGTTAAATATCATTGATTCTATAGGATTTTAAAATTTTATTTTAATTATTGCAACTTAATTATGAAACTTTGAACTGCAATAACTCCGAAACGGAGAGTGATATCGCGAAAATTCTTTTTGTGTTTGAACACTGGAAGCCCATGGTTTTCACCATTTTAACAGGTGTTCTATTTTCATTGACTGGCGGTATATATTTCAAATGATGAAAAGTAAAGAATTTTTCATATAGTTTTATGGATTACCTTCCACATATTAAACTCTTATCTCTCTTTATAATGGATAGATAACTATGTGAATCTAGGCTTTCATCTATAATCTAAGATCACAGAGGTCTGTGTGTTTGTCTGTCTGCTCTTTTTCCCGCTCTTTTTCCATTGTATCAATAAAGTTACCATAGCAGCGCGATAACCGCAAGTAGTTCGTCTACCAGACGCTAGATGGCGCTAACGGAAAAATATTTAATAAATAAAATTAAAGAATTTTGTTCACCTGTGCGAAGCCGGGACGGGCCGCTAGTCTATAATCTAAGGCGGTTCACACACTAGAGATGCGTCCCGCCGCGGTGCGCGTAGCGACAGAAAACGCGCGCGGGGACGGAGGCGCAGATCTGCCTATCTTAGCGGTGTAATCTGCTTCTCCGCGCAGATTTTCAATACAAGTCTACCCTACTTCTTCACGCCCCGCGCTCCCGCGCAGTATCTGCGCGCGGGGCGCCTACCCGCGCGTTCCCGCGTCGGCAGTGTGTTGTCATAGGCGTGTTTTCTATATTAATTGAGATTCTTGCATACAATAATAAAATCTGCGGCCACGCGCTACGCGACGGGGTGCGGTGCAGTGTGTTAACCGCCTTAGAACACAAAGTTGTTTGTGTGTTTGTCTGCCCGCTCTTTTTCCATTGTATCAAGAACGTTACCATAGCAACGCGTTACCGGGTCAGCTAGTATAAATGGGCAATTTTATAAAAGTTTGTACGGTGTCAAAAAATGGGGTAAAAAAATATATGTAATTAAATTGGATGGTATATCCTTCAAATCGATATTAGGAATATTCAAATTTATTGGAATTACAATAAATAGGAGAAAAATGGAATAAATACTGAGGAAATAACTGTTAAATATTCAGTAATCTCCAATCGTGTTCCACTGCGTTACATATTACTTTGTTTTGTCTACAGGCCAAATAAAAGATTAAAAATATGAAAAATAGTTATTTATTATAAGAATTAAACATGTTTCCAAAAAATCAAAACAATCAAATCAAAATAATTAAATAACGTAACAAAATCAACATTTTATATCCTCTGAGTTACAATGAGATCAATTGAACACAATAATATTCCACATATTTGGTGAAGACAAGATCCGAATGGAAATTTATACTAGCTGCGTAATAATAGCATTAAGGTTTTTTAATCTAAATAAAATATTGAGATCTTCCTCACTTAACAACAAAAATAATAATTAAAATTATATACCGTAGAAGGTGGACCGTCACACAGTGGACAGGTGTGGAAAAAGTAAGGCTTAGTTTACATCAATGACTTAAAACTTTAAAAATATTTTCATATAAAGACCTAATAATTAGGTACGTAATAATTATAAGGAAAACACTAATTTGTAATAGAAGTACCTACAACGTTCCTAAATTTTCAAAATAATAAAAAAATGACGCTTCTACCCGGGTAAACAGTAAATAATAACAGGTAAATAATTTAGTTTTCATTTTTAAATTTGTAGTAGTTTTATTTACAGTCAAACTCTTAAATATATTTTTTTCACTATATTTCCTGCATTTTTCATAGGTAGTCTTTAAACAACTCTCCAACATTTCATCTCTAGCTGTCATTTTATTAATAGTTTCTTCTAGACTTTGGATCTTTTTATCAGTTTCCTTTTTGTAGCGGTAGAATCTCTTTCTAGTTGTGTTAAGCGTGGTTTTTAAATTCTGAATCCTTTTTATAGCGGCATTATATTTTCGCATTTATAATTTGTTTCTGTTCGACGTTCTTTTCAGCGTAGATTTGACATTTTTAGGTTTAACTTCACTCTTTGTAATTTTGTTTTGCTTTTGTTTCCGTTTCTGTTCTCTCCATATCTTTCGCTTTTTTTCTTTCTCATCTTCGATTAGTTCAGATATTTTTTTAGTTTTGTTTTTTACTCTTTCTGCATGTTTTTTCTTGACTTCTTCGTACTTTTGTGGACTTTGTTTCAATTTTAGAGAAAAATTATTTTTTCATACGTTCTGCACTAGGAAGGGCCATTTTGACACCTAATAAAAATAATATAAAAAATATGTATTTCTTATAATACGGAGAACACAGAAAAACCAAGAATGAAGGATTTGGGTATATTGTTACTATAATATTTGGGAAATAGACAATATCTCAAGAAAACTACATCCGAAACAAATAAAAAAAATTAAATGGAAATAACAAAAATCTTCATTATGCTATAATACCCTCTTGTGTTAAAGTCGGTTAAAAGTAATAATGTGTACGAGGCTTTATATTCCACTGAGTGACGAAAACCTATCCACCGAGAGAGTGTTTCTCAGCTGATGTAACGGATTTTTAGGTTAGGTCAATATCAATAAAAAAAATCATGAAATAACACGTCTGATTCGATGGTTTGTTGTTTAATTATCAAATAAAAGATTATTCCTCTCATAATTACTCTTTGAAATAATGAAACAAAGCGTACTTACAACGTTATCTCCGTAAATAAGTGGAATTTCCAAACAGTACTTTAGCCGGCGTACCCGCTTCTTGTGACGTTACGTCAAAACTGAACGAAAAACAATATCGCGGAGTCGTTGGAAGAAATCGTAGGGTTCCCACAGTTAAAAAAAGATAACAAAATAGTAGAGTTTATTTTTCTTCTTGGATATATTTGCGTAACGAAGTGGAATTTTCCACCATGGCCAATTTTTTATTATTTACTAATTTATGTTTTTTATCATATTTTACAAATATTAACTAAACAATAACTCTTAAAATTAAAAGTTAACTTAGCGTTCTTTTAAAAAGCACCAAAATTTTATGAATATGGGGATTCAAATTTAAATAGCGCGGCAAAACCAATGCTCTGAATAGGATGAGACAGTGGTAGAAAACAGAATTGCCAAAGGACAATGCCCATTCGTGGTATCGTCTTTGATCGTCGTTGTACTTAAATCAAATTTATGTCAAAAACTAAGTTTTAATTTTTCACGCAATGCTGTAAAATACTTTGCCATAACATCGACGGACAATAATCCACATAATAATTAGCAATGAATTCACTTCCATATTACCGAGTATTTCTATTGGCACTTGTCTCCTCGGTATTGCCATTTTCTTTTCGACCGTATCGATTTGCTAAATATAATACAATCGATACGCTATTTATTTAATTAAAATATCGAATTGGCAGTTCGCATTCTAGCATATAAAGAAATTAAGCATAAGACATGATGTGAAACTAATTTGTTACTAGAAGACGATTTCATCTTTCTATGGTTTTAACGGCGCTCTTTTTTCCAATAATCTTGTTGCGTCGTGCTTTTAACTTTTCATACAGTTTTTGTATTGTAAACCCTTATAATTAAATTGATTAAACCACCGACAGTGACTTATACAATTTAATATGCTTTATTATGGAATAAATGCTTTATTATGGAATATATCACATTAACAAACAAGTAGACAATATATGTTTTTTATTTAATTTTTTGCATTCACAATGCAATATTTCTATAAGATATAAAATACGTGTGTAAAAAACAACCACGCCTCCGAGCCCTCAGATGGGATTCGAACCCACGACCTTTCGCAATCCGGGCGACTGCTCTGACCACTGAGCTACCGAGACGCTGGCAAACGTGTCGAATTTTACAAACGTATTTCAACTTCTACTATGAGCTAGTATCGTTCCACCAATGTTGAACGCTAACTACCTTCAACATTGAAAGTAATATTTTTACAAATATTAAACAATCAATTAAGATGGAACCAGCTATAATTATGTTTTTTATTTAATTTTTTGCATTCACAATGCAATATTTCTATAAGATATAAAATACGTGTGTAAAAAACAACCACGCCTCCGAGCCCTCAGATGGGATTCGAACCCACGACCTTTCGCAATCCGGGCGACTGCTCTGACCACTGAGCTACCGAGACGCTGGCAAACGTGTCGAATTTTACAAACGTATTTCAACTTCTACTATGAGCTAGTATCGTTCCACCAATGTTGAACGCTAACTACCTTCAACATTGAAAGTAATATTTTTACAAATATTAAACAATCAATTAAGATGGAACCAGCTATAATTATGTTTTTTATTTAATTTTTTGCATTCACAATGCAATATTTCTATAAGATATAAAATACGTGTGTAAAAAACAACCACGCCTCCGAGCCCTCAGATGGGATTCGAACCCACGACCTTTCGCAATCCGGGCGACTGCTCTGACCACTGAGCTACCGAGACGCTGGCAAACGTGTCAAATTTTACAAACGTATTTCAACTTCTACTATGAGCTAGTATCGTTCCACCAATGTTGAACGCTAACTACCTTCAACATTGAAAGTAATATTTTTACAAATATTAAACAATCAATTAAGATGGAACCAGCTATAATTATGTTTTTTATTTAATTTTTTGCATTCACAATGCAATATTTCTATAAGATATAAGTAGGGTAATATTGGGCATTCTAAAACACTTTTCACTCCAATGATCTCACTTTCGTTCGATCACTGTCGTAAAAGTGTTTTAGAAAGCCCAATAATCGAAAGTGAATTAGAATGCCCAATCGGTTTTCCGTCAACCACAAACCTCATTTTCGATCGATCACTGCCGTAAAAGTGTTTTAGAAAACCCAATAATCGAAAGTGAATTAGCATGCCCAATCGGTTTTCCGTTAACCACAAACCTCATTTTCGATCGATCACTGCCGTAAAAGTGTTTTAGAAAACCCAATAATTGAAAGTGAATTAGCATGCCCAATTGGTTTTCCGTTAACCACAAACCTCATTTTCGTTCGATCACTATTGCAAAAGTGTTTCTGAGATAGCTCAATAATCGAAAAGTGAATTAGAATTCCCAATCGGTTTGACGTTAACCATAAACCTCACTTTCGTTCGATCACTGTCGTAAAAGTGTTTTAGAAAGCCCAATAATCGAAAGTGAATTAGAATGCCCAATCGGTTTTCCGTCAACCACAAACCTCATTTTCGATCGATCACTGCCGTAAAAGTGTTTTAGAAAACCCAATAATCGAAAGTGAATTAGCATGCCCAATCGGTTTTCCGTTAACCACAAACCTCATTTTCGATCGATCACTGCCGTAAAAGTGTTTTAGAAAACCCAATAATTGAAAGTGAATTAGCATGCCCAATTGGTTTTCCGTTAACCACAAACCTCATTTTCGTTCGATCACTATTGCAAAAGTGTTTCTGAGATAGCTCAATAATCGAAAAGTGAATTAGAATTCCCAATCGGTTTGACGTTAACCATAAACCTCACTTTCGTTCGATCACTGTCGTAAAAGTGTTTTAGAAAGCCCAATAATCGAAAGTGAATTAGAATGCCCAATCGGTTTTCCATCAACCGCAAACCTCATTTTCGTTCGATCACTATTGCAAAAGTGTTTCTGATAGCTCAATAATCGAAAAGTGAATTAGAATGCTCAATCGGTTTTACGCTGAAGTAAATTTTTCAATGCAAGGTTCGTTCCGTTCTTTGTTCAAAACCGTGTTTGTATTTAGAACGCATCGTACCGTTTTATGTTTATTCTGTATGTGTAGACTCGTAGAAATCAGTGTTTATATATCCCTTCAGAATCTATTTTAACGCATTTATTTAAAATCAGCTCAACTCTACAGGCCTGTATAAATAAATAATATGAAATTCGTTAAACAAAAACAATCGTTGAAATTAGATTGCTTTTGTACTCCGTTACCGAACGAGTCAAAACGTCATGGTAGTTTGTTACCAAATACAATACGCTGTCTTGTTTGTGGGCCATCAAACTGCGGGAAAACTAATTTAGTAATAAGTTTATTGTTGCTTAAAGATGGTCTATGTTTTAGAAATCTTTATGTGTATTCAAAATCTTTGTATCAAACAAAATACTTGTATCTTGAAAAAGTTTTAAATATGGTTCCCGATATATCGTATCATAAATTTAACCATAACAATGAAATATTTAACCCACATGAAGCTTTACGAGATTCTATTATCATTTTCGACGACGTTGCTTGCGAAAATCAAAACAACATACGGGATTATTTTGCTATGGGGCGTCATAAAAACATTGATTGCTTTTATATTAATCAAACTTACACCAAAATACCAAAACAGCTCGTAAGAGACAATTCAAACTTGATTATATTGTTCAAGCAAGACGATATTAATTTGAAACATGTTTATGATGAACATGTATGTTCCGATATGTCCTGGTACCAATTTCGGGAAATGTGTTCAGCTGTTTGGAACAAACCTTTCAGCTATCTTGTAATAAATAAGGACTGTGAAAAAAATAATGGATGCTACAGATCATCATTTGATACATATATAATATTGGATTAACTACATATTAGGATGATATATTATGAATGAATCACTATCACTCGTGATTCGGAGCCAAGAAGTATTCTGCGCAAGATGGAAAAAAAACTCAAACAAGAGATTGTGAAATCTGCTGCATCTGTAAAAAGAAAAGTTGAACTTTTGAAAGAAGCAAAAAATTCTCACAATATGGCTCTGGAAACAATATTTAAGCCAATAGTGGAACCGCTTCACTTGTTAACAAGTAAAAAGGAAGAAAAGCAATATATACCTTCCCCGAAAAAAATAAAAAAGAATCATAGAGAATCTTTTCATTCTTCTACTGAAGATTTCGACGATGATTACAGTGAAAAAGAACAACTCTCAGACAGTGAGTTGCACATAAACAAAACCCTTATAGCACCACCTTCTGAAGACCATAATATCAGTGAGGGTTCCTTCAAGTCTTTCCAGTCATCACCAAGTGTTAAAAATAATACACTTTCGTGGTCAACATCATCTGATGCAATGTTCGATGATATACCTTTTGGAATTCGAAACGAACGCGGGAAATTGATGCTTGGCAAAACATGTGTTTATGACGATGGTAGCATCCTGAAAATAGGAACGCAGACTATAAAAAAAACAAAGGGAATAAAAGAACTACTCTATAAAAAGAAACCGAATCTAGACATAATCACAGAGGAAGACTTACAAAACTATAAGCTAGTATTATTAGAAACCAATGCGCACAGGCGTAATTGTGATTCGTCTAAACCAATAAACAGCAATAAAGGATTTAAGTATATGAACATTATAAAACCGTTGTTTACATCTACGAAAAAAGTAACTTCAAGCGTGGAAAGTCTTTCAAGTGGCGAAGGTATTAATTTATTGAAAAAAGTAACAAAAAATACGGATTTGGTTTACTGGGATGATCCAAATGAATTAGTGAATCGATTAAAAATATTACTAGCATCACGCGATGCAGGCAACACTGGCTTGGACAATGAAATCAATGCAATCATTGAAGAACTGTGGGAAGAAGGTATAATCAAAAATATAAAATATAAAGAAAGTGCAACTGGAAAACTTGTTAGTGTGAAGAACCCATCAGAGCGGCGATGAATGTAGACAAGTTTGGTCACCACATTCATAAGCGTTTACGATTAACCGAATATTTTGATACCATCAACGATACATTAGTAAAGTCAGATACAGGGCATTACGATTTAAAATCAACAAAATTGAAAGGCTTGATAGATCCTAATGAAGACGACGAGGCAGTGAATAAAGCATATATGGATAAAACAGCTCAAGAACTAAGAAATGAAATAAAAAAAATTTTTAAAGACGTAAAAATTTACCTAAATAACTTGGAAAAAGCTACTTCCGATCGTTTAAATACTCTATACTACACAAGAACAGAAATAGATAGTTTAATCGAATCTAAGTTAAATAAATAAAAAATAATGAGTAAAAAAGAGTTAATTAACGAAATCCACAAAGCAGCAAGGAGAAATTTTCCTCGTCGATGTACGATCACAAAGGGTATAGATGATTTATGGCAAGCTGATCTTATAGATTTTCAGAAGTATTCTCTTATTAACAAAGGATTTAAATACATTTTAATAGTTATAGATGCTCTGTCAAAGTACGTCTGGGCAAAGCCTTTAAAATCAAAACAGAAAACATGTGTTACAAATGCAATGCATGAAATTTTATCTAAATCGTCGCGAAAACCTAAACATTTACAAACTGATTTAGGTAAAGAGTTTTACAATGAGACATTTAAAAAGTTATTAAAAGAATATAATATAAATCATTATTCTACCCACTCAGTCAAAAAAGCTTCTATAGTGGAAAGAGTTATCCGTACGTTAAAATATCATCTTTATAAACTTTTCAGCTTGCATGGAAGTTACTACTGGGTAGGCCAAAATTTGAGCTCTGTAGTAGACAATTATAACAATACTACCCATCGTATAACAGGATTTAAACCAGTTGATGTTAACAAAGCAAACCAAATGGTTATCAAGGGTAATATTATTAAAACACAGCTGCATAAGACCAAACGAAGACCAAAATTTCAAGTTGGTGACCATGTGCGAATTAGTAAATTTAAAAGTGATTTTTACAAAGGATATACCCCTAATTGGTCAACAGAAATATTTATTGTAGTTATGGTAAATCACACAAATCCACCGACATATCTTTTAGAAGATAAACACAAACAGAGAATTTTAGGCTCTTTCTACGAGTATGAAATGCAAAAAACTAAATTTCCTGACCTGTACCTCATTGAAAAGGTTATTAAAAGAAGAGGTAACAAACTTTTCGTAAAATGGTTGGGACTCGGTGATGCAGAAAACAGCTGGGTAGATAAAAATGAAATAGTTTTGTGATATAAATTAAGAATTATTATTCAATATAATTCAGTTTAAGAATACCGATGAAAGAAGGAAGTGGGATTATTAACAATATAATAAACAACTTACCGTTTGAGTTGCATATCCCCGGTTATCAATTTTGCGGACCCGGAACAAAACTTGAAAAACGGTTACAGAGAGGAGATCGAGGTATAAATAAATTGGATGAAGCTTGTATGTATCACGATATTGCCTATAATAATAAAACTTTTAACGCTCGACATAAAGCTGATTTAGAACTTTTAGATATGGCTAAAAAAAGATTAAAATCTAGGGATGCTAAGAAGGGCGAAAAAGTTGCATCATGGATTGTAAAAAATGCGATGAAAGCAAAACTCAAAGCTGGTGTGGGAGTACGACCTTTTATGTCGGTTATAAAGAAAATACGGTCC
The DNA here is from genome assembly GCA_927399485.1 of Calamotropha paludella. Taxonomy (NCBI): domain Eukaryota; kingdom Metazoa; phylum Arthropoda; class Insecta; order Lepidoptera; family Crambidae; genus Calamotropha; species Calamotropha paludella. The sequence continues at coordinate 26,420,301 of OV656812.1, forward strand.
CAAATAAAAAAAATTAAATCTAAAGATCCTGGCACAGCAATAAAATATGTATATGCCGCTGCAAAGAAGTTATTTATTAATAAAAAAGGGATACGCTTGCCACGCTGCATACCTCTTCCGAAAACTGGAGGCTTCTTACCTCTTATCCCAATTTTTGCTGGTTTATCAGCACTTGGTTCACTTGCTGGAGGAGCAGCCGGTATAGCAAAAGCTGTTAACGATTATAAAGTTGCGCAGAAAAACCTTCAAGAATCTGAACGACACAACAAGGCGATGGAAGCTGTCGCTCTCGGCAAAGGACTTTCTATCAGACCCTATAAGAAAGGAACTGGTTTATATCTAAATCCTTTAAAAAACTAACTAAAAGGCTACCCAGACGTCCTCTTACTAACGTTGATATATTGGAACATGCTGCTGATATTCCATACTTTAGAGGAGTATTCATGAGAGATACACTACCGTCAAAGCCTAGAAAAATAGAGTGTGCTGTAATCAATTTGGATAAATCCGATAATCCTGGAACCCATTGGGTAGCCTACGTCAAACAAAATTACTATTGTGAATATTTTGATAGTTTTGGCAATTTAAAGCCTCCTTTAGAATTGTTAAAATATTTAGGATCTATATCTGTATACTATAACTATATTCAACATCAAAAGTTTGGCACTACAAACTGTGGTCACCTATGTTTGAAATTTTTGAGAAACTATTGGAAAACCCATTTATATTAAGAATGAAATAAAATCTTATCAGTATAAAAATGTCTTTCACTGTGTCAATTACTGGCAACGGAGAGTCTTTAATAACAAACTACACACCTACTTTACAATTACATGGAGAATATGAGTGCGGTCTTTTACATTTTTCGACTTTCAATTCTATCCCTAATATAGACAAAAGAAATAATAAATTTTACTATGGCAAAGACAGAGTTATCGAAATACCTGAAGGATCGTACGAACTTCAAGATATTTGTGATTTTTTAAAGAACAACATTATGAATGCCACGCTCAAATTGACTAGCAACAATAATACATTGAAAACAAGTATTTACTGCTCAGAAGAGGTCCATTTTGACAAGAAACATTCACTTGGTAAAATTTTGGGTTTTGGAAGTGAAACCGTAAAAGCTAATATAAATACAGAGTCCCAATATCCTGTAAACATTTTATCGACAACTGTAGTACGCATCGAATGTGATGTTATCAGCGGATCATTCGTGAATGGAAAAGCAAGTCATATAATTTATGAATTTGCACCTAACGTACCACCTGGTTACAGAATAATTGAAATACCTAAAAATTTAATTTATTTTCCCGTCAACCAAAGCTCAATAAGTGCTATTAATATAAGGTTGTTAGACGCGGAAAATAAGCAAATCAATTTACGTGGTGAAGAAGTACAGCTGTATTTACATTTTAGAAAAAAATGTTAAATTTCTATAAAACTCCATTAACACCTATTATTAAGGTCAGTTCTAAGAGGTCCCCTCATACAGAAACACCACATCGGGTGAAGAAGAGACTAACCAAGAGTAATAAGGAGTTTTTGAAATTACTAGGCTTGTTAAAATGAATATTTTGAATATTTCTCAACCAGCATTGTATGACAACCGCGTCGAAAGTTTCGAATATCATTCATATAAACCATACGTAACAAGTTTCAACAAGAATGATGAAATTCGAATACCGATTAATCAACAGGACTTGTACATACTGCCCGCACTCAGCAGCTTATATATCGAAGGCAGAGTCATTGTATATAAGCAAAACACTACCACTAAACAAAAAGAAAGAGCGATGAGCGTACATTTTGTAAATAACCCTGCATTATTTCTTTTTCAAGATATTCGATATGAACTGAACGGTGTAGAAGTAGATAAAGTAAAGAATGCAGGGATTACCACAACTATAAAATCCTACCTTTCGTTAAATGATAATGAATCTAAATGTGCTAAAGTTTGGGGTTGGTCGCCTACAGGTTCTAACACTGTAAACAATGGCGTTTTTTCTGCATCTATACCTTTAAATAAAATATTAGGTTTTGCAGAAGATTATGAAAAAATCATAATAAATTGTAAACACGAGTTAGTACTCTTGAGAAGCAACACAAACCTTAACGCTTTGAGATTAAACACTGATGAAATTGTGGAGGATATAATAATAAGTAAGATTGTTTGGCGAGTTCCTCATATTAAAGTATCAGATCGCGAACGAATTAATCTATTAAATCATCTAGAAAAGGATCGTCCAATCACGGTACCATTCCGTAGTTGGGATTTGTATGAATACCCATTACTACCTAAACACGTAAACACACTTGGTCTATTAAAACTTCATCACAGATTGAGAAACCACGTTTCGTGATAATAGCTTTTCAAACTAACCGTAAACATAATGCCACTATGTCTATGGCAGAGTTCGATCATTGCAATGTACGTGATGTAAGAGTATTTTTAAATTCAACGTATTACCCTTATGAAGGATTAAATATCAATTTCGCCGACAGCAAGTTTTCATTAATATACGAACAATATGCAAAATTTCAACAGTCTTATTATGGTCGTCGACCAGAGCCGTTGATGGGTTTGAAAGAATTTAAAGATATAGCACCATTATTCGTTATTGATTGCTCCCGTCAATATGAAACCTTAAAAGGTTCAATCGACGTACGTGTTGAAATTGAAACAGATCAAGAGGTACCTGATCAGACCGCAGCTTATTGCCTTATTTTGAACGATTGCATATTTGAATATAAGCCACTGAGTAACATTGTTAAAAAACTATCATGACTAACGATACTATCATAGTGGATGTGCAAGGCTTTAAAAGCGGAAAAAATGAATTCATATTGAAAGAATTAGTTATAGGCACACAAGAGCACAATCAAATATTTCTAATAAAACCACCATACCCATTCTCTACTCTGACTCTGGAAGAAAAAAAACGTGCCAAGTGGATAGAAAGAAATAGAGGATACCGATGGAGTGAGGGGCATATTGATTACAGAGAATTTAGAAGACTTATTAAGCCCTACTGTGATAAGCGGAACATCATAGTGAAAGGTAGAGAAAAAGTTGATTGGGTGCGAGAATTATGTGGACATGAAAACGTTTTTGATATAAGTGATAAAGGTATACCTAATTTAGAAACTTTAAGTAAACTCTATTGTAAAGACATATCAACATACAATTGTTTTAACCATAAGAAATATTGTGCATTAAGAAATGTTATATGTATTAGAAAATGGATTATAAAAAATGTATTAACTATTAATAAATAACTGGTCTAATATATTACATCTTTAATTTTTTTTAATTCCTTCACAGTATTAAAAGAAAAATAAAACAAAATTATATGCAAATATACAAATTCATTTATTAAAAAATAAAAATATTTCACAAAACTTAGTTAAATTAAATGTATCTCTGAAGGCGTATACGTAGCATAGAAATACTTCGGATAATACCTACTTGAGAAGTTTAATTGAACGAAATATTGATAATTAGAAGCTTTAAAAACTATAGCTATAACCACACAACTTTTTCGAAATATTATTTATAATACTCTCTGTCTGATCCATTATAGGATCAATTTGCTCAGTCACCACATATTGCGCACTTAATAATGGATCAGTACTCGTCGACTCTAAATCTAATATTTCTATTTTTATTAATCGACGAGCATTAGTGGGCGCACTTTTTATTATAAAAGATTTCTGTTGTAAAAAGCTTCTTTTTTTGTGCACTCTCTTCTTTTTGATAGCTTTCACCACCTTATTATACAACGGGGAATCGCTCTGTGGTTCCTCAATATTCCAGTTTGGGAACTCCTCCGTAAAACCGTCGAGTATGTCCTGCGCATTTCGGTCAAAACAAGGTGGTGGTGATGGTGAGTTGCGCGGACACCGTTCTGTCAGCTCCTCATTAACATCGTGTGATGCCATTCTGAAATAATATTGTTTACATTACTATTAAATTAATGATAATTTGTCAAATTAAAATAAAAAATCGAATCGGCTGGCAGGAAGATTTTCAGGCGGGAAGCGAACCCGCAACTTGATTGTGTCGAATAATTTTTTCAAGTATTTTTCTATTAAAATAATCTATAATATAAGATAGAATTAAAAAATGCAAAAAAATATAAAAATGATTATTCGTTGACAAAATTACTCTACAAATTTTATGTTGTGCACAAAAATATATATAAATATTAAATAAATAAATCAGCTTACCATATTGATAACTCTGGACAAGCGCAGCCTTCACTTGATTGACAGAAATTAGTAGATAATTTAGGAGTATCATAATTTTATGACTATTTATACTATTGATTACCTACGTTAAGCTTATACAGCAACACGTGATTCTCAACGGAACGATGTGCAATTTAGCATAATAATTAGGTGAATATGTAATGAAATGTTGCAGCGTTGACAACACGTGTAAATAAAGACACCTAGAATAATGCCGAGCTCATGCACTCATAGTATTTGTCTATCACAAACCTATACATTTTATTAATTTATCGTACTCTGCATAGTATTAGAAATATTGTTAAATAATACACATTGTTCAATTAATTATTTTTATTTGTTCATATATTTTTACAATAATTTTTGTAGGTACAAAATACTATAAGAAAATAGATACTCAAAGTCTTAGTGAAAGTTTCTTATACATAAGACATAATAATAATTTTGTAGGAAAAACAATGAATATGGAAGAAACAAATAAATTATAACTTAAATTAATACACAGTAAAATCATTTTTAAATTTTAATTATTTTAAAAATATAGTTTACCACAACCGCAACGTTAACAATAAAATATTATTATTTATATTACACAAAAATAAACTTTACACTATACTATCACAGTGACCCCATAATAAAGTAGAAAATTTTGTTATTCAATATGATGCGTTTGTCATCATTGCTTGACAAAGCTATCCTATTCTGCTCTTGGGTAAATATTTTATATTTAAGAGATTTTAATATGATATTTTTTTGCGTAAAAACATATTTTCATTTAACACCTTGTAATAATCTTTAAAATGTACATCTTTCAAAACTAGCTTTTGGATGCCTTTTGCTTTCTTAAATTCATCTTGCGCTGTTTTTATAGAGTACAACTTTGACCTTAAACCTACAAATTCCGTAATCAATTTGCCAGCTAACTCATCTTTAAAGAAGCCTGCTTTTTATTTCGGTTAGGAATACTGTATTCGTTACTTAAAGCATAATTACTAGTATCAAAATAAGTCAGAAAATGTGACTTTAAGTCTTTATAAAAATCTTTCTTTCAATTGAATAAAGGAAACTATCGGTATCCGTATAACAAAGTTTTATCTTTTCCTTATAAAAAGGTTTCATAATGAAGTAATGAAAATCGAACATATGGCTTTAAGAAATTTCCAATACAGATGAGATTGAATTAATTAGTTTCAAATTAGAACAATGTCAAGTAACTTAATATACCGATATAATTATTGCTAAATCATTCTAAACTTGTAACCTGAGGTATCACGCATGGTGCAATTGTTAGCATTAAATAAATATTCTAAAACAGCAACTAATTAAGTTTTTCTAAAAAAATTGTGGGTCATTTAAAGCGTCGATTTAAATAATAACTTCGTTTAATAATAAAACACTAACTAACCTGGGGTTCGAGTCCTATTAGCGACACAAAATATTTGTTTTTGTATACCCTGTTATAACATTTTAGATTTAATTATATATTTGCTTTATATACAAATAAGTTCATTACATAAACATAAAACTACAGTGTGATTATTTATTTACCTACAATGAAGAATAGTTAAATCGTTATTTAATAACAATCATAATAAGTCAATTATACCACCACTGACAAAATAATAATAATTATAAGTCAAGGTAAAACGTAAGATTATAGATTTCGCTGTTATCCTTATCAATTAGACAGTGTAACTCTAAAAGTTTTTATTTAAAGAGGGGTCTCGTTTAAAATCTAAAGGTTTGAAGTCATTACATCATTTAAAATCATTTTTGTTACGCGATAATTATTGTATCAATCACTTGATGGTAAACAACTATATAAGATAAGAAAGGTTAAGCAGATAGCAAAGTAAACCTTTAAATAAAATGTTTATCCTCTGCAATTATAATACTCGGCTTTCATTAAATAAATAAAAAAGAAAATAATTATTATATATTTTGTTGTTTTTTAAATAACTAATTCAGTACTAAATAAAGTCTCATTATGGAAACAGTATTGAAACGCCACCTATTGAATTATAATTAACTCACCTATGAATCCAATGATTATTTAATTTGAATGATAGCAAGCAGGTAAATTACCTACATCATAATTTGTTGGCGGGAGTGTTGAATTTCACAATATACGTATAGATGTCGCTATTTAAGACAAAAAATATAACACTAACTTTTTCTTTTACATTATTTTGTATAAAATATATTTTTTAATTAATGAATTTTTATCACAGGCTTTAGTATATTATGTATAAATATTTCATCTTTTTTGCGGTAGGCATACTAGTTTGCCATAAATTTAATATTTATTTATCTGAATGGATTCAGGGTAATAAGTCATAAAAGACATTATATTTTTTTTTATTATCATCGATTTTCCATGCATGCATGTAACCAAAATCATAATTTACTGCAAATATAATATCTTCATCATAGGTAGTTATACCGCCACCTATTGAACTATAATCTAATTAGGCATCGAATGCTGCAATTTTACTTGCTATCATTCGAGTAAAACACTTACCTGCTATCAAAAGCATGATTGATTTTACAATAGGCTCTCATTATAGATATACCAGTTTATCTTTTGATATTGTTTAAATTATTAATTTTTAATGTTTTATAATCATTTGCAAGGAAAAGGATATTAACTTTAATACAGTTTAAATGTTAAATTATTTTTTCTTTTATAATATTTAATAAATTAATATATGTAACTACATCGCGCTTACAAAGTTTTTATGTGCTCTGAGTATATATACAGTTTCACGAACATAGAATATCGAGATAGCTGTAAGTAGTGGCGGGCGAAGTTTGAGGCACAAAATGTGCGCTGGAACTCAGGCTGACCCCAACATGAAAACAGCGGGATGTATCTAGTAAAGTTGCGATTCCAGCTGCGACTGATACTAGGTATCTCCTTGGCTCACCCGACACCACGACGGTTCTCGTGCGAATTTGGAATACAAAAATAAAAGTTGCAGGTGACGACCTCGACTTTTGTTGTTTACGAGCGCTCGTGCTCAGTACCACCATAAATGAATTATATTGAACGAACAGGGAACGGCACGATGCGCTCTAAAACACACCTATTTTGCAATTTTTTTTTCATTTCCATCTCGAATAGAATAAATTTGTAAAACAAACACGGTTTTGAACAGAGAACGGACGATACGCTTATAACCAAAACCTAGCGCCTGAATGTTTAAAACACTTGCAACGGTGATCGAACGAAAGTGAGGTTTATGGTTAACGTCAAACCGATTGGGAATTCTAATTCACTTTTCGATTATTGAGCTATCTCAGAAACACTTTTGCAATAGTGATCGAACGAAAATGAGGTTTGTGGTTAACGGAAAACCGATTGGGCATGCTAATTCACTTTCGATTATTGGGTTTTCTAAAACACTTTTACGGCAGTGATCGATCGAAAATGAGGTTTGTGGTTGACGGAAAACGGATTGGGCATTCTAATTCACTTTCGATTATTGGGCTTTCTAAAACACTTTTACGACAGTGATCGAACGAAAGTGAGATCATTGGAGTGAAAAGTGTTTTAGAATGCCCAATATTACCCTACTGATATAAAATACGTGTGTAAAAAACAACCACGCCTCCGAGCCCTCAGATGGGATTCGAACCCACGACCTTTCGCAATCCGGGCGACTGCTCTGACCACTGAGCTACCGAGACGCTGGCAAACGTGTCGAATTTTACAAACGTATTTCAACTTCTACTATGAGCTAGTATCGTTCCACCAATGTTGAACGCTAACTACCTTCAACATTGAAAGTAATATTTTTACAAATATTAAACAATCAATTAAGATGGAACCAGCTATAATTATGTTTTTTATTTAATTTTTTGCATTTACAATGCAATATTTCTATAAGATATAAAATACGTGTGTAAAAAACAACCACGCCTCCGAGCCCTCAGATGGGATTCGAACCCACGACCTTTCGCAATCCGGGCGACTGCTCTGACCACTGAGCTACCGAGACGCTGGCAAACGTGTCGAATTTTACAAACGTATTTCAACTTCTACTATGAGCTAGTATCGTTCCACCAATGTTGAACGCTAACTACCTTCAACATTGAAAGTAATATTTTTACAAATATTAAACAATCAATTAAGATGGAACCAGCTATAATTATGTTTTTTATTTAATTTTTTGCATTCACAATGCAATATTTCTATAAGATATAAAATACGTGTGTAAAAAACAACCACGCCTCCGAGCCCTCAGATGGGATTCGAACCCACGACCTTTCGCAATCCGGGCGACTGCTCTGACCACTGAGCTACCGAGACGCTGGCAAACGTGTCGAATTTTACAAACGTATTTCAACTTCTACTATGAGCTAGTATCGTTCCACCAATGTTGAACGCTAACTACCTTCAACATTGAAAGTAATATTTTTACAAATATTAAACAATCAATTAAGATGGAACCAGCTATAATTATGTTTTTTATTTAATTTTTTGCATTCATTATGCAATATTTCTATAAGATATAAAATACGTGTGTAAAAAACAACCACGCCTCCGAGCCCTCAGATGGGATTCGAACCCACGACCTTTCGCAATCCGGGCGACTGCTCTGACCACTGAGCTACCGAGACGCTGGCAAACGTGTCGAATTTTACAAACGTATTTCAACTTCTACTATGAGCTAGTATCGTTCCACCAATGTTGAACGCTAACTACCTTCAACATTGAAAGTAATATTTTTACAAATATTAAACAATCAATTAAGATGGAACCAGCTATAATTATGTTTTTTATTTAATTTTTTGCATTCACAATGCAATATTTCTATAAGATATAAAATACGTGTGTAAAAAACAACCACGCCTCCGAGCCCTCAGATGGGATTCGAACCCACGACCTTTCGCAATCCGGGCGACTGCTCTGACCACTGAGCTACCGAGACGCTGGCAAACGTGTCGAATTTTACAAACGTATTTCAACTTCTACTATGAGCTAGTATCGTTCCACCAATGTTGAACGCTAACTACCTTCAACATTGAAAGTAATATTTTTACAAATATTAAACAATCAATTAAGATGGAACCAGCTATAATTATGTTTTTAATTTAATTTTTTGCATTCACAATGCAATATTTCTATAAGATATAAAATACGTGTGTAAAAAACAACCACGCCTCCGAGCCCTCAGATGGGATTCGAACCCACGACCTTTCGCAATCCGGGCGACTGCTCTGACCACTGAGCTACCGAGACGCTGGCAAACGTGTCGAATTTTACAAACGTATTTCAACTTCTACTATGAGCTAGTATCGTTCCACCAATGTTGAACGCTAACTACCTTCAACATTGAAAGTAATATTTTTACAAATATTAAACAATCAATTAAGATGGAACCAGCTATAATTATGTTTTTTATTTAATTTTTTGCATTCACAATGCAATATTTCTATAAGATATAAAATACGTGTGTAAAAAACAACCACGCCTCCGAGCCCTCAGATGGGATTCGAACCCACGACCTTTCGCAATCCGGGCGACTGCTCTGACCACTGAGCTACCGAGACGCTGGCAAACGTGTCGAATTTTACAAACGTATTTCAACTTCTACTATGAGCTAGTATCGTTCCACCAATGTTGAACGCTAACTACCTTCAACATTGAAAGTAATATTTTTACAAATATTAAACAATCAATTAAGATGGAACCAGCTATAATTATGTTTTTTATTTAATTTTTTGCATTCACAATGCAATATTTCTATAAGATATAAAATACGTGTGTAAAAAACAACCACGCCTCCGAGCCCTCAGATGGGATTCGAACCCACGACCTTTCGCAATCCGGGCGACTGCTCTGACCACTGAGCTACCGAGACGCTGGCAAACGTGTCGAATTTTACAAACGTATTTCAACTTCTACTATGAGCTAGTATCGTTCCACCAATGTTGAACGCTAACTACCTTCAACATTGAAAGTAATATTTTTACAAATATTAAACAATCAATTAAGATGGAACCAGCTATAATTATGTTTTTTATTTAATTTTTTGCATTCATTATGCAATATTTCTATAAGATATAAAATACGTGTGTAAAAAACAACCACGCCTCCGAGCCCTCAGATGGGATTCGAACCCACGACCTTTCGCAATCCGGGCGACTGCTCTGACCACTGAGCTACCAAGACGCTGGCAAACGTGTCGAATTTTACAAACGTATTTCAACTTCTACTATGAGCTAGTATCGTTCCACCAATGTTGAACGCTAACTACCTTCAACATTGAAAGTAATATTTTTACAAATATTAAACAATCAATTAAGATGGAACCAGCTATAATATAGAAATATTATTTTCTATATTATAGCTGGTATTATATTGGCTGGCATTATAGAAATATTGCATTGTGAATGCAAAAAATTAAATAAAAAACATAATTATAGCTGGTTCCATCTTAATTGATTGTTTAATATTTGTAAAAATATTACTTTCAATGTTGAAGGTAGTTAGCGTTCAACATTGGTGGAACGATACTAGCTCATAGTAGAAGTTGAAATACGTTTGTAAAATTCGACACGTTTGCCAGCGTCTCGGTAGCTCAGTGGTCAGAGCAGTCGCCCGGATTGCGAAAGGTCGTGGGTTCGAATCCCATCTGAGGGCTCGGAGGCGTGGTTGTTTTTTACACACGTATTTTATATCTTATAGAAATATTGCATTGTGAATGCAAAAAATTAAATAAAAAACATAATTATAGCTGGTTCCATCTTAATTGATTGTTTAATATTTGTAAATATATTACTTTCAATATTGAAGGTAGTTAGCGTTCAACATTGGTGGAACGATACTAGCTCATAGTAGAAGTTGAAATACGTTTGTAAAATTCGACACGTTTGCCAGCGTCTCGGTAGCTCAGTGGTCAGAGCAGTCGCCCGGATTGCGAAAGGTCGTGGGTTCGAATCCCATCTGAGGGCTCGGAGGCGTGGTTGTTTTTTACACACGTATTTTATATCAAGTAGACAATATATGTATATTATAGCCCATATTAGGCACTTGGAGTCCGTCTGTCCGAGGAACTCGAAGTTAAGGATAACTATGATTGATGTCTATCTATCATAGTACGGCCCTAAACGGTGATGCCGCTGACATGCAGTACCTAAACGTGCATGACTCGTAAATGTGTAGACAATACATACATACGCATGCATACACGTCATTTATAGCTAGCATGTTGAAAAATAAAGGTATCCGTCAATCCCTTGCCAGCATATTGTTTGCATGTCATTCGTATCTATCAATAAAATAAACGATCTTGCATGCATAACAGCACGTAAAGCATGACTATGAGTGCTGCATTGCCGTCTAGAGATCACAGATTCATCCAACAGTATGATGACAGATTTTATTCGATATAAGTGCAATGTGATTCTTCTATGATCATAGATATATGCTAGTGTATTAGGGGTCTTATAAAGAAGTTAGTAGGTATATCTGCTATTTTAATGCTCTGAAAAGGAATATATTTAATAAAACATAACATCAACGCACAGATATATAAGTTATTCATATAAACTTGCATTTGGCAATCATAATCGATACATAATTGTTAATAATTTAGAAGACTGGCAACAATGGGACAATCGGGTAGGATGAACTGTCAAATTGGTATAGTCAATTGAGTGTTGTGATGAAAACCTTAATAGTCTGTGATATTATATCTTAATTAGTATTATTCAAACTAAAGCATTAAAATACTCGCACCCAGCTCACATCCAACCATTGGGTTGATATATAAAACTTCAAATATAAATAAAAACACAAATGAAGACCGGGAAAAGTGGTAATTTGATGAGTTTTGTTATATATTTTTTTCATTTTATCCGTCGAACTACAGAAAAATTGTTTTTAATAATTTAATTTACACTTAGCAACCTAAAAATATAGTAAAAATCATCATGGCACAAAATATTCAAAGCGATACCAAAGTCCATACTAAGATGGGCATTGTCCTTTAATTATTATTGACGTGACAACGTCTTATAAATTGGTTTGCCGGGTGACACTTCAAGAAACTGCGTTACGCTCCGCTCACGTTATGCGCTTACAATGAGAGCGAGTGAGAGGCACGCGTCCCTTCCACTCGGGCATGGTTAGCCCGCCTAAGAGCGAGAGAGACAGACATAAAAAGTGGAAGGGACGCGTGCCTATAAATTAATGTTTTAAATATAATTCTTTGTATAAATAAATGTTTTAAATTGTTACTATTATTTCATCCTTCTTCCTACTATACGAATGAATATTCACATTAAAATTATTTTACCACTCAAAGTCGTTGTCACGTAAAACTTTCGCCCGTATACCGACTTTACAGGCAACCAACCAGTTTTTTTTTATGTTTTTATTGATTGTAAAAGTGTACAAATTGAGTTTTAATAGATTGCCTGATGTTTTAATTTCATTTAAAAATAAACTTTAATCAGCTAAAATCTATCGGTCAAAGTAAAAATCTGAGAAAACTAACTATATTCACTATCGCTTTGTTAAAATTATACTAGATTTAAAAAATCTAAAAATCCCACGTTTTTTCAATGTCCTAAAAAGAATAAAATAACCCTGCGGGGCAAAGCGAGGGGCCACTCAAAACGTGGGGGCGCATATTACTAAGAGGAGATTTTAAAGAGATGAATGACATGCATTGATGCCGATTATTGTAAAGATGCGCCCCCACGTTTTGAGTGGCCCCTCGCTTTGCCCCGCAGGGTTATTTTATTCTTTTTAGGACATTGAAAAACGTGGGATTTTTAGATTTTTTTAAATCTAGTATAATTATTTTATTCTTTTTAATTATTAACTCAACGAAGTAACCATGTGTTACGCAACAATCGGATAAGCCCCATACAAAAGTGAAAGTTGCCGAAAGTGGACCTGAAAGTGCATCTGGAAAGTTGAAAGTTGCTTTAGAGTGCATTGTCATCGGGTTCTGAACTATCCTGAAAGTTTCAGCTTTCTAGCTTATCGGAAAGTGCCTCAAATTTAAGTTGCAAGATTTTGCCCGGACAGACAAACAAATAAGAAAAGTGAGATAAGAAAAACGTGGTAAAAAAGCTAGAGATAAAAGCAAGAGAAAATATTCAATGTGAGACAACGCCAAATCGCCCCCTACAAACTTTTGTAAAAATGCCCAAATAATACATTTATTACATACGTGCATGTGCATGGGCAAGATGTCCTGAAAATAGGCCAGGTCGAAAGTAACCTTAATGGACGAGCTTGTGTTAAAAGGCTGATGGGAGTTGAAGAAGCGAGAGATGTATGTTAGGATCGTGGTATGTGAAAATCTATGATCTCCGATTACTACTGCGGGGAAAAGGGATTGTATGTATCAGTTTACGTATGTATTTATATAAAACTATTGTTTTATCTATCTGTAAGTAATCAGTAAGTCATATATAGATAGAGGAGTAAGTCATACACACACACACACACACATGCACACACACGCACGCACCCCCTAATACATACGCGCACACACACACCCAAACACAGACAAAAGCTATACCATACATATTTAGTAGTTCTTTAAAATATGTTTTAAAATATTTAATTATAAAGAATGTTTATAAATACTTACCGACCAAAATAAGTGTAAAATGCTCGCTTTCATGGAAGAGTGGATTCTCCTGACACAGGCCTATGAGCTTTAAAGGGAATTCCAATTCATAGCATTCTTGTTACTTGCTTTTTGATAATAAAAATATTTTGTATTTGTATTTTAGGCTTGACATATTTAATGTTGTTTTGTTAGACAATTTTAAAGGCTTACTTGAAATAAATTATTTCGATGCAATAACGTAATACCCTTTAATAAGTTTCTCATCAATTCTCGTTTTCGATATCTCCGGCTCTCGAATGCAATATGATCGAATAACGTTGAATCGATTCCTAAGCCAGGAGATGAAATCCGTTGCTACTTTGATCTCGGAGTTTGCAATAAACGATTATTTAAAGAAATTGCTACCAATGCCGTACAATATAAATTTATTTTAAAACTAACTGATACACGCGACTTTTGGGGCAAATATGTATTTTTTATAAGATTTCTCTGTATGGAAGGCAAAGGGTACAAAGCCCATACAGCCTAGTCTTCAGTTATTTCTTTCCTCAATTAGATTATGATGAATGATAATGAAAGTTGACTTAAGAACGAAAGAAAATTAATAGCTGATGAATAAAACAATCATGTTCCTGATGTTTCATTAAAAGTTGTGGGGTTTTATTGAAACATCCTCATGGATTTGTTGAGAGAGCGTGAAAGGATATTTTCCACTGTTTTGTTTCACTTGCCAAAACTGGCGCATTCAGGTGAACATGCGCTCACAAAAAATTAATTGTTAATAATACACCATTATTACACACTAATATCAAACACAACACAAAATTTTAACAGAAAAACCAAAAACACTGATCTGACGCTTATGACTCCCGCTAAAAAGTCGCAACTCTTTCACAGATAATTTCGTATACTTTATTTTTAATCCTGACGTTGTGACTACTTTACAGGAGCTGCAATCACAGGACGACTTACTATGGTCCTCATACATATTCTACTAACTTCACAATATTTTTATCAGGCACGTTCCATGTCCAGACAAAAAGTGTATAAGTAAAGATTGGCACACAGATAGTGAAAAAATTAAAATACATACTCCTTTTTCAATTATATAACAATCATGTATGTGTAAATGAAATCTAGATTCTTCCACTTAATGTCCATACTTCCATAATTTCTATAGTGTCATTTATTAAAAGAATGTATGTATACCTGTCAATAGAGATATTTAATGATTTGCCAGCCAACTTAGTTTTTTATTTTTTTTGCGCACCCAGGGACTCGCACCCTCCGGACTCGGGGAAAGGAGGTAGTGAATCCTCTATGGATACTCCGGCCCGACTTCGAAGCCACCTGAGGTTGAGTTGTTCCCGGGAAGGGTCAGAAGCCTTCGTTTGAGGCGACCGCCCCTCTAGAGTGTTGCGTCGCAACTTCGTAAAGAATTTCTATGTTTGCTTGTAAGACAATTTAAAAAATATATGTTTAAAAGAAAACTATGTATTCGGTTGTTGGATAATAGTTCTTCACGTTAAATGAATATAATTATACATGCGAATAATGTGTTTTACTGTATCGGCTTTTAATACTTTATGTTTAGGTAAATGTATTTGTCTTTTTTTTTAATAATATAATATTCAATCTGATAATTCGTATTACTTAAGTATTTTTGTCACACTTATGTCATTAATATAATAATAACATTTACTTATTTTAATTTATTGTCATTGTAGCATTGTGAATTCAATTATGAATAGTAATTTCTATGCCTCTGACGAAGGCAGATTTTTTGAAGTGAAAACTTTTTTAACATCGTTGTGATTTGAAAGTCTATAGGTGCAAATGAGATAGGAAGCATTATGTACGTGTGTTAATACGTGTTTGTGTGCGCATGCGTAGGTAGTACAAAGCTTGAAGGCATCACAACAATCGTGGTATTTTGTATACGTGTACGTATTATTTTTGATGGTTCATTTGACCAAATTGTGAATTGCACACATGCTTTATTTATTTATTTATTTAAACTTTGTTGCACACAAAATATGTACAAATGGCGGACTTAATGCCATTAGGCATTCTCTACCAGTCAACCGGAGAGTTAGAAACTGATAGCGTATTGGAGGTGCATTGAAAAGGTTAATAGAAAATGCTATAGACTACATAAACATACATACTGACATCATGTATAATAAAATAATAAACATATATAAACTAATAAACATATATAAACTAATAAACATATATAAACTAATAAACATATATAAACTCATAAACATATATAAAATAAGAAACATATATAAAATAATAAACTACTTAAATATCGATACACTAAACCAATATTAGTATTACTAGACATAAAAGTGAGATTAAGTGGAAAGGTTCGGAGTATTTAAAAGGAGATCGCGATCCAGTAGTTTGAAATTAAATTTGTTGGGAGCTTTTTGAATATGGGGTGGTAATGCATTCCAGAGTCGTATAGCCTGAAGTGAAAAAGAGTTTGAAACAAAACCAGTACGGTGAGAAGGAATGGCAAGAGTTTCTTTGCTGTCTGAACGGAGATTACGGTTATGAGAGTCTCTCAGATATTGAAAATTACATTTCAAGTACTGCGGAGTGAATGGATCTTTAAGTATAGAATAAAGAGTGGTGAGAATTCGCAGGTCTCGACGCTGCCGAATAGGAAGCCATTTTAATTTCTGCCGATATGAAGAGACATGATCATATTTCCGGAGACAGAAGATGAAACGTATACAATTATTGAGAAGTCAATCCAATTTATTAAGAAGTTCCTGAGAAATGTCAGCATAACACGCGTCAGCATAATCAAGGATAGGAAATATGGTTGATTGGACCAGAAGGATTTTACTAGAAATGGGAAGGAAGTTCTTCAGCTGGTAAAATGCTCTTAGTGTGCCGATAAATTTTGCGACTTAAAGAGTCCACCTGAACCCTCCAGCTCAACGCCCCATCTATAAAACCCAAATTCACCACATGAGGTACATATCGATTAAGGTGTTGTCGTATAAGAAAGGTGGAACAGGGCGTAAGTCAAGACCAGACAACGTGCATGAGCTACCCACAATAATACCCTGGCACTTACCCGGGTCGACCTTTATACCAAACATTTGTATATAAAGGTCATTTTCGTGCGAACGACCATTGACATGACACATGCGACCATTTATCTATTTTCTGCAAATCCTCATTCAAGGATTGAATAATATCGTTCAGTTGGTTCACCCCAGCTTGTGCGTAAATTTGCAGATCATCTGCATACAGATGATGAGAGTTCTGAAGAATGGAAGAAATCAAATTGATAAAATTGGATAAGAGTAAGGGAGAGAGAATGCCGCCTTGAGGTACACCCGATTCTAAATCACACCAGTCCGACATTGAGCTTTTAATACGAACGGCCTGTTGACGCCCCCTAAGGTAAGAAGAGAACCAGTTCAATTCGAAAGTTCTTTATATAAAGTATGACCTCAATTGGCTGCTTGCATCACTATATGAAATTTTGTAATAGATTTTAAGGGCTGTGGTCATTGTTTATAACAAATAAGTAAATGCTGTACTTAAAATCCAAACATGTCGGTATATTTGAAAAAATGGTTATTTATTGGAAATAAATTATTATTATCGTTGTCGTCGTATATGTCGAAGTGAAAATGGGTTTCATTATAAACTTTTGTTTATCGTAACATCGAACAATCTATTAAATACAGTTCAATACTAAATGCCAACTGGAATAGGATATTATTGGAAATCAGTATTTGCGGTATGAAAACAGTTTCGTTTTAACCACATCCAATGAGAAACTCAGCTTCGACGATTTTCGTTTGTGTCATGATTTCCTATATTGGTATATTTTAAAACTTTGGTATGGCCACACTGACAGCGTGTGACGTCACAAATTATCTATTCAAGCAATAATAAAGCAAGGGGCTGATTTCTTTTCCTTTTGCTATCAAAAACGTTGTTGTGCTTAACCGATGTGAATTGTGTGTGTTGTTATTACTACAATTGTGAATAAATCAAGTAACTGTCGAACCTTTAAGCGAGTTTTCTTCAAATTTGTAAAAAAGTTAATTTAAGTCGAGTTCCATTGCACAATTTGTGTCGAATAAGATTTCTGAAAAGCGTAATCAGAAGGCAGAGTTTGACTGAGCGTGATTTTGTGTGCAGGAAGAACATTTGCATACACAAGTATGTTCAATATATCCAAAATTTTGTTTGATATTTCATATACAAAGCAAGATCAGGAAATCTGTATTTCCTTAGCCAAATCTCAAAATTCTAATATGATTTCTTTGACCAAAGCAATATAAATATACGAATTTGCATGCTTCAGAATGTAGATAGATTTAACGGTCAGAATTCTCCATACCTCGTTTATGCAGAATCCTTAACCAAGTCAGTGACCAAATTGACCTATGTATTCCATGACTCCATTCATGGAATTTGGAATAGGGCGGTCCACGATGACCTTACCTAATACACATTATATTATGATTATACTTTGTGTGTGTGTTTGTTTGTTACCATACCAACGCGTGGCCGGGTTAGCTAGTGTAATTAAATCTCTTTTGACTTTTGTTGTTAGCACAGTTTTTTGTGTGTGGCTCAGTTGTTTTATCATACCTACCATTTATTTTCCAAATTTAAATATCGCATTTGATTATGGAGAAATAAAGAAATGTATCTAATGTTAATTCATAGTACAAAATTGTATCTATTTGTAATGAGTATACAATGTGTCCCGTCACCAGTGTCGGAGCCATTAATGGTGTGAAATATGGAATTTTTTATCGACAAATTGCCCCTCCAATTTGGTTTTTCTCAAAAAGCCAATAATTAAAAAATATACAAACATGATGGCTGTGTAACTGTTCTCTACATGTTTAGCTATCAAATGACACCTTTTTAATGTTGACAGGATATTTACATGAGTAGTATTGGTTGAATTAGTATGAGACCCAGGTCCTGGTTACCAAGAAAACAAAATGGCGGCCGTAAGAGAAAAACAAAATTTGAGGGGCAATTTGTTGATAAAAAATGCCATATTTCACACCATTAAAGGCTCCGACACTGGTGACGGGACACATTGTATAAGCTAACGCATTTTATATAGACTTTAAAATACGTTATGTATATATGGACTGCAAGTAAAACATATTTTCGATTTTTAAGAACTTATTAAAAGTGCTTTTGAATAAAATTATATTTTATATTAACATTCATTCTAAAATTATAATATAAAAGAATTTAAAGAAATGATTTTAGGTTCATGTTTTCGCAGTCGGCTTTTAATTTCTATAGCTCAATAATCACGCTTTTAAATAGAATTTTCAAACAGAAAGCTTACTCCAGTTCAAAGCCGAACTAATTAATCATTCAATGTTTTCATATATATTCCATTATAATGACGAGGGCTCTTGTCTTGTATGTTAATCCTGAATTTACTTTACCTTTGTAATAAATTCTACTATATTAAGCCTTTTCAAAGTGATTGAGTAGGAAATCGTAAAACAAGTATACACTCGAGAGCAATGAATCCGGGTCACTTAAAGAATCCTTAAAATCTCGGAAACTAAAAATGCTAGGTTAATGCAATAAATTGTATTTAATAGACAATGTAATCCTCCTTAAATGAAGGTATTAAAACTTTTTAGTTATTGTAAAGTCATATCATAAAAAAAAAAAACTGGTTGGTTGCCTGTAAAGTCGGTATACGGGCGAAAGTTTTACGTGACAACGACTTTGAGTGGTAAAATAATTTTAATGTGAATATTCATTCGTATAGTAGGAAGAAGGATGAAATAATAGTAACAATTTAAAACATTTATTTATACAAAGAATTATATTTAAAACATTAATTTATAGGCACGCGTCCCTTCCACTTTTTATGTCTGTCTCTCTCGCTCTTAGGCGGGCTAACCATACCCGAGTGGAAGGGACGCGTGCCTCTCACTCGCTCTCATTGTAAGCGCATAACGTGAGCGGAGCGTAACGCAGTTTCTTGAAGTGTCACCCGGCAAACCAATTTATAAGACGTTGTCACGACAAAATCAAATTTGAAAAAGGGCCACTTTCGAAGATGGAACTACGAAATTACAGCATTTGGTTTTGCTTTTGTTTGTAATCTGTCATTTATGTGGGTACATAAACCATGTTGATAGTGCTCTATATTCATTATTCAAACTGAAATTATGTCGCTTACGCCTGAAGAATGCACCAGAATACTTACAATGCTGGAAACCGGCCGGAGTCAGCGCGATACAGCCAGGACTGTCGGTGTGTCGCTGTCAACAGTACAAAGAGTTCTCCGACGTTACGAAGAAACTGGTTCTAACCTACGCAGACCAGGAACGGGCAGAACCAGGTGTACCACAGCACGAGAAGACCGATACTTGGTGAACACCACGTTCGAAATCGCTTTCTCACAGGAACTGAACTCACCAATCAGTTTCGACGCCTCGGAGGAAGTAACCCAAGTGCATGGACAGTAAGACGTCGGCTTGCTGAATCTAACTTAAAACCCCTTAGACCTGCAAACGGCCCTAAACTGGAGCGTGGGCATCGTATTTCAAGACTAAGATATGCCCAGAGCCACGTAAATTGGAGTATTGAAGATTGGTCAAAAGTTATGTTCTCCGACGAATCAAAATTTATGCTCTACAAGCACGATGGAAGACACAGAGTGTATCGAAGAGCAGGGGAAAGATTCAAGCAAGCATGCATCGAAGAAAAAGTAGCCTACGGTGGTGGGTCTGTACTTGTGTGGGCCGGAATTTCTTCTGAAAGTCGCACAGAGCTGGTGATCATAGAAAACGGCTCTTTAACTAGCGTAAGATATGTGGAAGAAATCCTCAATGATCACGTTGGTCCATTTATGGTCAATTTAGGTGAGGATGCTATATTTATGCATGACAATGCCCGACCTCATACAGGTAGGATTGTGAATGACTACCTTCAAGAGATGAACATTACTCGTATGGAGTGGCCAGCGCGCAGCCCGGATATCAACCCGATCGAGCATGCTTGGGACGAGCTAGGCAGATGCGTAAAACAACGAAACCCTCCCCCAATCACGCTTCGTAAGCTCAAAATTGCTCTCACAGAGGAATGGGAGAATATTCCCCAAAATCGTATAAGGAACTTGGTGTACAGCATGCCAAACCGCGTAAACGCAGTAATGGAAGCACGAGGAGGCAATACGAAGTATTAAAATTCAAGAAAATCGTAATAAAGTTCAAACATTTCATGTTTCCTATTTTTGTTTTAAGGAGAGATCAGCAGTTTTTTTCTTTATGTAATTTTGTGTTAATAAAATGTATGGTGACTCATATTTTTTTTACTTTCATTTAAGGAGTATTACATTGTCTATTAAATACAATTTATTGCATTAACCTATCATTTTTAGTTTCCGAGATTTTTAACATTCTTTAAGTGACCCGGATTCATTGCTCTCGAGTGTAGTTATAAACATATAGAATCAAACACTGTGTTATTACTATATTACCATTTGGTGATTGGAAATGATCGGTTCTGGGTTCGAGTCCAAAAAAAGCAATTGTTTGTGTGATCAATACGTTTTATATTTCGCGTTTTTGTTATATTTCTATAAATATTAAAATGTCTACGTGTGTCTACGTACGTACGTTATAATAACCGTTGCGGATGGCATGTCTAGTGTGCCATCATTTATTTTTGCGTGTGGCGCTAGCCACTGGAGCCGTGTCTTTTTTAAATCTGTGATAACTCCTTCAAATTAAGTTTAAGGGAAATCTACCCAGAATAAAACTATTTTAATTTTTCACGTAAATCAAGCTCGTAGCCTTCGTTTCCGGTAATTGTAGGTAGCACATAACATAAGCGTTATAGTGCTTACTTTGGGATGGGCTAATGGTGTGAATATTATAAATATTATTGTTTGATATGCTAAGCATATAACCGTTATTTCTAACCCTCACAGTACATAAACCTACGTCCTCAGTTTTGTATGTCTCTATTTGAGCTAGTAATTCTTAGTTTTTGCCTTGCGAGGGCCGGACACTAATGATATGTCAATAGAGAGACAGCTGTCCTTGTTGCTATGATGACGTCATAAGGTTAGTTAAAGTTAGTACTTCACTCAAACAAAAGGGTAGTTTTGCTCATAATATGTGTCAGGATTACTTCTGATTTATTTGGAACACTTTGGAACTTAAAACTTTAGTAGATTTAATCCTTTTCGTTATCCAGATTATTTTTTATGGCTTAGACCAGTCGCAAGATGGTAACGACAATATGTAATAATCAATCCTCAAAACAAATTTTATGGCATCCCATAGTGAACACAAGGTTTTATAATTTTCAGCTCTGGATCACAATCAAGCCCGGGGGCTAAGATAAGATATACGATGAAGCGAGCTAACCTATTCACCCTGACTCTGAAGATGAACCCATAAGTACTCGGAAATACAGACGTAGGTGGAGAATTTTTTCCTTTTTTTCGAATGGGTTAGCTTTTGATCCCGTTCAAACCTTATTTTTTTATTGCAGAAAGTTGGCATACAAGCAAACTGCCCACCTGATGGTAAGTGGTAACAGTCACCTATAATACATGTGGCTCTTGTGAGATTCGCAGCAAAACTGCAACCCCCACAAGAACTACAGTGTACGTTGCCAACTTGTGACATAAGATGTAAAGTCACTGTACCCAGTAATTTCACTGCCATATCTTACCCTTCAAACCGGAACACAGCAATGCAAGCACTGCTGCTTTGCGGCAGAAATAGGTAAGACGGAGGTACCTAAGCAGACGACCCTGGTACAGAGTCTCCCTCCTGGGGGCAAAGACAGGATCCACGATGAAATGATGTAACCCAGAAGGGTAAAAACGGACGGGTTATAAGCACTCGGAAATACAGACGTTGGTAAAGAGATCTACTTCTTTGCTGTGCGTATTATAAAAAATGTTGAGTAGCGCTTGGTTACGACAGTTAAGAATAGCAACCAAAAAAGGGTGGAAGTCCGTAGTGCGTCTGTATGTCCTATAAAAGAAAGTGGATGACTATTTGAGCTTATGCATCTCCTGAGCGCACTCTCTGAAGACTGACCCATGGGCAACTTTGCGGCAGTAATTATATTAATAATATTATTGTTACACTAGCTGACCTGGTAACGCGTTGCTATGGTAATGCGTATACAATGAAAAAGAGCGGGAAAAAGAGCGGACAGACAAACACACAAACAACAAATTTGTGTAGATTATATATTCACACCAATTAACCTGGCCCAAAGTAAGTATTACTGTAAGGCTTGTGTTATGGATACTAGGGTAATGGATGGACATACATTGATATATAATAATATTTGAAATAGATATAAAGTACCCATGACTCCGGTATAAATGCTGGTATTTATCACACAAACATCTGCCCCTTCTAGGATTCGAACCCATGACCGTCGGTGCCTAAGGCAGGATCGCTACCATTGCACCAAACGGTTGTCAGTGACCTAAGTCTGCGTTTGCAATATTAACACTTCACGAAATCTTTAAATAAGTATTAAATTTATAATTTCACTTTAGACCCTGTAGGATAGAACAGTAATAGAAAAATGAAGGAGAAACACTATCCACCGTGATGTACGTGTATAGGCAGAGGTATACCCGGAAATTATCTACATTCTACCAGGATACCGTTTGTCTGTTGTGGCAGTCAACACTTAACACTTAATCCAAAAGGGTTATTTCACGTAGATGCATTAACAAATGTTTCGATAAAACTTCTTTTATCAGATAACTTGTGCATAGTTTATATATACTCCTGACGTTTCGACTTCTTCCTTAAATAGATTCGTGTGAATGCATATTATAAAAAGAATAATATATAATATTCCTTCAAAGAAAAGGGATATCTCCCATTAAACGTCACGTCCAAATGTCCGCAATAAATACATATAAATATGACCTATGCATACCAAGGATAAATAAATCGTTACAATAGTGCCTTTAATCCTTACTAATATTATAAATGGGAAAGTGAGTTTGTTTGTTTGTTTGTTTGTTTGTTTGTTCCGCTTTCACGCCGTAACTACTGAACCGATTGCTTTGAAATTTTGCAGACGTAAAGATAAAAGTCCGGATTAAATAATAGGGTACTTTTTATCCTGGAAAAAATTGATATTCCCGAGGAAAAACAAAAATATTGTTTACTTGATGGATGAATTGCAGATGGCGCTGTGTGTCGTTTAAAACAAGGTAAAATATTGCAAACGAATATAAACATGTAAATTTAGAGGCTAAATGATACGATAATGAATCCCCGAAAATGAGGAATTCCCGAGGGATGACGTACAATTTGTTTTATCGTCTAAACTGTTATTTTTACATCTACTTATATGTTGCAAACGAATATGAACATGTAAATTTTGAAGCTAAATGATTCACTAAATGACTCATTCCTCGGATTCCAATTATTCCAACAGACCTCCCATTTCAATTTAAAAGACTACAATTTCCTATAAGGGTTTTATTTGCAATGACTATTAATAAAGCACAAGGCCAAACTCTAAGGGTTGCTGGAGTACACTTGGAAAAACATTGTTTTTCGCATGGTCAGCTCTATGTAGCGTGTTCCCGGGTTTCCAGTGCCCAAAATCTGCATGTTTTTGCTCCACAAGGGTAAACATATAATATAGTGTACCATTCAGTTTTGGTTTAACAACTAATTGTATCCAGCGTTACATCGCGCTTCTTAGATTTTTCCGTGGGAATGAGAAGTTTTCTTATAGTTGTGCTTTATACCGCAATATAACCGAATTCCACGCGGGCGAAGCCGCGGGCGGAAAGCTAGTACTAGCATAAAGGCCTTCAATAATTTACCTTAAAATTTATTTTTGTGGTATGGTACTTTCTCTTTCAAGCGCTTGGTAATAACATTTGGTGTAACGGTAGCGATTTTCTCTTCGCATCGAGATGGGTTTGTGTTCGAGTCTCAGAAGGTGGCAGATGTATACGAGCATTTGTACCTGAGTCATGGGTATTGAGTCATACCTATCTACGTATCATTATGTATGTCTATACGTTACCCCCTTATCCATAACACCAGCCTTATAGTGCTTACTTTAGGCTAGGCTAATTGGTGTGAATGTAAGCAATATATAAAAAACGGCGTGTGAGTGAATTGAATCGATTTGTGGTGAGATTTCCGACTGATTGTTGCGATTTTTGATTTGGAGCGGGTAACACCGGATGGGTTTGTGTATGTCATGGCGGCGTTGCTGTCACTTGGCTTGAGGAAGCTACGCGGTGCATCCAAGTGTATTATTGTAATCACTAACTGTTTTGTTAATATTTTGTAGCGATAATTGATTATAGGTTGATTGTAATATTGTGGTGTTCTTAATTTAATAATTAGGGCACGTTTAAAAATGATCCATAACGAAGAAGTAACGGATCGGTCATGTCAACCGTTCGTGCATCCGTTAAGAGTAGTTGATGGATTATGACGAAACTTTGATAAGTTGTTGTATGTAAGCCACAAAAGTTTAGTGGTCAGCAAAAAGCCGAACAAAAATAGAAACGTAACAAATCACACTGGGGACAGCAAGTTTTACGTAATTTATACAATGTTGGGCTAAATTTATGGGACTGACTCCTGTACAAAAAAATAACTATTCTTACTGGTCAGGCATCTTTCTGCGAATGTTAAGTATTTCGTTCCATTCATCATTCTATGATTTAATAACATTATTTTAAGAGTACAATAAAAATTATCTATTTTTAACTAATATAGATTAATATTTTATCTTTCATCATTATCATCTTATCCGAAAGATGTCCACTGGTGGACAAAACCTCCTTTCCAAAAAATGAGTCCATATAATCTCCACGCTTGGCAGGAGGGTAGTTGATATAAAAACGCTCTTTGCATCTGTATTTCCGAGTACTTATAATCTGTCCGTTTTTAAAATCAGTGTGAATAAGCACCTTCTGGGTTAGCTCGTTCCATCGTGGATCCTGTCTTGGCCCCCGGGTTGATTGGAATCAAGGGCGAACCCATTCAAAATAAAAAATAAATGTTTTTTCGTCTACGAGATCAGCAGTTCTGTCATGAACTGCTGTCTTAGTCTCCGTTTTATAAGTACTCCGCCATCATTTGGCATAATTGGAAGTAGCTTGCTGGCTGGTAATGAGAAAAATAATACCTAGCCTAATCTAACCTGCAATATATGCCAATTTATGCCTTTTGATTATTATGCCAAGTGACTTTATGTCAATTGAAATTATGCGTTATGAATGACTCCCCACCCTTAAGTTTGCAGAGTCGGTACAATTTTACTCTACTGGATACTACACAGCTCAATGTTTCTTCTGTAGAAAAATTAGAGTATAGAGAAGCAACAATTTAGTATAATTAGTGGTGGTCTTTTTATGACAATGACGCGAGGAAAAGCTACAAAAACGTCACAATGAACAAAACTATCCAAAATAATCGAACCTCCAATTGTCATCAACAATAGAAAATAATTCTTATTATTGGAGAACATTCAATATGTGCTCCAATTATTAGATTAATGATATTGGAAAACTGTACCTAGATTATAGTAAATTAAACGAATTTTAGTTGAAAAAAAATTATTACAGTGACGATATTTTCAATAAAACACTTTTCCCGTGTTCTTTTTTAAATCAACATTGTTATTCTTGTTCCATTCATATCGAACTCTCACAAATGTAAATAAAACAACTGGAGCGTATATATAATGAAATTTGGACGCTTACCCCTTCCGTTCGCATTCTACATTCGACATGTCCGGCGTCGATTTGCCTTTCAAATTGAAACAGGATGCATTCGGATCCAATTTACAATTTAAGGATTTGTTGTTGCAAACTAGGTTAAACAAATGCAGTCCTGGTATAGATCCTTGAGTAAACCCATTATTGGGAGGCCAAGATGTTTTAGTTGAACCATTTTTACCAGATTCAAGACGCGTTTTTTTGATTTTTTTATGTTTAATTGCCACGTTTCGACACACAGAAGCCGTGATAACAAGATTACTGATCTTGACGATTCAGTTTTATTGAAATGTGCGATAAGTATGGTAGTTTGAGATCTAAATAGGCCAACATGTATTTAAAATAACTCATCCATTATTACTGATATATTGTCATCACTGTTTATTCACACAACAAAATCAAGTGTATTATAGAGTTCAGTGTGTTTTGGTGGGTGGTATCTTAAAGCGTTTTTTCAAGCACGAAGGAGCCTAAGTCTGCATTTCCTGAAACATACAATTCAGAAGTCTTCAAGTCGCGAGTAAATAGGTGTTTTCTAGGCAAGTGCGTCACATCCTAGATTGTATCGTTGCTTACCATCAGGCGAGATAGTGGTTAAGCACTTAAAATAAAATTTACCTATTTACATTACCATTAAAACATATTTACAGTAAAAAAAATCGATACCTCGTACGATGAACACGCTAGACACTGCGTCATCGAGCTCTTTCACTTTTTGTTTTTATTTTTAGCACTTTCATTTTATTTCCCATAATTATATTTCTTGTTAATGTAGAAGTAATAAATAACTGAAACGTAAAAATGTTTGAATAGTCCATTTGGGATTACATCCATTACAACTTTGATTTATTTGTGTTAGTCAACGTTATTTCCAATTACTTACATGGCGGACTTTTATTTGGGCACGTTATTTATTAACAAGCATAAAATTGGTAGTAATTTGTAAAAAGCACATAAAAAGAAACATTACGCGAAATAAGTAAACAGTTTCTATTTCACATATTTACCTTTCAAATTTTATCTTCTTTATGAAGCTATTATTAGGCGCATTAGATTGGTGCATATGAAATGTCGCATTTTTTTTACGAGCAAACGTTTCTCTTCCTGTTTTCGTTATGCTTTTGTTTTTGGCCTAACCTCGTTTATAGTCGTACTGTCCATCGCCAGAGTCACATTTCAACAAAGGAGATTTTCGCAAAAGTGTTCCCTTTTGTTATTTGTTTTGAATTTTGTACCGATATGAATTCAACCGATATTCGGGTAATTTTTTTGTACGAGTATAAACTTGATAATAATGCTGCAAAAGCTGCACGCAATCGCGAGGAAGACCCAAAACAACCGTGAAAAATGATGATCTGAAGGCATTGGTGGAAATGAATCCAACTGTATCCACGAGGGAACTTGCTACCAGGATGGAAGTTGACCATACAACGATATTGCGACATCTATCTGAAATTGGCAAGGTGAAAAAAATGGATAAGTGGGTACCACACGAACTAACCGAGCGAAATAAGCTGGAATCGGTTGAACGTATGCTCATCGCTACTAACCCGATTTTAAATATGAAGTTTTGCAGCAGCCAGCCTATTCACCGGATCTCTCGCCAACCTACTTTCATATTTTTAAACATTTGGATCTGTTTTTACGGGCTAAACAGTGTGAAAATTAAGAAATTCTGAAAAATTCTATGTCTGAATTTATTGATTCTAAAGATCAGAATTTTTAAAAACAGTCATCTAATCTTCAAAGTCCCGTTGAAAAAAGTGTATTGAAGCGAATGGAGCATATTTTGATTAAATAAACAACTTGTGAAAAAGATACGCAGTTTTATATATTGACTTGAAAATCCGACATTTCATATGCACCAACCTAATATAATAAAGTACCTTATTCTATTGAAAATTGGCACTTCCATTTTCCCCATAGATAGGATGAGAATAAGTACCGACCCTTTTTGATGCTTTGTCCGATACTGAAACCGCTTCCGCGGCTGCGGGTAATAACCACAAGACAATTTCCTGACCAGAATCTCCATTGTTACGTCAAGATTATGAGCCGGCAATCGTTTCAGGATATGGAATTTGGTGCTTGGTTTGGTATCATGTTTTTATTGATTTGCCTTTTAGATTTTTTGCACAAAGCTGTATTACTATAGACAATATAATTTGACGAATAACTTGCAGTTCGTTATATATTATTATATATTACTAGGCGATGCAGTCGCTAAGGATAAAGCTTCGCTAGCACCATAAATTGGAGCGAATCGTAAAAATTTAAGGAAAAAATCAATAATATTAAGTAAGCTTTAAAATTCCATTATAATGATAACTTCCAAAAAGCGCGCTTTTTGTTTCAATGTGAAATGCCATAGAGCCAATGTTTTTTAGTCATAGCTTTTTTTATTTTTGTGAATTTCAAATTTTCGTCACAATCTGGTCCTAAATGTGTTGATTCGATTCTCAGACGGGGGAAAAAAATAAAAACCATAAAACTAAATGGCTGTTTAATCTTAATCGACTTAAACATTTGTTAAAATGTTTCTTTCGAATACGAGAGGATATTCCTCTCATTGATAAGACAACGCTGGCCTACAGCGAAAAAATAGAAAGTTACACAAGATTCGGTAGCTCAATTAGTAGAGCTTTGGACCGGACATCCAAAGGTTGCGGGTTCGTTTCCCGCCTGAGGATTTATTTGTGCGCCGAGTCGACCTTTCTTTGTATTTTTCTATTAAAATAATTTATCATATAAGATAGCATTGAAAAATGCAAAAAAACCATAAAAATATTTTTTGTTTCAGACTGTGTCCATAAAACGTTAGTAACAATTTTAAATCTTAAAATCTAGTGGGTTGAATTTGAATAACACAATATTTGTCACGTGTTGCTGAGCTACACCCAAAGACATATCTCTTACCAGCGCCATGGCAGTAACATGCTGTGGCATTATGCTGAGTGGAGGCCAATTCGGTAGCATATTAGTAACTTCTACCTATAAAATGTACTTTTATATATAGATAATAAGTGTATTATGTTCCGAATAAATAATTTTTCTTTCTTCCTTTCTTTTTTATCAATTCTACTTAACAAATCTAACAAATATCATATATTTGTCATTAAATTGAAACTAATAGTCGTTATTCTAGACTTGAATGATAATTAATATGAAAGGGAGTACAAAAGAGTAGGAAAAAAGAGGAGATACAAAAACTGACGACAATATTATCATTGGCGAGATAATAGCTAAGAAACTTCGCAGGCATTGTCACCTGGAGGGAATTAATTACGATCGTGCATAAAACGATTCTGGTCAAATAAGTCACACATTCCCATACCCACACAGTGGCTCACCCACACACCCACATATACATATTATTGTTATTAAGTGGCCGGCGTCTTGTTAAGTGTCCGAGATACCGCTGAAAAGACCTGGTTTTGCGAGTTTTGTTTGAGCTCGGAGTTTCAGACCGAAAAATACTTGTACATGAAATACCTAAATGGTGCGTCTTATTATCAGAAGTCAAAACTCACTTTGGGCGATTTCGCCATCATAGTATTATGGTAATAAATGGCAGCTGCTCTGCTATTTTTTTAATAGAAAAAATATTAGAAAAAAATCAATTCGGCTCACACTCAGGCGCGACTCGAATCCGAAACCTGGATGTCCGGTGCACTGCTTTATCAAGCCTTGTAGAACATCAGTCGAATTTTTCTAGTACTTTACTAGTCATCATTAAGAGGAACATCCTCGCATTAAAAAAAATACATATGTTTTGATTAAGATGAAAGAGTCATTTAATCCATGTTTTTTATATATTTTGCATTTTCAAAGCTATATTGTATGATTAATTGTTTTTGAAAAGAAAAAATACCAGAAACATATCTTCTAAATTACAACTTATCATAAAATATATGGTTAAAAATGCAAAATTAAAAAAATGGAAGCTGTTCTATTAAACCGTTGCTGCATACAAAAAAGAACAGAATGTTGCAGATGCATTTATTATTTACTAGCGACCCGCCCCAGCTTCGCTGCTCTACTATATCCTCTACTATACTATGCATGTATTATACATATAAACCTTCCTCTCGAATTACTCTATCTATTAAAAAAAACCGCATCAAAATCCTTTGCGTAGTTTTAAAGATTTAAGCATACATAGGGATATAGGGACAGAGAAAGCGACTTTGTTTTATACTATGTAGTGATCTGAAATTAAGGTGTGCACGTTGTAATAAACTTCTAAAATCAGATTTCATTCTTTTATTAAAGAATTTGTTCCAGTGAAACGTAGAATATGTGTTACCCTTGTTTGTTAAATATTGGTTTTATATATCGATAAATAGGCCACTCGTTGCTGTGGCTTAGTGATTATAACTTGCAATATTTGTTTAAATTATTAATTAAAATGAAACCTATCCTATGTCCTAAGTGGAAACAAATCCAGTAAAATGAAAAAAAATAACATCAAAATCGGTTCAGTTGTTTTGGAGTTCATCGCGGTCAAACACCGGGACAGGTAATCTTCATATATATAGACTAGCTGACCCGGTAACGCATTGCTATGGTAACGCGTATACAATGGAAAAAGAGTGGGAAAAAGAGCGGACAGACAAACACACAAATAACAAATTTGTGTTCTTAGATTATAGAGTAGCGGCCCGTCTCAGCTTCGTACGGGTGGACAAAATTCTTTAATTTTTTTCTTTTATTAAATATTTTACCGTTAGCGCCATCTAGCTTCTGGTAGACGAACTACTTGCGGTTAACGCGTTGCTATGGTAACGTTATTGATACAATGGAAAAAGAGAGGGAAAAAGAGCGGACAGACAAACACACAAACCACTGTGATCTTAGATTATAGATTATGCGACAAAAATGAGAAGGTAAAATGTATTTTTTAAATATAAACGTTTGTTTTCGACTTTCAGTTGCCAATGTCGTGCCAATTCATTGAATTTCCATTATTTCTTTATTTCCAAATTACGGGATATTTTAAACGTTTACCGAGTTGCGTAATATTATTGTTAAAAGGTTAAATGGCTTGGAACGCTTAGCAACTTAATGGTGTGAACAGAGTTATTTTTTTAAATTTCGAAACAACAACGGCACAAATTGGATCGGAAATCGCAAATTGAATTGTTTCGCGTTAATTCTACGTACTTCGTGTGGACAACGGTATATATTTTTTTATTTGTTTTGAATGGGTACGCTCTTGATTCCTATCAAGTCCGGGAGCAAGACAGGATCCATGATGGAGCGAGCTAACCCCGAAGGTACTTATACTCGTAAACCCTGCTTTGAAAGGGACGGGTTATAAGTACTCGGAAATATAGACGCAGAGATGGAGTTCTACTCCTTTGCTGTGCGCATTATAAAAGATGTTGAGAAACGCTTGGTGCGACAAGTAGGAATAGCAACCAAGAAAGAGTGGTAGCCCGCAGTGCGGCTGGATGTCTAATGCAGCTTCCGAGCACACTCTCCAAAGTGCATTCCGTAGAAGACCGATAGCCAGGCAACTTTGCGGCCGTCCTAAGCTGCAATATTTCATGCAAGATCAGAGTTCAGTTTTTGAGTTCAAGGCTGTTTCGACGTGAAATATCGCTTGTCTTACATAGGACGAATAGCTTTTTAGCTGCAATTTGAGTCTTGGACACGATAGTGGAAGTAGCCCTTAACTGTAGGTAGTAGTCAGCAATAGTCATAAATATATTTTGTGTAATTTTTATAGTGGTTTTAACAATTATAGTTATGCCGTATCGCCCAAATCAACTCGTCCAAAACTTTTTATAATGGAGTCAACTTTTTAGCTGGTAATGCATAAAATAATCTAACCTTTGTTAACCTGTAATATGTATCAACATATTTCTAGCATGTAAATTTGTTTTACATGCTTCTAATATGTTAACACAGAAAACACAAAAATTTGTTCACGTTGGCACCAGCTTCTATAATTAAAAGAAATGATCGCAATAAAAATAAGTTATTATTACATTTTTCTAAACTCTATTTAGTAACATCGAGCCCCAATTATATGGTAATAAAAATATATAATCACTTACCGAACTACATAAAAAAATTAAATGACTTAACTTTATTTATTTAGGAACTAAAGAATTTTCTAATTTGCAGTTGTTTTTATAGCCTTAACGAATATTTAAAAAAAAAATACAAATAACCTAACTCACCTATCTGATAGTAATATAGTGCAAATTAATTTAGTATTAAGTTATATTACATTGCTACGTCCTTACAGGACGCCACATGTATAGTTATGTGCATTTCTACCAACTCTGTACTATTTTGATTATTTTCACTGTGGCATGCTATAAAGAAATCTGTAATTTAGTCAAGCGATTAATATGTCAAATGAGTTTAATAATAAATAATAATTTTCTAGTAGAAAAATGTTTTTACTTTGTCAGGGAATATCTGGACTCCAAAATTGACATAA
This sequence comes from Calamotropha paludella, assembly GCA_927399485.1. Classification (NCBI taxonomy): domain Eukaryota; kingdom Metazoa; phylum Arthropoda; class Insecta; order Lepidoptera; family Crambidae; genus Calamotropha; species Calamotropha paludella. The sequence goes on from OV656812.1 coordinate 26,453,386, forward strand.
ATATTTAATTTAAATAGATAGATATATTATTTATTTGCATCAAAGGCACACACACATACAAAAACCCATGAATACAGCAAAGTGAATATGAAAAAAGAAACTACAAATACAACTTCTATACATAGCACTTTACTGACAAAGAGTGACACAGCGATGCAAAAGGCCAAAGCTTAGCGATATATTTGCACTTATAGAGCAAAATGCTGGTTTTCAGATTTTGCCCGTAGTAAGACGCGAAGTCCGAGTAACGAAACCGGCCGTGCTCTCTACTATTATATAATTATGTCAAAGCCAAATTAAAAAAATAATAATAATATATAAAATAAATATGTAGTTTGAAATGTATAAATATAAATAAAATCAAATAAGTACCAAATATACTCAATAAAATTGAATAATGGTATGAGAGCATAATAACTTCTAATAAAAAATGGCAGTGGCATTTTACACTGAAAATTAACAAAAATATTGTAAATTCTGACTGTTTCTGGTGTTTTAAAGGATTTTTATTCTAGACTAGCTTTCCGCCCGCGGCTTCGCCCGCGTGGAATTCGGTTATATTGCGGTATAAAGCACAACTATAAGAAAACTTCTCATTCCCACGGAAAAATCTAAGAAGCGCGATGTAACGCTGGATACAAAATTCATATAATTCATTCCACTTCTTACGTATCTTAAAAAAACACTTCGTTACCACGTTTTAAAAACCACCCAGCACCATCTATCGCATACCTCAAGAACTAAATAGCGTAAGATATCATTCCACTTCTTATGTATTTTAAAAAACACATCGTTACCGTGTTTTAAAAAACACCCAGCGCCATCTATCGCATACCTCAAGAACTAAATAACGTTACTAATACTTTTACCAATTAGTAATTCGTTGACTTAAGTGATTTCAGGATAAGTAGATGTAAAAAAACAATTTAGACGATAAAACAAATTGTACGTCATCCCTCGAGAATTCCTCATTTTCGAGGATTCATTTTCGTATCATTTAGCTTCAAAATTTACATGTTCATATTTGTTTGCAACATATAAGTAGATGTAAAAAAAACAGTTTAGACGATAAAACAAATTGTACGTCATCCCTCGGGAATTCCTTATTTTCGGGGATTCATTATCGTATCATTTAGCTTCTAAATTTACATGTTTATATTCGTTTGCAATATTTTACGTTGTTTTAAACGACACACAGCGCCATCTACAATCCACCCATCAAGCAAACAATATTATTGTTTTTCCTCGGGAATATCAATTTTTTCCAGGATAAAAAGTACCCTATTATTTAATCCGGACTTTTATCTATACGTCTGCAAAATTTCAAAGCAATCGGTTCAGTAGTTACGGCGTGAAAGCGGAACAAACAAACAAACAAACAAACAAACAAACTCACTTTCCGATTTATAATATTAGTAAGGATTACCACTAGAAACTACAAGTTCCCTACGTTCGTGTCCTAATATTGCTGCTGCCCTCCTAGAATCGAGTGTAGATAGGTGCAATGGAAAATTTTATTTTACACATTTTAATAGTGAAGATATCATTAAAGCATTCAAAACTATTCATATTAAAAAAACAGAAGATTTATGGGGTATGTCAACAAATAATATTAAATCAATATTCGACATAATTGCGCCTTACTTAGCTTGTATTTTTAATAATAGTGTTGACGAGGGGCTTTCCCACACTTAATGAAACATAGTAAATTAGTTCCCCTTTTCAAATCTGGAGAAAAAAAAGACCCCGCTAACTTTCGACCTATATCTATATTACCAGTGTTCAGTAAAATTTTTGAAAAAAATATCTATATGCAGTTATTGGCTCATTTTACTGATAATTATATTTTTCATACAAATCAATTCGATTTTACTAAAGGTGATGCTGGAGTAAGGACTAATTCCATGGAGAAGGAACTAATTCCAAAGTCGAATTATAAGTGTCAATATTATACTTAATAGAAGCAGCAGTTTTATGGTCAAGTTATTGGCTAATTGTTTAAAAAAATAAGACAGCTATTTGTCTCTTATAATAAGTAGGCAGATAGTAAAATAAAAATATGTAGCTTACTTCCGCAAAACTCAAGCAGTGTGTACCGCTGTGTGCCGTAATCGTGTGCATCGGTCTAACAGCTCCTGATGATGCTCCGTGTGGGGGCGAAACACCTGTAGAGTATTTGGTGAAGGTGCCGGTGTCTGCGGTGTCTGCAGCCCGTGGGCGGGCGGGCGGTGCACACTGCTTGAGTTTTGCGGAAGTAATATATTTTTAGCTACTAGCTATCTAGGAAAAGCTACATATTTTTGTTTTACTAATGGATATGGACTTCCGCAAAGTAACGCCTGATTCTATCAAATAAGCAGGCAGATAGTATTTATCCTTTGTCATATGAAATTTCCTTGCTAATTTATTAATGTCAATTATGTGAAATTGGCTATTATAATGGGCCATAGTACTTAATGATATATTTAAATGATATCTATAATTAATTTCCGCCTGTGGCAGACTGCTGCTGAAATGTAAACATTACAATTTTTTTGATATTTAGGGTACACAGTATATTACAATATTTAAGCAAATGTTCTTTGTTTACAATATTTCCAATTAAAATGATTAAATTTGAGTTTTTCCTGTATTTATGTTTGGCAGCTTTTTTCATTAGTTCATTTTAATATCCTGGCATAAAAAAGTTAATAATGCTTTCCCGGGATTGGTTCTTAATTAATTTGCCTAAATTCTTCCCAATTTCATCACAGTATATAACAGTTGTTATCAGTAAAGGAATAATTTTCATTCGTGCCTGTCACATAATTACAGTAACTGGAGATTAAAGGCACACATGCTGGTTGGGTAATATATTCCTCCGGGGCAGCTAGGCCTGAAGCCTCGGAGTTAAATGTAATATTGTTTTCCTGCTCTGAAATTCAGGCATTTGTATAGGCTTAACTTAATATTTTAGGACTGGGTAATATTAAAAAGACAAATACTTGTTTCGTTAATTACTTTATCTTTAAAGATTATCCCTATTAATATTATAAATGTGAATGTAAGTTTGTTTGTTATGCTTTTACGCAAAAACTACTAAACCGATCATCATGAAACTTCGTACATATATTTTTGGAGGTATTAGAAGAAACATAGGATACCTTTTAATGAAAAATTTGCGAGCGAAGCCGCGGGTAAAAGCTAGTAATATATCAATTTGGATGGTGTTTTTAAAATGAATTAAAAACACATTTAACATATAAAATATCAAAAAAAAAAATATAAAAACCCATGATGCAGGTAGAAATGCTCGTAGTTATCATACAAGCATTTGCTCCTTCCGGTACTCGAACCCAGGACCATAGTTGCGAAAGGCAGTATCAAATATAAAATTGCAATCTCTTCTCTTTAACTTTAAAATTAAATAGAAAACAAACAAAATACCAATAGCATATTTTTTATTTATAATCAAAATAACTATTTACTTATAATAGTTTTTATTAAAACATACGTTTCGATTTCACAACTCAATATAATTATAACTAAATATTATGTAACAAGTATAAAAAATATTACGTAACAATATTTGTTCTGCAGTAAACAAACAATAATTATTATATAAAGTCGCATTTTTTATACACGTTTTTACTTAAAACTAGATTACATTTGGCACTTAGACTTAGCACTTAAAGAAATTACAAAGTAATTTCTTTTAATATTAAGTATGCAATTTAAATGCACTTATATTCAGACTTATTTGTATGGATTTACTAAAATAAGACACATCGCTTAATTAGATTAAGCTAAACATGATTAAATTGTTTCTGGCAGACAGCAGTTAACATAAAAAAATAGATATAAATATTTTCAAAATCTATTTTAATTATAAAGCGCTGTTTATAGAACATTAAAAAGTTGTTTTTTAACTAACAAATACTATTATATTATAATTACGCGTTTTTATATTTTTTGGGTTCCGCACCTCAAACGGAAAAAACGGAACCCTTAAAAGATCACTTTGTTCTCCGTCCGTCCATCTGTTAAAGCCATTATCGAGTATCGAGTTGAGATTAAAAATCATACACTCACGTCTACAGTATCTTGAAGCTGTCAAAAAATTAAACTTCTAAGTTAAGGTGAAATAAGTTTATGCCAAAAAAACGTATATTTCGACACTCTTAAGGGAATCAAAATTTATAGGGTATTTTCCGTTGACCTAAAATTAGGAAATTTAGCATCAAGCAATGTCACAAGAAAAAAGAAAAATACGAAAATCATAAATTTTTAGTTGCATCACAAAAATTGTGATTATTAACTTATTTGTAGTTGGTAAACTAACCGCTACCTATGTCGATAAAAGGGGACAACAGTTTTCCAACACCAAAGTTAAATTTGTCCTCAATCATTTTGTTATTTTCGGTACTTCAATAATTTACTTAACTAAAAGTTAGTACGGAACCCCTGGTGTACGAGTCCATTTTGACTGCTTTACAGGAGCCGTGATCGTAGGATGACTATGGTTATGGTTGTCTTACATGTCCTCATACCTTCCAATATTATAATATTAAATTATTTTTGTAATATTTATAATAATACACGTTCCTAACCTATTAATAATAATCGGTCAAGCAACCTGCTGAAACGCCATGACGAAAATTGTAATTGTAGCGCACACAGGCTTGAAAGGAACTGTTGTGTGACGTCATTATGGATCCAACCAATTATTATTGTCAGAAATGGGTACCCATTTAATTTTTTTTTTGAACAGATAACTAAAAAAATATTTATAAACACATCATGTCTACTTTTAATAAAAAAGATATTGTTTTTAACATTTTTAAGTAACTTATCAATAAAACATGGATTTCTTTAATATGTAGTTTCCACTTGACAGTCCACGGTAGCAATTGCTTTATAAGGTATGAAAAGACCCTTAACAAAAACTAAACCACTAAAAATTTCACAATAATATATTGTTTTTCGTTACAAATAAAAATAGCTTTGTTAATCTTGCTTAATTTAACTAAACTATTTAAAAGTTACGACTAAAAGGATCTTTTTATACAAATCCTTATATATAATATAATTCCAAATGAAACTTCCATCTGCAGACTTAAAGTCAAAGAAAAACAATCCTATTGTAATAAGAAATAAAGCAGCATATGGACGAATAATATTATTTCTTACAGTTCTAACCGTAAAATCCTAAGGCCATTAGTAAGACATCATGTTATAAGTTAAAATAAGTCTTAAGCTTATTAGTGTAAGGTTAAAAATCGTTGACATTAGCTCTTCTCATCGGGGTTGTCTCCTTCGCTTCACATGAATTAACATCTGGGTGCTTCCGACGATAGCAAATAAGAACGACCACGCAAATCAAACCGATGAGTATTAAAAACCCCAACATGAAGAGCAGGTATATCTGAAATAAAGAAGGTATTAGAAGATAAAACAAAGTGTGTGTGTGTGTTAGTTCCGACTCACGACTGGAGTTTACTCCTTAAGAATAAAAACCTCTTTGAACAGGCACAGAAAATATTAAAAGAAAACTTCAAAATAAAAGAAAAGGTGCGCACGATAGGTTACGCACAGAAAACGTAACGCTGTCATTCGATCACTAAATTTTACTCCTTATAATCTATTTTTGACTGAATAAAAAAATAGCCAAATAGGAAAAAAAATAAGTAACGGTTATAAGTATATTAGATTGAAATAAAAGTTAATGATTACTGATAAAAAATTAATAATAATTATAATATATTTCTAGTAATAATTAAACTAAATACACACCTAATAAATTAATATACTAAAACTAGTTCGATGCAGTCGCTAAGCATAAAGCTTCGCTAGGACCATGTATGGGAGCGGAGCGTAATAATAAAAAAAAATTAAATAAAAACAATTTTTAGTAAATTTTAAAACTCCATAAGAATGAAAAAATTCAAGAAACGTTCGATTTTCTTTTCAATCACATAGAGCCAATGTTTTTTAGTCATAACTTTTTTATTTTTGCGAATTTAAAAATTCGTCACGATCTAGTCCTAAATGTGTTGATTCGATTCCACACAAAAATTATTAATATCGGTTAAGAACTCGGGAAGTTATGGCGTAATAGACATTGCGTCATTGAAGCTGATCCATAGAAGCTTCAAATACTAGGCGATGCAGTCGCTAAGCATAAAGCTTCGCTAGCACCATATATTGGAGCGGAGCGTAATACCTAAAAAAATAGAAAATAAAAATTTTTTTTTCGATGGGAACTTTTGCGAATTTCAAAGTTCGGGATCCGTCACAATCTGGTACTAAGCCTGTCGATTCGAAATATTAAAATCGGTTAAGAATTCGGGAAGTTATGGCGTAACAGACATTGCGCCATTGAAGCTGATCCATGGGAGCTTCGCTCGCTCCGCTCCAACAATAAGTTAAAATTTTATCTAAAATTGTCGTCAAGGGTCCTCCCCCTCACATCCAAATTGCTGTGCTCGACAGGGTCCACAATGACCTTTACCCCTATTATTCTAACATCTTTATTACGTATATTGTTAGTACATTGTAGTTTATGCAATAAACTATTGAGTATTCAAGTTAATTTCAGTTTATCCGTAACAATAGCAACTGTGACGAAATATCCAAAAAAAAAATATTTTTTCATTTCTCAATGCAATCTTTACTAAGAATTTACTTGTGAGCCGAGTCGATTTTTTCTAGTATTTTTCTATTAAAATAATTTATCATGTAAGATAGATTTTTAAATAAAAATGCAGAAAAAATCATAAATATAAATATCGAAACTTCAAACGTAAAAAATCACGGTAAATATCCCTTTTTAAATTATTAAAAAAGTTTGGTCGTTATAAAAAGTATGACACATTTCACAAATATAATACCAACTGCCAAAACCCTGTTCAGAATTTGAAAAAACTTCACAAAATTTGTTTCCATCAAGTAACTTGGAAAGTCAAGTAACTTAAGTAATTTTCTTATTACAATACTGGGAAGTTTATGAAAGTGTTTTACTGACCGAGAGAAAATTCTAATTAATTTTCTACAGTCTGAAATTTGTTCTGAATATTAAAGGAAAGGCCCGATAATGACGCATCATTTAATTGTGATTGTCAAGTAAGGTTATAAGGCGTATTATCTTTAATAACGTATGCATTTGATAGATTTGTGGATATTAAAAAAAAACAAAAGCATGAGTGCAATTCACACGTGGTAGAAGAGATTTTGGTTTCAAGTTAATGAGACGAATGTAAAAGAGGATAATTGTAGGTTTTAGCAATGATCATAGTGATACAAAGTTAGATCATTATTTTACATTTTATTCATATATATATTATATACATTTATTCAGACTCAGAGCTTACATTTTCGATAAAGGATACAAGAGGCTTATGGTAACTAAGTACATACCACAAACATAAGAGGCACTGTATAATGCTTCCTATCCCCTATTCTCTTACGTGTCCGTCTCTTTTTATTGTCGCTTTTTCGTTTCATCGACTTCCAAATCACAACGATGCTAAAAAAGTTTTCACTTAAAAAAAACTATTAAAAATATTAATTATATGTTAATAATAATACTAACAGTATAAAACAACTTATTAAGGGTTTTTGCATAAATTTATATTTAACCATCGCCTTAGTCATCCTGTGATGACGGCTCCTGTAAAGGAGTAGAAACGTCAGAAAAAACCCTAAGTTTGTTTTATTTAAATGTGGAATGTGCGCAAAAGTGTAAAAACTTTATAATATAAATGATATATATACAAAATATTTGTTGTGGGTTATTCAAAATCTATTTTTGAGTACATTTCCCAAAGGCGTAAAAAGATGAACAACTTTTCCAATCAAATATTAGTGGAGAGTATTGATTGGGGGGATAGCTTTCAACGCAACTTTTAATAACAGTGTGAAACCTTTATCGGCAGAACTAATAGTGTCTGAATGACGTACCCTTTTCTTTAGGCTTGAACACTACCTTTTGTACGCTGTTGCAATTAGTAAATAGTTGTGTACAGTAAAGTTGATTGTACAATAGAACTTCCGGTAACCTCAAACCTTCAGTATTATTGGCATATACTTAACATACATCTTTGTTGCTTTCTGTTTTGTCGTTTATTCTCTGTATATTATTACAATGTTAAGGATACATACTAAAAACAGATGACATTGTAATCAACGATGGAATGACACCATCACACTACTATTGTGATCTCTACTATATAAAGACAATACTTTGTGTGTTTGTTACCATATATAGTTACCTACCAAAGTTACCATAAGCCTAAGAATAACAGTTTTCATAATCAATTAACGTTACCATAGCAACGCGTGGCCGGGTCATCAATTAACGTTAACATAGCAACGCGTGGCCGGGTCAGCTAATAATAGAATAATATTGTTTTTTATGGATTATGAATGGTGACGACGTATAATATTGTAAATGTCGTTACTTCTGCTAAAGCTGACGATTTGCGACCATTGTTCTTGTCAATTAAAAGAGGTTCAATGGGTGGGAGATACAAATGTTGGACGATTCAAAACAACTTATTTTAATAAAGTTATTTTCATTTCAATGAGCCTGTAAGTTTGAGACGAGTAAGTCTACAATCACAGCTTGACTCATAAACATTTCCATTAATTCCATTTATATTTAAGTATTCCATGTAACAGTAAACATTATATCGTAAAATCATACTTTCTCTTTTGGTGTACCATCAGCCCGTATAAAATAATAATAATAATGATAATATTTCTTATATTCACACAAATTAGCCTAGCCCAAAGTAAGCACTGTAAGGCTTGTGTTATGGATACTAGAGTAACGGATAGACATATATAAAATACATATTTTGTCATATTTATAGAAATATATCGCAGGAACGCAAACATTGCACCAAATGGTCGCCGCTTAACTAAACAGTAAGGCTTACTTCACAAATATAAATATAATATTATGTTGTTCGTGTAATCGAAAGGAAGATTAAATATTAATGACATAATAATATTTTCGCATATAGAAGTAAAAACTTCTTTAGAATCGATGTGATTTGAAAGTCGATGAAACGAAAAAGCGACAGTAAAAAGAGACACATAAATTCAAAAGATTAAACGTAGGAGAAAAAGAAATAGAAGACATTATGTAAGGGTGGTAATACGTGTTTGTCTGTGTATGCGTAGTACAAAGCTTGGGAGAAGACATCACAACAACCGGGATTTTTTGTACACGTGTACGTATTATTTTTGAAGGTTTCACTTCTACCATGTGTGAATCGCACACATGCTTTTTTTTCTTATAATTCCTTTAAACAATTTAGCCTTTGACTTTATCAATCTCGTATATTTTCTATTAGCGATAAAATCTAAAGATATAAAACGTCCATTCTTTCACAAGGACCGTATACTAATGACACAGATTAAACGAATCTCTAGCTTCCGTAGCACTTGAAAAATATCTGGTAACACAGCCTCGCCTCTAAATTAGCCACATTTATTTTGCTCTCCACTTAATCTCAGACTGGAGTTAATTAGTATTCCGCGGACACAAAGAGTCTTGGAAGAAGGATTCAATATGGCGCACGTATCAATGTTAATTGATTAAGTGTTTCATTTATTATTCAGAAGACTCGACTCTAGTTTTTTTCAAAAAGACATTACTGGCGTGTTGGCGTTTCGTTAGATCATACTGTTTAATTAAATTTACTTTTTCCCGATTAACAAAGACTATTCTTTTTTTTAATATTTATTTCTGACATTTTGTCTCCTTTATAGTAGCTCCATAATATTTTAAACCGGCTCGTTTCTAACTGATAAAGTTTATACAAATCAAAATTGTTTTATCTTGCATTTTACTGTAAACTACTGAGTCTACCACTAGTTCAGATATTGGGAAGCTTTTCGGAGAAGAACGAAACTCTGACTGGGGCACCGACCTTTATCTTACTTTTATAATTTGCTGAAAGAGCTAATTACATCACTAGGTATGTATGGAAATATTAATTATTTGATTAAGGGGTTCCAAACAGGTAGGTAGGAACGCTCCAACCATCATCTCTATTGAAAGTAGGATGTTTCCTGATCTCAATATAGCCTTGCGTAGAATTCTATGAACAAATCTGTAATCCTTAGCAAGTATTTGTGGCTTATCAAATCTATTGTAGTTGTTAGGCTCTTTAAAAGCATGCTCACACACTCGTGCCTATTTTATGTAGTAGGCTACATGTTCTTTAACGCGCTTTTCTATGTGTCCCGATGTATCTACCCAAAGAATGCATAACATAAAATTAATTATTTTAACTTTTAATAATAGTTCATAAATCTAAAGAAATTAAGACAAGGAAAAAATCAACTTTTATCAGGTGGGATTCAAACCCACATCGCTCTCTCGCTATGCCCCATCAAGGTCTTGGTTGCTCAATTAGAAGAGTACTCGCCCCGATAGCTGAGGGATGTTGGTTCATATTCCGCTTGAAATACGAGACATTTTTGATTGTTTCTTGTAATATTTTTTTTTGTCTTAAAATACTATCAGTTAAATGTTATTTAGCATATATATAAATGACATTGAAGTTGTTATTGAAAACTGTAAATTTAAGTTTTGACCTGACAACGTCTTATAATTCGATGGAGCCGGCTGCACGCACGAAAAAACATGACTCATGCGGCGTTACCTCATGAACAATGAACAATCATGAGCAACACGACGGCCATGAGGCGTTCCATTTAAGGCTCGAAGTGCAAGCGAGAGCGCGGAACGAGCGACAAAGAGGCACAATCGGCCTCCGCGTTCGGCAGCGTTCGCCATCTGTCTCTCTCCTACTTAAGTGAGCGATGCGTCCGGGTGGACAGCTCTTATACAATAATACATTTACATGTTATAGCAACAATTGTTTATAGCAACGATAATTGCGGCGATAAAGGTAATGATTCTTTCGATATTAAATATATGTTCAGTGATATATTGTCGAATATTCGTGCTTTCATCATTAAAATAAATAGCATCGGTCCGCTAGTGCAGCGATTGTAGGTTATGCTATAATTGACAAAACTATAACAATAAGTTAACAGAACTATTTCACGATGAGTAAAAATCAATGGCTTTACATAATTGTATCTATGCGTACAAATAAATGTAACTTGATCAATTCAATTGTGATTTCCATTTACCTCCTCTATAACCATACAAAATATCTATCGAACAAATTTTTTTTTTTTTTTTGAAACATGCAACCAAATTCTGTCAGTATTTTCTTATGACGTTGTCACGTTCTACTATCGCCAGTGAACCGAATTTACAGACAACCGATTTTTTTTTTGCGAAAGATTTGGAAATGTAATGCAAGGTTCGGACTGTAGCCATTGCAAATTTATACAGGTGACTTGAAAAGGCTGTGGCAATCAATCAAACAATTTAATTAATGAATGCCTCATTATGGTTAGTAACAAAGGAAATTAAAGCTATGCTAGTATATAATACTTGAATTGTAATTATCAAATTAATTAATAAAGTCCATTTAACAAAAAAAAAAAAGATTAAATTAAAATTATTAAATCAAATCATCAAAATAACATTATTTTTTATTACAAAAAATAATTTACTATCGTAGTCAAATTACTAAAATTGAAAAACAATTCATTGAAAAAAAATAGTTTTTAATTATTAATTATGATTTTCTAATTAAAAATTAAAGGTAGAAGTGAAACCTTCAGAAATAATACATACACGTATACAAAATACCACGGTTTTTGTGATGCCTTTTTCTCAAGCTTTGTACTACGCATGACTGATTTCGATGAAATTTGGTATATGGTAAGAACATGTGATTGCACCAATGATAGGCTATATATTATGTCTGTAAGAACCTTACAACACTAACTTTTTTATTGGAAATATCTCTTGGAAGAAAAACAGGCTGCCGTGAGAAAATATGGGTACTACTTTTTTTGAAAATATGGCTACTATTTTATCGTGAATAAGTAAGCGCTTGACTGCTATCTCCCCTGATGGTAAGCGATGATGCAATTTAGGATGTGACGCGCTTGCCTAGAAGATACCTATTCTCTCGCTACTTGAAGAACCCTTAATTATATTTATCAGGAAACAGACTCAGGCAAAGCGTTCCACTCTTAAGCGGTACGTATTACAAAATTGGAACCATGACGCATAGTCATATCAACAATATGACGGTGGCGCCTATTTGTAAGTCTGGTTACCCGATGAAACGGACGGCGGAACAAGGCTCTGCAATTCTGCTGCACACTCTCCGATTCTATAAAAGCAGATAGACTAATATTATAAATACGAAAGTGAGTTTGTTTGTTATACTTACACGCCTTAACTACTCAATCAATTATCATGAAATGCATACACTTTGCCAGGGGTACAGAAAAGTACATATGGTACCTTTTGTCCAGGAAAAAGTACTGTTCCCGAGGAATAAAAATATAACATTTAATCGGTTGTCTTAACATTAACGCGAGCGATGCCGCGGGTAAAAGCTAGTCAATAATAAAGTTGATTGTAATTGTATGCTGGAAAAATGTGCTTGTCTGTGCCTTATAATTATCCACAGAAACCTATCACTGCCATTTTGAATATACTATGCTGTCGAACAAACTTTGTAAGAGGAATACGGACCTTGATTTGTCTTGTGATAGTCTCTCATATTTTAAATAAACAATATATATAGTATTATAATATTTTGACAACTTTTATTTTATCTAATATTCCATTTATTACTTTTTATATGTAACTTAATTTTTATTTTTATTTTAAATTTACTTCATTATGATTGGACATTAAGGTAATGCAGTATAATTAGTATAAGCATCACTTGTAAGTAAGATAAACTGTTGAATATGTATTTTTCATAAAATAATACCAAATATACCTAAATTATTTTGTTTATATGTATATGCAACGACCGTTTGGTGCGAGAAAGCGACCCTGGCTTTCGCACCGACGGTCCTGGGTTCGAATCCCGGAAGGGGCAGATGTTTTTATGATGAATACGAGCATTTGTATCTGAGTCATGTATGGTTGTATATATTTCTATGAATGTTACTTATTTATGTATGATATATGTCTATCCGTTACCCTAGTCCATAATACAAGCCTTAAAGTGCTTATTTTGAGCTAGGTTAATTGGTGTGAATGTAGGAAATATTTATTTATTTATATTACTCGTTCTCAACTCTCTAAAAATGTTTTAATGTCGCAATGACAAGAAAAAATAAATAACGTAGCACATAATTTTACATATAAACATCATTCATATCTATCGCAATGCAAACAGATTTTTATCTACACAACACATCACAACAAACGAGACGTAATGAAACCAATTTGTGCAGCACGTGCAACTTTTTGTTCACACGATTAAACATAAAAGCGTCCTTTGCATTCGTAACTCTATACAACTGCTGACCTACTTTATTTGTCAGCTTTACTATGACATCACCACAGATAAACAACCAGAGCGCATGCGTCAAGCAAATCAAATATGGAACTATAAACACATGGCAAAGAGATTGATTCCACAGATATACAATAATTTAAAAAGCGAACGATATAAATACTCTTTCGTAGAAATTAATCGTTTAAAAAAAATTCACTCACTCCGAAATAAGCGAAGAGTTGATTATAAGGAGACGAAGACATGGTGTTTATATTGATAACGATGGGAAACTGACGGGGTGGCATGGGAAGCGAGGCAGTTTGCCAAGATTCATTTGTTACGTACGTATAGATTCCTTTGGGGATGTTGTAAGTCTGTGACGTCACTGAATTTAGCCATCTTAAAGTTTCTTTGCAATTAATAAATAGAAAAAAAGCGTTTTATTTCACATAAGTAATCTGTAAAATGTTATTGATGCCAAATGTTTGTCTTAGAAATAAAAACTTGATGACATATTCTACAGGTTTGATATTGGTTTTAAATGGTGATTAATATCTCAAAAATATACTGAAAACCCACTCGTCTGTAGGTAAATTTAAAAAGCTCGATAGTAAGTGGTTTGCTCGTTGCTTAGATTGTGAAAGTTAAGCAATTTTTGTAAAGGTCATTCATCAGATGGGTGACCAAAATAATTTATTATCTTGAGCTCCTAAGTGATTTGAAAGACACAAATTCATTTGTCTTAGCTTTATCTGCAGTCGTTACCACCCAGCAACTAGAATTGGACCTACGTTGTGGATTACAGTCCTTTTTCCCTTAATCTTCTTAGGGAAAAATGAAGGAAAATCCACATGGCCGTGTGGTATCCGACATAGTAAATTAGCACTAACCCTTCATATTTAGGGATGTTCTAAAGACACTAATGGATAGACAGAAAGACGGGTGGACAGAAGACAAACAGGGAGACAGAAATACTGACAGGCAGACGGATAGAATAAAAAAGAAAATATGGCAGAGAATACGATAAACCGATGTGTGTGGAAGAAAGCAAACTCGTTTTCTACTTTAGGAGAAAAGCACTGATATAAGTTTTCAACTAAGAGAATGCAAGGTCGCGCATTGATTGCAAAGGAGATAATCACCGATATATCTCCAAAAGACCACAAAATGGGCAGAAGCGTTTTCCGAAATATGGTGTTTTACTGTGATCTCCAACTCGTCTTCCAAGGGTGGAGATTATGGTATCTCCTCCAATTTTTGAGGAAAGCTTCCGTCTAATAGTGGTCATTAATGGAAAAGACCTGTGCCGCATCAGTGGATACATTGGGCTGATGACAATGACCTTTAAGATAGTTGCAAGCCAAACACATCTAAAATTTAAAGTTAAATTTTATTAAGCTCAAAAACTTCTATAATAGTTTTTGTAGGCAAGTGAGAGCAAAAGGGGGCTGGCTTATGAGGAAAACACGTTCCGTTTAGGGTATAAGATTAATATAATATCAAATTAAAGAAAACCAAACATTCATACCAACTATAAAAAACGCAACTGAGGCATGAAAAAACTATAAAACATTAAAAGATTAAAAAATATAAATTATTCTAAAAAAGCTTGCTATCAACAACAGTTTTCTTGAACGTTAAAAGACAAAATTATAAATACAGTTACATAAATATACTTTTCATCAAAGTAAAGATAAAATTTTAGATGTGTAGGCATTTCAGCTCTAAGATAGGTTACATAAAGCAACGAAGAACCATTTTTCGTAATTTCCTGAATAAGAGCACAATGTGCCGCCTGAGCGTAGTACGTGACATGAACTCACGAGAGGGCTGCACGTGAGCTCTCAAGGGACCAGAGCACTGTGGGACATCCATAGGTCATAAATCTTAAAAACCTGCTTTCTAGTTTTACATTTTATTCCTTGTCGTTACATTGGATAGTTGCGGTACCTTCTGAAACTATAAATAGGTCAGTAATTAGAGTGCGCCTTCATTATCTATTGTGCATTCAAAGAGAGCGCATCGCCAATCGTAAATACTGTTATCAGTGAGTCATTAAAAAGCGTGACGTCATTTGTTGTCATTGCGGGACCTGTGAGTGCTGTGTGTGTTTTTTCTGAAATGGATATCCAAGAACAGGGTATGTAATAATTAATATTTTTATTTTAATTGTATCTTAGTATATATTTTCTTTAGTATGTCATTGCTACGAGGCGACTTTTCTTGGAGTATTATATTTTAATATTCAAAGTTTGAATAAACTTTTAAATATGTTCCCACTCGCTCCGACTATGGAGGTATATTGCACCATAATCTTTAGACTTTCTTATCTTAGGAAAATTAAAACTTGGCTGCCCTTATCTGCCCTTTTGGCGATGACAAGGGTGCTACGGTTGCCAGATTATCTCGTAGCATTTGCTACGAAATTAGTTTATTTAGTCTTAGTGCTTTGTGTAGGTTTTGTGACTGAATTTTGACCGTTTTTTTTTTTGTTTTAGGTAATTTAATTATATGCTTGTTTTCAAGAATGCATATTCTTGAAATATGGCTAACTGTCAATACCGATAATGACTCGGAAAAGTGTCGTCAAGTCCTACAAAGTTTGTTTACTACTCTGAACGATGCTGAGAACATTGATATTCATTATTTAGAGAAAATTGTTAATAATTTATGTAAAGCTGTTGCTCGATTCTGGAAAAAATGTAATAGGGATAAAACCAAGCTTTTATATAAGAATTCCGATTGGTTTAATGTTATTGAAAAAATTAAACTTGTGAAAAACAATAAGCAATGTACTCCGTCTAAAACGTCGCCGTGTCATTCACGTGGTCGTCCTCGAAAACCTTTTACGCAATGTAGTAAAAGGACTAAACGTCGGAGAGTAGCTGATTTGTCAAAGTCTGATGATTCTACTGTGAGTGCATTGCTTGATGTTTCAGACTGTTCATTCGATTCGTGTATATCTAGAGTTAGCACTGATGATGTCTTTTCACTTGTGACTAATGCTCAGTTGACAAAACATCAGTATTTATTAATTAAAAACTTTGTTAATAGTAAGATTTCTCCTAATGTATTACCATGTTACCAACAAATTACTAAAGCGAAACAGAGATGTTACCCTTCTAATATAACTGTTTCCGAGTCTTCAGCTGAAGTTGAATTACAAAGTCTTTTTGATCACACAGCTTCTCGAATCCTTGAATCTCAAAAAGAGGTCTTAGATCAGATACCTGATGATTGTTTGTCTAATATCTCTTTACTTGGGAAATGGGGATTCGATGGCAGCACTGGACATAGTGAATAAAAACAATTTTTTTCAGATTCAACTTTAGAAGATAGTAGTTTGTTTGTAACATCTTATGTACCCCTTCAAATTATTGTAAAATTAGCTGAAGATAATTGTAAAATTTTATGGAAAAATCCTCGACCCTCTTCCACTAGGTACTGCCGTCCTATTCGATTTCAATTTTTGAAAGAAAGCACAGCAGTGTCTTTGCAAGAGGAAGCTTATTTTAAGGATAAAATTGAAAGTTTGCAACCTACTTTTATTCAGATCGACAATCGTGAATTGGTCGTTTCTCATAAGTTGCAGCTTTCAATGGTAGATGGTAAAATTTGTAGTGCTTTAAGTGAAACATCTACAAGTAGATGTTATATATGTAATGCTACCCCTAAAGAGATGAATAAAATAGACGAATGTTTACAAAAACCTGTAATAGAGAGTAGATACCAATTTGGATTATCACCACTACATTCTTGGATACGTTTCTTCGAATATTTTATTCATCTTTCATATAGATTAGACATAAAAAAATGGCAAGTTAGGCTAGATAGTGATAAACAATTGTTATCAAATAAAAAACAATATGTACAGTCCCAGTTTAGGGAACGATTAGGTTTAATAGTTGACAAGCCGCGTAGTGATGGAAGCGGGACGTCTAACGACGGAAACACGGCCAGGAAGTTTTTTTTGGAATCAGCTGTATCTGCTGAAATTACAGGTTTGAATAAGGATCTCATAGATCGTTGTTGTGTAATATTACAAACGTTATCTTCTGGACATAAAATTAATGAATGCAAGTTTAAAGACTATGCATTACAAACAGCATACAGCCTGGTCGAGGAATATCCGTGGTATAGTCTTCCTGCTTCTGTCCACAAGGTGCTCGTACATGGATCAGATATTATAAGTTATGCATTGTTATCTATAGGAGAACTTTCCGAAGAAGCTGCTGAAGCGACAAATAAGTATATCAAAATTTATAGACGAAGTCACACTCGAAAAATGTCACGTGAAGTTACCAATCAAGATTTAATACAACGACTATTATTACATTCAGATCCTTATATTAGAAGTCTTCGGAAACTTCCCCCTAAAAAGAAAAATACTCTGTCACAAAGTGTAATAGAATTGTTACATGTTTAATATTGTTAGAATAAGAATAATTTATTTGTATTTTGTTAGTTGTTTTGTTTTTTTTGTATTTAATTAATTTAAATTTATTTATTTCTATTATTTTATTATAATTAAATAATGTTATCAATGTTTTGACTCTTATTTTATTTAAAATATATGTTTTACATTCCAATTTTTAAGTGTTTGTTCATGATAAATTTAGGTAAAAGTATGTTATTGTTTATATTTGTTTTTTACTGAAGTAAACGTTTTTTATTCCGTAAATACATGTACTTCTTTCATTTTAATGTTCCTAAAACACTTTTACAACTATAAGTCACTAAAATAATACAATGTATTGATAGTAACAGGACTTTAACTATTTATGACCGCTCTTGTATGGAGCGTGTCCCTCCGTGCAGAGGATCAATTTTGCTGATAGTAACGATACTTTCCAATCTTTGAAGGTTGTTCGCGATATTGTAACTAAAAGCCGAATTTTCATGGACATGTTTGTTATTTAGTAGCGCTCTCAATTTATGAGCTATTAGCTGAGAAGATTCAAGATATACTTTTGGTTTATTTTATTGCTTTTCTGTGGCCATTTTCTGTGGTAATGTAAACACAACGCACCTCCAGTACTACAAAGGCAAGATTGTCAAAATTTCCGAAACCTGGTTAGGGGCCATCCATACATTACGTCACATGAATTTGTAGTCACATTTTTTTAATTTTAAACTTTTAAGTGTTTAAGTACTAACAAATGTAGATCGAGTACGTAATTATTTAGAGCTTTTTATTAACCTATAAATTTCACGTTTCAGTATTTTAAATTTTAACATGTGATGTCACAAAGCTGTCACATTCCGGTGATATCCTCCCCCTTTTGCGTATGACGTAATTTGTGAATGACCCCAGAATGCAAGAATGTCTCAAACACTTTTTGGGATATTCTCAACATTGTTAACTAAGTTTCGGAAATTTTAACAGTTATGTTTTTGTAGTACTGGATATGCGACATGTCTTATAATTGTACTTCGCTTATCATTCACTGTAAGGATGGCGCCAGTGTAAATATTAGTCTTTTAAAACAACCATATCTATGAGTCTATTAGAACTGGACTGTTATTACACGACCCAACTCATAATGACAGAGAGGTTCCACATTTATTGGTATAATTTTTTTAGAATATGTGAGGCATGATTTTGTATAATTAGCTGGTTGGTAACAGATAAAAAAAATCCCACGTAATTTTACTTGCAATGTATTTATATTATCTTAAGTTTTTGATTGTATGCACATGTAAATTAAAAGTAAAACCAATATGCGAAAGAAGGGGGACATAGACAGAGGATCTTCTACGCAATTATATCATGCTTGCTCGAGTTCGACGTAGAGTTAGACGTTAGAGTGGTTTTTTCACTACGCTCGTTACACAAACATGCGTTTACTCAACGCCGTCAAATCTACGCAGTTGCAAATATCTTACGATATCGCTCGCCTTTTATGCCTGTTCTTTGGAAAACGCGCTACTGCCCCAATATTGCGTCATATTTCCACCGCGTGTGGCTGATAGCGGATCCCAAACGTATAACTATGAAACCTGCCATAGTTGTGCAAAATTTGGTCGCGTTTATGTATACTGGAGGACTCAAGTTTTTAGAACACTAGTGAAGACACATTGTTATATATTTATGGTTAAAGAATACACTTTATTTATCTATAATGAGAAGTACTAGTATTCGACTAGTAGTGTAGAGAGGATAGCCCAAAGAAGATTGATGAGACAAGTATATGAGGCAAATGGGCAAGTTGGTAAAGGTATAACGCACTTTCCGGGACAAAATAGAAGGTGTCCGGAAAAGGCCCGGTCAAAAGCAGCCTTAACCGATGAGGTTAGGTTTTAAGGTTTGATGAGAGTTGAAGAAGCGGAAGATGTATCTCAGGATCTAATAAATAAATCAGTAATAAATCTGTGATTTCTGCTTACTCCTGCGGGATAATGGCGTGATTGTATGTATTGTATCAGAACGGTTAGGAAATCCATTGTATATTGTGTACGTACATTATTCGTATTTAGTCACTTTTGACGTATAATAATAACTTTGTAGCAGATCTGTATAACTAAACGAACTGTTAGGTTAACTATAAATTATCATGCTATTTTCTTATTATTGGTTTATATGTGTTATCGATATTCATTTATTAGTTGTTGAGACATCTATTCCGATCATTTATAATTAATTTCCCTGAGGTTTTCACTTTGTAATAAATATTATGTCATTATAATATGTATTTACTAATTGAAAATGCAAATACAGGCCCTTTTCCACTTTGATTCGTTTCCGGTAGTAACGATGGATTAAAGGCCGGCCGCCATTGCAATAGCGGATATTGGATCGCTGTCTTCGGAGTCGTTTATACGGAGCAAGATTGTAAGCGATTGTGTAATTTGTGGAGTGTATAAATGAAAGAAGAATGATGTGACAAGAGAGTGGTGTGGTGCGGAAGAAGATATAATGACAATGATAGAAAAAGGGACGCTGGACGAAAGAAGATTAACAAGTCGGTAACGGCTTGTAAAAATAGTTATGTCCCGCAAAACAATAAGCTGAAGCATATTGTTTTGTACTTACCATGCCACTACTGAACCGATTTTAAAAATTCTTTCAGCAATAGAAATGCACATTATTGCTGAGTGTCATAGGCTATATTGAATGCTAGAAAAAATTTAAAGAATTTTGTCCACCCGTGCGAAGCCGGGAAAGCCCGCTAGTATATTCATATGCATGTAGTAAAAAACGGTTATGTCAATATTACAAACAGACACTCCAATTTTATTTATATGTATAGATAGACAAAATATATAGAGAAATAAATTCAACTTGTCGGGCGTCAGGCGGGGTTCGAACTTACATCCTCTCGATATACGGGCGAGTACTCTTCCCTTTGAGCTTTCTAGACCTTGACAAACCCATCAAGAAGTGAAAGAACTAAATATTTTGTCTTTATCAAATAAATAACCAGCTCATACCATCATCATATCATATTTTTGAAATTGCAGTTGAGTAGAATCTGGTTAACATAAAATTTATGTAATCGTTCTCATGAATCAACGTACACTGTTTTATCGTAGCAATTCAAATTACATTATTTACGCCTGAAACGATCTATGAATGCTAATCTCGGTTTAGGATTCGAGTCTTAACTTTGGCTTTAGTATCCATAAATCTAATGTTTCCAGGACTTTATGAGCGGTGAACTGTGGAAGAAGATATAGTGACAAAGATAGAGAAAGGAATGCTTACATTGTTTGGACATGTAGAGAGGATAGACGGTAAAAGAATGACAAGACAAGTTTATGAGGCAAATAAGCATGGGCAAGTCGTTAAAGACAGATGAAGGTAAACTTTCAGGAACCAAATAGCAGATGTACTGACATAGGTCAGGTCAAAAGTACCCTTAACAGATGAGCTTCTATGAAAGATCTGGTGAGAGTTGAAGGAGGGATCTGTTGAAATCTGTAATCTCTGCTTATTAATATTGGAAAAAGTTAGAATTATTGTCGACTGTTCTGTGTAACGGTAGCGATCCTGCCTTTCGCACCGATGGTCCTGAGTTCGAGTCCCGGAACGGGCCAAATGTTTTTTTGACAAATACGAGGATTTGTACCTCAGATCTATGTATCATATATGTATGTCTATCCGTTACCCCAGTATCCATAACACGAGCCTTACAGTGCTTACTTTGGGCTAGGCTAATTGGTGTGATTGTTAGAAATAATATTTTTAAAAACTTGTATAAAAAAATAATAGTGCAGATGACTGAGCCATAGCAACGTGTGGCCGGGTCAGTTAGTAAATAAATATTCACCTATAAAACATTTCAACTGCGGTTTCATTTGCATGGTATCCAGTTCGTTACAGAAGGCCTTTATCGCTCGTCCCTAGGGAACGCTGGAGTTTTATCCAGTTTATACAGCTATCGCCTCCACCGTGTGGAGGAGAATCTGCGTTATTGATGTGCATTTGGGTATAATCGGGATAAGGGTTAACTTTGCTCGCGAGAACCATTTTAAATAACTTCTTAAAAATAAAAACTTTTTTACGGTTTTTGCGCATAATTTCTATTTAGTCCTGACGTTTCGACTCCCTTACAGGAGCCGTAGTCACAAGTCGACTGAGGCAATATTTTAATCGGGCATGTTCCTCACTGTTAAATATTATATCAATAAAAACGGTTTTATTTTGCATTTTATTTAGTTATTAAAATATCATTTCGATAACTGTACACTACTGAGTCTAACACCAGTTCGGAAATTAGGAGGCCCCTTCCGAGAAGAACTGGACTGAAAACCGATCTCTATCTGAGATAAGAACTATATTCAACTCAGTCATTTCCAAGTCGCGCAGACGTATTACAACTAACTTTATGGAAGTAAGTTTGCTTTTTTAGTCATCGACACTATTCAAATATGTATTGTGTAAGTTGGTAATTTAGTCTGTTTGGCTCCTCGTAACTTTAATTGTTAAGCAATAAGCTATAATTCAGTGGAATGGACTCAGCAGATGATCCTAATTATATTATGACAATACTTTGTGTTTGGTGTGTGTTTGTTACCATATATAGTTACCATAGTTACCATAAGCCTAAAAATAACAGTTTTTATAATCCATTAACGGTACAATAGCAACGCGTGGCCGGGTCAGCCAGTAATAATAATAATATTTCTTACATTCACACCAATAGCTAAGCCCAAAGTAAGTACTGTATACATAGATATGTAATATTATTAGATGTATGTATATATACACCCATGACTAAGGCACAAATGTTTGTATTCATCACACAAGCATCTGCCCCTTCTGGGGATTCGAAACCAGGACCATCGGTGCGAAAGGTAGGATCGCTGCCGTTGCACCATACGATAATCGAAAGTATTCCAGAACACTATGCTTTATCGTATACAAGCTGCGGCGTAGATATTGTTTGTAGCTTTTATTTTCAGCTAAAAAAAAATTCTAGAAAAAATTTAACATGTGTCAGGTATCAGCCGGGACGCAAACCTACATCCCTTCGCTATCCGGGCAAGTAATCCAATTGAGCCACCGAAACCTTGACAGACCCGTGGAATACTTCCATATATTTCTTAAGCTAATGACAGCGCCATCTCTTCATGTCTAGGTTCTACTACCTACAACATCGAAAATAATACTCTTACGAGTATCTTTAAAAAAGATACAGCTATGTTATTATTATAGTCTTTGTTATTTGAGCATTTTATCTGCTAGATATATCCTTATCCTTAATATTATTATGACAATACTTTGTGTGTATGTGTTTGTTACCATACCAGCAACGCGTGGCCGGGTTATACCAGCACCGCGTGGCCGGGTTATACCAGCAACGCGTGGCCGGGTTAGCTAATTCAATATAATATAAAAAATGTAAATTCAATTTGGTTCAGGTGTCAGGAAAGAAAAAAATATAACAATTCTTGGACATCAATGTTTGTTTCATATACATTATATATCTCTTAAACTTCACATTTTCGATAATCATATGTAGCGTAAAAGTCTTCAATGCAAACTTTTATGAAAAAGACATATAAATTCACAATAACAACAAAAAACCTTCCATTTCCCCAAATATCCATCACTGATTTGTCAGTGACAGCAAGAGAAGCCGGTTCCACCCGAAAAGCTTACACGCCAACGGATTCTGCGTCAAAACAAACAATAAACAGATTTCGAAGAGAAGCTTCAACATAATCGTGTCGAGGAAAAGTTCGCGCATTACATTTTAGGGCATCCACAAACATTCGACTTTATATTCACACGGAGAAACATTTAGACCAAATCCAGATGTATTACAAAACCTAGTTGATAGATTACACTTATTATCCTTTGATCAATTACGTATTTCTGGTCAAAGACGATGTTTTCGAAAAACGCATATTGTATGGCAATACAGATATTTAATAACATGCTGATAAATAACAACCATAACATTTTTCAAGTTTAAAAGGTAACTATTTTATTTATTGATAAATAAAATGTATAATGCCGAAAGTAATTATATTAATGATCAAGATATAATCTAAACAAAAACCAGTGTAACATTTATATCTTGAATTTTATTGCTCTTTCTGACATGATCGTTTCTACATAATTTTTTGACGATATTAACTTAATATAATTAAAAAAATAAATTAATTCAATCCTTACCAATTTATTGTAAATAGGTAGGCGCTTGACCACTATCTCGCCTAATGGTAAGCGACGATGTGATCTAGGATGTAACGCGCTTGCCTAGAAGATACCTGAAAAAGACTCCTAAATTGTATTTATCGGTTAACACCGACTCAGACAAAGAGTTCCACTCTTTAGCGGTACGGATAACAAAGTTAGAACCAAAACGCTTAGTGCGACTCTTTGGTATATCAACCAATGGCGGCGCCAATTCGTAAGTCTAGTTGTCCGATGAAAAAATTGGGACGGCCGAACAAGGCTGTGTAATTCTGCTCTTCCGAAATGTATCCTATAAAAACGGATACGCTGGCTACCTTCCGTCTATGTTCCTGCTTTAAAACTTATTATTCAGAAGATCATCATTGCCGATGAGTTTCTTAGCCCTCCTTTCAATGGACTCAGGCGTCTGGAGTTGATATTGGGCGGAACCGTCCCAAAAATGAAAACAGTACTCCATACACGATCGAACTTGCGCTTGGTAAAGATTGAGCAACTGTTACGGCGTGATGTACCTTCTCACCTTCGCCAGAATTCCAAGTTTTTTTAAAGCAAATTGAGCCTTACTCTCACTGTAAATCTTAAATTAAGCAGTGCTATTACTAAAGATATAGATATACAATATCAGATAAATTAAAAAATCAGATTTAAAAAAATATTTTTGCAGGTAGTTGATACACACATACCCTATTAAATTAACAAATCGGACGTCTATCGCCAGCCTTACATAGCATCGCTATAGATCGCGTCTGCCAGCAGGAATGATACGAGGTAAATTCATTTAACTGGATCGTTACAGAAAATTGAACGACGTTATTCGATGGAAAAAAGCAAGAAAAGACACGTACCAACAGTGACGTATCGATCAATGTTTTAGATACATCACTTCAAATGAAAAATGGAGGGACGAAGGGTTTAAGGCTATTCAGATTTCTGTGTGAAGAATAAGAATAGACTGAAATGGAATACGAAATAGTTTTGCGTTGTTGGATTGATAATTTATACCAGATAAGTCAGTTTGGTTTGGCATGAATAGTTCGGACTGAAAAAGATTTCAGCTAGTTTAAATAAAAATTATTAGAAGAAACAGTTCATAGTAATAATATTTCTTCTTTGGGCGAGGCTCATTTGTGTAAACAAATGAGCCTCGCCCAAAGAAAGCACTGTAAGGCTTGTGTTATGGATACTAGGGTAACGGATATACATACATATATCATACATAAATAAGTAATATTCATAGAAATATGTAAAACACCCATGGCTCAGGTACAAATGCTCGTATCCATTACAAAAACAACGCAATCGCATATTTCAATATAAATATAATATTTTCATGAAGTTTCATGATGATCGATTAAGTAGTTTTTGCGTGAAAGAAAGACAAACAGACAGACACACTTTCCCATTTATAATATTAGTATGGATTACTCAGTAGTGTAAGTTCCAACCTACATAATAACTGCTCGAGCTACCTATTTCAGAAGCGCATAAATGTTGATTATTTTATGTAATATAATATTTCCATAAAGTCAAATTGACGTAGTCACTCGAAAGAAACTTTTAAAAAGTTAAGTTGCAATATTAAATTTAAGTTTTATTTAATCGAAGTACTCTTATATAGAAGTGTAAAATGTTTCTTAGCAAAGGCTGACCGTACTTAGTTAATGGGATATCTAGCCAATCTATTTGATGAAGTGTTATTAGTGGGATCATTATATGGTGAAGAATATACAATTTTCTTACTGGTAGATCCTTTACATATAGTTAAGTAGTCGGATAACAAAACAGTTTAAGTTAAAAAACGACTAATGATATTAGATACAATCACAATACACCTCCCATAGACCATAAAATAGACAGCGTTTTTTTAGTCTTTTCCTGTGATGTTCAACTTGCCTGCCAAGCTAGGAGGATATGTCAAAACCCCCCATTTCCGGGGGAGGCTTCCGTCCAGCATAGAACATCTTTCGACTGAGCTGATTATGACACGACAATAATAAGGTCGATTTTTTATTGTTTATATGTTTTAAACTTTGTCGATGGCTGACGAGTGAATTACATATCATTAATTAAGATTGGATGGTGGACAAACCCACCAACCACCCATGGCCCGTCGAAGCTTCTTGGTTATGCAGAGCGAACATTTGAGAGATGCGCGCGGAGCTTTTTTGAGTGCCTGCAAACTTTTTAAAACCCCGTCTCCTTTGTCCTTATGTTCTTTCTCCAATTTTGGGGCAGACCACAGAGTTACACTTTCGGTGTCCTTCAGATCAATCCTTGCCCACTTATAGTGGTAGCTCTGGCCTCAGTACAGTCCTTTGTCTTGCCTTAACTTTCTTCGGCATCTCGAGTCCATTTCGAATCATGTGCCATATAGTCTAAGTGCCAACGCTAGAGGACGAATGAATGAGTGACAATTGTAAGTGTGACAAAATCGGTGATCACAGTCGGCGACAAAATTATTTCGATTATCAGTCGTATAAGGAAACCCTTATAGTCCAAGATTCCACGCCGCCAGACGTTACTTATTTTTGCATAAGTAAAATATACGAGATAAATAAGTGTTATTATCTACTTTAAGTGTGAGCGCTGACAGCCAATCTACAGATATCAGGTGCCAAAGTACGCACTTTCCTTTTTTCAGAGACTATTGTCAGTAATATGTAAACAACACTGCCACTTCCACGCCACACTTTCAGACGACATTTGCTCGACGCTTTAACACTCTTAGAAAAAATATGTAATTCTATTTTTAGTCTCCTAATCTTCAAAGCTTAATTTTTAATTTCAAACTTGATTCTTATAAATAGTATTCAGGTAACTATTTCAAAGCAAGCTTTTGTAAGTAAGCAGATCAATCCCAGCGGCCAAACATTTTAAGCTTCAACAAAGTGTCGGTTATATAGCACGCCATGTCAAGCGGATTCGACTTGTGCAAATCATAACAAATATTCATAGAAAAGGTACATGCAAGAAAACACATTGGTTGAGCTACAGTAAAGACGTGCGTAGCCCCTCCGACGACGAAATGGCGCCTACCGTAGTAGAATTACACCAGGGAGCTACGAACGTGATCGAGCGAGCTCTCGGTTTGATGCGGTATCTGAGCGAAGGGTTTCTTTCGCTAGTTCTCGGAAGAGCCTCTCAGTTTCCGAACTGGTGGTAGACTCTAGCTTAGACTAATCGTAGATACAATATAATAACGATATAAAATGTAAAAATAGAACAACTTTGATTTGTATAATATTTATTAAAACATGGACTAAGTTATTGTATATATCTTGTGTAAAATTCTGGATAGTACATATTTATTAGTTCTTTTACCATGATAATTTTTGACCTAAGGTAGTATATACCTTTTTTATCTATCCTAGAAAGGACGTATTATATCATTCGGTTCTTAAATTTATTATTATTGTATAATTTTCTATTATTACTAAGTATTCTTATCTGGCTTGAACAAGTAGCTTTAACAAAGTTCCATATTTGTGTTTTTTTAAGTGAAAACTTTTTAGCATCGTTGTGATTTGAAAGTCTATGAAATGAAAAAGCGGCAGTAAAAAGAGACATATATAAATTCATGAGATTTCACGTAGGAGAAAATGAGATAGGAAGAATTATGTACGCGTGTTAATAAGTGTTTGTGTGCGCATGCGTAGTATAAAGCTTACGAGAAGTCATCACAACAACCGTGGTATTTTGTATTCTTGAACGTATTTTTTTTTAACATTTCACTTCTACCACGTGTTGATTGCACACATGCTTTTTTATTATGTAATTTTCTATGATCACTAAGTATTCTTATCTGGCTTGAACAGGTAGTTAATAATGTTTCATATTTGCGAATTTTTATTATATTTTATATATTTTAATTATTTTATCATCGAAAGACCATCAGCTAAACTGATTACATTATTTATTGTTGTACGTATTACAATACCTATAACAGTTTAGTCCATAGATAAGCAACCAATAAACAAGTGCTTTTTGGTTTTAAATCATCTTTACAACGCATACCATCGAACATTTAGTATTAGCACAAAAGTTAAGCATATTAATCTCAGTAAATGATATTTATGATTTTCTTACTACGTTCCTAAGTGTCGTGTAAGTTTTGAAATTTGTTTTCAAAAGTTACAGATTGTTAGAATCAGAATTGTCACATCCAAATAGATATCGATGTCACATCCATCCAATTGTCACGTCCATCCAAGCGATGTGGCTCAACAGTTACAAAATTTGTATTTACTTCGTCTTCCACGTTTCTACGGTAATACAGTCGCTATTTGAACGAGAAATATTCCAACAGTGTAAAGGACAACCAAAATAATATTGATGTACATTTCCTGTGAACCAAAATTTTTTGCAAAAAAAAAAATTAGAGCTATGACACATTGTAAATAAATTTATGCTTATGTTATTGTTATCTAAAGTTAATTTATGATAGGTTAATTTTAAAGGTAATAACTGACTTACCGACTCATTAACGTAATCAGCGCACAGGCTACTATTAATAAAAATATTATTAGTTTAAAGAAATTCTTACAATAAAAAATCCAACCCATCTCAGGTGTCAGTCGGGACTCCTGCGCGATTTTCGTTTAAAATATTTAAACAACAAAAGATGTGTTACCAGTTTTTATTTCTTTAAATATTTTAAACCCTATCCGAAAGAAATCTTCGAGCAGCAGACAGTCATAATCAACGCACACACACATACATACACACATACGCACACACGCACGCACACACTCATCGATGACGATGCAGTCCTGTTATATCTTCAATCATTCACACCTATTCGGTGATTTACGAGTGAGACCTAGAGTCCTCAAATACAGGGTCTTCTACAGCTTAGGCTCAAGATAACACCATCGAACTGGATCTTGAAATGTTACTTACATGTTGTGATGAATTAAGAGTTTAAATGTTATTATTTATATTTTTCAACAATTTTGCTTTCGTCAGCGACGTGGAAATAATTCTATGTAATTGCAGTTGCAATCTTAAAAATGGAAAAGAATTTGAGGTAACTAAACAAAAAATAAATCCTCGCGAATTTTTGTAGGTGTTAAATGCCAAAATGACTTTAACGAATTAAAACACAATCACATTTTTCAAATTATAACTCAATGTTTGACTCAAAACATGCTAAATGGATGGCCACAAAACATTGTCATATATTTTTTTTAATTGTGACATCTTTAAACTAATAAAAAACGAAGAATATTGACACTTTCCATTTTGTTCAAATAATCTATTTTGGTTAATCTTAACCCCCTCTTTATATCTAATTTCTTTTCTTTCCGTTTAGTGCAGCTGTAGTGACCCTGCATTTCGCACTGACGGAACCCAGGTCAGGACAGGTCCCAGGAGGGGCAGATGTTTGTGTGATGAATACGAGCATTTGTACCGGAGTTATGGTGTTGTATCCATAACACAAGCCGTATAGTGCTTTGGGATAGGCTAATTGGTGTGAATGTAAGATAAATATTTTTTTTTGCATTGAGCGATAAGCATAGCATGTGTGGAATCAATGAAGAACTATTTCTCTAGCAAAGTTTTTGATATCTTGAATTTGTTGTAATAACACTTGTAAAAGTTTTTTTTTGTTACACGTATATTAATCCTTATTTAAAAAAAAACCATAACAAATAATCAAACGTATAATGCAGATTAGCGGTGCAAGTGAATTGAAATGAAAATAAATTTATTCGAATTTTCAACTGACAAGATCAAAAGAAGCAAGAAACTTGTCAGCTTTAACAGAAGTAACTACATATACAATATTATACATCGTCACCAAACATAACCCACTAAAACAACAATAACCTACTATTTTATAATAATAGTAGTGTTATAGTTTAATTACATCATTGAAAAAAGTCAAAAAGAATTTGTATTAAATAAATATACCTATCTACCTATATTTAAAAATTACGTGTCACAGTGTTTGACCGCCATAAACTCGGAAACGACTCAACCGATTTTGATGTTTATTTTTTAAATTTTGCTTGTATTGGTCCTACTGAGGACATAGGATAGGTTTTATTTTAATTTATAACACAGAAACGCGTAGCCGGGTCAGCTAGTAGTTCTATAGATAGTGTTCATATTTTCTGGCAGCCGGTATACAGCCTTTAAGGCGTTATAATTCTAAAAATTGCTACTATCACTGAAAGAGGGTGTACACTGTTTCGCGTAATACATCACGGTAGAAGTCACGATTCTTTTGTCACGTACGAACGACTACCCCACGCCAAAAGGTTCTTATTAATTTTTTTTATTGAAATTCATTCGGATTGCTTTCTGAGCTTTTATTGCGTCCGAGACTGAGGTTACGATTTTGAGTGTAAAGTCAAGATAAATTTTTTATGCGAATTATTGTTTATAAACTTGTTTCTCTACAACATCATCACTACCGAATGACATTTGCTGCTATGTGGAAGCATTCTTTAAAGAAAAGGGGAGATTTTACCATAATTCTACGTTTGGCAAGCAAACGAACGCAGCATTACAAACGTGTCGTAACAGACGAAAGTGTTTTACAGTGACCAATTGGCTATTCGACCGTTTTTGAAAGATATCATAATTGCGTATGTTTATTTAATAACTATTATTGATATATTTTTCTCAAAAAACCCCTGTTAGTTAGATAAAAATAATATAATTTTGCCCGTAATTTCAAATTCGTGCGAAAACATCTGGTCACTTGACATTTGCTGGCTGTGACGTCATATCACATAAAACGCAACAAGTTTTATGGTCTGACCTTGCACCTTCAGATTTCCACCTGTTTCGGTATCTTCAGAATTCTTTAGATAGTCAGGTTAACATCAAGAGAGGACTGCCAGAACTACTTGTTGCGTTTATTTGATCAGAAGTACCAAAATTTCTACAGTAACGGGATCATGTCTCTACCTACAAAATGGCAGAAAGTTTACAAACAAAATGGCACATATATACTGTAATAAAATGTAAATTTACCTTGAAAAATAGTCTTGAATTTTCATATAAAATGCGAAGAAACTTTTCCCCAACTATTATTTATTAACTTTTAATCACGGTGAAAAAAAGCTTTTTAAAAAGTTGATGTTTTTAAAGAATTTTATAAAAAAATAACAATGCCACCCCTAAGAGTTAGAAAATGTAGGTATTTATTTCTCTGTATTTATGACAACAAGTGGTAGTGGTACATGACAATAAAAATAAAGCTACAATAAATTTAAGTTACTATAGACATATAGTGCCAGTAATATGAATATTTCTTACAATAATTGGTGTGTTTTTTATTTATTTAAGAAAAAAAAGAAGGTAGCCTGTGTGCAATTCACACGTGGTAGAAGTAAAACCTTCAAAAATAATAGCTACACATATACAAAATACCACGATTGTTGTGATGGCTTCTCTCAAGCTTTTTACTACACATGCGCACAAAAACACGTATTAACACACGTACATAATGCTTTCTATCTCATTTTCTCCTACGTTAAATGTTATGAATTTATGTGTCTGTCTCTTTTTACTGTCGCTTTTTCGTTTCATCGACTTTCAAATCACAACGTTGCTAAAGAAGTTTTCACTTCAAAAATATAACACAGTTATACAAGGTCACGTGAATGGTGTTAAAACAATAATATTAACAATTTTGCATCTAATTTATCTTAACAAATAGACCTAATTTCGGTACAGTTGTACGAGTTTTTTGACGACTGTTTGGTGCAACGGTAGCGATCCTGCCTTTCGCACCGACGGTCCTTTTTTTTTTTTTTTTTTTTTTTTCACGCGGGGAATGCGTTACGCATACGCCGCCGTTTGGGAGAACGGCGGACACGTTATGTGGGACTCTCCCCTGCGGACCTACTTGACGATACGCACCGACGGTCCTGGGTTCGAATCCCGGAAGGGGCAGATGTTTGTATGATGAATACGAGCATTTGTACCTGAGTCATGGGTATTTATTTACCTTACAGTGCTTATTTTGGGCTAGTAGCCTAGCCTTTGGTGTAAATGTAAATTCAAGAATATTATTATTATTTTATGTCAAAGTAAATACTAACTATAAATATGAAAGTGAGTTTGTTTGTTACATTTTCACTGCTCAATCCCTCAACCAATCACCATGTACATACACTACATCAAGAGTAAAAAAAAAGGATATTGGTACCTATCATCCACAAAATAAGAACTGTTCTCGAGAGATAGAAATATATCTTTCAATCGGTAGTCTACATCTGCGTGTAAAAGCTAGTTAGGAATAAAACCGGATCCTTTATTAACCATAAAATGTGAATTTCTTATTCGAAAGAAAGGGATCCGTGAGTGACCGACGCTTCTGGCTCCTCCAGACTTAAAATTACAAGCGGAATAGTAATACTGTCAATTCTATTTGTCAATAGGAAGACAGATACTGCATCAGTTTTAAAACAAGTCTAACTGAAGTCTTGTCTCATAAGATGTAATGGGTGCAATATTCATCGAATCTAATTACTCGTATATTATAAAAAAACCTCTAGGTTATGTAAAAACCACTCAAGTTCGTGATTGAATTCGCAACATGCGGTTCCGTACCAAATATAGAATATTAAATTATTTATCAGTATATCGGCGTCTGTTAGTAAAATATAACTATTATAATAGAAAAATACTAGAAAAAATCGATTCGGGTCACAAGTGAATTCTCAGTGAATCGAACCCGCAACCTTTGGAAATCCGGACCAATACTCTCCCAATTGAGCTACCGAGCGTTGTGAACACTCGTCGAAATTTTCTAGTACCTTCCTGATTTTACGCTGTAGGCCAGCGTTGTTTCATCAATGAGAGGAAATTTCGACGAGTGTTCACAAGGTTCGGTAGCTCAATTGGGAGAGCATTACTAAATTATGCATTACTAAATTACTAGCATTACTACATAAGTACTCGGAAATACAGACGCTGTGAGAGAGTTTCATACCTTTGCTGTGCGCATTATAAAAGATGGTAAGAAGCGCTTGGTGCGATAGGTAGGAATAGCAACCAAGAAAGGGTGGTAGCCCGCAATGCGTCTGGATGTCTGATATAAAAAGGGAGATGGCGTAATGAGCAATGTAACAATAATCTTATACAAGGGTTAGTAAAGTACAATATAACAGACACAAAATACTCAACAATTGAGAGATTAAGCTGTGGCCAGTGGCAGTGCTAAATCCCATCTCTCTATGAATACCCTAAGGTTACCACTCGTGCTGTTGCGTAAGCACAACGTTTCCGCATTACAGCAAAACCATCAATTTTTGCTTCCACGAACATATTGGATGCAGTTCATGGCAGCCCACGCAGTATTCTTAAGGCTTTTTTGTGCATAACTTGCTGGTAAAATTTAAAAAGTTTTTTTGAATATTTGTATGCTTATATTGTGAAAATATGAAGGCTGTGGCTCCAACGTACCCTGAATAGACACACGTGACTGACAGCAATAGCGCTTCAATTGAGACTATACGGGTACGGAACCCTAAAAAGGAATAATAAAAAGTCGAGCTTGAATTTCAAATTTTTATGAGATATCACGTAAAAAAGGACCAATTGAATACTATTGTCAGTTCGTTATAAAAGCACCCGTTTCTTTTGAAAATTATTCAAGTATAGAGTTTTATAGCACATTTATATTCTAATTTGCTGGGTAATAAAAGATTATGATCTGTTAAAAGCGAATTTGAACGTTATCAAAATGTACGTAGGTACTTTTAGTTAAAAAATCGAATATTCCGCTCGTTAGAAAACCTTTTGTAGTAGTCTTACATTCTACCAACATGGCTTCAGTGGAAAATCACAAATATAACCTATGGAGATTGGTTACTGTAATTATTTATGCGTTTATTCTTTTAAAAAGCTATATAAAGTCTTTAAGCTACTTTTACTAAATTTTATATACATTACCTTTCATTATCATTATCTCACATGCCAATGTTGCCACAGTTAAAGTCAATATTATATTTTTCATAATGATAAAAACATTTCTTATATCTTACAAAATAAGCGCTGTAAGGTATGTGTTATGGATACTATACCTAGACATATGTCATACATATATATTATATTATAAATAGATATTACAATTGTTTTATTTCTTTTACGTTTATATGTTAATATTTTATATGTGAGAACTTATTAAGGCCTTCTGTAACTTTCCTTTTCTGACCTTGATTTCTACAAGTTGTTATATTTCCCACAGTTTTAAATTAAAAAATTAACATTATTAAATAAAAAATAATTTATTTCATCTCACATATTATTTAATAACAAGGTTGATGATCCCTTTTAAGTATGACAATACTTGTGCCGGGAAACCTTGAGTATAAACCAGGATACCTTGAGTATAAACTTCAATAAAAGACAATGGTAAAAACAATACATTCATGGGCAGCTGGTGTGTGTGTATGTGTGTGTGTGTGTGTGTGTGCGTGTGTGCGCGCGCGCGTCTGTGTGTGTGGGTGTGCGCGCGTGTGCGTGTGTGCGTGTGCGTGTGCGCGTGTGAGTGTGTGTGCATGCGTGCATAGTGTAAAAGTGTGAATACTTTGTGCTTTTAAATGTTATATTCATACAAAATATATATGAATACCCATGTCTCCGGTACAAATGCTCATATTTATCATATAAACATCTTTCCCCAGGACCAGCGGTGCTAAAGGCAGGATCGCTATCGTTACGCCATACGACCGTCAACTCGATTGTGTCGTTAAAGATAAAATATTTTTATACTGTATTAGCATTAACAATGTGTGTGTTGAACGTCAGTTACTTGGCTGCGTAAGTTCTACGGCGGCAGACCTTGTACCGAGATGAAACCGCCAGAAACTTGGATTTTGACCTCGTTTTTCTCTGCTTCTCTTGGTGTCTGTTTGTCTGTATGTAACGTACAAATCTTGAAACAAAATTTTCACCCATTTCCCAACTAGCTAGAGCTCTGAAACTTTAAACATAGCTCAGAACTCGATGACGTTACATGATTATATACTTTCCGACATGATTCAATCACAAATTCAGAGAATATTTACAAAATTGAATTTCAATTGACAAAAATTTAGTTCTGAAAAAATCCATAGATGGTGCTAAAATCGAGACAACAAATGTTGCTTAATGACATACTAACTGCTACTTGACATTTTAGATCGAGCATTTGGAAATCATGCACACAAAACTAAAAAGAAGAAAATATTCTCTATTTTAATAAAATGTGTTATCACATAGTTACACATTTAAGAAATAGGCCTGCGTCCCTCGACCTTTTTGCAAAGTGATAAATACCAGGCTGAAACTTTGTAGATCGCTTAATTTCAGTGAGTCGGACAAACTTTTTATGAGACAAAAATCTCGGTTTTGGGGACTAACTTTGCTACAGGCCTTGAAACATGTCGATAATTACGGGTGCAAAAAATTTACTAATACCAAGTCAATTTTTATCGCAATTTAAAGATTAATTTATGAGAAAGACAAAAAACAGATTGTCCGACAAAATTAATGGGGACTATGCGCCAGTCGGACATACTGAAAATGTTGGAAATCCCAACTCAAAAAAGTGATTACTACCAGTCTAATTTTTTTTATGGGTTAATTAAAATTAATAAAATACAAAAGTAACGTTGTCCGACAAAATTAATGGGGATATGCGCCAGTCCGACACTCTAAAAATGTTGATAATACCAACTCAAAAAAGTGATTAATACTTGTCGGACAAATACCTCATAATAGATTAGATCATATATGTATAACTGAAATATACTTATGTCCGACAAAAATAATGGGTCGTATCGCTAGTCCGACAAAAATAATGTATCTATCGCACTGTATAGTAAACATGTGGTTGCGTACGGTACAAGTTTATAATATGTGTATATATAAGATGATTCTTAGCTTTATTATTATTTGATTACAA
Source organism: Calamotropha paludella (assembly GCA_927399485.1). Classification (NCBI taxonomy): domain Eukaryota; kingdom Metazoa; phylum Arthropoda; class Insecta; order Lepidoptera; family Crambidae; genus Calamotropha; species Calamotropha paludella. The sequence goes on from OV656812.1 coordinate 26,489,324, forward strand.
TAAATTTTGTTTTAATATGAAAAAAAGATATCGTGAAAATGTTACCTCTGTAGCACAATTAGAAGTTTTTGAATAAATGTAGATGTACTTGGCACAAGTTTAGTGTATTAACTTTTTTTTTAAGGTACCTTTTTTGTTTTAATTTATATAATCTCAGAAAATAATATTAATTTATGTTGCTCACTTTTATGAATAAAATATTAGTTTTATTGTCACACATTTAGAAGTTTCTCATAAAAGGTGATATAAAACCTTTAAAAAAAATTACTTATCAAAATTAATTATCAATTTACAAATTTTAGTTGATAATTTTGAAAAGTAGGTACTATTTATCAAAGTAATATATTTATAACAAATGGTTAAAGAAGGCTACAAATTTTTGCTAATACATTATCTGAAGGAGTAAAGCGATCAAATGTTTGTTGTTTTCCTGTAAATCATACATTAGTCGTGTATAATACGAGCTTACACATTTTCATAACGAGAATTCGTAGAAAATTAAAAAAAATAGTAGCTAAACAGGCCTTTTAAAATTTTAATTTTCTTTTATTTCTTTGAAATTGACATTTCCACTTTTTTTAAACTCGCACAAGAAACACTGCATGATGAACAATTTCTTTTATACAAAGGCAGCGCTTCAACAGCTAAAGGAAAACACTAATAAACAAAATTCGGTGTCGTTTGACGAAAAGGATGGCGTGTAGGTTATGGACGCCACGCCACACCACGAGGCCACCAGCCAGTATTTGTGTTCAGTCAAAGCCGAGTCACGTGGCTTTGACTGCACACAGAGAGCGTTCAGGGAGAGAGGGAAGATATATATAGGTATACTTAAATGCTTAATACAGAACGAATAACTTTAATAGATATTTTATCGATTTTTATAAGTATTCCCCACATTTCATGTCGGACAATTGTAGAATCACGTTCAGAACATTATTTTATTATAAAAAAATAAAAATTAGGTTGATATCAATCACTTTTTTGAGTTGGTATTATCAACATTTTTAGAGTGTCGGACTGGCGCATATCCCCATTAATTTTGTCGGACAATCTGTTTTTTGTCTTTCTCATAAATTAATCTTTAAATTGCGATAAAAATTGACTTGGTATTAGTAAATTTTTTGCACCCGTAATTATCGACATGTTTCAAGGCCTGTAGCAAAGTTAGTCCCCAAAACCGAGATTTTTGTCTCATAAAAAGTTTGTCCGACTCACTGAAATGAAGCGATCTACAAAGTTTCAGCCTGGTATTTATCACTTTGCAAAAAGGTCTAAAGGTCAAAAGGGGCCTAGACAGAATCCACAATGGAACGAGCCAACCCAGAACGTGCCTATTCACCCTGGCTTTTAAAAATGGACGGGTTATAAGTTCTCGGAAATACAGACGCAGGTAAGGAGTTCCACTCCTTTGCTGTGCGCATTATGAAATATGTTGAAAAGCGCTTGGTGCGACAGGTAGGAATATCAACCAAGAAAGGGTGGTAGCCTGCAGTGCTGTGTCATAAATTAAAATTAAACCTATCCTATCTTTTAAGTTAGACAAAATAACACATACTTACGAAGTTCGATCAAAATCGGTTCAGTAGGTTCAGACTTTAGCCCAAAAATACATCGTGACATGAGATTTTTATATAAATCTTCATCCATAAGTAAAGCATAGGCCTTGCCTATGGATGAGCACATTATATGGTCAACAAGCCATGTCCTACCACGTAAAACGTAATGGGCTTTAATGTGCTTTACGAAGCATGAAACGCGAGCATGCATCCCATGATCGGCCTTTACAAAAATAACCTAATCTCTATAATCAAAGCTGCGTTCTATTTGAAGCCCGGGCTCTACGTAAATTGAATATAATCAAAAATAAAATTTATTATAGGGTCGCAAATCTACTCTCTTTTTATAAACGCTTGAGTGTTATCTCGTCTGATGGTAAGCACTTAATCTATAATCTAAGATCAAAGTGGTTGGTGTGTTTATCTATCCGCTCTTTTTCCCGCTCTTTTTCCATTTTTTTTCCCCGCTCTTTTTACATTGTATCTATAACGTTGCCATAGCAACGCGCTAACCGAAAGTAGTTCGTCTACCGGACTCTAAATGGCGCTAACGGAAAAATATTTTATAATAGAAAAAAAACTAAGAATTTTGTCCACCCGTGCGATTCAATCACTCCATTCTATTGTTAATGTTCCTTCTTCAAAAATAAATAAAGATTACGCTAAATTATTTCAAAAGAAAAATCCAGAGAATATCTACTCAGCTCACAAGTTTATACAAGACATATACGAGTATTTTAGCATTAAAAATGCAAAAAAGAAATCACAAAAGAGTATTCTTTTTTATTCTTACGATCTATTGGACTTTATCCGCCGACATTTGACAATAGTCGTCAATCCTTTTTTTCCAAATGATATGTCCTTTTCTGTACCATTGACTAAGTTCATGGAAATTTTCAACATGAGTGGTTAAATACTTACGACGTGAAAGTGTAACAAATATGTTTTCTTTCTTTCACATTATAAATTATGATATGATTTTCTTGACTATAATCAAATATACGATGCTGATAATATAACGAGTTACAGAAAAGTATTTAAAGCTGTATAATGACATTGTGCACCTGACATGAGGCTATTTGTAAGGTCCCTACTTATATTCTGTAAACATCTTTAAAAAAACGACATTTAAAACAATAAGGAATAAAGTAATGTCATACATACTTATGGCGGCAAAAGCGATGCTGTTACAGCACATCATCATAATATAAAAAGAAAAGAACTGAAAGAGGTTGCATGTGCTTATCCCTTATTCTTGCGTCTCTGAGAATCTTATAAAAAAATAAAACAGACTTTTGGCGGAAGCGGTAAGCGTCACTTGTGGTTCATATTTGTGTGTAATAATGGTGGATTATTAACCACTAAGTATTTGTAAACACGCCGAGTGTTAAGAAATCATGAAAATTACGAGAAAGTTTCTGTAAAACTTTTAACATTTACTGAAACCTATTGAAGGAGATTATTTTAATATTCATTCATTATCCATTAATCATCTATCGTTTGTAAAATCCCATCATCATTTATTATGATCTGATAAAGAAAATAATTAACTTAAGACGAAGCTGTATGGGTTGTGTACTCTTTGCATGAGAAACCCTATCAAAAAAATAAAACGTCAATTCGTCAACGAATGAGGCGTGGGCGGCGATGTAACAGTGATTTATGATCAAGATTAAGTCGTTTATATCTAATGCAAATAAATTTCTTGATTCTCTTTCATAAGTATTCATTCGCGAATACGAAATATTTACTTCCGCAGCCATGTTGTGTGTTTCAATAGATAATTTATTTTCAGCATTCAATATCGCACCGTGGAACGCGTAGGCGGCTTTTCAGATTATTCAATTGTACGTAAATTCTTGGGGTTCCGTTGCACTGGAAGACCAAGCGATGACTTTATCATGCATCAGATAAGCATGACACTACTATTGGGTTTCTCGTTATAAGCAGAAAACCCGGTAACACGCCAATTGGTCCTAACACAATACCCCTGCTTTAATTTGAGGCTTTGGGCATCCTGCAGAATCCAGGTTATTGAAGCAATAGGATAATGCATTGCGAATCGATATACCTGTAGAATAGCAGATCGTATTCCATAATTGTAGTATTACAGTGAGAGTGATTGATATACCAAAGATACCAAAGAGAGTGATTGATATACCAAAGATATTGTTGATATTTCAAATAGTCGCACTAAGTGTTTAAGTTCCAATTTTGTGATCCGTACCGCTAAAGAGTGAGCCTTACCCGAGTCTGTTTTGTGAAACATACAATTTAAGGGTCTTCAAGTCACGAGTAAGTGTCTTCTAGGCAGGCGCGTCACATCCTAGATCGCATCATCGCTTAGCATCAGGCGAAATAACGGTCCGGCGTTTACCTATTTATAATAAAAAAAGAATGACTGGATTTGCGACCCTCATCAGGGAAAGCACTTAATTTTATACAAATTAAATGCTTGCCCTGAAATTAGACTTAAATTTATGTTTTTTTTGTGTATTAAGCTGTGGTAAATGTAGCTAATGTTGAAATAAGTTTTCCTATTAAGACTTATTAATATTACGTTTTCATTCCAATTCCTTTTTTTACCTAAATAAAAAAATATATACTCGTAATATCATATTTTTAGACTTTCACGAAATTTTTGTACACGATTTTAACATACGACATTTCTAAAGATCCAACCTTTTCCTCTCTCATTAGAATGAGTTGAGTGTACGTTGACGATTATTGTAATAAAACCGCTTCTTGACAAGATTTCATCTCGCCTCAAAATATACGTTTATAGCTCTATTCGTGGTGATAAAATGTCCTGAAAGAAATTATGTAAGTTATTTCATTTGTAATATTTCTGTTATTCGTTTTATCATATTCGTAATTGCTAGTCAAAAATATTTACTCCTTAGGAATTAGTTTTCATATACGGCACCTGGTATGAAAAAAATACAAAGAGTAAAATTTTGTGAGCGAATAACAGAGTTACGTTTTTTGTGCGCAACGATAGGGCACTTTTCACTTTTGTTTTGAAGTTTTGTTTTATTATTTTCTGTGCCTGTTCAAAGACTATCAATCTTAAAGAGTAAACTCCAATCGTGCGACAGAATTGCAGCACACACTTATATTTTTTTGATTTCCATCAGGATAAATGCTTGGTTGTTTTTCACTTTATTTTTATTGTTGAAGCTTTTTCGGTGTTGAAAGATGTCAACTCCTCAACCATGGAGGAACTGAATTTTTATCTTAAATTGCCGGAATTTTTAAATCCCTGTAATAGCGGCATAATTAGGTAGTTTTATGTTTATGTATAGGATTATAATCTTATACGCATTCTATCACACTGTCTAGTGCTCATTGTGTGGTGGGGCGTGTGGGCATTACTGCGTGTGCCACGGGCGAGAGCGGACGTGCGCGAATAAAATGCAAAATAAAACAATTCGGTTTATCTATTTTTTAACAGTTGAAAGTGCTCTTTTCAAATATTGTGAAGGTAGTAGAAAATATATGACGACCATTGCCTTAGTCTTTCTGTGGTCACGACTCCTGTAAAAGAGTCAAAACGTCAGGATTGTATATAAATTATGCGCAAAAATCGTAAAAAAGTTGTTTTATTTAAATGTGTAATGCACGTAGAAGTGTAAGAACTAAATATTTCTTACATTAACACCAATTAGCCTAGCCTAAAGTAAGCACTGTAAGGCTTGTGTTATGGATACTAAGGTAGGTAGACATACTACATATATGATATATAGATAATGTAATACTTTTAGAAATATATATAAAAAAATATGACCCAGGCACAAATGCTCGTATTCATCACACAAACATTTGCCACTTTCGGGACTCGAACCCAGGATCATCGGTGCAAAAGGTTGTGTGAAAACCTTGTGTCTTAATAAAAATAGTTTTTGTGCTTATACTATACGTGACTTCGAGATTTCCGACAAAATTAAACTAAAAGATTAATATATGTTTTATTGCTGTTAAACGCAGAAAACGAAATTGGATAACTAACCATGTAATAAACGGTGAGTTTAATTTATTTTATTTATTTTCCCAGTATTATGTCCTACTGGTTTTCATTTTGGGGCTCATCTTTTAATAACGTGTAAAGAGATATTCGCACAATGTACAAAAGATATTCGGAGATTAAAGAATTTAATATATTAATTATTAAGAAATTATTTGTCAAGCACAGTGACATACATCATTTTATTACAAGAAATAAAATTAGTATTGCCGTTCCAAAAACAGAAGGTACGTTCATGGCGAATGCAAAAATTCCTTTAATAAATTTGTAATATTAATTTATATTTGTATGGATCTTGAAGAGTGTAGAGTAAGCTGGTAGTTAAGTTGATAGTACATAAGACTTGAAGTTAAAAAACGTTTATTAAATAAGTAAGTATAAAAGTAACAGTTATTGTTTAGTCACGCTAGCAACCAACTTACTCTATTTTTATGATTTACTAGCGGCCCGTCCCGACTTCGCACGGGTAGACAAAATTCTTTAATTTTTTTCTATTATTAAATATTTTTCCGTTAGCGCCATCTAGCGTCCGGAAGACGAAATACTTGCGGTTAACGCGTTGCTATGGTAACGTTATTGATATAATGGAAAAAGAGCGGGAAAAAAGCGGACAGACAAACACACAAACCACTGTGATCTTAGATTATAGATTAAAAAGGCCGAGCTCATCTACAGCAGTTATGTCTGTGCCTAATCTCAACGTTAATCGTACAATATTTATTGCTAACTATATATTAGGTCCTTACATATGAAATTGGCGTTTTGTCGTACTGGCCACTTTGAAAATAAATATTTCCCCTTTGGTTGAGAATTCCAAATTCGAATTTATAAATCATTTATCTGGTATATTTGAATTTCGAACACAGACGGTCTTTATATTGCTTCCATACAAAACGCCAATTTCATATTGTACGATTTACTGCGCCCCTGAAAATTCATTTGCGACCCGAGTCGATTTTTTCAAGTATTTTTCTATTACATTAACTAAGCCAATTTCATATGTAAGGACCTAATATAAAACCTTCTCTCGTATATGTACAACAAATTACTAGAGTCTCGTCACAATCAATCTCGACATAAATGATGAACATTGGCTGCATGCACGAAAAAATGTAACGTTCCGCCTGAGCCGGGCGTACAAGCGAGAGAGCGGAACAAGCGATAGAGAGGCACGATCGGTGTAAGCGTTCGATTTGTGTCGCATCTATCTCTCTTCCACTTCATGAAAAGTTAATTTGGTTTCCATTGTTTATTACAACAACTTAATTTTAATTTATCGAAAAAATATTTTTTTTCAATTAACTCCTTTGTATTATAAAAAATAATGGTAATTCAGTGATAATAATTCAATTCATTTAATAAAAGTATGCAATTTTTCATCAATGTTTTCTTATGACGCTATCACGTAAAATTATCGTCCGTAATCTGACTTTTCAGATAATAGTAGTTTATGATACTGTTGCATAATAAGGGTTAGTTAGTTATAACTCGCCTACGGCTCGTTTTTTTAAAACACACTCGTGTTATAAGACCAAGTTATGTATAGTGTCATACACTACTTTATCTACTTTCATACTATAATACGTAAAACAATATTGCAAATAAAACGCTGAATATAACAACAAATTTTTAAATGTCAAATGTTGGCGCCAAGGTGCAAATATCGATTGCGCATGCGTGTTGCGTCGTCACGGACTCGTTCATTGAAACCTTTTTAAAGTAGAGGTTCAACCTCCTTGGTCCAGATGGAGGTTGTATAGGTGTATCGTTATGATAAAAAAGTTATATTATGTTACAGGTGTCCATACAAGGCCTGTATCGTAATGAAACTTTTTTTTTATTATTTTTGGCCTGTACGTAATGTTTGTCATAAGCATTTTGTTTTCAGTTTTAGAATCTTTGTATTATAGTATTAGAGTAGATAAACATTTTTTAATGCCATATTTCAGTTATTCTTGGCTTAATAAAAGGAATATTATTTGTCTATGACTCTGTGTTAACTGTGCTATGGAGCTACATTCCAGAGTTGTAAGTCTTCAATATATTGCTTAAAGCAGCAACTAAGGTTTCTTGTAATGAAACTGTCCACGCTTAGAAAGCCTGAACAGTTAGTGCACATATTGATACAGGTTTTTAGTAACTAATAATAACACATATTTACAATATACAAATACAATTTATTACATTTCACACATATGATATTTGTATAGTCTGTTCATTCTAACTTGCCCTATTTTGTAAACAATCTTGGCACAACTTTTTAACAAAATCACCCATTTAAAAATAAAATAATAACAAAGTCAATAATCTATTACAATAAATCGTTATTATAGACTGAAACCTATTGAATCTAGTTATCAGTTGATTTTTAATGCTGCATTTTCAACAAAAAGGAGTGCCAAGATTGTTTACCAAATAGGATAAGTTAGGATGAATAGACTGTAATTGATTTTTCCAGTTATTAAAAAGCAAAGTAAGTCCAACTTCGACAAGGAGGTGACACGTCGAATCCAAATTGGCTGGGAAGCTTTTAGGAAGTTGCGTGATACTTTGAATTAGTTCAATCATTACTTATTTACGTATAATGTATGATGTATGTATACCTTTTATACTAGTATCCATAACAAAAGCCAAAAAAGAAAATAAAATAAAATAAATTAAATTCACCGTTTATTACACGATAAGTTATGCAATTTCGTTTTCTGCGTTTTACAGCACTAAAACATATATTCATCTTTTAGTTTAATTTTTTCGGAAATCTCGAAATGAGTCACGTATAATATAATCACAAAAACTATTTTTATCACGACACAAGCTTTCCTGCCGTTGACAACGAACAACCGTCCTGTCTTTCGCACCAATGGTCCTGGGTTCGAGTCCCGGAAGTGGCAAATGTTTGAGTGATGAATACGAGCATTTGTGCCTGAGTCATAGGTTTTTATATATACAGGGCGTCCCAAACTTATGGGACATGAAGGGGAAGTACCTTAAATATCGTAGATAGTGAATTTTGCTCAAAGAAGACTTTATGTTATTTTTAAAAGTTAGTAATTCTGCATTCATAGATTTTCTAAAAATTACTTGCTTCGTCTGGGAATCGAACCAACTTAAATGTCAAAAAAAAAATCACCCTACTTTTATGATGCCAATCGAAAGAATAGCTAAAAATAATAAATTAATGTAGTTCTAAAATTTGAAAATGGAACAGTCTGTGCGAGCGTTGAAGGCAAATTTAAAACGAAAATAATGTTGTTCTTAAATTTGAAAATGGAACAGTCTGTGTGAGCGTTTATTTTTCGGATATTGATCTGTTTAGTCTTAATTCACTTACACAAGTGTTATTGTGTTTATTTATTGCGAACATGGCATATCAAGTAAGTTTTGATCTAATGGAAGCATATTTTTTGAATGATAAAGATATCTCTAGAAGTTTGCGGTGGTATAGCGTAAAATATCCTGATAGACAATTACCGTCTCGTAAAGTTTTGAAAAGGCTTGTGAACAATTTGTAAACTCTGGGACGTTTCGATAAACGCCCAAGAGAACCACAGCAAGAAAACCGTACGATCAACGACGAAGAACTTGGTATTTTAATTTACTTTTCGGCTTTTCCGAAAGCATCGGTGAGAGAAGGAGAACATGAAATTGGAGTTTCGAAAAGCAAAATACACCGTGTATTAAAAAAACACGGTTTTAAGAGTTATGTTGAAGGACGATTGGTTCAAAAATTACTTCCGGGCGATACAGAAAGGAGAAGAAATTTCTGTCTTGATATCCAGGCACGCTTGCTCGAAAATCCAAATTTTTTGGATAATATTATTTGGACAGACGAATCTAACTTTAGCAATAACGGTATGTATAACCGCAACAATAATCGTATTTGGTCTAAAGAAAATCCCCTACGAGTCACTGAAACGAATAACCAAGTGCGTTTTTCACTCAACTGTTGGTGCGGACTTTTAAAAAACCGGGTTTTCTTAATCCATTTTTACCAAGGAACCTTGAACACGGAAAAGTATTTAGGAATACTTCAAATTTTAAGGGATAAGATAAGAAATCTTTCCGCGGCGGAGCAAGAAAACTTAATTTTCCAACAAGATGGAGCTCCGGCTCATAATAGTCGGAGAGTAGCAGATTTTCTAAATGAATGTTTTCCTACATGGATTGGTACAAATGGACCGATTAGATGGCCGGCCAGATCCCCGGACCTTACACCATTAGATTTCTTCTTTTGGGGATACGTGAAAGATATGCTATACAAAAAGCGATACGAGAACGTGGGCGAGTTGCAAACAGAATTGTGCCATATCACATCGAGTGTTCACCATAAAATGATAAGAAAATCAACAGGCAGCGGACTCATTAAAAGATTGGAGATTTGCGTAAGACAAGAGGGATCACATTTTGAGCATTTAATTAATTAATTTACAAAAAAATACCTACTTAATTGACTACGGCAGTTTCATGTATGTTTTTAATTTGATTAAAATATTAATTTCACGTTGTTCCTTTCTTTTAAAAAACCATGTAACTTAAGCATAGTTATTATTTTTTAGCTATTCTTTCGATTGGCATCATAAAAGTAGGGTGATTTTTTTTGACATTTAAGTCGGTTCGATTCCCAGACGAATCAAGTAATTTTTAGAAAATCTATAAATGCAGAATTTTTAAAAATAACATAAAGTCTTCTTTGAGCAAATTTCACTATCTACGATATTTAAGGTACTTCCCCTTCATGTCCCATAAGTTTGGGACGCCCTGTATATTTTTAAAAGTTTTATATTATCTATATATCATATATATACTATGTCTATCCGTTACCCTAGTATCTATAACACAAGCCTTACAGTGCTTACTTTGGGCTAAGCTTATTGGTGTTAATGTAATCCCAATTAATATCTATACTGTTTTATTTAAAGTTAAAAATCAAATGAATACTGAAGCTCAATTTTATTGTAATCGTCATAATGTATCACATGTAATTAATGATGTAGTCATTATCTGTTAATTGCGTTGTTTCTGTTGAATATCTTAAACAAAGAAACGAACGATAAAATAAATTGACTCCCAACGCGTTTAAATCGTTTCGAACGATAATATCAATTAATCTAATATCGTTCGAACACATTCGTATAATTTGCATAAATGGCTGTACTTTATTATTGCCGTGAAATTAATTCAGTTGTGATAAATCATGATTTAGGTAAAACCTTAATATGCCCGCTGTTTTGGAATGGCGTTTGTCGTTAACGATTGTGTGGTATAGTTTATTAGTAGTGGAAGCCAATATTGGGTAACTTATTTATTTATTTTAAAATCTTTTTGACCATAAATATAAAATGTTACAAAAAGCGGACCTTATAATAATTGCACTCTCTCCCAGTAAATGTGAGTGAAAAACGAAATTTAAACTTAAAATATGTTACTCAACGAGATAAACGACAAAATTATTCTACAGTTATGTAAATTTGTCAGTAATAATAAGGCTTCAGAATAAAAAAGCCGTGATCCGTGAGCCGTGATCACAGCTGTGATCACGGCTCCTGTAAAGGAGTCGAAACGTCAGGATTAAATATAAAATAAAATAAAACATGCGCAAAAATCCGTAAAAAAGTGTTTAATTCTGATGTGTAATGTGCACGGAAGTGTAAGAACTAAATTTAATAATAAGGCTGTTCATAAATTATTATAATACAAAAATCGATTCGGTTCACAAATTAATCTTAGGCGAAATGAGCTGAGTAGATTTTTCTATTAAAATAATTTTCAATACTATCGAAGCATTGAAAAAATGCAAAAGTGTATAAAAATCATAAAAAGGCTGTTCATGTTAATTAATATTAGCGTAATATAATATTTTTTGGATGAAACCTATCTCTAGTCTAACTAAGTCGATGCAGTAGCTAAGCATAAAGCTTCGCTAAGCTAAATATAAAAAATCAATCATGTTTAGTAAATTTTAAAATTCCATTAGACTGAAATCTTTCAAAAAGCGCGCGCTTTTTGTTTCAATGGGAAATCCCAATAAATCTATGTTTTTTGGTCATAAGTTTTTTGTTTTTGTCAATTTCAAAATTTGGGATGTTGATTCGATGCCATACAAAAATGATAAAAATCGGTTAAGAATTTGGGAAGTTGTGGCGTAACAGACATGCGTCATTGAAGCTGATCCATGGGAGCTCCAATTATGATATGCCTTAGTCTAAACACTTTAATGAGTTGGTGTTTATACATTCATTTTTTTTTTAATTTAGAATGGCTCTTAATCTCAATCAAGCCCGGGGGCCAAGGATCCACGATGGAACTCATAGGATCCACTGTTTTGCAGTGCGCATTATACATTTATTTATACATTTCAAATTGAGCACATTTTTGTCTACATTTTATGAGTTAAGTTTTACATTATTTTATGTCATAACTGTTTGGTGCCAGAATAAATTATAAAAAAATAATTTACGCAAAACGTGACGACGTCTTACTAAGCACCTCAGAAATAGAAATAAATTAAAGAAGCCAGCTTCTTAATAAAAACATATTTTTTTAAACTGATTTCTAATGTCCACAAAAAATTACAATAAATCATCCGAAGTTAATAACTTAAGACAAATACTCATCAAAAAGTGAAATTAGGGTATATCTGAATATTTAGAAGATAAAAATAATAAAACTTTGAATTTAAGTAAAATATTAACTATAAATTAAATGATTAGACATATATTACATAATGTTTCTCATTTTTATTGTGCCGTGTGCATATTAGCGTCCATAGTGTGTCTGACAAACTAAGCAATACTTATTGTTCTTAAATTATTGATTAATTTTATGAAATAAAATGTTTCAGTTCTTTTTTAACATTTGAATAAAAAATACCAAATGGCTCGTCGGTAGTTTAGTCAATTCTAAAACAGGGCATAGAAAAACTACAAAATATGTACTTAACGCACTTTATTTTATTCATAAAATTGTTTGTGCACTTATTATGTATCTGTCTAGTCATTCTTAGAATTATCCTCTATCGCAGCCTTACCTGCCGTAGCATTGTCTGCCGTAGCGTTATTTCCGTAGCACAGATGTTAGTTGTAAAAGTTAAGTTGAATCGAAACTGCTACGTGCTACGACCAACGTTATTATACCATATATTTTTACCATGATAGTTGCCTCAGGGGTACGTAAGGTAAAAGCGCGGAATGCAGGGCGAGAGCAATAGACATACGGAGAGCAGTAGTGATATTTCAATTAGATGATTTTCAAAAACTACACACCGAAAAAATGCCTGATATTTATCTTTTACCTGATATTTAAGTAAATTCGTATTTTTAGAAAAATAAAGATTAGATAAAATTATTCAATATGACCTAGAACAATGCGTGCATTGCATCCTTCATCGGGAGACCTTGTACCGAGAAAATCTCTGCAAGGGCTGTTTTATCACTTTAATATTGTGTTATATTATAAAGGAATACAACATTTAGGGAAACCTTTCTTGAACTACCAATGAACGGATTTAAACAGTAATATTTTTACAAGCAAAAAATAGAAACGATGCTATAAACTCAACGCATTCTTATATTATACATAAATATAATAGACTTTGTGCATGAGTGTTTTTTTAATAATATTTTGTAAGGAGTAGAATATGATAACGCCATTCCGAGGCCCCGAGTTCGATTTTTAAATAACGAAATTTATTCATTAACTCGGCTCTGATGTTGTAGTGGGTGCGGTCATTTTATAACACAACTACTTTAGCTACTTAGCTTGGGTTCAGAAAAATTAAAGTGGTGTTGTCTCATAATCATTTTATCTATAATTTTTTCAAGTTATAGCACAGTTGTTTGTATTTCACATTGAGGATTTCAAAAGGACTCTACTTTTGAAATCCTCAATCCTAATTTCTTGATTTAAGAAACTTGAGTCCTAATTTCTTGTCTTGAGATCGTTAAGTTCCTTTAAACCCTTAGTCCCTGTTTGAGTTTTTTGACGTTAAATTGAGTCCTGAATGGTGATTATGATATAATACAGTCAACATCACTCTAATCTTTCCAAACCTAAAGCCCAAAGAAAGTACTGTAAGACTTGTATTATGGATATAAGTAATATCAATAGAAATATATATAAATATCCATGCCTCAGCTACAAATGCTCGTATTCATCACACAAACATCTGTCCCTCCCGGAATCCAAACCCAGGACCGTCGGTGCGAAAGGCAGGATCGCTACCGTTGCACCAAACGGTCGTTAAATATAAAACCATTAGAACTCAAAAAGTTGTTACACGGTGTTATATTCATATGTGTGTAATCGTTGAATACAGAGCTCTTCGTCCCGCCGACGCCAAAGTTAATGTTTGCATATTGTATAGGCTTCATACCTTCGATTAATTTTTCCCACGTTTTTCTCAGGTCGCTTTCTTGTTTGTGTGTCTGTCTGTCTGTCTGTCTGTGCAGTTCGATTCTTGCAACTCAATTTTGAGGCACTTCCCGGCCACCTAGCGAGCTGAAATTTTTGGAGCAAGTCAGAACCCGATGACAATGCATCCTAAAACAACTTTTAACTTTCTACGGCCACTTTCAGGTCAACTTTCGGCAACTTTCACTTTTGTATGGGGCTTATCCAATAGTTGCGTAACACATGATAACTTCGTTGTGTTAATAATTAAAAAGAATAAAATAATACAAGATTTAAAAGTCTAAAAATCCCACGTTTTTCAGTGACCAAAAAAGAATAAAATAACCCGGCGGGGCCAAGCGAGGGGCCACTCAAAACGTGGGGGCGCATGTTACTTATGTAGATGTAATGAGATGTATGATATGCATAGATGTTGAGAGTATTTGTAAAAGTGCGCCCCCACGTTTTGAGTGGCCCCTCGCTTGGCCCCGCCGGGTTATTTTATTCTTTTTTGGTCACTGAAAAACGTGGGATTTTTAGATTTTTAAATCTTGTATTATTATTTTATTCTTTTTAATTATTAACACAACGAAGTTATCATGTGTTACGCAACTATTGGATAAGCCCCATACAAAAGTGAAAGTTGCCGAAAGTTGACCTGAAAGTGGCCGTAGAAAGTTAAAAGTTGTTTTAGGATGCATTGTCATCGGGTTCTGACTTGCTCCAAAAATTTCAGCTCGCTAGGTGGCCGGGAAGTGCCTCAAAATTGAGTTGCAAGAATCGAACTGCACAGACAGACAGACAGACAGACACACAAACAAGAAAGCGACCTGAGAAAAACGTGGGAAAAATTAATCGAAGGTATGAAGCCTATACAATATGCAAACATTAACTTTGGCGTCGGCGGGACGAAGAGCTCTGTATTCAACGATTACACACATATGAATATAACACCGTGTAACAACTTTTTGAGTTCTAATGGTTTTATATTTAACGACCGTTTGGTGCAACGGTAGCGATCCTGCCTTTCGCACCGACGGTCCTGGGTTTGGATTCCGGGAGGGACAGATGTTTGTGTGATGAATACGAGCATTTGTAGCTGAGGCATGGATATTTATATATATTTCTATTGATATTACTTATATCCATAATACAAGTCTTACAGTACTTTCTTTGGGCTTTAGGTTTGGAAAGATTAGAGTGATGTTGACTGTATTATATCATAATCACCATTCAGGACTCAATTTAACGTCAAAAAACTCAAACAGGGACTAAGGGTTTAAAGGAACTTAACGATCTCAAGACAAGAAATTAGGACTCAAGTTTCTTAAATCAAGAAATTAGGATTGAGGATTTCAAAAGTAGAGTCCTTTTGAAATCCTCAATGTGAAATACAAACAACTGTGCTATAACTTGAAAAAATTATAGATAAAATGATTATGAGACAACACCACTTTAATTTTTCTGAACCCAAGCTAAGTAGCTAAAGTAGTTGTGTTATAAAATGACCGCACCCACTACAACATCAGAGCCGAGTTAATGAATAAATTTCGTTATTTAAAAATCGAACTCGGGGCCTCGGAATGGCGTTATCATATTCTACTCCTTACAAAATATTATTAAAAAAACACTCATGCACAAAGTCTATTATATTTATGTATAATATAAGAATGCGTTGAGTTTATAGCATCGTTTCTATTTTTTTAGACTTTTAAATCTTGTATTATTTTAATTTTTCTGGTAACAAGCTCGTTGAAGCTATGAAAAAAAAATGCATTTTTATGAAACATAACCTTGAACGGATTTTTAGGCAATCAATTAAAGTTACTTCTGTTAACATATTTCATTTAATAAAAAATACATTTCATTCGGTTACTTAATCGGTGGAGGTCGACATCTATTATCCAGTACTATAAATGAGCATGCAACTTATGTGATTGACACGTACGCCCTCCACGCGATAAATAAACTACAGTTATTTAAAATTTTAATGCGTAAAAATCAGTTCAAGCATACCGCAAGGCTCAAGTATAGGTCCACTGTTATTTATTTTGTTTGTAAATATTAATAACTGCTTTCAAAACTGCGATGTCCTAGGCTGACTTTTAATTTTATTTACTAATAGATAATCATAATGATTTTTTGAGATGACTTAAAATTTTATTTACTTATAGATCGCCATATATAGTCTGTTAATTTTATAAGAAAATCTTGACTGCTCCTCTATATATTGTCTTGAAAAAAGCATGATCTCGGATTATAAAAATGTAAAATAAAAACTTTTACAAAAAAAAAAGTAAACATCATTATAATATTAAGTCCTTACACTTCAACGCCTTTCGCAATTTTGAATAAACAGTCCGTTTATTTTTGTTTTTTAATTTAATCCCAAAATTTCGACTCCTTTACAGAAGCCATGATCACAGTAATCACGCGCCTTGAATTGTAATATTAAGTATGTATATTAGGCACCATCTGCTTACTATGGTGACTCACTTTATATATTTTTGTATTATTAAATTAAATAATATGGCAATTTATATCCTAACAAATAAAATAATGTCTTGATATTAAAATTCGTTTATATTCCACATTAAACAGAGTTACAAGTTGTTACAAATACGAACTAATTGTATAAACATAGTTCTTGATTACTATTCTAAACTATGAAAAAATCATAAAAAAATATAAACTACACCTATTTCAAAATAATAAGGTGTTTTTCAAAAAATGTACACCATTTTTATACATACATAGAGGGAAGGGATCAAATGTAATGGAAAAGATAACGAAACATATTAATTTATTTGTTTGTATTAATTAATATAAAAGTATCTTAAAATTAAACCTTTACCTATATTTTGGTACTTTTCTAATTATGTTTTAATAGCATAACCAGAAATAAGCATTATACAAATTGGAAAAAGTTTTGAATCTGTAGTCACGTTGTTTTAGTAAGTAAATAAATATTTTCCTAAAGATCCTTTAATTAAACACTTGGTCATCGTATTTTGAGGTTAAACAGATGTTGTAATGGTTGGTTATCGGATCGACTATTAAAATTTAGAATCTTGAATTCTTCATCTTTTTTCATTGCGTTTTAACACTATATAGCGACACAGTTTGTGGCATCAGCAACAATATTCGTAGCCGCAGCATCGTAGCCGTGTATGTAGCCGCATCAAACAGTCGTAGTCGTACACTCGTGCCTGCCGATTCTGTCTTGCTAATTATATTAGTTATTGAGATCAAAGTTACTTTATTTTTGTGTAACCCTGTGTGACGTTATTTAATATTTTAAAATTAGTTAAAATAAGTACTTCCTAGATACTTGTCTACATTATACTTGTCTATTCAAATTTATATTAAATCATCCGGATCTATAATTAATGAATATAAATAGTCTTTGTTTGTGAATCAATTATAAAAGCATGTGTGCAATGTTAATTTATAGATTTTTTTTTCAATTAACTCCTTCTTTGTATTATACAAAAAAGTGATAACTCAGTTATTATAATTCGATTCAATTCATAAAAGTATGCGATTTTTCATCAATGTTTTCTTAGACGTTATCACGTAAAATTATCGTTCGCAAACCGACTTTACAGACAACCAATTTTATTTGTTAATATAATAATGTTATGCGCCTCGATTCTCTCAGATTTCCAGTCAACAACAGTTGACGACCTATTACAAGGGTATACCTATTACATTTACGTTGTTTATATCATATGTCATTTGCGTCACGAACTGTGATAATTGCAAAGAAGACGTGTTTCCCTCGTAGCAACGAACGAGCTTGGAGGCTTAGCCGGAAACGATATCACTTGAAATATAATACATGGATGTTGATGCTTACAATGATCAGTATTCCTAACACATAAGAAGGCTAACATATCAATTATCGGATGTAACTTATACATAAAAGAAATAAATTCTTACCGAATCTTTCTTTTCATTGGGTTCGCTCTTCATCCCAATTAAGCCCGGGGGTCAAGACAAGATCCACGATGAAACAAGCTAACCCAGAAGGTGCCTATTTATCTTGGTTATAAGTACTCGTAAATACAGACGCAAGGAAGGGAGTTCTACTCCTTTGCTGTGCGAATTATAAAAGATGTGCGCTTGGTGCAACCACTATAGTGCGCAATTAAGTAGCCCGCAATGCGTCTGGATGTCCGATGGAAAAGGGAGATGGCGGTATGAGCACATGCAGCTCCTGAGCATACTCTCCAAAGTACATTCCGTAGAAGACCGACAGACAGGCAACCTTGCGGCGGTCAGCTAAGAGCTTGCTCTTCACAAAATAATATCTTGTACCATAACGACAAAAGTTACAACGTTACATAAAATCATTGGAGCGGAGCGAGCGAAGCTCCCATGGATCAGCTTCAATGGCGCAATGTCTGTTACGCCATAACTTCCCGAGTTCTTAACCGATTTTAATATTCTAGTGTGGAATCGATCAACAGGTTTAGGACCAGACTGTGACAGCCCGAATTTTGAAATTAGCAAAAATTCCCATCAAAACAATTTTTTTCTTTTTTTAGGTCTTACGCTCCGCTGCAATATATGGTGCTAGCGTAGCGTAGCTTTATGTTTAGTGACTTCATCGCCTAGTAAATAATAGTTCCACACTGAATTTAAATATTTATTCTTACACTTCCGCGCACATCACACATTCCAATAAAACTTCTTTTGCTGAACTATTTGCGTATTTCTTTTGTTTTTTTTTATATATTAAAAGCTGAAGTTTTGATTTATTCACAGGAGTAGTAATTACAGGATGTAGGGTACGTGTGCTGCTATCTTTCAATATTTTGATCGGAAACGTTTTTAACTGTTATATTCACAATTCAAAGAAAACAAAGCTTAAGAAAGTAACGTTACCAAATTAAAGGCAGGATAACCTACATATCAAATTGAATAAGAAGTGGAATTCGTTGAAAATACAATTTCTCTAGATATTACATTAAATTGACTACTACAATGGGACCCTCATATTAAGGCATTGTCAAGTAGACTTAGTCTTGCGGCGTAAACTGTAAAAAGCTTTTAACAGATATTGAAAGGACAAGGCTAATTTATTTCAGTCATTTTCGTGGAAGAGACTTTGTAGTAAATGTTACTTATCTAAACTCGGCGTCAAAAAAATCGCACCTTATAAAAATCTTATTCAAAAATTCCTAAACCTTATATAGAGGATAGTGTTAGGTATCATTAGAAAGGTAACAAAAAGGAGCATCAAACAACAATTAAGTGCAATCTTTTTTTTAATTAAAATTATACAAAAAGCATAAAAATTTGAAAAATAATAAAAAATCTTAATTAAGTCCTAATTAATAATCGATAATTTACAAAAAAAATGTACAAAAAGTGTCTTAAAATTAACTCAAAATCTAGTGTTACCCCCCCTTGCCCTGATGACGGCTTCCATACGGTCCCTCATAGACCTCACCAACTTCAGGAGCTCTTCTTGAGGGATAAGACCCCATTCTTCAATCACCGCGGTTTGGAGTTCCTCTAGAGTCGAAGGAGCCGGATCCCGAGATCGAACCTTACGTTTAAGATGGTCCCAGAGGTGCTCTATCGGATTCAGATCAGGACTTCTCGCTGGCCACTGCATCACAGGAATTTGGGACCTCCGCAGGAAGTCGTTCACGATGGCTGCAGTGTGTGCGCGAGCGTTGTCGTGCATTAATGTGAACCCCTCGCCAAAAGATTCGGCAAAAGGGACCACATGCACATCCAGGATCTCTGTGATATAGCGGCGCGCAGTCAGCGACCCTTGTCCGCGAGCACCTCCGGTCCGGGAGACGCAGACCAGGTCGGTTTTGCCGGCAGCCGACATACCGCCCCAGAACATGCAGGATCCGCCTCCATATTCCACCGTCTCCTGGATGCAGGCTTGAGCGAAACGTTCACCCTGCCTCCGGTATACTCTTCTTCGTCGGTCGTTGCAGAAAAGACACACTCGTGTCTCGTCTGAGAAGAGAACAGCTCCCCACTGCTCAATGGTCCAATCGACGTGGTCGCGAGCAAACTGCAAGCGGGCTCGTCGGTGCGCTGCAGTCAATTTTGGACCTGTAGCAGCTCTGCGGGCTGCTATGTTCTTCTCCTTCAGTCTTCTTCTAACCGTGGATACACTCACGGTGCGTCTGCGAACTGCCTGGAGCTCCTGTTGCAGCTGAACAGCGTTTGAGAAGCGATTTCTCAAAGAGTACGACACAACGAACCGGTCGTCTCTTTCCGAAGTGCAGCGACGTCTACCGGACCCATGTCGCCGGATATAGCCACCGGTCTCTAAAAAGCGCTGGTAGACTCTACGAACCGAAAAACGGCTCAGATTCAGTTGCCGGGCGACATCACACTGCCGCACCCCTGCTTGCAGTAGTGCAACCACTTGAGCGGCCTCATCAGCTGTAGTGTCCATTTTCCAGATGTTCTTTCTTCAGTAAAATCAGTGCGTGTGTCCCCTTCAACGGTTTAATAGCGAATGACCCACATTGAACCCGTGTTGACCTCTTTATACCCACAAAGTTAGCGCAACTCGCGACTCTCCCGAGCAGCAAAATTTCCTTAGAATTTTTGTGACCCTTTATTTGTTGCTTTAGGTTTTATTTGATAATGAAAAATAATGTTTTTTTATTAAGTTAATTAAGTAACCTTTTAAATAAAATTATAATTAATACGACTGCATGTGCATATCCAGAGTTAATGCCATTTGAACGTGATTTTCTTAGAGGTGCGATTTTTTTGACGCCGAGTGTAGTTTAAGAAAAAAATTAATGAAAGAGCATTTTTTTGTATTCTGCCGAATAAAGATATTTGAATTTGAATAAATAGTCCTATGAATTGTCGTGAGGTTCAGTTGTTATTATCTTGAAAGCGTTTTTATGCTACAGAAAAGAACTGCTCGGTTTAGTAACATAAAATGGCGTTAGGCCTAGAGACATTTTAGGGAAACATAGTAACCGTAATATGTCAGTACATTTGTATACATACAGTCTATGTATGAAATAACTATAGTACGTCTTTATCCTGAGTTAGGGTCCCGGTAGGGGTGAAAGATTGTGTTATGAATACAAACATTAGTACTTCTTTGAATATAGTATTATTTATATCGTATATGTATGTCTATCCATTACCCTAGTTTCCATAACACAAGCTTTACAGTGGGGTGTGATTGTAAAAAAGATTCTTATGATAATAATATAGCCTAGCACAAATTAAGCACTATAAGGCTTGTGTTAAAGATACAACATGCATATATGATACATAGTTATGTAATATTTATAGAAATATTTATTAATATCTATGACTCAGGTACAAATGTTTGTATTCACTACACAAATATCTGCCCGGGAATCGAACCCAGGATCGTCTGTGCGAAAGGCAGGATCGCTATCGTTGCACCAAACAGTCGCCATTTTCGTTCTATTATATTAACGGGCTTATAATTATTTGTCAAACGTAGTTAATCAAATACAATAAATTAAAATAATTACGCCGTTTAAAATTTTTAGAAGCTCATTGTTGAGGAAAGTTCTTTAAAAAAGTTTCACGAAGTTTTGTTGACTTTTCATAAATTAAAAATGTATGTGAAAAATACAGGCATGTGCGTAGTTCGTTACAAGTTCAACAACTATTTAATAGGTTATAATACATGAAAGTAAGTCATATAATAGTCATATAAGTATTATGTAACGTCGGAGTATAACACTAATTATATAGTTAAGCGCTTTACCGCTATCTCGCCCGCTGGTAAGCGATGGAAGCGCTTACCCAGAAGATATATACTCACACGTGACTTGAAGACCCCTAAATTGTATTTGTAAGGAAACACACAGGCAGATTTCTACTCTTGGCGGTACGGATCACATAATTGTCAACAATCGAGCAATATATGATTACTGGTAGTTGGAGTCTGCTATGCTCTCTTAACACAATGTTTGCAGGTCCCGAATTAACTCGTCATATCGCTTTTTATACCAATGCGCGGGAAACGAGTTAACTCGTTTTGTTTCGCTAAGCTGTGGGGCACAAGTTTTCCTGTAATAGATAGTAGTGGTGGCGTGTGGCGTATGGGGTGAGTTGTTCCATTCCCTAATATATTGACGATTGTTTTCGTAACGTCTGGCCTGAGTTCATATCCTGGATAGGGAAGATGTTTGTGCGATGAATACGAGCATTTATTCTTGAGTCATGGGCATTTATATATACTTCTATGAATATTACAAATCTATTTATCATATGAAGGGTCCACTGCAATAATGATGAATGTCCTTTGTATTTTGTTTAAAGATAATTGGGTTTTAAATTAATAAACGGTGTAAAAAAACACTCAAACCTGAAGATAATAAAATGTTGTTTATTAAAGTTAAATTATATGTATCAATTATTACTTCTTTGGAAAGTAATAATTCTTACGGTATTATAAACTAACCAAATGGCATTATTGGTTAAGAAATAAATGTTTTTAGACATTCATCATTATTGCAGTGGACCCTTCATATGTATGTTTATGTATGAAATTTTTAAGCAATTTAACCTAGAATAAAATTTCCTTGTCAGGAGTCAGACTGGACTCGAACCCTTGAAAGACCTGTTGAATATTTTAAAGTGTTTCTTAAGTTGAACGTCACCACCATCTCTTAACGTTTTATGTAACTATTGAAAGTAGTACATCTTATGTAACACTGTTACAAGTGTCAAACTATTGACAAAGAAGAAACTGCTCTATTTTTATATATTTATTTATTTTTTAACTGATAGATTTTTAAATTAAACCACTTTACGCATTAATTACACATTTAATTTTCTTTTTATATTTGATCCTGATGTTTCTGAGATCACTAGACGACTAAGGTAAGGTAGGTAGATTTCTGTATCTTAGGCTATTTAAAAACAGAAAAAGCATATTAATTAATAATAATAATACTAAAGCACCTGCACCACAGCTTTAACCTTTTATATCACTGTGTGATATAACTGTAACAAACCTAATAATTCTTAAGAATTTCCACTACACGCATTTTATCTCCTTGTAAGTCAATGTTTCATATCGGTAACGTACATGACTATGCATTTTGGTACAATAGTCATGAATTAGATTAGTCATGATTCATTTCGCGCCAATTTGTGACATTCGTTCGTGGGTAAAATTTGCAAAATACAAATAAAATATAAAAAAACGACACAACCTTTTTGAAAACTGCGGCGTTGCATTATGCTGTTGAACTTGTTTCAAGACATTTCATACATCCTAGAGGAACAGCATAGTACAGTGTTACATATCTGTAACACTCCTTTTTTTACATATCTAAATAAAAAAGCGAAACACAAAGATACGTGTTTTTTTATTTATTTTCACCTACCATAATAACAAGTATTTAAAAAAATATGTTGTTGAGTTATAAAGGGTTAAATAAATGAGAATTTATACATTAAATTGCAGAAGGCAGCTATATTGCGACATGTAGCATAGTTCAAAAAATTTTTAGAAATTGATGATAATCTAGGAAATCAACTGTAATACAGTTCAATACTGGAAATAATAATAATAGTCATTACATAGTGACTATCAATGCCAGCAAGAAAAGCTGAGTAAAAACTCCAAAATAATTTCTTACATTCATACTAATTAGCCTAGCCCAAAGTATGCACTATAAGGTTTGTGTTATGGATACTAGGTTAACGGGTAGACATATTGTACGAATCCTCTTATTCATCACACAAACATTTGCCCCCTCCAGGATTCGAACCCAGGACCATCGGTGCGAAAGGCAGCCTCGCTACCGTTGCCATCTCACTGGTTGGTTAACTGGTTGACCAAACGGTCAACGGTAATTTAATTAGTAGTTAAAAATTAAGTAGCAAATAAAAATGTTCTTTTTGCAACACAATGCCATATCTCTATGAGATATAAATTAAGCATGTAAAAGCCATGCCTCCGTTGTTGCCTCTCTAAGTGGTTGATATCTCATAGTAATAAAAATTCATTAATCGAATTAATTAATTACTATTTCGTCAGTAATTACAACAAATCTACTTTATGACGACGCATACAAATCACACTTAAGGCCCCATGACAAATTTATCGATAAGTGACAACACGAGAAACTTTTCGATAAACACAAATTGAGATAGTCGGGCTTTGGCACTAAAGATTTACATCGGTTTTATTAAAAACACTTTGGGTCCGCAATAAATATGGCCCGACACTCGATTGCTGTGTAACATGTCATATTAATGGCTCTTTCCTCACACTTTCAACCCCTTTATCACTTTACGATTCGTGAGTTATTGGTTTAAATTGGAAATTTAAATTATTTACTTAATTAATGTTTGTTTTGGGAATTAATAATAATAATTATATTTCTTACAATTACACCAATCAGCCTAGCCTAAAGTAAACACTGTAAGGCTTGTGTTATGGATACTAGGGTAACGGATAGACATACATATATGATACATATATATGTAATACTAGGCGATGCAGCCGCTTAGCATAAAGCTACGCTAACACCATAAATTGGAGCGGAGCGTAATATCTTAAAAAAAAATTTTGTTTCGTTGCGAATTTTTGCGAATTTGATAATTCGGGCTCCGTCACAATCTGGTCCTAAACCTGTTGATTCGGTTCCACACAAAAATTTTTAAAATTGGTAAGGAACTCTGGAAGTTATGGCGAAACAGACATTGCGCGATTCAAGCTGATCCATGGGAGCTTCGCTCGCTCCGCTCCAATTAATAGAACTATCTATAGATACCCATGACTCAGGTAAAAATGCTCGTATTCATCACATAAACATTTGCCCCTTCCGGGACTCGAACCCAGGAGCATCGGTGCGACAGAAAGGATCGGTATATTAATTAATTAATATAATTAATTATCAATTATTATTTATCATTAGGTAAGTACTAGTAAAGACTCAATAGGTAAAGTAAGGTAAACTCAGGTAATTACCTGAGGGCTCAGAGATGTGGTTGTTTTAATAGGCGTCTTTTAAAACTTATAGATATATGGAATTGCGAATGCAAAAAATGTAATAAATCTATAATCTAAGATCACAGTTGTTTGTCTGTCCGCTCTTTTTCCCGCTCTTTTTCCATTGTATTAATACGCGTTACCATAGCAACGCGTTAACCGCAAGTAGTTCGTCTAACGGACGCTAGATGGCGCTAACAGAAAATATTTAATAATAGAAAAACTTTAAAGAATTTTGTCCACCCGTGCGAAGCCGGAAATGATAATAATAATTATCATTTCCGTTTTTATAATATTGACTTTGTCATGAGGGGCGGCCATTCCAACGTTGGTAGTAACTAATGTGGGAACAGTTTTACTACTAATTGTGTTTATTTCTATGAATGTTCATAGATATATATAGAAGTACCCATGGCCTAGGTACAAATGCTCATACTTGTCATACAAATATCTGCCCCTTGTGGGACCAGAACCCTGAACTGTGCGAAAGGCACGATCGCTACCGTTGAACAAAACGGTCGTCGAATTTAAGTACAGACAATTACCTAAAGTTTTAACAAATAAAACTTATATCCTATCAAAATCGATATTAAAGATAAGTATATAAGAATTGTAGCAGCACAATCTGGAAAGTAGTACCTATAACACCGTGCGAAGCGCTGATAAATAGAATTACCACTGGATAAGTTTTTACACGTTCAAAAATAGCTTTATTGGAGCTGAACAACCGAAGCTCCTATGAATCAGCTTCAATGATGAAATGTGTGTGCGCCATAACTCTACGAGTTCTTAACCGATTTTCGTGTTTTTTGTAATGAATCGAGCCAACAGGTTCAGGACTAGATAGTGACGGATTTTGAAATTAATTAAATTAATAATATAAAAAAATAAAAAGTTATGACCAAAAAACATTGACTCTATGAGATTTCCCATTTAAACAAGAAGCTGAAAAGTTTTCATTCTTAACAAATTTTAAATTTCACTTAGTTATGGAATTTTTTTTTTTTTTAGTATTACGCTCCACTCCAATATATAGTGCCAGAGAAGCTTTGTGCTTAGCGACTGCGTGTGCCAAGTTCAAATGCACTTAAAAATAAGTTATCTTGAATAGTCCAACATTTTTATCTACTACTCATTCAGGACGTCTTTTAATTGACAAGAAGAATGGGAGCAAGAAACTCGTCAGCTTCAACAGAAGTAACGACATTTACAATATTATACGTCGGCACTATACATGAACCACAAAAAACAAGTCAACATGTATCTGATTTAAATAAGTTCAGTTGTATATTAGCTGTCTACAAAGTTACATGTTACGTACCAGTACAGATTGGTATTGACCGTGTTATTTATGTTAGTATTAATAATGTTTAAGAAAATTCAGAACGCTGCCAGTTGTGAAGAAAGAGATGTAATTTCATTTCAACCATTCCAAACGAACTTTCAACCATCCACCCTAAATTTTGACTTGGCTCCGTCAGACTACCATATGTGCACAAAATTAAAGGAGTATTTAGCAGAAAAGAAATGAGAAACAGATGAAGAACTTAAAGAAGGTGTGACTACGTATCCTAATATACTGGCGGCGTATGAATATGAAGCTGGGATCAAAAACTCATCACAGATTACAATAAATATTTTAATAGACAGTTGTTGAGTAGTGAGCTGTTTGAGTAGACAGTTTAAATATGTTCTTTAAAAATAAAACGTTAATATTTGTTAATATATATTAATTTTATTTATATTTCCAAACGGGTACTCCTTTCCGAAAGGCTCTCGTATTTCTGTATTTAAATCACTTATAATAATAATATCTCTTTCTTTACAAACTCCGGGACTCAAACCTAGGTCCGTCGGTCGGTGCGATGACAGGATCGCTACCGTTACACTAATCCGTCCGTCAAACATATATGTATACATATACATTACTGCATAAAGAATTTATCAACAAAATATTGAATGCCTTTAATAAAAGTCCAGAAAAAGTAATGGTAGTTTTTTATTAACATAATATGATAATATTTCCAAAAACTGCCTTACACTATAGCTGATATTATCGGCGTCAGCATCGTTTGCGGTAATATGGCGAAATATAGCATAGAGATCATATTAACAACTTATTAATGACAAATTAACTTTGAATGTTATATGACTAGGTGTGGTTCACTTATTAGTCTACGATTTTTTTTTATTATCTATTAAGATAAAAATTCGATGTCCTAAATGAGAACAAATCCAACTAAATTAAATAAAAAAATCACCAAAATCTGTTGAGTAATTACGGAGTTCATTGCGGTCAAACACTGAGGCAAGGAATTTTTATATACTCGTACATATATACAAGATGAGTCAGCCACGCGTTGCTGTGTTGTAAATGAAACCTACATCTAAGTATGACTAAATCCAGCAAAATGTAAAATCAAAAATAATACGTACACATATACCAAATACCACGGTTGTTGTGATGCCTCCTCTCAAGCTTTGTACTACGCATGCGCACACAAACACGTATTAACACACGTATATAATGCTTCCTATCTCATTTTCTCCTACGTTAAATCTTATGAATTTATGTGTCTGTCTCTGTTTACTGTCGTCTTTTTTCACATTGCTGGTAAAGAAGTTTTCATTAAAAAAAAAACTTAAAGAAAACTGGTTGAGTAGTTTCGGAGTTCATCATTATAAATATATGAGTGTATTACAGAATTATATATAGTTACATTATTATAATAACCTAAAAAAATAAAATGCAAGGTTTATGCCAAAGTTTATTGTGGTACAGATTAAATAAAATGGATACAAAAACCATTTGGCAACTGCCCAATAAACGATCCGAAGTAGCCTATTAGTATCTTATTTATCTTATAATATCCAGCTATTTGGAAAAAGATATACGAGTATTATAAGATAAGATATTCTGCAATGTACCACATTTATCGCAGATAAAAAATATCTTAAAAGACAAATTTTAACATAGTGATAGATACTTTAATTCATATGACTCATCACCGTATTAATATTCTTATTTTTAAACTTTTGTTTCAACACTATAAAATGAAACTATAAATAATAAAAAAACAACTAAAATAGCCATGTCAAGTGTGAGGAGGGACTCTAATTTATATCTCGTCGCTATCCGGGCAAGAAACTTTCCAATTAAGTTACCGATAGCTTGACAAGTATTTCTTAAGCTGAAATCAGCGCCATCTTCATGTTTTAGGTACTACCGACAACATCGAATGTAATATTTTTACTAGTTTTGAAAAATCGATAAAGAAGAAACACCTATGTTGTTATTATAAAGACGGCTGTTTGGTGCAACGGTAGCGATCCTGCATTTAGCACCGAGTTTCCTGTGTTTGAATCCCGGAAGGGACAGATGTTTGTATGATGAATAAGAGCATTTGTACCTGAGTCATGGGTGTTATATTTCTAAAAATATTATATATCTATGTGTCGTATATGTATGTATATCCGTTACTCTAGTAACCATAACACAAGCCTTACAGTTCTTACTTTGGGCTGGGTTAATTGGTTTGAATGTGAGAAATATTATTGTAATTATTTTTTTACTTTTTTTTAGATTTTATCTGCTAGATTTTAACATGTAAAGAAATTATTACTATAAAAAACTCACTAGCTTATGAGTTGCAAAAATAAACTTTATCTGAAAATTTTAATTAACATTTTAGCGTATTCCAATGTAATCATCCAGGTAATTCTCTAAGTGAAAAAGATTGACGAACGGTAACTGCAAATGATTATTTTTTTTGTAAACAAGCTAATCTCAGATGTATGTATGTAGGGCTGGATTCGAACTCAAAACCACTCCCACCCTTTTCCCATGTAGCTGGTTAATGATCTAACGATTTATTTTAAACTCATAATTTCAGTTAAGAGATCGACATGTATGTGTTGTTATATTTTTACAAGGTTTTTGTTTTTGGGATTTTTTTATGGTATTTAAATTCAGGTATATTGTAATAATATTTATTGATAAATATTATATTTTAGAAAATAAATATGTCCAGAAAGTGACTATTAAATGTAATGATTTAGAGATATTAAATGCATTAAATGCATGCTAAAAATTAAGCAGTTTTTGGATGAACTATATCACAAATATTAAGAAGAAGAAAGGTAATCAAAGTGTTGCAAATAGTGGTTATTAAGATGTCATACGGGACTCGAACCGGCATCATCTCGATATCCGGGCAAGTACTGTCCAACAGAGTTAGCTCTTGACCCGTTAAATTTGATAAAGTAAAGCTATTTTTTCTATAATAATTTCCTTAGATGTAAGTACTTATGTTTTGTATTCATAAAAAAATATTTTGCATCAAAAAAGTATTTTAACAGAAAGCTCTTCGATAAAGGTAAGTATAAAGTTATGAATTGTGTTTAAATTGTACGTAAACGAAAACTTTGCGAAAGCCTTCCGGGTGGGAGTTCCGAAAAAATATTTTCATAAAGGTGTATCTGAATGAACGAATATACTAGCAAATACTTTTACATAACAAAGTTAAATCTCATTATTGATCAGATAGACAGAAACGAAAAAATTCGAAATACATTTAATCGGATTTTTTTTTAAATATTATTTCTTAATAATTGAATGATTATTTAATTGTAATAATTAAACAGTTATTTGCTTAAATAAATAAAAAACATAATAATAATATTTCTTACATTCACACCAATTAGCCTAGCCCAAAATAAGCATGGCAAGGCTTGTGTTATGATTACTAGGGTAACGGATAGACAGACATATATGATACATAGATATGTAAGATTTATGGGTATAAATCTTGTAAACGTATATCACTCGATGTTGTAGGTAGTAATACCTAGAAATAAAGAGATGACGTTGGCGTCAGCTTAAGAAATACTTGGGAAAGTTCGACGTATCGTTCATGATTTCAGTAGCGCAATTGGAAGTGTTTTTTTTATTATTTGGTTCTTATACTTCCGCGCACATTACACATTAGAATAAAACACTTTTTTACGGATTTTTGCGCATGTTTTATTTTATATATTTAATCCTGACGTTTCGACTCCTTTACAGGAGCCGTGATCACAGGATGACTAAGGTGATGATTTTTTCATTTTCATTTTCATGATGGTTGTCATGTATTTTCTACTACCTTTACAATATTTTAATCGGGCACGTTCCTAATTATTAAAATTATTTTATATAAATCAAATTGTTTTATTTTTATTATTAAAAAAGAGTTTTATTCTTATGTTTTTTTTATTTAGAAAAGGTTCGCTCTTGATCCCAATCAAGCCCGGGGGCAAAGACAGTATCCACGATGGAACGAGCTAACCCAGAAGGTGCCTATTCACCTTGGCTTTAAAAACAGACGGGTTATAAGTACTCGGAAATACAGACGCAGGGAGGGAGTTCCACTCCTTTGCTGTGCGCATTATAAAAGAAGTTGAGAAGCACTTGGCTTGCAGTGGGTTGGGATGTCCGATTGAAGATGGAAGATGGCTGTTTGAGTAAATGCAGATCCTGAGCTGAGTACACTCTCCAAAGTACATTCTGTAAAAGATCGGTAGACAGACAACTTGCAGCGGTGAGCTGAGGTGTGAAGCTTACTCTTCACCAATTTGCTGTCACCAATGAGCCTCTCAGCTCAACTTTTTTACTGGTTGACTGGAAGGGAATGCATAAAGCAATGAGTCCGCCATTTGTGCAATAAAGTTTAAAATTATATTGTATAATAGTAAAATTATATAAATTCTTTATTCAAAAATATTAAATTACAGATTATAAACGTACAAACGTCCTCACTTATTCGTATCTATACATAATGTACAGGATCCATAATGTACTATTAAATTATGTATTGGCCACCTTTTTTAAACACTATTGAATGCAAAAAATTGTATACTTATTATCACTAAATTGTTTATTTACAGTTTCTGAATATATACCTGGTAAAACATGTTTATAATGAACAAATAACTTTTATAATTATGTTAAAGGAAATTAATTAAATTTTATCTATATATTTTTATGGTGTCAACACCATTTTCGATAAAAACGAGTTTGTGATTATCCTTAAATTTTTTGATATAATTTATACTTCTAATTTATTGATTGTGTATAGTTTGACCACTGTTGTAATTATTTTATCTTCATTTGTGGCTTGCACGATTTGTGCATTTAGCCAGTGTCAGGTAAGTATAATTGCAAGTTCTTGAGTAATTTCTTTTCTTAATTTGATGATGACGAATGAACAGAAAAATATATTGTTTCCCAGGTTTCCGTAAATGTGTGGGGTTTTACCTTCCCGTGGACTTCTTGAGAGAGCAGGAAAGGACAACATCCGCTGCTAAGTTACACTTGCCAACACTCTTGTATGTTCACAAACACTTAGTGGTTAATAATCCACCATTATTCCGGACTAATATCGACAACAACACAAATTTTAACAAGAGAAACAAAACCAACAACGTGACGCTTCCCGCTCCCGCCAAAAAGTCCTTCTAATGTTTATTTTTTGTTATTTGCACGTCTGAAAAGACTAATTGTATGATCCATGATTTATGTATTTAAAACTTATTTATTAACAACTTTAAAACATATAACGATTATGACAAAAACAATCAGAAACTAACTTAAAAATAATATAGAGTAGTCTGTGACACTTAAATTAAACTTTATAAAAGATGTCCCCTAAATCTTTGCCCGTAGGTAATGTGCCCAGAAGACTGAAAGTACCCCGTTCTATTGCCAAACTTATTCTCTGGGTAAGGTACAAACTAATTTTCCGAATAATTGATCTTTCTAAAGGTTTTTTAAAGGTATTTTTACAATTATTAATTTTATGAGGGCATTCAGGAGGGTAGTACCTTTTTACGCCATGCGTATCGCTATTGAATAGAGTATATGCCGGCCAAGTTCTAACACATTTAGTTGTATTTTAGCCTCAGAGTAAACAGGACTGGAGTAGCCTTTGCCTAACATTACCCCTCTGCCAAATGCACAAGCATCGGAATCCTGTGCGTTATATAAAACTAGTTGAGCCGCCATTTTAAAACCACAATAATCAGAACGTCTTACCGTGCAGAGCTCCCACGAAAATGCCTGCCTGTGCTGTTTTCTACTGTAAAAAAAATTCGAAAATATCTAGTATGCAAAAAGATGGTGTCACCTTTCATTTGTAAGCATAATTTTTAGGTTTTGATTATTATTTAATTCATAATTTCATGTTTTAGCAGACTACAATTTCAAATTTCGCGCTCAAAGTTCGTTTGAAGACGTCACGGCTGCACTCCCCACGAGACTACCTAGGGTTGACCATTATCGCATTTCAATTAATTAAGACAAAAATTAGAAAAAGTTTGTTGGTAATAAATAACTGTAATTTTGTATTAATTAATTACCAATTATAATTTCGTTTTAACAATGTACGTTGCGTGATTATTTTTAGTTTACTATTAAGTACATACCTACACTTTTGCGGCTGCTTGAAGCCTATTCTTTGCCACACAACATGGAAATATAAAATAATAAATAAAATAATTAATTAAAATAATAATCAAACTACTTGTCCTTTTATTCATGCTGGGCGGCGCTCATAAACATTAAGAGTACTAATGCTGTATATACTTCCAGTGTCCCTGACTTCATAAAAAAGACACGGTTAAAAGGGTACCATCGTCTAACCAGCACACCCGATCATTTCCGAGAAACCAAAATTTTTTTTCGAGCCACAGGACAAATTGTTTTTATTTTGTAATCAGCAACCCTTATTAATTTGTACAATATTAATTTGCACAATAGTGATGTCAACTTCATCGATATTGTGATTTTACGAGTGAGTAATGAATGAATGAATGCAAGTAACATACTTAAATTGGAAATATGTATTTTTAATTTAAATCTGTATGTCGCAGGGAAATTGTATAACTCCGCAGTTTACATTCGGCGTCATCAGTTTAAAAAACACATACCCTTTTCTTAGTTCTTTTTCTTAACGATAATAAAACACAGCTTAGATAAATTACAGTTTGTTTCAGTAATTATTACCAGGTATTAATGATGATTTCAAATAAGAATAAGGTATGTGATTTTGAACTGATGACGCCGTATGTAAAGTGCGGAATTATACTATTTACCTGCGATATTATACATACGAGAATAAAACTGTAAAGATATAGAATAAAACAGGTCAAGTCCACCTTAAACCAAATGGCTAGTAATGAGAGTAGAGGAAGCGAAATCACTAATTTTTGAACATTTTATCTGTCTGTATGTATGTTTGAGCACGCATCACCCAAAAATTACGCGACGGATTTTGATGACATTTTAGTATGGTAATAGCTACATGTCATCGTCAACATTTAAGTTAAGTTTTTTATTAATATTGTAGCATTTATAGCTCCTTTTAAAAACCGGCTTGTCCAACTGCAATACTTCAAGATACTAGGAGTAAGGTATGTGGTACCAAAAGTCATTTGTACATAAATGAAAGCTATTGGAAGATAGTATTGCTGTATTAAAATTAGAAATGATCGGTATGTGTAGTTCAGGCAAATATACTCTGCCCCTAGGCGGTATACTAATTGTTGGTATTTATACTTTAAGCTTTGACATGCCCGGAAACATCTAATTTTTCATATTCAGTTTTCCTAAAGAATACAGCATACGAAAAAAATGGATTCATGCTTGTAATAGGTAATAGGGCATCTTGGGCATCTTCAAGAACAAGTACTATATGTTCCATACATATTGAGCCGTCTCAGTTTCAAAAATTATCTAACAATAGAAGAAGATTAGTTGCCCATGCTGTGCCAACGTTATTCTTGAATGATCCTCTTAGTTTATTATATAACTAGTTATGCTTCAAATAGATATTAACATGTAATATTATAACAGTTTTAGTTTATTACATTTAAATGTATTAATTTTAGGTTAAAAAATAAGTTGAAAAGGAAATACCTGCAAAAAGTGATGTAAGCAAATCGCAAAAAAATACAAATAATCAATCGGTCAAAGTAAAAATCTGAGAAATATAACTATATTCACTATCGCTTTGTTAAAAATAATGTTTCAGAGTTCCTCCTTTCCATTATGGGTATACGCAAAAGGGTCCACAGTGAATTTTATATATATAATAACACCTATTGTAAATATCTTTTAAATGCAATAAACTATCAAGTTTCAATTTGTATTTGTAGGAATACTAACGCAAAGTTAATAAATTCATTCATTGAACGAAACTGATTTATCGATATCGATATTCTCGTGCTATGTCATGTCACTTCTCACACAATGACATTCGTGTGTTTGAATAGAACGTTAATACACTATTTTAAGCACGTGTGCGTGTATTTTAAATATGTTTGTCGTATTATGCATGTGTGCGTTTGTAAACACGCAAAGAGTTTTTGTTCCTGTGTGCTGGCATTGAATGTAGTAGTAACCTCACCCCCCGCAAAAAATGGCAGAAAAATATGTACGAGATATTGACTAATGGCTACTCCAGTCCTGTTTACTCTGAGATTTTAGCTGTAAAATACATAATTATGTGATATAATAATAACAATAATAAATGAAAAATGTATTCCAATATTATTAAAAAACTTGATACTTGAGTTACAATGACATTTAATATTCTTGTTTTGACTGAGGTTTTCACAAGCGCTTTTTTACTTAATATGTACAGGGAACGCCACGTCCTCATATATTTTCTTTACTTCGTCTTTTCTTTTATACTGAAAATTCCGTGAGTACCAACATTTTAGTCAAATACAATTTTTTCATTAAGAAGAGATATGTATTATTCTTTATACGTTCGAAAAGAAAATTTAATGAAAAACATTAACTTATATACTTTGGGCTGAAATGATTCTGTTTTAAGGTTAAATTAAAGTGGTATTGTGTTATGTTAAATAACGATACACGAAAAATGGCATAAATTAGAAGTTTAATATAATGTACGCGCAGCAGAAGTTTTACTTTTTTAATTTTTTAAATGATATATCATGAAGTTAGCCTATTCATTTTAACATCTAACTTCATGGTATCACTGCATGCTGCGTGCGCAACTTCCGTTACATGAAAAATTTCACCCTCAATGAGCCAAAAGAAGTGTAGCTTCAAAAATATATAACATGAGTTATTTTATTCATATAAGTTTTTTATATGAATTCAATTATATATTGTATATTACTAACTAGCGAAATTCGGTTTGATAAGGGTACTTTTGACCTGAGCCTCGAGTGTAAGTTTTTCGTTCAATAGTAGAAAACGTCACGAAAAAGTTCATCGAGTAAACGCAAACTTAAAAGTATGCGTAGCACATGCGAGTGTAGGTTTTGACTCGCAACTCGATAAACGTTTGCGTTTGCTCACTTTGCCGAAAGTTTAATTATTTTCTCTAGGTTGCCTCCGCCGGTTTCGGTCATGACGTTGACGAATATTATACGACCAAATCACAAACTGTACTTTAGGTGAGTCGGCTCCATATAAATTGAAACCTCTTAAAACAGTAGGATAGCATTTTTACACAATGAATTTGATTCTATTTCGTTTTAACTTGCATGATGGAAAGAGACACAAGATGAGAGCCGCACAAAGGACGACAGATGTCGAAACCTCGCCTCGCCATCGCCAGTGCCAGCCAAACAAACAATGCTTAATAGTCAAACGATTGAAATTCTAAATGATTTTAAACATGTGCAAAGCCATAAAACATTTGGTTGGTTTACTCCGACTGCAATAACGACACAAAAAGTGTATTTAAGTATTGCTATTTACAATTTAACTCAATTTTCACAATAGATTGTTTGATTTTATAAATTGTTCATGTCGAAAATTCATAACTCAAAACTACGAAAAATTGTGGAATATACAAGGGGGTGATTCGGGTACCCCGAGGGGTTGTATAATGAATAAAAATGAATGACTGAAAAATAACTTTATTCAAATGCGCATAAAATAAGTTTTTTTGAATCGTCCAACATTTTTACCTGCCAATTTAGGGCGTCTTTTAACTAACAAGAAGAATGGGCCTAAGAAACACGTCGGCTTTAACAGAAGTAACGACATTTACAATTATTATATGTCGTCACCATACATAATCCACAAAAAAAAACAAAATTATTCTGTCATCACAATAATAGTGGTGTTATGGTTTCATTACCTTGTTGATTGCAACAAAGTCAACAATTATCTGTTGCAAGGAACACAAAATAATACCTTTTCTTGGAGGCTTATTTGTTGTGTAGACCTCAATTTTATCAATTGTTCCAATTATTTACATAAGAACAAAACAGTCTCTTTACCTATGCGATACCTATTCTTGAATTCATTCCCCGTAAGATGTTGCATAGGATTTAAAGAAGAGCGGGAGATAGTCTTTTTTCTCCGAAGGCAATTACGATTATCTTGCATTTCTGCAACCGACAACGTACGCTAGTATACTTTTCTCAAAATCTCTTCGAAAACCACTAAAATATTCAATTTCACTGTGTTTCACGGGTAAATCACCAAGTGAGTTACTTACTATCACGTTTGCGTTAGCTCACCATTCGAACTGTCAAACTTGCCACTTACACTCGCAAAATGTTTATAAAAACGTTTTCGGACTCGTAAACGCGCTCGACACGTTTCAAAACGCATCGTCAAGCGTATCGAGTACAACGTACACTCGCGAGAATTGTTTCTTCGTCTCCCCGCTTGGTGGTGCTGTTCCTTTCTCATACAAATGTTGCTCGAAACGTAAACGCGATAGTAACGTTTTTTCGAAGTGAGAACTTACACTCGACACACTGGCCTTTTTTCAGTACATCTTCGATTTGGTCCCAGAAAGTTTGGCTTGGTCTGCCTTTACCGACTTGCATGCACGTTTGCCTCATAAACTTGTGTAGATTATAGTTTCGTCTGGGAATAATTTGTGTATCGATACACTGCCGAGGGTCTCCAAAGCACTTATCCTATCGATAACGTTGTCAATAGGATCGATACAATTATTGCATATCGATTCCTGATATCGTATGCATAATTGATTTAATAGTGATTTCTTGAGGAAATTATCGATTTTGCGATGAGTGATTTTTTGAGGAAATTTATCGATTTTTCGATGGTCGATTTTTCGGCAACAGAAATAGATTGCAACCATCGCTAACCTACGAACAGTTGGTTGTAGGAAGAAATATCACTAGCATGCTTTTTGGGTCTACGACAAAGACTTATATATGGTCATTGTAAAGCCAGTGGCTACGGGATATTGTGTGCGTTGGGTATCATCATGATATATAAAAAGTTTTCTTTCACTGTTTTTCTTTGACGGTGTCCAGATCATAACTGTCACTTTGCCTATTGTCTAGTCATAGTTTTTTTATATTTAAATACCTGTCATATTATAATCCGCCAGTCAGTCTGTCCAAATCTCTTCTCGTCAGGGCGGAAGAAACTCGTCAACTTTAAACAAAACTAACAACTTTTTTAATATTACACGTCACCTTACATAATCCACAAAAAAAAAGACGAAATAACTATATTATCACAATAATAGTAGTATTATGGTTTCATTACATCGTTATTATTTATTACAACAAAGTCAACAAGTATCTGTTTTAAGTAAGTATCCTTAAACATTGCAATGATATACACGGAATAAATGACAAATTTAAAAACGCAGGAAAATTTCGGTTATCGAATGAGTGATCAAAAATTTATTGTTTCTCTTCTGCTTCTTTCCGGGTCACAACAGCCCTAACAATATCCTGAGTGCAAATTATATTAAGGACGCATGTCACTGTATGTACCTTTATGTAGCCAAAGGCTGCTAGTGTAGAAACTAAAGTTATCTTTACTACATTCGTACATCGCGCAAACCTTTTTCCTACTGTGGCTTAGAAGTAGGCTGTATGCGTCTCTGCGAATAGTCCTGACGCATTGCAGTCCCAAAGTATCCTGAGTGAAAATTATATTAAACGCGCATGTCACTATAA
The DNA here is from genome assembly GCA_927399485.1 of Calamotropha paludella. Taxonomy (NCBI): domain Eukaryota; kingdom Metazoa; phylum Arthropoda; class Insecta; order Lepidoptera; family Crambidae; genus Calamotropha; species Calamotropha paludella. Next base: position 26,527,257 of record OV656812.1, read on the forward strand.
GTCCCCTGTGTGGAACCAAGTGCTGCACGTGTAGATAAATTGGAAATAAGCTTTCAATATAGTTATCCTTACTACATTCGTACATCGCGAACTTCAGAACAGCATATTACTTCACATAGAGGCCAAGAGGCATCTCATATTCATTGCCCATTTCCTAACACTACTTTATTTATAGATAAGGCCTATCGTCTCGTACAATGATCAACGTAGAAATATTTGGTGTACTTTGACGTCATTCGGACAATATAATTATGTTGGCAACATGTCGGGCTTTATATAGCTTAATTAAATTCCTGGCGAAGTTTGTTTGGAGTAAATACAGCGTTTCGGCCATTTGTTCGATTCAATTAGATCGTGCAGCAGACATTATTATACTTAGGTACTGTTAGATAAGTTCTCATTGAGTTTCATGCGGCTTCTCAATACAAGGTCTTTTGACGTTGGGCAAGGATGTTTTTTATCATCCAAAGATACTTATTTTTTTTTCCATTTTTTTTCCTACGTAGATAATTCTGATGTTTTTATTAGTATTAGTCATAGTTGTCAAAACGTTGGTAGTACAGGAAGTAATACATAAAAAAGAACCATAAACATGACCCTGCAATTCAAGATGAATGTCAGATAGGAACGGTATAACTTGATTCGGTTTTTGTGACACTCTTTAAGAAGTAAATTTACCGTAATGTTGTTGTGTGTTAATAAATAAAAAATAAATATGTAGTGAATATAAAATTCAAAAAACTGACAACACAAAACAACATAATTAATTCTCATCATAATTTTTTTTTCAACGAATGACAACAATATGCATCTACTTCAATTTCATGTAACGTTTTGTATTTTATTATAAATTTTAATGGTGATGAGTCCCTGAGATCACCATATGTATTTAAGTGAAAGCTAGTCATCATCAGTTTTTGATATTCCCACTACTAGGGTAGAACTACTAGTGTTTTAGAAAGAAAATACCGTATGGTGGATTCGACATTGTTAAATTTTTAATGGACATTTACTTTAAGGTTAGGGAGTGGAATGATAAAATTTGTAACTTGAAATTTACTGTAATACTTTCACACATCTACATACATATTAAATGGGTTCCTTTCAAGAGTTGCACTCCGAAGAGGCAGAGAGAGGACTGTAGCATCTCGTAGGTGTGGCCCGATGTTATAAGTGTCGATTTGACAAAACTGTAAATTCCAGGAAAACTAACAACGTGCCCCTGTGACGCTACACCATAATACACCTACACACCTATACACCGCTCTTGGTATGGAATATTGAGTGCCGACGACTGCATGCAGCCAAAAGCATATGCTGAAGTGCGGAAGGAACCAATATTTGGACGTATTTTTCACGCAGGAATTTACGGGCAAGTGAATATCTGCTTCTGGAGTAAATAACATTCTTCTCCAGGAAAAGGAGACCGGTATGATCAATCTTGTTTGACAATCATGGAGTATGTTTCGAAGTATATTGATGATTGTCATGAAGTGTTTGTGAACTTTGATTACCAAAAGGCTTTCGGCAAAGTTGATATTTTATTAATGGTTCCCTTAGGTAAATTAAATATCTCGATTGCTTTATTGCTTCCGGAATTATCGTCACGATCACCAACAATATATAAATTACGACTGTTAACGATCTAAATTATATTACACGTGTTCTGGAGTCGTGCAGGGTATCGTATTAGGTCCTCTTTTATTCTAGATTACGATAAATGATCTCCCTTAAGTAATTAAGTAGCAAAATGTATTATGTACGCCGACAACCTTTAATAAGCGTTTGAAATTACAACCGAATTGGAATGTAGATTATATCAAAATTAATTGAACGCCGTTTTTGAATGGAGTAGGGAAAATAAGATAATTTTAAACATTAAAAAGTTTTGAGTCATGATCATTTGAAGAAAATTGATAAAAACTCGATACCAATATAATATTGACGACATTTTGGTGCAACGGTAGCGATCCTGCCTTTCGCACCAACGGTCCTGGGTTCGAGCCCCGTAGTGGTGGCTATTTGTATGATGAATACGAGCATTTTTGTCGTTCTTCATGGTCAAGTGGCTCGCATACCGGTTATCATGATAATGTCGCTCCGTGGTCCCGGGTTCGATCCCCGGTCGGGTCAAATTAGAAAAAGATTTTTTCTATATTGCCTCGTGTCTGGGTCTGGGTGTTGTGATACCATCGTTGTTTCTGAATTCCATAACACAAGTTCCTACCTAACTTGGGTCCAGAAAAAAGGCTGTGATGTAATCTTATATTTATACTAGCTGACCCGGTAACGCGTTGCTATGGTAACGCGTATACAATGGAAAAAGAGCGGACAGACAAACACACCAACAACAAATTGGTGTTCTTAGAATATTGATCAATTAATTAATTTTTATTTGTACCTGAGTCTTTATATATATATATAGACTCCTATGATTATTCCATATTTATGTACCATATATGTATGTTTATTCGTTACCCTAGTATCCATAACACAAGCCTTATAATTGTGCTTACTTTGGGCTATGTTAATCGGTGTGCATATAACAAATGTTATTATAATTATTATATAATTGAGTGATAAGCATATTACAATAGTGGTATCAATCAAGGTCCATTTCACGATCATATAATAACTCTTGCAAAAAAATGTTTTGGGATGTCTTGATGTGTTCTTCAGAATTCACAATTTTAAAAATTCACAAGTAGTTTAACTTTTCTACTTAACACTGGTGAGTAGTAAACTCAAACCCACTAGTTTCATAAGTATTTTCTCTTACTTACGTATAAAATGATGCTCGAAAGATCCAGTAGACTTTCTTGAGTTATCTTTACCTCAATGCTATTTCTTTTCTTTTACGAACTCTTTTTCATATTGAAGTGAAAACTTCTTTAGCATCGATGTGATTTGAAAGTCGATGAACCGAAAAAGGGACAGTAAAAAGAGACAGACACATAAATTCATAAGATTCAACGTAGGAGAAAATGAGATAGGAAGCATTATGTACGTGTGTTAATACGTGTTTGTGTGTGCATGCGTAGTACAAAGATTGAGAGAAGGCATCACAACAACCGAGTTATTTTGTACACGTGTATGTATTATTTTTTAATGTTTCACTTCTACCACGTGTAAATTGCACACGTGCTTTTATTTAGTTCTTAAACTTCCACGCACATAACAAATTTAAATAAAACAACTTTTTAAAGCTTTTATCGCCAGTTCTTCTAGGAAGAGCCTCCCAATGTCCGAGCTTGTGGTAGATTCAGTAGTGTACACTGTAATCCTAGTTAAAAATAAGTAAAAAAAATGAAAAATAAAATAAAAAATTGTATAAATTTTAAGGGTTAGGAACGTGCCCAATTAAGATATTGTGTAGGTATTCGAAATATATGACGACCATTGCCTGTGATTACGTCAGGATTAAATATAAACCGTAAAAAATTGGTTTTGTTTAAAAATACTATCTGTTTTTGTATATATATTTTATCGTGACAACGTCTTATAAATTGGTTTGCCGGGTGACACTTCAAGAAACTGCGTTACGCTCCGCTCACGTTATGCGCTCACAATGAGAGCGAGTGAGAGGCACGCGTCCCTTCCACTCGGGCATGGTTAGCCCGCCTAAGAGCGAGAGAGACAGACATAAAAAGTGGAAGGGACGCGTGCCTATAAATTAATGTTTTAAATATAATTCTTTGTATAAATAAATGTTTTAAATTGTTACTATTATTTCATCCTTCTTCCTACTATACGAATGAATATTCACATTAAAATTATTTTACCACTCAAAGTCGTTGTCACGTAAAACTTTCGCCCGTATACCGACTTTACAGGCAACCAATTATTTTTTTTAGAAGACATATTAAAACACATAGGACTATAAGTGTTAATATGTCAGTAAAAATCAATCGTATATTTTCTTGTATAAAGTTACTGAAAAAACACGTGACGATCACAAAACAAAACAAACATAAACGCGTTTAGTGATCTTTTAGAAATGGAGCATTGTAAAGTGTAAGAACTGAATACAACACTAAAAGACTAAAAATAGATTGTCAATAAAACGCTTCGTAAACTAAACAGCCGTAAAAAGCAATTGGAATTCTTTCGTAAAGTCTCACGTCTATTGCAGGTGACAAATCGCTGAATAAACGCATATGTTACGAGTGCCCGGTGATTAAATACGTTTAACGACTCGTCGAAGGTATGAACAGTACGATAAACGCGCATCATGCAGATTATTATATTTAACTAAGTCGCTAAGCATAAACTTCACTAGCACCATCAATTGGAGCGGTGCGGATTGGTGGTTACAAAAATATAAGCTCAAGAGAGTTCTATGTATATATGTTGAAGCTTGAAAAAATTTTTTTTTGCTCACCCATAGAGCCAATGTTTTTTGGTCATAACTATTTTATTCTTGCGAATTTCAAAATCCATCACGATCCAGTCCTAAGCCTGTTGGTTCGATTCTTTACAAAAAATATGAAAATCGGCTAAGCACTCACAGAGTTACTCACTCCAATTATACTGACCACATACTTTGCACCGCAAGGGCGTCCGTGTATCAAAAGCAAGCTAGCAAGTAGATACACCAAAGAAAAGCAAAAACACATTCAAAACTTACAAGCAACAGTGTTATCTTATTAAAAACTGCTACGACAAGTATTTTATTAACACTAACAATTTAAAAAAGATTTTACATCATACTAGCTGACCCGGTCACGCGTCACTCGTTATTATAATTTGCCTTTTTTATGGTTATGAATAAAATTAAACCTATCGTATCAACTCCCTAGGTAACGCGGCAGACAAACTAGCCAAAAGGGGTTCAAAAAGAACGGTGTATAGACCGGAACCATTACTGCCTATACCCATGGCACAAGTTAGAACATGGCTGCATAAAAAAAACAGAAGAAAACCACCAAACAGAATGGAACAATAGTGTAGGCTGCAGGCAAACAAAGAATGCCACTCCGGTGGCTTCGAAAAAGCTTGCCCGCAACCTCACCAGACTAAACAGGGACACAATCCGTAAAGTACTGGGTACTATAACCGAACACAGTCCGGTGACACAGGTGAATTGAAAATCAGCGTCAACCCTCAAGCTGATATAAGCTGAATTGGTCACCCGTTTGGTACAGACATGGGGCATAGTCAGTTTTAATTTGTTTTAAATTATAAGGTTATTGATAAAAATATTTTTTTTTAGTTTGAACTTGTTTTATCTATGTACTATTTTTGTATTGTATAGCCCTGTGCTAGTACAAAATTAAAAAAAAAATTGTTTAAGGACAACTAGCAAGTACGTGTGTACAAGGCATAAAAACATTCAAAACTTACAAGCTACAGTGTTGTCTTATTAAAAGCTGCCATGACAAATATTTTATTTATACTAACAATTAAAAAAGGTTTTACATCATATTCATATTAAGGGCCCGTTCACAACTCCGACAAAGTTTAAATTATTATGGGTTTATGTGTAATTACATTAAATTCTGTTCCATTTTGAAATTAAATAGAAATTAAGGCCTAAACTTAGATTATGAGACAGACACTCAAATATATTTCACATTATAACTAACTTAACCAGTAATTACTACACATTCCCAAAACATTAATTTTACAGTAGTGAAAAACAGTATTTAAGTGAAAGTTAGCATTTATATAAATTAAATTGTTTATTAACTATATTATTATTAAAATCATGCTATTGAGTGGAAAAAACTAACTATTGTTTTAATATTAATGTCTACTTTTTTACATGTCATGAGAAACATTTATAATAAATTATAAGAATTATAATAATCATAATTGTGGGTATCTTTAGTGGGTTGACTGCTCAGTTTATTTGTGCTAAGGTAAAGTTAGTTAAAGAAATTGTTTTAATTTTATAATTTTATATATCTCTTGCATTGGCTTGCTTGAAAACTTGCCTGACCATTTGAAATGCTTATTTTCCTATATACAAAGAGGAAGTACTTAACCTTAATCTTATCTCATGTTAAATGATGATAATTCAGGGAGATTCTCCTGGATTCCTCTACCATGAAAGAACTGGATATCTCACCTGTAACTGAGTAATCAACAATGCGTAAATCCTTATCATGGCGGCAGACTTATATACTATAGTAGGTAGTCAGATGGACTTAAAACAAGCTAAGTTACTCTAATAGAAATCTGTAATACAGGTAATAGGCAAAGAACGTCAGCTTTATATTCAATAGTAAACTTTGTTTTAGTCAATATAATAACGCGACGGCTAGTAAGTATTCGCAATTATAAGGATTTGTTTACTGGGGGCCTACTCTAAGTCTTATATAAGCTACCTCTTTTGTATCGAGTACTCTTCATATTGAGGCAACTTGAGTACGCTTCTAATATCTGGTCAACCAAATAACAAAAGCTTATGAGAAGAGTAGATATACAAGATCATTTCTCTGCCATTTAGGTTTTTTTGAGAAAACTGTCTACACAGTGTCAACACTAATTTATTATCTATAATTTGTTTGTCAATCATAAACTTACATTAATTATGACTTTTAGTTTAAACTTTACTTTACTTTAAAGTAATTTGCCCGTATGATAATTTATTTTTATAGAAAAATATTAGAAATACAATTTATTAGACAAAGTAGCATTGATAATTCCAAATCTCAAGCCATTTCAAAAGGGTTTTGTATTCATTGGTTCCGGCTGTTTCTGTGGAAGTGAGCACCTACTAATCCGTATAGCATCCACGTGGTATCGCTCATTACTGTGACCTCAGTAAGCATATTAATGCGATGGTGAAATAAGAAAACAGGACGCTCATTTTTGGTAGATTTGACTTTTTATAACTACGTTCCCCAAAAAGATGACTGAATTACCATTTGTAAAGTTTAAAAAGGTTGTTAAAAACCATATCGGTGATTATTGAAAAGACAAGAATGTATGGAGTTGAGAGCCTTGTCTCTAATTATAATTTTGTAATGAGAGATGGTGAATATATAAAATCCGTTCCGTGTAATAGAAATTTTTTCATACATATTGGTAGTACAAGAAAAGTTTCTCAAATGTAAACTATTGTGCAACACATAAAAAAGGGGGAAAACAGCCCTTGCAGAGTTTTTTGTGCTGCTTCTCGGTACAAGGTCTTCCACAAAGGACTTACGAAGCCATGCCGTAGCTTTGACGTTCAATACACGCATCGTAATAATTGATAAAAATTGCTTTATTTGTTATTATTTTTATCATCACTAGGCTTTGTGGTGTTCGGCAGAGTAAAATATCAGGAACCCCTACACAAATATGGGTATCCTAGATATTATAGGTAGCCACGATATACCTACACGTCTGGATGATACCCATCAATTACCTGGGTATACCTCTTAGTGAGGGGGCTGATGGGACAACCGTCTTGGTCACTGGTAACCTATCCGTTTTTTATAAGACATATTTAAGAGGGTGTGAAAGACATTGCAATTGGACAGCATTGTTCCACCGTCCCCATTTTTTTATCGGACAACCAGGTACCACCGTTATATGGTCAAAGAGTCGCACTAAGCGTTTTGGTTCCAATTTTGTAATCCATACTGCTTAAGAGTGAAAATGAAAATGAAAATGAAAATGAAAATAACTTTATTCAAATGCACTTAAAAATAAGTAGTTATGAATCGTCCAACATTTTTTCCTACCACCCATTCAGGACGTCTTTTAACTGACAAGAAGAATGGGCGCAAGAAACTCGTCAGCTTTAACAGAAGTAACGACATTTACAATATAATACGTCGTCACCATATACAATCCACAAAAAAAAAAAACAAAATTATTTTGTTATGACAATACTAATAGTGTTATGATATCATTATTTCGTTGTTTCGTTGATTACAACAAAGTCAACAAGTATCTGTACTTACTTAAAGTAAGTATCCCTAAACATTGCAATAACATACAGGGAATAAACGACAAATTTAAGAAAACAACAAGATTTATGTTTAGTTTTAGCCAATACTGAATACTGAAGGTTAGAGCAGACCCATTTCCCAAGGCAGCACCCGTTCACGAGCATGACGCATGATACAGCCATCGCTTCGCTCAACCATATCTTAGGGAACGTAACGATCCGCACCACATGCCACCACCCAAGAAATGTATTAAGAGAGCATGTCATACTCTTATCTACCAGTAATAAATTAGTTTTAAAAAATTAAAAAATGCTAATGCTGTATGTTACAACCTGTAATAAATAGTGTCATGTTGAAATGACACATATTACTTCCATGCATCGCGATCTATTAAATAGTCGTTGACCTTGTAATAACCTTTGGACATGAGCTTATTTTTAACATACATTTTAAACTTATGATAAGGCAAATCTACTATACTTTGTGGAACTTTATTAAACAGTGCTATACCTTTCCCCAAGAAAGAGCCTCCTGTCTTTTGAAGTCTAAATCTTGGAACGGCAAGTCTATTCTTATTTCTGGTGTTAAAGCAATGTACGTCGCTATTTTTGACAAAAGTATTGTAGTGTTTTCGTACATAAATTATATTCTCATAAATGTACTGTCCCGCCACAGTAAGAATATTAATTTCCTTAAAAAAATCTCTGAGAGAATACCGAGGCCGAAGGCTGTATATTGCACGGACAGCTCTTTTCTGTAATACAAAAATGCTTTCAATATTAGCAGCTGAGCCCCACAACAACAACCCATAAGACATTACACTATGAAAATAACTAAAATAAATTAACCTTGCCGTTTCAACATTAGTTAAAAGCCTTATTTTTTTTACAGCATATGCCGCAGAACTGAGTCTACTTGACAAGGCCTCAATGTGAGGGTCCCATTGTAGTCGTGAATCTAATGTTATACCCAGAAATTTTGTCTTTTCAACAAATTCGACTACTTCATCATTCAACTTTACATGTAGGTCAACCCTCCTTACATTCGGTAACGTAAATTGTATGCACTTTGTTTTATTTGAATTTAGTGATAAATTGTTACTGGTGAACCATTGTAAAACTTTTGATAGCGTACTATTTACATCGTCAGAGCAATCATCGTGTCGAGAGACTTTAAAAACTAAGGAAGTGTCATCTGCAAATAGTACTGTCTCACAAAGATTTTTAACATAGTAAGGAAGGTCATTAATATAGATCAAAAAAAGTAAAGGCCCTAATATTGATCCTTGGGGCACGCCCATAGTTATGGGGGCTCCAGCAGACTCACTCTTATTAATGACAACTTTATGAATTCTATTTGACAAATACGACTGTATTAGGCTTTTTGACATATCAGAGACACCATAATGTTCCAACTTTTTTAATAGCGTGCGGTAATCAACGCAATCGAACGCCTTAGAAAGGTCACAAAAGATGCCAATTACATCTTGCTTGCCCTCCCAAGCATCAAGTATGTGTTTAATAAGTGCAACTCCAGCATCAGTAGTACTTTTACCTTTAGAAAAGCCGAATTGATTTTTATGAAAAATTTTAGTATCGGTAAAGTGAGCCAATAACTGCATATAGATAATTTTTTCAAAAATTTTACTGAACACTGGTAATATAGATATAGGTCGAAAGTTAGCGGGATCATTTTTTTCTCCCGATTTGAAAAGGGGAACTAATTTACTATGTTTCATTAAGCGTGGGAATACCCCCTCGTCAACACTATTATTAAAAATATAAGCTAAGTAAGGCGCAATTATGTCAATTATTGATTTAATATTATTAGTTGACATACCCCATAAATCTTCTGTTTTTTTGATACGAATACTTTTGAATGCTTTAATAATATCTTCTGTATTAATATGTGTAAAATTAAATTTTACATTGCACCTATCAACACTCGATTCTAGGAGGGCAGCAGCAACATTAGGACACGAACGTAGGGAACTTGTAGTTTCTAATGGTAATCTAGAAAAAAAATCCTCAAAAACACCAGCAACAACTTTGTCAGAATTTACAATATTTTTGTTAATTTCTAGTGAAAAAGATTGTATTTGAGATTTGCTTTTGCCTGTTTCTTTATTAATTATATTCCACGTAGTCTTTATTTTGTTCTCTGATAACTTAATTTTGTTAGCTATGTACATAGATTTAGCAAGAGAACATACTTTTTTAAATGTTTTAGAATATTTCTTAACATATTCAATAAAGCTAGTATCACTGGAGGTAGATTTTAAAGCATAAAGTTCATATAATTTCCTTCTGCTTTTATAAATTCCAGGTGTAGCCCAATCACTAAATTTCTTTTTTACATTATCTTTTTTAAATACCCTTTGTCTAAATATATTGCTAAATTCATTATTAATTATATTAAACAAATGATTATAAAGACTATTAGTTTCAAAGTTGGAGACCGGTAGAGTTGCAAGTTTGTTACTTACATTGTATCTGAATTTATCTATACAATGTTTAGATAATGGTCTACAAGTTATTTCGCGATTCGAAGGAACGTGATGGTACTCAATAGAGGCAAATTGGCCGCTGTGGTCGGATTTAATACAGTTAATTATTGATTTTTTAAGTATTTTATTATTACAAAAAATATTGTCCAAACAAGTGGCGCATGTGGGAGTAATTCGGGTCGGTCATTAAATACATTAAATAAATTAAAAGATTTAAATAAATTTAGGAACCCACCCGACAGATGTGTTGAATCAAGAATATTTATATTGAAATCTCCACATACAATCACTTTTTTATTTTTGTTGAAAGTTATTCTTAGTACTTCCTCCATAGCGGCCTCAAACTGTGGGTATGAACTCTTGGGAGGTCTATATACACATACAATAACTATTTTGTCTAGTTCCACACATGCTATCTCAATAATACGTTCTATTGATTTGGATACTATATCTTTGCGTTCCTTACATTGTATTGACTCATGTAAAATTATCATAGAGCCACCTCTTTTGGCTGATTTTCTAGTAAACGAGCTTACAATTTTATAATTATCTATGTTAGTCATCAATTCGTAATTCTTTAGCCAATGCTCAGTTACACATAACACATCAATATTTTCATAATTTAAATAGAGACTTAATTCTAAATCCTTGCCAGAGAAGCCTTGTATATTTTGATGAACAATATTCAAATAGGAAGGCTTTTCTTTTGTCACTATAGGGCCAGAGGACTCCTCTATTGTCTCATAAATTAATTTAAAATATTATCTTTAGATTATAATAAACAATTATTTGGAACTAATTCCAAAGTCGAATAATTAATGTCAATATTATACTGCTCAATAGAAGCAGCAGTTTTACTAGCCAAGTTATTGGCTAATTGTTTAAAAAAATAAGATAGCGATATAGCTATTTGTCTCTTATAATAAGTAGGCAGATAGTATTTATCCTTTGTCATATAAAATTTCTTTATAAATTTATTAATATCAATTATATGAAATTGGCTATTATAATGTGCCATAGTAGTTAATGATACATTTTAATGATATCTATAATTATTTTCCGCTTGTGGCAGACTGCTGCTATAGGGGAATGTAAACATTACAATTTTTTTGATATTTAGGGTACCCAGTATATTACAATATTTCAGCAAATTTTCTTTGTTTACATTACCCCTATTTCCAATTAAAATTATTAAATTAGTGTTTTGATTGTATTTATGTTTGACAGCTTTTTTCATTATTTCATTTAAAGTTAATCCTGGCATACAATAGTTAATAATGCTTTCCTGGGATTGGTTCCTAATTAATTGGCCTAAATTCTTCCCAATTTCATCACAGTAAAACTCAACAGTGGAACAGTTTTTTTTTTTTCTCAACATTGGAACACAAGAGTGGAACTCTTTGCTGAGCTTGTTCTTACTGATAAATTAAATGTAGGTCTCTTCAAGATACGAGTGAATGGGTATCTTCTAGGCAGGTGCGTCACATCCTAGATCGCATTGTCGCTTACCATCAGGCGAGATAGCGGTAAAGCGCTTACCTATTCACAATAAAAAAAAAAAAAAACTTACCTGACTAGAGGGGTACGTCCCAGAGGTGTACGTAGGAGTCCGCACATATGCACATCGTCCGCCCACAGCTGGTTGAATTCATTAAGCTTTCCCCTCGTATATAAGGGTAGTCATCATACACTTCCCGCATACTCTAAAATCAGTAGCAACATCATCAAAATTATGATCTTCTACTGCGATCGAACGTGCCTAGCATGGAGATTATGGTAAAGGCCCAAACCCCTCTTTGGGGGAGGCCTGGCCTTTCGGTTAGGATGATAAATGATAATCCTTAACGAGTGGTTAAATGTATGAAACCAGCGTAAGCCATATTTACACAGCGCGTGAAAATTTATGGCCGCTATTGTCAACTAAAAGAGATATAGAGTGTAGGAACTTAATTTATAGTGACAGTATTAAACACACTGGACAACAGATTATGTTTCTATGTATAGCTATTTGAAATTCAAATATTAGACTATCATATTAGTTTTCCATCGCTCTTTCTCTTGTCTTTCTTTGCACCGTTAATTCTAAGTTATATAATTTTGAAAATTTAATAAATTCTTTTGATGACTGTTTGGTGTAACGGCAGTGATCCTGGTTCTTGCGCCTACGGTCTTGGGTTCGAGTCCCGGAAGGGGTTTGTGTGATGAACACGATCATTTGTGCTTGATTCTTGGTTAATATGATATTTATATGAATATAATATATATATGTATGTGTTTATCTGTTACCCTAGTATGCATAACACACGCCTTACTTTGGGTTAGGTTAATTGGTGTGTATTTAAGAATTATTATAATTACTAGGCGATGCAGTAGCTAAGCATAAAGCTACGCTAGCACCATATATTGGAGCGGAGCGTAATACCTAAAAAAAGAAATAACAAAAATTTCTATGGGAATTGTTGCGAATTATTTCAAAATTCGGGATCCGCCACAATCAGGGTCCTACGCCTGTTGATTCGATGTCACACAAAAAATGTTAAAATCGGTTTAAAACTCGGGAAGTTGTGGTGTAACAGACATTGCGCTATTGAAGCTGATCTATGGGAGCTTCGCTCGCTCCGCTCCAATTATGATATGTAAATATTAATTTATGAAAATTAAGCAATTACGGTCAAATAAATATGATATATTATAATCACTTATATTTTTTTGCATTTACAGGATTAAAACTCAAATTTAATAAACATCACTAATCTATTTTAATACGATGTTAATGTTGCTTGCATTAATAAAAAAAAAACAATTATCATTAACAATAATATCTTAGTATTTGACAGAATCAGGCACCCGTTGGAAAGACGTCTATATACATTTCAAAAAAAATGTACCTAACTTCGGCTAAAAAAAACAAGAAAAATGCATCACCTGCCCGCCCGCAAGATAGCGACGCACTTTTCACTTTCACCAACTACTCTACACGTGTTTCGCCCCCACACGGAGCATCATCAGGAGCTGTTAGACTTTGTAATATCAAGTAAGTGTTCCTAGGCATAACTAATAATTAGTATTAATTATAACGTGATTATTACTGTATTTATTTATTATGAGACTCATACTTCATGCATTAAAATCACGGAAGAATATCGGAGCCACACAAATAAAAAAAAAACACGTTAATGTTTCCATTCTAATTAATAGTAGAATCTAAATGACTATAAAGGTTTGAAACAATGATAATAATATTTTTTACATTCACACCAATTAGCCTAGCCCAAAGAAAGCACTATTAGGCTTGTGTTGTGTTATGTAATATTAATAGAAATATATATTAATACCCATGATACAGGTACAAATGCATCACACAAACATCTGCTCCTTCCGGGATTCGAGCCCAGGACCGTCGGTACGAAAAGCAGGTTCGCTACTGTTACGCCAAACGGTCGTTTATAATTTAATAGATAAATAATAATTAATAACCATTTTTTTTACCAGTCAAAAATTTTAATCGCCAAACTGCAATTTCATTAAAATAGTAATATCATGACTATTGACTGAATTATGTAAACTTTTAAATCATAACACTCAAAATGCCAAATAGAAAGAAGGAAAAAATTGTGGATTGATTTGAACGGTTGAAATGAGAATAACTTTTTCCTTTACCTGTAATTTAATAACCAACCACCAACGCGCTCTGAAACTCGCTTCATCCCAAATGAAAGTCGACAATCAACGATTTTCACATTATTCCTAGACGGTAAACAATATTTCATTAGTGGACACTTCCTCCAATATTTGTCACAACAACGCCATGATTTTCCGATCCCTCGACAGACCAATTTTCTGGGCATCCATCAAGCTCCAATACGGAGCGGCAGTCGTTCGAGAAAGTCCGACGCGTACACTCGCTCGCTCGCCGCGACACAACTGAACAACTTTCGCGCCGTCGATCAAATAGTTCTATCTCGTGTTCGAAATACAAATTCCTATTTTGTTATTTTTTTTAATATATCGTATATTTTTATTTTCAAGTGCACCAAAAAGTTATCTTATCAGGTGATGTTCCAAATTTGAAAAATAATTAAAAGAGTGTGGTATTAGACTTTGTGAAGAAATATATTTTTATTTTTTTTATTTTGAAGTCACCAAGGAGGATGTAACGTAAGTATTTCAAGCCATCTTTTTCTTTTTTTCCGTCAGTTGGTGGAATTAATGACCTCTCGTTAGATTGTATCAAGGAAATTATAGACCTCTCGTGGCTGTACACGAGGTTTTATTTGATTTATAGTTCACTTGAGAAAAGAAAAAGCAATTCTGTTTTATTTTGTGTTTTTATATCATCGTCGGTGATGTCTGTGAGCGTTTTTTGTGGTTAAACATTACAAATACCATTATTATCCTTATATTTATGTTATTAGCTTATAAATGCATAAGGTCTAAAAAGTATAAGTAAAAAAATATTTTCTGGTCTTGTTTATGAAGAGAACGCAAGTTAAAAAAAAAGAAAAACTCCTTCCTTTGACTTTTTTATAATTACACAGTATTAAACTGAATCGGTATCTAATATGTAGTTTTAGAGAAATCAACAAATCTCTGAAATTTTAATTAATATAGTATTAACAAAAATGCAATTATCATAAGACAAAAATTTTATTAAGATATCTGCTTTCTGAAACATAAATACTTAACTTCTGAAAAACAGTGCTGGCAATTTAAATTCTGGGCTACGTAAGAATCTCGTTGAAACAACGTGTTCGACATGCGATTGTGGATGTTAAGCAACTTATACCAAGACTGCTGATTGGATGGGTGACCAAAAATGGAGCTAGTCGATATTACATATTATCGGGATCCATCCGAACAGCAGCCTCTATGAAAGTTACATAATCTATACTTTAATTTAATTGTAGCATCCGCGTGAACTTAGGAACTTTTTTTACATTTTTAAAAGAGCATTTAAGAAAATGAAATAGAATATTTATTATTATTCAGAACGAAAAGTGTTAGTAAGAAATATTTATAAATAAAATATAAATATTTCTTACTAACCAATCAGAATTGTGTAATGGATACTAACTAGGGTAACGAATAGACATACATATGATACATAGATATGTAATATTCATAGATATATATATAAAACCCATGAGTCGGGCACAAATGCTCGTATTTATTATACAAACATCTGCCCCTTCCGGAATTCAAACCCAGGACCGTCGGTACGAAAAGCAGGATCGATACCGTTGCACCAAACGGTCATAAAGAAATATTCCAGAGTAAAGTGATTATTTAAGTCCATGACATACAAAAGATACCTCTCAAAGCCAACGAGTCCAGAGCCCCGCGTAGCAACGTCTCCCGCTGATTCTTGTGAATTGCTGTCGCGACTATACTCGCAACTACACCAAGCGCCTCATATCTTAATTATTTGCTTCATCTTTTGCTTCAACCAATCGTGGTCTTCAGTCTTTGGCACGAAATTCAACTGAGTATAATAGTATTGATAATGCTTCTCCTGATTTATATTTTGCAACAATTGTCGAAAATTGAAGTCTTTGGTCTTGGAGTATTTATCAGGCCATACTTTGAGCTGATGGCTGCTATGAGATTAGTCACTGTTATTTAATATGTAGATTTTCGGTACGTAATTAAATTAACTCATGTGTTATGTACGGTGTTATTTTGGTGCATACTAAAAAGTTTCTTTCTAGACTTAAGTAATATAACATTGTTTTAATAAGTACCATGTGGCTTGTACTTATATATATATATATATATATATGTGTGTGTGTGTGTGTGTGTATGTCGGAGAAAGAGATCGGAATAGAACTATGTAGTTGTAAAATTTAATCAAATCACTGCTCTCCCAAATTGCCTGAGACATCGAGCTGAGCCGATTTTTTATTTAAATTTTTCATACTTTTTGTTATTTAACTGCTCGATTAGTAAATCGAATGATTACAAAAAATACGTGTCTTAGGCGGGAATCAAACCCATATCCCCTCGCAATCTCTTAGTACTCTTCTTATTTAGCTACCAAGTTCTTGAGAGACCCGATCTTTTTAAGATTTTCTTCAGCTGACTTAAACGGTAGCGTAGATAGATTCGACGCGTCTATCAAGGTCTTGGTAGCTCAATTGGAGAATACTCGCCCGGGCAGCGAGGGAATGTGGGTTTGAGTCCCACGAGTTTTTTTATTTCGTTTAGGCAGTTCTTAACCAAGCTGAAATTTTTCTTGTTATAACTCCACTGCTTTAATTTTTTCCAAAGGTTTTTCATTGAATAATTTGTATGAAAAGGCTGTTGAGGGTTGAAGAAGCGAGAGTTTATTTATGTTATTTATATGTATGTATGTCTGTAATACAATTTTTTGAAATAATATTAATGTTTATTAAAATCACACCAATTAGCCTAACCCAAAGTAAGCACTATAAGGCAAGCCTTACAGATATCCTTTCCGGATTCCTCTTCTTCTTAGTCGGTACACCCTTGCCAGAGTGGTCGTGGTCATCATTATGAATCACGATGAGTGATGATTTTAGTTATACGGCGCCATTCATCACGGACTGCAGCCTTAAGGGTTCATTCATAAACCGAGCACTTAGTGTGCGGCTTTGATCTAGATCTAGTCTGGTCTCTGGTCTAGGTAACGGATAGATATACATAAATAAGTAATATTATTAGAAATATATACACACAACACTCCAATTATGTACAAATAAATAAAATGTTCCGGCACTCGAACTCAGGACAGTCGGTGCGAAAGACAGGACTGCTAACGTTACACCAAAATACCGTCAAGTGCTTAAGTTGCTTAACTTGGATTTGGAACAATGTACGCGATGTCTTATATTTATAATTTATTTAATTTCATATAACCGCATATAAAACAAATAAACAATTTTTAATTTCAACTAGCGGCCCGTCTCGGCTTCGCACGGGTGGACAAAATTCTTTATTTTTTTTTTATTATTAAATATTGTTCCGTTAGCGCCATCTAGCATCCGGTAGACGAATTACTTGCGGTTAACGCGTTACTATGGTAACGCATATACAATGGAAAAAGAGCGGACAGACAAACAACAAATTTGTGATCTTAGATTATAGATTTATGAAAAAGGTTGAACAGAAAACCCGTGCAAAATCTGCCAAGAAAGACTGTATCGTGATTTTCGTCGAAGCCCTGTATTCTGTGTATATACGATAAGAAACAACAAACTATTATTTACGAGAAAAACCCATTCTCGTTTTTCCTTATTCGTAAAATATGTGGAATAACAGTTCATATAAGCTATATTTATAAAACATAACTAAATCAAAAGTTCCTTGAAATACTCCAAGAAAAGGATCAATCTTTTTCCTGTGAGTGTAAGCAGAGATCGCAGTTTTACACTTTCTACGAATTTTACATACATCTATCTCTTTTTCACTTCACGTTAAAGGGTACTTTTGACCTTACCCTTTTTAGGTCATCGTCTATTTGGTCCCTACAAATTCGCTTTGGTCTACTTTTACCTATTGTCAATCTTCTTTCGTCCATCCTCTTCACATGTCCAAACTATGTAAGCATCACTTTTACTATCATTGCCACAATATCTGCTTTCACACCACACCGCTCAGTTATTACGTCATTCCTTTCTTTTTCCATCAAAGTAACTCCAGTTATACTTCTTATTTGCATTGCGTTAATCATACATTCATACTTCTGCTAAATCCTAATTAATTATACGAAATTTGTCAAGGTACCCACTTAATAATATAGAAATAAAATAAATTTTTCAGAGCATTACATACATTGTTCCGAATCACAGCCAAGTAGCTTTTTGTTGTTCTTTGTTTTATAGTTTATTTTTTAATTTAACATAATTACTTTTAATTTTTATGTTTTTTTTATTTCCTTTGCATATTATTTCGAATTTTATTTTGCATTGCATGAATATTATTTGACATTTGTTTTTTATATTGCATTTGGGATTATGATAAAATTTAATTAATTCTTGTTTGTTATTGTTAGATTAAGCTTACTGGCGTTTTGGAGTATTCTGTAAGCCTGTAAGTAATCGTATTTTGAATATATAATTGAAATAACAATAAATAAAATTAATTCCATAACACAAGTTGTTATGGGATTCAGAAACCCGGTACCATATCACTTAGTCGCGAGCTTATATAGAACAGTTAATTTTGTACATTGGGTTCCGGGGATTGATCCCAGGACCTCGGTGTGGCATTATTATGAATACCGGTATGCGAGATACTCGACCACGGAGATCAACAACGTATGGTTTTATTATAAACTATAAAACTTTTATAGTTACATCGCACCATCAAATACTTTCTCCATTTGAAGTTTGTGCATCTAGAATTAGATGCTGCAAGTAACTCCTAAGTCCTATTATTGATTTCTATTATTATATTTACCATGAACGGTTTTTTCGAATTTCTCATTTTCTTTTATTTTAATTCTTGATGACGCTAGCTTCAGCTTAAGAAATATTTGGAAAAAATCGACGGAGTCTGTCAAGGTGTCTATCAAAATCTACGACGTTGAAAGCAAACTCAGACAGCGACAGGATGTGGATTCAATTCCTGCCTGAAACCTGAGACAAGTTGAATTTTTTCTAGTAATCATTTCTTTAGATATTATAATGATACGAGCGTTAAAGATGAGATGTCTCGTTTTATACCGAAGAATGTAGTGAGCTTTGGAAACGGTAATTATAAGGAATATTATAAGGTTAAGGAATTTAGTAATTACAGACACCCATTAAGTAGTTTATAAGAGGTATATACAGAAAGTTAGTGTACTGAATTTGTGTTTGTGTAGTACATATGTAAGTTATTTTTCTACATGGTCGCCATTCCGCTCAATGCAGGTGGTGAAGCGGGGTATCAACTTTTGATGCCTTCCTCGAAGTAGTTTCCCGCCAACCCCTTCACTTCTTCACCTCCTCCTCGTCGGTTAAAAACCTTTTTCCACCCATGTGCAGCTTCAAGGAGGTAAAGAGATAATAATCTGAGTGCTACGTCAGGGGAATGCGCGGGGTGGTTTATGACATCCCATTTAAACGAGGCAAGCAGTTTCTTCATGGCGTTGGCCGTGTGGGGTCTGGCATTTTAAACTCGCGATACCACTTTAACGCTTGTACGATTCATAGCTTTATCACCATTTGCAGTTTTCACCTCATTATAAACCTCAACCGGAGATTTTCCCTTCCAAACGCGATAACGGGATGACGCCGCGTATTTCGCACTTGGCGGGATATTGGATTGACATTTTTCACGAAACGTGTTGTCGCGTCGACACTTCTCAACGTACTGACCTTGAACCGGTCTTGTTGCGGAGGGGAAGAGTCAGGCTATTCATTTGGTCGTGAGAGTCTCCGTACACTTACTTTCTGGATATGCCTCGTATTATATAACTAGTTGACCCCATCATGCGTTGCTGTGTTATGAACAAAAATGAAAATTATCCTATGTTCTTAGTCGATGCAAATCCAGCAAAATGAAAAAGAAAGCATGTTTGCAAATCACACGTGGTAGAAGTGAAACCTTCAAAAATAATATGTACACGTATACAGAATACCATGGTTGTTGTGATGCCTTCTCTCAAGCTTTGTACAACGCATGCGCGTACACGTACATAATGCTTCCTATCTCATCATTCCTACGTTAAATCTTATGAATTTATGCGTCCGTCTCTTTTGACTGTCGCTTTTTCATTTCATCGGTTTTCAAATCACAACAATTCTAAAGAAGTTTTCACTTGAAAAATAATTAAAATCGGTTAAGTAGTTTCGGAGTACATCGCGGTCTAACACTGTGATACGGAGTTTTTATATAAAAAGATGATATTATTATTATATTCAGTAATATTTTATGAACATTTATGAAGCGTTTTATTTTTGATTTCAAACATTTCAATTTTTTTTAATAACCACTCATTATTCGTTATGAGATTTTGTGTTTTAAAGTGTTTTTATCTAGACACAAATTGCAATGAGAAAAAAACTGAAAAACCATTTCAGCATTAAGAAAGTATCGAAACATCAATTCAGCGAAACCAAACAGAAGCCATATTTGCATAGTACCCCTATCTACTTGAATTTATGGTAAAATTTGCATGTGTGTGTACTGTTAACAAATTCCCCAAATAAACGTAAATTGTCTATGATGGGAAACAAACCATAGATATATGATATAATAAATTTTAATAGAAGAATACTAGAAAAGGATCATCTAAGGCTCGGTGGCACAATTGAGAGAGCAGTGAACCGGAAATCCAAAGATTACGAATTTGAATCTCATCCGATAACAACTTGTAAGCCGATTCGATTATTACTTCATATAATTCATATAATTCATAATTTGGCTGTTTCATTTTATTCAGTTGTGAAACTTTGTAGAAATGTTTCCTTTAAATGCTAGGAAATAGAGGGTTATCCTACAGACTGACCTTCAGCGTAAGAAAGTATGTTTACTTTCTTACGTTGAAGGTTTTTTTTGTCTTTTGTAGTACTGTTGTACTAGAACATTTTGACAGGACTGGAGATCCAAAGTTTGGTAAAATATAAAAATCTTAAAGATAGATATACTTTTCGGAATAATTCTACAACTTCTGTGTCTCTAATTTGTTTGCTCCTAAATTTACATCGATGATCTCTAACTACTTGGAACTATAGACAGAGGGAGGGAGTTCCACACCTTTTCTGTGTGCGTTATAAAAGATGTTAAGTGCAACAGTAATAGTAACTATGAAAGGGTGGCAGCCCGCATTGCGTTTTTACGTCTGATGGAAAAATGGAATGCTGATAAGATCATATGAAGCTCCTGAGGTCACAAGATAAATTACTTTTAGTTATCTTTAATGTTGGAGTGAAAACTTCTTTAGCGTCGTTGTATTTGAAAGTCGATGAAACGAAAAAGAGACAGTTAAAAGATAGACACATAAATTCATACGATTTAATGTAGGAGAAAATGAGATAGGAAGCATTGTACAGTGTCTCTTATGTTCGTGGTATGTACTTTAGTTACCATAAGCCTCTTGTATCATTTATCGAAAATGTAAGCTTTGAGTCTGAATAAACTTATGTAATATAAACGAATAAAATGTAAAATAATTATCTAACTTTGTATCACTATGATTATTACTAAAACCTACAATTATCCTCTTTCCGAAATTTTTCATTCGTCTCTTTATCTTGAAACCAACATTTTTTAAGGTTTCACTTCTACCACGTGTGAATTGCACACTTGCTTTTTTTTATTAGAATGACTTTTACATAATTTGAATATAATAACCAATTCTGAAAACATGAAATAATTTGCAATACACCTTAGCTGGCTAAAATATGAAATAAAAAATTACACATGCAACATCTTGAAACGTCCCCTGTTTAATGCAAATTAAAAAAAAACTATGAAAATATTCTATTCTGCTTAGTTTCAGCATAAGAAATTGGTGGTTCAAACTTTTTAAAAGATTTAGAAACCAGAAACAAAATGCCTTAAAGAATAAGTGCTGTACTCTTTCGAATTTATTCATAACAATTTAGATTACAAACTTATTTTGTTTAACATAACCATGTTCAGAAATATAGACGAGCATTACAAAGCCACGGTGAAATGTCTGATGAATATAAGCGCCGACTTACACCGCTTTATGCATGGTTCGCTTCACCCAGACTGTGCGGTGGGGAGAATTGCTTACAATATGAAAAGTTAGTTGCCAGAAAGAAACAAAAAAATGTCTACGTAGAGAAAAATTGAAGGGTTAACAAACCCTTATAACACTGAAAATGCACAAAGACGTTATATTAGACATTTTTCAATCTGGCAACAAAAGGCTTTTTAGTGTTGGCACCTGCTTTTAGTTTCGGAGTTTAAAACCCCATTAAAGATTAACCTTTAAAGCTATCGCTTAATTAGTTAAAGAATTACGACGCTCAAGTTGGTTGACAAGTTACTATGTCACAGAAGATTTATTGTGATGAGGGTCTAGTCAGTGGCTTTGGAATTTGTTTGAGAGATTTGTACAGATGAGCATTGTTCAACTACGCATCGAAGCTTGAAACCGGTTCATAATTAGCTATTATGAACCGGTATTCTTGTGCATGGGCATGTCTGTTAAAGCAGACCAAGGCGAACTTTCAGGGACCAAATAGATGTCTTGAAAAACGACCAGGTCAAAAGTACCAATAACTGAGGAACTTGTATGAAAGGTCTAATGAGATTTGAAGAAGCGAGAGATGTATGTCAGGATCGTGACAAATAGAAATCTGCCTAAAAGGGGTGACTATATCTATGAAATATTAGGGTAACACCAGTTATATTGTTAAAGCTTTGTTCCGATGCGGAACTAAATAGGAATAATTCGTGGAACCTGAATAAACTGCATTATTCTTACCTACCGCTTAGATAATAAGACCTGTTGTAATTTGTTGTAATTTGTTGAAGGACTTGCACGGCGCGCGTCAATTTTACCGGAAAACGCGAGAAAATAAATGCGTGACGTATGCGTCGCTCGTAAAACATCACGAAGTGTTGAATGGAAATAATAACCGAGTAATGAAAAATACCAATTTTAAACCTGCTCTTAAGAATATAAGCTTTTTCAAAAAGTTCTACGTGTAGTTGGGTCGAACACGTTTTGTTTTTTGGAACACGATGCGATAGAAGTTTGATGGAGACAGAAAGAACGCGATTTAATAATAATGATATTTCTTACGTTCACACGACCCCACCCTAACTCAAAGTAAGCATTGTAAGGCTTGTGTTGATGTGTAACGGATATCAGGGTAATGGATAAATAAACATAATATGTGATACATAAATATGAGGAAGCCTTCGTTCAAACAAACACGCGTTTCGACTGTATAAATGAATGAATTACCTTTATTTGCAACAGTTTTATTTACATGATAAAATGTTCTTAATATTTACGATAACAGTTCATCCAAAATCTGCTTAATTTTTAGCATACAAATATTAATTACATATTATTATTATTTTATCAAATAGCAAAAAGAAGAATACCAAAATCTTTTTATTCCAATATTCTTGAACTGAGTAAAAGTAATTTTCAATAACATAATCATGCGATCGATACGCTCAATCATGATGATAACCACTGGTCAGTCCACGGTAGCATTTGCTACCAATAGCCAATACCCCTCCTCAGTCCCTGGTAGCAATTGCTACCATATTCAAACTTCCGCGTGGCCTGCTGTATTTTTTTTAAATTACGATTAATTTTTGAGTTCTAGAGATCCAAATATTCTGTGGCGGATTCTTTATTTAATCAGCTTTACGGTAATCTTTTCTGTTTGATTCTAACTTCATAGAAATAAAAGCTGCGTGGTGTCCGCTTGAGTAAAATAGTATCAGCCCTTCACTATTAAGGGTTTTGTAAAAGGCGACTTATGACAATGGAGGTAATCAATATACACCTCAACCTAGACCATAAACTGGGCAGCAGCACTCCGGATTATGGTCTTATGCTATGATCTCCAACTCATCTGTCAAAGTGGGAGTTTATAGCAAAATCCTTTCTTTTTAGGGTACGCCTTCCGTCCAGAAGTTGATGTCTTACGGCTTAGATGGTGACGGAAATGTAAATAAATACTGATGACTCAGGAACAAATATTTGTATTCATTATATTTACCCCCATTTTACCCCTTCGGAACTCTGGATTGTTCAGCTTCACTCCTGGTCGTTCAAACCGGCCTTCAAAATATAGGAGTTGAAAAATCGTCACCCGGACGCAATACACCGGGGGTTTTTATCCCAAATGCTTCAAATATGAACCCTCCACCAAGGTACCGTTGGTATAAATCTCAATAACAGAGTCAACATCACATACATTGTTCTGAATCCAAGTAGCTAAAGAAATTGTGTTATGGTATTCAGAAACAATGACGGTACCACAATATAGAAAAGTTCATTTCCACATTGATCCGGTTGGAGATCGAAACATGAGATCAGAGTGGCATGAAGACCGGTATGAGAGCCACTTAACCCTGGAGGTCTTCATACGTTGGTATAGAAGCTTTGTTTGAGATTTTTTCATGAATCTGAGCACTAATGGCACTGTTAGAAGTGCCTTGGGCTTGAGACGGGCCACCTTAATTACTGGTAGCTTATGTTTTACTAAATCTAAACTCCTTTCATAGCTGGCGACAATAGTTCCGTAATAATTAAAAGGGTTCTTTTTTGCGTCCCTGGCAACTTGGGCACCCTCCGGATGCGGGCGAGGGATGTGGTGAATCCTCTATGGATACTTATGCCCGGCTTCGAAGTTGTGTGAGACTCGTACTAACTAAACACCACCTGAGGTTGGCTTGTACCCGGAAAGGGTCAGAAGCCGCAGAAGCAAAACGTCAGGAGCAAAATGTCAGAAGCAAATCTTATGTTAATAGCTAAACATTCCTCCGTCCAAGAACGATTAAAGTCCATCAAAAGTCTTAAGGTACCAACTTAAAAAAAGTAAACCTTATCCTAAATTATATTACAAGCACCTAAACTAAATAGGTATTTTAAATATAATATATTTTGTTTTATTTAGAAAGAAGCAATCTAATATTTTCTGAACACTTGATAATTCTAAAATATTTTAAGTTAAAATATATCAAGGTCCAAAAGATTAATCTTAATATATATAATTCTTCTGTGAGTGTGTATGTCACTGAACTCCTCCTAAACGGCTGGACCAATTTGAATGAATTTTTTTGTGTGTGTTCAAGGGGATCTGAGAATGGTTTAGATTCACAAATCAGTCCGGCAGATGACGCTGCAGTCGGCACAGCAACGCGTGGCCGGGTCAACTAGTTTTCTATAAATTTGCATCACTGGGCTACTATACCTTATTTATAGCCAAAGAAAAATGAAAAAGATATAAAATTTAAGGGAAAATTTAAATAAAATATTGTTTAATACTTTAGGATAAAGGGTGGAATTGAGGATTATATGTGATGTTCGAAGATCGCTAAGTTGCCGCTACATGAAAAGGGAATCTAGATTATAAACGTGTAAGTCTGTCATCTTATGTTGTCAAAATCGTACCTAAGCCCAGCTTAAAACTGAGTCTACGAACAAACTGTTTTTATACCGCCTCAAGACAGCTTACATGATTATATTGAATTCTATTCAATTTATTTCGGAATGGCTGTAAAATTCTACAATAAAATCCCTGTAAATTATTACTGATATTTTTAGATTTAAAAAGCTACTGAATGATTATCAAATTCATAAAAGCTTTAACACTATATCAGAGCTATTTGAATTTAAATTTATTTAAATCAACTTATATTTAGTTTATAATTTGTTAATAAAAGTGGATGGAAGTCGAGCTCCCTGCCTGAGATTCTTTTGCCAGTTCTTCTCGGAAGGGACTCCCAATTTCCGAACTGGTGGTAGATAGTTTACATTTATCGTAGTGACAATTAAATAACAAAATAAAATGTTAAATAAAACAATCTTCTTTGTATTAATTTTAACAGTTAAAAACCTACCCGATTAAAATACTGTGAAGGTAGTAGAAAATAAATGACGACCATTGCTTTTGTCATTCCGTGATCACGGCTCCTGTAAAGGAGTCGAAACGTCAAACAACGTCAACGTTAAATATAAAGTATGTGCAAAAATCCGTGAAATAGGTGTTTTATTTAAATGTGTAATATCCGCGCAAGTGTAAGAACTATATATAAAAATAGACTGTAACAAAACACGTATCTATTGTTGCCAGAGCCAATTGGAATGCATTACACACAGATAAAATATACTTTGATTCATATCACACATCATTAATTTTATAACCATCACTTTGCGTTTATTGTAGAGTGGTCGTGCGTCAGATATTTTTATTTCCGCGTGTTTCTCTACAATCATACGGTTAAAAAATGTACCGTTGTATAAACGAACTGGCGTTAAAGAAAAAAATTAAAAATGTTTATTTAATTTACAAACCATTTGTCTACAATAATTTTTGTGGTAAAATTCCTTGTAACTTAATATACCTGTATAAGAAAGTTACCGCTTTTCATTTTCGGTTAAAAAGTAATTTTAAGTTGAAATAAAAAGTTGCTATGTCGGTAACGGCAGACCAAGGCGAATTGTAAGGCCCCAAATAGAGGATGTCCTGAAAAAAGACCAGGTCAAAAGTACCCTTAACCGATGATCTTGAATGAAAAGGCTGATAAGAGTTGATGAAGCTATACTTTCTCCAATGTTGAATGATACTTTTGACAGGTGTTTCTTATTGCTACGTACTAAGGTTGCGTTTGTTTCCTTATGTTTGGCTTGACATTGCATTAGCAACTTTGTACACTCTACATAGGTGTCAACTGTCAAAAGTATCATCCTACATTGGACAAATATGGAGATGTATTTGATCTCTGCCTACCGCTGTGGTAAAAAGGGCGTGATTATATATGAGTCTAATAAAAAGTAACAATACATGCTAAATTAATTAAATGTTGTGTCTTATGTGTGTATGTATGTCTGTTAGTGTTTTGGTGTGGTGTGTTATGTATGTCTGTGTTATTTGTGTTTATGTGCATAGTATTATATACAGGCAAATCCGTTTTAATATTATAATTAGATCAATAATTACTTTTTAATAGAGATAAAGATAGATATTTTGCTTAGACACGCATATACAACCTTAGAAAAATTGTTAACGAACAAGGTCTAATAGCCGCGTTTCATGGTTACGTTGCATCTAAGTTAAGATATGGTATTATTGTCTGGGGCAATTCTTTTAATAAATAATTCGCTCATAAAAGATGTTTTCGATTTATGTTTAATCTCCGTTTAACTTAACCTTGGTTGCCGTATTTAATTATATTAATTAATGAAAGAAACCTGTTTTTTATTTTAGAAACTGCAGTTTTTATTAAAAGTAATCAGATTTTTTTTTAATTTTGAGACGTGTTCTCGTAAGCCATATATAGGGCCAGCTATAGGGACTTCCCAATTGGGTTGATATCATGCCAAAACATAAAACAAGTTAAATTTTATCTTGTAATACTTTCTTTTGTTAAAGAATAGTAGTTAAATGTTTAAATAATAAATTAATGTAATCATGCTTTAATATATTTACTAGCTGACCCGACTACGCGTTGCTGTGTGATAAATTGAAATGAAACCCATCCTATATCCTAAGTGGGAACAAATCCAGAAATATAGTTAAAAATCATCAAAATCAGTTGATTAGTTTCGGAGTTCATCGCGGTCAAGGTCTGTCTCAACTGTGTCAAGGAATTTTTATACCCACTTGACAGTCCGGCACCGCGTGCCCCACCATTCTCATCAGTCCTAATGCTGCGCGAATTGTGAAAAAAAATGTTGGACTCTTAGATAAGAAGACCATTTTTACGCTAAATAATGAATCAAGGACCAAACAAAAATACTGCCGTAAAGCTGATTAAATAAAGAATCCATCGCTGAATATTTGGATCTCTGTTACTCAAAAATTAATCGTAATTTAAAAAAAAAGCAGACCATGTGGAAATTTGAATATGGTAGCAATTGCTACCAGGGACTGATGAGGGGTGTTGGTTATAATTAGCAATTGCTACCGTGGACTGACAAATGGAACAGATTTAGGCAAAGAGTTCTATATATATAAAGAACTCTTTGCCTAAATCTGTGTTTCCTGACAAATACAATTTACGGGTCTTCAAGTCACAAGTGAATAGGTATCTTCTAGCGCGTCACATCCTAGATCGCATTGTCACTTACCATCAGGCGAGATAGTGGTCAAGCACCTGCCTATTTTCTTTAAAAAATATATATAAGGAAAAACCACATGCAAATATATTATACCTAACATAATTACCTACACGATATTGAAAAATATATTATCGTTATTAAACGAATTATGAATAACAATTTCAGTATTGAAGCTCTCAAATATAAGATTTCGCTGAAACGGCTATTAAAATGTTTGAGCATTGAAAGCGTTCTTAATTATATATTTGATACAAATTGAAATTCCGTTAAGCATTTCTCAGATTTTCAGTTTCATTACGTGTTGTCCTTTGATAATAATAAATTATTTATAATAAAAATGTGATTACCTTCATAATAATGTCTTTGTTTATTTATGATAAATTTCTTTGATAGTAAAAAATAATTGACTAGACTCACAAGTTATTCTCAGGTGGGACTCGAACCCCCAACCTATGGATGTCTGGTCCACTGCTCTCCCAATTAAGCCACCGAGTCTGAGCTTGATTTTTGATTTTTTTAGCATCGTTGTGATTTGAAAGTCAATGAAACGAAAAAGCGACAGTAAAAAGAGACAGACACATAAATTCATAAGATTTAGGAGAAAATGAGATAGGAAGCATTATGTACGCGTGTTAATCGTGTTTGTGTGCGCATGCGTAGTACAAAGCTTGAGAGAAGGCATCACAAAAACCGTGGTATTTTGTATAAGTGTACGTATTATTTTTGAAGGATTCACTTCTACCACGTGTGAATTGCACACATGTTTTTTTTGTGTTTTTCTTTTTAAATTTATCATATAGCATGTCTATGGCTTGTTTCCCACTAGTGAACACCCGTTGAAAATTTTTAGTACCTTTTTTACGCTGTAGGCCAGTATTGTTTACAATGAGTGGTATAATCCTCTTGCATTCGAAAGAAACATTTTTACAAATGTTTGGACGATCGATTAAGATGAAAAAGCCATTTTTTTATGGCTGTAAAATAAGTAAAATTATGGCTACAGGAACAGTGTTACTTTTATTTTCTTACTGCAAATAGGTAAGCTCTTGACCGTTATCTCGCCTGAAGGTAAGCGATTAAGCGATCTAGAATGTAAGGGGCTTGCTTAGAAGACACCTATTCACTCGTAACTTGAAGACCCCTAAATTTTATGTGTCAGACTAAGGCAAGGAGTTCTACTCTTTAGCGTTATGGATTACGAAATTAAAACCAAAATACTTAGTGCGACTCCTGGGTATATGAACCATATATGTACTGGTGGCGCCTGCTTGTAAGTTTGGTTGTTTGATGAAAAAATGGAGACGGCGAAACAAAGCTGTGCAATTCCGTTGCACACTCTCCAAAATTTATGTTTTGATTTTGCGGAAAGGTATAATAATTGATGTACTTTTCTATAAATTAATAATTTGATTTTTCATGTTAATGTATGGAAACATGTGTGGACATTCGTCTTTTGTTTTAACATCTATAATTATGTACTGTGTTTCTTGTTGATAAATTAATCTGAATATGATGCTGCCAGTTTGTAACCGCATCATTAGGGAATTGATATTTGTTTTTAAACGTGCGTACTTTTTTATTCGATTTATAAAAGATACATTTATTTTGATAAATACGAGTATAATAATAATTATATTTGTTACATTCACACCAATTAGACAAGCTTACCAGACCAAAGTTAGTACTGTAAGGTTTGTATTATGGATACTAGGGTACGGATTGACATACAATTGGAACAAATGTTCGTATTCATCACACAAACACCAATAGAAAGAAAAGGGATGCTTGCATGGTGACATGGTGACTTGAAAACTTACGGTTAGAATAGTGCACTTATCTGCAAAAACTATGATGTAGAAGAGAATGAAATTAAGAAATTTGATGCGGTTTTTTATCAAGTCTCATGGCAGTGGTGTGAGTACTCTAACTTGTGGATCCATGCAATATCAACCACTACCAAACACCAGCATAATAAGATTTAATTTGCTGCCTGGTAATGGATAAAAAATATCAAATCCAACTTAATCTACAATTTAACCCCTTAAAACCCGAGAGCATTATATCATGCGCGCGACAACGATACCTAAAATCCGCGAGCATAATATAATGCTCTATAGGGCGCAGTCTGATTTAATTCTTATTACGGTTTTGGTAATGGTTCTTTTTGATTGAATGATATTTTTTCCCCGACAGAGAGAGAAATAACGCATTTAAAACAAAGCTGGGCGTCAAGGGGTTAATGCCATGTGATATCAGAGTCTGTGTTTCCTGGCAAATACCATTTAGGGGGCTTAAAGTTACGAGTGAATAGGTAGGTCTGCTAGGCAAGCGCGTCACATCCTAGAACGCATCGTCTTTTACCATCCGCCGAGATAGTGGTCATTCACCTATTAACTATAAAAAATGCCAACGTATATTAGGAATCATGCGAAAGAAAGGGATCCCTAAAGAGTGAGCGTTAACCCTTCAAAGGATGTAGGTTGGGGCCATCAATAATACGAAGGAATCAAGATTTTGATCAGTCATTCCCGGTATTGATGAAAGTTACTAAACTTATGCAATCACAAGACCATTGAGCCTGGTTGAGAGTTTGCTCTCATGAAAAATCGCTATCAATCTTTTAGACACTCTTTGAAACTAATGGTGAGGTGGATCATTAGTTTCAAAGAGTGTCTTTACTATATCAATATCTTAAACTTTACAGGTAGAAGATGTTTATTTATTATTAACTAGCTTTCCGCCCCAACTTCGCCCGCGTGGAATTCGGTTATATTGCGGTATAAAGCAATAGCGTAAGCTATCATTCAACTTCTTGCGTATTTTAAAAATCACATCGTTACCATGTTTTACAAAACACCCAGCGCCAACTATCGCATACCTCAAGAACTAAATAGCGTAAGCTATCATTCCACTTCTTATGTATTTTAAAAAACACATCGTTACCATGTTTTAAAAAACACCCAGCGCCATCTATCGCATACCTCAAGAACTAAATAACGTAACTAATACTTATACCAATTAGTAATTCGTTGACTTTAGTGATTTCAGGATAAGTAGATGTAAAAAAAACAATTTAGACAATAAAACAAATTGTACGTCATCCCTCGAGAATTCCTCATTTTCGAGGATTCATTATCGTATCATTTAGCTTCTAAATTTACATGTTTATATTCGTTTGCAATATTTTACCTTGTTTTAAACGACACACAGCGCCATCTACAATTCATTCATCAAGCAAACAATATTTTTGTTTTCCCTCGGGAATATCAATTTTTTCCAGGATAAAAAGTACCCTATTATTTATTCCGGACTTTTATCTTTACGTCTGCGAAATTTCAAAGCAATCGGTTCAGTAGTTACGGCGTGAAAGCGGAACAAACAATCAAACAAAGAAACTCACTTTCCGATTTATAATATTAGTAAGGAAGTAAGGATGAAACGGAACTGGATTCACGATGCGTTATTTTTTAGAATTAATTCTGTCTTTACATGAGACGTGATCGCGGGACGCTGAGGGGCGTCTTCCACGTTTTTAGTTACTAGATTTATGTCAACAAGTAAATACATAACAAATTAATAAAATGCAAGATGATACAAATAATTTCATCTGTTTAAATTAATTAGTTAGGAACGTGATTGATTAAATTATTGGAAGGTTTTGTGATTACGGTTCCTGTAAAGAAGTCAAAATATCAGGAATAAATATGTCGTATCCGGTCATGAGTACGGATACTAAACGAAACGCAAGCGCGCCCCCTAGCCGGCAAACATAAGAAACTACGATTTCCCGCGCTTCGACAGAGTCGTGATGTTGTCAACGTGCGAGCTCCGATTTACTTTCGATCGAGTCGCCATCAAGTGTAGACGTCGTCACGGAACTGTCCTACGTTTCGCTAAGTGCCTTATTATAACAAGTTTGTTACGTGCAACGTGGTTCTTAATACTGTGTTCAAAAATTACAACATCTTTTCAGTGTACGATTTCTAACTCTGCCCGTATGATATCGGAAAATTCGGACCAAAATCCTGACGTTCCCCCCGAAAGATATAATAAACTTGATTATTGATCATTGAACTTGATCACGCGCGGAGAGGATTCCGTATAATGAAAACATTATTGATCTACCTAAGAGCCCTAAATTGTATGTTTCAAGAAACGCAAACTTAGGCAAGGAGTTCCACTCTTTAGTGGTACGGATCACAAAATTGGAACCAAAACGCTTAGTGCGACTCTTTGGTATATCAACCATAGTATAGCCTAGTATCCACAACACAAGCTTTTTAGTGCTCACTTTTGGTAATAATTTGGTGTGAATGTAAGAAATATTATTATTTATTTATTAGTAACATCTTTCCATCATTATTCATCCACAATATTATTTCAAGGAACAAAGACGAAATATTTCTAAAATTTAATTTTCGAATATGAAAAAAAAATCGTGTAAAATAAATTAAAAATTGAATGTGCACCTAAATTTTCCTTACAAACCGATTAGCATTTTTGACGACGTGAGTCAAATATTTAAGTTCTTACCAAATGGTCATTTTTGTTTAAATTTTAGGGTTTCGTACCTCGAAATGGGCAGCAGTCAGTCTTTTGCTGGTGAGTTCTAACGTGGAAATTATGGCAAAATGTCCATATTGGCCCTATATATCCGAATTGGCCTCTCTGTATGTTATGTATGGTTCGTTTTTACTCTAACCCGGCCAGTGGTCGAACCCGGGGCTTCGGAGTGGCTTCAACATGAAAACTTTAATTTTTTAACTCAAAGTTTAAATAAATATACTCTTTGTGTTTAATGTTTAAGTTTTTTGAAATGAAAACTTATTAAGCATCGTTGTGATTTGAGTCGATGAAACGAAAAAGCGTCAGTAAAAAGAGACAGACACATAAATCCATAAGATTTAACGAAGGAGAAAATGAGATAGGAAACATTATAGTGTCTTTTTGAAACGAAAAAGCGACAGTTAAAAGA
Source organism: Calamotropha paludella (assembly GCA_927399485.1). Lineage (NCBI taxonomy): Eukaryota > Metazoa > Arthropoda > Insecta > Lepidoptera > Crambidae > Calamotropha > Calamotropha paludella. Next base: position 26,560,352 of record OV656812.1, read on the forward strand.
GAGAGACACAAATTCATATGATTTAACACAGGAGAAAATAAGATAGGAAGCATTATGTACGTGTATTAATACGTGTTTGTGCACACATGCTTAGTACAAAGCTTGATAGTAGGCATCACAAAAACCGTGGTATTTTGTATACGTGTACATATTATTTTTGAAGGTTTCACTTCTACCATGTCAGAATAAAACACTTGTGAAACTCTATCACGTGTGAATTGCACACATGCTTTTTTTCTAATTGCTTATTTTAATCTAAAGTGTAATTTATTTGCAAAGCCATTGAAGGTGTTTCTTTCTTTCTTTCATATTTTTTACTATATAATTGAAAATATTCTATGTATACTCCAGGACTACCTCCTCGTGTATTCATAAATTATGTTAGTAATACTATTAGTTCTATGCTATGCCGATACTATTAAATAGCCTTTGACTAAGTAATAACATTTGAACGTGAGCTTATTTGTGACATACATTAAAAATGTATGCGAAGGCAAATTCAATTACACTTTGTGGAACTTATTTTAAGAGCTTTTCTTTTTTTTAAGGCTGAGTCTCTCGTTTTATCATAGGTAAAATTATCTTCTTTTTAATTAATTACTTTAATAAAGGAGAACTTCACCTACATGTTTCTGAAGTTATATAGCGCGCTCCGGGATCTTTATCTCGTTAATTCAAACGGCTTATTTCACTTTATCATTTATTTCGATTTATTTTATTAATATAATACAACTCCGATTACACTCTCAGACACTACTGGTGATTCTCTTATGTTCTCTAGCCTTCAGGAATATTCTTTATTTTAAAAGGGTGACATTCCTTGCCATAAAGCAAATATACGTAAAGAGGTGGAATGCGGTGTCAGATGCAAGGAGGTCACCACAGTACCAAACCTCCTCTTTCAATGTTAATAAAACAATTCCGGCCAGCGATGGATCTCGAGACCTCGGAGTCGCTTTACCATGAAAACCGGTATACGAATCACTCGACCACGGTGGTCGTCAAAAATATTGCTCATAGTTTATTTTTGGTTTATAACCTGCGATTGCGGAGAATCAGCTAAAAGCGCTTTTCGTAAAATTCTATCATCAGATAGGTGACCAAGGAATCTGTTATCTCTAGCTCCATGCTTGGAAAGCACGGTAAGTCTTCGGTTCTGGCTGCATCTGGAGTCTATAATACCAAGAATTTTGCTTTGTGGTAGGCAAAAGCCTTTTTATAGCCCTCGGTCAGGGCTAGTGGCTTCTGTGGCTCAGGGAAGACCTTAGTAGACTAAAGGAAGACCTTAGTAGACTACTGATCATGAGTGATTTTTAATTTAACAAGTTGGTTTGGATAGCTACCGATGTTTTAGAGGTTTCTTTCATCACCGCAGATCAATGCAGTAAAAATATTACTTTCGATGTTGAAGGCAGTTAGCGTTCAACATTGGTGGAACGATACTAGCTCATAGTAGAAGTTGAAATACGTTTGTAAAATTCGACACGTTTGCCAGCGTCTCGGTAGCTCAGCGGTCAGAGCACTCGCCCGGATTGCGAAAGGTCGTGGGTTCGAATCCTACCTGAGGGCTCAGAGGCGCAGTTGTTTTTTACACACGTATAATACGTATAAATCTTATAGAAATATTGCATTGTGAATGCAAAAAGTTAAATAAAAAAAAAATAGTATTACATAATTCCGAAAATGTGAACACAGCCTAAAATTGAAGTGTCACCATTATTATAACAAAATTGTATGATGAATTTGTTGATAGCAAAAACCGCCTTTGTGATGTTGTCAAAGCATATTTTAATGAGTACCTACGCAAATCAAATGTTTTCAACTTTAATTAATGTCTAGTTTAATTGCTAGCAGCCTCTATTGTAATTGTCTGTGTTAATGGAAATTTGAAGTGACCAAAATATGATGAAACTAAAATTTAATCAAACATTTACAAAGACACTTATGCAAAAACCGTGTACTCTGAATTTGAGCAATTTCAGCAGTTTGCCTGTTGTTCTGAATTTTAATTGTAGTAAAATATTACATTCTGAAATGTTATTTATGTGCGAAAGATAATTTTGATATTATTGCGCATAAATTCTGTCTCAAATCAGCCAAATGACAAAGGTTTCCTCCAAGGATCTCCACAACGACCGGTCCTACTCTGTCCGCATTCGGGTGCTTCCCACGACCCTCACCAGATCGACGTTCGACTACACTTCGTCTTTGGGTCCGTGGTCGCAACTCGATAACTTTATTGCCCCATCGGCCATCAGTTCTACGAGCTAAGTTTGGCAATTCTGCGGTCTATGTCGGTTACAGGGGTTCTCCTACGGATTTCCTCATTTCTGATTCGATCACGAATGGAAACTCCGAGCATAGCACGCTCCATCGCCCTTCAGGTGAACTTTTTTATATAAATAAAATTCAAAATAAAACAATTTGATTTATATAAAATTAACTTTTAACAGTTAGGAACGTGCCCGATAAAAATATTGTGACGTTAGTAGAAAATATATAATGACCATTGCCTTAGTCATCCTGTGACGGCTGCGGTGACGGATCAGGAGTCGAAATATAAGAATTAAATATAAATTAAATTATGCTCAAAATCCGTAAAAAAGTTCTTTTATTCAAATTTGTACTTAATTTATGCTGTTTCTATATAGTTAAGAGTTACAATAGTTGGTGAACAAGATTAAAAATTTCAATTCAGTAACTTGTCGCAGAATCCTAATGTCCGAAAGAGGAAGAGAATTACTTCGTAAAATTAAAACAATATTTCGTGCCTCAATTAATATTGTGTCGCTTCATCCCGCCTTCAGTTCCCTGAAAGTCGATTTCAGTCAGCGAAATTGCCATTGTTAAGGACGTTTTCGTTTTGTTCATTTCAATTCCATTACTTCGATCATTTCGTTTTTTCAACTGTTATGATTAGGAATATTGAATTTTTGCATTTTCTAAAACACTGTTCTTTTACATATAAATTGGAAGAAAGAATAACGGTACAGATATTGAAAAATTGATAAACGTCTTCAAAACTTTGACTAATCCATTAATACAAAAAGGAAGTATTTCATTTACTCTAAGTCGTCTTCTTTTTGATTAAATATTTCCACCTCTTTTTATTGAATTATTACCAACGATTAATAATACTATAACATATAAAAGAAACATGTGTGCAATACACACGTGGTAAAATGTGAAACCTTTAAAATAATACGTACACGTATACAATATACCACGGTTGTTGTGATGCCTTCTCTCAAGCTTTGTTCTACGCATGCGCACACAAACACGTATTAACAGTCGTACATAACGCTGTCTATCTCATTTTCTCATACGTTGAATCTTATGAATTTATATGTCTGTCCCTTTTTACTGTCGCTTTTTCGTTTCATAGTCTTTCAAATCGCAACGATGCTAAAGAAATTTTCACTTCAAAAATACAACAATTAACTAAGTGTAACAAACAATAACAGGTGAACACCTGATAGAAAGGACATCATTCAGGCTTCATACAAATTTGGGCTAATTTTTTTTTAGCCGGCCAACAAAAAATAATTAAATTTTATCATAGGCATAATTATAATAAACATTTCGTATTATGACAGTAAAGCTCGAAACCTATTGGTTGAGATGATAATCGGTCTCAAAGTATTTATTTTATTACCTACGGCTTGCACCCGGCTTGCGGGGTGAGCTCGTGATTTCCAGGTAATCAGTTATTGTTAATGGTGTGCGAGCGAGAATACGTTACAAGTACATTTACCTACCGAGAAGTGTGAGCAAGAGGCATAATAGGTATGCGAGCGAGAAGACGTTACAAGTACCTACATTTACCTGCCGAGCTGCAAGTGTGAGCAAGATGCAAAATACACCTACTTAGTCCTTTTCGTACTTTCGTTCGTTAGTTTTCCATGCAACTCTCGTTACATCGGACGGCTACTTTCACTGTTTTCGTGGTTTTTAACATTGATTTTGTTTTGTTTGTTGTTTTAATTATCGTTGAGTTTTTGTTTTTGTTATACTGTTTTTGTTAATCATGGCACATATGTTGTGTATTAACTGTCGTGAACCATGTGAAGGTCGAAGGACTTACACGTGGATTTCTCGGGAAGAACAGCACATCGACATAGCTCAGATTATTATGGAGGAGCTAATCGCGAGACAGGTATGTAATGCAACCTTTTTTACATTTAAGTCATAACTAGGTACCTACTCTGTGATAATAACAGATCGTCGATATGACATCATGATCAGGACTAGGTGTCGCGTTGAATTATTTTGCTGAAGTACCTACCTTCCTTCAATAAAGTAAAATGTATACTTAAGTTCTTTAGTTAGTACTATGAAAGGGTTTTTTTATAAAGTACATAGGCTTACATCAGTGATAGAAATGTAGACAAGAACCTTTGAAGGTATAGGGAAAGATTTTTATTATTATTATTTTTTTTAAGTAAGATTTCTACTTACGAGTGTTTATTAGTATTTCATCGACTCTCTGTTACTGCCACGAATTAACTATTTGTTGTTCTTATTTATTTGTTAGTATTTTTATCGGCGCTCTGTACAGATCTTAAGTACCACTTCAATATGGTATAGTGCCCGTCTAAGTTATAGCCGGTTTAAATGTAGGCATTGGCTCTTGCCTACACTCAAAACTATTTCAAAAGTTTTGAAATAGTTAGTTTTGTGTGAGTACGGGCACGAACATGTTATTATTTTTGTTAAGAAGTCCTTTGGGAAAGATACGTTTGTATTTAACTTGAAGAAGGTGGGTTTACAAAAATTGTTTTTTTTTTTTTCAGAACGAACCTACCGACGTCATTTGCCGACCTTGCTGGCAAAGAGCTGAGAGGACGTTTCATCGGCGTATACGCGAGGCGCGTCAAGATGATGACGTGTTGCCCGATGAGCCTAATTGTATTGAGCCTGATTGTACCGCCCAATGTATGATTGGGCGGTACAATCTACTAATACCAGAAAATGCTCGCGTTTGCGAAGAACACTTAGCCCAGAACCTTTGGTATACTCTACCTTTACAAGACAATCTCATAGAAGATTTTACTGCATCTGAAATAGTGAATGCTCTGACGATTATGAGAAATCATATTACAACAGACGTGTTAAACTTCGAGACATACGAAGTCATTAATACAAACGAGTTTCATACTTGGACGGGACTTACTCACGAACAGTTTTCCGATCTACTCGTAAACACATCCAGCCTAAATAATAATCGTCAAAAGAAGACAATACTGGCCGCTGTATTGGCAAAACTAAGAACAGGAGACTCTAATGCCAGACTTGCTTTAGTGTTTAGAACGAGCGAATCCCGTTTTCAACGAATGTTAGCTCTAGGTCGTGATGCATTGTTGCGTGATTTTGTTCCCTTGCATGTTGGGTTTGACCACATAAACAGGGAACAAGTGGCTCAAAGGAATTTATTAGTACCTGAAACTCTATTTGGCAATCCAGAAAGCCCTTTGCCACAAAGAAATGCTATAATAATAGTCGATGGTACATATATATACAACCAAAAGAGCTCGAACTATTTTTTTCAACGACAAACATATAGTCTTCACAAATATCGAAATCTGACCAAGCCGTTCTTGTTTGTTTGCTGTGACGGTCATATAATTGACGTAACGGGCCCGCACGCCGCTTCAACTTCCGATGCAACAATAATGAATGCAATTATTGAAAATGAGGAGAGCATATTTCATTGGTTTTTCAGACCGGGTGACGTATTTATCTTAGATCGTGGCTTTAGAGACGCGGCCTATCCTTTACAATCACAATGATATACAGTAAATATGCCAGAAACGAAAAATGCAAACGAAACGCAACTTACGACGGAACAAGCGAATAAATCCAGACTTGTGACTATATGCCGCTGGGTAGTAGAAATAATCAATGGACGATTCAAAAGAGATTTTCGCTTGTTAAGAATTGTACACAGCAATCGCGCCTTGCATCATATGATGGAATATTTTAAAATCAGTGCAGCTTTATTAAATGCCTATCATGTGTTGATTGTGGACAATGTAAGGGCTCCAATGTATTTAGAAATAATACGGGAAAGGGTTAATGTACCGAATACATTGGCGGATCTGGTGAACAGATACAATTATAACCGAAGACGTGCTCCGTTTCGTTCAATTAACGTTGATGCGTTTGAGGTTCAATTCCCCACATTGACACAAGAAGATCTTATCCTTTTTGCACTTGGTGTATACCAAATAAAGCAAGCTAGGAGTTACTATGCGGAGCATTTGCAGCCAAATGGTATGTTCATCGTTGAACTTGGCGACCAATTACCCACAGAACACATACGAGAGCTAGAAGGAACAGACCTTTACGTATTGCGCGGTAGAATCCAGTCCCGACATGTCCGTTCACGTTCGTATAACGTTTATAATGGCATAGATAGGGCTCTCGAAGGGCGACAGGCTATAAAACACTATTACTGTACATGTAACATTGGCCGAAGAACCATTGGCTGCTGCTCACACGTCATGTGCATTGTGTGGTACATGGGGTTTGCCAGGCACGAGCCAACGATACACATTCCCGCCGAAGGTTTAGAAGATATTATTGTAAGGCCAGGAGAGTTGTAAATATTGAATAAAAATATATGAAATGAAAATAATATGCATTATAATTAATAAAAAACCTGTACATAAACGCCTGCATGGAGAACTAACGAACGAAAGTACCTACGAAAAGGATTAAGTGGGTGTATTTTGCCTCTTGTTAACACTTGTAACTCGGCAGGTAAATGTACTTGCAACGTCCTCTCGCTCGCACACCATTAACAATAACTGTTTACCTGGAAATCACGAGCTCACCCCGCAAACCGTAGGTAATAAAATAAATACTTTGAGACTGATTATCATCTTAACCAATAGGTTTCGAGCTTTACTGTCATAATACAAAACGTTCATTATAATTATGCCTATGATAAAATTTAGTTATTTTTTGTTGGCCGGCTAAAAAAAAAATAGCCCAAAATGGGTGATGTCCTTTGTTCTAACATTCCTACATTACAATTAACCTAGTTTAAAGTAAGCACTGTAAGGCTTGTGTTATGAAAACTAGAGTAACGGATACACATACATATATGACACATAGATATGTAATATTTAAAGAAATATAGATAAAAAACCATGACTCTGGTACAAATGCTCGTATTTGTATCTGAGTCATGGTTTTTTCACACAAACATTTGCCCTTTCCGGGACTCGAATTCAGGATCATGGGTGCGAAAGACAGGATCGCTACCGTTGCACGAAACAGTCGTCAAAGTTGTTATATGTTCTTAATTATTAGCAGAAGCTAGAATATATAATTAACAATAATAATTTGTATCGAGTGGCGAGAGCAACATTTAGCAATAACAGAAACACCTTATTTGATAAATAGATGCGGAAGTCCTATCCATTAGTAAAACAAAAATATGTAGCTTGCTTCCGCAAAATCCAAGCAAAGTTCACCGCCCGCAAATATCTGATCTGATGCTAGAGCTGGAAGGTGGCCGTAGAAACACCGCAATAAAACGACACAACCCCATCGAGTTTGGCTTAATTGATTCGAATTGAAGATTAGTTTGGTCCAATATGGTAACCAGGGCCTGATGATGAAGCTCGAACAAACGTGATTTTTTTACTTAACTAAAAGCCTTCGTGCGCAAGTTCGACGCGCACTTGTTAAGAATAGAGGTGTTATTTTTATATGTTTCGTTTTTAATTATAATAGAAACATACAAAAAATAAACATCTTCGCTAAAAAGTTATTCTTATTACCTGTGAGCCCTGCAAGTTCCGCCAGAAAATAACTTGTGAGTCAAGTCAATTTTTTCTGATATTATTCTATTACAATTGAATCGAGGTCTTGATTGATCGGTTGTATCTACTATGATATCTGATATCGGTTTCTACCCTAACAAAGTTAGCTCACTCAAAAAAAGCTATAATTTGATAAGAGAAGGCTGCGGAACTTCCAATCAAATTGATAATACTTGGTATTGATATAGACCCGGGAAGAGGAAAAGTTGGGCTCCTTTTTAACCAAATTAAGAAAGAAGGTTTTCAATTCAGCTACATTTTAGAATGGTCATAATTATAATTGCAAAATGTAATGAAAAAAAAGATTAAGATATTATTTATTTCAAAAGAAAAAAAAATATTACGGTGACAAAATAAAAGTAGGTAGCCCTACAGCAGTGAAAAAGTCCCCGGCTCAGCATATCGCTCATTTGGTGCAACAATGATGCAGTACACTTTTTGTCAAAATTACATTTCTGAGAAACATCGACTGTATTTGTATTTATTATAGTTTTTGCTAGAAGCTATATTAACCTTAGAAAAGTATATGTTTGTAGTCATATTTTAAGGTAATGCTAATTTTAAAAAGAAAATGTATTTAAAATTTATTGCCCTCTTTTTTAAAAACACAAAATTTACAATTAAGTCAATGTTGCACCAAATGAACGATATTTCACGGTGACTACGATGACACTGACGCCACGACGCTGTTGAGACGGAGGCTCAAAGTATATGTATACACACACAAATAGGTACAACACAATTCTGTATACACACATACTCTCATTTTAAGATGGAGTCGTAGGCGAAACAATTGTGCATATATTAACATTAATAGAAAACAATAATAATAAAATTACAAAAAAATACATGCGATTATAAAGAGAAAGTCTAATAGAATCATAAATTATACAATGTAACAGAATATATACAATACATAATAAAAAGATTAATATGGATAAAAATGATCAAATTTGCAACATCCTTATGATATGTTGCGTTGGACATTAACAAGGTGTCTTCTGAGATTGGCCTTAAAGGCAACCCTAGTCCTACATTGCCTAATGAGTAGAGGTAAATTACTCCACCATTTGATTGCTGAATAGCGAAAGATGCCCCGAAAGACTGCAGTTCTATGTTTGGGCATAACCATTCTCCAGGCTGCACCTCGAGTCCTCAAATTGTCATTCGAATTACCCCTTATCAATTTGTCTGCAAAGTATTCGGTACACTTTTTTATTCAGAATGGGTTCGCTCTTAATCTCAATCAAGCACGGGAACCAAGACAGGATCCATGATGAAACGAGCTAACCCAGAAGGTGCCTAGTCACCTTGGCTTTAAAAATGGACGGGTTATAAGTTCTCGGAAATACAGACGCAGGGAGGGAGTTCCACTCCTTTGCTGTGCACATTATGAAGGATGTTGCGAAGCGCTTGGTGCGAGAGGTAGGAATAGCAACTAAGAAAGGGTGGTATCCTGTAGTGCGTCAGGATTTTCGATGGAAAAGAGGAGATGGCGGTATGAGCAAATGGAGCTCCTGAGCACACTCTCCAAAGTACAGTCTGTAGATAGACAGACAGACAACTTTGCGGCGATGAGCTAAGTTGTGAAGCTTGCTCTTTACCAATTTGCTGTCACTAATGAGCCTCTCAACTCTGAGCTGAATCTTCTCCAGTGCAGCAAGTTGGTATTTTGCTGAGCCGTTCCAGAGGTGGCCTTAAATCCGCCAAGATCAGACTTGACTAAATCAAAAAGGCGACTTGACTAAATCAAGAAGGTGCAGATCACATCTCGCTCCCATCTTCAACATGCAAGCCTCATTTAAGAATGGCGTGACATGCGTTCTGTGTGGTACATTGAATTCGTATCTCGCACAAGCATTTTGCACCCTTTACAAGATCCTTCTTAAGATAGGCATCATGCAAATCAATAAACAAAAGTCTTTTGAATGGAGGTCACATTAAGGAGCAAGCTTATAATTTGACGGCCGTTTGGTGCAAGAAGGACGGAACGGACAGATATTTGTGTGAAGTATAAAAGCATTTTAGCTTGGTCATAGGTATTTATATGTCTTCCTATGAATATTATTTATTTATGTATCATATAGGTATGTATGTCTATTCGTTACCCTAGTATTTATCACACAAGCCTTAGGTCCTATACAAACTGCGTTTTTGTTTTAGAAACGCACGTCAGAAGCGCGACGGCAGCGCTTTTATTTTTAATTCATAGAGAAAATTTTTGCATGTCTTATGCGTTTATATCGAAACAGATACTGATGCAAGCGCGAGACTGAATTAATGCATGTATTCAAAGGTAGAACTTTGAATATCGATAGTACATAAATTCCAAATCAAGCTGCGTTTGACTTGCGTGAGTATCGCTTTTGAGTCGCTACATGCGCGCGTCGATAGCGCGTTAAAAAAACGTAGTGTGTAAAGCTCTTACAGTACTAACTTTGGCCTAGGCTAATTAATGTGATTTATTATTATTATTGATATTATAACCATTGCTAGCTCCAATGGGTCGTAACAAACCTCTACTAGTGTATCACTATTTTTGTGATAACAGAAAAAAATATTTTTTTGTGGACTATGTATGGTGGCAATATATAATATTGTAAATGTCGTTACTTCTGTTAAAGCTGACGAGTTTCTTGCGCCCATTCTTCTTTTCAGTTAAAAGGCGTCTTGAATGGGTGTTGAAATGAATGAAAAGTGTTGGACGATTCAAAACAACTTTTTTAATTAAATTTGAATAAAGTTATTTTTCATTTCATTGCTTACATCTCTCCTTCTTTTTAATATAATAAAAAAATATAAATTTTAAAAGGAACAAAGATTCATAATATCCGAGATATTTTTCAAAAGGTGGAATATGTCTCGAAGGTAATTGTGCAGAGGAAGGGACTCTTCAAGTCCCTTCCTGTCGCTGGCATTGTGAAAGCTAATTATTAAATTTTTTAAAAGATAAGGCATGTATACTACAAAACTAGAGTATTTTTAAATAAAATTTCATCTTGGAACATTTACTGTTTATATTTTTTTTATACTAGCTTAACCGGCTATATGTTGCTGAAAGTTATCCTTTGTCCTAAGTTTGAACAAATCTAGTATTGTTAGTAAAATCTATACCTAATACCTAATATGGTGTGTCTGAGGCCAAGAGTTGGTTTGTTGAGAACAGTTTTTATTCTACCGATGACTTTATTTTTGTGACAGACCACGGTAATTGCACAAAATGATATTTTTTTCATAATGTTTTTAATGAAATCTATTGTAATGTAAATAAGCATGATAGTATCTGCCGAAAAGTATGTGACTTCATAGACATTGTAACATAATTTATACTTAACACTTTTTAAGCAAATAAAGAAATATTCTATTCTGTTCTACTGATTTCCATTAATGTCATATTTAATTTGCTTGAATATTTAAAATATGCAGTCATTAGCAGAATAAATTGCCCAGAATTAGTGGCCAAGGTTATATTTAGTACGCCGAAGTACCACACTCGTCACAGACCCTTGCTGCATGTTCCTAAGCACCACCTTAATTATCTCAAGAACTCGGTACTTCCGCCTATTTTCTTGTCACACAACGCTCATTTCGACAAAATCGATATTTTTGCAGCTACAAAAAATAAACTCAAGAGAGAAATCAGAAAATGTTACAAGACTCTCATTAAATATTTTTATTTATAATACTGAAATAGTTGAAGAATTTATATTTATATTTATATTAAGGATTTATTGTAACGTTAAAAAATATTAATGTATATATCGGGATGTTGCTATTTACTTAAATGAAATTATTATTTTACTGTTTCTACTGAGAGATTTTTGTCAAAGCAATGGAAAGATAAAAAAATAGGAAATTGTCAATATGGGTAAATTCACACAACAACGATTGCTTATCATTATAGTTCATTTTATCTTCATAATTATGTTAAATGTTACAACAACACCTTTTGTCAAGATTAATAAGGAAAACCTGTTATTGGCCATACTCCTGAATGTTAACCTGCTGTAATGTAACGTTTACATAATTCGGTATTCAAATAATTAAATGCGTATAAAAACAACTACATCTTACTTGAGGGCATTGTGAATGCAGAAAATAAAATAAATACTTTAAATAAATTTAAGTTCTAGTTATGAAAAATGCCTGCATCGCGATAGCGCTTTTTTGATTATTTTCCTTGTGACGGCCGTGTTACCGTGTTCATATTTTTATTCATTATATTGCATTCTAATTATCTTCGATCGCGTATTTTTAACCGACTTCAAAAAAGGAGGAGGTTCTCAATTCGTCTGTATGTATAATATTTTTTTTTTTATGTATGTTCACCGATATTTTCGTCAATTATAGACGAATTTCAAAAATTTTTGTTTTGTTGGATAGAGTTCACTTCTGAGGTGGTCCCATTTTCACCAGTCCAGGATCTGATGATGGGATCCAGGAGAAATCGAGGGCAACCACCGAAAATTGTATTCTTGTATGGTGTTCTTCTTACGTAATCATGTATTACTCAGGTATATGCTTCAGGGTGTCAACATCTAATGCTGCTGTGCTGATGATGAAGCTACAGTACTCTTTAACGGTTAGGAGTTGGAAGGCAGTACTGCAATTGGTCGATGGAAACTATTTAGTAGTATGTAGGGCTAACATGTTGCTTGTGAGGTATGCTTGAATCAACATCTGATGCTGCTGTGCTGATGATGAAGCAACAGTACTCCTTAACGATTAGGAGTTGGGAGCAGTACTGCAATTGGTCGATCGAATGTATGTAGGGCTAACGTGATACTTGTAATATACCATCCAGACTCACGGCGAGAAATCTCGCCGAGAAGTCTCGCCGGGCCTTCTCGCGAGAACAAGCAATTTATCCACACTCTCATTTTTCTCAATCGTGATCTGTTTCCTATGCAGTATGGACGACATTGAAGAAATTGAAACTGCAGCAGGTTTGGCTCTGTGTGCCATTGCATATTATAACTTTGTCAATGTCGTAACTAAAAATAAAGTTTAAAAAAATAGAAAAGCCAGACGGTGGTGGGTAACGCAAATTCATCGAAACAGAACAGGGTTAGGATTTTTTTTTATCTAATTTTTTATCGTTATTATTATTATAATCATGTATTCATAATGCAAAAGCACTTGGATGAACTAGGTAGTTGCTGAACCTAGTTGCTGAATCGTGAATGTAGTAGCCTTCTCTCTTCTCGCCCGAGAAATCCTTTGTCACGGCCAAAAATACCGACACCGATCGGAGAACAGACGAACGCGAGAACGAGACGGCGAGATACTCCTCACATTCACGTTCTCGGGTGTTCTCGGTGTTTCCGGCCGTGAACGTTGTAATTAGTGACTATATATTTAATAAACTGAAATTCTTAAGTAAATGAACTAGCATCTATTTAAGTTCACAACGCATTAACACAACTAAAAATCGAGAAATAAACTGACTTTTAAAAAAAAATTAAACTGACTTCAAAAAAAACACAAACGACAAAAACTTTAACCAGACAAAAGCAGTACCTACATAACTAAAAAGCGATAAATAACCTAATTTATCTAATTAATGCATATTATATATCTACAATTATTTTAAATATTTACAACTTAATACCTAATACTTTAACAAAGTCATCTTTAACTATTTAAATATTTACAGTTATCACTTATTTTTGAAGTCGGTGTCAGCCAAACAAATAAATGTAATTGAGAAAACTGACCGACACTAAAATTCAAAGCAAAACTAAGAATAGGAAATTGCATAAGCGCGCTGAAATAATCTATTAATGGAAGCGACCGTCAACGACGTCTACCTTCACGCGTCTGCCCGCGTTCGGGTAGCACACTCAACCGGATGCCCCGGCCGCCCCCGCGCCCCAGGCGCCCCGTGTGTGTGGCTTTGCGTTTGCCGGCCGCGCGCGTCAAACAACACAACAGACTACGTTACCTAGGCTACAGGCTGGACCAAATTACACATAAATACCAACTTTCATCAATATCGGTTGAGTTGGTGAAGAGTTCACTGGGAACATACATTGTGACACTGGATTTTTATACATTAAGATATTCCCTGTCACAGTGTTTGACCACGATGAACATTGAAACTATTCAGCCAATTTTGATTTTTTTTTATTTTGCTGCATTTGTTCCGATTTAGGATATATATTTAGTTAGTTTCATCTGTAACACAGCAACGCGTGACCTAGTGAGCTAGTTTTAATATAAATATTTACTTTGCGAATCAGCGGCTGTAAATTGAATTGTTCATTTTATTCAATTGGTTTTGTTTAGTGAGAAAAAATCGCGGTAGACAGAGTCTCTAATCAGTTTATTTGCGTTTAGTTCTTAGCTATCCATTAGGGTTGACACATGTATATTAGTTACTTTCAAAAATATTGCATTAAATAAAAAAAGAATTGAACTTGAGTAGGTATACTTGATATTGAATACTGACGTTTTACTTTTGTGACGTATTGAAAATTAACAGTTGGCAAAGTGCTCGATTAAAATATTGTGATGGTAATAGCAATGACTATCATTGTCTTAGTCATCCTGTGATCATGGCTGCCGTAAAGGAGTCGAAATATATACTCGTATATAAATTATAAATATCCATGATTCGGGCAGATTCAGGCTCATATTCATCACGCAAACATAAGCCCCTTTCGGGACCTAGGACCGTCGGTACCGAAGGCAGAATCGCCACCGTTACACCAAAGGGTCATCAACAATTCACATCATCTTCTAGGAGTTCACTTAAAGAATAATATGTAGTAATAAGAATCATTGCAAGAGCATTCGCCTTAATAGCACGGGATGTGAGTTCGATTCCAGCCTTAGAGTTGAGACAAATTACTTTTTTGAATATAAACTGCTTTAGCATCGTTGTGATTTGAAAGTCGATGAACAAAAAAGCGACAGTAAAAAGAGACACACATATAAATTGATAAGATTTAACTTGAGACAGGAGAAAATGAGTTAGGAAGCATTATGTACGTGTGTAAATACGTTTTTGTGTGCGCATGCAAAGAACAGAGCTTGAGAGATGTGATGCCTTACAACAACTGTGGTATTTTGTATACGTGTACATATTATTTTGAAGGTTTCACTTCTACCACGTGTGAATTGCACACATTTCTTTTTGTAATGATTGCTATAAATATAAAAACTAAGCAGGGGAATGCTTAAATAACAAAAAATATAATAGCTATCTATTTAATTTTATTTTTTCCATTTACAATGCTATATTTTCTATAAGATATAAAATGACCACTCCTCCGAGCCTTCAGGTCGGATACAAGTAGAAGTTGAAATACGTTTATAAATTTTGATGTGCTTACCAGCGTCGCTATAGCTCAGCTAGAGCACTTGCCCGTATAGCGAAAGGTTGTGGGTTCGTATCCCACCTGAGGGCTCGGAGAGAAACAGATACATTTAAAATTTTATATAAGACAACCTTTTGCCTGCATCATTTAATCATGGCTCCAACGCAGTAACAAGTTAGATAAATGCTTGAATTTTCTGAAATTAAAATATTGTAAGTGTCAACCCTACTTCGTCATAAGTTTTTAACTCTAATTATAAAACGTCATTAGCGCAAAGTAAAAAAGGTGAACCCACAAATTGTCATGAAGAATAAGGTGCAAAATGGCACCCGACAAGGTTTCCCTTCTTGTTGAACTCAAATGAATAAAAACAGTTATCACTGCTAAGGGAAGTTTAAAATACCTTTTTCAGATTTTCTTTATTTTTCACGACGAAACTTTGTTAAAATCGCTGATCGCATTAAAAAGTTTTTGGATTTCTAAGTAAAAAGAGTTTTTGTAAAAGTGTCTCTAAGCTTAAGATCAGATATTGTTCTCGGCTTCATCCACGTAAAATGCCTAAACACCATAAATTACGTTTATAACAATTAATGAATTTATTTTATTATTTATTTATTTAATTCTAATTATATATTAAGTTTCTTCTTCTTCTTCTGCTATACGGGCAATTTCCGCAACTCGACTTCTTTAGCGCTTGTTTTGCGTCTGGAGGGTGCTTGACTGTTTACTCCAGCCAGCCCGGCTCTACCAGGAACGCTCTAAGAGCCTTCACTTTATTTTCGTCTTCTCGAAAGCTGCCCTGTGAGCCAAGATGTCTTGCCCGGTAGAGTGCCACTCCCCTGCACTCCAGAAGGACATGGGTGGCTGTTTATTCAGCTTCCATGCGTCCTCGGCACAGTGGGTCCGTAGCACCTATAATAAGGAGACGTTTGTTACCTATTACTGACCTATTACTGGTCACCGTGACCAGTAATGGCGCCTATGACCAGGCGCAGTTCCGATCTACTTAACTATGATATAGATCTGGAGAGGTGAGCGCCATTAATAGTTTTGCTTGCCTACATGTCTCCAGAGAGTTCAAATGGTGCTGATGAAGTGCTTTGGTGGTTATATTAAGTTTAGATTAGAGTAAAAAAGCTTTTTACTCAACCGTTACTTAACCGTAAACGACCGTTTACAGTTAAGTAACGGTGAAACGGTAGCGATCCTGCCTACCACACCGACGGTCTTGGGTCGAATCCCGGAAGGAGCATATGTTTGTGTGATGAATACGAGCATTTATACCTGAGTCATGGGTATTTATATATATTTCTTTAAATATTATTCATCCATTATCCTTGTATCCATAACACAAGCCTTATAGTACTTACTTTGGGCTAGGCTAATTGATGTGAATGTAGGAAATATTATTATTTTTTTTTATTTTATTAAAAAACAAGGCCTAATGTAGATATTTGCAAACATATAGTATTTTCCAATGATCTGGCTTGTATCTTATACAATTTTCAAATATTGATAGCTTATCTGATAACAAATTAGAAGTATTTTTTATTACTATTTAAGTAGGAACTCGATAAAATAAACTGTTTTCTTGTAACATAGTGAACATCAGCACCACATTCAAATTTATAAAAAAACGTTGCGAGAACGGCAGAATTTAATAAAAGAATAATTTTTTAAACGAGATATCTTGAAGATAGTCTATTCACTTAACCAGCTAACTACATGGTGTAGCATGCTGCATGCGCAACTTCCGTTACGTGAAAAAGACATCACCCTCATTGCGCTAATAGAAGTATAACTTAAAAAATCCCGTGATTCTACCCGTCATATTTAATGCCAACATTTTTTTTCCCATAATTATTTATTGTCTATGATTATTTTTGTGCGTTTGAAAATGCAGATAAACATGTTTTGAAATAAGTTTACGTGAAAATGTATTTAAGAGATAATTCGGTGTTTCTCGGTATTGCTCGATTATTGTCGCCTGCCCAACGTCGGCTTCCGATATACCGCTTCACATCATATCATATTTCTTGGTTCCTTTTCTTAGCCTTCTTTCTTTATGAATTTTTCCTACTCTACTCTTAAATAGAGTTGATTTTGATGGCTTTATTTTATTGATTTGATTTTAGTTAATACATTTTTAATAATGTTATTTCAATGGTTTGATAATTTGATTTTAATAGTTTATTTTTCGGTTATTTGATTTTATTTATTTTATAATTGAAATTAAAATATTACATGGCTCTTAAGTTTCTTTATTACTTACAATTTAAAGACTTTGTTTTACAATTAAATGATTTGATTTCATTTTTTGTTACATAACCTACAACCTTCCTCAAGAATTGAGCTTTGAAATGCAAAAAAAGGATGTGTGCAATTCACACGTGGTAGAAGTGAAACCTTTAAAAATAATACGTACACGTATACAAAATACCACGGTTGTTGTGATGCCTTTTCTCAAGCTTTGTACTATGCATGCGCACACAAACACGTATTTACACACCTACATAATGCTTCCTATCTCATTTACGTTAAATCTTGTGAATTTATGGGTCTGTCACTTTTTCGTTTAATTAACTTTCAAATCACAACGATGCTAAAGAAGTTTTCACTTGAAATTTTTTTAACACTAATTAAATCTATCAAATAGGGAATGAAACATTTTCTTTCCATAGGTTGGCAATACCTACAACTATAAGTTGGCACCACTGCACTTTTACGTCATCTGTCATTCCTAACCTTTCTTGCCGCAATAATATATTCTCGTTCTACATCAAAAATCATTTAATTTTTACTAAAGTAATCACAAATCCTACAGAATCCCTACTGTGTTTATTAGGCGCGTTCAAACAAATGAGTATTTTTTTTAATAACTTTTGTATTTTTTTAGGTTCTTTGTATTAATTGGATATACTTTATGAAAAATTCGGTAGGAAGGAACCAATTTGTTGAGTATCGCCGTTCATAATCATGATTACAAAATTATAGAGAAAATAATTTCAATCTTTTTTCCCATAAAATGAATCTACATAAAATATGCGAACAACAGCGTTCCAATCTACTATTAATTGCTTTTTTGTAATTGATTTTAGATTCTATAAGACTTAAAGATTGAAATTGATTTAGCAATTTCTAGAAAAGTTCTTTCTTTGCGTACTGAAGAAATATTGTGTGATTTTAAATCTTTCATTAGTGTTAATTGAATCGAGATTTTTACATTTTTAGGGTTCCATACCTCGAAACGAAAAAACGGAACCCTTATAGGGTTTGTTAACTGTCGGTCCGTCCGTCTGTCGGTCAAGATCCTTTTTCTCATTAACGCGTGGAGGTATCAAGCTGGAATTTATATCAAATACTCAGCTCTACTGTACCTTAGAGCTGTGAAAAAATAAAACTTCTAAGCCAACGCAATCAAAAGATACAGTCGTTTATGCTGCAAATTTCAGCAAATTTTCGACACTCGCAAGGGAATTAAAACCTACAGGATACTTTCCGTGAACTCAGAATCTTGAAATTTGGTACGAAGCAACGTCTCATAGCAGAGATAAAGGAACCGTAAATTTTTAGTTACATCTTATAATAAAAATATTTTTAACAATTGACTTTTACTGATATAGGTATCTACAGGTTTGTACGGAGCCCTCGGTGCGCGAGTCCAACTCGCACTTGGCCGGTTTTTTTAGGGCTCCGATAAGTTCTCGAGTTCTTTCGTGACGACTAATTCATTTATGAATAAAACAACGATGCTTACTAGAGAATCACAATATGAATCTCGTTAGTTTTGGTTCAAGTATGTACGCCTATTACAGTTACAAACAGCATTCGTCGATTCTTGGGTAGTTACAAAATATAGCTGTTACGGGTAATGCTAGAAGATGTAGTAAACCTAGGTTTACCCGGGTTTACTGAGTTTGGTTAGGTTAGGGTAATGGTAGGGGTATTAGCAGGGGCTAATGTGCGCGTGGATGGGGTTGATATCCCCTTGAAACGCCACATGGAATACTTGGGGCTGGAGCTGAACGAACGTTGGAAATTCAACGAACATTGCCGGCAACTAGCCCCCAAGTTAATCAACGACGCTGTGGCGCTTGGCCGATTGCTGCTTAACACCGGATGCCCTGAGGTTAGCTGTCGCAAGCTGTACGCCGGGATTATTCGCAGCTTGGCTTAGGGCCCGTAAACCCGGGTAAACCTAAGTTTATTCCAACTTCCAAACTTACCCGTAACAAAGATACTGTTTACAAAATAAATACTGGAATTAAATATGAAAATAAACAATGAGTAACTTTAACATTATATATTCGTCGAGTGTGTGCTGACTGTTTGGAATTATTATATTATATAAGCCGAGTCATTGAAAATATCAATATTAATTATTTGGTGTTTTATGGTGGACATAGGCGCATGCAACAACGCCGAAATATCGGGGCCTTAAAAATAATAAAAAATAAGTTTAAAAAACTTTTTTTAAAACAAAGTTTTATTGTTATATGTTAATAAAACGACCTAAAAAGTTAAAAGACCTTCCTATGATTCCTATGGTCATCTTCCAGGTTCAGCATCAGATCAGCTCAATGTCATGCTAACATTGCATTGTCACGCGATATACATATGCATGCAAAATTTCAGCCCAATCTGAAACCGGGAAGTGGGTCAAATTTAATTGGTCAGTTTTCATTACAGACATAGAGACAGATGAATATGATACTAATTCCGTTTCAAATAATACTATTGTTGGGTACCTGTTATAGATAAATAAATTCCGGACCAAACTAAGCTGAGCTTGTGCTATGGATACTAAGTAATGTATAGAATATACAAATAAGTATATAAGAGACCAAAACTCAAGAACATATGCTTATATTCATTACAGAAACAAATGCCCCTACAGGGATTCGTACCCAGGCCCTTGCCGCAGATGGTAGGATCGTTACCGTTGCCGCCATCGAATTGAAAAGAATCATTGTCATTTATGTATCTTTGTAATAAATAATTGTATGTGTATCACCAATATTATGATACATAGATATGTGTTATTTATAGAAAGATATATAAATAACTGTGACTCAGGTACAGAATCTCGTATTTATTATACAAACATCTGCCTATACCGGGACTGAAACCCAGGACCGTTCGGTGCGAAAGGAAGGATCGCTTCTGTTGCACCAAACGTTCGTCAATCTTAATATTATTAGTCAATATTAAACCATTAATTTGTTAATTTTGTGTTATTTATGTGCTATTGACTGAAAATAGTTTATTTTTTATAGCTATGAAAATGCCTCTATTGAAAATACACTTAAAAAAAGTCGTGTGGTGTCGTGGGACACCGGATAGGAACGAAGTTCCTTATTGTAAAAATATTAATTTTAAGTTCTATTCGAGGTATAAAGAAAATAATTATTAGGGTATATATTTTTAATTATGATTTTTTAATATTTTTTTATCGATAAAAACTACTTTATAGAATTATCCTGACACCTTTATTTCATTTACAATGATTTAAAAAAATATATAATAACAGTCATCACGTAGACTTTACATTAGCCACTGTATAGCCATCCCACATAGACAATACATAAAAATCTTACGCTTTTTGTTTAATACTACGGATGTTTTTTCCCGGCTAGGGTACCCCTCCGCAACGCCCTCCGCAAAGGAACTATGTTCCAATAAGCAACATGTATTTTTATATTTAATTTTTGAATTGTTTTTTTTAATAAAAAACATTCAATTTCCGTAACTTTCAAGACTAAATAGTGCTTGTCATACGCTTTCCTAATAATATATTCTGATAAAGTTATACTTAATATATAGTTTCACTATAATAGGTAATTTTATAATATAATTCAAAATACTTTGAAGAACGTAACAAATACGAACTAAAGTATATGAACTTATGAAAATATTTAGAAATAAAAGATAGATAGGTAATTAAAATACTGGCGGTAGATATTTTATTGGTAATACGATATACTAAATAAATAATAAATAAACATTTTTAACATTCACACGTGACGTGAGTTGTGAGTTGAGACGTGGTCCCTTATTAGGCTGCTATGCTCGAAGTTTTTCTACGTGATCGAATCAGAAATGAGGAAATCCGTAGGAGAACCGATGTAACCGACATAGCCAGCAGAATTGCCAAACTTAAGTGGCAGTGGGCGGGGCACATAACTCGTAGAACTGATGGCCGTTAGGGCAGAAAAGTTCTCGAGTGGCGACCACGGACCGGAAGACGAACTGGTCGAGGGTAGCCTCAATGCGGGCAGCGCAGGACCGGTCATTGTAGAGATACTTGGGTACATTCACACCAATTAGCCTTATCCAAAGTACGCATTGTTAGGGTTGAGTTATGCATAGTAGATAATATTCCTTTGAAATAATAATTTTCTTTTTACAAGCTTCTTTCTATATACTATATAATAAATACAGTTCTCGAATTTCGGTGCCTGTTGACAGAGTTAACTTAAGTTTTCAATTGTTTATTTCACTAAAGTAATTTGCTATTTGAATTGTATAAAAAAACCTTTTAAAAGGAAATAACATAGTAATAAGAGAGATATTTATTATATTACTAGCTGACCTGGCGAACTTCGTACCGCCTTAGCGTAGCTTTGAATTGAATGACGTTGACATTTGTCAGCGCGGTTATCGATGTGGTGTCACAGATTACCACAGATTTTTTGTTTTAAATTGAATGACGTTGACAATCGTTACGTTATATTTTTCAATCTTTCTGAGAGATTTTATTTATATTTTTTTCCGTAAGAACCTTGTACAGAGTATTAGAAAACTACAAAAAAAAATCAGCCAAATCGGTCAAGCCGTTTTCATGTTATGTCGTGACAACGGAAAACGGGTTTCATTTTTATATATATAGATTTGTTCTCGATTTGTTATACATTTTAATTACAATATATTTTAATTAAAATTGTCTATGAATATGATTAGTTATAATTTCTAGTTTTTTTTATATTTTTTGTATGTACTAATTGCTAACTATTGATTTTTATAATTTTGGTTAATTAGTTGGGTTAGACATGTTGATTTTTTTTATCTGTTTGATTTTTTTTATTACTACAAATAAAGCTAATTTATACACATTACAGTAATTTAAAGAATCATAGGATGACGGTGGCGCCTATTTGCAAGTCTGGTAGTCCGATGAAAAAAAAAGAGACGGCGAAACATGGCTGTGCAGCTCCACTGCACAATCTCCTAAATGTATACTATGAGTAACGGCCAACCTCTTTTCCAATATCCGTTATAAAAAATAATAAGTTATGTGGTAATCCGTCATGATCTTTTTAAATGGGTCACGGATATAAAAGGCATGCATTGTTTGTAATATCATATGAATCAGAGTTATACGCTTTGTTCCATAGATACTGGGAATATTAATAAAATGGAGTAGTGTGAATACGCTTTATCGTTGTATGTGGACATAGTTTTATCCCCCAATTGTAATAAAACGTTATCACTGTAGCTAATCCGTGTTTACTATGAGCGTTACACAACAAGCTATGTCCATGACGAAGGCAATATAATAAAACTTATTTAACTACGTATGTAGCACCAGAAATAAAGGTTATAATTGAGGTGGCTCGTAACGCATTATTATAATTTACATATGGATAATATTATTATTATAAACTAGCGGCCCGTCCTGGATACGCACGGGCGGACAAAATTCATTAATTTTTTTCTATTATTAAATATTTTTCCGTTAGCGCCATCTAGCGTCCGGTAGACGAACTACTTGCGGTTAACGCGTTGCTAACGTTATTGATACAATGGAAAAACAGCGGGAAAAAGAGTGGACAGACAAACACAAATCACTGTGATCTTAGATTATATGTTATTATGGACAATTATGTATTTCTAGTACTGGAGGTGCGAAATAATAAACGTAAGCTTTAAAATATTTTAATGAGAAAGGTAAATTGGAAGTCTACAACGATATGTAAACATGACGGCGTTATCAATAAGATAACATAGGTAAAACGACAAAATTAAAGTCATTAGTTAACAATTCGTTTAAACAGGAAACACACTAGAATTAATATTTAGTGACGATTAAATTTAAAATAAATTTTAATAAAAATGTTGTAATGAAAAAGTGTAACAAATATTTCACTATATTTCTTTCTCATCAATGAATAAATTTTCAAATAACTCAAATAGCAGTTTCCGATATACACAAACCATTTTTATTTTCAAATATATATAATAAGACGATTGTAAATGTTTATGTTACTTGTTTTTAAAGTTTACTCCTTAAGAATTGATATAAGGTGTCAGGTATGAAAAAATATGAAGAGTAAAAGTTACGTTTTTTTTGCGCAACCTATCGTGCGCACCTTACACTTTTATTTTGAAGTTTTGTTCGATTATTATACTTCAGAACTAACACACACAGTCTTTCAATTTTTTTAGAAGACCTATCTAGCCATAACGTATTACTAATAAAAATATATCCACCGCTTATTTAAAATTGAATTTTAATTGTAGAGTTATTATTTCTTAATAATTTTTTATAACCTTATATAAGGTATAAAATACGTGTGTAAAAAACAACTACGCTAACTACTAACAACTTTCCGATGAATATCAACACGCACCTTCACTACTCGTGTTTCTCTCCCTGCCCAGCCAAATCTGGTATGATCCTGCTAATGCAGCTTTAGATGCTCGTTCTAGTATAGAACTTACTGTATAGACATAAAAAACGTCTGTAGAAGGTGAAATGTAAATTTCGACGCATCTACTAGCGTCTTGGTAGCTTAGCAGACAGAACACTCGCCCAGATAGCGAGAGGTTCTTGGTTCAGAGACGTGAATGCTTTTTACAGGTATTTGATATCTTATAGAAATATGGTATTATGAATGCAATATATATATATATATATATACATTACTATTTAAGAGATGAAACGTAAAGCTGTAATAGAAGAACGACTATTTTTTATATTTTTGAAGTGACAAGTTAAAGGCGCCATAGTATCTTTTGTTTAGCAAATTAATAGCTATCCTGTATCACACAGAGCTATCAAAAGTGCGTTGTTCATTCTGTTTTCTATCGCATACATAATAAGATTGCGGATTCCAGACCCTCCGTCAGAAACGCAACGGAAATCTAACCCAACTTTCCTTTTATCAAAGTATTTTTGTAAACTTGTGTTTTTGCCGACCTCCGTGGATGAGTGGCCAGCATATCGGTTTACATGGTAACTCCATTCCGAGGTCCCGAGTTTGATACTTAAAACAGATACGTAAGTAATACGAAAAAAAAACCGTAAAAAAGTTGTTTTATTTAAATTATTAATAAGTATCTATAAATTCCGAATTCGTCAAAACAGTAAAAAGTCCATAAAAGCACTTTATTGACTTGTGCTTAGGGACATCGATGTATTTTACTTGTGAAACAAGTAATGTGTTTGTTCGATGTCATAAAAACCCTATAGCCCTTTACCGAAACTATCCATGACAAATTCTCGTACTCCAAACGCCTTTGTTCGAGGGGACAACCTTACAATGGATTTTCTGTATATTAATGGTCCGAATTGTGTTATAATGGTCGTAAAGACTTGGTAATTCGTTGTATAAAACATTTAACGCACGAGTTGACAGTGTCGTTGGAGATTATGGGTGAACTCAACGCAAGTAGTTGAAAATTTGAGCAGTGGTTATTTATAGAGCGATTTTACGCACCGTTTTCTTGACTGACTATAGATTAATAATAATATTTATAACATTCACACCAATTAGCCTAGCCCGAAGTAAGCACTATAAGGCTTCTTTAAAAACAGACGGAGTCTACAGATTTATGAACTACTATAAATTCAGTCCCCTTCTTTTTAACGAATCCTATTATCGACCAGACTTCACAGACATAATTTCTTCTGATATTTCTACGTACCGCGCCTACCCTCCGGTCAGGGAGTGGGCTGCAAAACGGTGTTTAACCCCATCTCAAGGGTAAAAACTTTACACCGAGCCTTGACCCTATCTGGCTACTACACATAGGTACATATTTTTTATAAGCACTTGTGATCGTATTTTTTATTTTTATTTTAAGGATATTGTAATTTTGTGAGATTTATGTCTGAGCTGCATAAAATAAACTTCTTATTGACATAAGTAAAACAAAAGAAGTACTGGAATAAAGTATGTGTATCAGCTCCACCACACGACTGGAGTTACTCCATAAGAACGATTGTCTTTGAACAGGCACAGAAAATAATAAAACAAAACTTCAAAACACACAAAAAAAGTAACGCTGTCATTCGATCACTAAATTTTACTCTTCATATTTTTTTCATACCGGGCGCTTTATATGAAAATCGATTCTTAAGGAGTAAACTCCAAAAATGTTTGAAAATGTAAAATCAAAAATTTATTTGTATAACTACTTAAGCTTCTCGACTAAGAATACTAAGAACTACTACTACTACTAAGAACTCGTTGTTTCATCAACCGCAGCCCTTCAGTAGTAACAAGGAACGATATAATTAATTAGTACTACTAATGAAAACAGTGAACAAGGGAATTATGAGTGAGCTGTTATGTTAATAGTTCTGTGCGAAGCCACTGGGTAATGCTGCATGTTTATCAATGTTTTTTGGTCATAGCTTTCGCTTAAATGTGTGTTTACCTGCGCGGTACATGGGCGTGGGGGTGCGATGACAAAAGAGATCGAGTGAGGAGTGGGTGGCAGGCGCGCATAGTGCGAACCCTTTTCCGTATTTCCTTTGTCGCCGTACCCCCGCGCCCCTTTACCGCGCGGGCGAACAATCATTTAAGCGGAAAGTTACGTATCTCTCGCTTGTGATGTTTAGGGTGTAATTTTAAATTCCATTGCTTTTCTTTAAATTAAAAAGGTAAGGGGGTCGTAGTATGTCGAGAGGTTGAGATATCGGCTATAACCTAAGCATTTAGCTTACTGCGAGGAATTAACGGGGATATTATTAATTACTTGAATGCGTTGTAAATTATTTAAAAAAAAAAGAATATTTTGAGTGCTACAATATCAAAAACTGCCTCGAACGTAATTACATAACTTTCTTTTTTATCTTTTGTTGGATATTTGTAAATGTACTACATTCGATGTCGTAAGTTAGTAGTAGATAGAGCGCGAAGGGATGCTAGCGCCATCTCTTCGTGAACTAAAGAAATACTTGGAAAAACTCGATGCATCTGTTACGGGTATGAGAGCTTAATTAAAACAGAACTTGCCAGGAAAGAAAGCCAGGAGATGTGGATTCGAATCCTGCTTTTACGCCTGACAGAATGTCATTTTTTGCTAGTTAAAATTTGTTTAGATGTAAATGTTAAAAAAACTGCGTCGAACGTATACAATTACATAGCTGTTTCTTCTTTATCGATTGCTGGCTACATGTAAAAGTACTACATTCGATGTCGTAGCTTAGAAGTGGATAGAACATGAAGAGATGACAGAGCCATCTCTACGTCAACTTTAAAAATCTTTGGGAAAGTTCGTCTTAACGTCTGAAAGAAGCTGAATTTCTTCTAGTCAAAATTGCTTAAGATAAAATAATTTCAATGCTCAAATAACAAATATATACTAGACCTATCTGTTTCTTCTCTCTCGATTGTTGGATTGAACAATAGAGAAAGAAGGAACAGGTTTTTTATCTAAACTAATTTCAACTAGAATAAATTCAGCTTCTCTCAGGCGTCAATATAATTGTTATATTCTTTACAAGTATTCATTTGTAAAGAATATAGAAATTAAAATTTTGTTATTCAATCATTAAACTGCTGGAGTTTTACATCCAAAGAAATTATGAACTGGAAAAAGTCAACTTCGCACAGGTGTTAGGCGAAGCATTCATTTAATCATACATTATGGTTTCCAAAAGTTCCATGCAGCACTTCTTATCAATTTATATTCGTTTTAAAAACTTAACACGTTTTGTTATATTAATTCTACTTTTTGGGAAGTTTTAGAGAATATCCACAACACAGGCTTCAGAGTACTTACTTTGGGCTAGATTAATTTAAGTGATTGTAAGAAATTGGAGTTTACTCCTTAAGAATTGGTTTTCATGTAAGGCGTCTGGTATGAAAACAATATGAAGTGTAAAATTTTGTGATCGAATGACAGCGTTACGTTTTTTGTGCGCAACCTATCGTGCGCACCTTTCACTTTTATTTTGAAGTTTTGTTTTATTATTTTCTGTGCCTGTTCAAAGACAATCATTCTTAAAGAGTAAACTCCATACGTCGGAGCTAACACACACATTTTTTATTATTTTCTTTTGTTATATGTGTAACTGGCCTTATTACAACGAAATCTAATACAGCTCTTTGCTGTTTACTTTCAATTGACCCGTATCCTAATAGCACACTTCATACATGTCTATCTTGTGGCGTCTTATTTCCGTAAACAGTATTGGTGTTGCTTTAATCGAGAGCAGATCGATCTCAGTTTACTGCCTTGAGAAAGAGTTTAAAAACTGAAATTTTGTTACTAAAAGGTTGACATTTTAAAGGAGATTCCTCCCGTTTTTAACCAAACTGTAGTATAGTGCGTATTTAGGTTTTGTTTTTTTAATAGGTTCGCTTTTAATCCAAAACAAGCCCGGAGGCCAAGATCTACGATGAAACGAGTTAACCCAGAAGGTTTGTACATAATGTGTGAAAAGACGCCCTGTAACGGTTTGCTCTGACAATTAAAATACAAATACGAAGACTATTGGTTGTTTCATTACCGTTTTTGCCCAAGATAGTTTACAAACTACCCTACTGCGATATAATGGGAAGATTATAAACTTTAGCAATAGTATTCTGAGGGCCTGGACCACAAATTGTGTGAGTTTGTTGTACAGTAAATTATTCAAAATGCAGAAAAATGGAAGTCGATTGATCTGATATCTTGCAGTTGTATTATGTCGGTGCTGTTTTTCTATCAGTTTCTTGAATATGGATAGTAGACATCTGCTGTTATTTCGAGACAGGGTCTGAGGACGCTATATTGAAGTGTGTGTGAGAAGTCTACAAATTAATGTTTTCCTTATATTTGCTTGAATTTATCTTTCCAAATCTACTTTCGTAACAATGGAATCTGAAATCTCTACATTTCTAAACTTAGTTCAACAAACTTTAACGCTTGTTGCTCCTAGCATATGAGTTAAATCTTAAGGCACTTATTTACCAGGTTTTTTATTTATTTTTCAATTTTTTTCCAGTTCTTTGGTAAACAGATAAAAATAGAAGCCTTACCTTGAGATCCATTTCTCCGTTATTTACCTTAGCAACTAGCTCGTATTCCATTACGAAAGCGGTTAAACAAAAAACATGAGTTCGTTAACCGTATCCTGTCCAAACAAAGCATTGATTAGTTTTTGCTGCGTTGGACTTAAAACGGAAATCATAGAAAAACTCTTATAACCTTAAAAGCTAAATGATTGTATTAAAGTCATACAATCGTTTTTTTTTTAATCTATATATATAAAAATGAAACCCGTTTTCTGTTGTCACGACATAACATGAAAACGGCTTGACCGATTTGGCTGATTTTTTTTTTGTAGTTTTCTAATACTCTGTACAAGGTTCTTACGGAAAAAAATATAAAGAAAATCTGTCAGAAAGATTGAAAAATATAACGTAACGAATGTCAACGTCATTCAATTTAAAACAAAAATCTGTGGTAATCTGTGACACCACATCGATAACCGCGCTGACAAATGTCAACGTCATTCAATTGAAAGCTACGCTAAGGCGGTACGAAGTTCGCTGGGTCAGCTAGTTTAGAATATTATACGTTTCGTGTTAAAAAAGTTCCGCTCTAAAATTTAATACCATGCAGGATTTAGTCCAGTTCAGAAGGTATAGTACCATTCCATATTTAAACACAAACTTAAAACGATTGTTCGTTTTTTTCATAGTCGATTAACTAGTATTAAACCTTTTTCTAGTTTTTCCTTTGTTCTCTTATTTGTAAAACTTGGCAATATCAGTTGATTATTTCAATTCGTTTTGAACATAATTAAATATTAATTATGACGATCGTTTGATGCGACGGTAGTAATCCTGCCTTTTGCACCGTACTGAGTTTGAGTCCCTGAAGGCCCAGATGTTTGTGTTTATTACACGAGATTGGCGAGGTGGGTATTCATAACCGCGTCACCGTGGGTGAGTATGCATAGTATACTAGGGGTGTTCAAAGATCACTTTTTATTATTTATTATTCCGTGTTAGAGAGCGGGAAGCTCTTCGTTTTATTCAACCGTTGTTTCTTTTAACGATAACATTATCTTCTGGCATTAAATACTATGCAGAGTATCGGGGTATTTAAGAATTATCATTTTTCCACTATTTCTCGTTGAAGAGCGGATAGTGTATTATTTTTTTCATCTCTTTTGCATGGTTTCCTTTTAAAGATATTTTTGTCTTTTCTTTAATAAGCTCAATGCTTCATAAATCTTTTTAATTTGGATTAGTTTATGTGGTAGGTATAGTGCGGAGGACGAGGGCGTCCAACGAATTCTCTACGTTAATTCCTTCCTGGTTGGGGGGATACTTTCACGCGTGTTTTCTAACTTTAAGCATTTTTTATAACATGCCTAAAATCTTGTGTTTTACCCTGAAAAATGTGAATAAATTTTTAATTTCTTTATTGTTAGAATTTATAAAAAAAATCGTATAGATGATGCTATTTTGTAGTCGGGGAACTGCTGTAACTATATAAAATTAAATAATACTTCAATATTGTTTTTATTACGAACTTTTTAAAATGGATCGGTCTTTTAAATAAAAAAAAACCTACAATATATAATAGTAAAATTTAATTTTCCATAACTACTATATATTCATTTAATTTCAACCTTAAAATCATAATTTTTCCATATTAT
This sequence comes from Calamotropha paludella, assembly GCA_927399485.1. Classification (NCBI taxonomy): domain Eukaryota; kingdom Metazoa; phylum Arthropoda; class Insecta; order Lepidoptera; family Crambidae; genus Calamotropha; species Calamotropha paludella. The sequence goes on from OV656812.1 coordinate 26,590,390, forward strand.
TTCCAATTATGGTAGGAAAAAAAAAACGTAAAACTACCAGAATTAAACGCGCCGGCTGGTGAGATTTCATACAGTTTTTGTTGTTTGAAAAGATTAGTAGCTATACACGTTTTGCAATCATTATGTGCTTAATAATGTAACCTATTGCAATGTATAAAATAACATATTAATTTCGTTTTAGAAAATTTATCGTTTATTTAAAAATGCCAAGTAACCAATAGGACAAGGCAACATATTCATCATATGGTACTGATCGTTCGGGAGCAGGTCGCAGGGACCTGGCAATAATTCACTGCGTGTCTATAACTCTATAGCTGTCAATCTATACTCTTGGTGCGTCTGTGGTCATTCGTTCTCTGATCTGAGGCCCTACCATCACGTCTTATACCGATTCAAGTTTAGCTGTTAAAAAGAGACGCCACTATAGATCGCGTATAGCGGTGTCTCACTTTGACAATGAAACTTAAATCGCGCTAAAAGATGATGGTAGGCCCGCTGTTCACTGAGCTGGTAGCTAGATCCTTAATTTTTACTGCTAATTTCCCGCTTATACGGTGTTAATCAAGGAATTCTCCTTTTAATTATTGTCTGCACGACATTCAAAGTGCAAGCAGCGAATTTTAGCTTATTATTAGCTGGTCGGAAACAAGAAAAATAGCTACCTTTTCATTTGGAGAACCGATCACCCTCCAACCATAAAATTTATACTTTATTGTTAACCCCGAAAGGTTACTTGAACATTATTTTAGAATTTATTCAAAGCTTAAATGGTTTTCTTTAAATCCTTAGGAATTTTATCGAGAATCTCCCAAAAACTTGTAAAACATCACGACTTTTATTTTGTAGTTGAAGGTATTTTAAAATTTCAATTCCTCTTATTCTCGTAAATGAATCTCTGAACAAACCATTCTACACCCTTAAAAGCCCCTTTTGATCATTCTACTTCAGTTTATAACCTTATAAATCCATAGAATCATTGCTTAGAGCCATAAAAATGGAATTAAATAAGATGAATTCTTTGTCGCCTTCAACGGTAAATTCAATGAATCTGAGCCCGCCCGCAGAAAGGTCTCTTTATTAGCCCGCGTTAGTTGTGATGATTCCTAAAAGTAAGGTCTGGATACCTTAAGGCCCGTGCTAAGTTCCTTGAAGTAAGCATAAATTAAATCAAATTAGTTCATGTTAATTTATAATATAATTTATAATAAATTGGCTCAAGAAGGCCAATACTATTGCAGAAACCTAGGAAAATTATCAAAAAGACAAATTATAGGTATTTGTATATATTTCTATAAATACATATCTATGTATCATATATGTATGTCTATCTGTTACCCTAGTATCCTTAATACAAGCCTTATAGTGCTTACTTTGGGCTAGGCTAAATGGTGTGAATATAAGAAATATTTAATGAAGCATCCGGTTTAAACAGATAATTAGTCGGATTTTCTTTTTATTCAGTTATTTTGATGCATACACATGCCAGCTACTTTTGTGCTCTCCCAACCTTAAAGTTTACATAAAAAACAAATTACAAATCATCTCAGAATTTTTATTGCTCAAAAGAATATCAAATTGTTAGATAAAATGATTAAATTATGCCTCAATGACAATATTAAAAGAAATTTAATTAACAAATACAATAATTCTTACAGTACTGCTTTTATTTGAGAAAATAAATTGATATGTAAATATTGCTATCTCTAACCCTATTAAACTACTGAATGGGGTTCATTGTTTAGTAGTGGTATCTTAACATGTCTTCCGACACACGAAGTAAGTTTGAAGTAATTAATGATTGGTTATCAACATTGAGATCGACCCTTTAGAAAGTTTCTCAAACTCCGCAAGAACGCGTTGACCATTAAGTTTCTGGAGATCCTGTCACATAAAGATACTTTCAAGATGATATAGAGACACTTGAAACTGCGCTCAGACGAAAAGCGAAAACTCAAAGTACTTATTTGGGAAGACCACGTTAAACTTCGTAAATCTGCTATTTACTAAATGGCGAATGTAAGAATTTAATAACTAAATAAAATGTAAAAATAAAACAATTTGATTTATATAAACATTTTAACAATTAGGAACTTGCCCCATTAAAATATTGTGAAGGTATTAGAAAATACAGAACAACCATTATCTTAGTCATCCTGTGATCACGACTCCTGTAAAGGGGTCGAAACGTCCGGAATATAAAATTAAATATGCGAAAAATCGGTAAAAAAGTGTTTTATTCCAATGGTGAATACTGTTTATACAAGTAATTGTAAGTTTATAAATAAACAAACTATCAAAAGCATTTTGATTGCCTTAATGTCATTTTGAAGTTTTTGATTCCGATTGTTTTCGATCGGACCTTATTTTTAAATCATTCGTCTCGCGTCGTGTAGATATTTGCTTTCTACTAATTTTTATTTGAGATCGGACATTTCTTATTTTTTAATTAGTCCTATGCAAAGAGTGCTCACATTTTTTTAAGGCGATCAACGTTGAATGTAACACATATATTTATCAATTCGAGAGTATCAATATGAATGAATATACGACTCTAAAAATTGTTGAGAAGATATTTCGACAAAAACACACAGCCAATTGATACAGACAACTGTTTTAGTTAGCCATTAAAGTGCTAAGTGTGCTTTTTAAGTGTGTACTTTGTAGACCTCTGTAAATGGTATGTTACATGAGAACTCTATTTAATTGTCTTAAGAGTATTTGCTATCGGACCGTGTTCAAACTTGAGCACTTAGTAGTTAATCAAACATTAAAAGATATACTTAGTTTGAAACTAAATGGTTGGAGTAAGTTTTCCGGGACTTGATGATTTTCATCAACTAATTTGTGATTCAAACTCTCGCGCTCATTACACGTTTAAATAAAACACTACTCTACGGATTTTTGCGCACATTTTATTTTAGATTTAATCCTGACCCTTACAGCAGTCGTGATCACAGGATGACTAAGATAATGGTTGTCATGTATTTTCTACTACCTTCACAATATTTTAATCGGGTACGTTTTTTTACATTTTTTTAATATTTTTATTTTTTTTTACATTTACAAATTTCAGGATTAAATATAAAATAAAATATGCGCAAATATCCGTAAAAAAAGTGTTTTATTCTTATGACTCAACTGTTAGTGCACAGGCCTTCTCCATGTATGAAATATAATGAAAATCCTCCTTGGTTAAGTGGATCCCTGATTAAAACCCTAGCCAGGTTCATATAGAAAAGAACTTTTCTATAATGGCTCATGTCCAAAACCAATGACGGTGTAGTGATACCATCATTGTTTCTGAATTCTATAACACAAGTGCCCTAGCTACTTAACATTGGAATTGGATGTTGTTTTCTATTTATTTATTATAGGCAATTAACCCTCCATGCGGAACCAGTATTTATGACTGTTATAGGCTGCAAATTTAACCAAATACAACGACTTACAGAGTGTTCTACAACATAAAGGAATTTGTCGAACTTCACATAGTAATGTGATTAATTAAAAGAAAAACCTTTATTGACTTCGCAAAAAAACATGTTACAACACATAACATAAAAAAAAATAAAAAAAATAACATTAAACTCAAAGAGTACATTTATTTAAACATTACAAAACATACAGCGAGGCCAATTCGGCCAAAAGGTCAAAATGATAATTTAGTAGCACGAGACCCTTCGGAAGACTCGTCAGACTCTTGGTCCCTGCTGCATCTGCAGTTGTCGTTACCCACCAATTTGCTTCAGATCTTAGTGCGTTACGGCTTATTCTCTCTAAAGAGAAATTTTATACTCACTCCTCATTGCTTTCCCAACATTAATTAGGTGTCCGAAAGAGAAGAATAGTACAAATACTATATTCCATTGTATAAATAATAATTTAATATAACTAAGTCCTTTTAATAAAACAACTTTTTTACGGAATTTGCACATAATTTATTTTATACTAGCTTTCCGCCCGCGGCTTCGCCCGCGGCTTCGCCCGCGTGGAATTCGGTTATATTGCGGTATAAAGCACAACTATAAGAAAACTTCTCATTCCCACGGAAAAATCTAAGAAGCGCGATGTAACGCTGGATAGTATACTTTAGTGATTTCAGGATAAGTAGATGTAAAGAAAACAATTTAGACGATAAAACAAATTGTTCGTCATCCCTCGAGAATTCCTCATTTTCGAGGATTCATTTTCGTATCATTTAGCTTCAAAATTTACATGTTCATATTCGTTTGCAACATATAGGTAGATGTAAAAAAAAACAGTTTAGACGATAAAACAAATTGTACGTCATCCCTCGGGAATTCCCCATTTTCGGGGATTCATTATCGTATCATTTAGCTTCTAAAGGACATCATTCAGGCTTCATACAAATTTGGGCTAATTTTTTTTAGCCGGCCAACAAAAAATAATTAAATTTTATCATAGGCATAATTATAATAAACATTTCGTATTATGACAGTAAAGCTCGAAACCTATTGGTTGAGATGATAATCGGTCTCAAAGTATTTATTTTATTACCTACGGCTTGCACCCGGCTTGCGGGGTGAGCTCGTGATTTCCAGGTAATCAGTTATTGTTAATGGTGTGCGAGCGAGAATACGTTACAAGTACATTTACCTGCCGAGAAGTGTGAGCAAGAGGCATAATAGGTATGCGAGCGAGAAGACGTTACAAGTACCTACATTTACCTGCCGAGCTGCAAGTGTGAGCAAGAGGCAAAATACACCTACTTAGTCCTTTTCGTACTTACGTTCGTTAGTTTTCCATGCAACTCTCGTTACATCGGACGGCTACTTTCACTGTTTTCGTGGTTTTTAACATTGATTTTGTTTTGTTTGTTGTTTTAATTATCGTTGAGTTTTTGTTTTTGTTATACTGTTTTTGTTAATCATGGCACATATGTTGTGTATTAACTGTCGTGAACCATGTGAAGGTCGAAGGACTTACACGTGGATTTGTCGGGAAGAACAGCACATCGACATAGCTCAGATTATTATGGAGGAGCTAATCGCGAGACAGGTATGTAATGCAACCTTTTTTACATTTAAGTCATAACTAGGTACCTACTCTGTGATAATAACAGATCTTCGATATGACATCATGATCAGGACTAGGTGTCGCGTTGAATTATTTTGCTGAAGTACCTACCTTCCTTCAATAAAGTAAAATGTATACTTAAGTTCTTTAGTTAGTACTATGAAAGGGTTTCTTTATAAAGTACATAGGCTTACATCAGTGATAGAAATGTAGACAAGAACCTTTGAAGGTATAGGGAAAGATTTTTATTATTATTTTTTTTTTTAAGTAAGATTTCTACTTACGAGTGTTTATTAGTATTTCATCGACTCTCTGTTACTGCCACGAATTAACTATTTGTTGTTCTTATTTATTTGTTAGTATTTTTATCGGCGCTCTGTACAGATCTTAAGTACCACTTCAATATGGTATAGTGCCCGTCTAAGTTATAGCCGGTTTAAATGTAGGCATTGGCTCTTGCCTACACTCAAAACTATTTCAAAAGTTTTGAAATAGTTTTGTGTGAGTACGGGCACGTTATTATTTTTGTTAAGAAGTCCTTTGGGAAAGATACGTTTGTATTTAACTTGTAGAAGGTGGGTTTACAAAAATTGTTTTTTTTTTTTTCAGAACGAACCTACCGACGTCATTTGCCGACCTTGCTGGCAAAGAGCTGAGAGGACGTTTCATCGGCGTATACGCGAGGCGCGTCAAGATGATGACGTGTTGCCCGATGAGCCTATTCAGCAACAAAGCCGTAATCATCCAACAATGACCTTAGCAGGATTTGTACGTACTCCAAACTCAACAGTGCACTGCATTTTTGAGCATTGTCAAAATATTACCAGGCTTAGAATACCTAACGATATCATAATTCGTATGATTGGGCGGTACAATCTACTAATACCAGAAAATGTTCGCGTTTGCGAAGAACACTTAGCCCAGAACCTTTGGTATACTCTACCTTTACAAGACAATCTCATAGAAGATTTTACTGCATCTGAAATAGTGAATGCTCTGACGATTATGAGAAATCATATTACAACAGACGTGTTAAACTTCGAGACATACGAAGTCATTAATACAAACGAGTTTCATACTTGGACGGGACTTACTCACGAACAGTTTTCCGATCTACTCGTAAACACATCCAGCCTAAATAATAATCGTCAAAAGAAGACAATACTGGCCGCTGTATTGGCAAAACTAAGAACAGGAGACTCTAATGCCAGACTTGCTTTAGTGTTTAGAACGAGCGAATCCCGTTTTCAACGAATGTTAGCTCTAGGTCGTGATGCATTGTTGCGTGATTTTGTTCCCTTGCATGTTAGGTTTGACCACATAAACAGGGAACAAGTGGCTCAAAGGAATTTATTAGTACCTGAAACTCTATTTGGCAATCCAGAAAGCCCTTTGCCACAAAGAAATGCTATAATAATAGTCGATGGTACACATATATACAACCAAAAGAGCTCGAACTATTTTTTTCAACGACAAACATATAGTCTTCACAAATATCGAAATCTGACCAAGCCGTTCTTGTTTGTTTGCTGTGACGGTCATATAATTGACGTAACGGGCCCGCACGCCGCTTCAACTTCCGATGCAACAATAATGAATGCAATTATTGAAAATGAGGAGAGCATATTTCATTGGTTTTTCAGACCGGGTGACGTATTTATCTTAGATCGTGGCTTTAGAGACGCGGCCTATCCTTTACAATCACATGGATATACAGTACATATGCCAGAAACGAAAAATGCAAACAAAACGCAACTTACGACGGAACAAGCGAATAAATCCAGACTTGTGACTATATGCCGCTGGGTAGTAGAAATAATCAATGGACGATTCAAAAGAGATTTTCGCTTGTTAAGAATTGTACACAGCAATCGCGCCTTGCATCATATGATGGAATATTTTAAAATCAGTGCAGCTTTATTAAATGCCTATCATGTGTTGATTGTGGACAATGTAAGGGCTCCAATGTATTTAGAAATAATACGGGAAAGGGTTAATGTACTGAATACATTGGCGGATCTAGTGAACAGATACAATTATAACCGAAGACGTGCTCCGTTTCGTTCAATTAACGTTGATGCGCTTGAGGTTCCATTCCCCACATTGACACAAGAAGATCTTATCCTTTTTGCACTTGGTGTATACCAAATAAAGCAAGCTAGGAGTTACTATGCGGAGCATTTGCAGCCAAATGGTATGTTCATCGTTGAACTTGGCGACCAATTACCCACAGAACACATACGAGAGCTAGAAGGAACAGACCTTTACGTATTGCGCGGTAGAATCCAGTCCCGACATGTCCGTTCACGTTCGTATAACGTTTATATTGGCATAGATAGGGCTCTCGAAGGGCGACAGGCTATAAAACACTATTACTGTACATGTAACATTGGCCGAAGAACCATTGGCTGCTGCTCACACGTCATGTGCATTGTGTGGTACATGGGGTTTGCCAGGCACGAGCCAACGATACACATTCCCGCCGAAGGTTTAGAAGATATTATTGTAAGGCCAGGAGAGTTGTAAATATTGAATAAAAATATATGAAATGAAAATAATATGCATTATAATTAATAAAAAACCTGTACATAAACGCCTGCATGGAGAACTAACGAACGAAAGTACCTACGAAAAGGATTAAGTGGGTGTATTTTGCCTCTTGTTAACACTTGTAACTCGGCAGGTAAATGTACTTGCAACGTCCTCTCGCTCGCACACCATTAACAATAACTGTTTACCTGGAAATCACGAGCTCACCCCGCAAACCGTAGGTAATAAAATAAATACTTTGAGACTGATTATCATCTTAACCAATAGGTTTCGAGCTTTACTGTCATAATACAAAACGTTCATTATAATTATGCCTATGATAAAATTTAGTTATTTTTTGTTGGCCGGCTAAAAAAAAAATAGCCCAAAATGGGTGATGTCCTTTACATGTTTATATTCGTTTGCAATATTTTACGTTGTTTTAAACGACACACAGCGCCATCTACAATCCATCCATCAAGCAAACAATATTTTTGTTTTTCCTCGGGAATATCAATTTTTTCCAGGATAAAAAGTACCCTATTATTTAATCCGGACTTTTATCTTTACGTCTGCAAAATTTCAAAGCAATCGGTTCAGTAGTTACGGCGTGAAAGCGGAACAAACAAACAAACAAACAAACAAACAAACTCACTTTCCAATTTATAATATTAGTAAGGATTAGTAAGGATTTAACCCTGACATTTCGAGTCCCGCACAGGAGCCTTGGTCATAAGATGACTAAGGTAATGGTCGTCATATATTTTCTTACTTTCACAATATTTAATCGGGCACCTTCCCAATTGTTAAAATTTTATATAAATCAAATTGTTTTTAAGTCCTTTTCTTTTTGCCACGTCATATAGATGCCACGTTAACTAAGATGACATGCACGCAGATGTGTCGATCTTTCGCTTTTCCTCTCCTTCTCTGTTTTATTAGTCTTAATAAATGTCTGTGTACGTAATGTTGTTTATGTTGTGCACCTGTTGTCGTCACTGTGCTCAGTAGCTGTGCTCATTATGTATAATGTTTGTTTATGTTTTGCTTGTAATTAATTTTATTGTGTACATTTCATTTCATTTCAACAATTCTTAGCACTCAAGGATGTCGTGGAAGGCGACTTATGAGACTGGAGGTAATTGCATTATACCTCTTCTTCTTCTTCTTTGTCGTAACCTCATGACTGAGGGACGTGACTATCGTGCGTTGCCCTGGCCACCATTTCTTTCCAGACATTTCTGTCTTGCGCCATTTGGATCGATGATTGAAGGGTAGCTCCCGTAGCGTCCTGAGTTGTGTGTGTCCATCTTGTAGGAGACCGCCCTCTCGCTCTCTTTCCTTCCACACAACCAGTAATAATCAACCTTTCCAGACTGTCTGGGTCTCGCCTGACCGTGTGTCCGAAGAACTTGAGGACTCTCTGCCTACAGATTGTTGAGAGCCGTGTAGGTATATTCAACTGTTTGAGGATTGATTCGTTTGTGCGACGTTCCGTCCAGGATATTCTCAACATTCTGCGCCAGCACCACATTTCGAACGCGTCAATCCTCGATCTCACCCTCGCTTTTAGTGTCCAGGTTTCAGAAGCATATAAAAAGATAGAAAATATGATCGTCTGCATTAGTTTCTTTTTGGTGTTGCGGCTAATACCCCTGTTCCGCCATAATCGCTCCAATCTTTTTACCGCACTTTTCGCCATTTGTGCTCTCCTGATAACTTCCTGTTCGCAATCACCGTCGTCACTGATCTGCGATCCCAGGTATACGAACTTCTGCACCACCTGCAAGTCACGAAGTTCGTAAGTTCCTCTATATATATTATACCTCTAGTAGACCATAAAATGGGTAGCAGAGTTTTCTGAACTGTAGTCTTTTGTTGTGATCTCGTGCCCGCTTGCCAGGGAGGCTTCTGTTGTTACTTTCTTAAATTTTCGTTTATTCTCTGTATATTATTGCAATGTTTAAGTATACTTATTTAAAACAGATACTTGTTGACTTTGGCGTAATCAACGATGTAATGAAATGACACCACTATTATTGTGATAATGAAATAATATTGTTTTTTGTGGTTTATGTGTGGCGAAGACGTATAATATTGTTAAAGCTGACGAGTTATTTGCGCCCGTTCTTCTTGCCAGTTAAAAGATGCCCTGAATGGTTGACAGGTAAAAATGTTGGACGATTCAAAATAACTTATTTTAAGTAAAGTTATTTTCATTTTCTTCGAATGAGATGATAATAAAATAATTAGCACATTAATTTTAAGTATGTCACAAAAATATTATACCTGAATAAATTCCTCTTTCAGAATTTTTCTTTGTTCAGTCATATTTTCTCCTATAATTTGATACGCCGTATATTCAGTTACAACAGTTTCTTTATTTTCTTCATTTTGGCGTTATGTTTGTCTTAATTGAATAGTTAATATTTTCCCACTAAAGTGTGATCGAGCCATTAAATCAAGAGCCATTGTTTGAATTTAACAAAAGGATGGTTTTCGTTCTTCGCACAGGATGAGGCGTTTTATATGCAAATGCTGAACTACCTTTAGAAACCTTTTTACCTTGAAAGTTCATACATTTCAGGGATTCGTTTAATTTGACACGTGAGACGTAGGGTTTTAATGAAAATTTAATTGATATATTTGAACGAGAAGGTTGTTCGCAAAGGTTTTCAGATTATGATCGCAGAAGTTGATTAATATTTGGTTGAATAAAACAAAGTTTTTACGGATTTTGTGCATAATTTATTTGATATTTATTTCTGACGTAATCACAGGAGGACTAAGGCAATGGTCGTCATATATTTTCTACTACCTTCACAATAATTTATTCGGGCAAATTGCTAACTGTTTAATATGTATAAAAAAATAACAAAGTAATTTTAATGTAAAATAGTTGTTTTATTGAATGTGTAATATGCGTGGAATTCTAAGAACTAAATGTTTAGTTGGTAATTTTTTTATTAAGGTACATCAACATCATGACATTTAATTACAAACAATTTAAATTATTAAATAAATGTATGGTTCTTACAAGATGCCTATAATACATGCATATAATAGGTACACACAACATTTATTATAGCATATATTTATTATTAAAAATAGTAACTATGTAGGTGATCACAGAAAAAAGAAAAATATTTAAACATGTAACAGTTAAATCTCTACAAATCCAGTGTGCTTCAGCATTTTTCTCCGAAAAGTTTGTATTATTATACCTGATGCATATTCCAAAGAGCGGTTGGTGTAAACCAAGACTAGTTCTACATCCTGATATATGAAACAAGTTACATCGATGATGTGGATATCTGTAAGGAACATTCAAAGAGATTTGTCTTAAAGGCGGTGAATTTTTACTAAACGGTTGATCAATTTGTAAGAAAAAAATAGATTAAAAATAGAGGGAATAAAAGGGATATCATGCAAGATTTTCAAGTAAAAAAAAATAAAGTTGTTCATTATATGGATGACGGTATAAGTGCGAGGCCACACGATGCGTTAAAAGTGCGGTGCGGTGCCTGAGCGATGCCGCTACGTCATTCTATATACAAATCACTATACCATATCAGACGACGCGTTAGGTCGCCGTGCGGCGCCGCACCGCTAGCGCGCCAGACTTGGGATCTGAGAGACGAAGCGGGGAGGGGTAATGCGCCCGCAGCCCAACGCTGTTCACCGCGGTGCGGAGCGGCGCCGTGTGGCACCCTATACCTCGAATTCATTACGATGCGGTGCCGCACCGCACCACACTGCATCGTGTGGCCTCGCTATAATATGACAGGAGACAGATAAGCTAACGCACGCTGTATAGACTCTATGCGCTGTGATTGTAGACTGTAGACTGTATACAGGTTTTTAAGCGACAATAGCTTACTGCGAATCAACGAATTCTAATACATTAACCTAATTTGAGTTTATTTGAATTTACGAGTCTTTCGTTTTAAAAAGCTTTGTTGGCGAATGAAAATTTGAGCGTTAACAGTAGGACAGACTCCATATGTCAGTCCAAACATATAAAACTAAGCTCATTTTCGATATCATCAAACGCAATGTTCACTCCAACGTTAATGAAACTAACACTGCAAGATTTTTCATCAAATTTTTCTATGTAACATCTTAATTAACACGGCTTTTATTTTTTTTATTTCAGTGGACGTTAACTCTATCACATATTTCTGTGTAATAAAATCGGTCCATTAACTCCCCTCGGTAACGCCAAATAAGGTTTATGTCTTCATTTACGACCGCATCTGTTATTTCAGGGTTCGAACACAAAATTTTATCTAGCTACTGAGCATTTCAATGAAAAAACTTTTGCGCAAAATTTATTTTATATTTAATCCTGACGTTTCGATTACTTTACAGAAGCCGTGGACACAGGATGACTAAGATAATGGTCGTCATATATTTTCTACTACCTTCACCTTCAATATAAAGGGTGTCCCAAAATTAACGCAAGATTTGAATTAAATAGAAAACACAGTTTTTAGTATTTTGATTGTAATTTTTTTATTGATTCATAAAGTACATAGGATAGGGTTATTTATGAAATGACACATCGGGCAAATGGCCTCCGCGGCTTTGCATCCACATACGCTCTGGTTTGTCGAAATTTTCTACGACCATTCTGCATAAATGTGACTGTTACTGGTGCTCAATATCGCGACAAGAGAACACAGTTCTTCTTGCCAAAATTGGATGATATTGATGTGGGCAATATGTGGTTTCAACAAGATGGTGCCACATGCCATACAGCCAGCGAGACACTTGCATTACTGCATGAGACATTTCGTCGTGTACTCTCTCGTTTCGGTGATCATAATTGGCCCTCTAGATCATGTGATTTAACACCATTAGATTTCTTTTGATGGGGTTATTTAAAATCAAAGATCTACGTCAACAAGCTTACAACCACGCGTGCATTAAAGGAGGAGATTCAACGTTGAATCAACGAAATTCAGCCACATTTATGCAGAATGGTCATAGAAAATTTCGACAAACGAGTGCGTTTGTGTATGCAAAGCCGTGGAGGCCATTTGCCCGATGTGTTATTCCATAAATAACCCTATCTTATGTACCTACTTTATGAATCAATAAAAAAATTACAATCAAAAGACTAAAAACTTTGTTTTCTAATCAATTCAAATCTTGCGTTAATTTTGGGACACCCTTTAAATAAATTATGCGTAAAATCTGTAAAGAAGTTGTTTTATTCAAATGAGTACTGTGCGCGGAAGGGTAAGAACTAAATAGCTTCTGAGCCTTTACATAATCCTTTTGTTGATTGATAAGTCAACATCATCATTATGGATTTAAAACAGAAATATGCTAGTAATACTATCAAAACGGTTGATAGGGTATAGTGACTATTTAGAATAAACAACACGTTAGTTTAGCCGAAAGGTGTAATGAATCTCCACTCTATTTATGTGGGTTTTTTCCGCTTTTTCTTCTAAGTTAACGATAACAATTCAAAAATATATTTATAAAATTGCCACTAACATCGTTTGAAGATATATCAATGGTTCCAAATTCTTGGTTTAGTATAGTAGATACCTCGGTTTTCTTTTTTTTTAATAAACCCACGATTTATTTATTACAAGCACAATCTATTTATTAAAGACACAATTTATTGATGTTCATTTCAAGTAGTGTTCTCTACTTCTTGCATATTTCTCATGAAGTTGTTCAAACGATAAACGACAGTATCAACTTGAAAGAACATTTTCTTTTGATGTTTGATTTATATTAGTCGCAATGACCCCAACAACCATAACGGGTTTTGGGACGTCTAGTTCCTTAAATGGAGCTCAAGCCGGGAGTAGCGAGCCACCATAGTGGTATTCTAGATGGAGAACATCTCCCATGAGGGAGTCTCCGAACCAGCATATATTTCCTATGGTGCTCTAGCCGGAAATGGAGCACGGGGTGCCATAGAACGCCTCTGAAGGCTCGGCACTCGGCTATGGTACGCCGTATCGAGGGGGAGAGAAGCGCCCAGGTGCCTGTACCCGGCAAAGCGCAAATTGTATAGACCGGGTCTTCGCACACGAGACCAATGGGTGCGGTGTACAGACGCTACATGAGTGTGTATGTTGTGAGTAACTGAACTGTGTATGTCTTATGTGGGAGGAATTTGAGGGGCTTCGGCCTGAGTGATCAAGTAATCGGGGTTGTAAGAACAATTGATTGTACATATTTAAGAACTTTCTCGTATTTTAAATAAATTAAAAGAGAGTGGGTCGTAGTAAAAGACCAGGATTGAAAACTGAAGCAGCTCATTTTGTCATTGTCTTTTATCACACCCTTAAATGCCGTTGAAGTGATATATTAGCAATTTAGAATATAATTATTAATATTATTATTATTTGATTGCGCCAGTATTAAATTCAAATGTGCCGCGTTATTTATTTGTATGTTTTTGTAATTTTGGTTAGTTTGGTCGACACTCCTAGCCTCTTTCCCTTTTCTTCCCTTTCGCACATACCTTGTCTCGCATATTGAAGAGCGAGACGACCGCGCCATCGCCGCGCCTCTCTCTATAGTATTATGCGACGGTGTATTCGTTTGCGTAATAATAAGAAATAGCAAAGCCCAGGCATGTCCCCGGCAGCCTCCAGTATCTTACACCACGTAGCGGTCAAGGTATCGTGCCCCTTCATTTTCTCATTATTGTTGTCGACATTAATTTTCTCATACCGCAATACAGTCCTCTAATTTTCAGTCGCCCGCACAAACAATATTTTCTTTTCTCTTATGAAAACAACTTTGTATCAGTGAATTTGAAATTTTATTCTTAGTATTGCTTTGATCATGTAGATTAGAGAGATCCGAAAATTTCCCCCGGGCTGGTTATGATCGCCCCAATATGCAATAGGCCGCTTTCTTTACCAAAATAGCACTAAAACTACATTCCACTGCAATACAATCATAGCTTTCCTTCCTTATTTACAATTAGACTATGTTTTCCAAAATGATATTACCTTCTACACATTTGAATAAAAACACTTTCTATGCACTCAATATTGTAAGTAAAGCTGGAGAGCGGTGTGGTGAGGAAGAAGATATTGTGACAAAGATAGAAAAAGGGTGCTCAGGGAAATATAGATTGTCAAAACAAGTTTATGAGCTAAATGTGTATGAGCAAATTTCTAAACCAACCTACCGACGACCAAATAGGCGATATCCTAATAAAATGAGGTCAGTAGCAGTCTTATAATAGGCTGAATCGTCTATGAAAGATTTGAGAAAAGTTAGATAAGCGAGAGATGTATGTCAGGATCGTAGAAAATGGAAATCTGTGATCTCTTACTACGGGATAAAGGCGTGATTATTTGAATGTAATATTGAAAATATAACAAATAATAACAAAGAAGAACTAATAACAAAGAATATAATACTGATGATTGCTCTTTTTCAACACGATCATCATCAGAGTTACGAACCACTGTTGAACAAAGGTCTATTCTTTAAGACGCCGCAAGAAGCAGTCACTAGCATTTTACTGCCATCGGCTTTCCACGACCTTACAAGGTTATGGCTACATCTTGCTGGGGTCCTCTTAACGCTTCGTCATCCAATTCATTATCGCCACTGGAGATTCTTTCTTCCCCAATGGTCAGGAATTTTGCGAGCTGGCCTACCCATTGCCATTCCAGCTTAATGCCTCGAAGAGCTATATCAGTAACATTGGTTCTCTTCCTTATATCCTCAGTACAAATTTTGTCGCGCATGGAAATAACGAGCGTAGCTCTCGGTCCTATTGAATAATAGAAATTCCCAGGCAATTTTTAGTTGTTGGTTTTTAAGACTGAACCGAGTAGAAATAATCTATAACACTTCATGCATATAATAAGTAAAGAAAACAATTTAAAAATGGAAAAAAGTTGTTTGGTGTAGTGGAACACTGGATAAGAACGAAGTTTTATAAAAATATTAATTTTAAGTTCTATTCGAGGTATGAAGAAAATAATTATACGGGTATACATTTTTTTATGATTTGTTATCGATAAAAAGCAAAGAAACTACTTTACAAAAATATCTTAACACCTTTATTTTATTTACAATGACTTATGAAAATATATAATGACTGCCATCACGTAGACTATACATTAGACATTGTATAGCCATCCCACATAGACTATAAATAAAAATCATATGCTTTTTGTTTAACGCTACGGACGTTTTTTCCCGGCTAGGGTACCCCTCCGCAACGCCCCATAAGGAACTTCGTTCCAAAATTATTCATCAGCTCCCAAGGATGTGTATATCATTTTAATAAAGAATTATTTAAAGAATACTTTTTATTCTAACTTTCTTTATTAAAAAATAAAGAACTTCACTTGCTTTTTAATATAGTATCGTTTCTAATTTATGTATATCTTATATAATCCTATTTATCTACTTTTCCAGGGCCAATGGAAGCTGTGACTTCAGAACTGTAAGTTTATAATATATTTTTAGATAAATATTTACGTGTCTTTTTTCGCCTATTTAACGCATTTAAGCGAAAGATTTTTAAGCTGTTTTTACTGGAAAGCATATTACATTTATTGTTGTGGAGTTACCTCGAACAAGAAATGGCGCCGGCACTTAGCTGAGGAAAAACTAGAAAAAATTAACAATTCTCTCAAGGTCTCATTAGCTGAATAGAGAACTCGCCCGGATAGAAAGGTTGTATTAATTATATTATTAGGGCGCCTTTTCCATTTGTTAGTTGGTTCATCTGTTACATTATTGAAAGGAAAAAGCTTTTGTTTATCTATAAATAGTAAACTTTTATTTATAGTACTATTATGTATAGTATTCAATGTAATTCAGGAAGTAACAGACTGTCAGTGTGCAGTGGGATGGATACTTTTGTTTATTTTTAAAACGCTAAGTGATTAATGCATTTGTTTTTATGATTTTTTTGTAGACTCCTGTGTAATATAGTCGTAATTTACACTTGTACCGTAACTTACCGTTACGCTCTGCAACATGACGTATGTCGCTGATGACCTACATTAGTTTAGTTAAATAAGATGTAATTAATTATAATCGCCCTCTTGTGTTGTAACATCTGACAATACAACATGTTACCACGAACAACTGGTTTCACTTAACATGTACCCAAGTCCCATCTACTTCACCACCTTTTGATGGCGACCCTGCATTTGAAGAATTTGGAATCTTACTCAAGAAAGAAAATATTTTAAGAAGAAAATTAAAATTAATTCAGAGAAGAAACACAGTTCCTGAAATGACATCATAGAAGAACACCTAAAACTTATAGAAGACTATTTAAACCTTATAAACTCGGCGTCAAAAAAATCGCACCTTATAAAAATCTTATTCAAAAATTCCTAAACCTTATATAGAGGATAGTGTTAGGTATCATTAGAAAGGTAACAAAAAGGAGCATCAAACAACAATTAAGTGCAATCTTTTTTTTAATTAAAATTATACAAAAAGCATAAAAATTTGAAAAATAATAAAAAATCTTAATTAAGTCCTAATTAATAATCGATAATTTACAAAAAAAATGTACAAAAAGTGTCTTAAAATTAACTCAAAATCTAGTGTTACCCCCCCTTGCCCTGATGACGGCTTCCATACGGTCCCTCATAGACCTCACCAACTTCAGGAGCTCTTCTTGAGGGATAAGACCCCATTCTTCAATCACCGCGGTTTGGAGTTCCTCTAGAGTCGAAGGAGCCGGATCCCGAGATCGAACCTTACGTTTAAGATGGTCCCAGAGGTGCTCTATCGGATTCAGATCAGGACTTCTCGCTGGCCACTGCATCACAGGAATTTGGGACCTCCGCAGGAAGTCGTTCACGATGGCTGCAGTGTGTGCGCGAGCGTTGTCGTGCATTAATGTGAACCCCTCGCCAAAAGATTCGGCAAAAGGGACCACATGCACATCCAGGATCTCTGTGATATAGCGGCGCGCAGTCAGCGACCCTTGTCCGCGAGCACCTCCGGTCCGGGAGACGCAGACCAGGTCGGTTTTGCCGGCAGCCGACATACCGCCCCAGAACATGCAGGATCCGCCTCCATATTCCACCGTCTCCTGGATGCAGGCTTGAGCGAAACGTTCACCCTGCCTCCGGTATACTCTTCTTCGTCGGTCGTTGCAGAAAAGACACACTCGTGTCTCGTCTGAGAAGAGAACAGCTCCCCACTGCTCAATGGTCCAATCGACGTGGTCGCGAGCAAACTGCAAGCGGGCTCGTCGGTGCGCTGCAGTCAATTTTGGACCTGTAGCAGCTCTGCGGGCTGCTATGTTCTTCTCCTTCAGTCTTCTTCTAACCGTGGATACACTCACGGTGCGTCTGCGAACTGCCTGGAGCTCCTGTTGCAGCTGAACAGCGTTTGAGAAGCGATTTCTCAAAGAGTACGACACAACGAACCGGTCGTCTCTTTCCGAAGTGCAGCGACGTCTACCGGACCCATGTCGCCGGATATAGCCACCGGTCTCTAAAAAGCGCTGGTAGACTCTACGAACCGAAAAACGGCTCAGATTCAGTTGCCGGGCGACATCACACTGCCGCACCCCTGCTTGCAGTAGTGCAACCACTTGAGCGGCCTCATCAGCTGTAGTGTCCATTTTCCAGATGTTCTTTCTTCAGTAAAATCAGTGCGTGTGTCCCCTTCAACGGTTTAATAGCGAATGACCCACATTGAACCCGTGTTGACCTCTTTATACCCACAAAGTTAGCGCAACTCGCGACTCTCCCGAGCAGCAAAATTTCCTTAGAATTTTTGTGACCCTTTATTTGTTGCTTTAGGTTTTATTTGATAATGAAAAATAATGTTTTTTTATTAAGTTAATTAAGTAACCTTTTAAATAAAATTATAATTAATACGACTGCATGTGCATATCCAGAGTTAATGCCATTTGAACGTGATTTTCTTAGAGGTGCGATTTTTTTGACGCCGAGTGTAGAAGAATACCTAAACATCATAGAAGAATACTGAAATGTTATAGAAGAATGTGGCTTCAGAGGAAGAAAGAAGCGTACGGGTCAAGGATGGTGTCCAGGGTATAGCCCGGCCCAGTTGGAGCGGAGTCCAGGGATAATCCCGACCCTGAGAAAGTTATTGCTTTAACGAATTACCCGAGACCGAAAAGTACAGAAGACGTAAAAAGATTCGTTGCATTTGCAAATTATTATAGACGTTTTATTCATAAATTCGCAGATATAGCTTATCCTTTAAATTACTTATCGAAAAAGAATATCGAATTTAATTGGACATCTGAATGCGAAACCGCATTTTTAAAATTAAAAGAGGCCCTTATGAGTCCTCAAGTATTAGATTACCCGGATTTTTCAGAGGATAACACCTTCGTATTAAACACTGACGCATCTAAAATAGGTTTAGGCGCCGTGCTGTCTAATAGCAACGGCAAGGTTGTCGCATACGCCAGTCGTAATTTGAAACCAGCAGAAACGCGATATCCTGTGATTGAATTAGAGCTATTAGCGATTGTATGGGCCACAAAACATTTTAGGCCGTATCTTTATGGCAAAAGGTTTAAAATTATAACAGACCATAAACCATTAATTTATCTCTTCGGAATGACTGATCCATCGAGTAGATTAACAAAATTTAGATTATACTTAGAAGAATACGATTTTGACATCGAATATATACCGGGACGGCAAAATGCAGCTGCAGACGCATTGAGCCGGCTACCGCTTAAAAGTGAAGATTTAAAAAATATGATAGAACACGTTGTATCAGTCACGACGAGAGCCCAAAGTCGTAAACAATTATTAAATAGTGAGTACAACCCTACTGACTTGACAACTGAGTATTTCGCCAGTTCGAGGCCTGATCAACCGAAAACTGTGGAAATTCTCAAACGACCACGACATTGTATAGAATTAGTACTGAATAGAAATGTATACCGAAGGGACAAAGAGGAAATAATAAGTAATAGAGGTAACTATGTATATGTACCTTCTAAGTATTGCATATATCTAATATCCCGATCGTTATCTACCGTAGGAGTGTTAGCGAGGGAATTAGAAGTTTTTTGTAAGAAATTATGTATCGACGAGGTAGTTATTGTTAAAGATACAGAAAATGCAATATTTTTAAAGAAATTTTTGGAACGTAAATGCGATTATCCTCGTATCCTTGTAACAAAAAATGTTACAAAAGTGTGTGATTCGGATGAAATCAAAGTTATTCTTAATGATTTCCATTTATTACCAACCAGTGGCCATGCTGGTATTAATAGGATGTTGAACAATATTAGACAATATTACTTTTGGCCAAATATGAGCCATGACGTCCATGATTACGTAAATAAATGCAAGGACTGTCAAATTCAGAAACATACGAATAAAAACACCCGGGAACCAATGGTTATAACAACGACTCCGAACACATCGTTCGAGCGTATTAGTTTAGATTTAGTGGGCCCCTTAGATGTAGATAATTTTAATTTTACTTATATATTAACTATTCAATGTAATTTAACTAAGTTTGTAGAAGCGTATCCCTTAGAAAAGAAAGACTCGGAATCAGTAAGTAGGTCGTTTGTAAATAATTTTATATTGCGTTATGGTGTGCCAAAGGAGATCATTACCGACCAGGGAACTGAGTTTATGAGTAACGTGTTTACAGAAGTATGTAGTTTATTGCAAGTAAAAAAGTTAAATTCTACTGCTTACCATCACGAAACGCTGGGAGCACTAGAAAATACGCATAAACATTTAGGCGCTTACCTTCGAATAATGTGTAGTAATAACAAAACAGACTGGAGTAGTTGGTTAAGTTATTGGTGTTTCTCTTTTAACACCACTGTTCATACAGAGACACAATACACTCCTCACGAGTTAGTTTTCGGAAAATTATGCAATTTACCAAGCAATTTAAGTACTTCTGTCGACCCTCTTTATAATTACGATAGTTATCCTAAGGAATTTAAATTTAGATTACAGAAAGCACAGGTAGATGCTAGGAATAATTTGTTATTAAGTAAGACTAACAGAAAACTAACATACGATAAGAAAATTAATACACTAACATACAAACCAGGTGACTTTTTACTTATTAAAAATCAAGTTGGCAATAAGTTAGATCCAATTTGGAATGGTCCTTTTGTAGTTATAGAGGATATGTCACCTAATGTAAAAATTGTTAAAAATAAAAAACAATATATAATACATAAGAATAATACCAAATTGTTTCAGAAGTGAATTTAAACCTAATTTATATTATTGTAAACTTAATAAATGTAAAAAGAAATGTAACTTAGTAGTGTAAGACGTATAATAAGTGTATTTTATTAAGTGTAACATACAGGTTCATCAACCATATACGTCACATTTTTTTTTTCTTCTTCTCCGGGGGTAAAGGCTGACTTTCGGGGGAGGTGTAATATAGTCGTAATTTACCCTTGTACCGTAACTTACCGTTACGCTCTGCAACATGACGTAAGTCGCTGATGACCTACATTAGTTTAGTTAAATAAGATGTAATTAATTATGATCGCCCTCTTGTGTTGTAACATCTGACAATACAACATGTTACCACGAACAACTGGTTTCACTTAACATGTACCCAAGTCCCATCTACTTCACCACCTTTTGACCTGGGATGTTGACAATTTGTATATTTATACATTGGAGTCACATACATCATATATACTATGAGTCTCGTCACTAATGTCGGAGCCTTTAATGGTGTAAAATACGGCATTTTTGTATCGACAAATTGCCCCTCAAATTTGGTTTTTCTCAAAAAGCCAATAATTAAAAAATACACAAAAAAGAATCTTTTTGTTTTTCATTAATTATTTTTTTCTATTTTTTATTTCATGACAATTGAAACATGATAGCTGTCAAAATAAAACACTTTTTTACGGGTTAATTAATTAATTCTCACTACGATTATTAAATAACTAAATAATGTTTTAAAAATAAAATAAAACAATTTGATTTATATAAAATAATTTAATAATTAGGAACGTGCCCGATTAAAATATTGTGAAGGTAGTAGAAAATACATGACAACCATCATCTTAGTCATCCTGTGATCACGGCTCCTGTAAAGGAATCGAAACGTCAGGATTCAATATAAAATAAAATAAAACATGCGCAAAAATCCGTAAAAAAGTGTTTTATTTTGATGTGTAATGTGCGCGGAAGTGTAAGAACTAAACATGATAGCTGTGTTACATATTTCGCTATCAAATGACACCTTTTTAATGTTGATAGAACATTTACATGAGTAGTGGTGGTCGAATTAGTATGAGAGCCCAGTTCTTGGTTACCAAGAAAAGAAAATGGCTGTAAGAGAAAAATAAAATTTGAGGGGCAATTGGTCGATAAAAAAATGCCATATTTTACACCAACAAAGGCTCCGACACTGGTGACGGGACACATTGTATATTAATTTAAACTTTCATTTCCAGTTTTAGATACATAGTAGTTTTTAGTTTTACATATGTAGCTTTTATAATTTAATTGAATATTTTAATGAAAAAATAGGGTATAAAAATCCAGACAAATTCCGTGATCGAGTGACTCACATACCAGTTTTCATGGTAACGCTATTCCGAGATCCCGGGTTCGAGTCACCGGTTAAGTCAATGTAGACAAAGATTTTTTTTATGTTAGCTCGGGTTCGGGGGTTGTGATACCGTCGTTTATCCATAAGAAAAGTGATGTAGCTGATTAACTTTGGTTTAGAAGAGTGTACAGTCACGAACAATAAAATATATGTCACCGTAAAATTGTAAATACCGTTACATTATAATCTATCTCGTGATATTGTAAACAGTCGAAAGATTGTGAACCGTAACATAGAGCTTACAATTAACGCGTTATGGGTCGGTTTTGCAATAAGCCCTGCTGTGACCATTGAGTTAGGTTAGGTTAGCGAAATTTCACCGGCGACGAACCGCGATAGCATACACCATTCCCATGGTTCGCCGCACACGCGGTAGACGGAGCACCCTTGGGTTTTTAGTGGTTACACTACATAACCCCTCCGTCTCCCCGTGGCGGAGGGGTATGCGAAGGCATGTTCCCAAGGTTAAAAAACAAGGTTTTTGAAACTTGGCAGTTTCACTTCGAAAGATTATAATCTACCTGATAATGATGTGTTAAATTGTAACAACTATGTTACGGTTAACAATCTTGCGATAGTTTACAAACCCGCGAGATAGATTATATTCTCACATTAATTACAATTTTACGGTGACATCTATACAGCCTAGAATGTGAACTTAGTGAACAATAATATATTAGGGAACTTTGTGTGAGAAACGATTCGCTCTTTGCCAATGTTTTTATAAGCCGTATGGCAATTAATTAGAAAGCGAATAATAGCAAGTAACAAAGATATTGTTACAACACAGATAAGTATTAATCTTGAACAATAATGTTCAAGATTACGATCTCATTCGACTTCAGGTAGTAAAAACTTTATTAAGGGGAGTTTCTGTATTTCAATTTGTATTTTTTTTACATATTAATAAAGAATGGGGTGTTTAGCACGCTTTTATCAACAAAAAAAACATCGGAGAAATTTCGAATCGAATTTCAAAATAAGAAGAATTGAAAAATTTAAATATACTGATGATTAATGAAAAATTGACAAAATAAATTATAGTTTAAAAAAATATAAAAAAACAAGGTTTTATGGTAAACTGAATTAAAAAGTAAAAAATAAATTTCAATATCACAATTAAGTAACTAACGAGATTAATGTAACTGTAGGAAATGCGTCGGGTGCTTTATACGACATTCTTCTTACACTAACTCTGCATTTCGAAATGCAAATAGTCAATATCTAGTATTAGGGCAATGTACCATTTGAAACAAAGAGACTCTTGCAAGCCATACTTTACTAAATATGAACTTCTGACTTTTCCATGTCTCTATATTTTTGAATATGCTGTGTTTGCTAGAGAAAATATACAAATGTTTGAGTTTTTTTCTGAAGCTCGACATAAGATAAAATTCGCATAATTCCTAATAGAACAAAGTTGCTGAGTGATAGCGTGTTCGGTAATGCATTGCGTATACATAACAAAATGCAACAACTTAACTTACCTGTGTTTCACAATAAATGATTTTGATTCGATCTCGGTAATAAATTATATTCTGACTGCAACCGCTATACCGCGCCTTAGGTTTGCGAGTGGCGAGATAGGGAGGGCGAAATAGTTGCTCCATTTTGTCATTCTGCCGTCATCGCTCACGGCGGTAACTAGCCTTCCTATCCCCCATCTCCCCTTGAATACCTAGGGCGCGGTACACCGGTTGCGGTCACACTATAAAAAATAAATAAAAGAACAACAATCGACATCGACCACCTCACGCTTTTCTTAGAGTGACATTTATTTTCTCGTTAATTACTTAATTATTACATGAATAATTATTTTTTAGTTCGGTTTACCATAAAAGCGTGTTTTTAGGTTTTTAACTATAATTTATTTCAATCAAAAACCTACGGCAAAAAGAATATAAATATTATAATTTGAATTCAGGAACACAAACATGCTGTTCTCCTGTTAGAGACAGTTTTGGGAAGGACTCTTGTTTCGAATCTTTTGAAAAGTCCTAAATTTTTTTTGTGTATTTGACTTGACAAAAGAGATCTCAATTTTACTATTTAAATAATTTCTCTAATAAGAAATCTCAAGTCTTCTTTTACTTGTGAACGATAGGACTTCATAACTCAAATCTGGAATATAAACAAGATTTAATTAAACCCGAGATCTAGTTTAACCTATTGTGTGCCTTTAATGTTTTTTTTCTTATCTGGCCTAATGTAAAAAAAAATTTAAGAGTCAATTGTCACTATCTATTTTACGAAAAAACGTTTTTTTAAAGAAATCGAATGCTTCAGTTACAATTGTGTTTTATTTACTTGTGAGCCAAGACGATTTTTTCTAGTATTGTTCTATTAAAATCATTTATTTAAATAAAACAAAGTACTCAGCTTTTTGCGCCTAATTTAAATTTTATCAAACCAAACCTTAGGCAAACCTAAGTCTTTCTGTGATCACAGCTCTTATAAAGGAGTCGAAACGTCAGGATTAAATATAAAATATGCGCAAAAACCGTAAAAAGTTCCCGCCAAGAAAATTGAAAATTTTCAAAAATTGGAAAGTTATTGTTTTCACCCTTTTTTTCGAAAGTCGAGTTTTCATTCGATCTTGACGTTTCGAGGCCCTCGGAAGCTTCCCTGACTATTCCCGCGGTGATGACTGTGTGTGTGTGCGTGTGTGTGTGTACGCCTCTTTTTAATGTGTAATAAACTGTTACTAAATAAAATAATCTATCATAATAGTTTGATATTTTAGTAGTCTAAAAGTATCTTTTTTATATCAGTTCCGCTCTCCTCTTATACCATGTGCCTTACACAAAGAAAAGGTATCGTGTATTTATTACCTCCCGCCATTAAGCGATGTAGAGGGTAGATAAGGTCACTTTTATAGGTAATACTATAGCTTGCTACTAATTACCAGACTGCTAATACAGTTTTATTGCATAACTGAATAAATTGAGGTGTAATATAATCTAATATTCCATTAAGAAAAAAGTATTAAAATATACAATTTCGATAGCTATTTAAATAAAACAACTTATTTACGAGATTTTGCACATTTTTATTTTATCCTGATGTGCTGTAGTTAGCTTTTTTGCAAATAATAAAAGTAAAATGGAGGTCGGTCCACCTACTAGAGTTTCTTTCGCCAGTTCTTCTAGGAAGGGTCTTCCAATTTCCGAACTGGTGGTAGATACAGTACAGTAATCGTAGTGACAATTTAATAACTTTATATAAATTTTAAAAGTGTGAAACGTGCCCGATTAAAATATTGTGAAGGTAGTAGGTAGATGTATGATGACCATTGCCTTAGCCATCTTGTGATCACGGCTCCTTTAAAGGAGTCGAAACGTCAGGATTACATATAAATTATACGCCAAAAACCATAAACAAATTGTTTTATTTAAATTTATTGTTATGATTGACGATGAACACGATGGTCGTCATATATTTTTTTTACACAATGGCTTATCGAAAAACCGAGACAAGTAATAAAATTTTCATTTTTTCTGGATTTTCTTTGTTTAAAATACTTTCAAACTAGATTGCTAAATTTTAATATTTTCTTTTGATAGTATTTCGAACCCTTGAAAAATTACAAAAAACTAGATCGAAAAATATCCTCATTTGTAGAAATGGCATGAGGAAAACTAAGGATGGGTAGCAATTTTGGAAAAATACGAAAAAAATGAAAGACTCGAAAGCCGTGATATTTTTACTTAGATCAAAATTTGATATTAGAGAGACCTTTCAATAGTTACAGGGTTATCCATTGTATTTGAGACACCCTGTCTATATATATATCTTACACTCATACCAATTAGCCTAGCAAAGTAAGGACTATAAGGCTTGTGTTATGGATACTAGGGTAACGGATATACATACATATATGATACATAGATATGTAATATGTATAGAAATATATATGACTCACGTACGAATGCTCGTATTCATCTCACAAACATCTGCCCCTTCTGGGTCAGTCAATTATACCGCATAATACAATTATTAGTATAAATGTCGCTAGCATTTTCGACACGCTACACGTGCCAAATTTTCATCTATTTTAATCAGGATTTATATTTAATTTTACGTATTTTTTCTTTAACAATTACAAAACACTTTATTGATAACACAGATTAAGAAAATGAAAAAATACTCAAAGTTTTCGTATTTTCGTATCCTTCAAAGCGAACTGTGTCAAACAACCATTAAACGCATAGTACTGGACTGGCGGCGTAAACTTAAAAAACATAAATGTACTGACATATTGTAGCTACATAATAGGTTGGGGAAAGAGTTTCTTCGTATGTTATATGAAATTCAAGACATTATTTTTCAAAGTTAATTTACATTTAATTACAGTATATATGTGCCATTTTGTTCGTAGACTTTCTGCCATCTTGTAGGTAGAGACATGATCCCGTTGCTGTAGAAATTTTGAGACTCATGATAAAAAAAACGTTTCATGTGGTCTATTCCCAGTACTTCAGCTATGTCGTTACGAGCTTGCTCCGCTTTTTCAAAAATAGCGTCCATTTTATCCGTAACAGAGCGCCCAGAGCGAGGTGCATCTTTGACATCAAATTTTTGCTACTCTTACTGACACTGCATTAGGTCCATAAATGTCACAATTTGTTTTCGTGGCTTGCGTCGCATTTTTCCCTTTTTGTAATAAATTTTAAAATGTATGTAATTTCTTCATTCGATTTGCTCATTTTGACTGAAAGAAAAACAAATGAAAAATAGTGGGAAACAAAATTTTCTTAATTTGATTCTTTTAAACGTCACCTTTTCAATGTCATGAAAACCAGCTAAATACAAATAGTACAGCCAAAGATATTTTATTAGAAGTTTATACATACTATATGCGAAAAGACTTTTTCCTCGATGATAGATTATATTCATTTACTTGATTCCTAAAGACGCTAATGGATTGGTCTAATTTTGAGAATTTCATTCCATATTACGTTAAATAAAATGATATATTTTGTGATAGGCCGTTTCTATTAGTAACTTGGTTACTCGAGAAGTTTTATTTTAATAAATTACTTAGATTTCTGTATAATTTTCTTGAGTCGTCAGTGGTTTGAAGGCTTTTCTGTACTATTAATTAGTTGAGTGCTAAGTTTAATAGTAAAAGACATATAGTCCTAAGGGAGTTCATATATTCACACGACATACTCACGAGGCCATAATAGTTATTTATTATGGAAGGCTGGAAAGTTCAGATTCGGCCGCAAGTTACGTGTATTGAAATCTGAGCAAGCGAAGGATTTCATAGGTATAAGACGCTAAAAAGTCTACTGTCGAGCGAAACACACAAGTTTTCACCGCACTACAGCGAGAAAAATTTTTGGGTGCAAGAAAAATAGCTTAAATAAAATGTTCAATAGGTTATACTTTGTCCTTTGTAGGATGATACTTTTGTCAGTTGACACCTATATAGAGGGTATAAAGTTGCTATTGCATTGTCAAGCCAAACATAAGGAAACAAACGCAACCTTGGTACGTAGCAATAAGGAAGTGACACCTGTCAAAAGTATCATCTTACATTGGACAAAGTATAATTTAAATTATAAAAAAGTCAAATTGCTACAATTAGTAATGTTGAATGTATTTTTTGCTTGGAGACATAGATATGCACTGTGTCCTTACAAGGTTAAGCAACATTCGCAAGGGCTGGCAAACTGATGGGTGACCAAAAAATTTAAAGTCTTGAACTCCTCCATGGTTTAGAAGAAGGTTAGTCCCGACTTCATCTATAATCATTAGCACACTCCAATCTGCATATGGGCCGCGTGGTAGTTGTAGTCATACTGTCATCCGTTTCCACAAGGTCCCTAAGCCTCAGAGAGTCGATCTTGAGTCTTAAACCCCAGCATATGTTAAAAAATAATCATAGTTCTGCATTGCAAACATATTTGCTCATATCACCAATGATCGGCCAGCATCTGAGCCCCTCCACAACTGGGCGATGCCTGGTCAGGCAGACATCACCCCAAACTACTAAGGTCATGTGTAGTGCCAACAGTGGAACTGAAGGCTCTCTCCTAGTGTGCATGGACCTAGCCTGGACTATATTTTTCTAAATATGTCTTGTATTAAATGGAAATTGTTTCTATTTATTCTTAGTTAAAAAAGGAATATTTACCTTACCTGTTACTGCTACTAATTGAGTTGACCTGTAAAATTTTTCAAAGCATTTCTTTGTCTCCATTGGTACATTCTAAAAGTTAAAACAATGGAATATGTTAGGCAGCGTAGCCCATTCTCTCGGCTTTGTTTCCGTAGAAAAGGCCTACGCCCTTACTGTAGGAACATTTATAAATTAATGTTGATGAAATATTCACATATCAAACAGCAATCCACCAGTTAAATTATTCAAGCTACGTAATAATGTTTAGTGCGCATTATATTGCGTGAAATTTGTCCCTACTAGCCTCCATTATATCAAGGTAGTGCAATCTGTCTGAAAGGACACATTACAACAGCAATAAGGCCACTGTAAAAGTAATGGACAGGAAAAGCTTTCAGGCAAATTCTTTTCATGTTCTGCTAAGAGTACACGAATGAAGATTTCAACATTTTTAACACACGTCTTTCGTATTTCGTTTGCGATAAAAGAGGTCGTAAAGCAACGGAAAAAGTCGAAATAGAGAGACGCGAGGTTGTAGAAGATTCAAACAAAGATAATCTATGAAAAAGTATGTGGATGTACAATAATATTTTGTTTATAGCGCTTTAAAATAAGGTTCATTTTGCTTTTGATAATCTTCAATTTTTAAGAGCTCCATAGTGATTTTAAAAGGTAGGTGAACCAACTACAGATGCAACGAGGAAAGCTTGTGATTCAAGAGTGAGAACATCAATAAGATGTTGACGATTATATCCTTTAAAATATTATTCGCTATCATTTAGTTATGCAATATAATATGAAATTATCAAAAAATAATATGAAATGCAGCGATGTGTTTGAAAACTGCAATATATTTTTAGTTCTGATTAATTTGATGGCTTGGTTGTAAGCCTTTTCATCGCTCGCAAAATATATTGCGGCTCAATTTCTATTGATATTTGAAAAATACTAGTGGATCAGTGATAAAGATACTAATAAGCCTCGTTATTGTAATTTATCAGATTCACGTGCTTTCCCTTGATTTATTTATATTTACCATTCCATGTAAATATTCTAAAAAGAAGAAAGCATAAAAAGATAACAACATTTCTTTTTCCCAAAAGAACATTTTTTTTTAAATAAAAACAATGTTACAAAGTATTATTTTTGAAAGAGAAACATTATTCTCAACCTATTAAGTTCCTGCTGCGTCACAGGTCTTGCCTATGAATTAAAGTATCGTAGGTTGAATGTTTAAACCACCAGTGTGAAGCGGCCCTAGTGTGTATAGGTAGATGGACTGTAAATGCAGTCGAAAGCAATGGCTTTAAAAAAATTATTTGATACCCATCTATGGTTGGACTTTGTTCCTTAAATTTTGGTTATTTAACCTCCATGATTCAGCTTTTGATTGTATGCGAATAAACGCGCCTACGAACGAGCTATCGAACTTGTCCGCAGCTTTATAACAATTTATGATATATCCAATTCATAAAATATTTGCATTATAGCGCAAGAGATATTTTTGAAAAAACTTGATTTTGTTTGAATGAAATGTAAAACACAGTGAAGTTGTTTCCTTAATTACTCGTTTATCTAATAAAACTAGAAATAGCATTGTATGTAATTTTAACAATATTAATTTGAAAATCTTAACTGTCAAACTTGAGTTCATTAAAATTTTGTGTGTGGCACGTATATCTGTTGGAATTGATTACTTGGTTAAGGGGTGCTAAGGTTAATTTCGTGTATTATTTATTTGATTAATATTGAAAATAGAGACTTATTTCGAATAATTTTAGTAGACGATACTGAACTGGATTCAATTAATAAACATCCAAATAGATGAGAAACTCTCAAGGCTGATGGTGATTAATATGTGTCTAAAAACAAGTCATCATTGTCAAGCCGAATGCTTTGATGTCAGCATTACCGAACTCTACAATTTATGGTACTTTGTCTTTGTAGATAGTGTATTATGGTGAATTAGGACAATTTATACAGGGAAATATTTCGTTTAGATCGTGCAAGTAATAGTGAATTCAAATGATAATAGGTTTACTAATAATATCAGAATTACTTAAGATACGTACATTGTGATAAGCTTATGTTCTACGAATGGAGAAATATATTATAATCATAACAGAAATGTTACTGCGAATGAGGTAAGCACGAGATATAATGATGTTCAATTTCTTTATCAAGAAATTTGATATGTCATGATAGATGTGACCATACTTGGTTGTAATAAAGGTTATTATTGTATGCACTGATGGGATTATGTGCCTTTCTTATGAATGAAAATGAAGTGAATGCACTTTGATTGATAACATCGATTGCAAATGGCGGATTTAATGCCAATAGGTATTCTCTTCCAGTCTTACAGAGTTAGAAATAGCGTACAGTTAGTGTATGTTTATATTATGTACCGGGCCATTCAGAAAGGATGTAATTTTTTTGTTATGTTTGAGGTTTGGGCAAAACATGAAAAGAGGTACTTTCTGAATATCACGCCGGTCAAAGTATCGTGTTGTCATTTAGTATGGTATTGTTATTTCAGAAATTGGTCTCAGTTCTCTGGTAAGTGCTTGGGAGGTTTAACCACAAAATTAGTGGTGCACGAGGCCAGCCAGTATGGATACGTAAAAAGTATAGCCTTGGAATCCAACGGCTTCATTCATGACACCATTTCAGTTGGGTTGCCCACCTAGCGGAAAGAAAACCATGACATATCCAACCAGAAAACAGCTAGAACCAAACATTCGACTTACGTTACAAAGTAGCTTTCAAAATTCACTTAGATTGCATATTTATCTGATGTCTGACAAATAATCGATTATCATATCGCAGACACAAGGTCCATTAGGTTTTTTATATTATCTTTCACACTCATATCTATGTTAACATTGATGTATCACTTCTAATAAAATGAATATTTGAAATCAGGATATGATGGTAGTATTAGAAATCTGTATCATAATATGCTTATTCGCCTAATAATAAGGCTCAAGGTCACCTAAAGGGCATTGAAGCGTGCTATGCTCGGAGTTTCCTTGCGTGATCGAATCAGAAATGAGGAGATCCGTACTAGAGCCAAAGTAACCGACATAGCCCGTAGAATCGCAAAACTTAACTGTCACATAGCTCGTAGAACTCATGGCTGTTGGGGCAAAGAAATTCTCGTGTGGCGACCACAGAATGGAAGACAAAGTGAAGGCAGGCTTTCCACTTGGTGGACCGACCATCTGGTGACGGTCGCAGGAAGCACCTGGATGCAGGCAGCATAAGACTGGTCATTGTGGAAATTCTTTGTCCAGCAGTGGACGACACTTCGCTTACCAACAGGCGAGAACGTGGTCAAGCGCCAACTTAATTGCAATAACAAAATATCCAATAAAAATCGTCAATTTCATGTCTAAGCACCTAATATAAAAAATAAATGACAATGTTTGTCAGTGTAGGTATATTTTTATCTTATTCGAGGTGACTTTTTCAATGTCCTTTTATATAAAGGTTTTGCTAACATAAATATAAGATTTTACGCATCTTGGTTACATCTCTAGAGGATACTATTGTCTTTGATCTGAAATACTTCCGAGGCTTGTACAGTCGAGACGTTGCCAGAAGTCTGTTAAGCTCCTAATCCCATTCGCTTCTCTGGCAGTCATCCTGCTGTCAAACCGTAATCGCATTTCAAGTTAAACCTTACCCCATTAACGTCAGAGGAAAATAATTTAATCAACAATAGATCTCCGCATGTTGACAAAAACAATATTAAAATAACATGTTAATAAAAATTAAAAAAAATATATGTGTTCTCTTCTCTATTATAATGAAATACTAAAAAACGTTGCACAAAATTGCGGATTCATAATATTGTGCCTTATTTGTGTAGAAAATCATAATTTGACTTTATCATGCAATGTCAAATTATGATTTTCTATAATTACACTTTTAATGCTACTTTTGGTGCAACGGTAGCGATCCTGCCTTTAGCACCGACTGTCCTGGGTTTGAGTCCCGGAAGGGGCAAATATTTGTGTAATGAATACGAGCATTTATACCTGAGTCATGGGTATATTTATATTAGAAATAAACGTATTTATGTATTATATATGTATGTCACAGTTCATAGGACATTTACATGAGTAGTGGTGGTCGAATTAGTAAGAGAGCCCCGGTTTTGGTTACCAAGAAAACAAAGTGGCGGCCGTAATAGAAAAACAAGATTTGAGGGGCAATTTGTCGATAAAAAATGCCATATTTCACACCCTTAAAGGCTCCGACACTGGTGACGGGAAACATTGCATAATTCATTATCGATTATAAACGTCATAAGTAGTTAAGAGACCATTGTTGGACATGAGCCTCCTGTTTATAGAGCCACAAGGAATGACTATTAGCAATTTGTAGCTATCGGCTTTGCAACCTTCACCAGGTCATTGGCCCACCTAGTGGGGGAACTCCCTACGTGTCGATGTCTATCGTGCGTAATGTCCTCGTCCATATTACATTATACGAATAATGAACCATAGTCAAAGACACGATAAAGACAAAATATTTTTTATTCAATCTGAGATTTACAATTACAAAAGTTAAAGCTACGCCATCGCTTCGTAAGTTTCACGTTAGGAGATCTTGTATCGAGAAGAAGCCGCAAGGAACTCGGCAAGGACTTTTCCTTTTATTATTTTTTTTTACAAAGTTCTAAAATATATAAAAAAAACCTGTTCTTGTGCTACTAAGACGTATAAGAAAATAGTTATTTGTGATACAAGGATGCAAAGTTGAGATTTGGCCGCGAGTTACTTCTATTGAAACCTGAGCCAGCAAGGATTTCAAGATACGAGATGCTAAATACTTTGCTGCCGCGTGAAACACACCATTTTTCACCTCACTACAGCGGGGAAAATTTTTAGGTGCAAGAAAAACCAGCTTAAATAAAATGGTATGGTAATTGGATTATTTAAATAAAAGATTAAAAATAAAATAACTATAACTCATTATGTCGAATTTAATTTGTTTCTGAATTTGGTTTCCATTAAATTTAATTTGACCAAGAATACCACAATCACTTTGATAGGTCTTTTTCGGGTGCGGTCCAAAATCCAATCATACGTTATGAAATCTCACCCACCATACATTTAAAATTCTTATAATAAATAGCATACTCCAACTATTATTAATTCTTGTTGATTTTATAATTTAAGGAACTAAAACAATTTAATAAAACCAAAACGGAGTATTCTAATATTAATTTTAATAAATAAAATGTAACTTATAAAGACTATATTAACGATTTAGAACGTACCATGTGTGTTTTTCTTGGAATAGAAAGGTTCTAATTTTAAAAGACTTTTCCACTCTAGCGGATAAAATGGAATTTTCCATGCAGAAATTGAATGAGAAATTAAAATTTTACGAGCGTGGGAGGTGAAAAAATACTATTACAATGAACGGATTTTATACAGTACTGTCATAACAAATATTTATCCTTTATTGTTAAATACGCAATTAATTCTACAGACTTCATTAGCAAAAACCTCGAGGGTTTATATGCTAATGAGAGTTCGCAATAATATTTGCGAAAAACAAAAACATCTGTTGCGGTTTATGTTATTTCTTGTTTTAAGTATCATATTAAATTTAAATTATCAATCATATAGATATAAATAAAATTAGAGTGTCTGTTTGTTATATTGAAATAACCGTTTTATACTACACGCATATGAATATATAGGTATGCGGTACATACACCAATATAACATTTTTTCAATTTTTGTCTGTTTGTCTGTTTGTTCCGGCTAATCTCTGAAATGGCTAAAGCGATTGTAACGGGACTTTTATTGGCAGGTAGTTGATGTAATAAGGAGTAACTTAGGCTATTTTTATTTTAGAAAAATTTCATTTATTTTAGAAAAATTAAGTAATGTTGCAATGTCCAAGTACTGTCCAGTACCGAGCGCAGCTCACGCGCATGCCACTACTGTGCCGTCACGTCGGGCGCCTCCCACCACTTCTCCCACCAACGAATCAATATCACAAAGGCTGCCTGTCGCGTCTGTCTGTCTCAACGAGTTCATCTAGAAATTAATTCCCAGTGCTTATATCATACTTTTGATTGATAGTTTGATTTGATTGATCTTTTAATATTTATTAATAAAAATATTTTGTTACATTTTTACGGCTTTCCTGTTTTACATTTAAGTAATAATTATAAAAAAATTATAAATTAAGTACACTTGTGTTCAATATTCAGATTTACATTGAAATTGATAAATTATTTATAGGTTATTTTATTTAATTGGTAACGTACGTAGTTTATAATAAAAAATATAGCAAATTATAATAAATGAGCCACAGCAACGCGTGGCCGGGTAAGCTAGTCAATCATATACTTATATCATATCGAAACTTATACTATTTCGCATACAAGTCAATAGAAATAGTTATATACCTAAATCTAATGTGAAGTATGTGTGAAACTTGTTTCAACACGTCTTTATGCAAACTGTGCCTGATGCCGTAACCTCTAAGACTTTTTCAATTTAAACTTATTGGCAATATTTCCTTTGAACCCTCGTGATGAACTTGATGTGGTTCCACGTCTCAGTAGTATAATGGTGTGGATTAAATTTGCTTCGCTTGGTTCAAAGCTGATAATCCCAACCAATGGGCTATAGGCTATAGCTATCGCTCGAGGCGATTACATTCACGGCATCAACTCCGCGGATGTACTTGCCGCCAGAGCACGGGTTATCTTGATTTTATTGTTATTTGTTATTTTGAATATCTCTATTAATTTTGTCAAATTGACGATTTTAAGTGCCCGCAAGGGCCTATGAAATGAAGTAATTTTGATTTTTTGATTTTTATAGCTTAACTAGCGACCCGCTCCGGCTTCGCACGGATGCAATGCTCTACTATATTATGCATGACTTATACATATAAACCTTCCCCTTGAATTACTCTATCTATCAAAAAAAACAGTATCAAAATCCGTTGCGTAGTTTTAAAAATTTAAGCATACATAGGGATATAGGGACAGAGAAAGCGACTTTGTTTTATACTATGTAGTGATAAGTTGATGAAAATAGCCATTTTTATCTACTCGTACTTTCTTTATTTTGTCTACCTTTTGGTGCAACTGTAGCAATCCTCTCTTTCGCACCGACGGTCCTGAAATCAAATCCCAGAAGGGGCTGATATTCGTGTGATGAATACTAGCTTTTTTTTCCTGGGTCACGTTTCTACTGATATTACATATCTATATCGTACTTATGCCAATCCGTTACCCTAGTTTCCAAAACAGTCTAACAGTGCTTACTTTGGGCTAATTACTATGAAAGTAAGAAATATTAGTATTATTTTAATTAATCCACGTCTATTAAAATTCATTGTAATTACTTAAAATATTTTAGATTTTTGGTCTTAATATAAGTAAATATATTTATATATATTTACGCATAATTATTACATATTATTGTAATTATTTACACATCAATGTATTTGTTCTTTACTCAAAATAACAAAGAGCTGATTTGGATGCAATTCGGTAGACAAAACATAAAATCCAAGATCAAAAGGGCGAATAGTATTTTATTCCGGTGAATAGTTGCCGAGTGAAGTTGTAAATATTTGCATTGGGAGACACACTCACTTCCACAGAAATAGAGATGGCCAAAATTCTCGTAAAGAGTTTCAATGAAGCTATGAAAGCACTGTGAATCCAACGCAAGCTTATGCATTTATGTCAAAAGTTTTAGTACATAAGACGATATATTTGAGGAAACAGTTGCATTGCAAACCCAACGCTATTACACAGGCAAAGGAGTGCTTCGTTGAGCATGCAACTTCCTGTATTTAACAACTTAAGTTTTAACTTGTTAAACTTTCACAGTAAACTAAAAGTGACGGTACAACGGAAGGCATCTAGTGAAAACTTAGAACCCACAAGTTATGGTAAAGCAAACTTCATTTGAATATCACACTTTGATTTCAACGGGAAAGCTGGTAAGCAAGTTTTGCCAGAATGTTCTATAGAAATTGTATGGAATAGAGCGAATGGTTGAGCATAACACTTCTAATATGTAATGTTATACCAACTTAAGTTACTAGTTACCAAAATTAGGAATCTGTTATAAGACTGGACACGATTTAGCGCAGAGCTGAGCGGCTCATTAGTGACAGCATATTGGTGAAGAGCAAACTTCACAATCGCCGCAATGTTGCCTGTCTGACGGTCTTCTATAGAAAGTATTTTGGAGAGTGTGCCCGGAACTGCATTTGCTCAAACCGCCATCTCTCTTTTTCCATCGGATATCCAAACGCACTGCGGGCTACCACCCTTTTTTGTTGCTCATCCTACTTGTGGTATGAAGCTCTTCTCAACACCTTTTATAATGCGCACAGCTAAGGAGTGGAACTCCCTTCCTGCATCTGTATTTCCGAAAATTTATAAGCCGTCCATTTTCAAAGCCACGATGAATACACGCTTTCTGCGTTTGTTCGTTCTATCATGGATCCTGTCTTTGCCTCCGGACTTGATTGGGATCAAGACCGAACGCATTCAAAATAAATAAAGCAAACCTCCATCAGAAAATATCCCTTTCCGTAAAGTTAGCTATTCGCCACTTTATTTACCTGGTGAACGCGGTCTGACAGATTTAAGCTGAATGTTGTTATTTATAATTGACATGTACTAGGACCAGTATAAAGAAACAGGTTTTAACGCGTTATCATATTTAGACACCTTTTTACGCCAAGTTACACCGGCCGCGGTCGCGGGGTAATCTAATTTACTTTGTGGAAAAAAGGAAGGCAGTAAAATTCTTCGACTTTAGATGGAGATTCGACTAATATATTTTCTTGTACTCAAAAAATTTAAGCTTATTTAACATTATAAATATGGAGTAGGCAGATGAAGGTATATTTAATTATATAAATATATAAAAAACCCATGCAATTATAATAAAATAAATTCCGAAACTGTACCCTTCTCCCTCACAAATTCTTGTGCTAGAAAACGTCCATAATACACTTTTAATACGTACCTATTTAAAAGACCAAACATGTAAGTTGCCTCGCGCCCGTTACTTCCGTATCGTAGTAGTAGTTTAAAAGTGTATATCGTAGATACTCCCAATACGTTATGTAGGTTTCCATATTAATTCCTGCTTATCTATGAATAATGTGGAACTAGCGCCATCTGTGATACAAAGTGGCAAACTTGCTCCGCGATGTTACGTGCTGCGATGTACAGGAGTCGCTATGGCTAACTGACTTGCCGTCAAATAAATGTTTTTTTCTAATGACTTTTTGATGATCAATGCGTCAAACATGTTGTTAATATTCTCGTTAACCTCCTGTGGTGGGCTAAATGCTTGTAAATGGTTAATCAGGTCCACGCCACGTACCCGATGGGTTATAAATGCCTTTGTTACTGATAAATATGAGAAGGACAGAGAATACGTTTGTCTGTTTTTCTATATATTTGCATTCCCTATCCCTCTCTTTAGAGTTGTCGGGTCACTGAAAATTGGCCCCGGATTTTATGTGACCGTTTTATTTATAGACCTTTTGGGTTGAAATAATGGATGTTACAATATTACGCCGTTCAAAAAGTTAATTCAAAATGTATGAATTGTCCTTTAGGAAGACGAAATAAAGGATGATTTATCATTTTGCTGCGATGTGATTAATTAAAAGTTTCGTTGCGCCTCAATGTTTGGTCAGAGGACATATAATAGGCAGTCTATTTACTGTGAATAAAGTTCTGTTCTATTGATGAATGAATGAATGAAAACGAAATGAATGAATTAATAGCTTTATTCATAAACTGCGCACACAAAATACACATGAGAAAATAACTAAAAATACAGTGTGCAGACGGAAATGGTCACGACTCAGGTGTCGAACTAGATAGCTAGACGTTGAATTTATTTATGTGCCAACAACGGACGAATAACAATATTACAATTTGAACATACAAACTCAGGCATACTATTGCAAATAAAAAAGCCAAAAAAAAAACACAACGATAATAACCCAAAAATGGCAAGAAGTAAGGCTTACAAAAACAAGCCACACACTAATATTATAAAGAGGAAATATTTGTATTTTTGTATGATTGCAATGAATAAACTCAAAAACTACTAAGCCGATTTCAAAAATTCTTTCACCATTGGAATGCTACATTCACGCTGAGTAACATAGGTTACATTGAATGCTTGAAAAATTTAAAGAATTTTGTCTTAAAGAAGTTTGTAAACTTAAAGAAGTTTAAGAAGTTTTTGCGAAGCCGGGACGAGCCGCTATACTTGATGAAATTGATTAAAAAATAATAATTTGGACCACTAAAGGAAAGCACAAAGCTTTTTAATTCCAAATTTGTGATAGGTACGAGTACGTACCGCTAAGGAGTCTTCGCCTGAGTTTTTGTTTCCAGACAAATACAATTTACAGGTCTTTTAGAGTTAAAAGTTATGTTCTAGGCAAGCGTGTTACATCCTAGATTGCATCGTAGTCGCTTACCATCAAGCGAGCACTATCTCGCCTTCCTATTTACTATTAAAAATAAAATGAAATAATAAGAGACTTGTTTTCGCCACCATATTTAGACAATGTTTTGGGTAAGCAGTAATTCTTTACACCGTTTTTAAACAAATATTTAGAAACAGATATTGTTATTATATTTACGCTTTGAGATCGCAATAAAATACATTCAGAAAACAATGCTACCCATTTTAAAAAAAGGACTGTTCCCGAGGGATAGATTTTTTTTTGTCGGTCGTATTAACGCGAAACAAAGTCGCGAGTGAAACCTAATTATCTTATAAAGGCATATAAATTACATTTATTCCATTATATGTTGTCGGTAATAGTTCCTTGAACATGAAGAGATGGCGCTGACGTCAGCTTGATAAATACTTGAAAAATAGGTTTCTTGCATGTAATTTAAAAAAAATCATTTTTTTTTAATATTCTTTAAATATGTTATAAACTTACGGCATTCGTTAAAATCGATAATATCTATTAATTTTTAAGAAATAATATTTTCTTTCGATTAATAATTATGCATAAACGAAAGTAAATTTCAAAACAAACTGAGCGCCTTCCATGTCATGAGACGTGATATGTCATGAAGCCATACGTCTGCCGGCGGCCACAATGTATGTAGATTCACCCATAGTAAAGTGCTGAGTCATGTCATGTGACGTCATTCAAAGCGCGTGAAAATGGCGGTTGTTTAAATTACGATTAATGCACTGACCCAAAAAAATATTTTTTTAACAAAAATTAATTCTACAAAAAAAAAGTGCTTTTCTATTAAAAATGACTTGATTTAACGATTTGTACAATAAAAAAAATTATGCAATAACCTATTGACAGTCCGTCAAAATTTTGGTATCTCAATTGGACGAGTACTTGCCCAGATAGCGAAGGAATGTTGGTTCGAGTCTCGCTTTACACCAGAGACAAATAGATATTTTACAGATAATTGCTGTTAAATTAAAAACATAGTATGTATATATTAAATAAGTTAACAGAAGTAGCTTCCATCTGATGTAAAACTTTGCTTCTTGAAAAATTAACGAAAGATCTGTACCAACGCCAGTAGCGAGGTGTACTACCTTGATAAGTAATTTCAATGTTACCGTAACAGAATTAGTCTGTCCAATGTACCTTTCAAAGGCAGGAAAGCTAAGACTACTGACTAAGATTCGTGAATTGTTTTTACCAAATATTGGTGTTGACGAAATATTTCGCAAAGCTTATTAATGAGATACTTCAGGTTCTCATGTAACTATATAAATAATTCCAATTCAACCTTCTTACAATTAAACAGAATTTAAAATTATGCACTGTTTTTTCACGTTACTAATAGTCGTTCCGTATTTATGATTGAATAACTATCCTGACATAATCTATAATCTAAGATCACAGTTGTTTGTGTGTTTGTCTGTCCGCTCTTTTTCCATTGTATATGCGTTACCATAGCAACGCGTTAACCGCAAGTAGTTCGTCTACCGGACGCTAAATGGCGCTAAAGGAAAAATATTTAATAATAGAAAAAAATTAAAGAATTTTGTCCACCCGTGCAAAGCCAGGACGCACCGCTAGTCTATAATCTAAGATTACAAATTTGTTTTTTCCATTGTAAACGCGTTACCATAGCAACGTTCAAAGAAATGTCCAAAAGTTAAATTGAAGGGAGCCTTATTGAAAAGATTGACGAGAATTTAGGAAGAGAGACATGTTTGTTAGGATTGTAGTAAGTAGATCTGATCGCTGCCTTTCACGTTACTGTAAAATAGATCTGAATTTTTATTTCAATGAAAATAATAATAAACATATGAATATTAGTGACAATACTGTATGAGATTAATTTTATATTTTTTGGAGTGTAACTGGTAGTCACAAAGTTTAAACGTATACAGCTCTTGCAAGCAGTTACATGTTTGTCCCTTTCAGTGTGCAGACTATGGGTTTATGGGGTCAGGAAGCCAAGCACTTTTTCAAAGAAATGTCCGACCGTTTATTTTAAGCGACTGAACACAAAAGAGCTGATAGCTACGCCCAATGTATAAGTATAGCTATTTAACGAGAAAGGTTGCCAGCCTTTTAGGTACCTTTCTGCAATGGTTGAGGGTAATTTAATTTTTTTCCTCTTTTTGTGATAAATTATTTTGAAAGAAAAATACTGCAGGCATATAAGTAAATTCTTAGGCGGAAATCGAACGTGCAGATGTCCAGTCCTATGCTCTCCCAATTGAGCTACTTAAGTTTTCTAGTACCTTTCTACTTTTTACGCTGTAGGCTAGAGTTGTCTCATTAGTGAGAGGAATATCCTCTCGTATTCGAAAGAAATATTTTTACAAATGTTTGGACAATCGATTAAAATGAAACAACCAATTCGTTTTATGGTTTTAACTTATACAGGGTGTCCCAAAAACGACACGTCACAGTGACACTGGGGTTAGGCCAGCACAAGAGGCATCGAATAAGCCTAACATGACCTCAGTAAAAGTTGCTCGGTTTTCAAGATATTGTCAATTTAAACTTTTTCAAAATTTTCACGTTTTTTAACGTGTTCAGTGCTAGCATTACGTTAGATAGCCCTCAGGTTTCGATTTTTCTTTTGTACTCTTGTTGCGAATAGTTGCTTAAGATGATAGAAGTGTTATTTCGTTGATAACTAATGTAAAATGTGGAAAAATACTGGATTGAACTTGAAAAAATTGAACAACGAAAAATTACTTTCAACTTTGATCACTTGCCGTGAAAAAAAATTCAAAGAAACTAAATGAGCAAATAACGTTAAAAACTTGCATGTCTTATGCTTATTCCAAAATGGTATAACACATGTGTCTTATTTTAATATTATACGATTTTTTAATGCTTCACTAATACTAGGAACCCCGGAAGCTACCGCTAGCAGGTAAAAAAATAATGTCACGCGCAACGATAAGGCATTGTTATTGTTATCTATTAGCTTTTTTGTTTGTCAAATGCATGAGAATGAAAGATAAGGATAGTTTATTACCCTTTTGTCGGCTAGATATTGTAAGCAAATAGCTTTGTTTTTGACGTACGTGTCGTTATCATCTTTTCAAAGAAATGGAGAAGAAAGAGGGGTTGTAGTTTTAATTCTTATGGCCCTGCACTGCAAATCAAGTTGTTACGACAGTTCGTTACCTTGCGTTTCGTACGACAACCGTGTTAATCTCTGCGTTCCTTGTTTCCGTGTATTCCTTAATTTAAATCGACTTGGCTTTTCTCTGGACTCTGATTTCTGTTTTGAACGACAACTCGGCGCTCTGTTGGACACTGATATTGCTTTACGGAACTGTCTTATTAACGATGGCAAATCGTGGTACCCAATACACTCACCGTGACTACTCGGACATGCACTTGATTTACGGCGAAACCAGGCAGGTTTCCAATCGAGGCAATGTTTCGTACAACGCAAGATTGGCTGCAAGATTATACTCCGAAAGATATCCAATCCGTAATCCGACGACTTACGAAGTGATCTTAAGAGTTGTGAACGCTTATCGTGATGGCAGATTACCTGGAGTGAGTCACTCAGAAGGAAGACCTCGGACTGTTGACGACAACGTGGTGTTAGAGCAAGTACGAGAGGAGCCAGGAACTTCAGTGCGAATTATTGAACGCCGCACTGGTGTTCCCAAATCTTCGGCACATCGAATTTTAAAACGCCACAAATACCATCCCTACCATATCCAACGCGTCCAAACACTGCTTCCGGCGGACTACGCTGCGCGTGTCCAGTTTTGCCGGACAATGATTCAGAAATGGAGAGAAAATCCAAATTTCTTCAATGAAGTGTTATGGAGCGACGAATCAGCCTGCAAAAGGGATGGGTATATCAATTTGCACAACATCCATAGCTGGCAATTAGACAACCCACATGAAAAAAGAGAAGACCGATCACAGTACCAATTTAAAATTAATCTGTGGACGGGAATTTTCAACGGTCAAATATTGGGACCGGTCGAGTTGCCGCCTGTTCTGAATGGACAAAATTATTTAGAACATTTGCGAAACAACCTTCCTGTATTATTGGAAGATACTCCGTTGGCGCTGAGACGAAGGATGTGGTTCCAACAAGATGGCTGCCCAGCACACTATGCCTTACCAGTACGTCAGTACCTAAGCAACGCATTCCCCGAAAGATGGATTGGGCGACAGGGGCCAATTTCATGGCCACCGCGTTCCCCGGATCTAAATCCCTTAGATTTCTTTTATTGGGGTTGTCTAAAAGACAAAGTTTATGCGAAACCAATAAGATCCGAAGAAGAGTTACGGCGACGTGTATTCGATGCAGCTCGCACCATATCAGAAATCAGCTTAAGAACATTGAGCCGTAATTTTATTAGGCGATGTCACTTATGTATTAGAGTTCAAGGGAGACAGTTCGAGCATTTACTGTAAACTTATTAAACCAATAAGATACATGTGTTATACCATTTTGGAATTGGCATAACACATGCAAGTTTTTAAAGTTATTTGCTCATTTAGTTTCTTTGAAATTTTTTTCACGGCAAGTGATCAAAGTTGAAAGTTATTTTTCGTTGTTCAATTTTTTTCAAGTTCAATCCAGTATTTTTCCACATTTTACATAAGTTGTCAACGAAATAACACTTCTATCATCTTAAGCAACTATTCGCAACAAGAGTGCAAAAGAAAAATGGAAACCTGAGGGCTATCTAACATAATGCTAGCACTGAACATGTTAAGAAACTTGAAAATTTAGAAAAAGTTTAAATTGGAAATATCTTGAAAACCGAGCAACTTTTACTGAGGTCATGTTAGGCTTGTTCGATGCCTCTTGTGCTGGCCTAACTCCAGTGTCACTGTGACGTGTCGTTTTTGGGACACCCTGTATATTTTGCAATTTTCAGTTCTATCTTATATGAACTGAAAATTGCAAAATATAGAAATATTAATAGAAAAATACTAAAGAGGCTAACTCGGCGAGAGAGAACTCGGCTCTCAAGTAAATTCTTAGGCGGGAATCAAATTTGGACCGTCTTTAGTTTTAGTTTTGGTTAATACGTGTTTCTCTTTTGTGGTAACTTGTTAATGTAAATAGGGTTTGTGGGGTTTAACTTGAATATATATTAGAATAAGAATTTATTTAGTAAGTATTTATAACTAGCAACATTAAAATATAAGGGCACAGTCTTCATTTTCTCAGTTATTAAATTTAGAAATTTAAGCAATTATTTAATTAAATAAATAATTAATTAATCGCTTTAATTCCAATTTTTTAAATCCGTACCGCTAAAGATTGAAACTCTTTGTCTGATGTGTTTCCTGAAAAATACAATTTAGGGGCCTTCAAATCACAAGTGAATAGGTATCTTCTAGGCATGAGAGTCACATCCTAGATCGCATCGTCGCTTGCCATCAGGCGAGATAGTGGTCAATGAGATGCTTTTCTATTCACACTTAAAATAAGTCATTAAAGGCAGGTCATTTTAGCATTTTTTTTTTTCATTAAAATAAATAGTTAATTCGGAGCTTGAAAATGAATTCCACTTAAAGAACGCGTTTCGCTCATGCGACATACCAAACTTTTCCAATATTACTTTGAGCAACGGACGTGAAATACCTTGAGAAGTGCTGCGTTAAAATAGTGACGCACCAATATTATATAGGCTATCGATACCGTATTATATTTTAATTATTATATTTTAATAATTATATTTTTATTATTGGATAATTGGATCTTTTTGGCGATTTGATTTTATTATTTTGATAATTTAAAGTAAAATATAATATACACACTAACATAGCTTTTAAGTTTCTTTGTTACTTACTTGATTGATATATCGTTAGATCATCACAAAATATTGTGCTCATCGCGTAATCGTAATGAAGAGTAAGTTGCATTATCTGTGCATACCACGATATAAATGTAATTATATAGTTATTAATCACCCTTAATTTATTAAGGATGATTAATTATTGTCCCTTATGTTTGCAATTCCATAATATTGCATCACTTGTACTGTATCTACCAAAACTATTACGCCTTTTCAATCAGTGATGCGCAATTAGCATTAATATTTATCTTATCAATGCCCAGATTGAATCCATGGGAATAGCCAGCTGATATTTTAAACATAGGTTTATTTTTTTATGTACCTTTCGAATATTATATTTTCGAATGCGTATATTTAGAAATATAACAAGCCTGGAGGCCAACACAGGAT
The DNA here is from genome assembly GCA_927399485.1 of Calamotropha paludella. Taxonomy (NCBI): domain Eukaryota; kingdom Metazoa; phylum Arthropoda; class Insecta; order Lepidoptera; family Crambidae; genus Calamotropha; species Calamotropha paludella. The sequence goes on from OV656812.1 coordinate 26,635,384, forward strand.
CCACAATGGCCCAAGATACACCAGATGGTGCCTTTTCACCCTGGCTTTGAAAACGGATGGGTTATAAGTACTCGGAAATATAGACGCAGGGAGAGAATTCCACTCCTTAGCTGTGCGCTTTATACAAGATATTGAGAAGCGTTTGGTACGACAGGTAGAAATAGCCATCAAGAAAGGGTCTGGATGTGTCTGGGTCACTGCAGTGCGTCTGGATGTCCGATGGAAAAAGGAAGATGGCGGTATGAGCACATGCAGTTCCCGAGCAGTTTTTTTAAATAAAAACACTATACAAGATATAAAGTCGTTAAGTTTGTAATGTAATTTTAATTTGACAGTACACAGTGAAGATGCATTAGATCAAATTAAGTCAATGTTGCCTTCTAGGCATAATTAACAGATCTGATAACAGAGGGTGCCGGATTAGGTAAATACCGTATTACGAAGAACCTCCTAATACAACGTTTGCACAATTATCATTTGGCCTTCTAATAATGATTTTTGAAATGTGTGTTTATGTACTTAATGAGACTAGTCGAACCTCGAAATGTTAGCATTATGTAATAAATTTATTTATTCATTTGGCTCTTCGAACAATGAGTATTCTGTACTAAAATACAAGATACATCGATTAAGTACTATAACTCTAAGGGCTTATGCACATTGCGTTATTTTATTGCGCTGTTGACGTGCGTCAGCAGCGTGTTTCTCTTTATTTTACAGAGCATTTTTTCATGTCTAATGCTAAATTAAACATCGATACAGATACCAATTTAAGCGCAAGACTAATTTTATAGACAAGGTTCGTTAAACACGCGTAAGTATCGCCTTTGTTTCGATACAAGCAGGTAATATAAGGGGAGTAGGTTTATTAAAATAAAAACAAACGTTTTACTCAGTATGCTCTCTTTAATCAACTGTTTCTTATGCATAGGGCTTCTACTGTTTACAAAAGTACTTATGTTATACAAAAAACATTGGCCGTGTGGTAGAGCTACGGGATCTACTTCTTATTACTAAACATTTAAGGTTGACATTGGGTCCTAAGTTTAACCCACATCGTAGCAGCGTGGAAAACACGCGCGTCGACGGCGTGTTTAAAAACGTGCTATGCAAAGGTTCTTAGCATCATATTATTTATAAAAGAGCCCCGCATACATTATACAAGGTCATTTTATAAACACCATCCAAATTTATATATTATATTCTTTGAAGAAAATAACGAAACAAGATTTTTTTTCTTTTAATATCACTCAGTACTAAAATATTAAGTTAAGCCTACACAAAGTTATCCGAGGAAAACTACCGATTGCTGTCACAGTCACGCTACGCACGGTGTTGTAGCAGATGATTACACGACCCCCGCCCCGCCCTCCCGTATTTCATTGATACATTACAATGATTTTCATAAGTTGCAAATTTAAACGAAAAAAAATAGGAACGTCAAATTGAAGAAGAGATAAGTTGATTTGTTCTTTGATTATAACAATATTAATCGATAACACTTTTAATAAATAAAAAATGAACATAAAAGTAAACCACACCTTAGGCACTTACGTAGCATTTTTTTAAATTTAATCAACTTATGTAGAATAATTGGTTGGAGTAAAGCAAAGGGTGTTTATTAACCACAGAATCTAAAAAAACACAGGGATCGCAAAGGCAATTCGAAAATCGCAAAAACAAATGCAGTGCCAAAACCTTAGTACCTACCTACCTAAGTTATTTTTGTCTATTTTACACGATAGGATAAAGAAATGTATAATTAATAGTTCTATATTTTTGTGAAAAATTTCACAAGTCTTAGCCGCCCTGCACACATTTTGCTTTACTCCAACAAAATAATTAATTAAAAATCCAAAAAAAATACACTTACATGAAGTTTGAAAACAATCACTTTACCTTAAAGTGTAGGTAATTTCTCTCTAAACAGTCTTGCACGTTTATGAACATTGTCTTTTATTGTATTACTTGTTTTTTCACTTTGTCACTTCGTTAAATGCACGGATTATATTTATATTAAGTTCTCGAGGCTTTGGGCCTTCTTCACATAAACCCGTCGTTCAATTTCGCCCTCGATTTCAATTGCAAGTGTGAACACATTTCGTTAGGTAGATAATTATGCGACGTAAATGCGTGAACGCAACATTGTACATCGCGGAAAGCCCGCGGCTGACTGATTTCATTGCGCCGAAGTAGTTACAACTTGCGCGCGCAGCTCGGTGAGGCGCTTCGGGCGGTCGGTCGTTCAACTGTAAGTACCTATTTTGCCAGTAACCAACTGTTGTAATAATTCGCTCGGACAAAATTTTTTTTTCCGGAAATTTTACCTACCAATTTTTTTTCATAAATGAAGTGTTTGAATGATATCTAATGCCTAGAAAAAATTTGGATGGTGTTTATAAAATAACCTTGTATACTAACATGCTGTACAACTGTAACTAAATTATAATTAACTGTAATTAATTATAAAATATAAAAAAGTATATGAAAAATTAATATAAGTAATAATTTAAAATGTTTATTGGAAAAGTTGAGACTGAATTATTAAATTGGTGACTACTGATTAAAAATACATGATAATAACAATATATTACTAGTAATAATAAAATAAAATACACACTTCATAAAATATTATACTTAAAATATAAGATTAAATATGTAATAAGTTAAAATGTTATCTAAAATTGTTGTGACAGCTCATTGTTATTGTATAGTGTTACTTAACACTATACAAAAACATTGCTCTTATTCATATTTTTTTTTGTTTCCAATAATAATATTAGTTGTCATCTAACACCTTTCGCCGATACATCGTGACTTATGATTGTTCTAAACATAGGGCGTAAAAAAAAATGTACTTGCTAAAAAATAAATATTAACGTTATTTGCAACCTTGTAACCTGTATTGCTTAGAAACAGCACTATAGCTGGAGCCGCATAATCAGAAACTGTACCCGACAGAGTTATTAGCGCGTGGTAGAGGCACTCGGCTATCTCCGACAGTCGCCGCCGACGGGACCCGAAACTGGACATAGCCGTGCGAGCAATCCTCACTTCGGCTTCGGGTAACAGAGCGAACGGACTAACAATTAAATTTATAAGAATCAGTAGACTCTATAAAATAGAGTCCGCCTTTTATTATCTTGTTTCTAAAGTCTGAAGACCCTACAAAATGGTCCTTCGAGCATTCCATCCATAGGTTGCTGGTTCAATCCGGCCGAAGCCCGAAGCCGAAGTGAGGACCACACGCGCGGCTATGGCCAGGTTCGGGTCCCGTCGGCGACTGGCGGAGATAGCCGAGTGCGTCAACAGGGTCCATAATGACCTTTAGCCCTATTATTCTAACATTCTTATGTACAAACAGCAACACTCTTAACTGCCCCTTCAAGACCCAACAGACAGAAAGGTAGAAAGAGATGAAATTATTTTTCTCATGACAACTTCATAACAAAAACTAAAGTTTTTATGACATAATATCTTTGTGTGTGTGGTGTGTCTCTTGGCGCCAGAGAACTGTCACTGCTTGACGCAGTCTTGACATGCCTGATGACGTGCTTTCAGTTGTTGCCGCTCTTCCAAAACAAAGAGCAACGGCAACGTCGCATGCTTTTGGATAAAATAATGATAAAATTTAATTTTACTTATCCTGCATCCAAAGACTTAGAAAGGTATAGATGCAGCAAGCAAATAATTATAAAGATTTCTTACACTTGCATTATAAAAAAATATTATTAATATTATATTACTCAAATAAAACATATACTAACTTAACAAATAAACAAATCGAAATAGCGCATAATTATTGTGATTTTTTATTACACAAACATTTGTCCTTACCGGGACTCTAACTCAAAATCTTTTCTGATTATAATTAGTAGGATCATTGCCAAACTCGACCTCATGTAGTTTGTCCTTAGCTCTTATTCCACCACGCATATGGTTTCCTCCTTTCCCAAAACTTTATCATTTCTGTTATTTAAAATATGAAGTAATAATTTTTCAGACATGCGGTAATTTATTCAATTCTACTCGAATTTTATATCTGTGACAGCGTGTCTTTTTCTGTTCAAAAACCTCGGTGTTCGAAATGCAAAGATTAGAATGGTTTTGAGGTTCAAATGTGTCTTGCTTTTAAATTTCAGGTTAACAAAATTGACGAAAGTAAAAATTGCAATTTTTGTAGTGCAATATGAAATAATATTTTATTAAATATACCTATTCTTTTGCTATAATGTAAGAGCGCAAAGTGCGTAAATAATTTGTTCGCCAGTCTGACTAAAAGTAAAATAAAAAACCAACACTTTTTTTGTAGCAATATATAATTATAAACTTTAAAAACATTACTTACACAAAAGCACAAAGAAGATAGAATCGCTTTTTGTCTTCAATATTATAATTTTGATTGGACGGATAATATCGTAGTCCTGGTAATTTTAAAAACCAATACGCTTTTCAGTAAAAATATATTATTAACACTTCATAACAATGTTCAAACATTATTATAAAGAACCAACCGTTTGTGCTTTCTGCCTTTTAAAAATCGCTATCATACGAAGATAACTGGCACCAACAGTAATAAAAAACTGTTGTTGTGTAAGTGACAATTTTCGGGCTGGTACGAGGGCGGCACTGAAAATTTTGGGAATCAAGGAAGTGCCACAACTCTACTATTTAAAAATGTATTTATTGCTTTTCGAAGTATTCTCCGCGAAATTTGACACATTTTTCCATACGACGGAACCAATCATTGAAGCAACCATTCCATTCGGAAGTTGGAGTCTCCAAAATGGTCGTTTTGTAGGCGTCCACAGCTTCTTCAGGTGATGAAAATCTCTGACCACGCAATTTTTTCTTTATTTTAGGGTTAGTATAGTAATCATTAGGGCTTAGGTCGGGGCTGTATGGCAGATGGTCTAATAATTCTTTGTTTTCTTGCTCCAAAAACTCTTTTGTTCTGTGCGCGGTGTGAGAACTCGCATTGTCGTGATGGAGGATGATGCGGCGGTTGCAGTTCTCTTTACGGAGTTGAGAAAAGACCTGTGGCAAACAAATGCTAGCATACCATTCTGCATTAACCGTTCTTTGTCTCTCAAGAGGAATAGTCACAACATGGCCGGTTTTGGAGACAAACGTGATCACCATTTTTTTGGAACACTTCGTGAACGAACAATTTTTGTTGGCTTTAACTCATTTTCGAACACCTAAACTCGTGACTGGTTTTTTGTTTCGGGTTCGTACGCGTATATCCAGGATTCGTCACCTGATATGATGTTGTATACAGCATTTGAGGATCCTTCGTGGAATCTTTCGAGTGTTCTGATGCACCAAGTAACGCGAGCCGCTTTTTGCTCTTCACAGAGCGAATGCGGTATCCATCGGGAAAACAACTTTTTTACACCTAATTGTTCATGCAAGATTATTTGTATTTGACTCATGCCAATGTCTAAAGTTGTCTGAATTTCGCGGTATGTCACATGTCGATCTTCCTCAATCTGCTTACGCACAGCATCAAGGTTTTCTTGGGTGACTGCAGTTTTTGGACGACCTTGACGGGGAACATCACTGAGCTTGACAGGTCCACGTTAAAATTCAGCAAACCAGCGATAAATTGTGGTTTTGGATGGGGCTTCATCACGAAATGCGGAAAGCACCCAATCAATACACTGTTTTTGTGTTAAACCACGTCGAAAGTCATAATAAATCATCGCTCTTGATTTTTCTCGAGTCAATTCCATTTTCTCAACGACTAAGTTTGACAAGACCTTGTGACAAGACCGAGAATCTTGTTTTAAAATAAATAATTGGTATTTGATTTTTGAAACCAAGGAGTTTTCAATTAAAAAGATTTTAATATGACAGGAACAGTGGAAATATTCCATTCCCGATACTTTTAGTGCAGCCCTCGTATGTGATGGTGTGGGCCACCTTCATTTAGCCTACGCCGCACTGTCTGCATTGATATCTAGCGACCGGAAAAATTTTACAATGATTGTTCTGACATTACTCTTATTATTGAATTGAAACAATCCCACCTTTTTGATGTGAAACTCATTAGGGTCTTAGAAAAAAGTATTAGTTTCAGTTATTATGGTTCATTTCAAAACTTTGTAACGTTACACACACATCTACAATAAAAATGACATTTATGAAGACGTCATACATCTATTCTCACTTTCTTTCAAAAAGTTGGTAGTCACGTGACAGAGGCAGTTAAGGTTGTTGCTGTTTGTACATTGTGATTTATGCAATAAACTATTGAGTAAGAAAAAATTATCGATAGATTCGCAGCACTAATGGACCACACTTCTCGTAATACGTGATGACTGCAACATGGCGCATAATATTTTGCATTAAGCTATCCTTGCTTTTAAAAGGTTTACATTCAAAAGATTTTTTTATAACTGTATGAATGCTTACTTGAATATGAAAAGAGGTTAAGTTGCGACACGTGCATTTGAGTTGCGGTAGTAAAAATTTTTTTTTTTGACTTTTGCATTTACAAGGTTTAAAATATGCTTAGGTAGTTGAAGAAATTAGTGGGGTCGATATGATTTTCTAATGCCACAACAGGTAAAGATTTTGTTTTCAAAGTTATATTTAGATTAATAGTCATCATTTCTTTTTTTTTCTTTGTAAAACATATTATATGAACAACAGTTCCTAAATAAACTATAAAGCTGGTACCGTTATGTTCCACCTAATTTTTAGGTATACAAATAGTAATTAATATATTGTCGTCAAGTAAATTAAAATTCAAATATAATGTCAACTTTTAGATTGGTACAAAATTACATCGTTACTTTATAATGAGATTTCTTGAATTTCAAAGAAACAGTTTACCAAATGTTTAACAATCGATTAATTTTATATTAAGCCATTTAATTTATAGTTTTTATATTCTTTTACATTATATTGAAAATGGAAATGGAACTAACCGCTGGCTTACAGTCTAAAAAAGTAAAAATTGATAGAAACTCTACCAGTTCTCACAAGGCTCGGTAGCTCAATTTATTCGCGGGCGTGCGTTCGGTGCATTTGGCTTTATTTTGCGAAAGAAAGCTACATATTTTTGTTTTATTAATGGATATGGACTTCCGCCAAGTATTGTCTATCAAATATTAACAAGTGTATACTCCGAATAAATATTTTCTCTTTCTTTCAAATGTCAGAAAAACGTCAGTCAATCAGACGGTATACAAACAGTCAACTCGGGTATCGGAGAACATTCCAATCTCAAAACTCTTGAAGTTTTGTGTGGGATTTCTAAGTATTGCCCGATCTGTTTATCTCTAATATCAACTAAGACTGGCAAAATATTTCGGAATGAAGGAAAATCTCAGACAAAATGTAATCTGTAAGGTTTCATATGAAGTGGAGGACCGTGTTGATTTGTGGTTTGATAGGAATAAATTTTCTAGTCGCCAGAACGATAATGCACAAAGTCACGTTTTTAATTTCTTCGCTTTGCGTTTTATTATTCAAAAGGATTCGAGATCCCATCGACATTTCTCGCAAGCAATATTCATGAATGACTTGCATATTAATGTTTTCAAAACCATTCTTATGTTGATTGATGCTTCCCGTAATATTACCTTACATTTTACTGATGTAATATTTTCTTTACAGTTTGAAAAAGTCTCTACAATTTACTTTAAGCAGAAGAAAAGTAGCGATCTTTCTCACTTAGGTAACTTAAGGGAAAATTAACAAAGCTTGAAACATACTTTTGCTAAATTTGTTTTGAACTCCAAGATTACAAGAATACCATTTTTGAGTATTTCAGTCACGAAAATTCCTTTTGTAATTACCAATGATTCAAATTGGCGTTAACCTTTGCCAACCCAACCACCCAAGCTGCGCTTGTATGACAAGTGGGTCCACTTCCATATTATAACGGTGTTATCGTAACTTAATTATCGAACCTTCACAAAGTGACTTCATATTTAAATAAAATTATAATATCAAATATGCCCGGAAGCAGTGATGTACGAGTATTGCTTAAATAGAAGTAAAGGAACGCATAGTGTGACCAAATCCTATTTTTTTCCATGTAAGTTTTTATTTTTTCTTATTCTAACTATACAAAATATTAACGAACACAAAAAAAGGAAAAAAAATCTAATAAAAAAGTACTGGAACGCGTTCCGGTTCTGAAAAAAGGTAAGGGAACGTCGTTCCACCGCGTTCCCCTCCCAATACACTACTGCCCGGGAGTCACTTTTTTTGTACAAGGCAACACTGTGTTGTTATTATAATAACACTTTGCGACGTTGTTGATTCGATTAGCTGTTCTGTCAAGGATTGTTGTGCAGACAGCATTTAAATCACCGTAATCACAGTTTGGTGCAACGGTAGGGATCCTGCCTTTCGCACCGATAGTCCTTGGTGCGGTCCGGGAAGGGGCAGATGTCTGTGTCATGGGTATTTAAATATATTTCCTAATATTACATTTCTATGTTTGATATATGTATGTCGTAATATTACATATAATATGTATGTATATGTAATATTAGGAAGTATATATAAATACCCATGACACAGACATCTGCCCCTTCCCGGACCGCACCAAGGACTATCGGTGCGAAAGGCAGGATCCCTACCGTTGCACCAAACTGTGATTACGTAATCCTTTACCCTAGTATCCATAACACAAGCCTTACTTGGGCGAGGCTATTTGGTGTGAATGTAAGAAATATAAAAAAACCTTAAAGGCATAAATACATATTTATGCTATTTGGGAAAAACAACTGTATAACTTTAGTGTTAGAATCTTCTTTTATTTGTTAAATATTTGAATAACGCTACCAATAATAAAAATACTTTTCTTTTACACTAGAAGAATTTGAGTTTCGCAAAAAAATATGCTTTTGACAATCCTCAGGTAGTAATGATGCTGCCAGAACAAAAGAACTTGTTTTAAATCGGAGAGTCCTTGATAGAACAGCTACGCGAATCGTCAATGATGCCAAGTGTCATTATAATGACAACACAGTGTTGCCACAAAGAAAAATGTGAAAATTCTCCAAATGTTCCGACCAAAGAGTATAACTATGGTTCAGACTAGTGCCGCCAGGCTATCGATAGTATTTCTATCGACTTTTTCATCTAAAAAATAACGTACTAACGATAGGCCTATTAATAATATCGATAGAGTCGATACTATCGATACTATCGATAGCTCAAGACATGTCAATACTAATGGAAAGAGGGCACTTTTGTTATTTACGGGTAACAATACTATCGTTAATATTGCACTTCTTTATTGATATTGACATGTTCTAAGCTGTAGATAGTATCGATATGGATATACGACCGAGAGTGCTGCTATCGTCTAATTATCGATAGTCCACTATCGATCGGCAACACTAGTTCAGAGTTCAGATTGAACCAGATTGCTACGTAAACCAATTTTTTCATCACGAATAAATCATCTTACCACACCACTCATCGTATCTTGTTTATTACTATTGTTTAAAGTTTAGTTCATCCTAGTTTTTTTTTAATTCCTTTGATAATGTTATGAGTTAATTTCATATCGAACTGAAATTTAAAAGCTTGCTGGTGTGGTTATTTTAATAATATTTAATTCTTTGATTGTTAGTGTTGCCATAATAAAAATCTATTATATTCATCGATTTCAATATTTACTTATTTGTATAGAAAAGCGTTTGGCCGCTATCTCCCCTGATGGCTAACAATGTAACCTAGGATGTGACGCGCCTGCCGAGAAGATACCTATTCCCTCGTGTTTTGAAAACCCCTAAATTGCATTAATCAGGAAACAAGCAGACTTCCACTCTTTAGCGGTACGGATTACAAAATTGGAACCAAAACGCTTACACTTTGTCCAATATAGGATGATACTTTTGTCAGTTGACACCAATATAGAGGGTATAAAGTTGCTATTGCAATGTCAAGCCAAACATAAGGAAACAAACGCAACCTTAGTACGCAGCAATAAGGAAGTGACACCTGTCAAAAGTATCATCCTACATTGGACAAAGTATAGTACGACTCTTTGGAATATGAACCATATGCGGTGGGGCATATTTGTAAGTCTGGTTGTGCAAGTAGGAAAGATAATTCACATTCCTGGCCTACTAATACATTTTACATGGACTATTACCGACACACACATATATCTTGGTTCAATAATTTTAAGATTTGTTCCTATTTTTCTGACATCAAGGGTGTAACGGGGCTAATCTTTTCTTTTATGTGTGTTTCTGGTGCAATCTGTGAAGTTATGGCGCTGAGAATTTTCACTGTTCACAGATGGTCGTTAAAATTTATTGTTCTCACGTGGAATATCCCCGTGAGCACGAAATGGCTTGGAATATTTTTTAAAACTGATTTTAAAAATCGCCATGAGATAATGAAAAGGCTTTGTGGTTTCACTTAGATCAATAATAAAGAAACGTGGAAATATTTAGGTGCATCTTTTGCTATTCAAGCTGAGTTAAAATATCCATAAAAATAATTATTTATTTATTAAACTATAGAAGTTTATATTTTTATTCTATAAAGCTTATAAATTAATGTTGTGTACATTAAAAAACGTAGGATCTCTTGTTTAACTAGGTAATAAATAACCTGTATCCGACAGCGCGTTTTGCCTCGGAGCATGTAGTTATTAAAACTTAACGAGATACTAGAAAATCTAGAAAAAATATTAGCGTTAACACATTTAAATAACCAAATTAAAAAAATTAAAGGTAGCGATCCGGCCTTTCGCACTGATGATCTTGGCTTTGCACACCGATTTCATCAGTAGAAAGCAAACCTTTATGTACCGTAAATTCTGTCAATTTTATTATAAGATTTTATTATTTTAATTATCAGCTTAATTCTTATTTAAAGAAATCTGTAATTTAGTTGATTTAATTTGAGCATTTTCACTTGACTACTGTAATAATAATAATATTTTTTTCATTCACACCAATTTGCCCAGGCCAAAGTAAGCACTGTAAAGCGTGTGTTATAGATACTAGGCTACAGTGACCAATAAGGTAGGTGCAAGGTTTGATATTTCTTCTTCGCTTGTCTACGGAGAAATGAAAGGCGGTTTTATTGTCTCGAATAAAACAAATGATATTTTTTGTTGCGTGATTGATGTTGGTCGCAGATGACCTTTACAACGATATCGGGTTTTGGGACGGCGAAATCCTTAAATGGTCCTCAAGCCACCATAGTGGTTTTCTAGATGAACGGCATCTCCCATGAGGGAGTCTCCAAACCAGCATGAAATCACTACGACACTCTAGCCGGAAAGGGAACACAGGGTGCCATAGAGCGCCTCTAAGGGCTTGGACCTCGGCTATGGTACGCCGTGTCGTGACGGAGAAAAGCGCTCAGGTAACCCCTAATGGACTAACCACTCTATAACAATTATGTTAGAGGGAGACAGATATAAAATATACAATTGCAAGTTGGCAACTAGCTGCTTCATCATCTTCAACATCATCATATCAGCCGTATGACGCCCACTGCTGGACATAGGCCTCCCCCAAGGATCTCCACAACGATCGGTCCTATGCTGCCCGCATCCAGCGTTTTCCCGTGACCTTGACAAGATCGTCGGTCCACCTCGTAGCGGGCCTACCCACTGAGCGTCGCCCGGCTAGCAGTTTACATAACTAGACAGAGACAACAACACAGTGTTGGCAACTAGCGGCGCTCTCAATTAGGAGGATATAGCAATACAGTATTAGCAACTAGCGGCGCACACAATTAGAAGGGGACAACTATAGACTATTGGCAACTAGCAGCGCACATAATTATAAGGGGACAACATAACAATATTGGGAACTGGTAGTATGATAACTTACATGGTATGCAGTACATATTTATATTTACATTTACAAAATATTATCTTTGAATCGTCTGCAACAGTAACGGATAGCTAATATTATACTTATAGAATTATTAAAAACCCAAGACTCAGTTACAAATGCTCGTATTCTTCACACAAACAATTGCCCCTTTCGCTACTCGAACCCGGTACTACAGTGCAAAAGGCAGTATTGCTACCGTTGCCAAATTGTCGCCAAGTATAAGCTTAAAGTTTATTTTCATATCATTTCATGATAATAAAGCCCTGAGGGCTCCAATTTTAAACTCAATTTTAAACGAGTGATTCAATGCATGGCAACCGGTTTACTCATTTGACACAATCCGTGCGCTCAGAGTTCGATACGAAAAGATACCCTCCTATTGCTCGTTATTTGTTTATATCTATCTTTATTTATAATATGATGGTTGTTTTGTGCTCGGCAACCTTAATACAAATACAAATAACTGATGTGTCAACATAGTAGGTATCTTGTTACTAGATGTTATTTTATAAATATAAATTTGTTGTTTTTTTTTCTTTTCTCATCGTTTCGTAGCTGCGCTGCGCCATTTATAATAAAAAATTGCATGTTTTAGTTAACTAAGTCTCATTTTAAGTGAACTGTATTTTTTTTATAAGTTCTTATGAGAATAATTCTTTAACTCGATACCTTTCTGAAGCATTGTTTGCTCACAACGTTGACGTCGAACTCAAAAGCATTATGTTCCGGTCCGGCTAATGTTTACAAATTATCCATTGCGCGTTTACATTTATGTATTTCAGGAAAATGAGTCGGTCATTAAACATTTTCGTGCCAAGGTTACTGTTATTATTAACCTTTTATAAACCTTTATTTACTTTTAAATAAAAACTTTTACCTGAATAATGTTGTTTTTAAAGGAGGAGGGTCAATAAGGCGGGGTTTCGGCCCCTTTTTTTTTGACCTAAAAATTCCAATAAAAAAAAACTTATCTACTATATAGACTAACAAATCGATTCCACCCCAATCGGAACCTCTCGCATCACGAGTAAATTGCTGATTTTAAGTTACAACCTTGAGTGACCGACAAAGATGATGACCAGCAACATCAGTGTGTGATATATTTTAAAACATATACCAGCAGAATAAAACACTTTTTTACGGATTTTTGCGCATCACGTTTCAACTCCTTTACAGGAGCCGTGATCACGGCTCCTGTAAAGGAGTTGAAACGTCAGGATTAAATATAAAATAAAATAAAACATGCGCAAAAATCCGTAAAAAAGTGTTTTATTCTGATGTGTAATGTGCGCGGAAGTGTAAGAACTAAACATATACCAGGTCAATGGAATCGCTATTTTTATCATTGACATAAATAATTTATTTCAATGTTACTTGATGAAAAAGCGTTTGAGATTCTTGTAATAATTTTGTAGAAAAACATTAGACATAAATCCTAAAATATCTAAGTTCGAAAAATATATTGAATGAGGGAAATCTTTATTAACATTACCGTCACTATTTGATTAAACAGGACTAAAAAACCCGGCCAAGTGCGAGTACAAACTTTAATTAAGTAAAAATATCACGTTTGTCGCATGGTAACCCCCTTAAATATTTATCTTATTTTGTTTATAGTATTTATTGTTATAGTGGTAACATAAATACATAATTTGTGAAAATTTCAACTGTCTATCTATCGCGGTTCTTGAGACACAGCCTGGTGACAGACAGACGGACGGACAGACAGCGAAGTCTTAGTAATAGATTCCGTATTTAAATATTGGGTACGGAACCCTGAAAATTTTTAATATGAGCCTGATCAAAGCGGGTTCGTTCGAAGTATTTTTATAATTTTGTGTTCGCTCTTGATCCCAATCAAACCCGGAGGCCAAGACTATGCCCACGATGGAGCGAGCTAACCCAAAAGGTGTCTATAACGCGAGCGAGCTAACCCAGAAGGTGTATATAACTCGGAAATACAGACGCAGGAAGGGAGTTCCATTTCTTTGCTGTGCGCCTAAAAGATGTTGAGTCGCACTTTCTTTCCAACTTACAGGACTTTCTTAACGCGAAAACGTTAGGTACCGCGATCCTGCCTTTCGCACCGACGGTCCTGGGTTTGAATCCCGGAAGAGGCAGACGTTTGCTTAATAAATACGGGCATATCGTCGGCGAAGTGTTAAGACCTCCTTACTGTAATTCATCGAGAAATTCACTTTTTTGTCATTTCGAATTAAAATTCGTTATTTGCATGTTTTAATGAAACTCCCTAGGCGTATTTTCAGTTGCAAGTGCATCAAATTAAAAAATAAATAAACAACATTTTTAACTAATTTATAATTTCTCAAGAAATTGAACGCGTTATTCAGCTTGTGTATTATTTTGATTATAGCAGTTCGGTGTTATTGGCCCTTCACCGTCGATATGTACCTAAAACTTAAATTATTCTAACTAATGTTGTGTTTGTGTAATATGTATCACTGTAAGGATGCCTTGTTATAAATAAATAAATAAATTAGCCTGATTCACCGGGTGTTTAAGACTTTCAATTCGACCGACCAGGCTGGAATCTCTGAAATTCAAGCTTTTCTAGAGCTTTTTGAAGTGAAAACTTCTTTAGCATCGTTGTGATTTCAAAGTCGATGAAACGAAAAAGCGACAGTAAAAAGAGACGGACACATAAATTCATAAGATTTAACGTAGGAGAAAATGAGATAAGAAGCATTATGTACGTGTGTTAATACGTATGTGTGCGCATGCATATGTTAGCATTCGATATTTTTCTATTATGATTAGTTAAAAGTTATTGTTAAAATAAAGGTCCGTGTATTGACTCCACAATTAACGCTGATTTGACTACGTGTTTTAACTTAATCAGTAGTTCATTCAATTCAGTCAATCCTTTTAATTCACTCGTTCATTCCAATCACTCATTCATTAACTGACTCTTTATTAAAATACCCTCATTCATTCGCACTGAAAAATGGTGGAGTCAATTCGCGTTGGTTGCACTTCAAGATCAGCTGTAGAAGCAAACGGACGTATTCAGTATTGTCATTTAATTGGATATATCTGCAATAAACGATTCAACATAATCTACAATTGGAGTTTATCTGCTACACCTCTGGCTTGCTCAAACATAGTACAAAGTTTGGGAGAAGGTATCACAACAAACGTGGTATTTTGTATACGTGTACATATTATTTTTGAAGATTCCACTTCTACCGCGTGTGAATTGCACACGTACTTTTATAACATTCACAAATATTGATAATATTTCATATTGCCGAATCCACTGTTTTTAATATTTACTCAATTGCAAATAAGTACATTTTGTTGTTATTTTCTTCAAATTTTCACATGTTTCATTGTATCTAATTTGTGAACCAAAGGCTGAATCCCTGTTTTCCTTTCTCTCAGTTGGTGTAACATCACTTTGATATGATATATTGGTTCTGAACTGACGCTGACAGACCTTTTTTAATTTTCTGTCGGACATTTTTTTTTTAATATAGAATACAATTAAAACAAAAGAGTACAGGTCACCTTTATTTTTCTATAGAATGAATCTGAATATCGAGTCCCACTTTCATCACAATTTTTCTTATAATAATTTCATACTAGGTCGGCAATACATGCTGCTGTTTGCAAATACTGAGCGAAAAAATTAGATTTTTGAAGGGTGGTTATTCCTCGATGGTATGTCCGATTTCAAAACTTTTTTTTGCACATTAGTCACGACCACGATGTGAGTTTTGGCGCCAAATTTCATCAATGTAGTATCAGCGGTTTGGCTGTGATCAGCTTTTGAATTTTTCTTTCCGTGATTATTCCTCCATGGTAAAGTCTTTATTTTTTTACATAGCCTATGTCCGTCAGGTTATAATCATGTATGTTCATGCCAAAATTAATTCGAATCGGTTTAACCGTTAAGTAGCAGGAGGGAGACATGCGAAATTTGTGAGTTGCCTAAAAGAGAGCTTCGCGCAATAAAGATTTTTTAAATTGTTTTTCTATTTTTAACATTAAATTTTTTAATCAAAATATTATATTAACAGCTTTTACGATGACTGGTATCGACTTTAAGCTTTAAAAGGCTTTTGGGTTTAAAATAAAAGCTCTTTTGTTGAGTCACCTGTCGCTTTCCTTTGAATCATTAGAGTCACTAATCTTATTACACACTTTTTGATTAATTAACCTTCTTTGTGATAAGAAGAAAGAAAGAAAAAAATGAAGCTTTTACAAATCTATATTTATATAGAAATTCTCAGTCACAGTGTTTGACCGCGATGAACTACGAAACTATTCAATCGATTTTGATGTTTTTTTTTCTTTTTGCTAAATTTGTTCAGACTTAGGACATAGGATAGGTTAATTTATAATACAGCAACGCGTGATCGGGTCAGCTAGTAACATTATAAAAACTAATCATTTAACCATAGGAGTATATAAGTATACAACGCCATAATCGACGGTACTACCCTACATTTTGTTTTCGTTTGAATGTAGTTCCTAAACAGGTTGCAAACCAATGCTTTTGAAGCCTATCTCACCAAATTACTCTACACCGTCTGGAATTTTTGTGTACTGGTAAATTCCAAACGGTTTGTAGCACGTGAGTTTACGTTCAGCATCTTATAATATTTTTTTAAAACTCCCATTCGTATTCTCAGTTTCCTTTCCTTTCATTTTATCACCATCTTTTAGGGAAGCATTAAAAACTTAAATTATTTTGAAAAAATCGTATTGCTCGCCCAATTAAGTTACCGAGCCTTGTGAACACCCGTCCAACCAAACCATCCGTTTTTACCAAATCTGCACAGGCGGTTGCAGCCAGAGATGTCAGAGACCAAAATATCAAAATCGTCTCCGACAGTGCATCCGTACTCCAAGCTCTGCAAAGCAACACCATAACATCTGTCCTAGTACTGGAATGTCATAACACACTCCAGTACATTGCAAACACAAACAGTTTAACTTTGCAATGGATCAAAGGACATAGCAACTCACTGGGCAACGACGCGGCAGATGAACTAGCCAAAAGGGGTTCAAATGGAACGGTGTATGGACCGGAACCATTACTGCCTATACCTATGGCACAAGTTAGAACATGGCTGCGTAAAAAAACAGAGGAAAACCACCAAACAGAATGGAACAATAGTGTAGGCTGTAGGCAAACAAAGAATGCCATTCCGGTGGCTTCGAATAAGCTTGCCCGCAACCTCACCAGACGAAACAGGGACGAAATCCGTAAAGTACTAGGTACTATAACCGGACATATTCCTCTGAACAAACATCTATTTACCATAGGTGTGACAGATAGCCCTCTATGCAGAGGCTGCATGGAGGCGGAGGAAACGCCACATCACGTGCTCTTGGAGTGCAGGAGCGTGGCTGATCAACGGGCACGCTTTCTCCAGTCTCCAAAATCACTACCGGAAGCTTGTAGTAACCTGAAAAGGCTACTCGCCTTCTGGGATAGACTAGGTATTTTTCTTCTTTTTATTCTGTAGGCCAATTTTTAGACAGTCGCTCAAGATCAAACCGCCATTTGGTTTTATAAATTTTATACAATTTTTGCATTGTTTAATGCTACGAGTATATTATATTTTATTTTATCAAATAATTTATATAATACTGGCTCAGCTATTAAAATATTGTTTTATTTTTTTTTATTTAGGATGGGATCGCTCTTGATTCGGTCGAATCTCGCCTTTAGTAAGAACCTTTTGCATGACTTGGCGGCCGAATTATAGGCTCTCTTCTTCGCTCGGATTCTCCGTGCACGGACCCTGCGATCGCGAATTTACGGAAAAGGCTTGATAAGCAGACTATTTTCGGGCCTCAGCACGAAGCACAAGCCGCATTATACCAAGATCGGGACTTGTAACCGAGCGGAATGTCGGAGAATGGAATAAAATACTCCATTCCCTGTCGAATCACATCCGCGATCGCATCAGCGGTGCACGAAGGGTCGCTCGAAGAGCGGCAAGTTTGCTGCCAAGGATAAAAAGCAAAGAATATACGGATCTTGTCTCAATGTGCTGACTCGTAACGTCATATCCGCCTCGTGCCCCTAGGGCTATCATCCGGAGGAGAGCAGATTGATACTTTCACACAGTAAAAGCTGCGTGTGAAAGAGTCGGGACCGATACCAAACGTTTGTGTGGATCAGTTGTCAGCAGTAAGTCAAGACATCGTATGTGTGGCCGGCAATATCTGGAATTTGTTTGGCTTGATCCACCAGCTGAGTAAGATTTAGCTCTAGAGTAAATCGCCGCGCTTCTCTCCCAGCATGATCAGTTTTGACATGAAAATACAATCGGTAACTTAAAGATTAGGTTAGATTGCCAATTGATTTTTTTGGCGATCAATTCCTATTATTTTGATGATCATTTAAATATATGCCTTATATATATATCAACCCATAAAACAAATTAATAAACTTAGACGCGAGAATCATCTAATTGTAATCAATGTAATATTATTTACTCATTCTGATACCGACAGCGTTCCAGTGTTGATAGAATGAAAAAAAAATTCCCAAGGAACACTCTTCTTCATTGTCTCTCGCTATTGTAATCAAGTGAGTTAAGAAACTTATAAGTGAGGTTGCAACGCTGAAACTAAGTTAGTCTTTAACTAAATTACAACTATCAGATACGCGTACAGACGGCGTATATTGAATTTACGTAGACAAGACAATTTTGTTAAAGTTTTTCTCTCTAAGACTATTTTATGGATCGCGATGGAAGTAATAAATAGCATTAGAAGTAATTGAATATAATATAATTGTCGGTCTTTAAGAAATTCCCCTATTGGGACTCGAACCCAAGACAATCAGTGAGAAAGGCAGGAACGCTATCTTGACACCAAACATCGTCGCAAATAAATATGATTTGATTTTATTTCGATTTGTATCACATTGAGTCGTTGCGCCAACTTAGTTAATTAACCTATTACTATATTCATTACCTGCATTCTAAATTTCAGAAAGGTATCAAAAAGATTTAAACAGACATCTTTACTTATTAGCTATTTCACACGAATTACTTATAAAATCAAATTAAATGTTACACTATATCATTAAAGATATTACAAGCTACATGTTTGCTAAATTCCAAGAAAATACATTAAGGCATTGTATCGTTAAGCGGCAACCGATAAACACTCGTTTGCAATTATAATAATGACAGTAATTTATATTACAAAATAGATTACCAACGATTTAGTACTTACATATATCATTAATTAATTTGTTTATTTATTTTATTAGGATTTCAACAAACGATACATTAATAATTATATAAAACTTTTGCTTAATTAAATTTATTTAATGCTCCATCAATTACAGAAGATCACATAATTTGTCAGTTATTATCAGTATTATAATTTTGTTAACAATAATTTTACATTTCTGAAGATATAATTATTTTGTTTAATGATTGATTTTAATTAAGCGGAATCGAGTAAATTTAATTAAGAAAAAGGATTTTATGAAATTGAGTATTAAATATAAAATAACTAAAGTTTAAAGTCATTATTTTAAAATCCAAAGATAAATTTAAATTAAATATGACTCAAAATACGATAATAATGGCAAATGGTATATATTTATATAAATATGGTTTATATCATTCATTATTTAAATAAATTAATGAATAAATTTGATATAATGATAAAAATTGATATCATATTTGGACGAAAATTGAATTCAGCAGCCATTATAAATATTAGGGGTTAAAGTATGAAATTGCCGATTTGTACTGAAAATCTATATTGTTTATTTTTTAAATTTTTAACAAATTTATTTAATCAAAATAGTTGCCATTATTATCTATACATTGCTGCCATCTAATGGGAAGGTCATTAATGCCTTTGCGATAGAATTCCGACGATCTAGACTGCACAAACTGTGTGAAAGCATTTTGTACTGCCTCCTGGGAAGAAAACTTCTTGTCACGTAGATAATTGTCCAAATCACGAAAAAAATGGTAGTCCGTTGGAGCAAGGTCTGGTGAATACGGAGGATGACGAATGGTTTCTAACTGCAGTTCCTGAAGGGTCAAAATGGTTTCTCGTGCTGTGTGAGGTCTCGCGTTGTCGTGGAGCAATAATGGTGAAGATCGATTCATGAGTCGGGGCTGTTTTACTGCTAGTTTTGTCAACATGGTTCGGAGTTCGGCACAATAGACATCTGCCGTTATTGCTTGACCAGATCGGAGAAAACTATAGTGAATAACACCATGCTGAGACCACCAAACAGTTACCATTACCTTTTTATTGGTAAGTTTTGCTTTAGGACACTGTTGTGGCATTTGACCTGGGGTCAGCCATTGCATTTTTCTTTTCCGGTTATCATAAAGAATCCACTTTTCATCACATGTTACAATTCGATCCAATATTCCTTCATTTCTGTACCGGTTCAACAAGGCAACACAAGTTTCAACACGCGTTTCTTTCTGCAGATCAGTCAAATCATGAGGCACCCATTTTTCGTATTTTTTTATTTTATTGATTTGACGCAAGTGAGTCAATATTGTGGGTAAGGTAACGTTAAACCATGCCGCTAATTCCTGGGTACTTTGACTAGGATCGGCTTCCACTATCTCTCTTAATTCATCGTTATTTACCTGTGTGGGCGGTCTTCCTCGTGGCTCGTTCTTTAAGTCGAAATTTCCATCACGAAAGCGTTTAAACCAAAATCGCACGGTGCGTTCATTAGTAGACCCCTCTCCAAACGCAGCATTGATATTGCGGGCTGTTTCTGCCGCGTTAGTTCCGCGTCGGAACTCGTATTCAAAAATAACTCGAATTATCGCAGTATCCATCTTTCTTGTCTAAATTGAATAACAAAAACAATTGAAAGTCGATATTCAAATGTTTTACATTTTTTAAAAAAAGAACATCATAGAAACCATTTAAAAAAAGTTTCATTCGAAAACCTCAAACCATGAAGATTCTATGTCAATTCAAAGAACCTATTGCAATAAAACGGCAATTTCATACTTTAACCCCTATTATTATCATTTTAATTCAAAA
Source organism: Calamotropha paludella (assembly GCA_927399485.1). Taxonomy (NCBI): domain Eukaryota; kingdom Metazoa; phylum Arthropoda; class Insecta; order Lepidoptera; family Crambidae; genus Calamotropha; species Calamotropha paludella. The sequence continues at coordinate 26,656,242 of OV656812.1, forward strand.
AATATCTCTTTACTTAAACGTCTACTTTAATATCTACGTCTTCTTGTGATAAAAGCTTACGAACAGTGCTTATAAAATCAAATACTCTTCGAAAGCATCTATAGTGACGAGTGTTATAATGAGAAAATTAATAATATTAATTAGTCATGCCCATATTTCAGTTGTCTTGCCTACTATTAAAAAACCAATAAAAAAAACACAATTTCTAAATCACATACAGATTTTTAAACAGATAATAAAGAAAGTTAAATACGGATACTGTTTAATAGTTAAATTGCAAGTCTTTATAACTACAAATATAAAGTCAAAATCAAAAATAATTATGTGAAAGATAAAATAATCAATCAATTTTTTCTGCCAAGACATAAAGCTTGCTAAGGCACTGCAACATATAATATTTTTGTTATTAACTAATATAACAAAAAAATGTGTGCAATTCACACGTGGTAGAAGTGAAACCTTCAAAATTATTTTGTTACAAGATAACGAGACGAATGTAAAATTTCGGGAAGAGGATAATTGTAGGTTTCTTATTAATATTATAATTATTTTACATTTTATTCGTATATATTACATAGATTTATTCAGACTCAGAGCTTACATTTTCGATAAATGATACAAGAGGCTTATGGCAACTAAAGCACATACCAAGAACACAAGACACACTGTATAATGCTTCCTATCTCATTTTATCTTACGTTGAATCTTATGAAATTGTGTTTGTCTCTTTTTACTATCGCTTTTTTGTTTCATCGACTTTCCAATCACAACGATGCTGAAGAAGTTTTCACTTCAAAAACTAAATAAAATTATACAACCATTTCAATATTTAAATTAAAAACACTTCAAATTATATAATATTTAAAATATAACTATTGTGAATATTTAATTTAATTTGTCAAAGTAAAACCAAAATAAAATAAATAAAATTTAAGAGAAAAATAAATGGTTTTACTAGTTAAAGTTTTTTACATATTTTCTTCATTTTTCAATGCTCTTGTGTGATAAATTATTTTAATAGAAAAATACTAGAAAAAATAAACTCGACTCATAATTTTTTCTCAGGCAGGAACCCGTAAGCTTCGGATGTCTGATTCAGTGCTACCGAACCGATTTTAATGAAAATTGTTGTGTCGGCATCTTTGAACGAGTTCGATTCCGCTTATTAGTTCAGTGAATCATGAACATAATAAGTATTATTGAAAACGGCATTTTTTACCATTTTTACTAAAACATAGTAAAATCCCGTTTTTAATAATTATACCTACTATAAGTTTGAAAAGATATACATATTTCATAGAAAAAATAATTATACACCTATTAAAGAATACAGTCGGCTACAAAAAACTACCATGTCTTGTTGCTGTATACGAGGTCGTTATCTTCCGTTTAATCTTTATATTCCCAAATTATTTTAACATAAAATCAAAAGAAATAAATTCATATACAATGCAGGTTAAGTTAGTTAAGATATTTTTTTATTCATTACCAGCCAGCAAGTTACCTAAAATTATTCCTTTGAAAATGATGCCTTTTCATTTTCTACCAAAACAAGGGAACCGCTGTGTATAGTATTTTTAACTTTAAATTGCATTGCATCTTCAGATACAATGTAAATAATTATCATTCATGCTTATATAAACTCTTTAAGATATTAAGATTCAGCGCAGAGTTTGACCTTAATTATAGATATTTAGGTCAAGCGATGTTTCACGCGGGGGCAGCTTTTAAGTCTCTATAAAACTCAAGTCCGATCTTTTATGGAATGTTGTAGCCACTTCAGCTCAGCAAAATACTAACTTGATGCACTGAACATGACACATTGCAGAGCTGAAAGGCACATTAGTTACAGAAAATTGGTAATGAACAAGCTTCACATCTTAACTTACCGCCGCAAAGTTGCCAGCCAGTCGGTATTTTACAGAATATACTTTGGAGACTGTGCTCAGGAGCTGATGTGCTCATAGCGCCATCCCTTTTCTTCCATAGGACATCTAGACACACTGCGGACTACCACCCTTTCTTGGTTGCTAAACCAACGTGTCGTATCAAGCGCTTCTCAATTGGAACTCCCTCCCGTCGACTGTTTTTTTGAGTGCTTATATCCCATCCGTTATCAAAACCAGGCACTTTCTGAGTGAGTTCACTTCATCGTATAAACTGTCTTGGCCTCCATGCTTGATGGGGATTAAGAATAAACATATTCAATTTAACATACTGCATAGTCTAATAGATCTTGATGATGCTCCGTGTGGTGGGAGACACGTGTAGAGTAGTTGGTGAAAGTGCAAGGTATCTCAGTGACTTAGGCAAACTACATATTTTTGTGTTTTTAAAAATTATTTAACTCTGAAAATTCTAAGAATATTTTTCAACCCAAATTAAAGAAAGTGTCTGAACTAGAAGTCATTTCTTTGACAGTTTTCCCTATAATTGACACAATGGAATTGATTGTGTATCCAAAAATAACAATGTACAATTCAAAAAATAAAGATATTTAGAAAAGTTAGTTGGAAAGTAATAATTTTTCTGACATTTTTTATTATAGCAAACCTTAATCACTCTTCTTTTGTTTACCCTAATTAATTGAAGTATCCCCATTCTAGAGGACTCATTATAAGAGCTTTTTTATTTCTTTTGCGAATATTTCATCTGAAATATAACTTAAGATAAAATAACTTTAAGAGCTCAATTATTATAACTTAATAAGAAAGTTCTTTGTTTCTGTGATGTCATAGTTAAATAAAATATATATTTTATGTTTTGCTATAAAAGCAATGGGCAAAAATATTTTGTTAAAAATCGACTTTCTTCGGTGTCTGACTGGACTCAGACTTGTCACCTCTCATTATCTAGCCGATTGCTCTCTACTTTTTGATTCAAGACACGATTCTAATCTACCGGATACTACATGGCAATAAATTGGCTAACCTTAATCTTAACTAACCTGCAATGTAAATCGAATTATGCCAAGTGATTGGTGTGTCAAATTAAATTAGGACCAAGTATTTCAGGCGTATCAAGGGGCACCCACAAAATAAACACATTGCTAAAACTAACGGAACATACGGAAAGGGATATACGAGTATACCAATATAGGTTCAATTTTCCAGGAAATAGAGCTCAATGGTGTGATCACAGATTAATACGCAGTTAAAGAGTGCAGCATCGTTAATAAAACTTGGCAAGAGTCTGTTCCACCTAGTGTTAAGTCAGAGCAGAATCCAGATGCGAAGACAGCTAGTAGAGCAAAGATATGCTACATACATTTTTATTTATTTTATTTAGCATGGGGTCGCTCTTGATCCCAATCAAGCCCGGGGACAGAATCCACGATGGAATGAGCTAACCCAAAAAGTGCCTATTCACCCTGGCTTTGAAAATGGACGTGTTATAAGTTCTCGGAAATACAGACGCAGGGAGGGAGTTCCACTCCTTTGCTGTGCGCATTATGAAGGAGTTGAGAAGCGGTTGATGCGACAGGTAGGAGTAGCTACCGAGAAAGGGTAGTAGCCTGCACTGCGTCTGGATGTCCGATGGAAAAAAGGAGATGGCGGTCTCATTAAGTTTAACCAATACCTCATAGACCTGCATGATGCTCCGCAGGATCACCCATATAGCATAGCATATAGGAATATGAGGGTGAAAACAAGTATGCTGGAAGAGCGTTTTATTTTTTGATGTTTTATAAAGAAATGAGTTGTCATATTTCTTTGTCTAGAATTGTTTATCATATTAGGCGAAAGATGTCATCTGCTGGATTTGGCAGGCAATTTTAGTTCGCAGTAACAGTACATATTTGGGAATCCATTTTGTGGTCTATGACAAGTGTCTGATGATTATCTCCAGTATCATAAGCCGCCTTTTGCGACACACTTGAGTATTCTACTTTTCCTAACACCACAATTACAATATATGCAACCATTAAGCACAATACATATAATAGCTGTACCTCACCCTTAACCTTTTAGATAAAAGGAATTTCCAACTCAATAATTTACTGTAACCTAATGCAGATTTAGGACAAAATGTCTTATATGGAAATTAACGGTTGTTTCGCTTCGGAATTGCAAAAGCATTCGGTTTCGGGGTAAGGTCGCTCAGGGGACCCAATATCGGGCCGTTGTGTTTAATAAATGATATCCTTCGATGGACTACACGATTTATCGAACGTCGGGAAGCGGCAAAGAGAGTGAGGTTGTTCGATATAAATCTCTTTTGCTTTGATGCGTTTGGGATTTTAAAATGTTGGGCATTTTTGTCACGGTCACTTTGTTTACAGTGAGTCACATATGAACAATTGATGTGTATCCAAACCGACGTTTTGTGTTGTCACAAATCGTTGTCTTTCTCTTCTATTATTGTATATCATATGGTAGAATAGAATAGTATAGAATAATCTTTATTTGTTTATCTAGCTTAATGAAAAATACAAATATAGTAATATTTTAACAAATAACTTCCTTTTAATTGCTACGAAATTTGAAACGTTGAAATTTAATTATTCGTTTCTTTTTTCACCTGAAATATCAAAGTTCCAGTAATTAGTACATATTACTAGCACGAACGAAGTAATTTACCTTTGATGTAATTGCTCGTTGAAATATTTATTTACTTATTTTTAGATAATATGGAACGAAGTTTTTTTTAGTTACTAATATTAATACGTACATGCGATGGATATTAACCAATATTTTGATGACAAACAATGTTGAGTGGTTGCATATCGATTTTCATGGTTACGTCACTCTGTCCCTTGTTTGATCCCCAGATGGGTAAATATAGAAAACAAACTTTCCCGTATTGGTTCAAGTCTGGGTTTGTGATAGTACTTGGGTTCAGTATATAAATTAAATTAAACACGTTTTTATTTCTGTAAAAAATATTCAATTAATAGTATTTATGTAAACCAACCTTACGATCACCTGACATTATCTATATTATTCTTATCTTTAGACAAGTATTTTTTTTATTGATGGGTGATGATGGGTCATTGACCCATTGTTTGAACTCGAAACGGTTTAATTATGAAGGTCGTACTTATACAAGAGAAAAAAATTATAATTATTTATTTATATTATTTTTTTGCATACACAATACCATATTTCTATAAAGCGTTTTTTATATCTTATTAAACATTTTCAGCCATGTATATAATTTTAAAGACGACTTGGCGGGAACGGAAAGCGTCTCTTTGGTGGTTTTGATTTTATTGTAAAATTTTGTGTTTCGATGGATACAAGTGTGTGATAATGGCAGATTATTAACCGCTAACATGCACGAGTGTTGGCAAGTGCATAAAACGATCGAAGGTGACTTTTTACTACCCTTCAAGAGGGAAGAGGTTTTAGTAAAACTCCTTTGATCATCTATTATTTATAAATGAACTTCCATCATCATTCATCATAATCTAATTAAGAATAGATATTACTGCAATCTAGGCTGTATATGCTTTGTATCGTTTGCCTTCCTTTGAGTGAAAATTTAACAAAAAAAAAATCAATTCATAACGTTTAATTTTATTAATTATGTTTAGATAATTTTATTATATTAATTAAAAAATATCATATACTGTTGATACTAAACATAACGAGACTTTGTTTGATTGATTAAATATCGAGCTGGTTCTTAAATCTGATATTTAATGTCCATTTTATTCCTATTGCTTTCCCTTCTTATACGTGCTATTTCATCATTTCACGGATATCTCGATTTCAAACATCCCTTTAGCTAACGTCACAATTTTAGTCAAGGCCACGTTCAGTCGATTGTGTAATTTCGCCTTGAGAGCGAAACAAACAAAGTCAGTTTAGTATTTGTAATTATGCTTAAATGGTTTAGACATGTAGAGAGGATAGACGACGCAAAATTACCAAGACGAATATATGTGGCAAATGTGCAGGAAAATTCGGTAACGGCAGACCAAGGCGAACTTTCAGGGAATAGAAAATGTCCTGAAAAAAGACCAGGTCAAAAATGCCCTTAAGCGACTAGCTTACATGAAAAGGCTGATGAGAGTTCAAGAAGCGATATATGTATGTCAGGATCGTGGTAAGTGGAAATCTGTGGTCTCTGTCTACCCTACCCCTACGGGAAAAAGATTTTATGTATGTAATAATTATGATTTGTTTGGAAGTGAAATAAAATGAGAAAAAATTAAATATAACAGCAATCTTTATATAAAACTAGCTAACCCGGCCACGCGTTGCTGGTATAACCCGGCCACGCGTTGCTGATATAACCCGGTCACGGGTTGCTGGTATAACCCGGCTGGTATAACGCGTTGCTAAGGTAACGTTAATTGATTATAAAAACTGTTATTCTTAGGCTTATGGTAACTATGGTTACTATATATGGTCACAAATCCTTGTTTTTATATAGTAGAGATCAACTATTTTATTGTTTTTAGAAATATAACTTGATAATATGAGAAAAAATGTAAGTTTTTATTTTCATCCACTTAAAACTTTTTATATGATATTATGACAAATGAACGGTTTTTGGATTTCTCCCTTTTCTTGTGCTAGAGGATATGCTAAATTTCAAGATTCTAGGTCAACGGGTAGTGCTCTATTGGTTTGATTCCTTTCCTTGGTTTATGATTTTTATATATTTTTTGCATTTTTCAATGCTATCTTATAATTTATCCCTTCCGAGTGTCAAAATTTGGGGTTATGATCTTTTGATCTCGTTTACTTAGACTTGGTTTTACCACCGAAGGACCGTAGATTTTAATATACGATTTAAATTTCAACTTTGTATCTTCACGCTTTTCTGAGATAAAGCGTCTTAACATATAGTCAGACTGTCGGACAACGAAATTATGCAATATGGGGTCTATTTTTCTGTTTAAGATTCGGAAGCTCAAAAATGGGATATTTTGGCCAAGAAAACTTGCTAAAGCACTTGTGGAATATAAATTACGACGGTTCCACAACAGTTTGTTTAAAAGTTTGTTTTCTATATTGACACGGTTGGGGATCGAACCTGAGACTTCGGAGTGGCGTTACCATTAAAACTGGTATTTTAGAGTTGTTCCCATTCGAATGGTAAAAAAACAATAAAGCGATACCTATTTGATGGATATAATACTGATCATGAAGTAGATGTATAAATAACTAGCTAACCCGGCCACGCATTGCGGTGTTATCCTTTTCTATTCTTTGTACAAGTCGGAACAAATCCAAAGTAATTAAAAAATCATTAGCATCGGTTGAGTAGTTTCGGAGTTCATCGTGGTCAAATACTGTGACGGGGAATTTTATATTTTATATATCGTAGATTATAGGAGTCAGAAGTATTATATGTTTTGCTGTTTAAACATTTAAACTATAACATTTTTATTTCTACCATTAACTAGCTAACCCGGCCACGCGGTGCTGGTATAATCCGGCCTTGCGGTGCCATGGTAACGTTAATTGATTATAAAAACTGTTTTATTTAGGCTTATGGTAACTATGGTAACTATATAATGGTAACAAACCCACAAAGTACTTCTTTTATATAGTAGTGATAATTTCTACTATTACTACTTATTTCTTAAGATATAAAAATCTAGCAGTTAAATCTTTACAAAAAATTCATAACCGATTAACTGCCTATTGCCATAATAATAAACTTAGTCTTAGCTTAGAAAAATGTAAATATAACATTTACAAAAAAAAGTCACCCATGAAATTTAACTACTCACTATGTAGTGTAGCCCTTGACAGAGTATTAAGCATCAAAGATCTAGGTGTAACGCTGGACGCAAAACTGACTCTAGATTTGCACATAGATATCTGTTATAAAGCTTTCAAGCTGTATGGTTTTGTGATTCGGGCTACAAAGGACTTTAGACGCCCTTCTAAATACATACATTTGTTTAAATCATTAATTAGATCGCAATTAGAATATGCCACTCCCATATGGGATCCCATGGATAGCATATATTTAGATCAGCTTGAACGAGTGCAAAAGAAATTTTTGCGTTACATACATTTTAAGTGTTGTCGTGCTCGAATGTCGTACTCGCTACTACTAAAACATTATGAATTGCTACAACTTAAATATCGAAGGTTGCAAGTACAAGCCAAATTGCTTTACGATTTATGCCATAATGAGTATGACTGTATAGATATAGTCAATAATATAAGTTATCAAGTGCCTGTCAGACCAAAAGTGCAGGCATGTCGTACTAAGAATTTATTCGCTACGCCAAGATGTAGAACTAACGCAGGCAAACGTTCTCCTATTTCACGGCTAACTGACACTTATAACAACTATTTCAATGATGTGGATATACTTTCAACTAGAATTGGAATTTTCAAAAAATAATTAGGATAAAGCTGTATGAAATCAACACTGATAATAAAACAAACTAAACCAAATAAAAAAAAAAACAATAAAATAAACTATTCCAGGATTATCTACACTTTATAAATTATAGTCAACTCCTCAACTTTTGGAATTTAAGTAACTTGTGGTTAACGGTGTTGGTTTCACAATCAGTACACCTTGTAACTAGCTAGTAAGATTTTTTGTAAAAACATATTGTGAAACCGTTTGTTGACCCTTCTAAATGAAAAAAAAAAACAGTGCTAATCTTTTTTATCGATTGTTGGATACTTGTGAAAGTATAACATTCGATGGTGTAGGAAGTAGTATCTAGATTATGAATAGATGGCGCTGCCGTCAGCTTTAGAAACACTTGAAAAAATTCAATGGGTTCGTCAAGGTTTAACTCAAGTATCTTTTATCGATTCTATAGGTATAAAAAGTCGTGTAATGTCGTGGGACACCGGATAAGAACGAAGTTCCTTATTATAATAATGATCAGATGGTTCCACTTTCGACTACCAGACGGTGTAATTATCGAATGATATAATAATAAAAGAAATGTAAATGGATTGCTGTTCGACAACTTTAATAACAGTCATCACGTAGATTATTAGACACTGTATTGCCATCCTACATAGACAACACATAAAAATCTTATGCTTTTTTTTAACGCTACTGAAGTTTTTTCCCGGCAAGGGTACCCCTCCGCAACGCCCCATTGGGAACTTCGTTCCAAAAAAACTGATAGATTTTTATAGCTATAGAAATATTCCTTTTTATGTTTATAATTTCTTAAGATATAAAAATGTTTACAGTTAAATTATCCATAAAAGTAAATAATAATTACATGACTGTTTATTCTTTATCGATTGTTGGATACCTGTAAAAGTATTATATTCGATTTTATAGTATCTTACAACACGAAGAGATGGCGTTCGCATCAGCTTAAGAAAACCTTGTCAAAATTCAAAATTTGCCAATTTTGTGTCTTTTAAGATATTTGTCACTCGTTTGCAGGAGTAATCTCCCAAATAGCAACCGGATAGATATTTTCTAATTACAATATTTTTAGTCAGCAAGTCTTCAAATAACGTAATTTATGCATAAATTTCTTGTAATTTCTAGGGAAACTTTACAGCAATGTATCAAAATTCATTTTTTTTTCATCTGCAAACACTTCAAGCCCAACCTCAAATGGTATCAGAACTTTTTGTTTAATCTGAATAATGCAGTATGGTTCGTTTGATGTAAATTTATTCAATTGTAACAGAGATCGACGCGGCTCTCTTTCCGTTTCTCCTTATTTTAATAAAGGAAGGGCCTCGAGGGTGCGAAATTGGTTTGAGTTAAAATTTAAAGCCTGTCAAATTAAATAGGGATATGGTGTTTTAACAACAGATGGCACTGTATGCAATTGAATCACGACTTTAACATTTAATTCGGTAATCTATATTTCTATTTTAGAAGATCAAAACCAAAGTCATCTTAAATTACAATTTACTAAATCTCAAGTAAATTTAAACAAAATCATTACATAAGATATTATTTATATAGTAATGAGCAAAACGTAAGCACCTTCTTTATTGTCCTAAGATTGTACTGAATCTGCAACAATAGTGGTTCGTTTAAGTGTCTAAAATGAAACCTTAAGTATCCTGATTTAAAAGTAACAGTTTTTCAAAACGTACTGATACAATACTAAAAACAAAACCATAGTGCGTTTCAGGATTACATAGCGACAACTATGAACTAGAAAAGATGACTAGCGGAATACGGTCCAAACATAGTCTCGAGTCATTTTAGACAAAAAAAAACAAGTGAATTTCTATATATTATTTCGGTATTTAGTGGTGAACTGAATATAAGGAGCTTGTTTACTACCGTTAAATTGTTCTGGAACTGCTACAACTGTGGTTCATTATTCGTGTAAATGTCAAAAATGAAACTACAAGTATACTTATTTAAAAACTAAGTTGTTTAAAAAGGACTTATACAGTATTAAACTCTAAACCATATTGTCACTGTTACACAGTGCCATCTATGAACTGCAGAGGAAAACTAGTGCAATTCCGTCCAAACAGTCGTAAGCCACTTTAAAAAAACTTTCAATTAAATACTATTTATTTTGTTTGTTTAATGCCGTGAAATTGTACTGGAACTGCTACATCAGAGGTGTCACAAATAAAACCACAATAAGCCTACTCTAAATACAGCGCCATCTATGAATTATAAAGGAAAACTGTTCGAATACGAATCAAACAGAGCTCGCTGGCCTTTGGTTGAGAAGGTTAAGCAACATCTGCAAGATTTATTAACTTCCTCTTAACTTCGAAAGATACGTTAAGTAGTTTGTCGTGTCGTGTTAAAACTGTTGTGGTGCTTGCTTAATTTTGTATAAAACCTCATCCAATGGGAACGAGACGGGTAAGAGAGGTAGTCGACCACTATTGGGCGCTGAAACATATAAAATTTATGGAAAGAGTATTCCAAGTTACGACCTGTCACGACCTGTCCACCTAATGGACGTGTAACGATACATTTCGGCTCCTTTTAGAGATGTTTCAATGATTTATTTAAAACTTAATTTAATGTATTGTAGAATAATCTTTATTCGCTTTTGAATAGGGTACAATTTAATGGAGTAAGTTACGAGTCATTCATTACCTATTCAGCCATCAAATATAGCATGCAAATAGGTCAGACTTGATACAATTTTCATAATATTATCACAATTATGTAACACTACTAGCTAAACCAGCCAGAGTTGCTGTGGCTCTGTTATTAAGATTTACAATTTTTTTAATTATCAATTAAAATAAAACCTATCATATGTCCTAAGTTGGAACATATCTAGCAATTTAAAAAAAAATTCAAGTGCGAGTCGGTTTCGCGCACGAAGGGTTCCGTACCATTGACTAGGTAAACAACAGTAGGTACACCGATTTCATATTATTTATTATTAAAGTAAAAATATAACTGAGTATTTTGTAAAAATATCAAGTGCCTACCTGTTGCTATTATTGATATCGAGCAAAAAAGGGCAAAAATATCGCGTCTGTCGTATGTGAGCCCCCCTTAAAACCTTTCAACTGTATATCTATCCTATATATATATATATATATATATATATATATATATATATATATATAGATATTTCCTGTCACAGTAATTGCAATGAACTTCTAAACCACTCAACCGATTTTGATGTATTTTTTTTTCATTTTGCTGGATTTATTCCGACTTATACATACGATAGGGTTTGTTTATAATACAGCAACACGTAGCGGGGTCAGTTAGTTATGATATATATTTTTATAGCAAAATAATAAAGTAGAAAAAAATAAAAAATACAATTAATAATGATTTGTGTTAGTGGTTTTAATGTCAATCAATATAATTTAAAAATTGATTTCTTGTGTGTAAAGGTATGTTAGTTATGTTGTGTATATATATATATATATATATATTAAAACCATAATATTGTTACAATATATACTGGTAAAGTAATATATTTGGATCATTATGGAACCCATCGGTCACGCAATGGGTGAAAAAAGAAACATTTTCTTTACCCGGACACGCAAGTAATTACACTAATTATATAGAAAATAAAACATAAAAGATACAAGGAAAGGGTAAGGTTATTATTTTTTGTTTAATTTTATTATAATATTGTTATTAATTGTTGTTACTTTTATCTTTTTTATAATAAATAAGTAGGCGCTTGAGCACTATCTCGCCTGATAAGCGATGATGCGATCTAGGACGTGACGTGCTTGCCAAGAAGATATCTATTCCCTCGTGACTTGAAGATCCCTTAAGTGTATTTGTCAGGAAACACAGACTCAGGCAAAGAGTTCCATTCTTTAGCGGTACGGATAACAAAATTGAAACCAAAACTCTGAGACTCTTTGGTATATCAACCATATAATGGCGACGCCTATTTGTTTATTCTTATTATTTCATGTATGTTGTGTTACATTATTATATTGTGTTTGCTTTTAAATTAAATTAATTAAGGTATTTCTTTTTTTTTATTAAGTTGACTCTCTATGTACACCATTACAGTTACAATTTACAGTCACAAAACTACATACAAGTGACCCATTATTTATAAAAAAAGCAATTGTGCAATTGACACGTGGTAGAAGTGAAACCTTCAAAAATGTTGGTTTCGAGATAAAGAGACGAATGTAAAAATTCAGGAAGAGAATAATTGTAGTATTATTTTACATTTTATTCGTATATATTACATTCTTCTTCGATTCTCACCAGCCTTTTCATACAAGCTCGTCGGTTAAGGGTGCTTTTGAGCTGGCCTCTTATTAGAACATCTATTTGGTCATAGCATTATTATCATTAAAAATTGAAATTAAATTATTATAATATCGGTATGAATCAAAAATAAATAATTTTAATTAAACGCCACTTAAATTGATGCCCATAAGAATTAGGAGATATGTTTATTGATATAAATTAATTAATTATTCAGAACTAAATAGTATGTACTCTTTTCAGTATTAAGTAATAGTTAGGTAGTAATAGGTTATTTTTAGTATTGTTAAATAAAATATTGCCTACATGTGTTATATTTAGTTCTTACAGTTCTGTGCACATTACACATTAGAATAAAATACTCTTTTATGGATTTTTGCGCATGTATTATTTTATATTTAATCCTGACGTTACAACTAGTAGATAGAATTTAATAACTAAATAATTTATAAAAATAAAACAATTTGATGTATATAAAATAATTTAATAATTAGGAACGTGCCCGATTAAAAAAATACATGTGTTATATTAAAGTTATTATTATAAACATTTTTATAACTATATATGTATGCAATAAATAAATAAAAAATATTGCAGTAATTGATTACATTTAAAGAAAACTTTACTTGAAAACATTCAATTTCCAAATAAGATGAATATCTTGTGAAAACGAAAAACTTTGATTTGTAAAGTTGATAGAGTTTTCCATGTTAAAGGTAGTTAACTTTCAACATTGGTGGATCGATACTAGCTCATAGTAGAAGTTGAAATATGTTTGTAAAGTTCAACGCGTCTGCCAGCGTCTCTGTAGCTGAGCGAGCAGAGCACTCGTCCTGATAGCAAAAGGACGCGGGTTCGTATCCCACCTGAGGGCTCGGAGGCGTGGTTGTCTTTTTACATACGTATATTATGTCTTATATATAGCATATTTTTGTATTACTAATGAGGGGAATCGTTAAAGCTATTGCCCGGAGGCCTCAGTGCGAGTCTACACGTCAATACTCGATATAGTCTGCGTAAAGTATTACTATAGATTTTTGTATGAGCGCCCCTAGCGGTCAGCATCAGGAACTACAAATCTTTATAGTAATCTATAACGCGCTCGATAATGAGTATCGAATACGTAAACTCGCACAAGGCCTGCTATAGTGAAGGAGGTGGGGTTGAGTCCCACTTGACGACTGAGACAAGTAGAATTTTCGATAAAATAATATCATATAAAATCATACATATAAAAATATATCTTTTTCTATTCTCACCAATTAGACTAGCCCAATGTAAGCACTGTAAGGCTTGTGTTATGGATACTAGGGTAACGGATAGACATACATATATCATACATAAATATGTAATTTTAATAGAAATATATAATATCCATGACTCAGGTACGAATGCTCGTATTCATCACACAAACATCTTCCTTCCGGGATTCGAACCCAGGACCACATTACACTTATTAACAAATTACATTTACTAATAAATCAGATCAATTAAAATCTTCTCATGAATTGTATGTCCCTTTATTTAACCAAGCAGGTGGTTCAAACCAATTAACTAACCATTCAAGATTTTAGACTTAATTTTTCATCGGACATCCAGACGCACTGCCGGCTACCACCCTTTCTTGGTCACCTGTCGCCCCAAACACCAAGTCGCAACATCCTTCATAATGCGCAAGGAGTGGAACTCCCTCCCTGCGTCTGATTTTCCAAGAACTGAACGGGTTATACCCGTCCATTTTCAAGGCCAGGGTTAATAAACACTTTAACCCTTTACACCCGACAATATACGTTCGTGAGAGTATAACACTCACTATCGTGAGTTGCCAGTTATACCGAAGTCTCACTATCGTGAGGGCAACTTTTCAGGAAAACTGTAAATTAAAAAAATTAAAGTATTTTTCTAATCTTATTTAAGCTCCAAGGTAACCCCTAAGTGAAGTTATTGAAAATTTTTCACCTTTTCTGTCTCGGGTGTAAAAGGGTTATGGGTTAGCTCGTTCCATTGTGGCTCCTTGTTTTGGCCCCTGGGCTTGATTGGAATCAACAGCGAACATTCTAAACAAAAAAAAGACTACAAATTATCGCGAATCCGTTCATGAAAATTGAATGTACGTGTCAGCTGTTAATTTTCGATTTTTCGTAAATTTTAAGAATTTTTTGACTTATTATACTTTTGATTAAAATTTTACTTTGATCTCATCAAGATAAAGCCATCAAACTTACAAGGAAAATAGCTGATATAATTTTCAGTTTTAAATAAAAAAGTTTTGAAAGAATTTTTTTTTCATTGATCTATTTTAACAGCTTTTTAACTATATTGCAAATTTTGAATTTTTACTTAGTATTAGTTATTTTTTTGTGAGGCTTAACTATATATAATTGTTTTTGTCTATGAATTGTATATTCACGTTATAGAGAAAAATATCAAGTATGATGTGTCAAAAAAAATAACAATAAATAATGAAAAAAATCAAACAATATTAATTCATAATGACATACATGTGAAGGGGATATAAATAATAATATAAACTATTTTAATAGAAAAATACAAAAAGAAATCGACTCGGCTCACAAGTGCATTCTCAGGCGGGAATCGAACCCGCAACCTTTGGAAGTCCGATTCAATGCTCTTAAATTAGTATTTTTCTATTTAAATAATATATCTTATAAGAAAGCATTGAATAAATGCACAAATATATTAAAATAATAATCAATTCACAGATTGAATGCTAATTATAATGACTTAGTTTTATTTAAATTAAATTTTAATAAATAATTAGTATTTTATTCTTCTTTTTTAATTTAAATTCATTATTTATGCCTTACATCAAACTATTTTAAAAGCAATTAGAAATTGTCTATGGCAAGTACAAAAAAAGAAAACTGTCTATGGTATTAGATAAGCGTTTTGTTTCACGGAAATAACGTTTTATTTCCGTTGACAGTTTCGTGACACAGTTTAAAACGGTTCTGTTTAACTAAGTAAGAAAATTTTATATTTTATCAAATTTACCTTGTGTTCTTTTGTTTCAATTAGTGCTACTAATCAATTAAATAAGCTTGTTACGTCAAGTACGAAATATTAATTGTTATTCTTCTTAAAAATTAAAAAAGAATGTTATTGTAATTAAGGCTTTCGAAAAGTCTTTCCAAATACCAATTAACAAGAAAGAAAGAAATAATATTTATATGTTCAGTAATTTAGTAATATTGTGTAATGGTAGCGATCCTGCCTTTCTTACCTACGGTCCAGGATTCGCGTCACGGTAGCTGCCCCTACCTGCGTATGTTATTTTAATAAATACAATCATTTGTACTTGATTCATGGGAATTTTTAGATATTTGTTTGAATATCATTTTATGTCATACATGTATCATAAATGTATGTTTATCCGTTAACTATCCGTTACCCTAGTATTCATAACACAAGCTTTTCAATGCTTACTTGGGCTAAGCTAAGGTGTGAGTGTAAAAATATCCTATCATTATTAATACGAAGATATGTTTTTTCTCTTTCCCGCCTTAACTACTCAACCGATCATCATGAAATTTTGCATACCCTTTGTTCGGGGTACAGAAAAGGACATAAATGGTTTCATTCCAGGAATAAGTACTGTTCCCGAACTTATTTAAACACAAAACCCTATTTTCCATACCATTGGAAGCATCTGTGATTCACAAATAGGAAGCCGCTATCATGCCCCAAGTTGGAACCGATAAAAAACTTAGTTTCCCCCGGAGCAGGTTGAAGTTATTCAATAAACTCAAACAATCGCACCCCTACCACGAGAAACGTATTGAGTGAAATCGCAACAATATTTAAAAGTTAGTTTTTCGTAAGGAAATCGAAAAAAGTTTTTTTTCTTCCTTCTAGTATATAACGACACTGATGATATAGATCGACCGCTTAAATGAGTCTTCGCCAGCAGCGACAAATGGGGGTACGGAAAAAGGGGGGACGGGACATACTTTGCTCCTGTGTCGCCGTACCGTATAGGATAATTTTTTTTATAGAAAATAGGCATGAGCTTTATCACTATCTTGCCTGATGGTAAGCGTCGATGCGGTTTAGGATGTGATGCGCTTGCCTAGAAGACACCTATTCACTCGTGACTTGAAGTGATAAGACTTATTTATTTATTGAAACTGTTCTCGCTATTAAGATGTATTGCTTGCTCTATTACTTTTATTCAAGTTAAATATGAGAACTTAAAATAGTGTTACAAAAGTCAAATCGCTTAAAGCAATCTCTGACAGATAACCTTTAGATGGATAGAACTTGAAGAGCGAGAGACGGCGCAGTGATTACAAAAATTAGAACGGTGAAATGAATGGTACATATACGTACATACATATACATATAATGCTAATAATATTTCTAACATTCACACCATTGAGTATTAATCGAATTTTAACATTATAGGTCTAGCACAAAGTAAGCACTGTTAGGCTTGTATTATGTGTGTGAGATAGGAGCGCTACCGTTACACCAGACGGTTGTCTCCGCTGTCTTATTATGTATCTATCTGTATATTATAAAAAAACAACGAATTGCACTCCGGGAGTGCCGGCAGAAGTGAAAACATTAACATTAACGTTGTACATATTTGATATTTTGGAATGGTTAAAGAATAATTTCGCACGAATTGCTTTAATTATCAGTATAAAAGTGCTATCATTTATGTGGTAAAATACAATATTCATTTATTGCGCTATCGTACGCATACATGACAACAAACACACACGCACACTCACGCAAGCGCTCTGCACCGCTCAAACAAAACAGCAGGAGCAGGCATACATTTTCGCCGCGCGGTAGAAAGTGAGGGGGATATTATTTCCTCTCCTAAGCCGCGCCGGTGGTCTACTCTACCTCCGTTTTACGAATTTCCGATCAGGTCACATGTCCTGTTGCGAGTTTGACATTCTTTACCCAGCCCAAAAACTGCACAACGCTGCTAAAGAAGTTTACACTTCAAGAATAAAAATATAAAAAAATATATAATTATTACCATATAGGCACAAGGTATTAAAATAAAGTAAACAAATTACAATGACAATAAAATAACTAAAAACTAATTTCTAGCCTATTTTTATCAATCCAAATTGTAAGACATACCACTTGGTGATTCTAAAATCCGTAGGTACCAAACATTGAATTTGAATAACTATTTTCAGTTTCCATGTCTAAATTGTGTAAACAGAGAAGTTTGTACATTTACATAATCGAATGTACATGATAATCAGATTTGAGTGACACAACACGAAAACGGTATTAATTTTAGCTTCCATTTGGTTAGGTAAAATGTTAAACGGTTAAAATGCGACAGGTGTAAATATAACGGAAAGTTAGATTGTTAACCCTCCGCTGGTATCGTGACATTTGGTCCAAAAATAAAAGAACTTCCATTTACTAGATTAAAGTTGAAAATTAATAATAGAAAATACTTTTTTCCAATTGACGAATCCATGACTAAGAAATCTAATCTATACTAATATTATAAAGAAGTAAAGTTTGTGTGTTTGTATATTTGTTTAATTGTAAGGGGTAATCTCGGGATCTACTGAACCGATTTTAAAAATTCTTTCACCAATAGAAAGGCACATTATTGCTGAGTGTCATAGGCTATATTGAATGCTAGAAAAAATTTAAAGAATTTTGTCCACCCGTGCGAAGCCGGGACGTGCCGCTAGTGTATAATATACTAGCGGCCCGTCCCATTTTTTCTAGCATTAAATATAGCCTATGACACTCAGCAATAATGTGCCTTTCTATTGGTGAAAGAATTTTTAAAATCGGTTCAGTAGATCCCGAGATTACCCCTTACAATTTAACAAATATACAAACACACAAACTTTACTTCTTTATAATATTAGTATAGATGTAACTTGCAATATTGTAATTTATATGTATATAATAGTTTTAAATTAAGCCATACATATATGATACATAGATATGAAATATTTTATATAATTGGGTATACGTAACAAAAACATCTGCCCTTTCCGGGTATCGAACTTAAGACCGTCGATGCGAGAGACAGAATCGTTTCCGTTGCACTAAACGGTTGTTTGGTATATTTGATATTACTGTAGTGTAACAGCTAATAATTGTTGTATTGGCGTTATAAGATATTTTATTTGCGATAAAAGTACATTGCATATATGGAATGTGAGGTTGAGAAATACACATTTAGCTTACACGTCAGCATGCAAATATAAAAAACGACCAAACGACTGCTTAGTGCAATGATCTAGTTGAAAATAGTCCTGCCTTTTCTTACCGACGCCGACGGTTCAAAGTTCGAATCCCGGAAAGGGCAGATGTTTTTGTGACGAATACGCCATTATATAAAATATTTCATATCATTGTATCGTATACGTATGTCTATCCGTTAGCCTAGTATCCATAATATAAGCCTTTCAGTGCTTACTTTGGACTAGGCTAATTAATGTGAATATAAGATTTTTTTAAAGATACTAGGATAACGGATGGACATATACAAGGCCATTTTATAAACACCATCCAAATTTATATATTATATTCTTTGAAGAAAATATGGAAACAAGATTTTTTTCTTTTAATATCACTCAGTACTAAAATATTAAGTTAAGCCTACACAAAGTTATCCGAGGAAAACTACCGATTGCTGTCACAGTCACGCTACGCACGGTGTTGTAGCAGATGATTACACGACCCCCGCCCCGCCCTCCCGTATTTCATTGATACATTACAATGATTTTCATAAGTTACAAATTTAAACGAAAAAAAATAGGAACGTCAAATTGAAGAAGAGATAAGTTGATTTGTTCTTTGATTATAACAATATTAATCGATAACACTTTTAATAAATAAAAAATGAACATAAAAGTAAACCACACCTTAGGCACTTACGTCGCATTTTTTAAAATTTAATCAACTTATGTAGAATAATTGGTTGGAGTAAAGCAAAGGGTGTTTATTAACCACAGAATCTAAAAAAACACAGGATCGCAAAGGCAATTCGAAAATCGCAAAAACAAATGCAGTGCCAAAACCTTAGTACCTACCTTCCTAAGTTATTTTTGTCTATTTTACACGATAGGATAAAGAAATGTATAATTAATAGTTCTATATTTTTGTGAAAAATTTCACAAGTCTTAGCCGCCCTGCACACATTTTGCTTTACTCCAACAAAATAATTAATTAAAAATCCAAACAAAATACACTTACATGAAGTTTGAAAACAATCACTACCTTAAAGTGTAGGTAATTTCTCTCTAAACAGTCTTGCACGTTTATTAACATTGTCTTTTATTGTATTACTTGTTTTTTCACTTTGTCACTTCGTTAAATGCACGGATTATATTTATATTAAGTTCTCGAGGCTTTGGGCCTTCTTCACATAAACCCGTCGTTCAATTTCGCCCTCGATTTCAATTGCAAGTGTGAACACATTTCGTTAGGTAGATAATTATGCGACGTAAATGCGTGAACGCAACATTGTACATCGCGGAAAGTCCGCGGTTGACTGATTTCATTGCGCCGATGTCGTTACAACTTGCGCGCGCAGCTCGGTGGGGCGCTTCGGGCGGTCGGTCGTTCAACTGTAAGTACCTATTTTGCCAGTAACCAGCTGTTGTAATAATTCGCTCGGACAAAATTTTTTTTTGCGGAAATTTTACCTACCATTTTTTTTTCATAAATGAAGTGTTTGAATGATATCTAATGCCTAGAAAAAATTTGGATGGTGTTTATAAAATAACCTTGTATATGATACATAGATAAGTAATATTCATAAAAATATGTATATATGACCTTGGAAGAAATGATCGTATTCATCATAGAAATATCTATAATTACACTAAATGAGATTTACTATAACAGTGAGATTAAGCTTTTTTACCTTGATGGTGAAAACTGGGGAAAAAATAATGTCTTTTAAACCTAAAAAACTGCATTAAATTTAAATTTCAATTACAATGGCACAGTCATAGACTCTGTGAAAGAGTTTCCATTGCTTGCCATAGATATAGACACTGACTTAAACTGGAAAACGCATGTCCATAGAATAAGGTCTAAATTATCGATCTTTTAATATACTTTGCATGAAATTAAAAGGACCACGAACGCAGAAACGCCATACTACAAAAAAGCAAGCATATGTGTAATTCTCACGTGGTAGAAGTGAAATCTTCAAAAATAATACGTATGTTTATACAAAATACCACGGTTGTTGTGATGCCTTCTCTCAAGCTTTGTACTACGCGTGCGCACACGAACACGTATTAACACACGTACATAATGCTTCCTATCTCATTTTATTTTACGTTGAATCTTATGAATTTATGTCTGTCTCTTTTTATTTCGACTTCCAAATCACAACGATGCTAAAGAAGTTTTCACTTCAAACAACAATAAATGTATATTTTATCCGATAAAAGTAGTGATATTCATAACTTAATAATTATTTAAAATGAATAAAATGAAATGAAAATAACTTTATTCAAATGTCCTTAAAATCTGTTGTTTTGAATCGTTCAATATTATTACCTACCACCCATTCAGGACATCTTTTAACAAGAAGAATAGGCGCAAGAAACTCGTCAGATTTATTCACAGAAGTAACGACATTTACAATATTATACGCCGTCACCATACATCATCCCCAAAAAACACAATAATAGTAGTGTTATGGTTTCATTACATCGTTGATTACAACAAAGTCAACGAGTATCTGTTTTAAGTAAAGTCTTAACTAAGTATGTATTACAAATAACACTGATAAAGACGCCGTCTCACCCAGTTGTCGTCAAAAAGTGGACAGAGGTCTCCCATGGCATCCAGATGTTTCCTGCGACCTAGTGGACCGACGGTCTGGTCCGTGGAGTGGGAGGCATGCCTATACTTTGTCTTCCGATCCGTGGTCGCCACTCGAAAACTTTTCTGCCCCAACGAGCTATGTGCCCCGCCAGCTACAACTTAAGTTTGGGAATTCTACGGGCTATGTCGGTTACTTTGGTTCGCCTACTGATATCCTCATTTTCAATTCGATCACGTAGGGAAACTCCGAGCATAGCACGATCCTTCGCTCTTTAGGTGACCTTGAGCCTTATTATGAGGCTCATAGTATGGTGCCACATCTCTAAACGATACCACATTTAAATATAAAAACCATTTTCTGCTAAAATGCGGAACCTTACTTAAGTCTTGAGTAAACGGAATCAATTAAATTTTTTGTCATCTCTCAAGCGAAATTGGTAAACAGATTCCAATGGCTCCAATCAAATTTACCTTTAGAATCTATTATAAACTTAATCCACTAACGACAAAGGGGCTTTGTGATTTCAAAACTTTATTTATTTTCTCATTAAGGCTTTGATTCGACACAAAATATATGTGTGATCGATTATGAATTTATTACTACTTAGCTTTTACCCGCAGATTTGATCGAGTTAATGTGGACCACTCATTAAAAGTTATATTTTTATTCCTCAGGAACAGAACTTTTTTCGGAATATAAGAAATTCCTGTCCTTTTCTGTTCCCCTGATAAAGTGTATGCAATATTTTATGATAATTGGTGGAGTAGTTAAAGCGTGAAAGTGTATCAAACGAACTCACTTTCTTATTGGAGCGGAGCGAGCGAAGCTCCCATGGATCAGTTTCAATGGCGCAATGTCTGTTACGCCATAACTTCCCGAGTTCATAACTGATTTTAATATTTTTTGTATGGAATCGAATCAACAGGTTTAGGACCAGATTGTGACAGAATTTTGAAATTCGTAAAAATTCCCATCGAAACATTTTTTTTTTCTTTTTTTAGATATTAAGCTCTGCTCCAATATATGGTGCTAGCGTAGCTTTATGCTTAGCGACTGCATCGTCTAGTTTATAATTTAAGTTAGGACTTTACCTATATGATATATAACCTCCGTTCCGTACGGCATCACTGACTACACACATTGATCATGACGAAGATTATTGAAAAATGACAAATAAAAAAGAAATCCCCGACTCTTCCCCATCTGGTAAAGTATTTTTTTGACGTGGCGACCGTTTGTTGCAACAGTAGCTCTCCTGCCTTTCGCATCGCGGTCCTGGGTTCGAATCCCGGAAGGGGCAGATATTTATATATATTTTTATAGTAATATTACATACTTATGTATCGTATATGAATATCTATCCGTTACCGAAGTAAGCACTGTAAGGCTTGTCTTTGATATTACACGCCTTACAGTTCTTGCTTTGGGCTAGGCTAATTTGGGTGGATATAAAAAATATTTTCATTATTTAACTTTCTAATATAAAAAAATAACATTTTATTGTGAAACATACATGGCTTAAAACATCAATTTTAAATACATTGAACTATATATACTGTACACACTTTATACTATCGCAATGAGCAGTAATGATCACTAAAGTTTTGAACTAAATCCTCTGACTCCATTTTATTTAAGTTTTATTGCACACTTCAGTGGAAACTCGTACGTTTTAAAATAGAGCGTTCAAAATCGTCAGAACGAAATTAGTTTTATTAACTATTGTAGTTTTGAAACTAGCATAATTTAAAATACCTCTATTAAAAACTTGTAATTTAAAATATTATGAATACAATAATGTTTTGGCGTCTACAAAAAAGTAATCTTAAAGTAGTCCAGTAGTTTTATATAATATTTAATATAAAGTCCGGATAACTAAAGCCAATTGTTTAGTTTTAAACTATCCACTTGTCAGTCCGCTACCGCTTTACCCCTCTCAACAGTCCCAACAATGCTGCGCGAATTGTGAAAAAAATGTCGGATTCTCAGATAAAAATGCCATTTTCTTGCTTAATAATGTATCTAGGACCAAACAAAAAATACTACCTACTACTACTACTAATAAAGCTGATCAAATAAAAAATCCATCACTGAATATTTGGACCTCTGTTATTCAAAAATTAATCGTAATTAATAGCAGGCTACGTAGAAATTTGAATATGGTAGCAATTCCTACCAGCGAGTGACGAGGGTTGATGGTTATAGGTAGCAATTGCTACAGCGGACTGACAAGTAGTTAAACTGATTAATTTTAATTTATTCCAATCCATCCAATTCCAAAAAAAATGTTTTACAACTATGGAATTTAAATTAACAGTACAGGTATTAGTCCGTCAAAATATCGAATATTTCGATATGTATTATGATGTCAGATATTTTCAAACTCTGCAAGCGAGTCTTGAATTATTGTAGTGGATACATTCATAGACATGTGATGATGAAAGCTATTTCTATTCACACTATACTTATAAACTTGCTTTACATTATTCAAGCTCTCCCCATAGGGTAAAGCATAAGTCCAGAGGTACCTACAGCATCATTAGGGCTACCTGAACGTTTACATGATAAAATGTTAAAACTCCGGCTTAAAGAGTTTATCAAAAATATTTGTATAGCCGTGAAACTGTGTTTCCTGATAAGTAGAATTTGGGGGTGTTCAATTCAAATCTTATAGGCAAGCGCGTCACAACCTAGATCGCATCATCGTTTACGATCAGACGAGATAGCGGTTAAGCGCTTACCGATTTACAATAAAAAAGTGTGATTCTCCGCCTCTGGACTTCCACATTTTATATTTTTTGGGACACCATGTATGTCTCTATAATTCTTATAAGGCTCTCAAATTAAAATATAGCCAAAACTAAAGTACTTTTAACGAGAAAAAGTTTTAAAAGGGCCGCTACGCTCAGCGAGCTTGCAAGGGCATCTTGACCTTTCGATTCAAAAGCACTAAACCTCTCTTGCTTCTGAGAAATCTTAGCTCTGCATTATCTATAAAATTCCGTTTATTGCAAAAATAGTCGAAGAGATTAAAGCCATCTCCAATATTTGGTCTTAACTGTTATATTTTTTGTTATTCACTATTTAATTACTAGACCTAACCATTTCATTATTAATAGAAAAAATCGTCTTATCTTAGGCGTCAGGAGGGACTCTAACATAAATTCCCCTCGCTATTCGAGTACTCTTCCAATTGAGCTATTAAGACCTTATACTTTGTCCAATGTAGAATGATACTTTGACAGTTGACACCTATATAGAGGGTATAAAGTTGCTATTGCAATGTCAAGCCAAACATAAGGAAACAAACGCAACCTTAGTACGTAGCAATAAGGAAGTGACACCTGTCAAAAGTATCATCCTACATTGGACAATATATAGATCTCGAATAGTGAGGGAATGTGGGTTCAAGCCTGCCTGACACCAGAGATAAGTCAAATTTTAATAACAATATAATAATATTTCTTACATTCACACCAATTAGCCTAGCCCAAACTAAGCACTATAAGGCTTGTGTTGTGGATACTAGAGTGACGGATAGACATACATAGTGACTCAGGTAAAATGCTCGTGTTACTGCTCGAATTAAGAGCTATGAGGACTTGTGGCGATTGATTCGTACTGGGGTTGACATGGTGATAGCCAGAATCAGGGTCCTGGGCCTCAAGGTCGCTGTGGAAAAGACTGTGGCGATAATGTTACAATGACAAGGATACCTATAAGATCTCTAGTATCTAGGGCTGGTGCTGCATGGACGATGGAACTTCCATGACCACTTTCAGTAGCTGGATGGCTGGCTTCCAGAAGCTTATAAGTGCCATAGGGGCAATGGCAACGCTCCTCCTCAATCTAGGCGGGCTACATACGGCTTGCCTAAAGTTGTACGCAGTAGTTCTTAAAAGTATGGCCCTGTATGCGACCCCGAAATGGGCAGAGCCCCTGGACGCACACAACTGTATTAGCATTGGGAGGGCGCAAACAGTCGTTGCCCCCCGAATCGTGCGGGAATACAAAACGCTATTTTGTGCAGCAGCGTGTGTAATGGCTGGCAGCTCGAGGCCTAGATTCTTGGAAAAATGTACCAAGGACAGAGGACCGGCTGGGAGAACGGCCAACGATCTATAAATGAGGTGTTCGTTCGTGTCAGGCGTCAAGCAGAGGAGGTGTTGCTGGTGCAGTGGGAGAGCCAGCTGGAGATTCCTATATATGGGTACGGACCATTAAGACCACTCGTCCTGTTGTAAGAAGTTTGCCTGAACAGGAAGTTTGGGTCTCTTACTCGCCGTCTGGTGCAGAAGTCTTCCGGGCATGGCTATTTCGGAAGGTACACGTACCAGATCATGAGGGAGGAGTCCCGCTCTAACAAGGGTCTCCACCTTACAGGTGTCATCGTGCACTGACAGCAGGATTGGGCGGGATCTTTCATTACCTGGCGTAGCATGCGCTATGCTAGATAATGAGAGATTGTGGGAGGCTGCGGTTTCCTTCTACGAGGACGTCATCTTACGGAAGAAGGCCGCTAAGAAGAGTTTTGAAGAGAGCGGTAACACGGCTCTTTTAAGGCGAGGGGGCAGGACAAGGAGGCCCTATGTTGAGCTTGTTTCCCCTTAGCATGGCCAGCAGGCTGTGCTAGGAGGTCAGGGTTTTAAATCATCACCTGGACACCCCAGCCTCCGAATAACACGCATGGGTCGCTTCACGGAGAGTTTTCCTTCAGAATAGAGTGTAAAGGGGAGTTCATAGGGACTAACTCTGGCCCGTTTCCAATCCGTTACGGCGACGGACTGGAGGGGTACGTAGCAGTGGCTTTTTAATTAGGGTACTCCCCGACTACGTCTCGTGCGTTAAGGTATGGGAGAGTCCAATTTATCACCGTTGCCAACCCGCAGCGGGCCAAACTCATAAAGGATTTTTCAATACTACAAAACTAAAGAAAAAGGTACAAATGCTCGTATTCATCACACAAACATCTGCCCCTTCCGAGATTAGTACCCAAGACCGTCGGTGCGAAGGGCAGGATCGTTACCGTTGCAACAAACGGTTGTCGTTTCCTCGTAATAATTGATTTTTATATAAAATCTAACATTTATATGCTTAAATAATAAAAACTTAAATATGTGTGTAGGTTGTTGCACTGTCAGTCTTAATTCTTTCTAGTATTTTTTGTCTAAGTCAGCGCTATTTCTGTAGAAAAAAGAAGGTGAAAAGGGTTGACGCATTTTGTCTTGCCAACAAACTACAATGAAGAATCACTATTTAAGGAATTTCGATTGAAAAGTAGAGCAGCCGACGTTAAAATACAAACTATTAGGCCCGTGTAATTTAAAAAGTCGGATCTTAACCAAGATATAATAAATCACAAAAAGAAACAAAAAAGTTGCATACTTTTATGAACTGAATGGAATTATTATCGCTGAATTATCATTATTATGTATAAAATAAAGTAGGAGTTAATTGAAATACTAAATAAAAGCAGTTGACTTTTAATAAGATCGATCATAATATTTTTTAGTCAAAATTGTAACATAACCTATTATTACTGCACTCGCTGACCGATGCTAGTTTTTTAATAATTAAAGTACAAATATAAAAGATTCTATTGCTATTAAAATTCTTAAAATGCTAGAATTAATTACCTTTTTTGCCGCAATTCTTGTTGTAATAAACAATGGAAACCACATTAACTTTTCACTTTATAAACAGTTGACAAAACAGTTCAAGTGTAGGTTGTGTGCTGCCGCTGTCTCTCTTCTACTCGGGCGCATCGGCCGATGGAGTCGAAGAGATATAGTAAGTCACAAGCCGAAATCTTAGGCCGATCGTGCCTTTCTATCGCTTGTTCCGCGCTCTC
The DNA here is from genome assembly GCA_927399485.1 of Calamotropha paludella. Taxonomy (NCBI): domain Eukaryota; kingdom Metazoa; phylum Arthropoda; class Insecta; order Lepidoptera; family Crambidae; genus Calamotropha; species Calamotropha paludella. Next base: position 26,683,493 of record OV656812.1, read on the forward strand.
GCTTGCACGCTCGGCTCAAGCGGACCGTGACAAATGAGGCATACTTTTTCGTGCGTGCAGCCGGCGTTTGATGAAACGTGACAATGAGTCATGCTTTTTTGTGCATGCAACCGGCGTTCATCGGTTAATCAGACGTTATCACGTCAAAAAATCTGCAAGCTAACGTTACTTTACCAATGAAAGGAACATCCTCTCGCATTGGAAAAAAATATTTTTATAAATGTTAAGCATTTTATGTATTTTTTTTTTGCTTTCCAAACATCCAATTATTCGCGAGTCCCGCCTGAGAATAGCTTGTGAGCCGCTTTAATTTTTTCTAGTATTTTCTATTAAAACAATGTGTCATATATAACAGCAATAAAATACAAATATTATAAAAGAAAGATATACTTCACTGCACATTGTTTTAAATTGCTTTAACAATACAAGTGTTCTGATACTGTTGGCAGGCATCGCAAGGATGTTAAGGAAATTAGATGTCAAAAACACAAGGTTCAACGTCATTGCGACGACATTCTTTAAAATTAATTTATGTCAGTGTCTCATGTTAGATCCTCCTGTTTAATATGTATTGTCAGAAAAAAGACAAAGGATGGTTGAAATGGTAAATGAGTAGTATGTATTTTGATGGTATCAAAGACTTTGCAAATTAATATACCAAAAAAAACCTGCTTGAATATTTGAATAAAACAACTTTTTTACGGATTTTGCGCATAATTTATATTATGCGCAAAATCCGTAAAATAACATGAAAACACGTGTAAATTAAATTATTTAGTGCGATGGCCAAGTCAATATATTTATAAAACAATAAAGATTTTTAATATTGATTTGCGTCACTATAAGATGCTGTTAATTATTACGTAACAACTTAATGCTTCGAGTACGGAGATTCCAGACACAATTGATTTTCAATTGTTATGGACCACGATCGTGGTCTTAGGGACTCGACGTATTAAGACAGAAATTCGCTTAAGTAGGGACTGAATACATTAATAACAGACTTGGTATTACATGGATCTCACAACTTTTTACCGTAACAACTGAGTTGCGAGACTTGGTTTTTTTGACAAGTATTGTTTTTGATGGGATAATTTTATTAGGAATACTGTTTAATAGATTCAGATATAATTACCCGTGCCCAAGGTAAATTTAATCTTGAGATTGATAGTGCCTTTGATAATGAATGAGTAATACCAATATTTTGCAACTGAAATCAGTAAATCTATACTAATATTATAAAGAAGTAAAGTTTGTGTGTTTGTATATTTGTTAAATTGTAAGGGGTAATCTCGGGATCTACTGAACCGATTTTAAAAATTCTTTTACCATTAGAAAGGCACATTATTGCTGAGTGTCATAGGCTATATGGAATGCTAGAAAAAATTTAAAGAATTTAGTCCACCCGTGCGAAGCCGGGACGGGCCGCTAGTCTTAGTTTATATCAAACTTTGATGGTGAATTCCAACAAAATAATTTTCTCACATTTAAAACCTTACATTTGCAAAAGTCACATTTACCAATATATGGAATTTATTAAATTACTATCGAAGATAAAAACTTCTCGGTTTCACCTGTCTTAATATTGTATAGCCAATGACCATAACGAATAAAGTGTTTGTGACGTGATAACGTCTTATACATCGATGAACGCCGGCTGCACGCACGTAAAAACATGACTCATTGTAACGTTCCGCCTGAGCCGAACGTGCAAGCGAGAGCGCGAAACAAGCGATAGAGAGGCACGATCGGCTTAAGCGTTCGGCTTGTGACGCATCTCTATCTCTTCCACTTCATCGGCCGATGCGTTCGAGTAGTAAAGAGATAGCTTCAGCACACAAACTACACGAACTGTTTTGTCAACTGTGAAAAGTGAAGTGAAAAGTTAATGTGGTTTCCATTGGTTATTATAACAACAATTGCGGCAAGCATTAATTCTTGCATTTTAATAATTTTATTTCTTCTTTGATTATTAAAAAAAGTAGCACGGTCAGCGAGTGCAGTAATAATAGATTATGTTACAATTTTGACTAAAAAAATATTATGACTGATATAAACGATCTTATAAAAAGTCAACTACTTTTATTTAGTATTTCAATTAATAACTTCTTTGTATTATACAAAATAATAATAATTCAGTGATAATAATTAATGAAAGTAAGCAATTTTTCATCAATGTTTTCTTATGACGTAAAATTATCGCCTTTAAACCCACTTTACAGACAACCAATTTTTTTTTTAATTATTATAGAATTAGATTTTGTACAGAAGATTATCCTCCTCATATAGATACGGAATCCGTTCTCTTAACCATCCATTTATTCAATTGGCTTGTGTAATTATACCCGAAACTCTTGTCATACTGACACGCAAAAAATACTGAATAACTCAATTTAAACCGACTGCTATTACCATGGTATTTAAAAAGCTTGTAGAAATTGCTTGCTTGTAACTTTTGCAAACCCTGTAGGGGCTTGTTCCAAAATTTCCATGTCTGAAACGACATATAGTTCAGCTACTTTTGTTTCTTGTGTTTTTTTCACAAATATAAACCTTGTTATTTTCACAACAGGATACATTTTCGCATGCAACCTTTCTTGCTTAAGCTGGCAATAGAAAATTTATTCGGTCGGAAATTCCACATTTGCACCCCTCGACATGAACTGACTGTTGTAAACGTCCAAATAACAAAATGACCTAATATGGTTGAATGATAAGCATCTTAACATGGAAAATAATTTGAAGTTAGAACTTAAAATATGGCAGTCAGGAATATTACGTTTGCGAGTAACACACACGATTAGTTCGATATAGACAAACTAGATGGCGTTGCAATATTCTGTTTGTAGTTGTTATAAGTCAAATAAAGTGACGCAGTTTAATCACTGCGCCTACAATTGCGGTCGCTAAGATGAAGCTTATACAGCCTTCCTAGGCTAAGGCAGGTGGTGTTTAGTCAGTACGATACTGACATAACTTCGAAGCTGGGCCGGAATATCCATAAAGGATTCAGCACCTCTCTCCCCCGCGTCCGGAGAGAGTTGCCAGGGGCGCAAAAAAATTTTAATCATGCTGCGTCGCCCCGCCACCCTGGGTACGATCGCTCCTACTATGCGTATACGGCTTCAGGCTTAGGCATCTTCTCGGTGGTGTTTAGTTAGTACGAGTCTGACATAACTCTCGGGCAACCCGAAGTATCGAATTAGGATTCACCACATCTCTCCCGCGAGTCCTGAGGGGAAAAAAAAAGTTTAATCAGTAACCTCAAGTTTGACTGACTGAGTTAACATATCAGAAAAAATTACTATCGAATAATCAATAGTTCCGATTGGTGTTGCCAGACTATCGAAAGTATTTCTATCGTTTTTTTCATAGATAGCTGAAACCTTGTAAATACTATTAAAATAGTGCAATACTGTCGATACTATAGATGAATAAGAATAATAATAAAAATAAGAAACTATCAAAAATATTGAAAGTATCGATACTATTTATGTTCTTAGTAACAATACTATCATTAGTATTAATACTAAAAAAATTGAAAAACTCGATAGTCTATTGTATTGACACGTTCAAAGATATCGATAGTATCGCTAGTATCCATATTATAGAAAATATCTATACTACGATCGATAGTCCTATCTATCGCCTATCGATTAATTATCGATAGTCCACTATCGATCGGCAACACTAGTTCCGACCAGAAATCATTCATAATATCGATAGCGCCATGGATATAAATAACGCGATCCTTCCTATCAATAATAATGTGAGAATACGTCGATAGTATGTTACCTACCTTTGAAATTAGGGTCCTTCGATAACCAACGATAGTCTTCAGAAAATACTACTACAATACTTAACACCAGCATTAATTAACGCTATGCCCTGGCACTATACCCGACTTCCCAGTTATTGCCATATAAAAGCGTTCGTTGGCTATCATCTGGTTATTACCAATCATCCCTTTTCTACTAAAGTTGACATCAAAACATCGAGTTTACACCTTAAAATCGTTATATTCTTCCCGTATCCATACTATTCTGCCCCGACATTTTAGTGAGTGACTCTTTTTTTTTCTTTTACAAACGTTTAGTTCATTATTAAGAAATGAGTAAAAGACGACCGCTTGGTGGAACGGTAACAATCCTGCTTTTCGCACAGACGGTCCTGGGTTCGAGTCCCGGAAAGGGCAGCTGTTTGTGTGATGAATACCATTATTTGTACCTGAGTCAGGGTTTATATATTTCTATTATTATTTATTAGTTATGTATCAATCCTTATGTACGCATTATGTACTCATGCGTTGGAGCGGAGTGAAATACAAAAAAAATCAATAATGTTTATTAAATTTTAAAACTCCATATGAATGATAACTTTAAAAAAGCGCGCATTTTGTTTCCATGAAAAATCCTAGAGCCAATGTTTTTTGGTTATAATTTTTTTATCTGTATTTGTGTTTAAAAAGGTATGTGTGTTTTGTGTGTGTAATTTCTAAATTCGGTCTTCGTCATAATCTGGTCCTAAATGCGTTGATTCGTTTGCACACAAAAATTAATAAAATCGGTTAAGAATTGGGGAAGTTATGGCGTAACAGACATTGCGTCACTGAAGCTGATCCGTGGGAGCTCCGCTCCAATTAACCGCGAAACTATGGAACAGTTTGTGGAAGTAGTTCTTGATTTAGCTTAAATTCATGCATCAATTAACTAGAATGGTTTACAATTCAAATTTAGTCACAATTAAATTATCGAAGAACTTTTAACGCAACGTTAGTAATATAAAAATGTTTTCATAAAGATGATTTTAATTTTGCTTAACCGCCGCGATTTTTCTTATTCTCGCTTTGTGGCGTGGAATTCAAATGAGTTTTCAAATATTCCGATAAGACATTTTACCTTATCTGGTAGTATTATCTTGAGCTTACGAGAATACTCTTTGCTTTGTTTCAGAACTCAGACACCCCTGACGATGCGCTAATCCTTCAAATGGTGTCGTGATTACTGAAGACTTACGACATAAAGTGAGTACTTATTTGTAACATATCACCATTTTAGTACCTAACGTTAAACGCTACCTAAACTATACGTATATGAAATTGAACATTTCATTATACCATAATTTGTAAGTTTCTAAAGTTGTTGCTAGATGGCAGTATGCGAATTTAATTTACACATTACTTTTGCTTTTGCAAATGTATAAGTACTCATGGTTGACCGTCATTGTTAATTACGTGCTGTCCCTCTCAAAAGGGGTCGATCTTCTGACCATTCCGGATACTAACCAACCTCAGGTGGTGTTTCCATGAAGATTCAACATCTCCTTTGTCCTTTGTGTCCGTAGGGTGCCCAAATAGTCCAGGGACGCCAAATAATTGTCATCGTTAATTAGTCATCGTACTTGTTAGAACTATATATACTCGATGGTGTAAGCACTGAATAAGTACTCCCATTCATACGTTAGGTTTTTCTTTCCTGTAGTTTGCACCTATTTAATTTTCGTCAGTAACCCCTAACGTACTTATAAACTGTGACACTCTACTCTGTGAACATTACTAGCCGATGTACGCGTATTTTATACTTAATAAAGTAAAGCTATATTTCTTATATAAAACCACTTGGTTCCATTAAACTTTAACATTAACTTATGTGTATTCACAATATAAGATGACTACATCGTGTTAACTGCTTTTAGTTTCGCCATACGACCACCATCCCATTACAATTATCGATATTAAAAATGTGAAACTCTTTCTTACAATGCAAGATAAAGATACTGTGATTTTTATTCAATATGAGAATTTAAACTGCGTGTATTAAACGAGAACAGCTACGCCATGTCTTCATAAGTTCTACATAAGACCTTGTACCGACAACAAGCAGCAAGTAACTCGACAAGGGCTGTTATTTCTTTCCTTTGATTATTTATTTCGTTAAATAGTAATAAAACATTTAAGAAAACTTTTCTTGTACTACGAAGATGTATAAGAAAAATTTGCTATAACAATGAATGAATTTTATACATTACTGTTATTACTAAAATTATAGCAGTGTGTGACGACCAATCCATACATACAACCTTTAAATAGAATACATAGAGTTATTGGAAATAGGATAATGTATTGTGCTATGTTGACATCTCAGCCGATGGGTTTCGTTCGCCTTTTGAAATGAATCCAGTAATCCTGTATAAGGAAAATAGCTTCTAATATATGTCACAAGGAGAAGTTCAGTGGCTTAGTGGTTAGGGCTTTCATGCAGTATTTGCTGAGAATAAACATCTCGGGTTAGTTGTCGGATGAGTGATCACTAATATCCTATTTCGAGCTTCTCAATATTCATCAATAGTCTCGCATTCTACCTGGGGAGTTTTAATCCTTATTAAAGCTGTCAGTAGTTTGGACATCAATATGCTGGTGATGGTTAAGATGATTACGCTACATTGGACTAACTGGGTTATTGGGCCATGCTTGTATGATAGACTATCTCACAACAATTTTGTCCGTAAACAAAAGTTATCCCAATACTTTTTCTCTAATATCCATATTACCCGTACTAAGCAAAATTTATAAAAATATTATCAATAGTTAATTATTAACTCATTTCTGTATTAACAAATTTTTTCATGAAAAACTATTTGGTTTTATTAGAAGACGATCCACTACTGACGCCGGGAATGCACTTGTCAGACACACTTTTGATGCTTGGGAGGGTTAACAGGATACTATCAGTATTTAAAAGCCGTTTGATTGTGTTAGTCATGAAACATTATTGAAAAAAAAAAATACATTATAGTGTCTCAAAACTACCATTTGACCTCATGCAGTCATGTCTTTATTCAAGAGTTCCAAAAGTAGTATTTAACTAAGCTAAGTATTGTGGAAGACAAATCATTATAGGTGTACCCCAAGGATCGATATTGGGCCCATTATTATTTCATATTTACATTAATGACCTCCCTTATTTTATAAAAAACTTGTGTGAGTTGATATTGCTTGCAAAAGATACCCCTTTAATTTTTGGTATCATCACGTTGTAAGTGTTTATATTAAGTAAGTTGTAAGTATTAATTGGCCTCCTAAGTGAAGATTAAAGAATTTTTCATTGTTCAACGAATGAAAAAAGTGAGGAAGAGGTTGCTATTTAAGCACGACCCGTAGACGAGGGCTTTAAAAGCATTCACGATCGGGTATCGCATTATCTCTCGAGTCTTACATACGAGGATAATAAAAAGCAATTATTTCTCTGATTTAAGTTAATATGGAAATGAACACACATTTTTCTTACCTTTTCATTATATGATATTATGGTAATAAGGCCGCCATTTGTACGTCTCGTTAAGTTTATGTAATCATCAATGTTCATTATTCATTACTGTCTATACAATAAAGAATATTAATTCATTCATTCACATATATAAACAGTCAAGCAAAGGATTTTCATAAAACTTTTACCGCCAACTTAGAGTGGCTCTACTGCCGTAAAGCAGTAATAGATTTTAGTTAAAAATCGTATTTTATTTGTAAATTGCATGCTTCCTCATCTAGGAATTCAACACAAAAGGAATGATAGAAAAATATTAAGGAAAAAAATCATTTATTTATTTTTCTTTATCGCTTTTACTCATTTTTAGGGTTCCGTACCTTGAACTCGTACTCGTTCTTTGTTGTCCATCCGTCAGTCCGTGTGTCTGCCTGTCAAGACCCTTTTTCTCAGGAACTCGTGGAGGTATCAAGCTGAATTTATATCAAATACTCAGGTCTTCTTTCCCTTGGAGCTGTGAAAAAAAACAAACTTCTAAGCCAACGCAATAAAAAGATACAGTCGTTTATGCCGCAAATTTTCGACACTCGCAAGGGAATCAAAACTTACAGGGTACTTCCCGTGAACTCAGAATCTTGAAAGGTAAGAAGCAACGTTTTATAGCACAGATAAAGGAAAAATAGCGAAAACTGAATATTCTTAGTTACATCATATAATAAAAATATTTTTAATAATTTAAAACATATTTATGCTTCTTCAGCTTTCCATATTGTAATGTTATGGATTTCATTTTGCAATATAATCCAATAACTGTAACTCAATTTTCGTGATGGATGAACTTTTACTTTTACACCTACAGGTTTGTACGGAACCCTCGGTGCGCCAGTCCGACTGCCACTTGACCGGTTTTTTGATAAACTTATTTAATTATTGAATAAAATTAACGAAATATGACGTAGGTAATAAAAATTAATTCGCATGCTAGACTTAAAGTTGGTTTTAAAATTTGATCACAATTGTATAACTCTCTGTAATATCTTATAATGAAAGCTAATAAATTATCTATCTAATGCACAGATACACGGTTTCTACTGTTTCGCTATATGTAAAGATAACGACACAAATTCAATGAGGGTCTACAAAAGTTACCAGCAAGAAATATGGTGGTAAATAAATGGACAATAGTCCAAACTACTGGATACAAACTAATGCCATCCGTTCTCAAATGATGCCACAATTGATATTTATTATAGAAAATTATAGGTTAAGGTTGTTACCACTTCTTTTATCACTCAATCAGATATCATTCTTCGGCGTAATAATTTAGTGTATCGTTAGTTGGTCTCTGTGATCCTCAAATTTATCTAAAACTACGATAGAAAAATTTTCACCATATAGATTGAGTGATAGTTTGGCATTTCTTGTAAAATTTTCTATTAATTTTTGACATGTCCGGGCAACTAGTTTATTATTAAAAACCTTTGCTTAAGTTAATTGTAAAAGTACCGAACATTGCTTACCCAAATTGGCAAAAAATCACGTTTGTTGTATGGCAGCTTACCTCAAATATTAATTTAAATTATTAATTTTTAATGTGAAAAAAGAACAGTTTGAAAGATTGAGTTTACATTTATAACATATTTGTTAATTGCCAAATTTGAAATGGCGTTGACATTTTTTAAATTTAACTATATAAATATTTGCACGCCATTTACATATTGTAAATATGTTATGGTACATTTTAAACTTAAGACGTTATACATATTTTTTTGCAAATAAACAATTAATTCATTATAGATATACCGAGTATAAAACAATAGCTTTGGTGTCCAGCACAGTAAACATATTTTACACTTATGGGAAGTGTAAATAAATATTTTATTATGTTACTCGTTATTAAAACATTTAACTGCCAAATTGTTATTTCTGGATAAATTTTAAATGGATAAAAGTTAACTAGTCTCCTGTATCAGGTGGGACTCGAATATACATCCTCTAATATCCGGACCGGACGAAAACAATATTAATAAAAGCTCTCAAATTAGAAAAATGCTTATTGTCTAAAACGTGCACAAGAAACTAATTAGCTACTAATGTATATATGTCACGACCAAATAATATTTTAACGCTACGACAGGAGAATTAATTTCTGAACGTTATAAATGCCCCCGTCGTCGTTATCATGTGAAATTAAAAGCTTGTGTGACATACACATGATATTTTGACTCTTATTACTATGTCAGGAAGGTGTTCGCTACAATAATAAAGTCCTAAAAGAAATCTCGGATTTCCGTGCGAGAAATTTTAGGGGTTTGGGATTTAATAAAATCATATATGTTGGAAACTAGCTTGTCAGCAGACCCTTTTTATAGTTCGTTTTTATATTCTTTTTGATTAATGTGACTGCGGTTTTAGTGGTCTTTGCTTAGCAGTCAGATGTTATATTCGATTATTAGTTTTACTCAATTCTACTATTTTTTAAAATATATGCCTGTCTGTTATTCTTGTACAGAATATACTTTGGAATATGTGCTTAGGAGCTGCATTTGCCTATATGTACCGCCATCTCCTTTCTTCCGTTCGACTTCCAGACACACTGCGGGCTAGTACCATTTTTAGTCGCTTTACCTGTTGCACCAAGCTCTTCACAACATCTTTTATAATGCGCACAGCAAAGGACTGAAACTCCCTCCCGTGTTTATTTTCTTACTAGCGGCACGTCCCGGCTTCGCACGGGTGGACAAAATTCTTTAAATTTTTTCTAGCATTCAATATAGCCTATGACACTCAGCAATAATGTGCCTTTCTATTGGTGAAAGAATTTTTAAAATCGGTTCAGTAGATCCCGAGATTACCCCTTACAATTTAACAAATATACAAACACAAAAACTTTACTTCTTTATAATATTAGTATAGATAACCCGTCTATTTAAGAAGCCAGAGTGAATACGCACCTTTTATATTAGCTCGCTTAATCGTAGATCGGGGGTCACCCCCGGGGATCAAGAGCCCCGGGGGTGACCCCCGGAAGAGAATCCATTTAAAATAAAAATCAGCGGTAAGATGAACTCTTTTAACAACTCGGCTTTAAACTCAATAGGGAAAAAAATTAACCCTTCAAAACTTTTCGACGGTTCTTCTACACATAAAGCCTTTTGAGACTTATAAATTAATGGAGTAGCTTCCGTACATTTGTAAGCGTATTCTAAGCAGAACAAACTCAATACTATGTATACTTTAAAATATTTGAAGTCTATCCTCCTGGTTTCGTATGTTCGTAACTGATGGTTAAGAGTACCTTTTTAATTAAACAAAAGAAAATTATTTAGTTAAATAAAACTATTTATATAGGATAGGATGATTAAGGCATCCTGTGATCATTTAAAGTGTTTATTTCATGTGAATATTTAAGAATGGTGAAACTTGACTTCTAGGTGATATACTAAAGCAGTACATAGGACAAGCATTTTGTACACCCTGAATCAAGTAAGAAAGAAAGAAAGAAAGAGTTTATTGACCCATTATTATACATTAATAAAAGTAAAAATATAGAAATAAAAACAAATTAATAAAAAAAACATGGGGGCCAATCAGGACCCTGCCTCAGCATAATGCCATTGCTCTGTGACATGTCACAGTGCAACGGCGCTGATATTCTGGCAAGGCCTGTGAGAGGTACTACATTATAATTAAAATGACAATTTTACACAAACAAAAAATAGGACACAGTTAAAAAGAACAAAAAAAAACAGTTAAAAAATGAAATAAGCTATATATATGTACATAACAACTATTTGACAAACATTTATATCCATAGAGTAATATTCGTCCGTGCCTAGTCTGTGACACAAACAGACATCACTCTATGGATCCATGGACAATTTTGACACTGACATTACACGTGTACAATACAAAGCCAACTCGACAATGTTCCGTCATGAATTGCCACGTCTACAATCATAAAATTATGTATTATCATTATCATATGTTTGGGGGTTCATCAAAAAGTACACACAAACCCTTACATTCATTTCACAGTGAAGTTTCATTATGTGTATCCGTCTTGTCCATACGCCTAAGGAATGTGATTAAGCAAACCAAGATAGCGATTTCAAGCCCCGATAACCCGGCGCCATCCACGCGATGTGAAAAACCATACAGTAAGTAAGACAGTTTGGTATCCAAGGAACGGCATTAGGAGTAGAGGCCGCAAACCAAGAAGATGGGAGGACGACTTTAAAGTGATCTTAGGACCCCATTGGATAAGAATAGCAGCAGATAGGGAACAGTGGAAAGAGTTGAAAGAGGCCTTTGCCGTAAGGCATACCGAAATTAGAGAAATTTTATGACCTAAGTGCAGTTTTGTTAAATTAATGTTTCAACTTCTTATTTGGTTTAAGTACAATCATTACCATTTAAAATGAAAACAGTGTAATATTTGGAAATAAAGGGATTTAATTATTATTATTATTATAAAGTAAGAAATTAATTTGATTCAAGTTGACATAAGAGCAAATGGCTTTTTACATGTTTCTTAAAAGTTTTTAATGTTTTTAGGTCACGCACCGGCGGCGGGATGTCATTCCAGCAACGCGAGGCAGCAAACCGGAAAGACCCACGGAATGTTCTTTTCAAGAAAAGAAATGAAGTTGAAGTTAGAGTATGAATTTTTCGATAGAAGTCTAGTTCCAAAAACAGTGTCTACGTAATCGAATTAAAAGTGAATCAAATAGTCAATAGGTCGAACACGAAAATCAGTACAAGTTACTATAAGTTATTTACGGGATTGTTACCATGTACCTTGTTATTGAGTTTCCGATATTTCGGCACTGTTGCAAGTGCCATGATCACGGAGCGACTGAAGTAATTGCGGGTAGGCTGTTATTGGCAGAAATATCGGTCTACCCTCCGACGAAGTCTCTTATTGCGTTCTTTACCCGTACCACTGTTTACATTCTCGCTTTTCACTTCAAATTGTTCTCGACACACAACACTTACAGTATCGGATCGCGTCACGACACTTTTTTTATTTTTTTCTGTTTTTACACATACGAACCACAGGATTCCAGACATTCGACAATTTAAACCCGTCCTCACGATTAACAATAACAATCCCGTAAATAACTTATATTACTATAATGTTAGTGACCATGAAAGTTTAAAACAATATACCTACAGTACAAGTTAATTCCGGACATTGTAGAACACTTCAAGATCATAAAAACAGCTACTTTCTAATTCTCGAATATAAGCCTCTCAATTCCGAGTTCAATACTAATCCTAGATTACGAGCTTCCCGGACCAGTTTGAACTTTCATTACCCAATTTAATCACAGTATTTGTAGCCTCCATCTTCATTACTTGTCGCTTAGAGCTTATAGACATGAGGTTTACTAGGGTTTAGAACGAGACTGTAATTATTAGATCACATAGAAATATTTGTTAGATCTTCATTGATATTATCAAATGCCGAATTGCCGTTGTGACCATCCATACCAACATGCAGTTTAGTTTTTATTTGATCACTAACAACAATATTTTGTCACTATTTAACCACTTTTTCGAAATATTAAAAAAAGTTAGAAAACGGCGTCTACCAACAGAGTCACTATCTCGATACGACACGACACAAGAGTCACTTTCTGAACACTATATACTTATTATAGACGTAGTGAATTTATTATTCAATAAAAATAACAATGCAACTCGAACGCAAAAAAAAAAACATTGATCGATACAGACATCAACGCAACAAAACACCAAAACACATTAAATCATAACCAGATTGACATTGCTGTTCCGAATCGCCTTGACTGTATATATTTGTTTAAAAATACTTAATGTTTGCTTTAAGAATTATATTAAATGGTACGATAAAATTAAATTAAATTTATTTTAAATATTTTCATTATTGTCAACTTTATAATTGGAGCGGAGCGAACCAAGTGAGCGAAGCTCCCATGGATCAGCTTCAATGACGAAATGTCTGTTACGCCATAACTTCCAGAGTTCTCAACCGATTTTAATATTTTTTGTGTGGAATCGAATCAACAGGCTTAGGACCAGATTGTGACGCCGAATTTTGAAATTAGCAAAAACTCCCATCGAAACAAAGTTTTTTTTTTCTTTTTTTTAGGTATTACGGTCTGCCCAATATATGGTGCTAGCGTAGCTTTATGCTTAGCGACAGCATCGCCTAGTAAAGCTAATAGCTCAAGCTAATAAGTCGTACAAGATTTTTTAAAGACTACAATTATAACTGACAACTGTAATTGGAAGAAAAAAAGTTTTAGGGATATGTCATTTTTTGTGGAAATATATAACTTCTAATTATTTTAATAATGCGGATAAAAAAAGATTTTAATATTAGTACAGTATACAAATAAATAAAAATATTTTTGATGTTAATGTACCTGTAACGCAATGTGGTATGGGGTATATTCTCCTTTGTAGATCGTCTGCATATAAAAAATTACCTTTCTTAATACTACGCCCAATATCTGCGGTATAAATGACTTTAGACGATTTATTTGCTACAGTCCAGAGTTATTCTTCTGCTGTACTTAAATCATGTTATGAAATCAGCCATCAAGTTTAGCATTTTATACAAAGACCGTAGCTATAAAATCTCATACTCGTATTTTCGCTATAATGAATTCACTCTCGACATTGTTTCACGCCATGTTGGCAATAATCGTAAAATCGTATTTTTATAAGTCGTCATCTTTTATGCATGGACGGTAGCTTGTCTTTTCTTGCAACAGGTTTTCTTTAATTTTTCTTATATAACTGCTAAACTTAACATCGAAAGCTTGTTTTTACTCCAAAAAATCTTTTGTTGGAAGTATTATATGTATTCGAACTCACAAAGTTTACCTACCCGGCCGTTTCCTATTTAAATTCAGATGCCGTGATCCTTACTACAAAAACTCCAAAAGTCTGTTCCTGAAGTTTTTTAAACCCGTATTGAATATTAAGAAGTTGTATTATTACTTAACATAAGAAAACATTTAAGAAGACAGAATTCAGTGAGAAGAGAAAAGTCGCTCTGGTAATGTTATTATAAAAGAGTTCAAATCCCATCTGAAATATGAAAAAAAAAATTAGTTAAAAATTGTTATAGACTGAAAACAATAACTTATTTTGACGACCGTTTGGTGCAACGGTAGCAATCCTGCCTTTCGCACCAACATTCCCGGGTTCGAATCCCGGAAAGGGCAGATTTTTGTATGATGAATACGAGCATTTATATCAGAGTCATGGGTGTTTGTATATATTTCTATAATAATTAAATATCTATGTATCATGTATGTACGTTTATCAGTTACCCTAGTATCCATAATACAAGCCTTATAGTGCTTACTTTGGGCTAGGCTAATTGGTGTGAAAGTAAGAAATATTTCTTTTATTTATATAAAAATCTGGTATACCTAAGAAAACATATAATATTTACATTGTTGGATACTTGCAAAAATATTACATTTAATATCAAGTTCTTATACTAGTATACATTTAAATAAAACAACTTTTTCACGGTATTTTGCGCATAGTTTATATTTAATCCTGACGCTTTGATTCCTTTACAGGAGCCGCGATCACAGGATGACTAAGGCTAGGGTTGCCAGGCGTCCGGATAAAGTCGGACACAGTCAGGTCGTCTAATTTAGACGTTATCTGGCCTTTTGTTAGGCTTTTCAATTTTAACCTTTTTTACATTGATAATCTTATTAAAATTTATATTGTAAGGAATTGAATGATTAATAAAAAAGAGTGATTCATTCGATTTTGATTGTTGTTTCATTAAAAATTGAGAGGATTTTAGGGGTTGTAGGGTTTTAGGGTATAAATCAAAATTGTTTCAGTTAGAATCGTGCTCGATTAAGTTTGTGAAGGTAGTAGAAAATACGAGTATATGATGACCATTGCCTTAGTCATTCTGATATCACGGTTCCTGTAAAGGAGTCGAAACGTCAGGCTTAAATATAAATAATAGGTAAAAACCATGAAAAAGTTGTTTTATTACATTCGATGTTTTGGGGTAGTAGTTCCTAGAAACTAAAACAATGGTGCTGACGTCAGCTTAAGAAACACTTGGAAATTTCAACAGATCTGCATGTAGGTCGGTAGTCAAATTGTAAGATTCTCCTGAATAGCGAAATGATGAAGGTTCAAATCTGATGACTGAGGCAAGTTTTTTAGTAATGATTTTTTTTAATAATAATATCTAGCAGTTAATTGTTTAAATAAATAAATCTATAATCTAAGTTTAAAATTTGGTGTTTGTCTGTCCGCTCTTTTCCTCGCTCTTTTTCCATTGTATCAATAACGTTACCATAGCAACGCGTTAACCGCAAGTAGTTCGTCTACCGGACGCTAGATGGCGCTAACGGAAAAATATTTTAAAATAGAAAAAAATAAAGAATAAAATTAAAAAGAATTAAAGAAAGACGGGCCGCTAGTATATAACAAAAATCTTTTTGAAATTTAAATGAACAAAATTTATTACGCGGGTACATAAAATTTTTTATTAGATAAATATTCTAGTCAAGCTCAAAAAATATTGTTTAATGGACCTTATTACAAAAGTTTTAAGGATGAATGATTTGGTTTCAGTAGATGATCAAAGTTTGAAGTGTTTCTTCATGATTCGCTCGACTAAATGCTTTTAAAGAAAGGAAACTAATTTTAGCCAATTTTATTTAACTTACAACTTGTTCTGACAAACTCTGTAACAAAGAAAAAGTTGTAGGCCGAGTTCGTTAATTTACTAAGTGTGTTTTGGTTAAAATTGGTTTTATCAAGATCACAAATTATTTAGTTTTTACACCCGCGCACATTACATATTTGAATAAAACACAATTTTTAGGGATTTTGCGCATATATTATTTTATATTTAATCCTGACGTTTCGACTTCTTTACAGGAGACGTGATCACAGGATGCCTAAGTTCATGTATTTCATGTATTTTCTACTACCTTCACAATATTTTAATCGGGCACGTTCCTAATTGTTAATTTTCAAAGTAAAATCATTTTATTTAGATATTAAATTCTCACTAATTTCTCAACTCATGAGAACTCTTTAAAAGTGAAAGAATGCGGTTTTTCTGATCATAGAGGAGTTCTTTTTACCACGCCAATAAGCATAGTACCCTAAAAACAATTTACCACAGAGAAACGAGTATTTAATAAAAATAATATGAATAAATTCAAAAAAGCACTACAAAATATAAATTGGACTGAAATTCTTATCCACAAAAATAATATAAACAAAAATTACGATGCATTTAACTCAAAAATTCTTCAAACACTAAATAAATGTATTCCTAAAATAATAATAAAATCAACATGTAAAAAAATCAGAAAACACATTACTGTCGGACTAAAAATATCTAGTAAAAATAAACGTCTATTAAAATTATTAAAAATGCAGACTAAAGATAAAACTATAAACACCTACTACAAAACTTACAGTAAAACTTTAAAAAAAGCTTTCATTATGTCAAAGAAATTAAATAACATTAAACTATTTATGAATTCGATAAACAAAAGCCGTTCTATGTGGCAAATAATTAAAAAAGAAACTAATCAAAAGCGTCCGAACATCAAACAAAATATAGTTTTAAAACAAAATAAGACAATAATTAATAACGCAAAACAAATAGCAAATATATTCAATACTTACTTTATAGAAATAAATAATACTTGCAATGGAAGCTGCGTTAACATTAAGGCACCAAACTCTTCACCTAACTCCCTCTACTTGAGAGAAGTCGATACCAACGAAATAAGTAAAATTATAAAAAAACTTAAAGTTAAAAGTAGTTATGGCATCGATGAAGTTCCTTCAAGCTTGATTAAATCATGTATTGAAGAGTTAAACGTACCTTTGACCCAACTAATAAACCAATCTTTTAGAGAAGGTAGCTTCCCTGATGCCCTGAAAATATCGTTAGTTAGACCAATCCATAAAAAGGGTGACAAAAACCCCATTAATTATCGACCTATAGCCTTATTGTCCACCTTTGCAAAAATTTTCGAAACTGCTATGGCAAACAGACTTTACGCCTTCTTTGAAAAATTTAAAATATTACACGATAGTCAACACGGATTCCAGAAGCACAAATCTACAACTTTAGCTATCTACAAATATATACAAAAAATTTTGGATGCAATCAATAATAAAAAATATGCTATCGGTGTACTGCTTGATATGAGCAAGGCGTACGACAGGGTAAACCATAAGTTACTACTAGAAAAATCGTATGGGCTAGGCATAAGAGGAGTTGCTCATGAATGGTTGACTTCTTACCTAAAAAATCGCTCACAATACGTTGAAATAGAGCATACTAACTTTAATACTGGAAGAACTGAAAATATAAGATCGGAACAGACTACAGTTTTGGGTTCCATTCCTCAGGGGAGTGTACTGGGCTGTATCCTGTTTCTTGTGTACATCAATGATTTGCCGAAACAAATAGGGCACTATAGTGTTTCGTATGCGGATGACGTCTCGGTAATATTAACTTGTACAGATATATACACATTAAAAAATGAATTAAACCTACTATTTAAAAATATAACTAACTGGCTAGACAAAAACAATTTACAATTGAATCTTACAAAAACGAAAATACTTCAATTTAAACCATACCAGAAAGTGCCTTTAGAACTGAAGTACGACTATAACTCAACACATATAGAAACTGTAGATTCTGCGACTTTATTGGGTATAGAGATCGAATCTCATATCACTTGGAAAAAGCATATACAAAAGTTAGCAAATAAATTATCAACCTTGATTTACGCCATTAGTCAATTGAAACGAGCTACCAACCAAAACATTGCACTTGCAGCTTATTATGCTTATGCGCACTCGCTACTGTCCTATGGAATTATCCTATGGGGAAACTGCACAGATATCCAGGATATCTTCGTCCTACAGATAAGGTTTATAAGAATAATATGCAATATAGACCAAATGCAATCTTGTAGACCTTATTTTATTAAACTCAGGGTACTGACTATCACTTGCTTATACATATTTGAAGCTTGTAAGTTTACAATGAAGCATTTTGATCTATATTCTCCACGAAAAGAAATAAGAAGAAATAATAGATATCAGAACAAATTAAAACTATCATTCTCTAAACTGAAATTATACGCATCTGCTCCCCATTCAATGTTAATAAAAATATACAACCACTTACCCACTGACTTGAAATGTATAAAAAAAGCAAAACTCAAAAACTTATTAGTTAATAAATGTTACTATAAAATCACAGAATTTTTTGAAGATAAATTTAACTAAAATCTTATTAACTACCTACATTAATGTGTTATGAAATTTAATAAGAAGAATGAATTTATCTTAATTTTCAAATTGTTATTTTACTTTATTATTGTATGTTATTAATGATTAATTTTATAGCAATATTAGTTTTAATGAAATGTATGAAAATAATTTTATAAGAATTCGTTATAGTATATAAGTCACTCATTCTGCCAACACCCTTGCAGGGTGTCACATGTACTTTTAAATCAAATGTTGTCAGCTTTATTCCATGTGACTGTGCTAAAGAAATAAAGAATAAAGAATATATTGTAACTACTGAGTCTACTACCAGTTCGGAAATTGGGAGGCCCTTCCGAGAAGAACTGGTGAAAGAAATTCGGACCTTTATCTTAGTGTTATTATTTGCAAAAAGAGCTAACTACAACACCAGGTTTTGCAATGTGTGTCTTTGGAGGTATTAATTATTGGATCCCAAGCAGGTGGAACGCCCCAACCTTCGTCTCTATTGAAATTAGGATGTTTCCTGATTTACAATAGCCTCGCGTAATATCCTAGGAACAAATTATATCCTAGAAGAGTAATGTTTACGTAAAAGAAGTGAAAATGACAAGAACAAACAAAATACTTTATCTAGCCAACAGGGAATAAAAAACTAACTCAGTTTTTTATCCGCTTTAGCTTCGAACTGACAAACTATGCTTATACCAAAGAGTTTTTACTTTTTTAAGTTCTCTCGAGGGAAGGCAAAGCGTATTCAGACACGTATGGGATATGTACCCTTTGCCTAATATTACAATTGTGATTACTTTTCTTAATCATATTGTACACACTTTAAGTTTCGAATTTCATAGAGTCACTTCATGATCACGCAAAGATCACAGATTTCCACTTACCGCGATCTTGACGCATCTCTCGCTTCTTCATCTCTCACCAGCCTCTTCAAACAAGGTTGTCGCTTAAGGGTACTTTTGACCTAGCCTTTTTTCATAACCCTTTTATTCCCTGAAAGTTCGCCTTGGTCTGCCGTTACCGACTATTAAAATATATATGTAAATAATGTAATCTATTTCAAAATTAGTAATACAATATTTTATTTAAATGTAAAATAAATTATATTCAAACATCACTACATTACATCGGTCTTTATTTCACTCAATATTTTCCGTATAGATGTATCGCCTGACAGCTGAAACTATCGTTAATATGGTTACCAAAGAGTAGCACTAAGCGTTTTGATTCCAATTTAGTGATCGGTACCGCTAAAGAGTGGAACTCTTTGCCTGAGTCTGTGTTTCCTGATAAATACAATATAGGGGTCTTCAAGTCACGAGTAAATAGGTATCTTCTAGGCAGGCACGTCACATCCTAGATCGCATCATCGCTTACCTTCGAAATTGCGGTTAAGCGCAATTAAATTAATTATGTTAAAGAAATAAATAAAATAAATTCTACAGAACACATTATGTTTGTTAATTAATAAATAGAGTTTTGAAAATTTAAAACGCTTTTATGATAAACCTAATTAAAAAGTAAAAAATGAATTTCAATATCACAATAAAGTAATTAAGATGTAATTGTAAGAAAAGCGTAGGGATGTCGATATCAATCGTTGAACTTTTTTATTTATTCATGTAGGGTAAAGGTACCAGTGGTAAGCCTCATAACGACTTTTTGAAGTTTTAACAGTGGCCATTTCTACAGCATTCGTCGGATAATGAAACGTACAACATGATTGAATTTATTGTTAGTTATAGTTTTTAAAAAATATATGTCAAAAGCAATAATTTTCTTAATAAATTATATAATTACGTTTAAATAAAAACTGGCACATTGTCCCAGTGGACAGCCTCTAAAAACCAGTAAACAGCCTCGATGAACCCAGTGTTCCGCCCTTGTAAGTAAGAAATAGTTATAAAATGTATATTTATAATCATTGATTATAAATATATTTACAATTACAATTTTATAACTATTTACAATAAATAAAATGAAAACAAAAATAAAATTTCGTTTTAATCGGTTTTAATCTATAGTATCGAATCAATAGTTAATAAACCTAATCGATACATCACATAGAGAGCCTGTACTAGCTCAATTGAACGATTACTCATCCGGATAGCGAGGGGGTGTGAATTGAAAATTTATCTTATAATAATGTCTTTCGATATTTGCTTTTATTATAACTCATATTAGTTGGTGTTTCACTGTAACTTATATTTTAAGTTCTTTCGAATTTCGCCAAAATTCTCTTCAATAATAATTTCAGTAATCGATAGTCCATTATTGTTTCATTGATGAGTGTTGGAATCTCTGGTCCGCCCTTTGTGCGTGTAAAGCCTTTTGATTTCGGTCGTGAGAGGCGCAATGTGTCATGAAGAAAATTAGGAAATTTTTGTAGAACATTAATCATGAGGAGGGGCATAACCTTAGCAGACCTTTTTTTATAGCAGGTAACCTATGATGTTAACCTACGGGAATTTTAACCCTACGGGATTATTACAAGATTCAAATTGTCTTAGATGTCAACTGGACCTGAACTTATTTTTTCCTTTATTTACCTTTCTTGTTCAATACGTTAATTCACAATTAATTTTATAGAACTCATTAACAAAAACATCGAGGATTTGTATGCAAATGAGAGTTCCCAATAATAGTAAAGAGAAATAAAAAGATAACACAAAAGAAAACATAAAACAACTTTAGCAAACCTGGGCACGCGCATTTTTTATTTTTTATTTATTTTGAATGGGTTCGATCTTGATCCCAATCAAGCCCAGGGGCTAAGACAGTATCCACGATGGAACGAGCTGACCCAGAAGGTGTCTATTCACCGTGGTTTTGAAAATGGACGGGTTATAAGTACTCCGAAATACACACGCAGGGAGGGAGTTTCACGCCTTTGCTGTGCGCATTACTCAATACTCAATGTTTTATTGCATTTCCACAATGTTAGTTTTTATGGTTCTTATACAGTAATTTATGTAAGTACATTATGGACCCTATAGGGCACAGCAAATAAGGAGAGAGAAGGTCGCTTATTTATCAATTGTCTAAATCTCAATAAATAATCAAATGGTTTTAATTTCTTTTTTTAAATCATTAAAGTTATTTAGATCCAAAAACATCAATTGTTCAATTTCATCTATAAAACTAAAATCTTATTTTACATTTATTATATTATATATTCATACATACACACACACATATACACATACATATATTCTATTTCATTATTTATATTTTTTAACCCCGTTGGCAATTTATTAAATATTTTAACACCCATTACTGAGGGGCTATTTGTATGCAGTTTTAATTTGGAATTTGGTAGCATTAGTCTGTTCCCTGTTTTTTGGCGTATGGTATATCTTGATGGTAGGTCTCGTCTATTTGTATAATATTCCGGAATTTTTTTAACAAATTTACATATTTCAAATATATACATACATGGGATGGTTAAGATTTTTTTATATTGAAAAATGGTCTTGCAGCTTTAGGTTTGGGGAACGTTTGCTATGATTCGCAAGAGTTTCTTTTGTTGAATAAATAGACTCTGTGCGTCTGTGCTATTGCCCCATAAAATTATTCCGTAGTTTAGCCATGCATGTGCATATGCGTAGTAAGTAGCTAGGGCAGTTTTCTCGTCACTACATTTCTTTATTTCGCGGAGGCCATATGAGAATCGAGATAACTTCATACTTAGGCTATTTATGTGAGGCTTCCATGTAATGTGTGAGTCTATGGTCTATGGTGTGTCATAGACACCATACATAGGTATGGTGTAAATATGGTCTACTACTATGGGGTAACTCTGTAGATGCAAATAGAACATTCATATCACAAAAACAATGCGTTCGTGCTATATGTGATGTCCCTCCATTGACATCGTGCAGAGAGCTGTTTCCAAAACTTAATTTACTTACTCTGCCATCAATGTACAATGGAGTGTTGTATCTTTGTTAAGACCCATGCATATTTATTCAGAAGGAAAGATTATTATGGTTTAAAATCGACAAGACACCGTGGAAAGCTCTTATTGCCTAATATGAAAACTCAATTGTATAAAAGAAATTGTTATCCTAGCTGTATTATAATTTATAATAAGTTACCGCATTCCCTAACAGAACTTCCTATAACTTTGTTTAAAAGCAAATTGTTTAATTTTCTAGTAAAAAAATGTTTTTACCCTGTCAGGGAATACCTGGACTCCAAAATGGACATAAATATTTGATTTATATAATTACTTGACATAATTTCATGACCAATTTTATGTAATTTGACTTATTTTATTCAATTGTATCTATTTTATGCAATTTTACTAATGTTAATAATTTTAAGCTTTAAAATAATGTACAATAAACATTCACATGTCCGATGATGGCAAGACAGACGGAAAAAATTACAAATTATAACCTATACTTATACTCTGTTTTCTGTGAATAAATAAATTCATTCATTCATTCATTCATTAATTCATTCATTCATATGATTAGTCCCAGCAACGAACATTCATTCACTGGTTCCAAAGGAATATTGCAATACTAAAAAATTAATATTTAAAGGCTCTTTTTGATAAGGATGGAAAGCTAATAGTTTTGTTTTAGAAATGTTTATTTTTAAATTGTGGTTGTTTAACCAAGTTGTAATTTGTTCCAGAATTAATTTTAGTTTTTCTTTTATATCACTATTATTTTGGCACGAGGTTAGCACGGAAACATCGTCAGCAAAAAGGACACAGTGCTCATTTATTACTCTAGGCAGTTCGTTAATGTAAACTAAAAACAATAGACAGCCAATCACACTTCCTTGGGGGATGGAAGCGTTTATGATTTTTCTGTGTGACCTTACGTTTACGATTTGGGACGTTTTTTCATTATAATATTCAATCTCTACTATTTGTTCTCGGTTTTGTAAATATGAGGCAATCCATTTGTGGCTTTGACCGCGTATCCCTATACTGTATAATTTACTTAATAGGATATCATGCCTTACTCTATCATATGCTTTTGACATATCTAATAAGATTCCAACGGCATATTTTTTTTCATTAATTAAGTTAAACACTTCTTGCTAAGCTTAAAGCTAAGCTTAAAGCTTACTATTATAAAACCACTTTTTAAGAAAGGCGATAGAGAGAACATGTCTAATTATAGACCTATTGCACTAGAATCAGTATTTGCAAAAGTATTCGAAAAAGCAATATATAAGTGGCTATACGCTTATTTAGAGACTCATAATTTGTTAGCACAAGAACAACAAGGGTTTCGTAAAAATAAAAGTATCAGTATGGCAGTGTTTAAATTTGTTAATAAAATTATCACTGCATGGATTCAGGAATACAAGTTATGGGTCTTTTCATGGATATGACAAAAGCGTTTGATTTAGTGTATCATGAAATACTGTTAGACAAACTGGATAAATATGGCGTGCGGGGAAATATTCTTGCATTTATCAAATCTTATCTTACAGACAGACGGGTTATTACCCAAATTACTAGTTTTTGCTCCCAAACTAAATTTGAAACAACACATGCATCTAAGCCAAGAAATACTGTTTGTGGTGTTCCACAAGGCAGCGTGTTGGGGCCATTATTGTTCCTTATATACATTAACGACCTTCCAAAATGTATTAACCGACCAATGGTAATGTTTGCAGATGATAGTACAATAATATTCGAATGTGATAATGAAAGAGATTTTGAACGTGAAATAAATGTTGACCTTGACAAAATTATCCGATGGCTACAAAGTAATAAATTAGTTGTAAATTTAGACAAAACTAAAATGATGACTTTTAAGCAAAGAGAAAGCAAAAAAATTGTTGAAGTTATAGTGAAACATTCGGAGAAACAACTAGAAGAAGTAAAGACTACCAAATTTCTCGGCATACACATTGACAGTAACATGACATGGGAAACACATACTAATTATGTTTGTGTAAAGCTAAGTAAATTTTCTTACGCACTGTACATGCTTAATAAAATAGCCAATCGATTTGCAGTAATGTCTTCATATCATGGTTATGTTGCATCAATATTAAGATACGGCATCCTTTTCTGGGGAAACTCTTCCAACAAAGAAAGAGTCTTCATAGCACAAAAAAAGTGTGTTCGTGCAATATGCAGACTGCGGCCAACAGACTCTTGTCGTTCCTACTTTAAAGAATTGAAAATTATGACAGTGACCTGCATTTATTTATATGAAGTGTGTATATTTGTAAAGTCTAACTTACATTTATTTAAAAATTTGTTATCGTCAAGATGTAAAGATAAGCTGTGTCAGATTCCACACAAAACTGCTTTGTTTGGAAATAATTTGTATGGTATTGCTCCGAGTATTTACAACAAGCTACCGAAAGGCATAAAATAAATTAATAATATTATGAGATATAAATTGACTCTCAAGGTTTTTTTAATAAATAAAGCATATTATACATTGAACGAATACTTAAATGATCCTGACGTTTGACATTAAGAGTGTATTAGTAATAAGATTTTGATTATTTTATTAATACTATTGTTGTGAATTTTAGTTAGATTTCTTTTTTATATTTTTATTACTCTAATATTTGCATGCTATGTAATGTGGCTAAATAGGTTAAGTAAGACCCTTTAATTTATAACACCAAACTGTAACTGTACCCTATTTTTGCAAATAAACATATTGTATTGTATTGTATTGTATTGCATAAATTTATAAACAGCCAATGTCGTAGAACGCTTTTTTCTAAAACCATTCTGCCCTTCATCGAAAATACCATACTTTTCGCAAAACGTATAAATACGTTCAGTCATTGCTTTCTCGAAGATTTTTGAGAAGGTACATAAAAGTGCAATGGGTCTGTAGTTGTCTAGAATCTGTTTGTCTTCTTTTTTAAATATGGGTTTTATAACTGTATTTTTTAGCATGTCTGGGAACTTTCCCTCATCAAAGGACTTGTTTATCAGGAATGTAATCGGAAAGGACAATTCATCAGCACACTTTTTTATAAGGGATGGTGGTAGCTCGTCTATGCCAAAACTATTTTTATTCTTTAATATTTTTATATATTTTAATATTTCTTTGGGGTCTACGGGACTAAGGTACATAGTATTCATGTTGGAGTTTATTATTAGGGTATCCTGTATACATTTTTCGTTTAAATCGACTTTACCTATTGATGCAAAATAATCATTGAAAGCATCGCAGACTTTTACAGGATTAGTTATTTTTTCACTGCCTACTTTTAACTGTATATAACATTTTCTGGAATTTTTCATTTTATTTGTATTTTCGTTGATTATTTGCCACATTGTTTTTATAGTGTTTGTTGATTTTAACATTCTATTTTTATTATTTAATTTTTTGCATGTATAATTGGTCTCTTAAAAAGTTTTTCATATGTTTTATAGCAAGTTTTGATAGTTTTATTTTTACTTTTTTGTGCGATAATTTTTATAAGTCTTTTGTTCCGGCAAGAAGTTTTTATACCTAAAGTCAACCATTTTTTCTTTTTATTAATTTTTAATTTTATTTTATGTTTTCGACAACTTAAGTAAGTTATTATAAAATATGTTGAAAAGCGCTTGGTGCGACAGGTAGGAAAAGCGACCAAGAAAGGGTCGCAGTTTATGTTATTTAATAACATTTCAATTATCAATCTTATAAAACCCTGTATTTGCAAAAATGCAACAAGCATTTGTCACCTAATCCCAAATAGCCCGGGGGCCAAGACAGAATCCACGAAAACTGGCTTTGAAAATGGACGGGTTATAAGTACTACGAAAGATCTTGCTATCCGCGCGACTTATTTTCCAATTAAGCTACCGTGATCTTTAGAGACCTATCGTTTTATTGACCCCAGCGCAACAACATCAAGTGTAGTACACCTTTACAAGTATCCATAACCACTTGTCACTCCCTGGTAGCAATTGCTACCATATTCAAATTTCCGCGTGGCCTGCTGTATGTTTGTTAAATTACGATTAATTTTTAAGTTACAGAGATCCAAATATTCTGTGGTGGATTTTTTATTTAATCAGCTTTAGCGAGAAATTTTGTTATCTACGAGTCCGACATTCTTTTTCACAATTCGCTCAAGACTGTTGAGAGGGGTGGACCACGCGGTAGCCGACTGACAAGTGGCTAAATAAGAAATAGCTATGTATTTATTATGTTTTTTGTTATTTAAACGTTTAACTGATAGATTTTTATATCTAAAGAAATTATTTATTTATTTATTACAAGAAAAAAACCTGTCTCAATATCACGCGGGACTCGAACCCACAGTGTCTTACTGTCAGGACGAATACTATTAATATTTTTAGTGAAATACTCCTTACGTATGAATATCTGGCAGTTAACTAAGTATTTTATTTCATTTTCAACCTTAAACTCAGAGTAAACAGGACTGGAGTAGCCATTAGTCAATTTCTCGTCCATATTTTTCTGCCATTTTTTGCGGGGGGTGAGGTTACTACTACATTCAATGCCAGCACACAGGAACAAAAACTCTTTACGTGTTTACAAACGCACACATGCATAATACGACAAACATATTTAAAATACACGCACACGTGCTTAAAATAGTGTGTTAACGTTCTATTCAAACACACGAATGTCTTTGTGTGAGAAGTGACATGACATAGCACGAGAATATCGATATCGATAAATCAGTTTCGTTCAATCAATGAATGTATTAACTTTGCGTTAGTATTCCTACATTATGTATTAAAAATTAAATTAAATTAATGATGATATTACACGCTTCAACAGTCAGTTTCGGAGGCTATATCCATAAAATACAAATTGAAACTTAATAGTTTGTTGCATTTAAAAGATATTTACAATAGGTGTTATTATATATATAGAATTCACTGTGGACCCTTTCGCGTATAACCATAATGGAAAGGAGGAACACTGAAACATTATTTTTAACAAAGCGATAGTCAATACAGTTAGTTTTATCAGATTTTGACTTTGACCGATTGATTATTTGTATTTTTTTGCGATTTGCTTACATCACCTTTTGCAGGTATTTCCTTTTCAACTTATTCTTTAACCTAAAATTAATACATTTAAATGTAATAAACTAAATCTGTTATAATATAACATGTTAATATCTATTTGAAACATAACTAGTTATATAATAAACTAAGAGGATCATTCAAGAATAACGTTGTCACAGCATGGGCAACTAATCTTCTTCTATTGTTAGATAATTTTTGAAACTGAGACGGCTCAAAATGTATGGAACATACAGTACTTGTTCTTGAAGATGCCCAAGATGCCCTATTACCTATTACAAGCATGAATCCATTTTTTTCGTATGCTGTTTTCTTCTTCGGGAAACCGAATATGAAAAATTAGATGTTTCCGGGCATGTCAAAGCTTAAAGTATAAAAACCAACAATTAGTATACCGCCTAGGGGCAAAGTATATTTGCCTGAACTACACATACCGATCATTTCTATTTTTAATACTGCAATACTATCTTCCAATAGCTTTCATTTATGTACAAAGGACTTTTGGCACCACATACCTTACTCCTAGTATCTTGAAGTATTGCAGTTGGACAAGCCGGTTTTTAAAAATAGCTATAAATGCTACAATATTAATAAAAAAAACTTAACTTAAATGTTGACGATGACATTTAGCTATTACCATATTAAAATGTCATCAAAATCCGTCACGTAGTTTTTGCGTGATGCGTGCTCAAACATACATACAATCAGACAAAATGTTCAAAAATTAGTGATTTCGCTTCCTCTACTCTCATTACTAGCCATTTGGTTTAAGGTGGACTTGACATGTTTTATTCTATATCTTTACAGTTTTATTCTCGTATGTATAATATCGCAAGTAAATAGTATAATTCCGCACATTACATACGGCGTCATCAATTAAAAAATCACATACCTTATTCTTATTTGAAATCATCATTAATACCTGGTAATAAAAGCCGAAACAAACTGTAATTTATCTAAGCTGTGTTTTATTATCGTAAAGAAAAAGAACTAAGAATAGGGTGTGTTTTTTAAACTGATGACGCCGAATATAAACTGCGGAATTATACAATTTCCCTGCGACATATAGATTTAAATTAAAAATACATATTTTCAATTTAAGTATTTTACTTGCATTCATTCATTACTCACTCGTAAAATCACAATATCGATGAAGTTGACATCACTATTGTGCAAATAAATATTGTACAAATTAATAAGGGTTGCTGATTACAAAATAAAAACAATTTGTCTTGTGGCTCGAAAAAAAATTTTGGTATCTCGGAAATGATCGGGTGTGCTGGTTAGGCGATGGGACCCTTTTAACCGTGCTTTTTTATGAAGTCAGGGACACTGTAAGTATATACAGCATTAGTACTCTTAATGTTTATGAGCGCCGCCCAGCATGAATAAAAGGGCAAATAGTTTGATTATTATTTTAATTTATTATTTTATTTATTATTTTGTATTTCCATGTTGTGTGGCAAAGAATAGGCTTCAAGTAGCCGCAAAAGTGTAGGTATGTACTTAATACTAAACTAAAAAAAACACGCAACGTACATTTTTAAAACGAAATCAAAATTGGTAATTAATTAATACAAAATTACAGTTATTTATTACAAACAAACTTTTTCTAATTTTTGTCTTAATTAATTGAAATGCGATAATGGTCAACCCTAGGTAGTCTCGTGGGGAGTGCGGCCGTGACGTCATCAAACGAACTTTGAGCGCGAAATTTGAAATTGTAGTCTGCTAAAACATGAAATTATGAATTAAATAATAATCAAATCCTAAAAATTATAATTACAAATGAAAGGAGACGCCATCTTTTTGCATACTAGATATTTTCGAATTTTTTTTACAGTAGAAAACAGCACAGGCAGGCATTTACGTGGGAGCTCTGCACGGTAAGACGTTCTGATTATTGTGGTTTTAAAATGGCGGCTCAACTAGTTTTATATAACGCACAGGCATCCGATGCTTGTGCATTTGGCAGAGGGGTAATGTTAGGCAAAGGCTACTCCAGTCCTGTTTACTCTGAGACCTTAAATGATAATTTGTAATAGAAAAAATACTAGAAATTATTTACTCAACCCACAAGTCATTTTGAAGTAGAACTTGAACCCACAACCTTTGGATATCCAGTCCAGTTCTCTGATAATACCTTGTAAGACTACCTACCGAGCCTTGTAAGCACTCGTCGAAATTTTTCTAGTTCTCTTTTTACTTTTTTTGTAAAAAATAATTGTGATATTAAAAATTACGATGAAACAATCCCCAATCTGGAATTACGTATTGTTTTACATTTACGACGCGAAGTCACTGTTTAATATACGGATAAAAAATCAATTTTCGAAGGAAAGAGGCGATATTTTTTCTAAAAAATAATCTTCGTGGGTTCATATATACAGGATTTTATTTTATTGGAATTTTGGTCATATATTTTGTTTTCATGGGGTTGAAGTATTTTGTTTATCATTATTATACACGTGCATGCATATGTATAATACTGACATATAATGCATTAGCTATTTTAAGGCCTTTAATGTATTAAATCGCCAAACAATTTTTTAAACTACTACACAATTGTGTTAATTTGTTTACAATCTTTACATAAAATAAAATAAACCAAGAACCATGATACGAATCATGACAATTATCGAGACACGTGTAGTTAACTTTCCCATTTTTTTTATTAATGTTTTATTGATCGGTAAAAATATAATTATCACGTTTCCCGTTTTTAAAGTCTCTCATCCTGTAAACTTCAAAAACATGACTTACTAGGTTAACGAAACAACACCCCGAAGAGACAATTAAATTCTTCGAGGTAGATAAAAACCCTTAAAAAGAACAAAAAGAAGGTGAATATCAAGAACTCCAGTGGACATTGGAGTTTGCAAAGCAAATAATCCCGCCCTGTTTGACTGCCCTAGTGTTGTGCGTTTAATGGTCGAACAAGCTTTCCAGCATTATAACGCTCAAGTTTTGACTTGAGTTTTGGCTTGAGTTACAAATCATCAATGGAAGACATACAATACGTTTAACATATTTTAAATAATTCCTGATTAAATTAAACGCATATCACTTTTATTGAAGAATAAAACAAGAACTAACAGGTTCAGAACGTTATATAAGATCGGTCGGTTATTTTGGTGCATGTAAGCGTACTTTTAATAGCTGGAACCTCAGTTTTTTGCCGTGAAATTGCCAAAAATTGAATGATGCGCATAATTCAATTAAATTATTGTTTGGAATTCAGACCATTTTGAAGTATTTTTCACAAACAAGTACAGTTACTTAAAGCTGATTGTTATTGAAAAATATATCAGTGTATGCACTATATATTTACAGGGACTCATAAAACCCACAAAACTTCTACCTGTTTTAATAAATAATTTATTAGTTCTATATATCATGTAATTCGCAGAATAAATGTTTTTTTTTAGCACCGAACTCTACCGCCGCCGCCCGCTGGAATTAAGCCTGAATCAAAGTAATTATACCTTGATCCTGGATAGTATAACATGTTGCGTATGATAAAACCGATGGTACTGTGTGTTTATTATGTGGTAAACAATAAAGGTGATCTCAACGAGTACATAAATCAATAATGAATATTATTTTATTAACAAGTGTTAAAAAAAGCATGTGTGCAAGCACGTGGTAGAAGTGAAACCTTCAAAAATAATACGTACACATAAACAAAATACCACGGTGGTTGTTATGCCTTCTCTCAAGCTTTATACTACGCATGCGCACACAAACACGTATTAACACACGTACATAATGCCTCCTATCTCATTTTCTCCTACGTTAAATCTTATGAATTTTTGTGTCTGTCTCTTTTTACTATCGCTTTTTCGTTTCATCGACACTCAAATCACAAAGATGCCAAAGAAGTTTTCACTTCAATATATTTAATCACATCACGTGGTGTATATATTTACTCTCTACCAAGAAACTAACCCACGTGAGACTAAAACGCTTTAGCAATTAACTTTAGCATCGACAAGTTGGCGCTTACTTTTACAACACTATCTCGAGAGCCCTTTGGCGCCGGTCGACTTTTATTTCTTTGTTCAAATATTTGATACTCACCTTGTTTCTGTGATACTTTCGGCTCGTTCAGTTTTATACTGTTTCTATGATACCGTCACTTTTGTACGATATTCATTTAATTTAATTTCTGGTTATTCCGGCATTTTTGTGCCTAACTGGGAAAATTACGATAAATATTTATTGCTACGCTAGCTCAGCGATCCAAAATATATCCTGGCCTCCGATGTGAGAGAATGTCACTTGTCCCGGTTTTGCCCGGTTTCACGCCAGTCGCTAGCTTGAAGCTTGCGAAGGCCGACTTCTATCACATCATACCATCGATATCGGTATTCGCCTCATTGTCTCACCCATGTAGGATGCATTCACACATGGGTGAGACTTCACCCATTCTTTTTAAAAGGCCAAGCTAGCCAGGTTTCGTGGAATAACAATGATAATATTTCTTACATTCACACCAATTAGCCTAGCCCAAAGTAAGCACTGTAAAGCTTGTGTTATGGATACTAGTGTAACGATTAGACATCCACATATGATACATAGATAAGTAATATATATATATAAATAAGTAATATATATATATATATAAATAAGTAATATATATATATATAAATAAGTAATATATATATATATATATATATATATATAAATATATATATTAATACACAATACTCAGTGCTAATGCCCCTATTTATCACACAAGCATATGCGTTTGACTTAAAATTTACTGTCTCTCCTACTTGAACAAATCTGCCGTTTAATTTAATGCAAGATCAAAAGTATGTAAATAAATATTTGATCCCAAAAATATTTTTTTAAACGTCAGTAATCTAATTTTATATATTATATAAATTAATTCAATCTCTATTAATATCAAAAGCAAATGACAGCCTTAAAGTCTTTTCTCCAACCAAAATGTTAAGATGAAATATAAAGACGCAAAAAAACAAATTTGAGTAACCAACAAAGATTATAAAATTATAAGTTTAGTTGCTATGACAGACACATTTACAATTAATACATATGTTTAATTACATTACATTAAATTAAGACTATAAAACCGGAGACAAACAAAATTAATAAACAAAAAACAAAAGACATAGTAAGAAAGAGGAATGTACGTCTGTACAGCAGCAGGAAGGGTCAAGACTGGGTGTGTGATTTTTACCTCTTGGCAAACACCAATATTCAGCCGTCACGTGAAGATAAAACGCGGGTTCCCTAAACTGCGCTTTCAGGTCAAAAACAAGTATATGCGTGCGTGTGTGGAAAAAAGACACATAACTATTACACTATAATATGTATATAAGAGGAAATACTTAACACCAATTCTTTATCATTGGTCCATCTTATGTAGGCGCACAGGCAGGTCATTTACAGAAATATGCACCAGTAGTAGTTCCTGTTTGATGATGAAAACCAAAAATATATTTAGAATTTTCGTAACTTTAAAATCCGGCTGAAGGATAAACCGTAATTCCAGGCAAATACACTCATAGATCTTCAAATAAAATCAAGCAAAATATACATATTTTGGGGCGTAGTATTTTGAGTTGTACCTTAGTGGAGGTGTAAAGTAACCAATTGTCTAAAGTACTTTTTATTAATTCTAAACCAGAATCTGTAAATAGCTGTGTGTAATTATATAGTATTGACTGCTAGTAGTCATGCAAAATATATTTTTTTTATTTACCATAAAGGGACCTTTATAGACATACCCCCAGGCGACAGCTCAAGAATTTTTGGTCGGACACTGGCCTTAGACTATAGATCATGCAAAGATGACAGACACATTTACGGATGTTAGTATGTAAATAATATGACCAACGGTGATAGAAGTAAATTCTTCACTTTCTGTACGTCTATAATACTTAATGTAATCTTAGTAAACTAAATAACATGTATATATAATAGGATTGACAGAGGGAGAAACTGCTATGACCCTGGAAACACACAAAGCAAGAAACCTAGAATTATTTTTAAACTAGCTATTTAATCACGACTTCTACGTGCTATATATATAGTATGAAGATAAGAGGCAAATAAATGTTATATTCAATACGAGCATTTGAACTTTTGCAATCTATTTCTAAATCTAAATTCTATTGAACGTCAAAGTATAAAAAATAGGTGTTTTTTCAATAATATTATTATATGCCTACGGCAGAAATGCCTTTACTTTTATGTAAAACTTACATTTATCCTTATAACTGAACGCAAGATTTTTTATGGATGCAAGCATTTGAGGAAGAATGGCCTTATAACTACAAACAACAGAGTCCAACAGACACCTTATTAAGATTTATTCTAACATAGAATCGCAAACATGTTTGTCCAAATATTTGTTGTTTTGTTCCAGAATCTGTTTTTTGTTAAAGAAAGGAATAGTGTTTTCCAACTTTGATGGTTAGGTTAGGTTAAGTTACCGTGTAATGGAAAACTACGTGAAAGTGACACAATTGTACGAAAAGTGAAACTTAGCCATTGCAAAAAAAAGGACGAAATAGCATTGCCAACAGTCAGAGGGGAGAGGGAGTGTAACGAAATAGAAAAAATATACATTTATTGGCACGTATTTGTACAAAATGTGAAAAACTTATGAAAGAACTAAGACTGACATATATCACAAATGACAAGTTTAAAAGGCTAGAAGCTTAGCTAAAGAAGCAACATGAGAGCCCAAAGCAGGTTTTCAGCTGCAACAATAATGGTGATACGTAAGAATAAAACAAAGAAACTTGAATATCAATAATGATAATAAGTATTACTTGAGAAGTCGTTTGAATTTTGACATCACCTTGAGTTCCTACTAAAGCACTCTAAAATATAACAATATTGACGTAACTGATAGAAGTAATAGCACGAAATATTCGAAAGGTTTGTTCAATAACGAATCTGTGACATACATATCAAGCTGGATTCCTTTTGTGGGCGTAGACAATTTATAGTGTAGAGAGGTGCTATTTACTGCTAATTTTCTAAGTCTACACCAGCCATTCTGGAACCGAAGGGTTTTAAACGAATAATTACATTTAATTCGTCTGTTAATTTTATTTATATAGATTAAGGGCCAGTTTCTTCCAGCCCTGCTTCTGATCCAGTTCTTGATAAAGTTTCATATACCAGTAATTTAAACTGCCAGTTATTTTTATTCAAGATTTGTAAAACCCAAATTTATAGTTTATCTGACAGACAAGTTCCGAACAGGCCCTTTTTATAACAAAGTTTGCCTAACACTTATTAAATATATTCTTGTTTAATACGCACTTATTATACTTTTTTATTTTATTTAGGGTGGGTTTGCTCTTGATCCCAATCAAGCCCGGGGGCGAAGACAGAATCCACGATGGAACGAGCTAACCCAAAAGGTGCCTATTCACCTTTTTTTTTAAAGAATTTGAAATACAGACGCAGGGAGGTAGTTCCACTCCTTTGCTGTGCGCATTTTGAAAGACGTTAAGAAGCGCTTTGTGCGACAGGTAGGAATAGCAAGAAAGGATGGTATTTTTATATTATTATTGTTTTTTCCAAACTAGACCAAGTAAAAAAATAATGTTATTAGTTTTATAAATCTCGCAAAATTCATATATTATTAATGTCCTAGTATCAAGCCTTACAGTTTCGGCTAGGACAAATTTTATGGATATAATTAATATTCATTTTCGTAACCAACCAATTATCTTTCCTCTTTGTAGCATCTATCTACAAAGAGGATATTTTCCTTTATAAATTTTCACATTTTGGAAACCTTAAATGTAAACGATTTCTTACCTTCCCTTTATAAAATTATTTATCGATAAATTGTCTATATTATATGCTTAAGTTTGGAGCGTGCACACAATACTGCGAGATAGTGCTATGAAAGAAATAAAGAGATTTTTTATGTATTTATTGGTTGGGAAACACACTTCATTATGTATTATATAATGGTCTCATAATCTAGGTTTTCCACTAACCACAATAGTTTCCACTAACAATAAATAAAATAATAATAGTGGTTATAAAAAAAAACTGGTTGGTTGCCTGTAAAGTCGGTATACGGGCGAAAGTTTTACGTGACAACGACTTTGAGTGGTAAAATAATTTTAATGTGAATATTCATTCGTATAGTAGGAAGAAGGATGAAATAATAGTAACAATTTAAAACATTTATTTATACAAAGAATTATATTTAAAACATTAATTTATAGGCACGCGTCCCTTCCACTTTTTATGTCTGTCTCTCTCGCTCTTAGGCGGGCTAACCATGCCCGAGTGGAAGGGACGCGTGCTTCTCACTCGCTCTCATTGTAAGCGCATAACGTGAGCGGAGCGTAACGCAGTTTCTTGAAGTGTCACCCGGCAAACCAATTTATAAGACGTTGTCACGTCAAAAGTGTGTGCGTCAGTTACGATGCACAGCTAGAGTTTATCTTCGAAACGATAATCTTTGAACAGCACAGAGAATAATAACAACCGTATACAAAAAACGTAACGCTGTCATTCGATCCCTAAATTTTACTCTTCTTATTTTTTCCTATCAGGCGATTTATATGAAAATCAATTCTTAAGAAGTAAATTCCAAAAAGCATTTCTATCTATTTGAAAACAATTATAACCTGAGTGAACTCACAGCAAATAAAAATACAATGGCTTAAGTAACAAACAACTATATTATTAATTGTTTTTAGTTCTATGATAAATTTATTTAATAAAAAATACTAAATAAAAATCGCTCAATTGGTTCGATTCCCGCCCAAGAATTGACTTGTAAGCCGAGTCGTTTTTTTCTTGTGTTTTTCTAATAAAATAATTTATCATATAAGAAAGCATTGAAAAATGTAAAAAAATAGATTTAAATCATAAATCATTTTTGTCCTGTTTTAAATTACTTATTAATATTGAATATATAATATAATAGATACTTTGTTAGAAAAAGGTTTTTTGTGTTCTTCGTGTTTTGCTAAAATTTCTTATTTAATAAAAGTTTTAAACTGTCACTTACATTAGTGTAAATTAAAAACGGTATTATTATCATCTTCTTTCTTCTGGAGGGAAAAACTGTATTTAATATGAACATGACCCCTTTGACCTTCGTGGTCGAGTGGCTCGATCAGTTTTCACGGTAACACCATTCCGAGTTCGATCCCCGGCGCTTCAATGTAGAAAAATGTACTTTTTTATATTAATTCGGAACTGGATGTTGTGGCACCGCCTTTATTTCTGAATAACATAAAAGCTGTAGCTACTAAACTACCTTCGACATCGAAATTAATATTTTAACAAAAATTAAACGTTCCATTAAGATGGAACTAGTTATGATAATTTTTTGTTATTTTTTTGTTTTCAATCACTATGCCATATTTCCATAAGATTAAAATATCGTTTATTCTCGAAAATATAAGTAGTTTATTTAAGTAGGTACTCGTATTTACTTAGTTTGAAAATTTTAAAAGTTAAAATCAATCACATCAAGTTATTTAATTTACATCTCTATTTACACAAGATTTAAGTAGGTAATTTAATGTTATATCGACGCGTCAAAAATAACATGGTAATAAACCTATTTTAGTTACCATTAACGTAATTTTTCTTATTATATTTTGTTATATTTATAACACAATGAAAAATTACGTTAACGGTTACTAAAATAGGATTATTACCATGTTATTTTTGACATAATATGTAAATACATATGTACATATGTAAATACATATTGTGTGGCATGAAAGAAGATATAGTGACAAAGATAGTAAAAGGGATGCTTAGATGGTTTGAACATGTATAGGGGATGGACGTAAGAAGATTAACAAGCATATGAAGCAAATTTGCATGGGCATGTCGGTGAATGCAGACCAAGGCGAACTTTCAGGGACCAAATAGAAGCTGTCCTAAAAAAAGGACAACTTAACTGACGAACTTGTATGAAAGGTCTGATGGAAGTTTAAGAAGCGTGACATGTATACCAGGATTGTGGAAATTGGAAACCTGTGATCTCTGACAACCCCTGTGGGAAATAACATTAAATTGTGTCATCTAATTTCCAATAGGAAATAATGGAATTCACTTGTGAGCCGAGTCGTTTTTTTCTAGTCTATAATCTAAGATCACAGTGGTTTGTGTATTTGTCTGTCCGCTCTTTTTCCATTGTATCAATAACGTTACCATAGCAATGCGTCAACCGCAAGTAGTTCGTCTACCGGACGGTAGATGGCGCTAACGGAAAAATATTTAATAAAAGAATAAAATAAAGAATTTTGTCCACCCGTGCGAAGCCGGAACGGGCCGCTAGTAATTTATCTAAGATCACAGTGGTCTGTGTGTTTGTCTATCCGCTCCTTTTCCCGCTCTTTTTCCATTGTATCGATTAACGTTACCAGGACGCTCGATGGCGCTAACGGAAAATATTTCATATTAGAAAAAATTTAAAGATTTTGTCCACCCGTGCGAAGCCGGGACGGGCCGCTACCAATTTATCTAATAAGATAGCATTGAAAAAATGCAAAAAATATATAAAATAATAGAAAAGTCAGGGGTATCGTAAAAGGAAAGTAATCGACAAAATACGTCGGGACCCTCATGTTTTTGACGTGTCCCTTACAAATGAACGAGATGTATTTTTCAGTGTGGTTGTTATAGCAACCGCTGAAAGGCATTCCCAGGATGAAGATATTAAGAGCTTTGTGGATATAATAAAAATATTTGCTGAATTGGATCGCATCTATGTGAAAGAAGTCCATTTGTGATGTAAGGTAACACATCAATAATTCATTGAATAGACTTCCTTTTTAGAATTTCGTAGCTGAGGGGTCAAAAAACTCTATTGCTGTCACTCTCTTGTCCGTTTGTCCATCTCTGTCACACAGGTGTTACAGCTAAACGGTTGTGGCTACAGTCTTCAAATTTTCGCAGTTTAATTAATCTTGTTGACCCAAAGCCATAAAAATCGAAAATATTTTTAAGAGACCTTTGACTTACCCCATAGAGTAGGGTATCAGTATTGGGTATCGGAGTAGATAAATACTGTATTTTTTTTTCACAAATTTTTATTTTAAGTTTTGCTGCCATTCATCGAAAGGACTCATTTTTTATGGGTATATACCACAGTAAGTTTATTTTTGTTTTTTTTTTATTTTCAATGGGTTTGCTCTTGATCCCAATCAATCTCACAGACCAAAACAGGATCCAGCCTGTGCAATTCATATTCTCCGAAATGTATCCTATAAAAACGGATGTCTACCTTTCGTCTTTGCGAAATATA
The DNA here is from genome assembly GCA_927399485.1 of Calamotropha paludella. Classification (NCBI taxonomy): domain Eukaryota; kingdom Metazoa; phylum Arthropoda; class Insecta; order Lepidoptera; family Crambidae; genus Calamotropha; species Calamotropha paludella. Next base: position 26,722,329 of record OV656812.1, read on the forward strand.
ACTAATAAAACAAATACGCTTTTTCATAGTGTCCTTTTGCTGTCAAATAGATACATTCCCACCTGTCTGATAGAAATACAATACAAATTTACGCATAAAGAAGCCAAGGGCCGCTGTTAACAATAGAATAAAGGGACTGGCCGCCTGTGATGTGATGCCAGCATGTCTTTCATGATAAAATAGGCTAACAGAAGATTTTTGTACATTGAAGTCACTGTTACGATTATGCCAGTATCCAGTGTCATAACCAAACCTATATCTACCTTTTTGCTTACCGAAAAATATGCGCAATATTATTTTACGTTAATTTCAATTTTTGTTGAAAGTTTTTATGAAACTTTTTATTGAACATTTTACATGTTTCAGCTTGTTTGTAACTCTGCAAAATATTTATATTTAACTAACTTCATAACTCAGAACAGGAAAATCCAAATACACTACCTGATCCGGGAATCGAATTCGTGATTTGATGGTTCGCGGTTTCATATTTATTTCACTAGATTTTCAACTATCCTATTACGTATAAAATTTCATATTACATACCTTTTTTATGAAAACTTTCAACCCCTTTTTAATACCTTCAGATTAAAACTTTCTAAAACTAAAACACTAAAAAAGGTATTTGTTTTTATTCAGGAGTCTTTAATTAAGCTTCATGATTCGTAATTAAAAACCAATCAAATTTAAATTGATCCAAAGATTTTGAAATAAATTTAACATTGATAAAACGATAATAATATTATTACTAATATATTAATATTATTAGTTCTGAAGATTTATTCTTCAGTATCTCTCTCTATCTCTTTAACAGAAGTCTGGATGACGATGGGAGTTGGTTTATAATAAATAGATATTAAAAGAAAATTTATTTCTTCCTCTAAACCATTTGTTGAGAAAACGCGAAACTTACGCTGTTTTATTTTATTTGCATGTTGATACCTTAATGATAAATAATACACTACTATTTTTTCATTCGAGACACATTTTAACAAAGTGTGACATATTTATACCTGAGAAAGTACATTTTTTTGACGTGAGTTACACGTTCTCGCAAAAACTAGGAAATATGAGGATTTACGAAAGTAGAAGGCAAATAAAAAATAACAGCGTTCAAACTGCCAACAGCTGTTCAAATGATTGAGATTAAGCTACAAAAACACCGAGATTTATTTGCAAAAAAAATTTGAATTTTTACTCATCAAACATAAAAGTATATATTTTTACTAATATTGTATACATGCTTTATTTTCATCTGAGTGCTTTATAAGGGTGTATGACAGCGTGTTTTTTCGGGAAAAAAATTATATCTGAGGCACAACTCAGCTTCTGTACTAAAATCTCCCAACCAGGTATTTTATATTAAAACTTTTTTACTCACGCTTGACTTGTGAATGCGTGACGAGAGCGTTACGAAAAGTGTGATCGTATAAGGCGAATTGAAGTTGAGAGGGAGATATGAGTTAGTGAAGATAGGAAGAGAGAGAGTTACGTTTCGTATATTACTGTAGAGGCAAGAGAAAGAGAGGTGTGAGAACACATTCTCTTTCTCTCATAGCCAGTTACGTTTCGTATATCTAATCTTAATATATAAAAATCCAATGTCACAATGTATGTTCCCAGTGAACTCTTCACCAACTCAACCGATATTGATGAAAGTTGGTATTGTGTAATTTGGTCCAACTGAAGAGATAGGATGGTTTTGTTTTTAATTCATAACACAGCAACGCGTGGCCGGATCAGCTAGTATATATATATATATATATAGATGGAGCTAAAGAAGTACTACTTCAGTCGTGTGGCCTAAAGCACACCCGTTTTTTTTGGACCTATAAAATTACGGGGAACGTCGACGCAATCGATAAATTCTAATGAAAAATCACCTAAGCTTTTTAGCCCATTTTTCATGTCATTATCAATCCTCCCATGTTTTAGACTAATGGCAACTTGATTTTTACCGTAAACAACATCATTGTTTGCTATCCACAACCAAATTATGCCATCAATCAATTGAAGTCAATTAACCAACCCACGGTTATAAGTCGGCGCACGCGAAAATAAGACTTCTGTGAAATGTAGTAAGGTGGAGTTTACGATGTATTTAAAAATCCGTTTTGTAATTTTCTGCACAATGCTCATTTTTCCGCTTAGCTATTTAGCAAATTTTCTTTCATCTTATTGTTTTAGGAATTTAATGGGCTATGGTAACATTCGATAGTGTTTTGTTATAATATTTAATACATGTTCACACAAGATGCTGATCAGTCACTATTATTATTAATTTATTATTTCTATGACTATTACTTATTTATGTATGATATATGTATGTCTATCCGATGCCCTAGTATCCATAACACAAGCCTTAAAAGTGCTTACTTTGGGCTTGGTTAATTGGTGTGAATGTAGGAAATATTTATTATTATTTATTTATTGATCATGTTTAATATCTGGCGTTATATAATACAGGTAAGAATTGCTTACAGGTCTAAACAATTGTCAGTCCTAGTTTAGTGTAATAAGCAATGTTCTTTGTTCTTTTTTTGACAATTCTTTTACAAATTACTCGAATTCATTTACTGTTATATTTCTGAAATAGTGTCAGACAGCAAAAATACTGTCACGTTATTTTGTTTTTCAATTATGCCGGCGTTCCGTAAATAATTTTCATTTAGAAGAATTGCTGAAATATTACCTTATTACGACCCCTCCTCTTGTAAAATGGCAACGAATGAAATTGGCATCTTTTATTTTGATGACTATAAAAACGCAATCTCGGTTAATCTATCTTTCTTTTTTATCTCTTTTATAGCCAGATATATAATATTTAGGATGGTTTGCGTAATACGTTGTCTTTTTACTTTGAATGGGTTCACTCTTGATCTCAATCATGCCCAGGGGCTAAGACAGGATCCACGATGGAACGAGCTAACCCCGAAGGTGCCCGTTCAAACTCGCTTTGAAAACGGACGGGATATAAGTACAGACGCAGGGAAGGAGTGAAATTCCTTAGCTATGCGCATTATGAAAGATGTTAAGAAGCGTCAGGTAGAAATAGCAACCAATAAAGGGTGGTAGGCCGCAGTGCGTCTGGATGTCCGATGGAAAAAGGAGATGGTGGTATGACCACATGCAACTCCTGAGCACATTCTCCAAAGTATATTCAGTTGAAGGTCGATAGGCAGGCAACTTTGCGGCGATGAGCTAAGCTGTAGAGTTTGCTCTTCACATAATCTGATGTATGGATTCAACTGATTAACTTTGAAACTTCGTATATGTGTTTTCAAAGATAAATAATGTGAGGAAGGAGACTTCAGTTTAGCAAATATCAATTTAAATGAACTACTGTAATCTCGGTTGTTTTTAAGTTGACGAACAAAATTTACGACAACATGTTTTTGAAAAAATTCTTGCAGCAATTTCATACCCGTCGTTTCTTGGTATCAAAACAAGCTGTTCTTATAATTGTCTTTTTCATGTATTGTAAAAGCTTTTTTAGGAGTTTTATTTTTATTTTGAATGGGTTTGCTCTTGATCCCAATCAAGCCCGGAGACCAAGACATGATCCACGATGGAACGAGCTAACCCAGATGGTGCCTATTTAACTTGGCTTTGAAAACCGACGGGTTTATATGTACTCTGAAATAGAGACGCAGGGAGGAGTTCCACTCCTTCGCTATGCGAATTGTGTGCGATCGAGAAGCGAGAACGGTAGAATTAGCAACCAAGACAGGATGGTAGTCTGCTACATTCTGTATATTCGGTACATTCTATATATATATATATATATTATATATATTCTATATATATTTCTATGAATATTACATATCTACTTATCATATATGTATGTCTATCCGTTACCCTAGTATCCATAACACAAGCATTACAGTGCTTACTTTGGGCTAGGCTAATTGGTGTGAATGTAGGAAATATTTTTTTTTTTTTTTTTTATTCTGAAGAAGACCGACAGTCAGGCAACTTTGCGGCGGTGAGCTAAGGTGTGAAGCTTGCTCTTTATCAATTTGCTGTCACTAATGAGCATCTCAGCTCTGCGCTGAATCGTGTCTAGAGCAGCAAGTTGGTATTTTGCTGAGCCGTCCTACAAGTAACTGCAATATTCCATGCAAGATCGGACTTGAGTTTGAGGTATTTCCGAAATGGTAGTTGTATTAATTGAAGAAGAATAATGTTGATTGGTATCAGAAATAAATTGTATGTAAATAAACTATTTTTCTAAATAACCAAATGTTAAAATGAAATTATCCAAGAGATATATAATACGAGTATAACTGATAATGATAAGTCAGTTTTCTCAAATGGCAATGCCTCGGAATCAAGGACAATTTTAAAATGCATAAGTTATAATCAAAGAGTATTTACAATCCAGTTATTCCATCCCTCCCAGTTATTCCATCCCCTTGATTATATACAATTCAGTTTATATAATGGTGCCTGTAAAACTTATTGCCTGCCTGAAAAGCCACATCAAATTATGCCTGAAAAAATTATGCGAAACAATAAGTAACCCTCCCAGTCGTTTGCACAGTTCGTCATAGCGGATGTATATTTTTTTCAATAAATCTTTGTTGGTTACATTTACACAATTTTATCGTTAACTATTATAGGGGCAACGGAAAGTTTTTTAAATTATTTTCATGATATATAGGCAGGCGCTTGACCACTAACTCGCCTAATGCTAAGCGACTATGCGATCTAGGATGTGACGCGCTTCCCCTGTGCAGTTGCTGGAACTGCCATCGGGCGCGTCCCCCGGGTGGCGGATAGGGGGGCCTCCAGATATGGGGGCCACTGGCTTAGCCGGCGCGGACCAAAACCAGCAGGGGGGGAGCTCGGCTGGCGTCCTGGGTATCCCGGGTAGCGGTAGCCGAGTTAGGGGAGTTTAGGCGATGCCAGTTCTGTCTGGTGTCGTCGAAGGAGCTCGTAACCCTGTACGTAGTGCAGGGCCGAGGGCCGCCACCTTCTGGTGGGGGCCGCGGGGAAGACAACCCCTTTAAAAAATCACCCGAGGGGGCCTTCGGGCCCAGCTCGCGTCAGCGGGCAAGGCGGGGCGTGTTCCGATCCGAGGATCGGTTCCGGCCCAACCGTAACCTCGTACGTGGTGCGGGAGCGGGGGCCGCCACTTCGGTGGGGGCCGCGTGGAGAAAACCACTATAAAAAATCGTCAAAGTCCCGGCACTGGGATTCGTGGTGTAGGGGCGCCTCTCGGAGGTGGCCGGCGGAGCGCAGTCGGCCCATTAGCGGTCGCCCTGGGGTACCTCCCGACCCCCCAGGCGTAAGTAGGGTTACCCGGGTACAGGGATCTCTGCCCGGGTGGACGTCGTATTTCTCCCATTCTCGTGGGTTCAGTTATGAAGGCTTCAAATAAAACAAAAAGGAATAAAAAAGTGGACGTGGAAATGAAGGACGGGGCACTGTGTCCGAATCAAAACAGTGTGCAGGCAACGGACATGGAGGTTTGCCACGAAGTAGCTGCTGTTTCGCAGGCGAGAGCCAGCGAGGAGAGCAGGAAGAATAAGCGCCAACGGCTAGAATTAGAGGACAAGGAGTTCCCGCCCCTGCCACCACCGGCGGGGAGAGCTTTAACGCTGAAGTTCCCGGTTAAACATCACCAGGAGAAGGGGAAGAGCTCGAAACCCTCAGCAATCGAGCAACAAGAACAGAGCGACTTCGAGGACGACGACTGTTCCTCCGAAGAATCGTCGGCCGCCGAAGTCCGACAAATAGGAGACCGTCAGATGTCTCAAATAAGAGATTTCCGTGACGCAGGGAAGAGACTAAGTCGAGAGATTGGGGAGGCACTGGAGGACGCTGGCCTGCCGGAATCTCATCAAAAGACGATCAAGGGGTTGGCGATGGACCAGTTCAATAATCTGAGGAACTTCCGGGACTACGTCATCGCTCTCATGGAAGACGACCCGGAGTTCTTCGAACTGCAAAAAGAAAATGAGAGCCTACAATCGGAGATCCGCAAGCTTAAAAAGGATATGGCCGTGCTGAGGATGGAGGTCGCCAAGATCCGATCTGCCGAACCAGCAAAACTGACGCTGCCCTCTGCAGAAGACTTGCGGCAGTTAATTAGAGAAACGCTGGATGAGAGACTGGGAGAACTGGCGGCGCGAGCAACCCAGAATCAGCAACCATCTGAAAGACAGCGCCCGGAGACGATGATGAGAACAGAGGCGGCTCCAGTCTCAAACATAGAGAAGAGAGGAAAGGAGGCCCCTCCTACCTTTTCTCAGGCCCCACACTGGGAGGAGGCAGGCAGCAGAAAGAAGAAGCGCGCGGCAAGGAAGCGGGCTGTGGAAGAAGGGAGAAAATCGGCAGCGCCAAAGAAACCGACAGGCAGCCGCAAAGAGGGAGCTGAGCACAAGAGGAGGATCAAACTGACGACACCCCGAACAACAGCGGTGTCACTTACCATTCGGGCAGAGGCAGAGGAGTGTGGGGAGACCTATGCCCACATCATCAGGAGGGCCAGGGCCGCCGTCTCTCTTGCTGATGTTGGCATAGAGACTGGAGTCTCCGTGAGGACCACGGCAACTGGCTCACGCGTCATTGAAGTGCCAGACGTCAGCGGAGCCAAGGCTGACGCACTTGCGGAGGTGCTCAGGAGAAGACTAGGAGATGTCGCAGTGATAGGCAGGCCCGAGAAGACCGCGGACGTGCGGATCTCGGGCCTGGATGATTCGGTGGACGAGGCCGAGGTCTGTGAGGCGGTGATGGCCAAAACAGGCTGCACGAAGAGTGCCATCAAGGCTCAGCCAATAAGGGCACAGCCAGGCGGGATGAGATACATAATGCTCCGCTTACCAGTTGCGGCTGCCAAAGCGTTATCAGAGGACGGGGCGAAGCTCCGCGTGGGATGGAGCACCGCAGAGATCAGGGTCCTTGGACCCCGGCCCCTGCGGTGCTACAGGTGTATGGGGGTCGGGCACACGAGACCCAAGTGCCCGGCAGCGGAGGACAGGAGCGGCTTGTGCTTTAGGTGTGGAGCACCAGGCCACACAGCCGCCACCTGCAACCGGGAGCCAGCGTGCTCGGTGTGCGCCGCCTTTGGGCGGCCGGCCGACCACGCCATGGGGAGTCGCAGGTGCGACCCACCGGTGGTGAAGGGGAGGTCCCCTCCACCACCGGTGGACCCCATGGAGGTAGGGGCACCCAGCCCGTCGGGTGCCCAACCCCCCCCGTAAAAACGCTCGGGGGGGAGAGAGCCTCTTCCACCCCTCCCTTGCGGGAGGGGCGTGAAGATGCCGGAAGCGCGCGTGCGAGCGGGGGTCGCTCGCGAAGCGCTTGAGGAGGACCCTCGGTACCATCCCCCGAGGTTAGGAGCCTCACTCGGAAACTACGGGTGATACCGGAGTTTTCTCCGTTATCACCCGGCGTGGCCGAGAGGGGGTCCGATGGGATGGCGACCGCGGAAGCCCTCCGGGAACTTTTGTTTCCGGGGGACTTCCGCGGACGCACATTCCGATGAGGTGGGGGGGGAAGGCCGTTAGCACACCTCGGCCGCCTCCGGCCTGCACTGGGCGGGGCAACCGCGCCGCCTGCGATGGCGCCCGGGAACTTGTTCTTGGGTGATCATCGCGGGCGCGGGAGTCTCGTCCTGTGTGGGCCGGGGTCGGTCGGGGGGTGTGGTTTATTCCTTCCCTCACCGAAAGGGGGCCAGCGGCTGTCGGAGCGGGAGACCGGCAGTCGCATTGCACTTGGCCCTCAGGCGTGCGGGGTGTTCAGGGCGTCACGGTTCACCCCGTTGCTCCGTCCCTCACGGAGCATAGGCGAGGTCCGCCCACGAGCGCGGACCCACACTGGTCCGGGCCGCGGTCCGACAAGGGACCACGCGACCCGCACCACTGTGTATTGGGACGCCGTAGTTTTTAGTGGGTAGGCCTCCAAGCCTTTACCGGGCACTCGGCCGGGTAGGGGCATGGAGGAGAGTCCCACATATCCACCGTGTTCTCCCGACACGGTGTGAATGCCTAATGCCATTTTCTACGAAAAAAAAAAAAAAAAAAAAAAGGATGTGACGCGCTTGTCTAGAAGATACCAATTCACTCTTAACTTGAAGACTCTAAGTTGTATTTGTCAGGAAAGACAGACTCAGGTTAAGAGTTCAACTCCTTAGCGGTTGCTCAGCTTTCTGATTTAAATGTCTGTCACAATGTGAAAAATTACAATATTTAATTAAAAGAAGTGAATATTTCTTATAAAAGTCTTAGGTAATCAAAGTAGGTATATACCTTCTTATTTCGAAGCACTTAAGGTTGACGTTACATTTTTCTTAATAAACATTATGAAGCCGAAAACTGTAACAGTTGGAGAATTATATTATTATTAAGATGTTATTCCCACGAGCATTGCTGAGAAATGGTTATCGACAGGATGTCGATACTATAAGAAGACATTAAAGGCGTTCACTGGTTGGCCTGAAATAGCTGTTTCCTAAAATCGATTTGGGGAATCCCCAAAAAGAACAAGAGATACTCTATTAAATTATCCTGGCAGTATATGTGTTGACACTGTAAAAAGTCTTTCCTCATAATTTCCTAAATGCCCTTTCCTTAAGATAAAATTGAAGCGAATATTGATCAGACTCTTTCAGCTCAAATGGTGTGAAAGCTTCAATCCTTTGTGTTGGTTAAAAAAACATTGAAAGACACTCTTTTGTAAAGCATCCGTGAGGAATTTAGGTACGTGTCTTTGATAAATACGTGTTCGCTCGAAAGCTTTTATGTATCAGCTCAAGGAAATAAAAATTCTATGGGTGTTCTTGTACTCGTTTCGATGAGGAACATACCAAATTTACGGCAAGTCTTTGGAAATGTGACACTTTTTTGGAAGCTATAAAAGATTTAATATCATTTATTGATGTGTTTTTGTTTGATTTTTTGCATTTAAAATACCATATTTCTATGAGATAAAACGTTATGATTTTTCCAGGTGTATTTGATATCTTATGGAAATATAGTATTGTGAATGCAAAAAATTAAAATACATTCCAATTTAATCGAATGTTTTTTGAAAAAATATTACTTTCGATGTTGAATGTAGCTACCGTTCAACATCGGTGGAACGATACTAGCTCATAGTAAAAGTTGAAATACGTTTGTTAATTTCGACGTGTCTGCTAGCGTCTCGGTAGCTCAACAGTTAAAGTACTCACCCGGATAGCGAAAGGTCTGGATTCGAATCCCACCTGAGGGGTCGGAGGCGTTTGAGTATTGTTTTCAGCAAGCGTATTTTACATCTTGTAAAATCATTTACTGATTTTCTTTTTCTAAATGGTCAAATTGCAAATAAAATTTATGAATATGGTAAGGAATTATAATATAAACGTAGCATGGAACAATAATTATACCCAAAAGATACCAGCCTTAAAACAAATTAAACCTTTGTTAGGAGGGTCATTATCACCAACCTATAATTAACTGTATTACTGGAGTCCTTGTCTTTTCTGTGGATAAAAACAAAGTAAAGAAGCAGAAGCTGTGTAATTAACCCACATTATAGTAAGCCACTTGTAAATTTTCAACTAAATTTAAAATTATTTTTCTTTGAACTACCGAAACCTTCAATCAATTAATCAAATCATTTATTTGAAGTACAGGTAGTCGTATTAATACAGATAGTGAAAATCATATTGTATCGCTAATCTGGCTATTAACAGACATACAATTATGTTTTTATTTAATTTTTTGCATTCACAAAGCAATATTTCTATAAGATATAAAATACGCGTGTAAAAAACGGCTACGCCTCCGAGCCCTAAGGTGGGATTTGAACCCACGACCTTTCGCTATCCGGGCGAGTGCTCTGATCGCTGAGTTACCGAGACGCCCGGTCTCGGTATCTCAGCGGTCAGCATAGGTTTTTATTACACGCGTATTTTATATCTTATAGACATACAATTTTTTTTGACAGACCGATTGAATTTTTAGGTATGTCTTTAGCTGACGTCAGCGCTATTTTTAAATGTTCTAAGTACTTCTAGTTTTAACTCCTATCGCTAAGGAGTGTAACTCTTTGCCAGAATCTGTGTTTCCTGATAAATACAATTTAGGGGTCTTCAAGTCACAGGTGAATAGGTTTCGTTTTAGCAAGCGCGTCACATCTTAGATCGCATCGTCACCTACCATCTGGCGAGATAATATTCAAGCGTCTATCTATTTACAATAAAAAATAATGACATCGAATGTAATACTTTTGCAAATATCCAACAATCGATAAAAATGAAATAGCAATGTAATTGTCAATTTTTATTATTTAACACGTTATCAGTCTACATACAGAAGTTTCGGATGCGCCATAATTTCCACATGCGTTTTGGTATTTTTCGTTCATTATTTGGGTTAGGTTTCATCAATGATGAATAAAATATACTTAAATATAAACCGGAACCCGGGTAAGCCCGTGTACTACCGGAAGCACACGGACTTATGAAGGAAAAACACCGTGTACCCTTAGCGTGTACCACGGACTCATGAATGTATAAGTTAACATCAGTTGAATATTTATTGACCACAAACAATGAATTAGGCCTCATAAATGTTGGCTATAGACAAAAAATATCGTAATACTATCAGTTGTAATAAAACATCCCTAAAAACGTAAAGTCATTACATTGAGACTCAGATTTTGCAACACTTCAAGAAAATAGTCATGTTTTTTTTTATAATCTTGGCCACAAGTCCTGAAAAGATCACTGGCCTCGTCTACCACATAGAGTACACTGGACTGTTAACGTGTTAAGCAGTTAACTGCTTGATTCTTATATCTAAAAATTTTTCTTGAATAATGAAATGATAAAAATATATTAAACAAGTTAAATATTTTTTTATGGAACCTTATAACCGATTTTCTGATACCAGGGTATTATTTTAACTTCCATGGATGTTTGCTTCCGAACCACAATTAATGCCTATTTTTTTATTGCAAAAAAAAAACAAAATAAAAATTCAAAGATAATATTTGTGGTTATAACATTTTTATTTGGTTGAAATCTCTCGAGCGGTGCGACACTAAATGTTTGCGGTGACCGATCCCACCAATCAAAATAAACTTTTTCACTATATGACATAATTCGCTGCTTTGCGAGAATATCGACGCAACTCAAAAAACTGTCAAATTAAAAAAAAAAATATTCCAAATGATCTGAACAGAGACACAACGCAGATATCGTCGTTATAAAGCCACCGTTCGCTCGAAAGAGATACAATTACATATTTTGGTATGCGATAAAAGATTTAAAAGAAATTTGAAAACCTTATTCTATAAAATCTAAAGTTTTTAGTTCCGTCGCTATTCTCGCAATCCAGAGATATTTTATCAAACTAATTGACTTTAAAATGCTCATGTACCTATAAAGCAGGTTTTAAGTTTGCACCATGAATATTATGATATTTAATTATTTGATAGAGTATATTATTTTTATCAAATAATATCTTAACATTTCCACAAGAACACACTATAAATATATTTTAAATACTTTGTATTAAACTAGCGGCCCGTCCCGGCTTCGCACGGGTGGACAAAATTCTTTAAATTTTTTCTATTATAAAATATTTTTCCGTTAGCACCATCTAGCGTCCGCTAGACGAACTACTTGCGGTTAACGCGTTGCTATAGTAACGTTATTGATACAATTGAAAAAGAGCGGGAAAAAGAGCGGACAGACAAACAACAAATTTGTGATCTTAGATTATAGATTAGGTAGGTACTTTTATAAGTTTCAAAACACGCTTATAAAAACAATCACAGCTCTGAGCCCTCAGTTAGGATCTTATAGAAATATGACATTGTGAATGCATAAAAATAAAACAATATACATTATATACTTTTAGCATGGGGTACCATTTCATACAAAAGATTTTTAATTCTAAAAAACCGCAATAGATGTCACTACCATTAACATTTGTAAATTATAACATTTCACATGTTTAGAAATAAGACGAATTAAGTAAAAATATTGAGATTAAAATAAAGACTAGCATATTTTATATATACAACTTCACATCAACCTTAATTCGACTCCTAAATTTGAAGATAAGAAACACCGTAAATAATCAATTGAGAATACGAAAGTATAGGCTACATGTGACTACTTTTCAGCTATGAGGCTTACGAAGTGTTTTGCAATTGTAACGCTAGATGGCGGGTTTTATGGAAACAAAATAATTTACACCTTAAGGTTTTTGCATAAATCGATTATTTATACCCTAATAAAGGCAAGAGTTCAATTTCCAAATCACTTTTTTCAGTAAAAAACTATATGAAGTAGTAAAGTTTTTAAAATTTGCGCATATAAAAAAATAACAATTTAATTTCTTCAAACGACTTCCATCTCTCTTCTTTCCAAATAAGGTTCCATATCTGTCCATGAGATATTTGCCACTTGATAATGAATTATTGGAGGCATAATGTCGCAATTTTATTTTATTCATAAGTGTCCTACTTTCTGAGTAATGCGTATTTTTTTAATTTTTTTTTCTCCAATAATCGGCAAAAGTGGAACCTGGATTTAGTATAGAAAGGTTCTATAAACAAAATCCCACTTTTGCGGTTTTAAGAAGTTATGATAGAATTTACATAAAGGTCAACTTTCATGATCTGGGGTTGTCACAAAGATCAACTATGTGTTAAATGAAAATGTTTCATTTTGTTTGTTAATTGATACCGTCAAAGAATTGAATAAATTAACAACACTTATAGACGAATACAATATACCTACCTAATGTAGATGTGGTAATGTAGGAATATTTTATGTATGTTCGACCACATCTTTAATTTTGTACCTTACACGCCAAATGGTCGAAAAAATAAACTATGTTGATTGAAATAATTTAACACATATACACACATCCTATACTTTAAACGAGCAATTCTTGCATGTACCTATATAAATATGTTGGTATGTAATTGGTTTCTTGGAAACGGGTCTAACGATTGTGATGAAATTTTAGATTTAGAAATTCATTCACATTTAAAATCGATCTAGGTAAATCTCATCACCTGCCGGCACCTTTTTAGTGCACCACGTCTACTTTAACTTGACGCCAGAATTTATTTCAGGACTCAGTCGCCTTGTAATGAGGGATAGGCTGGGTATCCTCTCCTATTAAGATCTGCCCTTATTTGTTTACATGTCACTTAACTGTCTATCTATTATCATATTAAGAGCTTCTTTAGGCGTATAAGGTTGTGGCTTTGCCGCTTTAGAAGTAGGGTTATTGTGCCTTTCTACATCGCTCGAAAAAATACTAGTGGCGAAGGCTTTAATAATTTTACCAGTGGCTGAGATGGGCCCGGTGAGGTATAGTCTTTGGCTATGGCTCTCAGTAGGTTGGGTAAGCCCATGCTGAGGCAATACGGTGCCATGGGTCTGTGACCCCGCGAAAAAGTAACTTCTCATACAAATCAATCTAATCAGTTGATCGCATCTTTAAAAAAAATTGCATTCGATCAGAAAATAAAAGCATAGTACAAAGTCGTGGGCATAAATCGGTTAACAGGTATGTACCTATTTTTGTAACAAAAACCTTATAGAAACAAGCAGGCATGAACTTGTGTCTAATTGGGTCTCCGAAACACACAAAACAAACAATTAACAGTTAACACCCAGACCCGAAAACGAAAATCGATGTTCTCGTTCAAAAATAATACACATATTAATATTTTAAACATTTTCGTCGAGATCAAGTTCGGTGACAACCCTAGCATAAAAATTTAAAAATGAATATCTTCTAATCGCCGCAATAGTGGGACGTGGCTCATTTATGTATATTTCTATTTAAGTTGTAGGTTCCACTTTTTCGTTTTTAGGGAGAGAAAATAATAAATACGAAATAAAAAAAATGCTGCTCCCAAACCAATGGATTTTGAAGCTAAAGAAACGCGTTTATATGCGTGTGATTATGTCCGATTCACTCATCACTACATGTATAAAACAAAGTGGCTTTCTCTGTCCCTATATCCCTTTGTATGCTTAAATCTTTAAAACAACGCAACGGATTTTGATGCGGTTTTTTTTAATATATAGAGTAATTCAAGAGGAAGGTTTATATGTATAATACATGCATAATATAGTAGAGCATTGCATCCGTGCGAAGCCGGGGCGGGTCGCTAGTATTTATTAAAATATATATTCTTTTATCTACTCTCACATCGTAAAATTCAAAATATTAAACTCAAAACGATATTGACGAACTTTACAAATAGTATATCGTAATGAAATTAAAAAAAAATAATACAACACTATTTGTCTAACAAAATAATGTTATAATAATTTTTTTTTCATTACGTTTTGATTACAGACCATTGATATAATACTGCGCCAATTCGTATAGCACTGTTTAATTTTTTTAATTTTTTATCTGTGGCTGAGCACGCTTTGGCGCATGCGCGGTGATATCGGAAATTTTGGCGCCATAATACGTTTTCTTGCAATTCTTTGTTGTGTGTCGCTGGATAATTATTATTGTTTATTAAAATATCTGATACTGAAAGTGAAGAAAATTTAACGCAGCCCGACATTTTAGACTGCGGCAGCAGTCACTATTAATATACTAACAGTAAAGTCATTGTAATATACAAAATGTTAACACTTACAATAACCAATAAATAAACTGTATCAATCTCTATCTTTTATTTGATATATTCAATGTATGAGATTAGATAAAGTATTGTATGAAACTGCACATAACTAGGTTTTACACCCCTCATTATGTACCAATTTCATAAACTACTATCCTATTCACTTTCTATTCATTTTATAAAAAATATTTTAGATTTCATAGGTGAAAGGTCACGATAAGTTCATGATTTTTTTTTCTCAAAAAGTATTGGAGTTAGACTTCTGGGAATTGAACTCATGCTTTTTTAGGGTATAAATAATATATTTATGTAAAAACCTCAATTTGTATTGTGTAAATTTTTTTGGTTCCATAAAACACTGTGCTATGTTAGACCAATCGGAAGTACATATGGTCGACATTTTATCGACGAATAAAATAACTCTCAGTCACTGAAAAGTAGGTACGTACATGTGATAGTGACAAATGTTTTGTCCGTCAATAAAATGCAACCATACCTATTACGGCCACGGGTGTTTTCAGTAACAACTGCACCAGTTACTATTTAAAATACCTAAATCTCGATAGGTGTGCCTCTAATATTTTATTTCCCTCAATTTCTCCAGGATCACGTCACCTGGCCCTGACCTGATAACAAAGGAATAAACTTGAAAGTTTTTTTTTAGTTTCATTTGAAACAAAAAAACAATTTTCCAAATAGGTATAATACGCGACACGTTCGTAAACCTGAGCCAAACATGAGTAAAAAATACATAGTTAGAATAGCTAAGAAAGTGGTTTCCTAAAATCGTTCGCAATGTTCCGTCAATACAGTAAAAGTTCCCCATTCACGGTTTCCTTATCCGAGAGAGAAAAAATTCCAACACAGTTCCTGTATTCGCGACTAAAAATTTCATTATTCGAGGATGAAAACAGTAAATAGAAAGAGATTCAGTCTTTTATTAAAGTAGCGGCATTATTTCAGTTCTGGTATATGCCCAGGCGGCTTTCATGAAAGATTTGACCAAGTGGACTAATGTTAATTAAAACAAACCTTACCGTCACAATACAAAAGCAAGTAAAAAAAGAATATTACCCCTCGTGGTAATAGAGTAGTTCTACGTTCGTAGTACATCGACGAGGATCGAACTACTCATAGGTCCGCTTGGTAAGGAATACCTACATTAAATTTAAAAAGTCTGAGTGAAGGTTTATACGCAAATTAACTTTGTGGTCATGAAAGCTGATCGATCTATGGAAAGGAGCCTTACTCTTAAAAGGTAAATTTATAATGCTACAGCTCAAATTGATTTTATTTTTATAAATATTCGTTTTATTTTGTAACTTGTAACGCATCGCCTATGATTCCATACTAATTACCATTCCATATTCACAGTTTCTATATTCGCGGCATATTTTTGGAACGTTAAACCCCGCGACCGTGAATAAAGATATTTTAATGTAGTTACTATTACTGACATACGAAACTTCGATTGATTACGCATCCACCAATGTCTGTGAGTAGGCTATAACGAAGCGCCATCTAACAACAACAAGCGATAACCGTATTCTTAGTGTCTCACTAGATGGCAATACGTATCGTGTTATTTGTGTTCTCACTAGTGTCATCTATCGTAAAATAGAAGGAAAGCAATATAGCCAGTTGAATAACCAGTTTTAGGGTGTAACCATTTTCTTGTACTAAGTGGTGTCTCTGTATATTATCTACTTTGTGCTTTTAGTAAGACGCAATTCCCAACAAAAAAACAGAAAAACGAAAAAGTAATAGATACCTCTCTCATTACTCATTCTCAGATCCCTCAAACAAGTGCAGATAAAACACAGTAATAGCACATAAAAAGCAGTGCACACGAAACTTCCATTTTTATTATAACATGTAAAGCTCAATCGTCTTATTAAAAGATGAACACAAAAGATACAAATTTACATTTCATGAACTGTACACGAGAATGTCGAGAAGTATGTTTGTTGAAATGGTGAAATGTGTAGTATTCTCCATTTCCTATTATCATAACAATGGACTGAATTCTCATCAGTGTAAGCTCGGCAGCCAAATCTGAAAATTAACATAGAGTAACAAGCTACAACATTAAACACAATATATTTTCTGTGGTGGCACTGAAATGATTATAAGGTAATCTAAAATCTCGGTCACGGCTGTGAAATAATAATAATAATAGATCTCTCAAAGACATAAGGTGTCTGGGGTACGCGATATTTTATATAACTTGTTTTGGTAGAACTTATTTCTAATGTGGATGGTTGCGCCAGTTTTAAATTCAAATCTGCCGCGTTATCCATTAGTATGTAATTTTTATTAGTTTGGTCGACAATCCTAGCCTCACCTCCATATATTTCCCTTCCGCATACTTTGTCTCGCATATGGAAAAGCGAGACAACCGCGCCATCTATTGTTGGTAAATCATACCGCAATGAGGTCAACATGCAGGAAGTCAAAAGACTGATAGAGCGGAGTTTCGCAATTTTAAATTGAACTGGTGGCCTATCCGCTCATATTTGTCTTCGACATCAATTTTCAGACACTGCCATACAGTTCACTAATTTTGAATCGCCCGCACAACCAGAGGACAATATAATCTAATAAATAAGACATAACAACTCATAGTATAATTTTATTGTAACTATTGTTTGATATAATTTACATTTTTTATTATTTTAACTTCTAGCTATGGAGAGGATTTCAAACGACCAGTGTAAACCTAAACATTACTATTAACACTAACTTGTCTCAGGTTTCGGGTGAGACTCAAACCCATATCCGTTCGCTGTCCGGGCGAATACACTTCCAATTGAGCTATCTAGATTTCTGACAAATCTTTTCAAGTATTCCTTAAATTGACTATAGCGCCATCTCTTCGTGTTCTAGGTACTATCACCTATAATATACTCATTTTTGATTATATAAATTTTGTTGTTGTTTTGTTATTGTGTTTGAGTCCAAAATAAATGTTTTTTCTTTCTTCTTTCTTTCTTTCTATAATAATACTATTTACTTTGAATGGAATACTCTAACGAGTATCGAACCATCGAAATAGAAAAACAGCTCTGAAATTATTATATCTTTTTGTGTTTTCCAATGAGTGGACACGAAAGTATCACTTTATGAGAAAACTCGGAAGGTCATTTGCTATTCATCCGAAATAAGAGCTATATAATGCGTTAAAAGTTATAAAATATATTGTATTAACTCTACCTAGTATCAATATTATTTCTTTTTGGTTTTACATTACTATTCTTTACTAAAAAAACTTCATTACTTAACATAACTCTTGTAAAGTTCAGGCTTAAGATCAAAAACTGTTTATCCGATAATTTTACAAAAACTGATTGAATGTGGTTAATTCTTTTTAGGTGTACAGCTGGACTCCGCTACGGAATCATATCGTCATGTCCGACACAAGATTCTCGATCATGTAACGATATCAATCAATAATAAATCAATTTACAGTTTAGTATCAAAGAACGTGTTGAACATCAAAGCGGTCTGTATTTCGTTCGAGCCTCAGCAAGACTAAACAAAGATACATGCGAACAAGCAAACAATAAGTACTTCAAAACATCTTCTGTGTACTTTTAAATAACTATTTTCCATGAAGAAAGACTGACTCCTTGTCAGTTGGATTATATTACATATTCTGTTTTACAGATAGCCCCACCATTGCTTACCGATATATTAAAGCACTGTTCTCAATTTTGTAAGTGCTATAAAGACTATAATTAAGAAGTATTTTCAAAAGTGAAATCGACACTTAAAAACCTTCAAACTATTCATAGCAAGAATATTTTCATTAATAAAATTAAAAATATAAATTGTCTCAAAGACAGTTGTTCTCCATCAATCATTTTTGTTATTTAAAAGATTCTGTATCTACATTTCACTACGAACATATACATGAAAAAAATAATCCAAAAAAACTGTGTCAGTGACATTAGTGAAATACTTCAATATAAAACAAGACGTAATCCATCACACGGTACTAGTGCGGATTGGCACATACTAACGATTCCATATGTCGGAACCAACCCCATGTCATGCCATCCGAAGAACCATAAATCTCCAGATAAAAACTTTTTAATCATCTTTCTAATGACCGAATATTGCTTGTCCGCAATTATCTTCTTCTTCATGTTCTTCTCCCATTGCTGGAGGTTGGACATTAGCTTTGATAAAGAACCTTAGCCAATAAGTGATATGTCAGCTCTGCAGCACTCATAACTCCAGTCAATTCGCGAGCGTTACGCAACCTTGACTTTATGGCGGTCAACTGCCACGTTTTTCCAATTATAGGCTAAACTAACAGTGTCATCGAGCGCCTCGTCACCGTCATCATCTCAGCCACAAAAATCCACTGCTAGATCTTCCATTTACCCCATAGAAATGGAGGCAAATCCATGCTTAGCAGGCGGGTTAGAGATCGTAGGAAAAGACCGATTATGATCGTAGTAGAAGACTATGTGCTGCCCATTTTTGGTCTGCAGAAGGTGTATAGGTGTATATGTGTGTGTATATAATATGCTCAAGTGTGAGAGGTTCCTACTCTGTTGGCTGCCACGCGTCTTCATATTATGTGCTTATTAGGTTTAATAATTTAAAAGTTGTTTTTAAAATAACTGTCGTCATAATAATTATACAACGGTCACTGTAATTACATATAACTAGTAAACTAATTCACCAAGAACAAGTCAAATCCCTTCGCTAATTAGTCATTCGGGAAACTTATACGATACGAATGTGTTACTTACGGGTTCTATTAGTGGTAGCATAGATAATACCGTAGGGAGATTGGACCATGATCCTTTAATGTGGATACACAATTATTTGCCCCGAGAACTGTTTCTAAACCTAGCCAGATTATCTAATGATACTCAACATGTTTATGATTATATGAATCTGTAATTTATAAGTTACACAACTTAATATTCGGAAAGCTGAATCTAGACGAGTGTATTATTCATTCATCACCTTTCATCATCAGCCATTACAAGTCCACTACTGAACATTGGCCTCCTCTTTACACGGAGCCGCCGTTAAGTATTTGTAGAAATAGACTTCTAGACGATTTCAGCATCATAATTTCTTACAGAACCTGAAAAAAAAGGGTAGTGGACGTTGCCACCCATGAAGGTATATTGAAAAGAAATGAAATAAGTAAAAAAATATAGAAATCTTACTCAAATTTTCCTAGCCACTTGTCAGTCCACGGTAACAATTGCGATCAATAGCCAACACCCCTCGTCAGTCCCGGTAGCAATTGCTACCATATTCAAATCTTCGCGTGGCCTGCGTTTTTGCTTAAATTGGATTAATTTTTGATTTACAGTGATCCAAATAATCTGTGGTGGAATTCCTTATTTAATCAGCTTTACGTTAGTATTTTTTGTTTGGTCCTAGCTTCGTTATATAGCGAGAAAATGGTATTTTTATCTAAGAGTCCGACATCTTTTTACAATTCGCGCAGCATCGGGTCCTTTGAGAGGGGTGAGGCACGCGGTAGCGGACTGACAAGTGGCTAAGAAGTTTAACAGTTCATTATATCTGGCCTGGTGTGTCATCACCAGGTTATCGGTCTACCCCAATGGGACGCCTCAAATACAAATAATTAAGTTTATTATCTCATGGGTTTTACATGGTGATAACATTAACGGTAGTATCTCCATGAATCCCGTTAGGTCACTGCAATATTTAAAATGAAAATAATTTATAAAATATAACTAGATATATTTTTTTAGTATATGTATATTGTCTATAAACTCTTCTGAATAGTGTACAAATAGTTTTCCAACAAATACTCCTTTAGATTTATTTAAATTAATTCTTATTACTTTCACTTTGAATATATTTTAGAAGTTTATTATAATTTTTAGTTCGTTTACGTTTGAACTATGGGGTTTTAGACGAGATTGCGGTAAAGCTAAGCAGCTTTTTATGTCATAGATTCATTGTTCCGGTGTAGCTGTATTTTACTTGTAAGAATAAGCGAATGTTATTTCCGACGAATTTGATAATTTCCAATATGTTATTGATAATTTGATAATTTCCAATAGTTATTTTTGATTTGATTTGATTTATGCATAGTGAGGTTATGGTCAAAGCGCGCCTCCCCACGCTAAATTGTCCAGTTTCAGTTCAGTCTATTCATTTCTGCGAACGATGCGGCCCATTTCCATATCAGCTTAGCGTCTCGAAGAATTATGTCGGTAACTTTGGTTATCTTGCGGATGTCGACGCACAAATTTTATCACGCAAGGCAACGTCTAGCATTGTATGCCTCATAGCTGTGTAATTCTGAGCTTAAGAGGCCAACAGTTAATGATCACGTTTCAGTGCCATTGTTAGCACAAGAAACGTACAGTGCTCAAGTACTTTTCTATATTACTTTGTGTCTGGATATCGTGGTGTCGTCATTTTTGAATCCAATAACACGAGTTCTTTAGCTACTTAACTTGGGTATCCAATAATCAATAAAGAGGAAGCAGGTATCTAACTAACTATATTTTTCTCTCGGATAGCGAGAGGATGTGGATTAAGTCCCGCCTTACACCTGACACAAGTCGAATTTTCCCTTGTATTCATTCTTTTAGATATAAAACTATTTCTGTTTTATATTTATTTTTTTCATTCACAATGTCATATTTCTAGAAAATATGAAATACGCCCTCAGGCGGGCTCGGAGGCGTGGTTGTTTTTTTCTGGCGTATTTATATATTCTTTTTATGTCTTCTAATTAGAGCTTTAATTAGGGAATCCTCCATGACCCCGATACGTAGGCGACTCACGTTTACAGACCTAGCGAGAGCGAATAATTTCAATTAGTCAAATTAGATAAAATATCCTGGAGCGGTTAAAAGACCGGTGTCCAAACCGGAAACCAAAAGGCCTTGACGTTTCTATGGTTACGGTGCAAATGAGAAATCCGGAATTTTGGCAAGATATGCTTGGAATGTGGTTCTACCTTTTTCAACAAATCAAGGCGTTTTAACAGGGCGATGGTGGGAAATTCCATATGGTTTTATAGAAATTAAACAAAGAAGCATGATTTTATAGAACTTAAGTAAAGTAGCGATATAGTACAGACTCAGCCAGTAACTGCTAAATACGATACTATTAAGAGTTGCTTTTATAATATATATATAGAGATATAGAGTCATAGTTATATATATATATATATATATATATATATCTATACTAATATTATAAAGAAGTAAAGTTTGTGTGTTTGTATATTTGTTAAATTGTAAAGGGTAATCTCGGGATCTACTAAACCGATTTTAACAATTTTTTTACCAATAGAAAGGCACATTATTGCTGAGTGTCATAGGCTATATTGAATGCTAGAAAAAATTTAAAGAATTTTGTCCACCCGTGCGAAGCCGGGACGGGCCGCTAGTATATATATATATATATAGAGTCATAGTTTCAGAGGTCAGTGAATGAAATGAACCTGGGCACGCAATATTCGTCTACGGAATACTACTATAGGTGACTATAGATATAAAGATAGGATATATAGACTACTTTTAATTCACAATGGCATAATTCTATAAGATATTAAATACGCCCACAAAACATGCCAAAAAACCATGCCACGTTGATACATAAATAAAAAATTGAAAAAATTATTATAGCTGGTTCTATCTTAATCGAAAGTTTAATATTTGTAAAAATATTACTCTAGATGTCGAAGGTAGTTAACGTAAAACATTGGTGGAACGATACCAGCTCCTAATAGAAGTTGAAATACAGAGCACTCGCCCGGATAGAGAAAGGTCGTGGGTTCGAATCCCGCCTGAGGGCGCAGAAGCGTCTATCTTATAGATATGACACAATTTTAAAACATCTTTTGTAATTTTTTTAATTTTGATATTATGTATAGTAAAAATACTTTGCATTATCAATGCTATCTTCATAATTAGAAAAATTATAGAAATTAAAAGACCCGTCTCACAGGTTATTTTTAAGCGGCTCAAAAATTATTTTCTGTGCTATCTTTGGATCCGAAACCTTTGGATGTATCTTTGAGTCTCGCTTGGGAATAACAACTAAACCAATAATATAATTAAACATTTTATGAAATTTAGTTCTATAGTTTCGCATCTATTGCATAATTCAATGCATTTTACAAAAATCATTTAAGTAGGAGCTTATTCTTGTTTTTTTACCAGTGCTCATGGATCCTATACAGGAGTCGAAACGTCTGGTTTAAAAAAATATAAAAATGCGTTGTGAATCCGGTATAAGTGCTTTTTTATAGTTAACTAGCTAACCCGGCCACGCGTTGCTGGTATTACCCGGCCACGCGTTGCTGGTATTACCCGGCCACGCGTTGCTGGTATGGTAACAAACACACAAAGTATTGTCGTAATATAATATATGATAGGATAGGCTGGTGATTCACCACTATCTCTCCTAATGGTAAGCGATAATGCGATCTAGGATGTGACGCGTCTTCTTAGAAGATATCTATTCACTTACAACTTGAAGACCCCTAAATTGTATTTGTCAGGAAAAACAGACTCAGGCAAAGAGTTCCACTCCTTAGCGATACGTATCACAAAATTGGAAATAAAATACTTAGTACGACTCTTTGGTATATCTGGTAAATGGTGGCGCCTACTTGTAAGTCGGGTTGTCCGACAAACTTACGCCATTCTCCTGCATCTTTCGTCTATATTCAAGACCTATGAGCTTTTTATAACAAAGATTGACAGTGCCGATTTTTTTATGTACCAGTGTTCAATATACACCGTGATATATACTCTAAAAACACAAATTTGTTGTTTGTGTGTTTGTCTGTCCGCTCTTTTTCCATTGTATCAATTAACGTTATCATAGCAACGCGTTACCGGGTCAGCTAGTACTTTTTAATTTCTCTGATAAGACTTTAATTAGATATTCAATTAAATAATCAACATTAGACCAGAGACCTTTCCTTAAGAGTAGACGCAGTAGGTATTAAAATGAAATATGTATTTTATCAAAAGAATGTCTATAGGCAGTCCATCAAGAAATGTAATTATCTATCCAGCTGACTCAAGGAAAATACCATTTAATATGTTTGATATAAAATTATGTGTTGGGCATAGATCGATGACGCGTATAAATAGACTGTATGACGTAAGTGGTGAAGTACATGGTGCGTAGATGAGGTGGTTCGATAATGCGGACTGTGTAACGCTATATGCTCTCAAATAAAAGTCGGTGGTAATTTGAATCTTGCTGGTTGGAGGTTCGGAGGCTTCAGATTTTCCTTTGTTGTTAATAATAATAATAAATATAATAAATATTTCCTACATTCACACCAATTAGCCTAGCCCAAAGTAAGCATAGTAAGGCTTGTGTTATGGATACTAGGGTATCGGATAGACATACATATATGATACATAGATATGTAATATTTATAGAAATATATATAAACACCCATGACTCAGACACAAATGCTCGTATTCATCATATAAATATCTGCCCCTACCGGGATTCGAACCCAGGACCATCGGTGCGAAAGGCAGGATCGCTACCGTTGCACCAAACGGTCGTCGGTGTTGTTCGTTCTGGCTTTTCTGGATTGGAAGTGTTTTTGCATATTTTTTATGCGCCCCTGGCGACTGGGCACCTTCCGGACCCGAGGAAGGGAGCTAATGAATCCATAATGGATGCATCGGGCGGCCGAGAGGTTATGTCAGACTCGTACTGACTAACTGACCTGAGATTGGTAAGCACGCGGGATGGGTCAGAAGTCTTCGTCTGAGGCGACCGCCCCTCTAGAGAGGGGCGGCGCAAATGCTACTCACTTAGGCGAGGATGAGCATGGAAATTTGACCGACTCCCAGAAGGGGGGTCTTATGTCGGCCTGCGAACCTCACCCCCACAAATGTTTTTCTATTTGTAGACGATATGTCATATAATTTACTAGTAAAGGTTAATAGAATGAAATATGCTATAACTTAATAGAAGTACAACTTAACTTAAACATAACTACTAAGAAACATGACAACAACAAATTTGTGATCTTAAATTATAGACTGACGGCCCGTCCCGACTTCGCACGGGTGGACAAAATTCTTTAATTTTTTTCTAATATTACAAATTTTTCCGATAGCGCCATCTAGCGTCCGGTAAACGAACTACTTGCGGTTAACGCGTTGCTATGGTACCGTTTATTAATACAATGGAAAAAGAGCGGACAGACAAACACACAAACAACTGTGATCTTAGATTATAGATTTTTGTTTGTCAAAAGCACCTTTAACCAATGAGCTTGTTTGAGAGGTCTGATGATAATTGAAGAACTGAAAGATGTGCGTCAGGATCGTAGACAGTGGAAATCTGTGACAGGAAAACGGCATGATTATAGGAATGTACGAGTATGTCTGTACACTTTTGATGAATATTTCAATTTTTAAATGTTGTTGTTTTACTGAATTGACTCACAATATATATTGAAATGTTTTTTTTTAATAGTTAATTTGTTAATAAGTTGGCAGTTAATTTATTTAATTTAATTATTCGTATTGCTTTAGGATTTTTTTACATTGTTTTGTAATTTATATTAATTTGAATTTTTTGTACTTTATTGTTCATTTTCATTTGTTCCTGTTTTTTGGAACCATTTTAATTTGTATTTAAATATTATTATTATAATAAATACCTGATTAAGGTTGTCCTTATAATAGCCAAGTTTTTTCATTAAGGATGGGTTCGCTCTTGATCGCAAACAAGCGGGGGCTAACACAGAAGGTGCCTATTCTCCCTGGCCTTGAAAGCGGACGGGTTATAAGTACTCGGAAATACAATCGCAGGGAGGGAGGGAGTTCCATCCTTTACTGTGCGCATTATGAAAGATGTTGAGAAGCGCTTGGTGCGACAGGTAGGCGTAATAGGTAGTTTGATTATCAATCCAAGCCTTGACATAAGCATCCCTGACATGCTGATTCCAACTAGCCACAATCTTATACTTTCCCTTACACTTAGGGGTACAGGTACATTCAGCTGCTTTAGTTAGTTATCGTCAGAATATTTTTATACATATTATCAATAATAGCAGTATGGTCAACATTATTATTACATATATGGTCACAACAGTTATTAAATTCAGTTGGTAAGTCTATCTCCCTAAAATATTATTGTTCATTGAAAGTTCATGCTGTTAACGAAGACTGAATATGCTGAACTTGTTAAATTGTAAATATGTCAAACTTTTGTAAATAAATAATAATGTTTACGGATGAAAACAGCGTAAAGAAAAGAGGCAATTTCCATATTAACAATAAATAACTCGTTTTTTATCAAAGACAAGGTCGGAAACAAAAACAACAATGGACAGATGACTTGAAATGTCAAACGAAAAACAACTTTATACTGTTATAAAATAAAGATTATTTAAGGTTAGCGTTACCGAAAAGGGATTTCAAATGGGTGATAGAGATGGAGTTATGGGGTGTTGACGTGTTGATTCCACCATTAATCAGCATGAATGTATGTTGAAACGCAATGGAAATAGCGGTGGAATATGTACAATCAACAGCGCATACAGGTTATACACTTTGACGTATAAATCTACTTTATATAAATAGAGAACGCTTTTACCGAATAAAGGATGCATTTTTTGTTGGTTTATATTAAATCCTGACTTTTCGACTCCTTTACAGGACAGCTTTAACAGAAGTAACGACATTCACAATATTATACGGCGTCACCATACATAACTCACAAAATACAATCTGTTATCACAATAATAGTAGTATTATGGTTTCATTACAACGTTCATTAAAATAAAGTCAACTAGTCTCTGTCTGCTACTATTTTCCAATATTTTATCACTTTCAGCGAAGCAACGTTTCTATACGTAATTTTTTGAGTACATGAAGTTGTTCAACGTACAGTGACGTCCACCAGAAATGTACACATGTTTGCAGAACGTCCAATTACGACCTTGGTCTAAACCGAATTCTATTAGCTAAGTCATTGCACCGTATCGCTTTAATTTCCCAAGTTTCTAGCGCCACATTACATTTTAATATGAAAGACATAACGTTTGTAAACGTCCGTTTAATATGTACGGATTTAGAGTGTCATTTAACATAAATGTATATCCAAAGAGGTGGTTTTTTTAATGTACAAAAACGCTGCAGTAATTATCTCATTTTAAGTAATGTTTCATGATTTATAATATACTGGATAAAATTTACAATATTTTTTTATGATTATTGTCTTGTTGTTATTTCTTTTTTTTTAATTATTAGAAAGTTAATGATAACAATTGGATTGTTATCATTAATTATGAGGCCAGATCAGCTAGTGATTCAATAAAAAATATACGAATTCAAGCAACTAAACAGTGAAAAAAATTACGTTAAAAAAGTAACATAATCAAATGATATGCTGACACGAAAAGCGCCCATTAGTTACATCAAATTTAAATATATCTACGCGTAATAGTACTTAAGCATGACAGTTATTTGTATTTCGTTGAAGATATAAATACTTTGTTCTGAGTTTTCATGGTCATTTCTATTGCAATTATTAGAAACTAGCAGTGTTGTCGATACTAACTTAACTTACAAGTTTGTTTAATGGTTTTTATGGAATTTTTGCATTTTTTAGTACTATCTTATGTGATAAATTATTTTTAATAGAAAAATACTAGAAAATCGAGTCGGCTCACAAATAAATTTACGATCGACATTTGTTCACAAGGCTCGGTAGCTCAATTCGGAGAGAATTGGACTGGATTTCCAAATGTTGCGGGGTCGTTACCCGCCTGAGAATTAACTTATGAGTTAAGTCAATTTATTCAAATATTTTTCTGTTTCTATTTAAAACAGATACTAGTGGACTTTGTTGTAATCAATAATCTAATGAAAACATAACACTTCTTATAATTTTGATAATGGAATAATATTGATTATTAAGGGTTGCGACGTATAATATTGTAAATGTCGTTACTTCTGTTAAAGCTGGCGAGTTTCTAGCGCCCAATTTTCGTGTCAGTTAACGGATTCGTTGCGGATGCACGTCTACCGCACCATCACTTTTTTTGCGTGTGGCGTTAGACACGGGAGCCGTGCCATTTTCATATCGATGATTACTCCTCCAAATTAAGTTTTAAGGAAATCTACCCAGAATAAAACTATCTTCATTTTTCACGTAAACCAAGCTCGTAGTCTTCGTTTCTGATAATTGTATGTCGCAACGAATCGATTAAAAGGCATCCTAAATAAGTGGTGAGTAAAAATGTTAGATGATTTAAAACAACTTATTTAAGTACGTTTGAATAAACTTATTTTTGTTTTATTTCTTATTTTTGAGGCTCTCATTTAGTACAGTTCAACCGTGATGAATATTGCGGAAATATCTTCGGATTTATCTTCTAAAAATAGTACATAATAGAATTTTTTTTGTTTGTTATAAAATCAACGATTTATCGATGTAGAAGGATTACTTGATCTCATAAATCGTTATTGAAAGGCGAGATTAACCGATATTGAGAATTTTTATGAGTTGTTTGCCATAGAAACATAAAATTAAAATTTCCGATCACAGTTCAATCTGAAAATAGGTTTAAAACAATGGTAATTTTATTTACTTAAACAAATCAAAAAAGATGTTTAACTAAAGTTTGACGACCTACGTGGTCGAGTATGCGGGCGGTGTTACCGTCTCTAAGGTCCGGGTTCGATCCTCGGCCGAGTTAATGTAAAGAAACGATTATTTCTATATTAGCTCGAGTCTGGGTGATGTGGTACAGTCTTTGCTTCTGAAATTCATAACACAAGTATCTGCTACTTAATTTATGTGATATTATATATTTATCTATTATAATAATTTATCTTATAAGATCGCATTTAAAAATGCATAAAATATGTGAAAATTACAAAATTTGTTTCTGAGTCATGGTTGTTTTTACAGTAGGTAATTACATCACGCAGATCACATAACTATCTTAGTAAGGCAAGCTTCCCAGTTAAGCCTCGACCATTGCAACAGACCGTGGTGCACAGTAAGCGCAACGTGCAGTGGCCTACATGACCTGCCGTCATCATTTTTCCTCAGTTGCAAGTTTTTTCATAAAAAATAGCGCACTCGGTTTCTAACATTCTGGCAATTATTTTTAGTTAGTAATAATTATATTGTATTTTTTCCTTTTAATGAATTAGGTTAATCCTTCGGCTGTAGCTTTCGTAATTCATTTATTTATGTATTCTTGTCTATTAGATATCGCTCTAGTCTATAAGCACGCCTATTGTAGCACCCTTTATCGTTATTTTTTTAAGCCAAATGTATACCTATAAACGTAACAATAAAGTACTTTTTCTATCATTTCATTTCATCATTATTCATCTGTTTTTACTATGATTCATCATCAGCTAAATAAAAAACACAACGGGTTGCACTCCGGGAGTACCGGCAGAAGTGAAAACATGAATATTAACGTTGTGCATTTTTGTTATTTTGGAATGGTTAGGGAATAATTTTTCACGAATTGCTTTAATTATCAGTAAAAAAATACTATTAAAATACGATATTCATTTATTGCGCTATCGTACACATAAACATGACACACACTCGCGCAAGCTCCCTGCGCCGCTTAAACAAAACAGCAGGAGCAGGCATACATTTTCGCCGCGCGGTAGAAATAGAGAGGGATATTAACGCCGCGCCGGCGGCCTACTCTCCTTCCGTCTTAGGAATTTTGGATCAGGTCACGTGTCCTGACGCGAGTTTAACATTTTTACCCATCCCAAAAAGTGCACAACGCCGCTAAAGAAGTTTGTACTTCAAAAATAAATTTCTGAAAACGTGGCTGTATTGGCTTTGTATCCTTTGCTTTCCCTCATGGAAAATCCTAACAAGTAAATCCTGTTAAAGCTCCCATTGGCTTATTTCTCGGATACTCGATTGCGAGGTGTTCTGTGATTGCGAGGGTCACAGTATAATATAAATTATAATATACAACGTCCAAAACTAAATCAGCACTTAAAAGTTTTCAAAACTCCTATAGTTTAAAGCACCATTAACCGACGAGCTTTTATAAAAGGTCTGACGAGAGTTGGAGAAGCGAGAGATGTATGTCAGGATGGAGGAAAGTAGAAATTTGTGATCTCTGCCTATATGAATTAGTTACAAGGAATAAATCCCCTAAACATACATTTGAATAAAAGAATTTTATCGGATTAATTGGGCATTTTTTGAAGTTATACTTTGAAGCGCGTCATGAAAAAATGATGAGAGTGAAATTTTAAGATGCGCGCGCATCACTGTAACACAAAAGTAACAGGTTGAAGTTGCCTTCAAAAGCGACATGGAATAAACCAGCAGAATGAAGTGGGCCGCTAATTGGCTCAAGGTCGTTACTCAAATATCTATGAATGTGTGTGTATGTGTGTGTGTGTGTGTGTATGAGTGTGTGTGTGTGATTTTAAATTGGAATTTGAAATCAAAATAAGAACCCACTTTTCTAATTTATGGATTTGTGGAAATTTCTCATGACGTAGCTCCCATTCTGTGGTTCGAACCCAGGAACGTCGGTGAAAAAGCCTGAATCGCTACCGTTGCACCAAACGGTCTTCAAATATATGAAATAATTGTTTATTTGCTTCTTACATGGTTTGTCAAGGTTGATAATGCAGAATACATAGATCAATATGTCCCGCCCTTGGTAGAACATGGAAAAATAACAATAACGCAAATTATACTGATTCATTTAAATTTTTGTAGTCATTGGACTTCTTCTTACCCACTTGTCAGTCCGCTACCGCGCACCACAACTCTCACAACAGTCCCAATGCTGCGCGAATTGTAAATAAAAATGTCGGACTCTTATAGATAAAAATGCTATTTTCTCGCTATATTATGAAGCCAGGATCAACCAATAAATATTACCGTAAAGCTGATTAAATAAAGAATCCACCACAAAATATTTGGATTTCTGTAACTCAAAAATTAATTGTAATTAAAAAAAACAGCAGGCCATGCGGAAATTTGAATATGGTAGCAATTGCTACCAGCTATTTACGAGGGGTGTTGGCTATCAGCAATTGCTACCGTGGACTGACAAGTGGTTATTTCCTAAACTAAAAAAAAAACAATTGAAAGGGATATAGTTTCTATCGCCAGCAAGATTTGCTAAGAGTTTTTATTAAAATAAGTTGGTTTGTTCAATTTTTTCAAAATGTTAGTACTCCACGTATGTTTATTTACTGATACTCTGCCCTCACCCCGAGGCAAGAAGATATGATGTAGTTTAGGATAGATGCATTATTTTTTTTTCTTAGTTCATGAAGTTCTTAGCCCGAGTCAGTTTCCTAACAATTACAATTTAGGGATCTTCAAGTCACGAGTGAATATGTATCTTCTAGGTAAGCGCGTCACATTCTAGATCTCATCATCGCTTACCAGGCGAGATAGTGGTCAAGCGTCTGCCTATTTACTATTACAAAATTTTTAAATAAGAGCAAAGCTTAGGGACATATGAAAAACTACAAAAAACAACAGATGTAAATTCGAAGACAAAAGTGAAAATGAAATAAAAAAAAGGAAAAAGGAAACCTAAAGAAAATGGAGAGCAAAATACTTTCAATAAAAGATATGACACGATGCCAGCAACAAACTATAATGCCCAAGCATGTACCATTATTAAGACTAGTTCATTAAACCTCTTTTTCCAGGAAATATCGGTTTCCACCAGATATGAGGAAAAATAAAAGCTACGAATCCCTGCGTATGATCACTTACTCGTCCAAGGAATCATCCCATTAGGTCCATTCATGTCATTGCTTTCCTCACACAGCTAAGGATGTGGTGTACAGGCGCAAGATGTGTGTGAATAATGGATGAGTAAATGTATTATGTCTGGCGTGTGTGGAAGGGATCGAATGAGCATTACCTCATTTGATTAGGATATCGGGAATGTCAAGGATATGCCGGGGATGATGGAATCGGGGACTTCAGCGACCAAAAATTGATTGTCGCTATCCTTCTAAGTAATCCCTTTTACAATGGAATAATGCAGTTAATTTTAAATTTTGCAAGAGATTCTAAAGAAATTATTGTAGTGTATTTTATTTTATGTTTTTCATTTGCAATGCATTATTTATAATATTTTACATATAAGATATAAAATACGCTTGTAAAAAACAATTTATTTAAAAAAGAATTAAAATTTCTATGAAGTTCGTAACATATTTATGAAATAATATAAGTAATATAGTAAAATTTGTTGATTTGTATAGTTTAGTAATGACTAATTTATTAATTAAAAATTGCTTGCCTCCAATGGTACAATATGCGGATAATTTCATATTGCTTAACATCTTGATGTACCATATTTTGGCAATAAATGATTATGATATGATTATGATTAAAACTACGCCTCAGAGACCTCAGGTGGGATTCAAACCCCACGACCTTTCATAATCCGGGCAAGTGCTCTGACTGCTGAGACTATATATTAAATATCTTATAGAAATTATTGTAGGTAAACCTAGAACATGATGAAATGGCGCTGGAAGGCTTAAGAAATACTTGAAAGAGTTCGACAGGTCTGTCGATGTATCAGTAGCTTGATAGGAAGCGTCTCGCCTGGATAGCGAGGATTGTGGGTTTGAGTCTCACCAGACACTTGAGACAAGTTGAATTTAGCAATCAACTCTTGGTAACTGTCTCTTATTTCTTGTTGCTCAAAGTTTTTTTTAGTTTTTTTGTGAAAATTTGAATAAATTACATGAAATATGAAAAAAAAATCACATTTCTATATTTGAAAACTATCGATAATCTAAAACAACTATCGATACGGTACTATCCATAGTGTTGTACTATCCATACTATGCCTAGTTGGAGCGGAGCGAAGCGAAGCTCCCATGGATCAGCTTCAATGGCGCAATGTCTGTTACGCCATAACTTCCCGAGTTCTTAACCGATTTTAATATTTTTTTCTGGAATCGAATCACTAGGTTTAGGGCCAGATTGTGACGGAGCCCGAATTTTGAAATTCGCAACAAAAAAAAATCTTTTTTAGGTATTACGCTCCGCTCCAATATATGGTGCTAGCGTAGCTTTATGCTAGCAACTGTATCGCCTAGTATAAAAATTTTTTGCAGATTAGAAATTATTGTGATATTCTTATTATAAATTCAAACCATAAGCTTAATCGGAACCACCACGTAGTCGAAGAAATAAGTAAACTGGGCCAACAGATTTGACTGCCATTAAAATTTAATAGGTTTCCAATATCAGTCGTGTCTGTGTGTCATAAATTTATTTCTATCATTAAGAACCGATCAACTGTTCGGGTATAAGAGTCGAGGCAATAAACTTTATATCGATAATAATCAATGGCTGAGTTGCGGCCTCAACAAAAAACAAAGGTTAAACTTTAATTACTCTAAATTAAATAAAAAAAACATACATCGTTGTTATCTTCTATAGGAAGAACACAAACCTTAGAAACACTAGTTCTTGTTACAAAACCCTTTTGGTTTTTAACATCTAAAGCTCG
This sequence comes from Calamotropha paludella, assembly GCA_927399485.1. Lineage (NCBI taxonomy): Eukaryota > Metazoa > Arthropoda > Insecta > Lepidoptera > Crambidae > Calamotropha > Calamotropha paludella. The sequence goes on from OV656812.1 coordinate 26,755,444, forward strand.
CACCCTGCCATCCTTCCCCGGATGCACCGCTACAATTCTACCCATAGGCCATGTAAGAGGACCTGTGTTGTCATCCTTGACGATGACTAATGTTCCAACCTGCAGGTTAGGCCTGCAGAGCTGCCACTTAGGCCGACTTTGCAGCTGCACTAAATACTGTTTATGCCACTGTTTCCAAAATGACTGCTGCATTTGCACACATTGTCTCCAAAACTTTAATCTGTTTGTTGGAACATCAGTCACATCTTCTTCTGGAAATGACTGCAAGGGTGCACCCGTGATAAAATGGCCGGGAGTGAGATAGGACATGTCATCAACATCTGACCTAATTAATGGTATTAATGGCCTGGAATTTAAGATTCCTTCTATCTGAACCATCACAGTATACAATTCTTCATATGTAAGACACTTATCAGCTACTACACGTTTTATGTGGTACTTGATACTCTTTATACCAGCTTCCCAAATGCCCGCAAAATTCGGTGAATATGCAGGAATAAATTTAAATGAAATTCCTAATGAATTAGTATAGTTATGAATAGCTGCCTGATGTTCACTTGAATTCTGCATTTTATACAGTTCATTTAATTGGTTCCTTGCCCCACGGAAGGTCGAAGCGTTATCTGAATATATTACAGATGGTTTATTTCGTCTGGAGATAAACCTCTTCAATGCAGCCAAATAGCACTCAGTAGTCATATCTGACACGAGTTCAACATGTATAGCCTTAGTTGAAAAACAAATAAATAATACAAGGTATCCCTTTGATATCAGAACCTTTCTAGCACGCGATTGTTTTATTTGGAAGGGACCCCCATAATCGACTCCTACAACTTCAAAAGGTCGCGAAGCTGTTACTCTGCTATGTGGCAAGGAACCCATTAATTGTGAAGCCTGGTTTGCCTTAAGTTTAAAACATACAATACATCTATGTGTGACATTTTTAATTTCTCGTAAACCATTGATCAGCCAATATTTTTGATTTAAATAACTCATTATAAGCCTTGGCCCAGCATGCAGTAACATCAAGTGAGCATTTGTAATAATTAACTTAGTTACATGGGAACTTTTAGGTAAAATAATAGGATGTTTTTGATCAAATGACATGTCTGAGTGTTGCAGTCTACCTCCGACCCGCAGAACACCCTTATCATCCAAAAATGGATTTAATTGCAATAAACTACCCTTTATTGGCTGACCATTGGCTATACATTTAATCTCAGAAGAAAAATGAAATCTTTGTTCACACTTAACTATAACAATCATAGCAAAATTTAATTCACTTACAGTTAGAAAATTATTTGTTTTGTTTTTTGAATCTTTACAATTTTTATAAAATCTAATTATGTAAGCAACAATTCTTTGTAATTTACCCCATGAGGAATATTTACAAAATAAATCTTTTATAAAATCATGTGTTTGTTTTACATTTGTTAAACATGTGTTTTTAATGTCTGGTAACTTATGAATTGCAATTAAATCATTAGAACAATGACAATAATTTTTATCATGCATAACTTGTGGTCCATGCCACCATAATAAACTTTCTTTCAATATATCAGGCTCAAGTCCTCTAGAAATACAATCAGCTGGATTCAGATGTGTATTTATATAATACCATGAAAACCCTTTTGTATTTTCATTAATACATTTTACCCTATTGTTGCCAATATGCAGACAAACGAACAGGTTCTATTTTTAACCAAGATAAAACTATTTGGGAATCTAAGTATAAGTAAACCTCAATTATTTCCTTATTTATTTTTAAACATATAATGATATTAGCGTCCTCATCTAAGGAATAGAAAACAAAATTTGTGTTTCTGTAACAATGTAGAGAAACTAAATTTAATGCCTCTATTACTATTCCGTTCCATTATTATTAACTATTCCGTTTCACTATTATAATAAAATATTAATTAACAGAAAACCATATTCTTAAACAAAAATCAAACGTCACAATTCTCATGTCTTGACATATGCGGCAAGAGACAATAAGCAAAGAAAACACACGAAAGAGGTTTTCTTTACATCTCCCCCTCCAAAGACAACAATTACGCGTAAGAAAAGAAAGAAAAAAAAGCGTGATTGTTCACTATACTGGAAGCAGCTTTGTAATGTGGTAAATATTCGACTCCGCTTTCCTATGTCCCGTATCAACTTCATAGATTGAGTTCGAAATCTTTTTCAAAATTTTGTATGGACCAATCCTCAATTCATCCAGCTTCTTTCTATTCAATCGATTACCATTTTCTACATAAACTCTATCTCCAACTTCCAATTTACGTTCTTCTCTACGCTGGTCGAATGTTTTTTTATTATAATTATGAGATTTTATCGTGTTTTCCAGAGCTACTTTTCTATCTTTGTCTAGATTTTCATCTGTACACCTGGATTTTAGCTCAACTGGAAGAATATTCACATTCTCTCCTTCCAACAGATATATAGGTGCAAATTTTGTGACAGTATGTTCGGTTTCAATATATTTTTCTAAACATTTCTGTGCGATAGTAGTCCACGCTATTTTTGTATCACTTTCGTTTATTTTACACCTTATTTTATTTACCAAGGTTTGATTTAATCTCTCATTAAGTCCATTAGAAAATGGTGCATCCACAGCAGTAAAAACTAATCTTATATTTTCACTATTAAGAAACTCCTTAAATTCCTTCGAATTAATGCCAGGATACTGGTCCGTTAATATCAACTCAATCTTGTAGCCTTCAGTCACCTTCTTCACTAGCCTGATAAAATCACTTGAGCTTTGATTTCTCGATGTAGAAATTATTGCATACCTCGTAAAGTGATCAACTAAAAGGTGCAAATATTTTTTCGTTGATCGTGACCCTCCAAAGCCTCCAATAGTGTCAATAGATACTATTTGAAAAGGACGTGTTGCCGGTCCTAAGTGAGACAGCAGGCCATATTTTGGACTCCTCCTTGATTTATTTTCGATACAAGTTTCACATTCATCACATATCTTTTTAATGTTCTCAATGATATTCACTGCTGTGTAAAAAGGTGTTATTTTATTCACCATCTGAGTCCTTCCGATGTGACAGTAAGTACGATGAACATTTCTTATTAGAGTTTTGCTAAGTTCCTCTGACAACATGATTTTTTTCTTTCCTTTAAATTTTTTATAGTAAATACCATTTTCTAGTAATATTTTGTGATTCTGCTGATTGAAACTTGTACTTTGGTCATCTTTTATATCTTTTAAGCTTAATAAATTAACTACTTTCAAAAAATCATCAGCATTTTCATTGGGTTCTAGAACCGGATTCCTACTTAAACAATCTGCCTCTTGATTGAATTTCCCTGGGTTAAAGATTATTTTAAAATTATACTGGGATAAATAATACATTAAATCCCCTAATTCTTCATCCGTTCTCGCTCTGATGTTCATATTTTCTAAAGGCTTATGATCTGTATATACTAGAAATTCTTTTCCTATAAGCCAGTGTTGCCAAAATTTCACAGCTTCCTTTATTGCAAGACATTCTAAATATATAGCCTTTTTTCGTTTTTGACTTTCAGTCAGTTTTTTAGAAAAATAAGCAACTGGTTTACTAACCCCATTTCTATCCTCCTGTTTCAATACAGCTCCCACTCCCTTCATGCTTGCATCTGTATAAATCCGAATCGGCTGCTCAGGATCAAAAATTTTCAAAATTGGTTCTGAAGACAGTAATGCTTTCATCTTATCAAATGCCTCCTGACATTCCGCGGACCATATAAATTTTACATCCTTTCTTAATAAGTTGTGTAGTGGGTCTAAGATAATTGCACTATGTGGTACAAATTTATGATGAAAGTTTACCTTTCCCAAAAATTGACGAACATTTTTCCTTGTTTCCGGAACTGGAAAACTTTTGACAGCAGTTAAATAGTCCTTCAGAGGCCTGACTGAATTATTTTCTATTATATGACCTAAATACTTGGCATAAGTTTTTGCAAACGTACATTTCGTAAACTTAAGTCTAAAGCCTTCTATTAGTATTGCCTCTAGCAGCTTTGATATATGTAGTATATGCTCCTCAAAAGTTCTGGAAAACACCAAAATATCGTCTATAAAATTTACTGCAAAACCGGATAGTCCATGTTTTCTAATGATGTTCCCCAATATCCGTTGAAAAATAGCAGAAGCAGTCTTTAATCCAAACGGGAGACAGGTCCATTGGAAGTGACCCTCTTGTGTTACAAATGCAGTTTTGTACCTGTCTTGAACTTTCAAAGGAATCGACCAAAAAGCTGAGTTCACATCAAAAGTAGAAAAATACTCACAGTTAACAGTTTTTATCATTAAATCCTCAATCAATGGAAAAGGTTGAGACTGTGGCACAACAATCTTGTTCAATTCTCTGAAATCTATACATAATCTTGATCTTTTTCCATCTTCCTTTTTAAAAGCCAGAGTAACCGGAGCTGCAAATGGACTGTAAGATTCCTCAATTAAATTCTTCTCTTATAATTTTGAGACTTGGCTTTCTATCTCTTTTCTATCTTCCGGTGTGCACCTATAAGGACGCTTGCAGCAGTATTTATCAACCATCAAGTCAATATGAGCTTCATAATCTCGTACAATACCAATATCAAACTTGTCTTTAGCAAACACGGGCTTATATTCTTCAATCAAATCATTTATTTTTGATTGTTGATATATATCCAGGTGGTTCAGAAACAATTCAAATTCACCAGAATTTATATGTTCATTGAAATTTATTTTACACCCAGTCACGTGTTTGCTCCCTCGTGTTAACATCTCAGAATAGGAAAAGACCTCTTCTTTATCTTCGTCACCCAGTACATCGGGAAAATTGACATTCGATAAAGTTTTAGTTGGGACTCCTACGTAGTTGCATTGCGTTATTTTTAATTTTTCATCTTGTATCAACTTGAACTTTTTTATACAATCTAAACCAATAAGAAAATCGTAATTAAAATTTTCACTATCTACCACAAATATATCCATTAATCTCTCAATACCAAAGATTTTTATCTTTAAATTTACCGTACCATTTGTCTTCTTTTCACCATTAATAGTTTTTAAATTAACCATCCTTATACCTCTTTTACTATTTGGCCGTATTTTTAATAATTTTGCATTTATTAATGACACATTTGAACCCGAGTCATATATCCCAGAAACAATAAGTGTATCGTTTATTAGTAACTGAACTTTTATTAATGGTGAAATATCTAGTTTTTTGGACTGTCTTTATTTAGTTCTACCTCCAATTCAGAATTATTTACAGTCCTGACTATCGATTTTTGATTTTTCTCTTTAAACCAGCACAATTCTTCAGAATGGAATCGTCTTCCTCTTCTTTCGTTAAAACAAATTTGGCATGGTCTTCTTTCTTCGCTTTTCCTTGGCTTAGCATTCGTAAATAAATTAGTTTTTTTATCATTTCTATTCTTCCCAACAAGATGTTCCAATTTGCCTATTTCATTATAAAGATCCGCAGTTTCTCTTAAAGCTTCTCTATCTATCTTATCAGCTATATAATTTGGCAAACCAAAAGCTATGAGGTCTATAAGTGTCCTGGTATCAATCGATCTTCTTACTTCCAGCAACAATTTTTCTTTCTTCAAAGCATACTCAAGTACCGATCCCACTTGATATTTGAATGCTAGGGCATACCTTACGGGAGACCATCCCTTGTTCGCAAAAGTCTCACAAAAAATTTTCTCCCACTTTTCCCATTCTGACTCGACTGTAAGTTTCATTATCATGCAGTTATACCAATCAAGACTAGATAGTTCCAAAAAATTTTTCAAAATCTCAATTTTACTCTTGTCTTTAATAATCTGGAAACGTTCACACTCTTTATTAAAATCCTGGATCCACTGGTACGCATTTGAGTTCTTCGTAGTGAATTTCTCAATGACAAAGTCCTTTGCAATTCTTCCTAAATTTTGAGTTTCAGATATTGAGGGTTTCTCTTCAAAGATTTTTTCTAAAAGCTCCTTTAAATTTGTTTCAGATCGAATATCAGATTTATTTGTTTCTACAGAAATCTCTTCCAAATAAATGTCATTAAATTGTATGTTCTGCTCATCATCCAAATATATTTTTGACATATCATCCGTCAATGTTATCCATATCTTTCTGGTTTGATGTCTTTTACTCAATGACTTTTTTACTTTAGCAAAGTTAGAAGTACTCGTAACGGTATGATGTAGATTCGCAGGTTGATACTCTGATGGTATTTCAAAAACTTGCCCTTCGTTTGTAGCTATCGATGTTATGCATATTATGTTTGACTTTCCATCTGCCACTGATTTAACAGCGAAATCAAATCTCAATTTAATCATGTTTCCAAAAAAATATAAGCAGAAAAATGTAGTTTTATAATGATATTAGCGTCCTCATCTAAGAAATAGAAAACAAAATTTGTGTTTCTGTAACAATGTAGAGAAACTACATTTAATGCCTCTATTCCGTTTCACTATTATAATAAAATATTAATTAACAGAAAACCATATTCTTAAACAAAAATCAAACGTCACAATTCTCATGTCTTGACATATGCGGCAAGAGACAATAAGCAAAGAAAACACACGAAAGAGGTTTTCTTTACAAACATATAGTGTTATATATTTTATTTGCCAATATAGCAAGCAAGAGTGCACTATTGAGCTCAAGTCTAGGTGTAGTCAACTGTTTCCCAATGGGACAGACACGCGATTTTGAGCAAAGTAAGTTCATTGTAACTGTACCATCAGGCCTTATCACCCTTAAATAAAGACAACACCCATAAGCATCATTAGATGCATCTGCGAAACCTACTAACTCTATTTTATTACTAAAAGATATATCTATATTTCTAACTATGGAAATGTTCGACATATTAATTAAGTGATGTGCAAATTTTTTCCATTTATCATTTAACTCAGAAGGTAAAGGAGAATCCCAAGCCAACTTTAATCTCCAGAGTTCTTGCAAAAATAGTTTTGCCTTAACCAAAATAGGACCCACCATACCTAATGGGTCAAAGAACCTACTTACAAAACCTAAAACTCCTCTTTTAGTGTAAACATTACCTAATTGTCTTTCAGGACAAGAAACATCAATGCTATCAGTTTTTATATTATAATGTAATCCTAATGTCTTTACAGAGATATTATGATCATAACCTAAATCAATATTTTCACATTGCTGATTCTCTACAGGGATATCTGCCAATATTTGAGGTTCATTGGAACACCACTTATGTAACTCAAAAGATCCTAAATGTAACAAATCGATCTTCTAAATTGTTTGACCCTCCACAAATATCATCTATATAAGTCCTATACCTCACAGTAGATGCTGCTAAACTGTATTTTTCGCCATACCTATTGGCCAATTCAAGAAGGCAACGTGTAGCTAAGTACGAAGAGCTCTTCAAACCATAGGTGACAGTTTGAAGCTGGAGACACTGAATATTGTCATTCTTGGACTCGCGCCATATAACATTTTGAAGTTGACAGTATTTATTATCTAATAAAATATTCCTGAACATTTGCTTTATGTCACAAATGAGTATATATTTGTCTAATCTAAATTGTATTAAAATATTAATCAAATCATTCTGAACAGTAGGGCCATTCAACAAAACGTCATTTAAAGAAATCTTATTTTTTGTTAACATACTGCCATCAAAAACAACTCTTAGTGCCGATTTCACCATTTGCAATAGAAACCGAGTTTAAGAAAACGCGTTTAAGATTAATCGAGATTAGAAGATAATTTAAATCTTAGTTTACGTCGCACCGATTTCACCGGCCATAATTAATCTCGTTTCCATAATCGCAGTTTAAACTCAGTGTTTCCAACTCTGAAAAATATTTAACTTTGACATAGAATGAATGAATGAATGACATATCGAATTGTGTTTGAAGTGTTGCAATTTAAGAAATTGCTCCTCATGATGTTGGAAAATAAAATATGAGTAATACATTGAAATAACGATAATATTCTTCAATAAAATGGTATAATTGTATTGGGTACTACAAAATCGGAGATAATTTGATCTCAAAAAATAAAACGATTAATTAATGTAGTTTATTTAAATTGTTTATTTAATAATTAATTTTCACAACATTGTTTTATTATTTTTCCTTATTGTACACAAAAATCCATTCATCTAAATTTCATTTCACAGATATATACAAATATTTTAGTTTTGTAAGTAGAAATTATATTGAACTAGCTGACCCGGCAAACATTGTTTTACCATAAAAAATTATAGTGGACCCGGTGAACTTCATTTTTTTTAAATTTCTTTTATACAAACCTTGTCCTGATAATAACAAACAACAAAAAAATAATTCTTTAATTTGGTGCAGTCATTCTAAAGTTATGCGCTTACATACATTTCGGTGACTAATTTTTATTTATTTAGATTTATTTTGAAAATGTATCAATTTCAATATCATTTTTGAACAATTACATGAATATAATTATTAGATTGTCAGGTTATATTTCCATTTCGAATTTGATTCAATGAACTATTATTTATCTTGGTAATCTGAAAGTATAAAAAAAGCAATATTGTAATACACATTTTAAAAGTAGTTGGTTTTCATATCTATATGCTACATGCTTTAAAGAACCTGTCTTGTTGGTCTATTGATTTCAATGTATTGAATGTACTGCACTGAAACCATGAGTTAACAAACAAATCAGAAAATATCTCCAGATAAGTAGTTGTGTTAGTTTCCATTTGCAGATTTACATAAAACAATAAAATTTGTTGTCAACTTACTGAGCAAAATAGTTATTTATAAATTCATAGCGCCTTCTATGACTGGGGTTGGTTCTTTGTGCTCTTCCTGTGTCCATGTTTCCATTATTAATATTGCCTTGTGCTAATATAGTATCCCAAAAAGCTGGATTGATCACTTGGTTATCATTAGGTGGCATAGATTCACCTCCTCTTCTAGCAATATTATGTAATACAGCTGTGGCAATGATTATTGGAAATGAATTTTGTACTGAAACCCCTAAACCAATAGCCATGGCAGGGAAACGTCTTTTCCAGACTCCAAACAATCTTTCTACACAATTTCTTGTCCGTATTTGAGATTCATTGTACAAGTTTTCAGCCACAGTATTGCATTGATCTAATGGAGTCATCATATAACTGTTACATGCATAGCCTGCATCTCCAACAAGAACAGCACTTCCATAATGACCTTGTTCAAACATTGCTCTTCTATAACAGTTATTAAAAATATATGAGTCATGTGTCCCCCCTGGCCAACGAGCAACAATATCAGTAAATTCCAATTTTGCATTACAGATGGCTTGAACATTGAGTGAAAAGTAGTTTTTTCTGTTACGAAAAATCTCTGGATTTTCTCCACCTAAAAATATTTTAATAACATATTTTTAAATAATGTATTTTGGCACACTTTATTGAAATATAGGTTTAAATTAAACGAACCTGGTGATTTTATAAACTTAACATGAGTGCAGTCTATGGCACCTATGACATATGGAAATCTAGCTCTCTTATAAAAGTCTAATTGGATTTGGTGGATCTCATCCTGTAACTCCAATTGATTCCAATACCGAAAAAACAGTTGGTTTTGTAAGGCGAAATCTAGTTACAATATCTTTATCATCAAGAGTTTCAAAATGTTCTTCTCTCTCGCGTATCCACCTGGAGCGACGAACAACAAACTCATCCTCATCGAAGGTTTCGTCAAAAGCGAGCTCCAATGCTCTTTTCATCATCGATAAAACAAGAACGAAAAAAACAAACACTGCACAATTATGATCAGCTGGATCTGACAATTTGATTTGACAGCGCTCTTAAACGCGTTTCGATACCTTAAACGTCGAAAATCGGCCGTTCAGGAATTGAACCAAGTTTAGCTTAAACGCCGTTTAGTTTATGCCGGTGAAACCCAAAGTTGAGAACGGAACGCCGTTTAACGCCTAAACTGAGTTTAGCTCGAATTGATCGCGTTTAATTTCAACGGTGAAATCGGCCCTTAATTTTGTAGTCTTAGAGGCTTCATTGAATACAGGATGATGCGGCAAAAAATAAACATTACCCTTTTTAAGGTCATACTGTGATATATCAATTACTTTTGCATGTCCCTGCTTCAAATAATCATCCATGAAAGCCTTATATTTAATAAACAAATTATGATCCCTAGAAAACCTTTTTTCAATATTATAAAATCTCTGTAAAGCATAGGATAATGAATCACCTAAATCTAAAAAGTTAAATGGCATTTTAAGTGGCAAAGATACTTGAAACCTGTTATTATTAATAGTTACATTTTCAGTAAAACATTTCTCCGCTAATTGTTGCTCTGAATTTGATTCATAAAAGGTTTCAGGTACCTTTTCGCACTGCCAAAATTGTTTGAATTGTTTATTAATCGAATCCTCACAAAAAAGGCAAGGTTCCGTTGAAACACTCTTACTAGTTAATAAACATACATTTAAGTTACCATATTTAACACTACTTGGCTCGTCCTTGCCAAGAACAGCACCACCCACAACATACCCTAACTTTGTGTTAATTAGGTAGGGCCCGCTGGGTGTCAGCGGGATCCGCTCACGCAGCAGCACCTGGCAAAACACATCACAAGCTAAAAGCATCTGAACATGCCCTGGTGCGTAAAACCTTGCATCAGCCAACCGCACGTGAGGAGGGATATTTAAATGTGCAATATCTATCAATTGGTGCGGCAAGGTGCATGAAATTTTGTCAACAACAGAACAAGTGACAGGCAAAGTGTAGCTTGTTTCAAAGCAAGGGCCTATATTGAATTGTGCAACATGGTTTATATTGTTTGTGCCTTCGCACACTCCCACAACAGTATGTGACTGTGAGGAAATTGTACATTTAATTTTATCAGCCACTTCTTTGGTGATCATGGAAACCTCACTACCAGAATCCAGAATTGCTCTAATATACATATTAGAACCATCATGTTTTACCAATTTTACCATGGCAGTAGGCAGCAGAATATGCTTATTCTTTCTGCAGTTGAAAAGGGACACCTTACATGCTCCCATATCTTCAGGGATACCCCCTGCTGGAATATCATCACTGTGATCATCGTTATGCAATAATGTGTTGTGCATTCCTTTGCATTTAGCACAACGAAAATTAAAATGGCATTTCTTAGTATGATTATTTAAGCACAGCTTACAACGCTTTGTTTTTTCAATGAATTTAAATTTATCACTCAATGAACTAATTTTAAACTTTGAACAATTATAAATTTTGTGATTATCCTTATTGCAATACTCACATGTGTTTTTTCCCACGAACAAGCTTACTCGTGGGGCTCCACCCCCCCATGAACCTTCCCGAGAAGATACCTTCTTCTCGGGCTGGGCTGTGGCTTCAAACGACATTGCCTTATTTTCTAAAAAGGTTAAAAAATCACACAACTTAAAGCAACTATCTTTGAAGTTACATTGCTCCAAATAAAATGACCTAACTGTATATTGGTCTATTTTTCTACACAAGATGGCAATTAAAATTGTGTCCCAATGGGAGACAGGTTGGCCTAAATTCTCTAGTGCACTCAAATTTTGCTTGACTTCAGCAACAATGTTCCTAAGTGCCATCGAGGTGCACTTAACTACAGGTACAATATCTAATATTTTATTAACGTGCTCTGTTACAATCCTGTTTCTATTATCATATCTTTCAGTTAATAAGTTAAGAGCCTTTTTGTAATTGCTATCATCTAAGGTCAAATTTTTTATTAAATCTAGGGGCTCCCCTCTGAGGAAGCTCCTAAGGTAATACAACTTTTGTGTATTATTCAAACTTAAATCACCATCTATTAAGCTGTTAAATAAATTTATGAATGGGTAATACTCACTTACTGCACCCGTAAACATTTGTATGTTAATTTTTGGTAAATTTACATTTCTAGTTACAACATCTGGAGTACTTGTACTTAATTTTGTAGGTTTAGTGCCTTTCATATTTAAGCCTCTCTGCAAAATTGTCAAGGCTGTTAGATATTTATCCTCGTATTCCTCGAACTCACTTTGATCTGTCGAGATTTTGTGACAAATTGACTGAAAACTTTCAAACGTTTTTTGTAAGTAATTGAGTTTTACCGTAAGGGCATCTACATTTGCTTCTTCTGCCCAGCCCGAAGAATTCTGAATATTTTGGTGATAGTGGCCTTTAACTGGCCACGGGCCGCTACCATTTCTTCCATGGCTTTGGACATTTTTTATCAAGTGTGAGTTAGAGAAATACGTGGAAACAGCACTAGAATTTCTTATAGTTAACTTCTATTGTATGTACTTGAAAAAAAAAAAAAACTAAAAATTGATAACTGAAACGACGCACACACAACACTTTATAGACGCTAACACTTTATTAGCAAAATGGCCGTTCGCGGTTTGCTCCTAGCTGCGCTGGCTGCTGTGTCTAGTCGACGCCAACTAAAAAAAAAAAACTAAAAATTGATAACTGAAACGACGCACACACAACACTTTATAGACGCTAACACTTTATTAGCAAAATGGCCGTTCGCGGTTTGCTCCTAGCTGCGCTGGCTGCTGTGTCTAACGCGATAGTGCTGCCAACTCCACGCCGCTCGGCCAATCACAAACCGCACCCTCAAAGAGCACTCTGTACTTTCGGCCAATAGCTCGCCTCGTTGATCCGTTCAACCAATGACTGACCTCGATCACGCCGCTTCGTAAAATGCTTGAGAAGATGATGAATTAGCAATTTTTTCAAGATTTATTTTCTTAACTTCTTGCAAATCTTCTTTGCCTTTTTAGCAACTTTTATCCTTCTTTTTCTTATAAATCGTTCGCTCAATGGATATTTATGTAATTCTTTCGCTTCCTTCTTTTCTCCGTTCTTTATCCTTTAGCGCTCGAAGGGACCACTTATGTAGGTGCCAGGTTGAACTAGAATTTAAACAACCCATGCACACAACATAGAATTTATTTATTTCCTTGACGATGTAATACCTTTACAATATGTTTTTATATAAAATTTGTGGCTATAGCCCACACCACGTAAATACGCGTTTATTCCCGAAGGCAATCAGTGACAAAGAGAAAGACAATGGCGCGAGGGGCGCACCAACATAATAATAAAAACTAGAATGGCGCGAAAGGTGCACCAACCTTACATTATTATGTTAAGTTTAGGACTTAACAGGCTGTTTAGAATGATTTATATCAAAACTCGATCAATTTTATTGCAGTCTCTAACTGACTTTCTGCTATCTTAATTGCATGAAATGATTTCTAAAAAAAATCTTTATAGCACTTTTGTAGTAAATAGAACAAAAAAGTAAAAAATGAATTTCAATAAAACAGATAAATTAATTAACGAAAAATTAATGCCATTAAGAAAACGTGGGGAGCTCGTTATCGATTTCGTTTTATTTTTTACTAGCTTTCCGCTCGCGGCTTCGCCCGCGTGGAATTCAGTTATATTGCGGTATAAAGCACAACTATAAGAAAACTTCTCATTCCCACGGAAAAACCTAAGAAGCGCGATGTAACGCTGGATACAATTAGTTGTTAAACCAAAACTGATTGGTACACTATATTATATGTTTTCCCTTGTGGAGCAAAAACATGCAGATTTTGGGCACTGGAAACCCGGGAACACGCTACATAGAGCTGACCATGCGAAAAACAATGTTTTTCCAAGTGTACTCCAGCAACCCTTAGAGTTTGGCCTTGTGCTTTATTAATGGTCATTGCAAATGAAACCCTTATAGGAAATTGTAGTCTTTTAAATTGAAATGGGAGGTCTGTTGGAATAATCGGAATCCGAAGAATGAGTCATTTAGTGAACCATTTAGCTTCAAAATTTACATGTTCATATTCGTTTGCAACATATAAGTAGATGTAAAAAAAACAGTTTAGACGATAAAACAAATTGTACGTCATCCCTCGGGAATTCCTCATTTTCGGGGATTCATTATCGTATCATTTAGCTTCTAAATTTACATGTTTATATTCGTTTGCAATATTTTACCTTGTTTTAAACGACACACAGCGCCATCTACAATCCATCCATCAAGCAAACAATATTTTTATTTTTCCTCGGGAATATCAATTTTTTCCAGGATAAAAAGTACCCTATTATTTAATCCGGACTTTTATCTTTACGTCTGCAAAATTTCAAAGCAATCGGTTTAGTAGTTACGGCGTGAAAGCGGAACAAACAAACAAACAAACAAACAAACAAACTCACTTTCCCATTTATAATATTAGTAAGGATTTATATATTTTTTTTTTACCAATATATACTTTACTATTTTATATCGAAATGCAGAGTTAGTCTTAGTGTTGCCAAACTATCGATAATATTTCTATCGATTTTATCATCTGAAAAAAAACGTGTTATCGATAGGCTTATTGATAGCTCAAAACATGTTAATACTATTGAAAGCGTACAATACTATCGATAGTAGTATTGCCCGTAAATAACAAACAATGGATGGTGCCAAAGTATCGATATTACCTATGTTCTTGGTTACAACACTATGGATAGTACCGTATCGATAGTTGTTTTAGATTATCGATAGTTTTCAAATATAGAATTTTTTTTCATATTTCATGTAATTTATTCAAATTTTCGCAAAAAAACTAAAAAAAACTTTGAGCAACAAGAAATAAGAGACAGTTACCAAGAGTTGATTGCTAAATTCAACTTGTCTCAAGTGTCTGGTGAGACTCAAACCCACAATCCTCGCTATCCAGGCGAGACGCTTCCTATCAAGCTACTGATACATCGACAGACCTGTCGAACTCTTTCAAGTATTTCTTAAGCCTTCCAGCGCCATTTCATCATGTTCTAGGTTTACCTACAATAATTTCTATAAGATATTTAATATATAGTCTCAGCAGTCAGAGCACTTGCCCGGATTATGAAAGGTCGTGGGGTTTGAATCCCACCTGAGGTCTCTGAGGCGTAGTTTTAATCATAATCATATCATAATCATTTATTGCCAAAATATGGTACATCAAGATGTTAAGCAATATGAAATTATCCGCATATTGTACCATTGGAGGCAAGCAATTTTTAATTAATAAATTAGTCATTACTAAACTATACAAATCAACAAATTTTACTATATTACTTATATTATTTCATAAATATGTTACGAACTTCATAGAAATTTTAATTCTTTTTTAAATAAATTGTTTTTTACAAGCGTATTTTATATCTTATATGTAAAATATTATAAATAATGCATTGTAAATGAAAAACATAAAATAAAATACACTACAATAATTTCTTTAGAATCTCTTGCAAAATTTAAAATTAACTGCATTATTCCATTGTAAAAGGGATTACTTAGAAGGATAGCGACAATCAATTTTTGGTCGCTGAAGTCCCCGATTCCATCATCCCCGGCATATCCTTGACATTCCCGATATCCTAATCAAATGAGGTAATGCTCATTCGATCCCTTCCACACACGCCAGACATAATACATTTACTCATCCATTATTCACACACATCTTGCACCTGTACACCACATCCTTAGCTGTGTGAGGAAAGCAATGACATGAATGGACCTAATGGGATGATTCCTTGGACGAGTAAGTGATCATACGCAGGGATTCGTAGCTTTTATTTTTCCTCATATCTGGTGGAAACCGATATTTCCTGGAAAAAGAGGTTTAATGAACTAGTCTTAATAATGGTACATGCTTGGGCATTATAGTTTTTTTTTTTTTTTTTTTTTTTTTTTTTTTTTTTTTTTTTTTTTTTTTTATAGAAAATAGGCATGCGCTTGACCACTATCTCGCCTGATGGTAAGCGTCGATGCGATCTAGGATGTGACGCGCCTGCCTAGAAGATACCTATTTACTCGTGACTTGAAGACCCCCAAATTGTATTTGTCAGGAAACACAGACTCAGGCAAAGAGTTCCACTCCTTAGCGGTACGCATCATAAAATTGAAACCAAAACGCTTAGTGCGACTCTTTGGTGTATCCACCATATAACGGTGTCGCCAATTTGTAAGTCTGGTTGTCCGATGAAAAAATGGGGATGGCGGAACAAGGTTGTGCAATTCAGCTGCACACTCTCCGAAATGTATCCTATAAAATACTGATAGGCTTGCAACTTTCCGCCTATGCTCAAGGCTTTTGAGCTTTTTACAGAAAAGATCTTCATTGCCGATGAGCCTCTTGGCCCTCCTCTCGATGGACTCAAGCGTCTGGAGCTGGTATCGGGCGGAACCGTCCCAAAGATGAGAACAATTGTTTGTTGCTGGCATCGTGTCATATCTTTTATTGAAAGTATTTTGCTCTCCATTTTCTTTAGGTTTCCTTTTTCCTTTTTTTTATTTCATTTTCACTTTTGTCTTCGAATTTACATCTGTTGTTTTTTGTAGTTTTTCATATGTCCCTAAGCTTTGCTCTTATTTAAAAATTTTGTAATAGTAAATAGGCAGACGCTTGACCACTATCTCGCCTGGTAAGCGATGATGAGATCTAGAATGTGACGCGCTTACCTAGAAGATACATATTCACTCGTGACTTGAAGATCCCTAAATTGTAATTGTTAGGAAACTGACTCGGGCTAAGAACTTCATGAACTAAGAAAAAAAAATAATGCATCTATCCTAAACTACATCATATCTTCTTGCCTCGGGGTGAGGGCAAAGTATCAGTAAATAAACATACGTGGAGTACTAACATTTTGAAAAAATTGAACAAACCAACTTATTTTAATAAAAACTCTTAGCAAATCTTGCTGGCGATAGAAACTATATCCCTTTCAATTGTTTTTTTTTAGTTTAGGAAATAACCACTTGTCAGTCCACGGTAGCAATTGCTGATAGCCAACACCCCTCGTAAATAGCTGGTAGCAATTGCTACCATATTTAAATTTCCGTGTGGCCTGCTGTTTTTTTTATTACAATTAATTTTTGATTTACAGAGATCCAAATATTATGTGGATTCTTTATTTAATCAGCTTTACGGTAATATTTTTTGTTTGGTCCTGGCTTCATTATATAGCGAGAAAATGGCATTTTTATCTTTACATTTTCATTTACAATTCGCGCAGCATTGGGACTGTTGAGAGAGTTGTGGTGCGCGGTAGCGGACTGACAAGTAGGTAAGAAGAGGTCCAACGACAAAAAAAAATTTAAATGAATCAGTATAATTTGCGTTATTGTTATTTTTCCATGTTCTACCAAGGGCGGGACATATTGATCTATGTATTCTGCATTATCAACCTTGACAAACCATGTAAGAAGCAAATAAACAATTATTTCATATATTTGAAGACCGTTTGGTGCAACGGTAGCGATTCTGCCTTTCGCACCGACGGTCCTGGGTTCGAACCCCAGAATGGGAGCTTCTGTCATCATGAGAAATTTCCACAAATCTATAAATTAGAAAAGTGGGTACTTATTTAGATTTCAAATTTTAATTTAAAATAACACACACACACACATACACACATACACACACACACACACACACACACACACACACACATTCATAAATATTTGAGTAACTACCTTGAGCCAATTAGCGGCCCACTTCATTCTGCTGGTTTATTCCATGTCGCTTTTGAAGGCAACTTCAACCTGTTACTTTTGTGTTACAGTGATGCGCGCGCATCTTAAAATTTCACTCTCATCATTTTTTCATGACGCGCTTCAAAGTATAACTTCAAAAAATGCCCAATTAATCCGATAAAATTCTTTTATTCAAATGTATGTTTAGGGGATTTATTCCTTGTAACTAATTCATATAGGCAGAGATCACAAATTTCTACTTTCCTCCATCCTGACATACATCTCTCGCTTCTCCAACTCTCGTCAGACCTTTTATAAAAGCTCGTCGGTTAATGGTGCTTTAAACTATAGGAGTTTTGAAAACTTTCAAGTGCTGATTTAGTTTCGGACGTTGTATTTTATAATTTATATTATACTGTGACCCTCGCAATTGAGTATCATAGAAATAAACCAATGGGAGCTTTATCAGACATTGCGCCATTGAAGCTAATTCATGGGAGCTTCGCTTCGCTCCGCTCCAACTAGGCGATGCAATCGCTAAGCATAAAGCTACGCTTGCACTATAAATTGGAGCGGAGCGTAATACCTAAAAAAAGAAAAAAAAACTTTTTCCGATTGGATTTTTCGCGAATTTCAAAACTCCTTCACAATCTGGTGCTAAACCTGTTGATTCGATACCACACAAAAAATATTAAAATTGGTTAAGAACTCGGGAAGTTATGGCGTAACAGACATTGCGCCATTGAAGCTGATCCATGAGAGCTTCGCTCACTTCGTTCGCTCCGCTCCAATAAAAATTCCCAGTCACAATGTTTGACCGCAATGGCCTCCGAAACTACTCAACCGATTTCGATATTTTTTTTTATTTTACTTGATTTGTTCCAACTTAGGGCATAGGTAAGGTTTAATTGTAATTCATAACACAGCGACGCGTGACCGGGTCAGCTGGTAACATTACATTACACCATTTTTCCGAAGGGGTTGGCAGATATCACTCGTTCCTTCTCTCTTATCTGACCTTTCATATAGCTTGTCAGTTAGGGACGCTTTAGACCTGACCTTTTTTCAAAACGTCTTCTATTTGGTCCCTGACGGTTCGCCTTGGCCTGCGGTTACCGACTTTCTCATGCACATTTATCTCATAAACTAGTCTTGTACATCTCCTTCCGTCCATCCTCTTTACATGTCCAAAATAAACAATCATCCCCCTTTTCTCTATTGTTGCCACTTATCTTCTTCCACACCACACTGCTCTCTTGTTATACAATCAATAAAATATTATTTATTTTTTAAGGTACACTGACATTTTTATCGAAGTTGTGTATAACAATGAGTATATAAATTAAAGTAGGCTACATATTTTAAAAACCGGCCAAATGTGAGTCGGACTCGCGCACGAAGGGTTCCGTACCATTGACTAGGTAAACAACAGTAGGTACACAAATTTCATATTATTTATTATTAAAATAAAAATACAACTGAGTATTTTGTGAATATTTCAAGTGCCTACCTGTTGTCATTATTGATGTCGAGCAAAAAAGGGCAAAAAAATCGCATTTGTTGTATGGGAGCCCCACTTAAATATTTATTTTATTTTGTATGTAGTATTTGTTGTTATAGCGGCAACAGAAATACATAGTTTGTGAAAATTTCAACTATATAGCTATCTCGGTTCTTGAGATACAGCTTAGTGACAGACAGGCGGATGGAAAGACGGACGAACAGAAAGCGAAGTCTTAGTAATAGATTGGACGGGTGACGACGCCGGCGTTCTCTTGAGCCTTGGCTAGTTTTGGGCAGAAATAAAGAAACCTCGCAGTGTTTTGAGCCCGGGCTGGTCAAGCTACTTTCACTAGGGTCTGTCATCGGATGGGTGACGACAGACTTAAAATGACACGATTCTCTGGACTTCGGTTACCAGTGACATCAGAATTTGTTAGCAACCTTGTTCTTACTAAGATCGCGTAAAAGGTCACTGTTGTTCTTTCTTCGATAGATTATCGATTCATATTAACAAAGTATTATTGATGGAGATTATAAAAATCATTGAATAAAACAACTTTATATTTTTTCCTAGTTTTTATTTTTATTTTGTATTAAAAAAGAAAAATGTGTGTAAATGAAGCTCTCTTAGGTCTTCATTTAATTTGAATTTCCCGCGCATTGGACTGCATACGTTATCTGTGGACAGCAGACCTGCTCTGTGCTCTATGGTGAGACAAAAGATCTTTGGTGTGATAGAAAAATAAGTGAACACGTTTTAACGAGATATTTCTCAAATAATAGAAAACTATTGAAGCAATAGCTTTTAATGTTGTTTCTCTTTACAGGTTTGTAATTAGTAACAGTGATCTATAAGTTAATGTAGAATTAAGTTGTGAATCATCGAAGTATCATACCTACATAGTTTGTAAAATGTGTGTTGGTTTTCACTAAATAAAATTTCTCTTTACAGAGCAATAACTTATTCAGTTGTTTCAATAAATAACATATTACATGTGTATAAGTTTTAACAGTTAGTGGTAGTGCCCTATTATAATTTTGTAAAGGTAGCACATGTATGACGACCATTACCTTAATCAAACTGTGATCACGGCTCCTGTAAAGGAGTCGAAACGTCAGGATTAAATTTAAAATAATATTAGTCTTAAATAAATTCTGTTGCAGTTTGCAGTTCTCTGACTAAAAAACAACACTTCTTTTTTTATAAGTCCATATGTTATCACTTTTTCAAAATTTTATTCACCCATTTTCAGGGTAAAACTCTCCATTTGAGAACTGTTGAAAAAAATGTTTAAAGTTAGAAAACACGCGTTATATAGTATCCGTTAAAAAGCTGTTTTTATTTAAATGTGTAACGTTCGCAGAAGTGTAAGAAAAATCAATTTTGTCACAGATTACCCATCCATTCTTCCACTTAAATTATATTATAATACATAAGTTAATAATTGCTAATAAAGTTAAGTAACTCTACCATTAGAAGCAAGAGGTGTTGTAATTAGTTTATGTACTCAGCTTAAATTAGGCAATTAAGTAAGAATTTGTGTATTTAGTGCATAAAGTATAAGTAGACCTTAATAAATGATCCCTCTGTCCCAGCTTGAATGAATGAAACGAATTGAAATGAATATATTCACAGAAAACAGAGTAAAAGTTTAGGTTATAATTAGTAATTTTGTTCGTCTGTGTTGCCATCATCGGGCATGTGAATATTAATTATTGTGATTTTTAATAATTAATATTATAATTATATTATAATTAGTTGGTACAATTGAATAAAATAAATTGAGCACAAAATCATGTCAAGTCATATAAATCAAATATTTATGTCAATTTTGGAGTCCAGATATTCCCTGACAGAGTAAAACCATTTTTTACTAGAAAATTAAACAATTTGCTTTTAAACAAACCTATAGGAAGTTCTGTTAGGAAATGCGGTAACTTATTATGAATTATAATACAGCTAGGATAACAATTTCTTTTATATAAGTGAGTTTTCATGTTGGGCAATAAAAGCTTTCTATGGTGTCTTGTCGATTTGAAACTGTAATAACCTTTCCTTTTATATAAATGTAGATGGGTCTTAGCAAAGAGATGAAGGATGGTCTAAATTTTACTATACACGAAGTTATCATCGGAGCTTCTTCGCGATATAGATAAACATTAGGAACAGCCTGTAGTGTTCTTAATGACTAAAGCCATTTGAAACTCATTTAGAGTGGCCTCTGAATACAGTTAATGATACGTTGGTGAGTCGAATACATAATCAATATTTATTACAATACAGTTAAATTTAATCTTATTTACAATGTTATTTGCAATGTTCAGGGATACTTACTTTAAGTAAGTACAGATACTTGTTGACTTTGTTGTAATCAACGAAATAATAATATCATAAGATTATTAGTATTGTCATAACAAAATAATTTTGGTTTTCTTTGTGGATCATGTATGGTGACGACGTATTATATTGTAAATGTCGTTACTTCTGTTAAAGCTGACGAGTTGCTTGCGCCCATTCTTCTTGTCAGTTAAAAGACGTCCTGAATGGGTGGTAGGTAAAAATGTTGGACGATTCGTAACAACTTATTTTTAAGTGCATTTGAATAAAGTTAGTTTCATTTTCATTTTACAAATTGGAATTTAATTAAATTGCAATGGCGGAAAAGGGGTTAGATGCAATGGCTATTGCAATGAAAGATTAGCCATAGTTCAGGGCGTTTGATGTGTTTATCATAACTTCTTAAGCATCGTTGTGATTTGAAAGATGATGAAACGAAAAAGCCACTGTAAAAAGAGACAGACACATAAAATCATAAGATTTAACGTAGGAGAAAATGATATAGGAAGCATTATGTTAATGTGTTAATACATGTTTGTGTGCACATGCGTAGTACAAAGCTTGAGAGAAGGCATCACGACAACCGTGGTATTTTGTATACGTGTACGTATTATTTTTGAAGGTTTCACTTCTACCACGTTCACAATTGCACCCGTGCTTTCTTTTTTATTCATTATGTTATGTCTAATGTGTATTAAGAAAAAAACATTATTTTCAATATCATTTAAATTAAAATTAATAAAAAATGATTTAGTTAGTGTTCGATATTAAACGGTCTAACAGCTCTGAAACACGTGTAGAGTAGGTGGTGAGGGGTGTCACTGTCTTGATGTCAGCGGTATTTATTTGCTTTGTGCATTTAGCTTGTTTTTTGCGAAAGTAAGATTATTGCTGAAGATTTGCAGAAAGTGGAAGTTTAAAATTAGAATGAGCAGTATTTCCATCCTTTGAGAGTTTTTTGGCGCGGCACTTCATTTTTTGACATTGGCACGGCCGGCAGTGGCGGGCTTCGGTGGGGAGCGCAAACCTCGAGAGAGTCATTACGATGGACGGTTGCTAAATTAACAACGATTGAAAAATTGATTTTTGATAATTATTACACTCATGATAACTGTTGAATGTTATGGATCTTGGGAATGGTATAATTCAAAAAGTAATTTACTGATATAGCCTTGAAGTTATTTATTTGGATAAGTATAAAAACCCAGGTACGAATAATGTGGCCTAGTTTGTACACGCGTAGCTATTGCATAAAAACACAGTTATAGTGATAAAACTGTAATAGTCAGATAGATGGTTTCGCGGACTTTTTTGAAGACATTGATGTCCTCTACAAAAGTGTAGGACGCCGTAGAAATCGCCAAAAGAAAGTAGAAATGGGCGGGACACATAGGCGTAGAACGGATGGAAGATGGGGGAAGAAGAGACCAAGAACTGGTCGTTGGAGTGTGGGCAGGCAGCCGATGAGGTGGACCGACGATCTGGTCAAAGTTGCCAGAAAGTTTTGGCAAGGGAAGGGAAGAATGGCGAGCTATGCAGGATGCCTACACTCAGAATTGAGTGGCGAAAGGCTGAAGAAGAAGAAGATTGATATACAGCTTGGCTCTATTGTTAATAACGTATGCAGCGTACGCGATATAAGATTATTTTTTTGGTATTTTTTCACACGTTGGGTTACATTTTAGAAGGTTTTTTTTCTTTAAGTGACGCCTGATTCTATCAAACACTTACATACTTTTACCTTTTCTTTTTTATTTTGCAATCAGTATGTAAATTTAAGAAATGTTGATACTATAAATTGAATCAATGATATGATTAAAAACTAGGCTACCAACTTACAAAAATTAGTTGCTTGTTAAAGTATTCATTTCATTTTTTGCATTGACATGCCATATTTGATATAAAATAAGCGTGTTAAGAACAATCACGTCTCCGAGCCTACCTAACAAGCGTCTTTAATATCAGTTGTCTTTTGTTTATTTTTAAATTCAAATAAATTCTAATTCGTATAACTTTTTAAGTTGCATAACACGACTCGGTCACCAAATCAAAATAATAAAAGCAACTTTTTTACGGATTTTGCTCATAATTTATTTCATATTTAATCCTGACGTTTCGACTCCTTTACAGGAGCCGAAACGTTTAATCACAGGATAACTGTTCACAATCATAATTTGTAATGTGCGATGAAGTGTAAGAGTTAAAAGAAAATAAAAACATTGAAAACTCTTTCTTTTCGCGTTCCAAAATTAAAGATACTTTCTTTGATTAATAAGTAAAAAATACACTAACAAAGCTTATAAATCTGATGATTGGTCGCTCGACTAATTGTAGCTTTTGTAATAATAATTCGATAAGCCTTAATCCAGATTCCTGATCCGATTAAGCCGCTAAGTTTGCGTGTCAGTAAATTATATACACTTTGCCCTATCGGTGGCAAATCTTAGCTGACCTCCTACTTCTAGCAAATTATATTCATATGTGGCTTATAAAGAAAATGGTTGGAGCGGAAATAAAGCAGTTATTTTGCCATAATTGCGAATATGAACGATTTTCATAGCACGAAACTTAATTAATATTTTTCTTGTAGGTTTCTTTTGTACATACAATTCTTTGGAGTGATTATTATGTAAATATATATAAAGAAAGAGGTTAATCGTCGAATCCCACTCGGCTGGGCAGCGTTCGGGAAACTATGCGACATGTTCTCGTGTAAAATACCTAAGCATCTAAAGATTTAAGTCTTTGACGAGTATATGTATGCCAGTGATTACGTACGGAACGGAGATATGGTCCGTTACTATGGGCCTCATCAAAAAAAACTTGTGGTCACCCAAAGGGAGTGTGTTGTGCTCGGGATCTCCCTCCGTTATGGAATCAGAAATGATGAAATAGTCGAGCTAACTAAACTGTCAACCTAAATCTCCTAACATTTTTATGTTTAACTAGCTGACCCAGCCACGCGTTGCTATGGCACAGTAATTTTATTTTTCTAAAATAAAAGATTTTTTTCTAAAACAAAACAGCCTAAGTAACTCCTTAGTACACCAGCTACCTGCCAATAAAAGTCCCGTCAAAATCGGTCCAGCCATTTCAGAGATTAGCCGGAACAAACAGTCAGACAGACAGACAAAAATTGTAAATAATGTTATGTAAAAATCGGTTATTTCAATATTTCAAACAGACACTCCAATTTTATTTATATGTATAGATAATTTCATATACATATAGATTTTAGCGCCATCTGTGGATTTTTTCGGAACTAAAATTTTTCCAATTGAAATAAAATTTTGTGATTGAATCATGTCGGAAAATATATAATCATATATTGTCATCGAGTTCTGAGCTATGTCTAAAGTTTCAGAGCTCTAGCTAGTCGGGAAATGGGTGAAAATTGAGTTTCAAGATTTGTATGTTACAGACAAACAGACACCAAGACAAGTAGAGAAAAACGAGGGAAAAATATTGTTTGAAAAGGTACAAAGGTATCCTTAACCGATGAGATTGCATGAAAAGGCTGATGAGAATTGAAGAAGCGAGAGGATGTATGTGAGGATCGTGGTATGTAGAAAAATACTAGAAAAAATCTACTCGGCTCACAAATTATTTTTAAAAGGGACTCGAACCCGCAACCTTTGGATTAACAAATAAATGAGTTATTATTATTATTATTATAGGCAATAGCGAGTACTAGATAATTTCAACGGGTGCTCACAAGGCTCGGTAGCTCAATTAGCAGAACAGTCCAAAGGCTGAATCGAATTTTCCTAGTTTTTTTTCTATTAAGTTTTGTATCATATCAAATAGTATTGAAAATGAAAATTATAAAAATCGTAATCCTTAATGGCTGTTTCATCTTAATTGATTATAAAATATTTGTAAAAAAAAATCTTTCAAATTCGAGGAATATTTCTATCATTGATGAAGCAACGCTGGTTTTCAGTATAAAAAAGTAAAAATTACTATAAAATATTCATGACAGATTTCCATTTTTTACGATCCTGATAAACCGAGAGAGGTTTCTTTAACTCTTATAAGATCCTTCAAGTTCTTTACCGAAGCATTTCATCCACGCGAATGTAAGAAATATTATTATTATGTTCTATACCAACCTACAATTTTCATATTTTTTCTGAAAATTTTCACAAAATTATATAAACAACAAACATCAAAGTGAAAATCCTGAGTCAGCTTTAATTTAGGAAACATCTCAAAAAGACTTCTGCGAACAAATTCTTGTTTTATCTCAAGATCCACTCCATAGCAAAATTACTTTTACGTTCCCGCTTAAAATGTGCACGGGGCAAACGCTAAAAAAACAAGAAATTCGCTAAGCAAGTTATTCTTGACTATATTATGTCGCGGTGGCAATATAATTCGCTTATCGGGAACTTCGACACGAACAATCTCATTACCTTAATAATCTTATGGGAGCACCGAATTTGCAGTTTACGAAATCTGTGCCGGTTTAATGAGCAGATGAAGTATGCTTGGTTTTAACATCGTGTCAAGAATTCGGATTTTTACAGTGAAACTTGTTTATGGAGGTTCTAATCATTTTATTTATTGCATTCATTAAACAATTAAAATTGTGTTGGAATTACGATTTTATATATTTTTGAATTTAATAGAAAAATTCTTGTAAGCCGAGTCAATTTTTTCTATTAAAAAAAAGATCTATCATATAAGATAAAAAAATTAAAAAATGCAAAATATATAAAATCGTAAAATGAATGGCTGTTTGACCTTAATCGATTGTCCAAACATTTGTAAAAATGTTTCGACAATCTGTATTAAAATGCTCATTTAATACATCTGGCATTAAAATGTCACATTATCAAAAATTTGTAATTAGCACATTTGTCTTCTAGACCATCGATATTATGATAAAAACTTCTCAATAAGTTGTTTCATTTACATGCGTAATGTGCGCGGAAGTGTAAGAACTATATATATATACATACAAACATAAAATCACGCTTTTTTCCCGCAGGGGTAGGCAGAATACACAGATTTCCCCTTACCAAGATTCCGACATACATCTCTAGCTTGTTCACATCTCATCAGCCTTTTCGTACAAGCTCGTCGGTTAAGGGTACTTTTGATTTAGCCTATTTTCAGAACGCCTCTATTTGGTCCCTGAAAGTTCACCTTGGTCTGCCGTTACCGACTTGCCCATGCACATTTGCAACATATATCTGTCTTTTTAATCTTCTTTCGTCTCATCCCTCTCTACATTTAAATATGTTAATCCATATATGCTCTACTATACATTTCGGAGAGTGTGTAGCAGAATTGCACAGCCTTGTTCCGCCGTCCTCATTTTTTTATCGGACAACCAGACTTACGAATAGGCGCCACCGTTATTTGGTTGATATACCAAAGAGTGGCACTAAGCATTTTGGTTCTTCTTCTAGTGGAATGATTTGCCTGAGTCTGTGTTTCCTGATAGATACAATTAAGGGGTCTTCAAGTCACGAGTGAATAGGTATCTTCTAGGCAAACGCGTTACATCCTAGATCGCATCGTCGCTTACCATCAGGCGAGATAGCGGTCAAGCGCATTCCTATTCACGATAAAAAAAGAAAAACTTCCAATGCAAATCCAGGTCGCGGCGTTTGTATAATATAAATAATAATATTCGAATGAACAAATGAAGGTAAAAACAACATTTTTCCAGTGAATCGTCCAGTAATCCTCAAACTTTTACAAAGTATTTAGCTTTATTTTTAGATACTGGAGTTATATTTATTTTGCGCACTTCTATTTAAAATTATTTATATAAAGCACCAAACAGCATCGTATCTATTGCCACTTCAATTTATTTTAGCTAGAGTGATGTCAGAATAAAAAATACATACGAGATGATTTATGAAACAGTTTGTTTTTGAGTTTAGTGGAATCCAATCGAATGTTTGCTGCGAACTGACATGGCGAATGAGTTTGCTTATCCGTAAGTAATTTCTAGGAATGCGTGACTATTTCAGTTCTCATTAAACAAATGTACATTTCTTAAACAAAGAAATATCGTTTTAGACGTTAAGCTACGTAGATTTGCAAATATATTTTTTTTCTATATTATTAAAAACCAATGTTTGCATGCTGCATGTCTATAGCTAAGATAAGCGTTAGGTTAGGTTAGGTTAGCATAAGCCAAATAACATATTTCTAAACACCATACCTTAAACTAAACGTTACCAATTAAATCCACTAATAATGACAAAACATTCAATGAAATACCGGAACATGTTAAACTATTGTCCAAAAAATTAAAAAAAAACTTTAAAAATTTCTTATTGATAATAGTTTTTGCATCATAAATGATTTTTTTGAACACCGTAATAAATAAGATGTTACTCTATGCACTGAAAAATGGTAAGTTTCGCATAATGAGTTCGTGTTGCTAATATATACAAAAAAATACTATTAAATAATCTTTTTTGAGCTTACCAAAAAAGATTGAATATGACATATTATACACTATAGTTATTTTATAGTTCGAGATGTTTACATTTCTATATTATGCTTATTCTTTCCTCTAATTAAAGCTTAATTACTGTATTTTCATACACTATAAAATAGGAACGAAGATCCCGAAGATTATAAAAATATTAATTTTATGTTCTATTCGAGGTATAAAGAAAATAATTATTCGGTTATACATTTTTATTGTGATTTTTATCGATAAAAAGCAAAGAAACTATTTTACAAAATTATCTTATCACTTTTATTTTATTTACAATGATTTATAAAAATAACAATCATTACGTAGACTATACATTAGACACTGTATAGCCAGCCATCCCACATAGACTACACATAAAAATCTTACGCTTTTTTTTAACGCTACGGACGTTTCTTCCCGGCTAGGGTATCTATCCCTCCGCAACGCCCCATAAGGAACTTTGTTCCAATAATATATACTAGCTTTTGTATTAGAGACATCCATCTGATCTATCATAACGTTTTATTAACATATATTACCATACAAAATCAGCATTGAAACAGCCTCAGTAAGTAATAATAAAACACTTCTGTTAGGGTTGTCTCGCTCAAAATCCCTGGCACTTTACAAAGTTAAGTTAGTTAGTCATTTAATGACAAAAATACCAATTTAACTATAAAAAATCAAATCAAAAAAGGTAAGTTTATTGGTTAATTATAAATTATAAAATGGCTACAATAACATAATTTAAAAATAAATCTTGGCAAATCTTATTTCATTCAATTTAATAAAGCAAAACAGGACAAATATTCAATAAAACTGACCGTAGACAAATTAAAAGAAGTAACACATATTGAGTTTCTAGTTGTAAATATTGACCAAGAATTAAATTGGAAACAACATGTAGATGAATTATGTAGTAGAATTAATAGATTTGTCTACGCTTTAAGGAAACTGAGGAAAGTTACAAACATTGACACTGCTATCATGACCTATCGGGCCTACGTTGAATCTATTATTCGCTATGGATTAGTATTATGGGGTAATAGTACCGATAAAAATAGAATATTTGTAGCACAAAATAAGTGCACTAGAGCCATTTGCGGTATTGCACCTGACGTTTCATGTAAGCCTTATTTTAAAAGTCTTGGTTTGCTGCCGTTACCATCACTTTATATCTTAGATGTGTCTAATTTTGTAAGGCGGAATCAAGCATATTTTAAAAAAGCGTCCGCTGTAAATTCAAGGTTGAAAAGGGATCCAAACAGACTTGTATGCGCGGATATTCCTACATCAGCAAAATATGGGAGAGCTGCTTGATGATGTCTATAAAAATTTATAATAATTTACCTAACCACATTAGAGAGCTTCCTTCAGATACAGCATTTAAAACTAAATTATATATTTGGATAAATGAAAATAATTTTTATGACCTAAAGGAATTGTTAGATTTAAAATTAAAATAAAATCAATGGTGCATTGTTTAATGATATTGTATACATTAAATTTGTTATCATCAATTTAAAACCACTATTAAGACAATAAAGAATATTAATATTATTATTATTATTAATGAATTGGTGTTCGTGTGTGTTTGTGTGTGTGCGTGTGTTATGATTTCTGCAAACTATATAGTAGCTATAGTTTTAAGCTTATATCATTATTTTTAAAAGAGTTTTTTTTTATATTGTACGGGTTCGCTCTTGATTCTTATCAAGCCCGGGGGCCAAAACAGGATCCACGAGGGAACGAGCTAACCCAGAAGATTCCTAATCGCCCTGGCTTTAAAAACGGACAGGTTATAAGTACTCGGAAATACAGACGAGGGAGGGAGTTCCACTCCTTTGCTGTGTGCATTATAAATGATGTTTTCTTTTCATATGTTAATGCTTTTAACCATTCAACTACTATTTCCCTAGTAGTTGATCTGTGATAGTTCTAGTTTTTTATTAATTTTGTTAAAAATACAAGCTGACTGGCTCATGAATTGTCGTTGAACAAAAACTATATGTAACTTGTCTGTTTTTACCACAGTATGCTTACGTCTACGATTTAACTTGAGGTCAAAAGGTATTTTTTTATATTTTTAAAATAACATATAAATGAAAAAGAAATAACATTAAATACATATAGTTTATTTACTATATTATATACATATCATGTTTATATAAAAATATATTTCAAAGCTGACAAGCAACGATGTTTTCTGCCATTTACAATATTTTATTAAATTAATAAATTTGAAATAAATCTTATATTACATTTATAATCAAGGCCCACTTCACAAATCCAACGAAAATCAAATTAAGTTAAAATCAAAGTCAACAAGCAATCTCATTAAAATCTGTCCCATTTAAAAATTAAAGTGTTTCTCTCCAAAGTATGAATTATAAAACAGACACTTAAACAAATTATTACGATCTACGGGTTTTGGATAGTCAATTAAATCCTTATTTATTTATTATAATAATTTATTTGATTTGACGACCGTTTAGTGCAACGGTAGCGATCCTGCCTTTTGCACCAACGGTCCTGGGTTCGAGTCCCGAAAAGCAGATGTTTGTGTGATGAATACGAGCATTTGTACCGAAGTCATGGGTGTTTATACATTTCTATGAATATTTCATATTTATGTATCATATATGTATATCTATTCGTTGGCCTAGTATCCATAACACAAGCCTCACAGTGCTTACTTTGGGCTAGGTTAATTGGTGTTAATGTAAGAAATATTATTATTATTTATTTAATTATTTAAATAAATTACTGAAAGTAGCTCATAGGTTCAAAACTCTTTTCAAAAGAATGAGTGTAAATTGCATGGCACCAATAATCTATAATAAAATCCCATTAGCTATAACAGTCATCAATAACAATTCTTCTTCTTGGAGTGCCTCTCCACTACTGGAGTTTGTCTACCAGCTCTGCGTATCGCTTCTTGTCTCTCGCGCGGCGAAAAAGTTCCTCTACGCTGTTGATACCGGTCCATTGCCTGATGTTGTGGAGCCAGGATAAATTTCTTCTTCCGCCGCGTCTTTTCCCCTCAATCTTACCCATCATAATTGTTTGGTGAAGATGGTAGCGCTCATGTCTCAATATATGTCCCAGATAGGCTACCTTTCTTATCTTAACGAGTGTTATAAGTTCTCGTGATTTTTTTGACATGTCGTAGAATTTCTAATAACAATAAAAGATTTAAAACTGCACTCAATGGCTTCGATGCTGAAAAAGTTTATTATGACACTAAAGCATTTTTAAATGATAAAATAGATAATAAGGTTTGACATTATCTGCTAATAATAGATATTTATTATATAGACACTTACCCAAATAATTTGATATTTAAAGTTGAAAATAATGATGAAATCAATATTACCCATAACAATTGTGGTAAGATAATATAATGTATGTTCATACACTTGTCAGGTGAATCATGGCTGTAATTTCCTAATATTTGAATTGAAACTTGAATTGAATTAAAGCCTTTCAAACAAAGTTCTTAAACAAGTCCACTAATTTACACTAATTGTCCAATAAACACGCCGAAGTTGTCAAAAATTATCTTTTTATTGCCGTCGCAGAATATCCAAATTGCGTACGTAAATCGTGTTCACAATAGTACAGAAACTCGCTGAGGTCTCTCTTCGATTCGCTCCAAAGATTATTTTCAAGTCACTTAGTTCAATTTTCAGTTCATTGTTCTCCTGGTTTTGAATTTGAACATGAGTCGCAAACATTAAACAATACCCTTCTAGGCTACCCCCATCATTATCACTACCATGATTATCTTCTGGCAGGACTCTCCGATACGCATTTATTTTACCATCTGCAGATTTTCTTGTGACTTTATACATTCGCTTGTCTATACCAGTTGCCTTTATCTTTCTGACTCTTTTTCAAATTCTTTTATTTTACTACTGCTCTTTTCTTTTCTTGCATTTTCTTCTGCTAAATCGTTTTTTTCAGCCAGTGAGAGCCAGTTCTCTTGGTCTTTCAACTTTTTGACAAAGCGAAATAAGGCATATGACGTACGTCTAGTTCCCAAGCCACCGTCTTTAGCTTACGAGTATCTTTGATAACAGCATCATTGCAAAAGGTCAGTCGAAACCTTGCCGAATTCGGTTACAGATTCTCATCCTGGAAATACAATTAAAATTGTTTTCTTTTGCATTTCATCAAACGTCAGGATTAAATATATATAAAAAATCAAAATTAAATGCAAGTTATCCGGTTGATGTGATTTTATTAAACCCTTACAAAAGTAGGTTCTGTAAGCGTTTGATATTTTTATCCATAATACCTAACAAATCTTACAATTTTATAACTTATTGACTACATTAAGCCGGAAGGTACCTAGCTTATCCGTCGGTTATCGGAGAGTGCGCAGAAGAATTACATAGCCTTGTTCCGCCGTCCCCATATTTTTTCATCGGATAACCAGACTTATAAATAGGCACCACCGTTATATGGTTGATATACCAAAGAGTCGCACTAAGCGTTTTGGTTCCAACTTTGTGATCCGTACCGCTAAAGAATGGAACTCTTTGCCTGAGTCTGGATTTCCCGATAAATAAAATTTAAGGGTCTTCAAGTCACGAGTGAATAGTTATCTTCTAGGCAGGCGTGTTGCATCCTAGTCAAGAGCTATTCACTCTTGCTCTTGTGAAGAGCTATTCACAAGAGCCAGTAACTATTCACGGTAAACAAAACTTCATATGAAGAATTATGGTCTCCTCTCTAAATTTTACCTGGAAAAATGTTGCGTTCGCTTTTTAGATTATGCTTAAACCACTCCCAACAGATTAACATATAAATAATATTACATATTTCAGTTATCAATACGAAACGTGTCTCAACGAGCATGTTAAGGCTTATGCACCGATTTCATTTCGAAAAGTGTATTTTATCACTTAAGGCTGACACAGGCCTGAAGCCTATTAATTTTTATTTATTAGGTCTTCCAACATTTTTTATACTTAAACTAAGACACAACACATCAAAGTCACAGTGCAAAAACATTAACCGACAAACACAACACATTTTGATAGTATTCAAAAACTATTGAGATAATATTATTTTTCTTACATTTTCCAATCAGCTTAGCCCAAAAAGCACTGTAAGGCTTGAGTTACGAATACTAGGGTAAAAGATAGTCATATATGCATGATATTCATAGAAATATATAAACCCATGAATCATGTACAGATGCTTGTAATCATCATACACACTTTCTCTTTGTGGGACTCAAACCCAGGACGGTCGGTGTAAAAGG
Organism: Calamotropha paludella; assembly: GCA_927399485.1. Lineage (NCBI taxonomy): Eukaryota > Metazoa > Arthropoda > Insecta > Lepidoptera > Crambidae > Calamotropha > Calamotropha paludella. The sequence continues at coordinate 26,788,504 of OV656812.1, forward strand.
CAGGATCGCTGCCGTTTCACCAGTCTTCATTAAGATAATTTCATGTACCTATTATGTGTTATCAGAAGTGTGGTATCCGGTAGAGTGGAACAACACAGGTCATGGCAGATGATCTCAACAACGATACCAGGTTTTCGGATGGTGAAATCTTTATATGGACCGCAAGCTGAAAGTAGCGAGCCGCCATATTAGTTTTCTAGATGGACGACATCTCCCATGAGTCATTCCCCGATTCAGCATTTTAAAAGCAAATTACGTTACAAGCCATTTGCAATTCAAAGGTAAATAAGCAAGATACTATCTGTGAGCAAATGTGTCAAATCATTTGGCAAAGTGCAAACACTGTGTTAACACATAGTTCCTTTTATTTAAATATATTCTGCAATAAATCTAAACATCTACAAAAAATTAAAACTATACAAAACTATACAAAAGCACCCACTATCGATGCATGATTAAAAAAAGTGTACAGCATTAATATAACATCTGTACCGGTAAACATCGTGATTTGGAATGCCTGAGAGAAATTGTTAGAGGAAGGAGGAGGAATTTAAAAATAGTTAATGTTTAGATTTATTTTAAGAAAATATTTCGTGAAATTGTTTGACTGCCTCCGTGGTTGAGTGGCTCGCATACCGGTTTTTATGGTTACGCCACTCCGAGGTTCGATCCCCGGCTGGATCAATGTAAACAAGGACGTTTCTATAATGGCAAGGGTCTGGGTGTTGAGGTACAGTCTTTGTTTCTAAATTCCATAACTCAGAAAAATGTATGTGTTATTTATTTATTTATATAATAAACCCATTAAAACTCAACATTCCTATCACATACATTACATATCCTAATTATATTAAGACATTACTTTGTGTGTGTGTGTGTGTGTTTGTAAACATACCAGCAACGCGTGGCCGGGTTAGCTAGTCACAAATAAGCATTCATTTTCTAAAACTGATTGTAAACTGTTCGTCAACATTCCTCAACCAAACGTTCTCCAGCATTTTTTCTAAAAAACAAGAATTAAACTTTTCCATTAGTGTGCTATTGCACGGATCTGATAATTATTTCCCTGTTTTTTAAGCAGAAGAATCATCTTTTGAACTGACACAAAACAAGTTGATTTCTTTATAGTAATAATGCAATTGCTATGCATGCTAGCAATTCAATGCTTAAATAACAGAAAAATACAATAGTTTATAAAGCTTAAGACAACGTTATTGAAACACATTTAGAAATGTATCACAATATTCTACTACTATTCACACTCAAAAATGAATCTATATCCGTTGTAATTTTTCAAAAAAACAGATAACTAAAACATAATCTTATACGTACTGCATTAAAAAACTATTTATAGTAATCGATCATTTTTATTACAGTAAACATTCTATAATCATAAAAATGCTCAGAAGAGCATACTTATTCACAACTCTCGATTAGAGATTAGATAGATACAGTTGAAAGCACATAAGCCATGTTAAAAATTCGTTTGAAGTATCGGTTAAGAGCATTTTTTTATGAGGTCGTTTCATTTTAGTTTGATAGAGAAATATTTTTATCTACTCTGATACTATAATACAAAGATTCTAAAACTGAAAACAAAATGCTTATGACAAACATTACGTACAGGCCAAAAATAATAAAAAAAAAGTTTAATTACGATACAGGTCTTGTATGGACACCTGTATCATAATATAACTTTTTAATCATAACGATACACCTATACAACCTCCAGCTGGACCAAGGAGGTTGAACCTCTACTTTAAAAAGGTTTCAATGAACGAGTCCGCGACGACGCAACACGCATTCACAATCGATGTTTGCACCTTGGCGCCAACATTTGACATTTAAAAAATCTTTTCAATATTTAAACAAAGTTTGGTTTTGTTTGCAACATTGTTTTACGTAATATAGTATGAGAGTAGATAAAGTAGTGTATGACACTGTACATAACTTGGTCTTATAACACTCGTGTGATACTATAAAAAAACTCGCCTACGGCTCGTTTTTTTAAAACACACTCATGTTATAAGAACCCTTATTATGCAACAGTATCATAAACTACTATTATTGCTCGAAGTTACCGCTTTAAAAACGCGTCCAGTATAATAATGCGTTCAGGATGCTGTTTGGGCTGCCGCGCCATTGTAGTGCGTCATTTATGTTTGCAGAGGCGCGAACTGATTGTTTCTACACGATCATCAGAAAGCGCTGCACCGCTGGCTGCAGCTCCATGCTCCTACCTGTAGCTATTATTATCTCTAGCAGAGGAGCTGCATCGGTGGCTTAGTTTTACATTTTAGTATGGATTATCAATATCTGAAATAAATAATAATAATAATATTCATACTCATAATATTGTTTTGACAATGGAATTAAAAGTCGTTATCCCGTAATAGTAAAAAAATACCCAATTCCATGCAAAGCTTAAAAGATATATTTATGAATGTATTTTCGTTATTATGATATTAAATATTGATATATTATTTTAAAGGCGTGCAATGATTGACGAGAAAAAGCTTTATACTTTTACTACCAAGAATATCTTTTTTAAAATACAAGCAGTTTTTCTATCCATTTGATAAAAAAAAAACCATTTTAATTTCGCAGAAACTCCTACCCACGCTTTTACGCCGTTCACATCAGACTTTATTAGTATCAGCTTAATGAAATAATCTTAAAGAGAATATTTTCTTTGTTTCAGTAAAACAACGCAAATATGAACCAGTAACAAGGGGTAACGCAAAATGGATCCGACACAAGATGAATTCCTCAGCATATGCTTAAACCTCACCAGTGAAGAAGCTTACTACGGCAACTGCAACTACAGTAATAATGATTATGAAAATGGGGAATTCTTGGAGAAAGTTGTATCAAGGGTCGTGCCAATCTTCTTTGGGTTCATCGGAATCGTTGGACTGGTTGGCAACGCTTTAGTAGTTTTAGTAGTTGCAGCAAATCCTGGCATGAGATCGACGACAAACCTCCTTATAATAAACTTAGCAGTTGCTGATTTACTGTTCGTTATATTCTGCGTACCATTCACAGCTACAGACTATGTTATGCCAAGATGGCCTTTCGGTGATTGGTGGTGTAAAGTTGTCCAATATTTCATTGTGGTAACTGCTCACGCCTCTGTGTACACTCTAGTCTTGATGTCATTGGATAGATTTATGGCCGTAGTCCATCCAATAACGTCGATGTCGATCAGAACGGAAAGAAACGCATTATTAGCCATAGCCTTTATTTGGGTGGTGATTTTAACAACCGCCATACCAGTTGGCATTTGTCATGGAGAAAGAGAATATGCTTATTACAACAGGAATCATTCCTCTTGTGTATTCTTGGAAGAGCAAGGATATAGCAAGTTGGGATTCCAAATGTCTTTCTTCTTGTCTTCTTATGTGATTCCGTTGGCGCTGATCAGCGTTCTATATATGTGTATGCTGACGAGGTTGTGGAGGAGTGCGCCTGGAGGAAGAGTATCAGCAGAGAGTAGAAGGGGGAGAAAGAAGGTCACGAGAATGGTGGTCGTGGTCGTCGTTGTGTTCGCTGTATGCTGGTGTCCAATTCAGGTGAGTTGAGTCTTCTCGTTAACTTTAATTTATTTATTATTAGGAAAGCTTACATGTGATCTCATGCTATATATAAATTTCTAATATAGAGAGTATCTATAATATAAGCTCTGACAAGTAAGTATACATAGTGTTTGAAATACTTATAATCCTTTACAATTCCGAAAGATAAAGCAAGAAGACAAAAATAGTTTTATTGACACTTTCAATAAATCAGTTATTAAAAGTAAAGTTTATCTAACTCATGAAAAGTAAGCTCTTGTGATTGTTTGTTTAATGGACGCTATACTAGTGATAAATAAATCAAGTTCGTACTCAGAGCTGAACATGTTAAACAGTCTACAACCACGTGTGATAAACATATTAGATCTGTTCTCGCATAATTACGAACGCTCGACAGCAACTACGTGAATATATACTTTATATATTTTATTTTTATGTTCAAAAAAGTTAAACTTTATTAATTACTAATATGTATACAACAATATCAAACTAAAAACTTATCGTTAAAAATTAACCCTAAAATATTCATTCATTTCATTCATTCATATTCAAACATTCACAAAAAGCATATGTCATTCAAAATTCCAATTTGGGGCATTTTATTTTTTATTTATTTGGTTTACCAGTAATTGTTACACTATGAATATATGTACAATAGTTAGACAGGAAACACGACATGCATACATTAAAAGTTAGGTTGAAATTATATTTGAAATTATACTAGCACCTCTAGCAGATCCTTTTTTTATACATGGGAAACTGCGCAATACAAGAGTATGCGTTATGCATTTTCCGTGTGTGAATGGCAAAATTATGTGGGAATCTTCTTCACACCCATACCCGGTCTAGTACCTACCCGGTAAAGGCTTGGAGGCTAAAAACTCGTGTATGTACTCTCAGTTCTGCCATGGATCCGGTGGGGCCGGAGCAGTAATCATCATCATACCTCTAGCAGATCCTATACTATATTCCAAATATTAGTCTTTAACTAACAATTCGCACTTTGTACTCCAAAGGCCATAGGACGATAAGAATACCGAATCGGCCCCAGAGAGGTATCTGACTCATAATTTTAGGAAATGTTGGTACTCATAAGATACGTCGATGCTGAAAGTTTCAGCTTTTTATCTATTACCGTTTCTGAATAAATCTAAAAATACTGAATTTCAGTAAAAAAAATCATTCTCAGCACCATGTGAATCGATTGATCTAAATACAGGATGTGTTTTGGGGCATGGTGGTAGCTTCTAAGAAAAAAAATATAAGCAATATCTGTTCATAAGAACCTATAAAAAAACGAGGTTATTTTCTTGATTTTAATTTTTAATCATGTTACGGGAACGCTAAAAATATGAATCTATTTTTTTTTAATTCCTCATTCAATTTTCGATGAAATTGTGATCCTGGGATTTTTTTTAAAACGTTACGCCTTATTGAAAAAAAATAAAAACCGATTAGCTGCTCAAAAATTGATTTCTTATTATGATTTAACTCTTGCAATGATAAAATACAGAACGTTTGCAATTATTGTACTAGTGAAAACAACAGAATAAATTACGAACACTCATATAAAAATAATTGTTCTTCATATCATCATATCAGCCGTACGACGCCCACTGCTGGACATAGGCCTCCCCCAAGGATCTCCACAACGATCGCTCCTGTGCTGCCCGCATCCAGCGTTTTCCCGCGACCTTAACCAGATCGTCGGTCTACCTCGTAGCGGGCCTACCCACTGAGCGTCGTCCGGCACGCGGTCGCCATTCGAGAACCTTTCCGCCCCAACCGGCATCAGTTCTCCTTCCTATGTGTCCTGCCCATTGCCATTTCAGCTTCGCAATTCTTTGAGCTATGTCGGCTGTTTTTGTTCTCCTACGGATCTCCTCATTTCTGATTCGATCGCGTAGGGAAACACCAAGCATAGCTCTCTCCATTGCCCGCTGGGCGACCTTGAGCCTTCTTACAAGACCCATAGTGAACGACCACGTTTCACTGCCATAAGTCATCACTGGCAACACACACTGGTTAAAGACTTTCGTCTTAAGGCACTGAGGTATTTTGGACGCGAAAATGTATCGCAGCTTCCCGAACGCTGCCCACCCGAGTTGGATTCGACTAGAGATCTCTTTCTCGAAGTTGGACTTACCTTACTGTATTGTATGTCCTAGGTAAACATAGTGGTCAACAACTTCGAGTGTAACGTTCCCAACATTTACTGGAGCGGGTGTAACATGGGCGTTGAACATAATTTTCGTCTTGTCCATCTTCATCTTAAGACCCACTCGTTGGGATGCGTTACTGAGATCTTCGAGCATGGTGCTCAGGTCTTCCAAGGTCTCAGCCATTAGGACCACATCATCGGCAAACCGAAGATGTGTCAGATACTCGCCGTTGATGTTGATGCCAAGTCCATTCCAGTCCAGAAGCTTAAAAATATCCTCCAACGCAGCAGTGAACAGTTTCGGAGAGAAAACGTCTCCCTGTCTCACTCCTTGCTGTAGTTGGATAGGATTAGAGCTCTGGCTCTGTACTCGGACCGACATAGTGGCGTTTTGGTATAGGCACCTTAACACTTCGATAAACCTGCAGTCCACTTGGCACCTCTGGAGAGACTGCAGCACCGCCCAAGTCTCGATCGAATCAAAGGCATAGTCCACAAACGCCAAGCAGAGTGGCCGATTATACTCTTCAGTCTTCGGTATAACCTGCCGCAGCGTATGAATGTGGTCTATGGTGCTAAAGCCTTTTCGGAAACCGGCTTGTTCGGGAGGTTGGAAGTCGTCAAACCTGCGAGCAAGACGATTCGTAATGACCCTCGAAAATAGCTTGTAGACATGGCTCAGAAGCGATATGGGTCTGTAGTTCTTCAGTAGGGTATTATCGCCCTTTTTGAAGAACAAAATCACCTCGCTTCTGCTCCTTGCCTTCTGCGTTTTGCCCTGGACTATAACAGAATTGAAGAGCTTCTGGAGGACTTTAAGTACCGCGTGCCGCCCGCTCTCAGAAGCTCTGTTGTAATTCCGTCATCTCCCGCCGCCTCGTTGTTCTTTAGCTGTTTGAGGGCCATTCTAATATCGTACAGGCTGACGTCCGGGATATCTTCGGTATAGTGTCGGGTAAGCTTGGCTCTAGGATCTCGAGCTTTGCTTTGGCCTGGTGTAATACTGGAATACAGCTGCCTATAGAAACCTCAATCTCTCTCAGGATTTCAGGAGTCGATGATATGATACTGCCGTTCTCAGTTTTCAGCCTCGTCAGTTGACTTTGCCCAATAGACAGATCGCTAGCGAACACTTTGGAGCCTTTGTTCCGCTCTATGGCCTCTTTAATACGCTCGGTATTAAATTGGCGAAGGTCGCTCGTCAGCGACTTCGAGATCTGTCTATTAAGCTGTCTATAACGTAGGGCATCCGCTGAGTCTTGCAATCTCATTTCATGTCTCTTATCCATGAGTTCGAGTGTATGTGCGGAGAGTTTCTTCAATTTGGGACGGTGGGTTTTGAAGTATTTTGACCCTCCCGTACGGACAGCATCCACCACCAGGTCGTTCAGATCGTTCTTCATATAATGAACTCTAATCATTATTATAAACTTTATTTATCACTATAATTATTAAATCAGTACAAAACAATATTGTTTATATAATTCAACTACGTTTTAGGGAATTTAAACTTTCCCGCTCAATTATTAGTTAATTCAGCACCCATAAGATGGCACTGTAATTCAAAACTGGTGACACTGTTTTCTATTTTCATGAAAACCCGCCAGATTTGTAGATAACCTTAAAATTATTTGTTGATATTCTATACAAGTATTGGTCGTACTTTTTCTGTTTTTAATAAAATGAAATGATAAAATAATTAATTTTATCTAATTATATAATTATATAAGTGAAAATATGTCGTCATCTAAAACATATAATCCAAAGTGCTGTATTTGTTCAAAATTCATTAAACAAACGCGAGGTACTCCAAAATATATATTAGGGGTTAAAGTATGAAATTGCCGATTTGTACTGAAAATCTATATTGTTTATTTTTTAAATTTTTAACAAATTTATTTAATCAAAATAGTTGCCATTATTATCTATACATTGCTGCCATCTAATGGGAAGGTCATTAATGCCTTTGCGATAGAATTCCGACGATCTAGACTGCACAAACTGTGTGAAAGCATTTTGTACTGCCTCCTGGGAAGAAAACTTCTTGTCACGTAGATAATTGTCCAAATCACGAAAAAAATGGTAGTCCGTTGGAGCAAGGTCTGGTGAATACGGAGGATGACGAATGGTTTCTAACTGCAGTTCCTGAAGGGTCAAAATGGTTTCTCGTGCTGTGTGAGGTCTCGCGTTGTCGTGGAGCAATAATGGTGAAGATCGATTCATGAGTCGGGGCTGTTTTACTGCTAGTTTTGTCAACATGGTTCGGAGTTCGGCACAATAGACATCTGCCGTTATTGCTTGACCAGATCGGAGAAAACTATAGTGAATAACACCATGCTGAGACCACCAAACAGTTACCATTACCTTTTTATTGGTAAGTTTTGCTTTAGGACACTGTTGTGGCATTTGACCTGGGGTCAGCCATTGCATTTTTCTTTTCCGGTTATCATAAAGAATCCACTTTTCATCACATGTTACAATTCGATCCAATATTCCTTCATTTCTGTACCGGTTCAACAAGGCAACACAAGTTTCAACACGCGTTTCTTTCTGCAGATCAGTCAAATCATGAGGCACCCATTTTTCGTATTTTTTTATTTTATTGATTTGACGCAAGTGAGTCAATATTGTGGGTAAGGTAACGTTAAACCATGCCGCTAATTCCTGGGTACTTTGACTAGGATCGGCTTCCACTATCTCTCTTAATTCATCGTTATTTACCTGTGTGGGCGGTCTTCCTCGTGGCTCGTTCTTTAAGTCGAAATTTCCATCACGAAAGCGTTTAAACCAAAATCGCACGGTGCGTTCATTAGTAGACCCCTCTCCAAACGCAGCATTGATATTGCGGGCTGTTTCTGCCGCGTTAGTTCCGCGTCGGAACTCGTATTCAAAAATAACTCGAATTTTCGCAGTATCCATCTTTCTTGTCTAAATTGAATAACAAAAACAATTGAAAGTCGATATTCAAATGTTTTACATTTTTTAAAAAAAGAACATCATAGAAACCATTTAAAAAAAGTTTCATTCGAAAACCTCAAACCATGAAGATTCTATGTCAATTCAAAGAACCTATTGCAATAAAACGGCAATTTCATACTTTAACCCCTATTATAATCTGATGAAGATGCTGAAGACTTTTCAACGATCTTTGATCATCCAATTGTAGTTGGTGATGTTTTGTGGAATAATTGTCGATCAAAAAATATAAGAAAACGAAACTTGACGACGAGGATCAGGATACATCGTTGGAGAATGAATTACCTTCAGATACAAGTGAATTGTTGAATCTCAATCAAGTACTGATTATTCATCATTTAATTTAGAGGTTGTATGTGATTATGATACAGAAGAATGTATTGAAGTTTTAATTAAAAGAACTGTTGCAACTCACAAATACTGTTGTGGATTAAGGACAATTGGTTGTTGTTCACACTAAGCTGCAATAATTTTTTACCTGGCGCATGGACGATATTTGGCTAAAATCCCCAAACCAGCAGCAATACTTAATACTTTATTCAATTAAGACAATATCCCCACTGTGATTGATGAAGATAGCGACGAGGACTAGTCACAAATTCATAAGAAGATTTTATTATTAACACATTAATATAATTGATACATTTGAATAGTTTATAATTAAATATTAATATTAAAGTTATTGAAAAGAGAAAAAATATTTTTATATGAGTGTTCATAATTTATTCTGTTGTTTTCACTAGTACAATAATTGCAAATGTTCTGTATTTTATCATTGCAAGAGTTAAATCATAATAAGAAATCAATTTTTGAGCAGCTAATCGGTTTTTATTTTTTTTCAATATGGCGTAACGTTTTAAAAAAAATCCCAAGATCACAATTTCATCGAAAATTGAATGAGGAATTAAAAAAAAATAGATTCATATTTTTAGCGTTCCCGTAACATGATTAAAAATTAAAATCAAGAAAATAACCTCGTTTTTTTATAGGTTCTTATGAACAGATATTGCTTATATTTTTTTTCTTAGAAGCTACCACCATGCCCCAAAACATATCCTGTATTTAGATCAATCGATTCACATGGTGCTGAGAATGATTTTTTTTACTGAAATTCAGTATTTTTAGATTTATTCAGAAACGGTAATAGACAAAAAGCTGAAACTTTCAGCATCGACGTATCTTATGAGTACCAACATTTCCTAAAATTATGAGCCAGATACCTCTCTGGGGCCGATTCGGTATTCTTATCGTCCTATGGCCTTTGTGGAAGTTGTATGATAAATATCTAACCATTACATATTTGTTCTTGTCCTCTAAAACTATATGATTTCCTCACTTCCATATCGAAATTTTATATTTTAGATATTACTATTAAGCTAACTTTAGTTCCCGTGTTTTATTTTTACCTGAGTTAGACATATTGATTATAAAAACAGTGTTCCCAAAATAACAATATCCGGCTAATAATATGCGTGGGTAAAAGGACACTTTTGAAGTTATATATAGTGTTTCTCTTCTACGATTATTTGAGAATGTATATATTGATAATTTTTAAAATATAAGTCGTAGCTAACAGGAAACCAGCCGTCATATCCTATCACGCCTACATAGAATCTATTCAGCGCTTCCATTATGTCAACTGAAAGACGCCCACTTTTGTCGAAAGTCTCCTTCAAAAATGAAATGTTTTTGCCATAATCCATCACACGGGTCCAATGCGGATAAGTGTGTTAACGATTCCATATCTCATGACCAACAGCATGTCGTGCCATCCAAAGCACGGAAGAGCTTGAAATAAAAACTTTTTGGTCACCAATCCGTTGACCGGCCCTTGCAAATGTTGCTACCAAATGATGTAACCACTACTTTATCGAGTTCTACATCATCACCACCATCTCGGCCGAAAAGACCACAGAAGACTCCCCCGAAAAGGGGGGTTTTGCCAATATCTCCACACTTTACATGCGGATTATAGATCGCAGTAAAAAATCTTAATTTGTAAAACGCTACTGGCCATCTTGTGGTCTACGGCAGCTGTATGGTGATTATCATTATTCGCCTTTTAAGATACCTACAAAGGGCCCTTATGGGGACTTAAAATAATGGACTATAAATAGGGCGGGTTTATTAGTCATAATACAATTCCATGACGTGGTGACGTGGTGCGAGATATTTCTATGAGGCCGTGGTTAGGGATCCTAAGCGAGTGTGTTGTGGCGCGGCGGCAGCGGCCGCGGGCGCGATGGTGGTTATAGTCGCGTCGGCCCCCTACCGGTCGTCTCCTGCGCGTAGAAAACCAGTTCACCACAACACTTTTAAGAGTGAAGGGTTGCTACTATTCTACTCTGGATACCACATGGCTTATATCCAGCTCCGGTAGACCATAAAATCTGCAGTAGCATTTTCCAAATTTAGGTTTCTTTCTGCGATATCTAAACCACCTTTTTTTAACGAAAAATGCGCCTTATTCATACTACGCTTTTTGGGTTGATAGCGGAATTATGTGGCGCTCTCCTTTGTGCAACAACCCGACGACAAGGAAGCCCGGTGGGTGATCGAAGGCACACCCACTAAAACTTTTCGTTGTGACTTCACATTGTCCTGCAGCCTTCTCCCTATGTCGGAAACACCACTTCGGCTGGACAGCTTCTGAGCCCCTTCTCTATCAGACGATGCCTAAGCACAACTAACCCGCCTGTGAAGAGTAAAGATAATAAAAAACACGTCCATTTTTAGAGGAGTCTTCTATGGTCTTCTTGGCTGAGATTATGATGATGACGACAAGCTAAATAATTCAGTAGTTTCACAATTATACCGTAAGGAAATAGTTACATAAAAATAGAATATTTATTGCAAAATAGAAGTGCAACAAGGTTTTATGTACATTATAGTGATAACTATCGTCATTTTCACACGAAAACGCTTTTTCTCTAGCAGCAAAATTATTGTAACCAAAATATTTCTGCTTTAACCACACGCAACGTAACTTATTTATCATTCTAGAGGGAGTGTCATGGTGTCAAGATTAATAAATATAGTTCACAAGCTTTTACCTGCGGTTTCGCTCGCTTTAATGAAAGCTATCGATAAAAGATATTTTTATCCCTCTGGAACAGCATTTTTTAAATGAAAGGGTGCATATTCTTTTTTTGTACTCCAGAGAAAGTGGATGGAAAATTTTAAAATGATCGGTTTAGTAGTTATGGCGTAAAAGTGTAAGAAACAAACTTGTTTTCGTGTTTATAATATTTTTACGTATATAATATTAGTTAGGATTTTTGTGTCTTATGATAGTAATCTTGTTTTATAGCGTGTAAGTAGGCTTAATCTAAAGCATACCTACCTTGAAATTACCTAGTATTACATAATACCTAGTATTACCTAGTAGTAGAAGTACAACGGTAGCGATCGTGCCTGTCGCACAGACGCTCATGGGTTTTGAATCCCGGAAGAAGCAGGTATTTTTGTGATGATCTTCTGTACCCTATTCATGGATGGAATAGAATATAGTACTCTTTATTGCACATCAAACACGACAAAAAAATACCAGGAGAGACAAATATACAGACAAAGCAATATCTTAGCTCTGAGAAGTTGAAAATTAATGTTTGCATACATATGCGGAGACCTTCTCCACAGATATTACTAATCTAGTTAAAGAAAAATTTAATGTAATAACAATTTTTGTATCATGCGATCATGCATGTATCATTTTGAATTCGTTGAAAAAAATCGATGAAAGATAAATCATTGTTAGAATATTTTAAATTCACAATTTTAAACCGCATCAAAGAACATTTCTTTATGAATACCGAATCGTTACCATACGTCAGTCGTTAAAAAGGCATCGCAAACTTTGCGGTCTTATTTTATATGGATGGCTTAGAAAGTTACTCGATAGCTTTGATGATGTTCAAACTTTGCTCGTCAAACAATGGAAATTCAAAGAGATTACATAAAGAAAGATTAACTCGGTACTCGAAATTACAATGTTTGCGAAAACTCAGATATTTTTCTTTAGAAGATATTTTAAGATATATACAGTTGTATGGGGTTTACATATTTTAATTTTATATACTAGCTGACCCGGTCACGCGTTGCTATGGTAACGAATATACAAAGGAAAAAAAAAAAAGAGCGGACAGACAAACACTCAAACAACAAATTTGTGTTCTCAGATAATAGACTAGCTGACGCGGTAACGCGTTGCTATGGTAACGTTAAAAGAGCGGGAAAAAGAGCGGACAGACAAACACACAAACAATAAATTTATGTTCTTAGGGTATATATTTAGGCAAATGATTGACGACCGTTTGTTGTAACGGTAGCGATTCTGCCTTTCGCAACTACGGTGCTGGGTTCGTATCCGGGGAGGGGCAGATATTTGTATAATGAATACGAGCATTTGTACCTGAGTACTTGGATATTTTATTTATATTCCTATCAATAATTTATATCATATCATTTTGTAAGTCCATACATTACCCTGGTATCCACAACACAAGCCTTTCTTACAAATTGGTATGAATGTAAGGAATATTATTATTATTATAATATATTATAAATAAATGCGAATTGTAGTAACTTCTTGAATTAATATTGCATGGCTTTACTAATAACTGATTTTTGAAGTGAAAACTTCTTTAGCATCGTTGTGATTTGAAAGTCGATGAAACGAAAAAGCGACAGTAAAAAGAGACAGACACATAAATTCATAAGATTTAACGTAGGAGAAAATGAGATAGGACGCATTATGTACGTGTTTGAGTGCGCATGCGTAGTACAAAGCTTTAAAGAAGGCGGCACAACAACCGTGGTATTTTGTATACGTGTACGTGTTATTTTTGAAGGTTTAACTTCTACCACGTGTGAATTTTTGTTTATTTTTTTTATTCTCTGCTTTTTTTGCTTTTAAACGTTTCTAGATTTTAAATTATATATTAATATTTTACCTTAATTTCATGAGTATTTAAATTTCATAGTAGTCATTTTATTGGTTGACTAGGCAAGTAAATCAATAGGAAATCAAACAAAATAATTTGTTTTTTATTTCTAATTTATGATATTGATTAGTTTTGCGAAAGTAGAAAGAAGTCAACTGGTGTTCACAAGGTAGCGGTAGTTTAATTACAGTCATCCAAAAGTTGCAGGTTCGAATACCGCTTGAGAATAACTTATGAGCAGAGATGATTTCTTTTAGCATTTTCCTATCAAAACACATTTATCGGAGCGAGCGAAGCTCCAATGGATCAGCTTCAATGGCGCAATGTCTGTAACGCCATAACTTGCCGAGTTCTTAACCGATTTTAATATTTTTGTGTGGAATCGAATCAAAAGGTTTAGGAGCAGATTGTAACGGAGCCCGAATTTCGAAATTCGCAGAAAATGCCATCAATTTTTTTTTTCTTTTTATAAGTATAAAAATATATGGTGCTAGCGTAGCTTTATGCTTAGCGACTGCATCGCCTAGTTATATAAGATAACATTGAAAAAAATCTAAATAAATATGATAATAATTGTTACAATCACACCAATTAGCCTAGCCCAAAGTAAGCACTGTAAGGCTTGTGTTATAGATGCTAAGGTAACGGCGAAACATATATCTAAGACATAGATATATTATTTTCAAAGAAATATATATAAATACCCACGACTCAGGTACGAATGCTAATTCATCACACAAGCATCAGCCTCTTCCGGGATTCAAACTCAGGAATGTTGATGCGAAAGGCAGGAACGCTACCGTTGCACCAAACGTTCGGCAATCAATAAATTAATTATAAACATGTTTCTAATAATAAAAAAATGGTTGTCTGTAAAGTCAGTTTACGGACGATAATTTTACGTGGTAGCGTCATAAGAAAACATTGATGAAAAATTGCATACTTTTATGAATTGAATTGAATTATTATCACTGAATTATCATTATTTTGTATAATACAAAGAACAAATTAATTGTTTTTTTTTTGTCGATAAATTTACATTAAATTGTTGTAATAAACAAAGGAAACCACATTAACTTTTCACTTTATGAAGTGGAAGAGAGCCAGATGCGCCACAAGTCGAACGCTTAGGCTGATCGTGCCTCTCTATCGCTTATTCCGCGCTCGGCTCAGGCGGAACGTTACACTTTTTCGTGCGTGCAGCCGGCGTTCATCAATTTATAAGACGTTATTATGTCAAAAAGATAGTCTAGATTTTATGTTGATAACACAAACTTCGGTTACCTTACAGGAGTTATGCACGGCATATTTTATTTATTTGTTATATAAAAATAAATTCAGGTTTACAAACTAAAAACTTCAAAACACTTGCAAGAATTAACACGATAGTAATTAATAATTACTAAAAACAAAGTAAATATTCAAACTCCTTTGAAACAGAGCTGATTGGCCTCATTACTAGCCAAAATTAAATTAAATGTTTCCCGTATAATTCCACACGATGCCATACATCCCATTGTACCTACCACCTTTTTGAAGAACCGTTCCTTATTCCATGTTAAGTAGGCTTCTGAACAAACATAAATCCCATACACACACACAACAAAGAAGAAGCTTTTCTCAATCCTTATTATACGTGACTTGATAGCTATTTATTTTGCATTAACTAGCGGCCCCTCCCGGCTTCGCACGGGTGGACAAAATTCTTCAATTTTTTTCTATTATCAAATATTTTTCCGTTAGCGCCATCTAGCGTCAGGTAGACGAACTACTTGCGGTTAACACGTTGCTATGGTAACATTATTGATACGATGGAAAAAGAGCGGACAGACAAACAACAAATTTGTGATCTTAGCTTATAGACTAGCGGCTCGCCCCGCCTTCGCACGGGTGGACTTAAAAATTTTTCTATTATTAAATATTTTTCCGTTAGCGCCATCTAGCGTCCGGTAGCCGAACTACTTGCGGTTTACGCGTTGCTATGGTAGCGCGTATACAATGAAAAATAGCGGGAATAATAGCGGACAGACAAACAACAAGTTTGAGATCTTAGATTAAAGATTAGAGTGATTGCTGTTTGAGTTTTAGTCTTCTTTTTATGGAAGTTTTGCTATGAATTTGGTCAAGAAACCAACGTTGTGTGGATTTGCATTCAGTAAATCACTTTTATTTCCATTTTATAAAAGTAACCTCGTTGATTGTGATAAGATCAAGAAGCCTGTCAACTCCGTCAACCATTTTTAGATTCATTTTTTTACGTAACAGGTCGACATTGATCGCGATAAAAGTTATTACATTTTTATTTTATTTACTTTCACCTGTCCCGGTGTCTGTAATGAAATCTTGCAAGTTAAATTTGACCTACTTCCCGTTTTTCGATTGAGTTGAAATTTTGCATGTATATGTATGTCGCGTGACAATGTAATGTTATGTTAACATGGAGCTCATCTGGTGCTGGATCTAGAAGGTGGCCATAGGAATAAAACGACACAACCCTATCGAGTCTGTGCTTGTTTCATTTGTCTTGATAAGTTCTAAAGGTAATATCCGTATGCAACCTTATTTTAAACTTTTTAGTTCGTTTCATTAACAAGTAATAACGTAAGCTTGTTTTTTAAAACGTATTTTTAAAAAAAGAAAATTATTTATAAGTTCATTATAATACAATTGTTTTTCACAATTTGGACTTTCGTTTATGTTCAAAGAAGAGATAATTACAAATCTCAACTCTCAGGTTCCATCGACAAAGTATGTACATCATCTAACTTTCCGCACATTGAATGATTGGAAGACTGCTATTTTCAGTAAAAAACTATTTATTGGAACCTGAGGGCCCACCATCATCTTTTAGCGCGATGCAAGTTCGATTGTCAAAGTGAGACACCGCTATACGCGGTCTATTGTGGCGTCTCTTTTTAACAGCTAAACTTGAATCGCTACAAGACGTGATGGTAGGGCCTCAGACCGCAACCTAAGAGCCGTAACAATAAGTATAAGTTTAAAAACTTAAAAAAATAGGCTTTTATTATAAGTTGTTAATAAAACGAACTGAAAACTTAAAAAGCCCAAACTCGATGAGTTCGTTGCTTTGTGTCATTTTATTGCGAAGTTCCTATGGCCGCCTTCCGGCTCCAGCATCAGATCAGCTCCGTGTTACCATTATATTGCATTGTCACGCGATATACAGGCAAAACTTCAGCTCAATCGGAAACCGGGAAGTGAGTCAAATTTAAGTTGCAAGAAATCATTACAGACACCGGGACAGGTGAAAGTAAATAAGAGATTGTAATAAATAATCTACTTAGAAGCGTTTTAATAAAACAGGGGACTAGAGATTGTGACAATACAGTTTTGCACCAGATTCCTTTTCCAAACGACCTCCTATTAAAATGCTCTTTCAATTACTTTGTACTTCATTTTTGTATTTCATAAAAAAATCGGATTCTAGTATTTACTTCCTTAAAGATACTCTCTTCAAAGTGCTGCCTAATAAAAAGTATTTTAACTAAGTTATTTATAAGCTTTTGTTTCAGTATACGTGTATATGGTAGCCGCCTTGCACATTTAACTTTATATAATAACTATCTGTTGCCCGCGACTTCGTCCACGTCAATTTCTGTTATTATGATTTTTCACTGATGCTTCGCTCCTATTAGTCGCAGCGTGATGTTATATAGTCTAAAGCCTTCCTCGATAAATGGACTATCCAACACAAAAAGAATTTTTCAATTGAACCGGTAGTCCATGAGATTAACGCGTTCAAACAAACAGACTCTCAGCTTTATAATATAAGTATAGATATATGCCTTAGTCATTTAGACTCACAAAAGTGTAACAGACCTTAAAAAAAAAAATAACAAGAACTTATCATTTTAAATTATAAAACATTTATCGGAACAAATGTAAGTTTACTCATTATAAAAGCTAAAAGATAAATACATTGGCATCTTCAATCATATGCCTGTAAAGAAGAAAGCGACTACGCATTTCGATACAATCAGACGATTTTAAAAAGATCGGAAGCATTCGTTCCAATTAATTAAAGACCATTAGAAGAGATATAACGATTTCGCCTTAATTTCCGTTTAAATTCTGGAGGCATTAAATAGTAGTTTATGATACTGTTGCATAATAAGGGTTCTTATAACATGAGTGTGTTTTAAAAAAACGAGCCGTAGGCGAGTTTTTTTATAGTATCACACGAGTGTTATAAGACCAAGTTATGTACAGTGTCATACACTACTTTATCTACTCTCATACTATATTACGTAAAACAATGTTGCAAACAAAACCAAACTTTGTTTAAATATTGAAAAGATTTTTTAAATGTCAAATGTTGGCGCCAAGGTGCAAACATCGATTGTGAATGCGTGTTGCGTCGTCGCGGACTCGTTCATTGAAACCTTTTTAAAGTAGAGGTTCAACCTCCTTGGTCCAGCTGGAGGTTGTATAGGTGTATCGTTATGATTAAAAAGTTATATTATGATACAGGTGTCCATACAAGACCTGTATCGTAATTAAACTTTTTTTTTTATTATTTTTGGCCTGTACGTAATGTTTGTCATAAGCATTTTGTTTTCAGTTTTAGAATCTCTGTATTATAGTATCAGAGTAGATAAAATTATTTATCTACTCTAATACTATAATACAAACATTTTGACATTTAAAAATTTGTTGTTATATTCAGCGTTTTATTTGCAATATTGTTTTACGTATTATAGTATGAAAGTAGATAAAGTAGTGTATGACACTATACATAACTTGGTCTTATAACACTCGTGTGATACTATAAAAAAACTCGCCTACGGCTCGTTTTTTTAAAACACACTCGTGTTATAAGAACCCTTATTATGCAACAGTATCATAAACTACTATTGTGCAATTTGTCTTAATTGAACAATTTCAGTTCCTCTTTTCTGTGTAGAAATTTTCCCTGCGTTTCTGTTAAAGGAGTGCTTTCCATGATTTGTCAATAAGATATTTTACAATAGAATTAAATTTGTGAGTGGAAACCATTAATATTACGAGCGTTATTAATTGTAATTTAATATTTAGTTATATTAAGTAATGGAATTTAAGTTAAATACAATAATAGCAAAGGAGTGGAACTCCCTCCCTGCGTCTATATTTCCGAGTACTTATAATCCGTCCGTCTTTATAGCAAGAGTGAATAGGCACCTCCTGGGTCAGCTCGTTCCATTGTGGACCCTGTCTTGGCCCCGGGGATTGATTGGTATCAAGAGCTAACCCATTCAAAATAAAAATATACCCATTCACATTGAATTTGTGTAAATTCTATTCCATGAAATTAAGATCAGATAATTTCGTATACACTGAAATTTATTCCGGGAAAAAAAGAAACATTTTGTGTAATAATTCTTGACAATCCAAAGCTTGGCGGTTTGCCGATTTACGCAATCTAATTCGATATTCAAGCATACATTGAAGAATTATTTCGGAACGATTGATTTTTCTTTATGAATGGATAAATTCCGGATCCATTTAAACTCAAATTTTTTTTTACTCTTTTTTATCGCGATTACGTTACATAAGTTGCATTATGTAACTTAAACAATGACGTTACATTACATAACGTATATAACTTACCCTTGCAAGCTAATGCGCCTTTGGCAGTGTAAAATTTGTCAGCCTACCAAGTTATTCCAAACTAGCGACCCGCCCCGGCTTCGCACGAATGCAATGCTCTACTATATTATGCATGTATTATACATATAAACCTTCCTCTTGAATTACTCTATCTATTAAAAAAACCGCATCAAAATCCGTTGCGTTGTTTTAAAGATTTAAGCATACATAGGGATATAGGGACAGAGAAAGCGACTTTGTTTTATACTATGTAGTGATCAATATCACTACATAGCTCCTGCCACAATTGGCAGGCACAAACATAAAAAATAATGTTGGCATATTAACTCTTAAAAAAACACCAAACTTTTTTTTTCTACTTTCTTTTAATTTCAGTTATTTTTAAATCTAAGCCACTTATTCAAATTTTCAGCTAGATCTTAACTGCATGCAAACAATACAGCAACAGAGAATTACGCTCTTAAAAGTTTTCTTAGTAATTGATACACATTTTACTCTCTATCTCAAAAACTACTTACACAGTTCTCTAAGTTGGATTATACTTAGTCTTATTCAGAAAGAATTTTTGTTATGAAACCTATAGTTTTTAAGATATGTGGGGACAAACAGACATACATACCTATAAAATTTGACACCTATGTTTTGAAACTGTTATAAATTATACAAAAACTGTGTATGTACGACCGTTTTGTGCGACGGTAGCGATCCTGCTTTTTGCACCGACGGTCCTGGGTTTGAATCTCGGAAGGGTTAGATGTTTGTGTGATGAATACAAGCATTTGTACCTGAGTCATGGGTGTTTATATTTATATATTTCTATGAATATTACATATCCATTTATTATATATGTATGTCTATCCGTTAGCATAGTATCTATAACACAAGCCTTGGAGTGCTTACTTTGGGCTAGGCAAATTGGTGTGAATGATTTTTTTTTATTTTTTTTTTATTTATTGTATACGATTCACACACATAAAGGTCCTATTTTTTAAGTCGGTTAAGAATAAAATTGTAAGCACTTTGTTTCTTCTTTCAGATTATTTTGCTGGTGAAAGCCCTGGACGCCTACAGCATCAACTACTTCACAGTCACTGCGCAGATCGTGTCTCACGTTCTCGCCTACATGAACAGCTGTGTCAACCCTGTTCTATACGCTTTCCTCTCCGAGAACTTCAGGGTTGCTTTTAGGAAGGTGAGTAAACGTCACATCACTTCTTTTAATCATCCCGCTGCTAAGGCATAAGCCTTGCTTATGGAAACCGTAGGGAAAACGGTCTATAAACTAATACTTGGATTTAGTGTGCATTGGACGCAGGTAAAAGATGCAGCTGTGACAAATGGCATTTCTACTTTATCTTCTTTATCTAGTACGGGCGATATCCGCAACTCGACGACTTTGAGCACCCATTTTGCGTCTGGGAGATGATTGCTTGTTTATTCCAGCCATCCCAGCTCCGACAGTAACGATTCAAGCGCCTTCGCTTTGGTGAGAGGTTCCCGGAGACTGCCAAGCGAGCCGAGATGTTTCGCCCGGTAGTGTACCACTCCTTCACATTCCATTATGACATGGGTGGCTGTTTCTTCCATTTTCATGCATCTTCTGTATAGAGGGCTGTCTGTGGTACCTAAATGAAAAAGGTGCCTGTTAAAATTGCCATGACCGGTAATGGCACCTGTTACTAGGCTTATTGCTGATCTGACTGTATATCCTGTGTATTCGAAAGAAACATTTCTGCAAATTTTGGACAATCGGTTCAGATGAAAAAGCCATTTAGTTTTAAAAATGTTGCTTTTTACTTGCATTTTTCTATGCTAACTTATAAAATAAATTATTTTATTAGAAAATTACTAGAGAAAATCGACTCGGTTGTTCCTTTCATTGATTAAACATTACTAGCCTAGAGAGTAAAAATTAGAAAGATACTAGGAAATTTCGACGGGTATTCACAAATTTCGGTAGCTCAGTTGAGAGATTTCCATTCTGGCCTGAGTATTCACTTGTGAGCTAAGTCGATTTATTTAGTATTTTCTATTAAAATAATTCATTATTAAATTCAGTAGATAATATATCGAAAACAAACAGGCCTATTTCCTGCAGGGGTAGCTAGACATCACAGATTTACACTTTCCATGATCCTGAATTCCTGACATACTTACATCTCTCGCTTCTTCAGTTCAGAGCACAATAAGTATAAAAAGAAGGAATATTTTAAAAAGAAAATTTTTTTTGGAGCGGAGCGAGCGAATTAGCGAAGCTCCCATGGATCAGCTTCAAGTGCGCAATGTCTGTTACACCATAACTTCCAGAGTAAACCGATTTTAACATTTTTTGTGTGGAATCGAATCAACAGGTTTAGGATCAGATTGTGAAGGAACCCGAATTTTGAAATTCGCAAAAAATCCTATCGAATCAAAAAATTTTTTTTCATTTTTTAGGTATTACACTCCGCTCCAATATATGGTGCTAGCGTAGCTTTATGCTTAGCGACTGCACCGCCTAGTATATAAAAGAGTAGTCACAGCGATTTTTCTTTGTGGAGAATTTCGTATCTGTCGCTTTTATGAGAATATTTGCCAACTCTTTTAACGATTGACAACTTACAAACTTACTGATTATAAATCCAACTTTTGATTCAATTATTTCATTCCAAGCTGAGTTTGAAAGATGTTTACTAACTTAAAATAAACAATGTTATTTCCCATGTTTATATCAAAGAACGAATTCTTTGATAAATTGCAAACAAACAAAAATCCCTTGATTTTAACGAGAGATAATTTGATGTTTGTGAAAAGTTTGAGGATCTCGAAAATTATGATTGAAATGCGAATACGGGTATTTTTGTTTGATTATTTTATATATATAAGATGTTTTCATAATACATTATACATACGGTATCCAAGAATAACAACATTTTGATGAAATTGGTTCATGATTTAAATCCAACGGACAAAAATTATCTGCATCATCATCTTTCCGTAATATTCCACTGCTATGCAAAGAATCGATCTATTAATATTTTGCAAGCTTTTATTTAACTTGCAATGTGTTTGTTCGGGTGAAAATTTGCAACACAGTTTTGAAGCAGATATCTTCAACCAGTTGAGCTGAAATTTTGTATACGCATTCAGTTTGGATGACAGCACGTGGTTAGCTGTGTGACGTATTCTAAATCAAACATGGCGGAACACCCAAGATGGCGGACTAATTATTTTAATGCATTCCTACATATGGGTATCATTTGAACGGGCTTGCTGAGAATAAGTCGAAAAAAGAGTGACGTCACTATATTGAAATAAAAGCTAGTATTTTGAAAAGGTTTTTTACTTTTGATTTGTTCTCATTCATGTTCGGTGTCAGTCAAAATTATTATATGTATCTTCAGTTATTTTAAAGTTTACTTTTTATTGTTTTGCTGTATTGATAAAAAATGTATCAAATTAACATTGAATGAATGATTAAACCAAATGAATTTTAAACAACACCACATACGTTGCTCTAACCTCAAGTTGAGTAGCTAAAGCACTTGTGTTATGGAATTCAGTAACAACGACGGTACCACAACACCCAGACCCAAGCCAAAATCGAAAAGTTCGTTTTCTACATTGACCCGGCCGGGAATCTAATCCAAGACCTTGGAATAGCGGTATCATGGAAACCGGAGTGCGAGCCACACGACCACAGAGGTCGTCAGGTTGAATTTATGGACACGGCGTGTGTCCCTTCCCACAAGTTTCATATTACTTTATGTCAAGTTTAGTATGACGACCAGTCGTCGCCGCGCACTTTTCTTGTAAACCCGTATCCATCCTTCACTACCACTAACCAGCCCGCCCTGTACTGATTCTCGAATCATACACATAAGAATTAATTTTTGTCAAACGTATATTTATTTCCAGCTTTATATACATGTATATACCTTTTACTGTAGAAGCTTTTCCTACGGATAAAAATCACCTCGGTTGAATGGGGAAAAAAGAATATCTGCAGTCCATCCCGCGTGACTGGTGTCAGTAATAATTAAAGACTGCAAGGCAAATAACTTAAAGTCACTTCTGAATCATAACTACACTATCCCTGTCCTAAGTCTTTATCGATTATTGAATACATATAAAAGCATGACATAATTATGATGTTATAGGTAGTTAGTACAAAGAACATACAGAGATGGCGCTGGCGTTAGATTAAGAAATACCAGGGACAATGACACGGATCTCTCATGGTCTCGGTAGCTTAATATTGATTGCATTTTAAATTAAAAATATAGTATTGGGTTCTTACACTTCCGCACACATTACAAATTTAAATAAAACAACTTTTTAACGGATAGTAGCGCATAATTTATATTTTTAATCCTGACGTTTCGACTCCTTTACAAGAGCATGGCTGTTATTCACTATATTTTAATCAGACACGTTTAAAGTTGCATGCAAATTCAGTTTATTTAAGTTTAAATTAAGTTAAAAAAGGGCATATAAAAAATATGCGCTAGTATCCGTCAAAAAGTTGATATGTTTTTAATATTTAGTGTGAAATATTGACGTACGTAAATGACAGGGATGAATAATGTGTAAAAAAATGGTTAACAATTCCTAAAATATTCTTCTTTTACAGGTTATGTATTGTCCACCACCGTACAACGATGGGATGTCAGGTCGACCGCAACCAACGAAGACCACGAGGACCGGAAACGGGAATTCCTGTCACGACATTGTCTGAGGTTCAACGCGCAGTCGCACACGCTTCCCATCTGTGGACCAAGCCACTATAGTCTAAATTCCTTCGCCACGCGTGTGGACTGTTAAAATTAAAAAAAAACTCTCTTCTCTGTGATGTACATAACATGTTATATAGCACATAAAAAAGTTGTGATGCATGTAAATAATAGAATGTGGACAAATCTTCCTCGTTTGCTGCCGTATTTCGAGCCCAAATATTGTAGCGAATGATGAATATTTTGTACTTCTCGAAAATTGTAAATGTTGACATGTAAAAAAATATATGTAATGCTTACATTTTAAGTAGATAACATCGAAAATTAGTTGAATATTAATTAAGT
Organism: Calamotropha paludella; assembly: GCA_927399485.1. Classification (NCBI taxonomy): domain Eukaryota; kingdom Metazoa; phylum Arthropoda; class Insecta; order Lepidoptera; family Crambidae; genus Calamotropha; species Calamotropha paludella. The sequence continues at coordinate 26,812,823 of OV656812.1, forward strand.
GAAATAGTTTCAAGTTTGTATCGAAGAGACAAGCTTTTATTGATGTTAAAATTAAGTTAAATTCTATGAAGCGTGTTAGAGTTTGTAAGCTAATTAAATTGTAACGAAGATAAAATCATATTGTCTATTTACATTGTATGTTATCCAATGTGATTAATGTAAATTGCTTTAACCAAGTTAATAGTAAATGTTTTGATAATTGTTTCGTTTTATTTACCAAGTAACAATATCATTATCATTTAGAGTGGTTCCACAATAAACAGTGAAAAGTCGATACAGTGGACCCCCGGTAATCCGGCCCCTGTTTAATCCGGTGCCCCCTGTAATCCGACATGCCTATCACTGTTTGACTGTACAAACATTATTTTGGCTAATGCAATTAACGCATGATTGAACAAGTTACTCGACGCGTGTTGTTTTGATTCTGATTGCTTAGTTTGAATTTGACTACATAATATATGCTCGTGGAGAAGCCAAGCGTGCATTCATTGTTTACTAGTACAGATAGAATCTTAATATTTTGATCTGTAATTTGTCAGTGTCATCGGCCTTTGGGGGATCCTACGCAGTACTCTCTAATCCGACAAATTCGATAAACCGATAAAGCCCTGCAAAATGTTTGTCGGATTACCGGGTCCGTGTTGTATATGATTCTGCTAAACTTTATTTAGTCGTTGGACAAGGCCCTTGAGAAATGTGGACACAAATTTATACAAGACTAGCTGACCTGACCAGGCGTTGCTGTGTTATACATTAAAATGAAACCTATCCTATGTCTTAAGACGGAAGAAACCCAGCAAATGAAAAAAAAAACATCAAAATCAGTTGAGATGTTGCAGAGTTTATCGCGGTCAAACACAGACATACACCTTTTGCGGAAGTAAGCGATGTACGGTGAAACTTCATTGATTTATAATATGTATTTAAATTGGTTAATTTAGCGTTCTGCTTGACTACCACTTACTCGCTGTTATGCATAGTATCAATTGTACAGTGTATTACACGCATACGTATCAGACGGTTGTTTACCTCATCATCTGATAATATGATTTATCAGTCAATTATATCATTTTCTATCATTTATCATCGTGTGGGAATCCACCCCACAAGTTTGTTGTTTTACTAATGGATATGGATTCAGACCAACTAAAGCCTGATTCTATCAATGTAATAGTCATAGAAGTATACGAGTATATAAATAAATATATAACTATGTTACGTTGTTTTGAAGCCGAGTTAAGCAGCTGAAGCACTGTGTTACTACAACCGTACCACAACACCGATTAACAAAAAACCAGGTACCACAAAAACGATTAAAGAAAATTGTTTTCTACAATCACCAGGCCAGAGCCGGCGGATAGTCATACATATATGATACTTAGATATTTCATATTGATAGAAATATATATAAAATATCCATGACTCAGGTACAAGGCTGCCCCTTCCGGTATTCGAACCCAGAACCGTCGGTACGAAAGGCAGGATCGCTATCGTGCACCAAACAGTCGTCATTGGGAGGCCCTTCCGAGAAGAACTTTTGCAAGAAAATCGGACAGTTGACTGACGTTTATACGTCACTTATACGGTAAAAGTGGTTTTATTTTTTCTAATGGTCGTGGAAATGTTAGAATTAAATGTATTTTAGGACCACTAACTCAACTGAATTAGACATTTTTAATTTTATTTTGAATGGGTTCGCTCTTGACAATCAAGCCCGGGGGCAAGTCAGGGTCTACGATGGAACAAGGTATTCACTCTGGCGCTGAAAATGGACGGGTTATAAGAACTTGGAAATACAGGAGTTCCACTCCTTAGCAGCTTTGCGCATTATAAAAGATGTTGAGAAGCGCTTGGTGCGACCGGTAGTAGGTAGTAGCAGCCAAGAAAAGGGTGGAAGCCCGCAGTGCGTCTGGATGTCCGATGGAAGAAGGGCGATGGCGGCTAATGAGCACACTCTCCAAAGTACATAAATTATTATATAATGTCATATTATCGTATGTAACATAATGTCAATATCGTTAGGATTCTGTACTCAACAACCGTTAACTCTGGCTTTAACTTTTAATTAAAAACGAAACAAAAACAAACAAAGGAATATATCCCCAATCTATCTTTATGATTCAACTTTTAACAACAGCCAATTATACGCTCATTTTATTACTTTCAAAGGCTCATCATGAAAGTTCTCTTTTGTGTTCGGAAAATGGACGGAAAATACAAAACGGCTACATGTTTTCTCCTGTCAGAAAGAGATGAAGCGCAAGCTCGATAGTGTAGTTTTCTCATCTTTGGGGCGGTTCCCCCCAATATCAGTTCCAGACGCTTGAGTCCATTCAGAGAAAGGCCAAGAAGCTCATCGGCAATAACGATATTTTTTTAAATAAGCTAGAAAGCCTTGAGCATAGACGGAAGGTAGCTAGCCTATTTGTTTTTTATACGATACATTTCCGAGACTGTGTAGCAGAATTGCACAACCTTGTTCCGCCGTCCCCATTTTTTTATCGGACAACCAGACTCATAAATAGGTGCCACCGTTATATGGTTGATATACAATGGAGGCACACGAAGCGTTTTTGTTCTAATTTTGTGATCCGTACCGCTAAAGAGAAGACATTCTTTGCCTGAGTCTGTTTCCTGTAAAATACAATTTAGGGGTGTTCAAGTCACGAGTGAATAGGTATCTTCTAGGCAGATGTATCACATCCTAGATCGCATCGTCGTCGTTTACCATCAGATGATATAGCAGTCAAGAGCTTACCTACTTAATAAGTAAATTAATTTATGAAGTAATTAGCAAAACCCCGCAGTCGTTCTTCCATATTTATTTGGTGGCGATATTCAACAAAGTTATTAACCTAAAAACATTGTCATCGCGATCGCGATTAATTGGATGCAGCGCCATCTTGTAGCAAGTCGATGTTGTCAATTGTTCATGACTTCTCACACGTATCGCATTTCTGTATCCAATATCTGGCCACCGGTTTGTACAACGGTAGCCATCCTGTCTTTTGCACCAACGGTCCATGGGTATTTATATGTATATTTCTATCTAATATTGTATATTATAGTACCTACTTTGGGCTTGGCTAATCAATGTGAATGTAAGAATTATTATTATTTTAATATCATCCGGATGATTATCCGGTCTGCAGGACCAGCTGCGGTCCATGTTCCGGTAACCAATGTTCTTCATCGTGCATCATATGACACTGTAGCCAATGTCTCTCGTCGTGAATAACCAAATCAACCAAACGTAACCAAAATCTCTGGTTCTCCGTCCAGCGTCGCCATAGCTAATATTTTTCGTGTAGCATACGCCTCAGTATCTACTTTACCACATCTACCACCAATATTTGTCTTTATGTGTCACGTATCTCCGTACGCTTATGCTCTTTGATTTACCCTTCTTATGATCCGAAAATTGCGTTACACTTACTCCTCTGCGGGGAAACGGCGAAGTTATGTGGGACTCTCTTCCACCATCGTATCCGGTCTAGTATCTAGCAAAGAATTAGAGGCTAAAGACCTGTGTATGTACCCTGAGTTATGCCTATGCCTCCGGTGGGGCCAGAGCAGTAATCATCACCATACCTATAGCAGATCTTACACTAAATTACAAATATTTGATGCTAGCTAACATTTCACATTTTGTACTAATATTTTTTGTGAAAGTGTTTAAGATATTTATAAGTACAAAATATTCTTTTCTGTCCTCTCGAGCCAAAGTATAGTTTAAGTGATTTCTAAATTATAAATCTATGTCGTCTCTTAGTGTGGCAAGCGACGATATGATTTCCCACTTCCATATTAATTTTTCGACATACCTACTAAAAATCCGTGTAATTTTCCTCAAATACCATGCATTTGGATCCGGTAGGTAGTGTTGTAATCACAACTATCTGATCTTTTTCTTTTTTTCTACTGGTAATGCCTTACGTAATACACACAGTCATTAAGGCGCACGAGGGATCCTTTCATGGGTTTGACAATTCCACTACCAAAGTGATTTTTGAACTCATGAACGGGTTCCTCGACCTCGGGCATACCCTCGTCATGAACAATTGATACAACCAACTGTCCCCGGCGAGGTTTTTGAAGAGAAGGGCAAGGGACGTAATTAGTATAGTCAACGTGCGGTGGGTAAATATCCTCACAGTCATGACAAAACGCCTCCCAGCGGAGGCTTCCGTCAGGAGGACTGATAGCTGGACAAAGCGGTGACATTACATTAGTATCTTTGAAAGATATTAAACTGGTCATCGCATTGTCTGCCAATCATAAGGATAACATGGTGCCTGGGCGACGGGCGGGTTGCTCCATCATTAACCGTTTTTGGTATCCACATACAATCTACGGACATATCCATTAAAACTCCCCGCTGTACTTCCCTCCACCGTGTGGTTTTGTGGGTCCCTTTTTGGGAGTCACCACTACGGCCCGGTGGTTGACTCTCATGTCTTTCATGCTTGAGTACAGTTCAGTCATCAAGCAAGACAGTGGGGCCAGTGCAATGCCACCAACAGATACCCGGTCCGTTGATGGCCACCCCACTACTTTATCTGATCTACCCTAATGAACGGTAATAAGGCACATTCTATAGTGTTACAAAAATAAAATTGACACGTCGTTTTATACTTGCTTCAACAAGACTGATAATTAATTAAATTGTCTGGATGAACAATAAGGCTTAGTTAAATGAGATGGCAGTGAGTAGATAATTGGAAACGGGAGGATAAACAGTATGTCAGAAACATTACATTTGTATAATGGATTTACTCGTGCCAATTTACACTGTAGCGTAGGTAGTAAACCGCCGAGTAAAAGTGGCAGCAAGATTATTAATTGAAGATTATTTAAGACATGTGCAGGGGTTCAATAATATGAAAATGCTGTTTTAACATACTGGCCACATTGAATTAAAATTGAACCTACATGGTGTGATATTACAAAATAAAACTTTTACGAAACGATAAAGACAACTTTCCAAATTAAAAAAAAAACATGAAAATAGATTTATAAGATATAAAATACCCATGTAAAAAAACGACCACACCTCCGAGCCCTCAAGATTCGAACCCACGAACATTTTATATTTTATAGAAATATGGCATTGTGAATGCAAAAAACAAAAAAATAAATAAAAACATGACAATCGATTGTTTGACTTTTAATTGTTTTTACATTAGACTTTAACGAAAAGTTGAGTGATTTTTGAATACGAATTCCCAAGTGGAACTAATGCAGCAGAAACAGCTCACAATATTAATGTTGCGTTTTTAGAAGACCGTGAATTTTGGTGAAACTGCTTCCATACTGGAAACTTCGACTTGAATAATGAACTGAGAGACAGACCAGTTCCTAAGCTAAATCAGTACGAATTCAAAGCCATGGTAGAAGTCGATTCGTGTCAAGCTTCCAAGTAATAAACGGCATGGCGTGAAGTTAGCAAACCTATAATATTGACCCATTCGAACCCAATCGTTAAGAATAAAAAAACTTGAAAAGTAGGTGCCTCATGATTTAACTAATCTACTAAGAGAAACAAGCATTGAAATTTTAACTTGATGAAGAGATTTTGGAAAAGCAACGGTACCTGTTTTATGGTCACTCCATGGTGTAATTCACTAAAGCTTCCTCAGATCCAGTCACATAACAACAGCTGATATCTACGTACAGAACTTCGAACCATGATGACAAAACTGGCATCGAAACAGCCCCGACTCATCAATGGATCTTCACCATTATTACTCCATGATAACGCTAGATCTCACACTGCTCGAGAAACCATTTTAACATTAAAGAATCTGAATTTAGAAACCATACTTCATTCTCCGTACTACAACTGACTCCAACCGACAGCCTCATCAAAAAATTGGCGATTTTTACCATACTCTCACGATTTGAACAATGAACCACGGTACGGTTGATATACCAAAGAGTAGCACTAAGCGATTTGGTTCTAATTTTCTGATTCGTGCCGCTAAAGAGTAAAAGTTTTTGCCTGAGTCTGTGCCCTGACAAATACAATTTAGGAGTCTTTAATTCACGAGGTATCTGCTAGGCAAGCGCGTCACATCCTACATCGCATCATCGCTTACCATCGGGCGAGATAGCGTTCAAGCGCCTGCCTATTAACTACAAAAAAGATTGGCAAGCGGATTGGAGATCGCAGAAAATGACCAAAAAATGTTTCTGTCATTTTTGGTCCACAGGAGTTGTACCATGATTGCCTCCCTTACCGTTAGTCGTCTTTTTCGATACTCCAAGTATGAAAAGTTATTGCTATTTTATTCCACCGGACACACAATTCTTTTATTACTAAGTAATGACTTTAACATAACTTACACTTAAAGCTTTTTACTTGGTTGACCACCATAAAAAACTTATTTGACTGTTATAGTTGAAATACCATAGATCTTATTATATTTTAACCTTGACGGTTGTCTGAATATAATTATAGTTCTATTAAGAGTAATATGACAATACGTTGCACTCTGTTATACTGTCGATACAGTAAAAGAAGAAGGATTTAGGATGAATGTGTTAATTATCATGGAGATTCATTAAGGTTTAGTAATTATTAGTATTTAGCTGAATTTAGCGTCACTTGACGGAAGTCCATAATTATATAGAAAACAAAAGTAAGTAACTTGCTTCCGCAGAAACTAATTAAATTCCTAGCTAAGTGTTTGATACTCCTGATGATGCTCGGTGTGGGGACAAAACACGTGTAAAGTAGATGGCAAGGTGTGTTGCTGTCTGCGGTAGTTTCATTTATTTGCCGGTGGGTGGATTTAAAATTTAGCATATATTATGGAAATCAGCTAGATATTTTTATTTTTATAATTTTGTAATTATTTTTTATTATACATAACGTATAAACTTTCTCGGAGGATTGTTCTGGCATATGGAATGTAGCCTTAATTTATTATATCTGCTTATTTTGTATGTATACGTCGGAAACTCATTTTGTACGCTGTCACAAAATCAATTGTTGTTTAGAAAACAAATATGATTGACGAAAAGTTTCAACAGGAAAAACAAGAGCAATTGGAATTTAGCTTGAGGGTCCCAATTTAATCAATCTTATTGTCTTACAAGGAGCCATCAAAGGAAGTCGGAATTAAATTGCTGTTCAGGAAGGCGTTTGCTCTAATACTATAAATAGAGATGTTTCTACAGTATGTGTTTACTGGGAAAACAGAAAGTATTTTACTATATATAAGGTTATGGATTAACGCAGCTTTGCAAAAGCTAATCTTCATATTCTCTAGCTTTGGAAAGTATATTAAGCACTATTTGCATCTGTAGTATAGTTCGTACCCCTTACCATGCCTTTGTCAATAACTAAGGCCTGTTCCTAAACCAGGAAGAACATATTAACGGATTTTAGTAATGATTCCAAAATCATTTCTTATAGAGCGCTTTCTCCCTCTTTTAAAAACATTCTTCTAACTTAAAATCTCTGAATTCATCGTTCGCTTAAGACAAAAACTTATATTATTCATATTCATATTTCTCGTTGATATCTTGGTTTTCTTCTAAAAATCGTTGAAGTTTCCTTTAATTCTCTGTTTATTTAAGGCGATCCCTAGACTTAGCAATAAACCCGAATCCTTTGTAACCTATATAAATTATCGTATTGTTTTCTATGTCAATGTTATATTTGAATGTAGACAAGTACTTGTATCAGCCATAGTAAATACAAACGTTCAAATATTTATAAACGTGATTACAAAACAAATTATTTGCGACAAAATCCGATCTAGAAAGCTCTTCAAATTGACACAATAAATGTAACGTCTTAAATCTCGTTGTTGTTATTGTATTTTGAACAAAAGCTTTGTGATCTCACCTTGTTTCTATCTCTCGGTTGTACAGTAAGTCTCTAGTAAATGTATTCTGTTTTAAACAGAAACCTGTTGCCTTTGTTTTAGTAAATAACGACGTTGCTTTTATTTTGATCGGAGCGGAGCGAACGAAGTGAGCGAAGCTCCCATGGATCAGCTTCAATGACGAAATGTCTGTTACGCCATAACTTCCCGAGTTCTTAACCGATTTTAATATCTTTTGTGCGGAATCGAATCATCAGGTTTAGGGAAGGATAGTGACGGAGAATTTTGAACGAATTTTGAAATTCGCAAAAATTGCCATCAAAAAAAAATAATCTTTTTTTAGGTATTATGCTCCGCTCCAATATATGGTGCTAGCGTAGCTTTATGCTTAGCGACTGCATCGCCTAGTATTATTACTACAATAAATCTCTAGCGATTATTTGAGAAAATATCCGAGAATACCCTTCAGTGTTGGATATATCAAAAGGGATTAGGGGGAACTTCTTGCGTCCAATCTTTATACAATTTAAGACATCTTATAAATATTCTTCTTTAAAACAAATAGTTGTTGATTTTGTTGTAATTAAACTACTACTGTTATTGTGTTAATAGAATAATATTGTATTTTGTGGATTATGTATGGTAATTATCGTTGCTTTTGTTAAAGCTGACGAGTTTCTTGCCGTTCTTCTTGACATTCGTATCCCATCTGAGGGCTTGGAGGCATTGTTGTTTTATCTACACTTATTTTATTTACACGTTACAAGTTATTTTACCTACACTAATATTATAAAGAGGAAAGATTTGTATTTTTGTATGTTTGCAATGAATAAACTCAAAAACTACTAAGCCGATTTCAAAAATTCTTTCACCATTGGAAAGCTACATTCGCGCTGAGTAACATAGGCTATATTTAATGCTAGAAAAAATTAAAAGAATTTTGTCCACCCGTGCGAAGCGACGAGCCGCTAGTATCTTATATTATAGAGTTTTAAATTACGTCTACATCTGGTGAGAGCGCCTCAATTACACTTTCAAGCTGATAGTGGTCTGTGTTCACGTCCAAAGTCATGGTTATGTAGTAACTTTTAAGCAAACTGTGGTCATGCGCTCTTGAGAGAGGTCTGCTTTAAACTACAGTATTTTGACATATACTTAACATTCATTTTTAATTGAAAACTTCTTTAGCATCCTTGTGATTTGAAAGTCGATGAAAAGAAAAAATTACAGTAAAAAGAGATAGACACATAAATTCATAAGATTTAACGTAGGAGAAAATGAGATAGGAAGCATTATGTACGTGTGTTAATACGTGTTTGTGTGCGCATGCGTAGTACAAAGCTTGAGAGAAGGCATCACAACAACCGTGGAATACATTAACAACAAGCTTTATTGGAGCTGTGATAATACGATGACTAAGGTAATCGTTCTCATATATTTTCTACTACCTTCACAATATTTTAATTGGGCACTTTCCTAACTGTAACAATTTTTAGATAAATTGTTTTATTTAATAAATAAAATTACAATATTTATTTATCAATTTAGTTATCCGGGCGAGTGCTCTAACCGCTGAGCTACCGAGACGCGGGCAGACGCGTCGAAATTAACAAACGTATTTAAACTTCTACTATAAGCTAGTATCGTTCCACCATTGTTAACTGGGTCGTTCTTCTTTTTTTCCGGCAGTGAAACGACATTTTTCTGTTTTTTTGGTTTTTGAACTATCCATAATTATGGTTTCTGTGTGGAATTTAAAAGAAATTGCATTTGTGTTGTCATTAGGACTATTTAAAGTTTCCTTTGCAGCAAATTTTGATTGTTTTTTAATGTTTTTCTGTGGAGACCACATTTCGGTTTACCACTCTGTCACGGCATTCTACGGAAAACAAACGAAAGAATATGTTGGTTGGAGAAAATTACATAATATTAATAGATAAGAAAAATATGGACTTTTATTCGAACCGAATTAAAAAACCGTAAATATCAATACTCCAACGAGATGCCATAATAAGACGAAGGACAGACCATTGGCGGTAAAAAAGTAGAACGACCTAACTACATTCAACATCGAAAATAATATTTTTACAAATATTAAAGATTCGATTTATTGATTTATTTTTTGCACAATGCAATATTTCTATAAGATATAAAATACGCTTGTAATTCATATAAGTAAGTAAGGTACTATAAGGCTATTGAATTTTTATCTTAAGCCTCAAAGTACGTCATATATCTTTATTCCGTTATACCTAACCGCTTTGTAAGTTCATCTCACCGTAAAATTTGGCATGTGCCAAATCCACAAAGCCAAAACAGTCCTTATGTGACAAGCGTCATCCCACAGGAAGTCGGATGATCACGTACCACTTTGAAATGTAAACGTTTCTAAGCAAACTTTATTAATATACCTATTTCACCAAATCTTATCTGATTGACGTTTCGTTTGATTCAAAGTCTATTTCTTTATAGAATAATATTGTAATCATTCAACCGTGAAAGTTTACGAAACAATATTTTTATATTACAGAAATATTATTCCTTCTCCAAGTCGTGAGTTTGATTAAATATATTGTATTATGACTAAGGATATTTCAAAATACATTTAATAAAAAGATTCTTAATAAGGCCGCGATGTGACACCTGAAGCTAATGTTAGATTGATATTAATTTCCCGACTACGCCAGAAGGAGGAATATGTTTTTTAGGTATGAATATTTCTTTGGCACGCTCTGTAGCCTAAAGTCGATGGATTTTAGCTTGAGAGGAGTCTTTAGATACGTCTCAATTAACTAACTCTGGGTAAAATTAAGTAACTCTGGGTACATAAAATAAAATAATGCATAAATATAATTTTATAATTAATTAAAAAAGTATTTGATAGAAAAAGGCTTTACTTGGCGGAAGTCCATAACTATTAGTAAAATAAAAATATGTAGCTTACTTCCGCAAAACTCAAGCAGTGTGCACCGTCCGTCCGCCTGCAAATAAATGCAGAAACCGCAGACACCGGCACCTTAACCAAATACTCGTTGCTCGTCGTCTTATTGCGGAGATTTTATAGCCACCTTCCAGCTAAAGCATCAGATCAGCTCTTTGCATGTATATCGCGTGACAATGTTATATTATGATGACATAGAGCTGATCTGATGCTTTAGCTGGAAGGTGGCTATAAAATCTCCGCAATAAGACGACGAGCAACGAGTATTTGGTTAAGGTGCCGGTGTCTGCGGTTTCTGCATTTATTTGCAGGCGGACGGACGGTGCACACTGCTTGAGTTTTGCGGAAGTAAGCTACATATTTTTATTTTACTAATAGTTATGGACTTCCGCCAAGTAAAGCCTTTTTCTATCAAATACTTTTTTAATTAATTATAAAATTATATTTATGCATTATTTTATTTTATGTACCCAGAGTTACTTAATTTTACCCAGAGTTAGTTAATTGAGACGTATCTAAAGACTCCTCTCAAGCTAAAATCCATCGACTTTAGGCTACAGAGCGTGCCAAAGAAATATTCATACCTAAAAAACATATTCCTCCTTCTGGCGTAGTCGGGAAATTAATATCAATCTAACATTAGCTTCAGGTGTCACATCGCGGCCTTATTAAGAATCTTTTTATTAAATGTATTTTGAAATATCCTTAGTCATAATACAATATATTTAATCAAACTCACGACTTGGAGAAGGAATAATATTTCTGTAATATAAAAATATTGTTTCGTAAACTTTCACGGTTGAATGATTACAATATTATTCTATAAAGAAATAGACTTTGAATCAAACGAAACGTCAATCAGATAAGATTTGGTGAAATAGGTATATTAATAAAGTTTGCTTAGAAACGTTTACATTTCAAAGTGGTACGTGATCATCCGACTTCCTGTGGGATGACGCTTGTCACATAAGGACTGTTTTGGCTTTGTGGATTTGGCACATGCCAAATTTTACGGTGAGATGAACTTACAAAGCGGTTAGGTATAACGGAATAAAGATATATGACGTACTTTGAGGCTTAAGATAAAAATTCAATAGCCTTATAGTACCTTACTTACTTATATGAATTACAAGCGTATTTTATATCTTATAGAAATATTGCATTGTGCAAAAAATAAATCAATAAATCGAATCTTTAATATTTGTAAAAATATTATTTTCGATGTTGAATGTAGTTAGGTCGTTCTACTTTTTTACCGCCAATGGTCTGTCCTTCGTCTTATTATGGCATCTCGTTGGAGTATTGATATTTACGGTTTTTTAATTCGGTTCGAATAAAAGTCCATATTTTTCTTATCTATTAATATTATGTAATTTTCTCCAACCAACATATTCTTTCGTTTGTTTTCCGTAGAATGCCGTGACAGAGTGGTAAACCGAAATGTGGTCTCCACAGAAAAACATTAAAAAACAATCAAAATTTGCTGCAAAGGAAACTTTAAATAGTCCTAATGACAACACAAATGCAATTTCTTTTAAATTCCACACAGAAACCATAATTATGGATAGTTCAAAAACCAAAAAAACAGAAAAATGTCGTTTCACTGCCGGAAAAAAAGAAGAACGACCCAGTTAACAATGGTGGAACGATACTAGCTTATAGTAGAAGTTTAAATACGTTTGTTAATTTCGACGCGTCTGCCCGCGTCTCGGTAGCTCAGCGGTTAGAGCACTCGCCCGGATAACTAAATTGATAAATAAATATTGTAATTTTATTTATTAAATAAAACAATTTATCTAAAAATTGTTACAGTTAGGAAAGTGCCCAATTAAAATATTGTGAAGGTAGTAGAAAATATATGAGAACGATTACCTTAGTCATCGTATTATCACAGCTCCAATAAAGCTTGTTGTTAATGTATTCCACGGTTGTTGTGATGCCTTCTCTCAAGCTTTGTACTACGCATGCGCACACAAACACGTATTAACACACGTACATAATGCTTCCTATCTCATTTTCTCCTACGTTAAATCTTATGAATTTATGTGTCTATCTCTTTTTACTGTAATTTTTTCTTTTCATCGACTTTCAAATCACAAGGATGCTAAAGAAGTTTTCAATTAAAAATGAATGTTAAGTATATGTCAAAATACTGTAGTTTAAAGCAGACCTCTCTCAAGAGCGCATGACCACAGTTTGCTTAAAAGTTACTACATAACCATGACTTTGGACGTGAACACAGACCACTATCAGCTTGAAAGTGTAATTGAGGCGCTCTCACCAGATGTAGACGTAATTTAAAACTCTATAATATAAGATACTAGCGGCTCGTCGCTTCGCACGGGTGGACAAAATTCTTTTAATTTTTTCTAGCATTAAATATAGCCTATGTTACTCAGCGCGAATGTAGCTTTCCAATGGTGAAAGAATTTTTGAAATCGGCTTAGTAGTTTTTGAGTTTATTCATTGCAAACATACAAAAATACAAATCTTTCCTCTTTATAATATTAGTGTAGGTAAAATAACTTGTAACGTGTAAATAAAATAAGTGTAGATAAAACAACAATGCCTCCAAGCCCTCAGATGGGATACGAATGTCAAGAAGAACGGCAAGAAACTCGTCAGCTTTAACAAAAGCAACGATAATTACCATACATAATCCACAAAATACAATATTATTCTATTAACACAATAACAGTAGTAGTTTAATTACAACAAAATCAACAACTATTTGTTTTAAAGAAGAATATTTATAAGATGTCTTAAATTGTATAAAGATTGGACGCAAGAAGTTCCCCCTAATCCCTTTTGATATATCCAACACTGAAGGGTATTCTCGGATATTTTCTCAAATAATCGCTAGAGATTTATTGTAGTAATAATACTAGGCGATGCAGTCGCTAAGCATAAAGCTACGCTAGCACCATATATTGGAGCGGAGCATAATACCTAAAAAAAGATTATTTTTTTTTGATGGCAATTTTTGCGAATTTCAAAATTCGTTCAAAATTCTCCGTCACTATCCTTCCCTAAACCTGATGATTCGATTCCGCACAAAAGATATTAAAATCGGTTAAGAACTCGGGAAGTTATGGCGTAACAGACATTTCGTCATTGAAGCTGATCCATGGGAGCTTCGCTCACTTCGTTCGCTCCGCTCCGATCAAAATAAAAGCAACGTCGTTATTTACTAAAACAAAGGCAACAGGTTTCTGTTTAAAACAGAATACATTTACTAGAGACTTACTGTACAACCGAGAGATAGAAACAAGGTGAGATCACAAAGCTTTTGTTCAAAATACAATAACAACAACGAGATTTAAGACGTTACATTTATTGTGTCAATTTGAAGAGCTTTCTAGATCGGATTTTGTCGCAAATAATTTGTTTTGTAATCACGTTTATAAATATTTGAACGTTTGTATTTACTATGGCTGATACAAGTACTTGTCTACATTCAAATATAACATTGACATAGAAAACAATACGATAATTTATATAGGTTACAAAGGATTCGGGTTTATTGCTAAGTCTAGGGATCGCCTTAAATAAACAGAGAATTAAAGGAAACTTCAACGATTTTTAGAAGAAAACCAAGATATCAACGAGAAATATGAATATGAATAATATAAGTTTTTGTCTTAAGCGAACGATGAATTCAGAGATTTTAAGTTAGAAGAATGTTTTTAAAAGAGGGAGAAAGCGCTCTATAAGAAATGATTTTGGAATCATTACTAAAATCCGTTAATATGTTCTTCCTGGTTTAGGAACAGGCCTTAGTTATTGACAAAGGCATGGTAAGGGGTACGAACTATACTACAGATGCAAATAGTGCTTAATATACTTTCCAAAGCTAGAGAATATGAAGATTAGCTTTTGCAAAGCTGCGTTAATCCATAACCTTATATATAGTAAAATACTTTCTGTTTTCCCAGTAAACACATACTGTAGAAACATCTCTATTTATAGTATTAGAGCAAACGCCTTCCTGAACAGCAATTTAATTCCGACTTCCTTTGATGGCTCCTTGTAAGACAATAAGATTGATTAAATTGGGACCCTCAAGCTAAATTCCAATTGCTCTTGTTTTTCCTGTTGAAACTTTTCGTCAATCATATTTGTTTTCTAAACAACAATTGATTTTGTGACAGCGTACAAAATGAGTTTCCGACGTATACATACAAAATAAGCAGATATAATAAATTAAGGCTACATTCCATATGCCAGAACAATCCTCCGAGAAAGTTTATACGTTATGTATAATAAAAAATAATTACAAAATTATAAAAATAAAAATATCTAGCTGATTTCCATAATATATGCTAAATTTAAAATCCACCCACCGGCAAATAAATGAAACTACCGCAGACAGCAACACACCTTGCCATCTACTTTACACGTGTTTTGTCCCCACACCGAGCATCATCAGGAGTATCAAACACTTAGCTAGGAATTTAATTAGTTTCTGCGGAAGCAAGTTACTTACTTTTGTTTTCTATATAATTATGGACTTCCGTCAAGTGACGCTAAATTCAGCTAAATACTAATAATTACTAAACCTTAATGAATCTCCATGATAATTAACACATTCATCCTAAATCCTTCTTCTTTTACTGTATCGACAGTATAACAGAGTGCAACGTATTGTCATATTACTCTTAATAGAACTATAATTATATTCAGACAACCGTCAAGGTTAAAATATAATAAGATCTATGGTATTTCAACTATAACAGTCAAATAAGTTTTTTATGGTGGTCAACCAAGTAAAAAGCTTTAAGTGTAAGTTATGTTAAAGTCATTACTTAGTAATAAAAGAATTGTGTGTCCGGTGGAATAAAATAGCAATAACTTTTCATACTTGGAGTATCGAAAAAGACGACTAACGGTAAGGGAGGCAATCATGGTACAACTCCTGTGGACCAAAAATGACAGAAACATTTTTTGGTCATTTTCTGCGATCTCCAATCCGCTTGCCAATCTTTTTTGTAGTTAATAGGCAGGCGCTTGAACGCTATCTCGCCCGATGGTAAGCGATGATGCGATGTAGGATGTGACGCGCTTGCCTAGCAGATACCTCGTGAATTAAAGACTCCTAAATTGTATTTGTCAGGGCACAGACTCAGGCAAAAACTTTTACTCTTTAGCGGCACGAATCAGAAAATTAGAACCAAATCGCTTAGTGCTACTCTTTGGTATATCAACCGTACCGTGGTTCATTGTTCAAATCGTGAGAGTATGGTAAAAATCGCCAATTTTTTGATGAGGCTGTCGGTTGGAGTCAGTTGTAGTACGGAGAATGAAGTATGGTTTCTAAATTCAGATTCTTTAATGTTAAAATGGTTTCTCGAGCAGTGTGAGATCTAGCGTTATCATGGAGTAATAATGGTGAAGATCCATTGATGAGTCGGGGCTGTTTCGATGCCAGTTTTGTCATCATGGTTCGAAGTTCTGTACGTAGATATCAGCTGTTGTTATGTGACTGGATCTGAGGAAGCTTTAGTGAATTACACCATGGAGTGACCATAAAACAGGTACCGTTGCTTTTCCAAAATCTCTTCATCAAGTTAAAATTTCAATGCTTGTTTCTCTTAGTAGATTAGTTAAATCATGAGGCACCTACTTTTCAAGTTTTTTTATTCTTAACGATTGGGTTCGAATGGGTCAATATTATAGGTTTGCTAACTTCACGCCATGCCGTTTATTACTTGGAAGCTTGACACGAATCGACTTCTACCATGGCTTTGAATTCGTACTGATTTAGCTTAGGAACTGGTCTGTCTCTCAGTTCATTATTCAAGTCGAAGTTTCCAGTATGGAAGCAGTTTCACCAAAATTCACGGTCTTCTAAAAACGCAACATTAATATTGTGAGCTGTTTCTGCTGCATTAGTTCCACTTGGGAATTCGTATTCAAAAATCACTCAACTTTTCGTTAAAGTCTAATGTAAAAACAATTAAAAGTCAAACAATCGATTGTCATGTTTTTATTTATTTTTTTGTTTTTTGCATTCACAATGCCATATTTCTATAAAATATAAAATGTTCGTGGGTTCGAATCTTGAGGGCTCGGAGGTGTGGTCGTTTTTTTACATGGGTATTTTATATCTTATAAATCTATTTTCATGTTTTTTTTTTAATTTGGAAAGTTGTCTTTATCGTTTCGTAAAAGTTTTATTTTGTAATATCACACCATGTAGGTTCAATTTTAATTCAATGTGGCCAGTATGTTAAAACAGCATTTTCATATTATTGAACCCCTGCACATGTCTTAAATAATCTTCAATTAATAATCTTGCTGCCACTTTTACTCGGCGGTTTACTACCTACGCTACAGTGTAAATTGGCACGAGTAAATCCATTATACAAATGTAATGTTTCTGACATACTGTTTATCCTCCCGTTTCCAATTATCTACTCACTGCCATCTCATTTAACTAAGCCTTATTGTTCATCCAGACAATTTAATTAATTATCAGTCTTGTTGAAGCAAGTATAAAACGACGTGTCAATTTTATTTTTGTAACACTATAGAATGTGCCTTATTACCGTTCATTAGGGTAGATCAGATAAAGTAGTGGGGTGGCCATCAACGGACCGGGTATCTGTTGGTGGCATTGCACTGGCCCCACTGTCTTGCTTGATGACTGAACTGTACTCAAGCATGAAAGACATGAGAGTCAACCACCGGGCCGTAGTGGTGACTCCCAAAAAGGGACCCACAAAACCACACGGTGGAGGGAAGTACAGCGGGGAGTTTTAATGGATATGTCCGTAGATTGTATGTGGATACCAAAAACGGTTAATGATGGAGCAACCCGCCCGTCGCCCAGGCACCATGTTATCCTTATGATTGGCAGACAATGCGATGACCAGTTTAATATCTTTCAAAGATACTAATGTAATGTCACCGCTTTGTCCAGCTATCAGTCCTCCTGACGGAAGCCTCCGCTGGGAGGCGTTTTGTCATGACTGTGAGGATATTTACCCACCGCACGTTGACTATACTAATTACGTCCCTTGCCCTTCTCTTCAAAAACCTCGCCGGGGACAGTTGGTTGTATCAATTGTTCATGACGAGGGTATGCCCGAGGTCGAGGAACCCGTTCATGAGTTCAAAAATCACTTTGGTAGTGGAATTGTCAAACCCATGAAAGGATCCCTCGTGCGCCTTAATGACTGTGTGTATTACGTAAGGCATTACCAGTAGAAAAAAAGAAAAAGATCAGATAGTTGTGATTACAACACTACCTACCGGATCCAAATGCATGGTATTTGAGGAAAATTACACGGATTTTTAGTAGGTATGTCGAAAAATTAATATGGAAGTGGGAAATCATATCGTCGCTTGCCACACTAAGAGACGACATAGATTTATAATTTAGAAATCACTTAAACTATACTTTGGCTCGAGAGGACAGAAAAGAATATTTTGTACTTATAAATATCTTAAACACTTTCACAAAAAATATTAGTACAAAATGTGAAATGTTAGCTAGCATCAAATATTTGTAATTTAGTGTAAGATCTGCTATAGGTATGGTGATGATTACTGCTCTGGCCCCACCGGAGGCATAGGCATAACTCAGGGTACATACACAGGTCTTTAGCCTCTAATTCTTTGCTAGATACTAGACCGGATACGATGGTGGAAGAGAGTCCCACATAACTTCGCCGTTTCCCCGCAGAGGAGTAAGTGTAACGCAATTTTCGGATCATAAGAAGGGTAAATCAAAGAGCATAAGCGTACGGAGATACGTGACACATAAAGACAAATATTGGTGGTAGATGTGGTAAAGTAGATACTGAGGCGTATGCTACACGAAAAATATTAGCTATGGCGACGCTGGACGGAGAACCAGAGATTTTGGTTACGTTTGGTTGATTTGGTTATTCACGACGAGAGACATTGGCTACAGTGTCATATGATGCACGATGAAGAACATTGGTTACCGGAACATGGACCGCAGCTGGTCCTGCAGACCGGATAATCATCCGGATGATATTAAAATAATAATAATTCTTACATTCACATTGATTAGCCAAGCCCAAAGTAGGTACTATAATATACAATATTAGATAGAAATATACATATAAATACCCATGGACCGTTGGTGCAAAAGACAGGATGGCTACCGTTGTACAAACCGGTGGCCAGATATTGGATACAGAAATGCGATACGTGTGAGAAGTCATGAACAATTGACAACATCGACTTGCTACAAGATGGCGCTGCATCCAATTAATCGCGATCGCGATGACAATGTTTTTAGGTTAATAACTTTGTTGAATATCGCCACCAAATAAATATGGAAGAACGACTGCGGGGTTTTGCTAATTACTTCATAAATTAATTTACTTATTAAGTAGGTAAGCTCTTGACTGCTATATCATCTGATGGTAAACGACGACGATGCGATCTAGGATGTGATACATCTGCCTAGAAGATACCTATTCACTCGTGACTTGAACACCCCTAAATTGTATTTTACAGGAAACAGACTCAGGCAAAGAATGTCTTCTCTTTAGCGGTACGGATCACAAAATTAGAACAAAAACGCTTCGTGTGCCTCCATTGTATATCAACCATATAACGGTGGCACCTATTTATGAGTCTGGTTGTCCGATAAAAAAATGGGGACGGCGGAACAAGGTTGTGCAATTCTGCTACACAGTCTCGGAAATGTATCGTATAAAAAACAAATAGGCTAGCTACCTTCCGTCTATGCTCAAGGCTTTCTAGCTTATTTAAAAAAATATCGTTATTGCCGATGAGCTTCTTGGCCTTTCTCTGAATGGACTCAAGCGTCTGGAACTGATATTGGGGGGAACCGCCCCAAAGATGAGAAAACTACACTATCGAGCTTGCGCTTCATCTCTTTCTGACAGGAGAAAACATGTAGCCGTTTTGTATTTTCCGTCCATTTTCCGAACACAAAAGAGAACTTTCATGATGAGCCTTTGAAAGTAATAAAATGAGCGTATAATTGGCTGTTGTTAAAAGTTGAATCATAAAGATAGATTGGGGATATATTCCTTTGTTTGTTTTTGTTTCGTTTTTAATTAAAAGTTAAAGCCAGAGTTAACGGTTGTTGAGTACAGAATCCTAACGATATTGACATTATGTTACATACGATAATATGACATTATATAATAATTTATGTACTTTGGAGAGTGTGCTCATTAGCCGCCATCGCCCTTCTTCCATCGGACATCCAGACGCACTGCGGGCTTCCACCCTTTTCTTGGCTGCTACTACCTACTACCGGTCGCACCAAGCGCTTCTCAACATCTTTTATAATGCGCAAAGCTGCTAAGGAGTGGAACTCCTGTATTTCCAAGTTCTTATAACCCGTCCATTTTCAGCGCCAGAGTGAATACCTTGTTCCATCGTAGACCCTGACTTGCCCCCGGGCTTGATTGTCAAGAGCGAACCCATTCAAAATAAAATTAAAAATGTCTAATTCAGTTGAGTTAGTGGTCCTAAAATACATTTAATTCTAACATTTCCACGACCATTAGAAAAAATAAAACCACTTTTACCGTATAAGTGACGTATAAACGTCAGTCAACTGTCCGATTTTCTTGCAAAAGTTCTTCTCGGAAGGGCCTCCCAATGACGACTGTTTGGTGCACGATAGCGATCCTGCCTTTCGTACCGACGGTTCTGGGTTCGAATACCGGAAGGGGCAGCCTTGTACCTGAGTCATGGATATTTTATATATATTTCTATCAATATGAAATATCTAAGTATCATATATGTATGACTATCCGCCGGCTCTGGCCTGGTGATTGTAGAAAACAATTTTCTTTAATCGTTTTTGTGGTACCTGGTTTTTTGTTAATCGGTGTTGTGGTACGGTTGTAGTAACACAGTGCTTCAGCTGCTTAACTCGGCTTCAAAACAACGTAACATAGTTATATATTTATTTATATACTCGTATACTTCTATGACTATTACATTGATAGAATCAGGCTTTAGTTGGTCTGAATCCATATCCATTAGTAAAACAACAAACTTGTGGGGTGGATTCCCACACGATGATAAATGATAGAAAATGATATAATTGACTGATAAATCATATTATCAGATGATGAGGTAAACAACCGTCTGATACGTATGCGTGTAATACACTGTACAATTGATACTATGCATAACAGCGAGTAAGTGGTAGTCAAGCAGAACGCTAAATTAACCAATTTAAATACATATTATAAATCAATGAAGTTTCACCGTACATCGCTTACTTCCGCAAAAGGTGTATGTCTGTGTTTGACCGCGATAAACTCTGCAACATCTCAACTGATTTTGATGTTTTTTTTTTCATTTGCTGGGTTTCTTCCGTCTTAAGACATAGGACATCAGTTCAATCGGAAACCAGGTAGTGGGTCAAATTTAACTTGCAAGATTTCATTACAGACACCGGGACAGGTGAAAGTAAATAAAAGATTGTAAAAACATGGAAATATTTAACGGTATTGAATATAAAATAAATAATTCATAAATATAAATGGTAAGTTGAAAAATGCTTTAATTTTGTAGCTGCATTTATAAATGACAAAATGTTATTTGAAATTTGACATTTGCTGTCATTTGTCAATATTTTTTGACATTTTATGCTAATTGACGTTTGTTTCATTGATTTAATTTTTATCTTTTATTTTATACTAGCTATTATCCGTGGCTTCGCCCGCATTTTTTTTTTAATAAAAAGTATCCTTTGTTACTTCTAATACCTCCAAGAATATATGTACGAAGTTTCATGATGATCGGTTCAGTAGTTTTTGCATGAAAGCATAACAAACAAACTTACATTCACATTTATAATATTAGTAGGGATATGTAATATTTTTTGTACGGTATATTTAATTGTTGACGTCAAGATTTGTATAGAATTTTGAATAGGATTTTATAAACGTAATAATAATAATATATTTAAATTTTTCTATTACTTAAGTTTAAATGAAATCAATAGTACGTAGTTATAGCTGTATGATGATTGATGACATTGTACACCTGACTATAGGTTATTTGTGAGGTATCTACTTACATTTTGCAAGACAATAAAGAATAAAGCATTCAAAATACGTGGATTAGATGATTAACTATATGTAATTAGTAAGAACATTTTGTGTTCATTCGCAATTTTTCACAGAAATTTATAATATTAGATCACATACTAATCATTTGGCAGAAATAACTTGCTGGCTGGTAATGAAAAAAGAATACCTAACCTAACCTAACCCAACCCATCTTCAACTAAAGCTGTCGATCTGTTTCTCTTTCTTTCTAAATTCTTTCCCTCTTTTTGTACTTGCGTCCTAGGCGAGAGTCATCCTAGCCTCGACCATTGGACGTAACTACGTCATATTAACATACCCCATGTGAAAAACTTTAAATAAATCAGTTACTCAAACTTAACAAAAAGGAAAAAAAACCCAACCTAACCTAACCTCCAATGTATCTCAATTTAAGCCTTTTAATTAATATGTTAGGTGACTTTATGCCAATTGAAATTATGCGTTAATAAAATTAATCAATGATTTTTTCTATTAATATCACACGGTCTAATAGCTCCTGATTTTACTCCGTGTGTGGGCGGAACACGTGTAGAGTGGTGGGTAAAAGAGCAAGGTGTGTCGGTGTCTGCAGTATCTAAAACAGCATTTGTTTGCGAGCGCGGGGGCGAGTTAGTTATTTTTGTTTATATAAATGACCTAGCCAGGCCATTAATAAAAACAAATATTATCTGTATATTATAATTCGCATTGTTTTTTTACAAATTAAAGTGAAACCTCAAAATCCTATGTCGTAAGTGGGAGCAAATCCAGTAAATGGAAAAAAAAAACATCTGAATCGGTCGAGTAGTTTCGGAGTTTATCGAGGTCAAACTCTGTGACAGATTTATATATAAATATGTATAGATACTAGCTAACCCTGGCTTTGAAAAGGGACGGGTTATAATTACACGGAAATACAGACGCTGAGAGGGAGTTCCACACTTTTGCTGTGCGCATTATAAAAGATGTTGAGAAGTGCTGACAGGTAGGAACAGCAACCAAGAAAAGGTGGCAGCCCTCAGTGCGTCTGGATGTCTAATAGAAAAATAGAGATGAGCTAAGCTTGTAAGAGTTGTTACGCGAAAGATGACCCCTTCGGAAAAATGGCATGATTGTTTATATCCTAATATCCTTTATATCGAGACCCGGCCACGCGTTTCTGTGTTATAAGTCCTATGTCGTAAGTGAGAACAAATCCAGTAAAATGAAATCAATATCGGTTGTATAGTTTCGGAGTTCGTCGCTCTCAAACACTGTGACCGGGAATTTTCATATACATACACAGTAGCGGCGTTAGGGTAGGGCGCGGTGGGGCGGCCGCCCAGGGCGCTTGTCCTAAAGGGGCGTTATAAAGCTGAAATATTTTAACTATTTCATTAACCGATTCGTTGCTGATGGCACGCCTGTCGTGTCATAACTTTTTTTTGCGTGTGGCGTTAGCCACTGAAACCGTGTCATTTTTAAATCGATGATAACTCCTTCAAATCAAGTTTTAGGGAAATCAACCCAGAATAAAAACATTCTTCATTTTTTACATCAAGCTCGTAGCCTTCGTTTCTGTAATTGTATGTAGCAATGAATCGGTTAAAGCATCATGGATGGCACTAATTTGACAAGGGATTGCTATAACATTGCTTATTCTTGCTTCCCAACATGTATCACTAAGCTTATTTTAGTTTATAATCCCAAGTGAAAGGTCCAGGTGAATTAAATGGTTTTATCACATAGTATAGGTTTGAATTGCAATTAGAGGATGCCGTAGAAATCTCGCCTGGGGCGTTGGTAGTGCTAAAACCGTCACTGTACACACGTAGACAGACTTTCGCTAAGTGACGCCTGATTCTGTCATATGCAAATAGATTTCGATTTACTCATTTATTTGCAAGCAGACACGGTACAAAGGATGTATAAAATCATGTAATATTCACGTATTGTACTGGGTGTCTATACAATGTCAAATAATTCAACATGCAGTTAATACCAATAATATAATGATGAATAATCAGAGTCATATTTAAATTCCAATAAAAATGTCACAACAATTACAAAATTTTGGCAAATTTGTTGTTTGTGTTTTGTCTGTCCGCTCTTTTTCCATTGTATCAATAACGTTACCATAGCAACGCGTTACCGGGTCAGCTAGTTAAATACTAATAACAATTTTAAGAACGTCACAATTAAATTAAAATAATAATAAGCAATAACAGAAATACTAGGAGCACAATAACAATCATTTTGTTCTCATATTTAGCAGTTCATTAATATTATATATACACAGATCACACAATAAGTCGAACGGTCTATTTCAATTGAACTGGGCTTTTTCATTTTTATATATATTTTAGATATAAAAATTAATCTGTTAAATGCTTAATAAACCACAAATATAAGTCTCTCGAGGTCTTATACTTTGTCCAATGTAGGATGATACTTTTGACAGGTGTCACTTCCTTATTGCTACATACTAAGGTTGCGTTTGTTTGACATTGTAATAGCAACTTTATACCCTCTATATAGGTATCAACTGTCAAAAGTATCATCCTACATTGGACAAAGTATAGAAATTTAATTCGAAAAGAACCTAGCTTTATAGCAACAGGATGTGGGTAATCATTTCGCCATCACTTGAAAACCGTTAAGTGCAACGGTAGCGATCCTTACCTTTAGCGCCGACGGTCCTGGGTTCGAGTCCCGGAAGGGGCAGATGTTTGTGTGATGATTACGAGCATTTGTATCTGAGCCATGTGTATTTTATTACTATAAATATTAAACATCAATGACACATATACGTATGTCTATCCGTTATTCTAGTTTACATAATATACTAGTTGAACCGAGTTGCATCAAATCAAAATGAAATAAAACTATCAAAATCGGTTAAGTAGTTTCCGAGTTCATTGCGGTCAAACACTGTTACACGGAATTTTTATATGATTTCTTACAGTGCTTACTTCGGGCTATGCCAGAAATATATATTTTTAATAAGAAATGAAATGACTATTTCAATATTTTTTCTTAAATTCATTTAAATTTCAGAGATGATCTCAAAGATCGAAGAGGATAAAAATCTTAAGGATTGTACTGATAAGCATAACTAAGCATAACTTATGGCCCGACTTAATAGACCCATATATACGTAAAAGCAATCTTTGCATAAAACATCTAAAACATGACAGCGTCTTGTTACTTCGAACCAGTTTAATAATCTTCGAGGAAACATTGGCAATTTATTATCATCCTTTCCACTTAATTATAAGGTTCAATTTTGTAGTAGATACGAATTCTACCCATGTCTAAAAGCATGTCACATTAATTTGAAAATCAAGTTAGATTAGAAGAAGCGTTCTGATTACATGTATGTGTCATTAATATTTGTAATGGAAAGCTTTGCTCTGACAAGTCAATCTTGGCTCGTAACATTTTTCATTGCGTCTCATAATGTTTTAACAAATTTTAGGTACTTATTATTATATTTTTAATTGATAATTTATTTAAATAGAAAAATACAAAAGTTATTCTCAGACGGGAATCGAACCTGCAACGTTGGGATGACCAGTCCAATGCTCTCCTAGTTGAGCTACCGAGCCTTGTAAACTTTTTAGGCAATTTCCAGTATCTTTCTACTTTGAACGCTGTATGCCAGCGTTTACTCAACAATGACAGGAATATCCTCTCGTGTTCGAAAGAAACATTTCTTGGTTTGAACAATCGATTAAGATCAATAGCCATTTAGTTAAATGATTTCTTTTTCATTTTTTAATCCTATCTTATAGGAAAAATTATTTTAATAGAAAAATACTAGAAAAATCGACTTAGCTCAAAACATAACAATAGCCTAAAATAAGCACTGTAAGGCTTGTGTTATGGATACTAGGGTAACGAATTACGGCTCAGGTACGGAACAAATAGTATTTTGACGGCTAACGGATTGTTTAGCGGAATTTGAAAAAGATTATTATTCAAATAAATTTATCTTATTTATTTTTATATTTCAAATTTAACGTATATTTAAAGTCAGATGGGTGGCCAGCTCCTTTAGGACTGTATCAGCAGTTTGGCAGAATTGGTCATCTTTATGTTATCATTTCGAAAATGCAAGTGAAGACAACAACCGCAGTAAGACGGAACATTCCATGTTCAATGGATTATATAAAAGAATATCATCGAAACGATTTATTCAAGATTTTGCCTTAATGTATAATAATCTATTCAAGCTATCCATTCTATTAGAAGCATCTGTCATACAGAGAAACTTCAATATTATATGTAGACAAATTGATTCGCCGCACAATCATTTATTTAGAACATTTCCTGAGAAAGGAAAGAAGTCGTTGGAAGCATCTTCTGCTGGTGAAATAATGCAATTATCTTCAATTACGTTAACAGATAATAAAATGGCAAAATTGATTCACAGAAATCAATTCCTAATTAGTATTATTAATAATATGAGGAATAAGCTGAATACCACATCAGCAAGTTTATCAGATTCAGACGGAATTTTGACTTCCGACAGTTCCGACATTGTTAAAGAAATGCGAATTCTTGAACCAACCAAATGGCCACCTGAATTTAATTTGGAATTTGGAGAAAAGGAAGTAGAATCTCTCTGCCAACGCTTTAATTTACCTTTGGGGAAAACATTAAATGCCTTTAGAGATTACTTGGCTTGTGGTGGTCTAAACATTTCAGACGATTTGGAAACTTTAAAAAAATATTCTAAAGTTATAGCCTGCAGTTCTTCAGAATGCGAGCTTGGTTTTAGCAGCATGAATTTAATTGTAACGGAAAGAAGATCACGCATTTTAATTGATCATATTGCAAATTTATTGTTTATTAAACTTCATGGACCATCCTTGGAATTTTGGAATCCAATTTTCTACGTAAAAACCTGATTGCGTTCTCATTGATCCGCTACTGACCAGCAAACTAAAAGAGCAGGGGCAAATGATAAAAATGTGTGTGATCCTATTTGGGAGTTTTTGTAGTACACCAATAATAATATCTTTCTGATTTTCATCTTTTCTTGAATTTCTTTTTTGTATTCGTTAATATTTTGTATAGTAAGAATGGGAAAAAAATAAAAACTTACATGGAAAAAAAAATTGCTGAAAATAGGACTTTTTTTTTGTTCCCATTATGCATTCCCTTACTTCTTATTTTAACAATACATCACTATGAACCTGGTAATGCAGCTTTAGAGATACTCGTTCTAGTATAGAAATTACTGCAGTTCTGGACAAGTTAAGGTCTTTCAACAGGTTATAGGTGATTTTTCTGATATACTAATACAATTTGAATTATGTTCTAATGTAGAACATAGCAAATTTTAACATTCTAGGCCTATTATTGGAAAGATTTGAACCGGTCTAGATTTTTTATGGGTCTTCTTCTGTAAAAATAAAAAAGGAAGTTTGCATACATGATGAAATTTAGTACAAATAGTTGCTTTTCCTTTATCGATTGTTTGATATTAGTAAACGTATTAAAATGTATGTTGTAGGTAGTTATACCTCTAAGATGAATAGGACGCTGGCATTAGCTTAAGATATTTGAAATATCCTAAGGGTCCGTAAGGGTCTCGGCAACTCAATTGAAAGAGTATTCCCGTGGGATTTATTTTACTTTTCAATCAAAAACAATGCAGATTTTTAGAGTTTTCCAACGTGCATGCAAGTGACAAAAAAAATAACAAAGAATGTCAAGATAATTACATCGCGCAGATTATATAATTATTATAGTTGGCAACAGTTCGAGACTAAATCATTTTCATGAGAAAAAAACTCGGTTTCTAGCATCGAACTAGGCAACTACTTTTAGTCACTTATAATTATATTGTAATTTTTCTTTCAATAAATAAGTTGGAATATTTTTTCCTTTTTTTAACCCTCCAGCTGTAGCTTTAGTAATAAGTTTAATATTAATATAAATAATGAACAGTTGAAATCATGTCTAAAAAAAGGGGATTCGAGTCCTGTCTAGCATTTGAGCCAAGTTGATTTTTTCATTATTTCTTTATATCATATTAATTTAAGTATTGTAACATGCAAATAAAGTTTAGCTGATCTAACTTTGTACCTGTTGGATAATCTACGCACCTTCTATTTTTTATGGTTCGCAAAACTGGTTACAATCTGAAACATCTTATTTATGATGCCTGCACAGCATGCTCAAAGACAACCGTTTGGTGCGAAGATAGCGATTCTGCTTTTCGCACCGGTGGTCCTGGGTTCGAATCAAGAAAGGGGCAGATGTTTGTGTGATGAATGCGAACATTTGTACCTGAGCCATGGGTATTTATATATATTCCTATGAACCAATTTATGTATTATATGTGTGTATGTCTATTCATTACCCTAGTATCCATAACACAAGCCTTACATCTTTCTTTGGGCTAAGGTAATTGGTGTAAAGATAAGAAATATTATCATTATTTAACAGCACGAAAACTGCTGAACACTAAAGTACCATGTCGCAATAACTATTACATTACCAACCGTTCTAAATGTACGAAATGATTAATGTGACAGAGAACTAAAGTGGCAACTGCTGAGGAATGTACACAACCTTTGAAATATGATGGCATAAAATAGTTTGTATATTCGCTTTTACAACCCTACTCATCGTGACTCCGCAATATTCATATCATCAAACCCTTTACGGTTGTGACGCTTACGTGACACTTAGTGATGACTTGTGGTTATGCACGCACGATCAAAGAATACGGATATGAAAAAGGTTATACAGAACATGCTTTAGGGTAATAACAGTTACTATAATTAATATTAATTAATTAGTTAATAAATATTAGACATAATAGAAAAGTTACTTTTCAACGCCGGCCGGCGATCGTACCTCAGAGTGGCCTTTCCATAAAAATCGGTATGCAAGCCACTCGACAACGGAAGTCGTCAATAGCCTTTACCTAGTAACAGATGAGGTATACTTTGTCCAATGTAGGATGATACTTTTGACAGTTGACACCTATATAGAGGGTATAAAGTTGCTATTGCAATGTCAAGCCAAACATAAGGAAACAAACGCAACCTTAGTACGTAGCAATAAGGAAGTGACACCTGTCAAAAGTATCATCCTATATTGGACAAAGTATAGATGGATAGATAGAATTGTTTATTCCATGTTTAATAATGTTAAAGAGATAGAAATTCACACCAGCCACTCACACTGACATGAGTGAAAGTGAGACAGAAGGCCACGCACACTGAGGTGGGGAGGCAGCTGGCTCCTACATATAGTGTAACGGTACTAAATCTGACGCTCTCGTGTAACGATAAATCTGATACTTAGCACGGAAAGAATCGATAGAATTGCCGGAACGTACGTATAGAAGCTTCGCTTCAAAAAATAAAATAGAATAACTTGGGAAAATTAAATAAGAATGACAATGATAATAAGTAAAAAATCGGTAAAATAATGTAAGTAAGAATAGTAATTATAAAAATAAATTAACCAATAATAAATGACAATAATAATATAATAATAATGTATTTATTTATTCAAGTAACAAGACTCATTTTGTTAGTTATAATTTTACTTATCCTATGTTAGTATCAGTGACAACGAAGAGAAAAAAATGAAATAAAAATAAATGAGCAATTTTTTTTTCTTTTTTTTTAATCTACCCGTATGCAGTTCATTTCCGCACAACGCCAGCAGACGTTGTGCATCCATGAGCCATATACCGGCAGTCCAGTCTGCTAGCGATCATTCTCAAGATGCTGTTGGTGCATGAACAGAATGAAGTGTAAATAATAGGGGTTAAAGTATGAAATTGCCGTTTTATTGCAATAGGTTCTTTGAATTGACATAGAATCTTCATGGTTTGAGGTTTTCGAATGAAACTTTTTTTAAATGGTTTCTATGATGTTCTTTTTTTAAAAAATGTAAAACATTTGAATATCGACTTTCAATTGTTTTTGTTATTCAATTTAGACAAGAAAGATGGATACTGCGAAAATTCGAGTTATTTTTGAATACGAGTTCCGACGCGGAACTAACGCGGCAGAAACAGCCCGCAATATCAATGCTGCGTTTGGAGAGGGGTCTACTAATGAACGCACCGTGCGATTTTGGTTTAAACGCTTTCGTGATGGAAATTTCGACTTAAAGAACGAGCCACGAGGAAGACCGCCCACACAGGTAAATAACGATGAATTAAGAGAGATAGTGGAAGCCGATCCTAGTCAAAGTACCCAGGAATTAGCGGCATGGTTTAACGTTACCTTACCCACAATATTGACTCACTTGCGTCAAATCAATAAAATAAAAAAATACGAAAAATGGGTGCCTCATGATTTGACTGATCTGCAGAAAGAAACGCGTGTTGAAACTTGTGTTGCCTTGTTGAACCGGTACAGAAATGAAGGAATATTGGATCGAATTGTAACATGTGATGAAAAGTGGATTCTTTATGATAACCGGAAAAGAAAAATGCAATGGCTGACCCCAGGTCAAATGCCACAACAGTGTCCTAAAGCAAAACTTACCAATAAAAAGGTAATGGTAACTGTTTGGTGGTCTCAGCATGGTGTTATTCACTATAGTTTTCTCCGATCTGGTCAAGCAATAACGGCAGATGTCTATTGTGCCGAACTCCGAACCATGTTGACAAAACTAGCAGTAAAACAGCCCCGACTCATGAATCGATCTTCACCATTATTGCTCCACGACAACGCGAGACCTCACACAGCACGAGAAACCATTTTGACCCTTCAGGAACTGCAGTTAGAAACCATTCGTCATCCTCCGTATTCACCAGACCTTGCTCCAACGGACTACCATTTTTTTCGTGATTTGGACAATTATCTACGTGACAAGAAGTTTTCTTCCCAGGAGGCAGTACAAAATGCTTTCACACAGTTTGTGCAGTCTAGATCGTCGGAATTCTATCGCAAAGGCATTAATGACCTTCCCATTAGATGGCAGCAATGTATAGATAATAATGGCAACTATTTTGATTAAATAAATTTGTTAAAAATTTAAAAAATAAACAATATAGATTTTCAGTACAAATCGGCAATTTCATACTTTAACCCCTAATATAAAACAAATGAAATTAAAACGGGTAATTAAATATTATGAATAAAAAGAGAATGTGATAATATTCCTTACATTAATGAAGCAACTCTGGCCTACAGCGCAAAAAGTTAAAATTACTTGAAAATTTCAACGGGTGTTCACTCGGTTTATGCAGTGGACCGGACATTAAAAGGTTTCAAATTCGAGTCCCACCTAAGAATCGATAAGCCGAGTCTATAATTTCTAACATTTTTCTATTAAAATTGATCATGTAATATAGCATTGCAAATGCAAAGAAATAAAAAAAAATATATATTTCCACTACGACTTTCATGTCTTCGCTTAAAGTGTTGATTTAAATTTTCATATCTAAAACGTAGTAAGCACGTACGAGGTTGATATAGCAGAGGTAAGCATGTTCGTTTTATGATTGCGGTGGTAAAGCAACGACCGAATAAGCAATTACATGAATATTTACATCATCCTTAACGGATATGACGATAAAAAATGACTTACTGAATTAAAAATGTCAAGTATTCGAGTCAGCGAATCTTTTTTCACCTGATAAGTATAAAGGAAGTTGCTTACCAGGTATTTAAGAATAACATTTCTGATGGAAGATACAGAATTGTGATTCAGTATATTCACAATAACTTTTATTATTTTTTAATTATGGCAAAAACATTTCTATATTTGTAAAAATAATTTATTAATATCTATTATTTGACGACCGTATGCAGAAACGGTAGCAATCCTACCTTTCGCGCCAACGGTCCTGGGTTCAAACCCGGAAGGGGCAGATGTTTGTATGATGAATACGAGCATTTGAACCTAAATCATGGGTGTTTATACCTATATATTTATGAGAATATGATATATCTATGTATCATATATGTATGTCCATCCATAACACAAGCCTTACAGTGCTTGCTTTAAACTAAGCGAATTGGTGGGAATGTAAGAAATATTTATTTATTATTATTTTATTTTTTATTTATTAGAAATAAATAAGCTGCTCTGACCGCTGAGCTACCGAGACGCTGACAAACGTGTCGAATTTTACAAACGTATTTCAACTTCTACTATAAGCTAGTATCGTTCCACCAATGTTGAACGCTAACTACCTTCAACATCGAAAGTAATATTTTTACAAATATTAAACAATCGATTAAGATGGAATCAGCTATAATTATGTTTTTTTTTATATTTAATTTGAGTAATTAATAGGAGGCGTAGTTGTTTTTTACACACGTATTTTATATCTTATAGAAATATTGCATTGTGAATGCAAAAAATATAAATAATAAAAAAAGGGTTTCTTTATATTTTCAAAAATATCAATTAATATTAAATTCAAATATCTTTATTCGGAAGAATAAAAAAATGCCTTCGTTAAACTAGATACATAACGACTACAGAAAAGGTTTACTCAGCATATGTTACAAACATTAATTTGCAACACTGACTTTACTTATTAAATAATTATATTCCATATAGAAAATATTAATTGCCATTTAAATGTGTCCACTTAATACCAATCAGTTGATTTTATTATTATTTGCATAATTTTTTTCGTAGTCATATCTATCAAATAATTTTTAGGGTTCCGTATTCCGTACCTAAAATGGAAATATTACGTGATCACTTTATTATCTGTCAATCTGTCCGTCTGTCATGATCCTTTTTCTCAGGAATGCGTGAAGATATGAAGTTGAAATTAATATTGAAAGCTTAACTTAATGATTCCTCGGTAGTGTAAAAAACCCAAGTTTCTAAGTCAATGCAATCAAAACATTGAATCGATCAAAAAGTTTTGACACTCGCAAGGGAATCAAAACTCAGGGTACTTTCCGTTGACCTAGAATCATGAAATTTGACATGAAGCAAGGTCTTAAAGCATAAGTAAAGGAAAAAAACCTTTAGGAAAAAAATTGTATATGCAAACTCACATTTACAGTTAAAATGTAAGTTCATATATTTTAACAACAAAGTTTGTTTTTTGGTCAGAAACAAGAACACGGTAGATCTATAATATTTTCATCATACGGAATCGTCTCCACGCGAGTTCAACTCGCACTTTTTCGGGATTTTTATGCGACTTGCACGCGGTAGGCATATAATGTCATGGACTATGACGTCAATAACAATCACAATTATACAAGGGGTGCATCAGGTGCCACCACCGGATCGAACATTCCCTGACATTCACCCACAGATAACTTATGGAAATATCCTGCCGATTTTCGGTTCAAATGATGACGGTGAAGAGTTTATATGTATAATTGTTATTTACATGCCCCGCGTTTAGCAAATGGATCTATGTAATTACCGACCGATACGAACATTATTTATATTATTGTTACGATGGATGACTGTGTCGTATCGCGCACTATTGTTTGTTTATAAAGTTTATCAAAAAAGTAGCCGCGGTGAATGAAGGGAATTTTCACACTGCATTTTTTAAACGCGCTGACGATGCACCTTTTTGGAAACGGGCGTCAGATACGTGTCAGTAGCGAGGTTCTTTTTATTCCACAGATCACTTTTTGCATGTCTAATACGTTTGTATCGATAAAATACCGATTCAAGCGCGAGACTGAATTTATGCAGGTATTCAGAAATAAAACTTTCGGCATTTACATAATTTCATAGTCATGCTGCGTTTGACTAGCGTGATAGTGCAGTCATTGAAGCGAAAAATAGGGTCTTACCTCCGAATTTTTTTACTGTGAACCGATTTGCATCGAATTTTGGAATTATGCTCGTCTTACCCTTAACTTCAAAAGTGAAAATGATCTGAGCTCCGCCTATTACTTTTAAGGGGTCTAAACAACCCCTTAATGGAAAAATTGACATTGATCCATTTTATCGCTAGAAAACATGTCTAATAGTAAGTGGTGAAATTGTAAAGTATTTACTAACATAATTACCTCATATTAAAATTATTTTCAACCCCTTGAAAATCTTACAACCCTTGCAAACAACCCCTAAATTGAAAAAAATACAAAAAATACTTTGGTATGATATAAAAAGATGTAAGTATAGAGTAAGTAATATTTTATATTCTCTATAATAATTATCAAATTTTTAACCCTTGAAAACTACCCCTTGATAAAAAATTGTTAAAATTTCTTTTTTATAAAATGAAAAGGATTTAAATATTATTCCACACTCTCGAAAATGATTATCATATTCTTAAGCTTTTCTACCCTTAAAACTACCCCTAAATTTAAACAGTAAATATATATGATCACATATTTAAAAATAATTTAATTAGAGTAAAAAATTGCCATTTATTGAATAAAATATTTACAAATTATACTAAATTGTACTTTTATTATTAAAATATAATATTATTATTCATGACTCAATGTCGCGACAATAGTTGTGGGTCTCTATTATGCTGCGTACTTTCACATTGCTCCAAATATTCACACTCCGAAATTTTCAGTTACTAAGTAGAAAAAAATATGATAAGTTTTTGGACCATAACTCCTTCAATTTTCATGCTATCACAATTTATAAAAAACCATTGTAAAAGTAATTAAGAGAGCTACAACATCCTTCATTGCAATATATAGTAAAAAACCTTTTTTTAAAACGGTGAAGGGTTAAAGGGCTTAAGAGAGGCTGTGATTGCGCTGCCACGCGCTCTTTAAACAATCGTATCTCCGTCAATTTTTCTTTTACAGAAAAAACAAAAAAACCAAATTGTTTTTCAGAAAAATACCTAAATTTTTAATCTACACACTTTTATACGTATCTGTCGTCATTTTTGAGATATTATGAAAAAAGTGGGTTTTCTAAAAATTTGAAATTTTGTTTTTTGTTTTAATCGTGACCTTTTTGAAAAATATGTATCCTGAAGCAGCCAAACTAATACTATCTATCAAACTCCTTATAATAAAGATAATTCTTGGCGGAATACGATTAATTTTAATTTTGGTGGAAATGGCACTTATGAAACTCATTGATTTAAAAGAAAAAACATTAGATGCTCCCCTTATTTGCAATACAGCTCACTTATTTTACGTGCAAAAGACTTTTAATAGTGCTCATTTTAAAGCTTATTTCAAGCACTATAAAACCCTTTTGTATTAGAATGCATAAAATGCATCTGCTCGCCGCTAGATGGCATTGACCACATCGATTAAATTTCAGACAAAATAAAAAACGGCTTTGATCTTTAATATCTAGCTTAATATTGCACTTAGAATACTTTATAAATAACCAAATTGTTCATTGTTTTACCTGCTACAACTTTGTTCTTTATAAAATTTTCGATAAAATGTATATTTTTGGAGATATTTGCAAAAAAACAATGAAAAACGTGAAAAAATTGCGAATTTTCAATTGCCAATAACTCGAAAACTATTGGATTTTTTTAAAAACTTTATAGATGATTTTTTGCTTAAAATTAGGCCTTCTATCGATATCCGAGGTTATTTTTCAAGAAAAAAATTCACCCCCGAGAAGGGGTGGCAACCACCCCCAGGGTGGTTGCGGAGTTCAAATCATTTTCACTTTTGAAGTTAAGGGTAAGATGAACCTAATTCCAAAATTGTATGCAATTCGGTTCACAGTAAAAAAATTCGGAGCAATAATGCTTCAATGACTGCACTATGAGTATTGATTTTATATCAATACAAGCGCGAGTGGACGCGTTTAAAAAACGTGGAATGCAAAGGCTCTAACTGTTCTAAAGAAGCGGGCGTAGGTATAAAGTACATAATAATAGTAGTAATCGCTCATAGTAAGCGCTTGTAAGAAAGAGATAGTAAGCGCTCACTCACCTGCATTGCACCAATGCAGGTGAGTGAGCGAGACGGATCTCGAACGTGGATTTATGTAGACTCGACGCGATGAAAGAAAAGTGCGAGATTGCATGGTCTTAGCTGCCGCGCATATTTAAAAGCCAATCGCGTAAAGTAGTAGTTCTGATTTAGAAAACGATCAAAGCGATTTCTAAGTAATCTTTGAAGCTAATTATATAGTTAATCTATAATTTAAGATCACAGTTGTTTGTGTGTTTGTCTGTCCGCTCTGGTTCCCGCTCTTTTTCCATTGTATCAATAACGTTACCATAGCAACGCGTTAACCGCAAGTAGTTCGTCTACCGGAAGCTAGATGGCGCTAACGGAAAAATATTTAATAATAGAAAACATTTAAAGAATTTTGTCCACTAGTAATAATGGGCCGCTAGTAATAATTAATTAAATTATATAGTGGCCATGAAGCAAGCTTATCGAATTACAAGACTATTGTGACTCTGGTTTACGCACGCGGTTGGTATATTCTGTGACGGAATTTGAGAGTTAATTCCTGAAAACTTCAGCAAATTTATTGGACACTAGGAATTAATTAGCGGACTTGTTTAGAAACTTTGTTTGGTCGATTTAATACTGTGTGTAAATTCTTTAGACAATTTAATTGCCTAAAGAAAAAATGAAAAGTCAGAAATTTTAGGTATAAATTAATCATTTTATTTGACTCACTTCAATAATCACAGTACGTAACAGTATTAATAAATTATTTTTATAAAAAAATACAAGAAAATATCAACTCGGTTGACAAGCAAATTCCTCGGACGGTAATTCAACCACCGGGAATCCGCCATTTATCATATAAATTGATTGATGATGATTATTTTCATAATTCTGCATCGCCCCGTCACCCTGGGTGCGATCGCTCATACCGTATAGCCAGCCTTCCCAGGCTAAGGCACCTTCAGATGGTGTTTAGTCAGTACGAGTCTGCCATAACCTCTCGGCCGGCCGATGGAGTCTTTAGGGAAAAAAAAATTAATAGATAAATTTTAGATAGTATGATAGCATTTAAAAATGCAGAAAAGAATATAAAAAAACATAAAAAACGTAACAGTATTATAAAATAGAATCCGGTCATGTTCCATCAAGGAAGCTTGCATACATGATGAAATTTAGTACACCTAATTGTGAAGTATGTGGACAAATTGAGGACGTGCATCATCTTTTGATGGAATGTGAGAACTAAGCTCAAAGACAAATAATTTTAAGTAGTTTGACAGTAAATGGGCTGGATATAGGGATTTTTCAGAGCATTTTCAGCAATCCAGAATCTGAGACAGATTTGTGCTTGTGTTACCAAAAAACTACAAAAACACATATAATTGAAGGGAAAACTTCTTTAGCATCGTTTGATTTGAAAATCCATGAAACGAAAAAGCGACACAAAAAAGAGTCAGTCATATAAATTTATAAGATTTAACGTAGGAGAAAATGAGATAGGAAGCATTATACGTGTGTTACTTCGTGTTTGTGTGCGCATGCGTAGTACAAAGCTTGAGAGAAGGCATCACAACAACCGTGGTATTTTGTATACGTGTACGTATTATTTATGAAGGTTTCACTTCTACCACGTGTGAATTGCACACATGCTTTTAAATACTGTAAATTACTAAGGTAAGGGGCTAAATAATATATCTCAATATATTTCGATAGAGCTAGCATGTCATGGGACAAAAACCTCAAAATAAATAAAGATAAAAAAGATTTATGAAATAAAATAATTTATTTGCCTGTATGTATATGTGTATACGTGCGTGTGCATGGGCAAGTCGGTAACGGCAGACCAAGGTAATCTTTCAGGGACCGAATAGACAATGTCCTGATAAAAGGTCAGGTCAAAATTACCCTTAACCTTGTATGTTAACCTTAACCTTTTGTATGAAAAGGCTGATGAGAGTTGAAGAAGCGAGAGATGTTTGTCAGGATCGTGGTTAGTGGAAATCTGTGATATATCTCTGCGGGAAAAAGGCGTATATAAGTATATATAAGAATTACATATCACAGTGTTTGACCGTAATGAACTCTTGCTGTATTTGTTCTAACTAAGGATATAAGATAGGTTTCATGTTAAACATACGAAAAAAAAGAAAACATGTGTGCAATTCACACGTGGTAGAAGTGAGAGCTTCAAAAATAATACGTACACATATACAAAATACCACGGTTGTTGTGATGCCTTCTCTCAAGCTTTGTACTACGCATGCGTCCCCCAACACGTATTTACACACGTACATAAAGACTCCTATCTCATTTTCTCCTATGTTAAATCTTATGAATTTATGTGTCTGTCTCTTTTAACTATCGCTTTTTCATTTCAAATCACAACGATGCTAAAAAAGTTTTCACTTGAAGCCGTAGTAACGCTTGGCCGGGTCAGTTAGTATAAAATGTTGATTCTGTATCATAAAGTAAGCTTAAAAAGCAGTTTCGTCATTAAATCGCTGAGGGCGTAGTCGTCAAGATAAATAGAGCGACCATTTACGGCATAATCTTTCTGGAGTTTTACTCACCTGTGTTTTCGTAAAGGCCATCGTATTAGCACAACAAATTTTAATAAGGGGCCTATTTCATCACTTGGCGATAAAGTCTCTTATAGACTATTCGGAACTTATATTACACCTAAACTAAAAATCTCAAAAGTCTTGAATAGAAAAATTGGCAGATAAATTTTCTGGTATCAGCAACCTTTATCTGTTAAATAGTGTTAAATGGCATAAAACTATCTGAAAATTTAGCTGGAAATGGCGAATCATTATTGGACGATATGAATTTTTCCATTAGAATATTTTTTCTTTAATGTAGAATGAGACGAAATGAAAGATGAAAGTAAAAAAATGGTGTCAACAAGATCTAATGGAAATAGCGAAAAACCTAATTAAAAATACACAATGATAAAAAGAACTTTTACAGAGAATTCACCGTTCACAGTTATCAATTTATAAACAATTCTATTTGAGTTATTTCTCATACTTATCCTTCTATTCCAGACCTGCTCGATTGGCTTTAAACAGTTCTAAAAAAACTAGTTTTTTTATTATTGTGTACTTTTAATTATAATTTTCGCCATTTTCATTAGATTTTGAGATTTTATTGAACATTTTCCTGTTTTCACAGAAAAATCAAGTTAACTATGTCCTAAGTGAAGCCTAGACATAAAGAAAGATGAGGAAAAAATTAAGTATGAGTAAATTTATTGATCAAAATGGCGAATTATAAAATATATAATCTGGAGCGCACGGTTATCAACTACCGGATATCACTGAAACTCCGGAATATAATCCTCCATATTATGATATGACTAACTGTCGAAGGGAATTTCCCGATCAGGCAGCTACACGGAATCATAGCACAAATCACATGAAAATAAAAAAAAATTGTTCATTTTCACCGG
The DNA here is from genome assembly GCA_927399485.1 of Calamotropha paludella. NCBI lineage: Eukaryota > Metazoa > Arthropoda > Insecta > Lepidoptera > Crambidae > Calamotropha > Calamotropha paludella. Next base: position 26,851,912 of record OV656812.1, read on the forward strand.
ATTATTTAATTTTATCACTTTATTATATTTTTTGCATTTTCAATGCTTACTTATATGATACATGATTTTAATAGATTCGAACCCACGACCTTTCGCTATCCGGTCGAGTGGTCTGACCGCTGATCTACCGAGATGCTGGCAAACGCGTTGTAATTTAGAAACATATCTTAACTTATATCGTTAAGTAAGATGGAACCAGTTATAATAATGTATTTTTTTTGCTTAATCGAAAGATTAATATTTGTAAGAATATTACATTCGATGTTGAAGGTAGTTAACGTTCAACATTGGTGGAAAAATTACTGCTGACAATAGCAGCTTTTTGGCAGAATAAAAATCTGCATTCCATTTGTAATTATGTAACTGAAACAAACGAATAACAACTAACTCAGTCCAAATCCATTTCTTTTATTGACATTCACAAAATTGTTTTGATAATATCGCATAATTATCATAATATTCTTTCTTTTTGTTATCTGAATAATAACACAATACAATTCCATTACATTATTAAAACAAAATTGTTTTCACTTAAAATAAATGTACTTAAACATTGCTGTCATATACAGACGATATTATTTAAGTCATTTTTTTTATATTCTCGTAAAAGTTTTGAGCGATGATGATCTGATAAAGTATCTAATTAGTATTTATTTTACTTGCAGGTCAAAAATAATAATTAGCCTAGCCCAAAGTAAGCACTGTAAGGCTTGTTTTATGGATACTAGGGTAACGGATAGACATACATATATCATATATAGATATGTAATTATTATAGAAATATCTATAAATACCAATGACTCATGTACAAATGCTTGTAATTATCATACAAACATCTGTCCCTTCCGGGACTCGAACCCAGGATTATCGATGCGAAAGACGTGCTACCCTTGCACCAAACGGTATGTATAGTTTATTTACTAAATGGTGTTCTGTACTTCTATTATAAATTTTAATACTCAACAAATTTTACTTTTTTTGTAATTTTCATAATTGTTTTATTTACATTTTAATTTGCACTTTTTTGTTTCGGATCCATAGCAAAATACGATATTTCCAATAGTATGGTACGATTTCAGACAAAGGAAAGTAAGCAACCCTGTTATCGACCCATCAAAACAAACGTAGGTCGAAAGATTTTTTTTATTTTTTTTTTAATTAATGGAATTTTTCGCTTTTGTTCCTTTAAACCAGTCTTATTTTTTTTTCAAGGCCAGATCTATTTTGTTCCTTTATTACAATCTAAGTGATCGGTAAGTCCTTTTAAAATTAAAAGTATCACATTGCAAATTGATAGAAATAAAGTTATGGACCCTTAAACATATAAAAGAGTTAAAATAGATTTTGAAGGTCAACTTCGCGTTGCATTAAAAAAAATTAGAGTGATGGATGACTTTTGATTAAAAACATCTCTAAAGTGTGAGCTTTCTACCGATATGTAGTTTGTTTTGATATCTTTTTTGTAACTAAAGTTATTCGATGTCTTCTACCGAGGCGGACCATTTCGACGAAAATCTACTGATGTGGAAAGTTAAATGTGTTGCGAAATTTATCAATGCAAAGTCAAAATACAGAAATGGCTTATTACTGGGATGGTGACACAAAGTAGGTAGATTTTTTCTATCTTTTCTCTCTTTCACTCTGTATGGAATGCGCGGCGAGGAAAGCTCCACAAAGCAGGTAATAATGATTGTTTCTCTCTAGCACACTTATTGTACATATGGTATCATTTCTTTCTTTCACTTTCAGAGCAGGCGACTACGTACCCCTCAGTGTGTAAGTGACAGAACTCTTAGATGAGACTCAACTGCCTCTGCGATCTTACGTGCCCATTGTGCTTACGCTTGTTACCGTTATCTTCGTTTTGTGTTATTTTTATTTTTTAAATGTTGTTATTTCTATTACTTTTGTTTATTGGTAAAATGACTTCATTTACCAATGAGGAATATGCGGACATTTTAATGGCATATGGAAGTGCTAATTCCAACACGCGTGAAACTCGTAAAGTTTATCAAAAGCGTTATCCCAACCGACGTGTTACCCGTCACCGAACGTTTATAAATACTTATCGGCGTTTAAGGGAAACCGGCAACTTACGTTTCCAAGAGCCGAGAGTTAACATTAGACAAGGCAATGTAAACATTGACGAGCAAATCCTTGCCGAATTTGAAGCGGACCCTACGAAAAGTGTGAGACAGGTTGCTGTAGCACTTGGCCTGGGCACATGGAAAGCTGGTAGAAAACATCTAATAACTTTAGTTACGAAAAAGACACCAAAACAAACTACATATCAGTAAAAAGCTCACACTTTAGAGATGTTTTTATCAAATCAGAAGTCATCCATCACTCTTTTTTTTGAAGTGAAAACTTCTTTAGCGGCGCTGTATACTTTTTTTGGAATGGGTAAAAATTTCTAAACTCGCGTCAGGACAGGTGACCTGATTGAAAATTCGTAAGACGGCGTAGGGCGCTTGCGCGATGTGCGTATAGTCGTGTCATTTTTATACTTCATAGTGACAGTTACATTAATTTTTTTTTTAAACTGTCATTATGTAATTTTAAAATGGCAGGTAATTTCATGAGAACGCATGCGTTCAACTGATTTTATTCATTGCGCATGTGCAAAATCCTGCACATGTGCACAAAAAAATGCAACGAACACGACTTGGTGTGTTTGTTGACATGTTTGTATACGATAGCGCAATAAATGAATATTGTATTTTACCACATAAATGATAGCACTTTTATACTGATCATTAAAGATATTCGTGCGAAATTATTCCTTAACCATTTCAAAATATCAAAAATGCACAACGTTAAAATTCAAGTTTTCACTTCTGCCGGCACTCCCGGAGTGCAACCCGTCGTTTTTTTTAAACGGAACCTGAAATTGAGCTTCATTTATTTTAACTCTTTTTTATGTTTGAGGGTCCATAACGTTATTTCTAGCAATTTGCAGTGCGCAAATTTTAATTTAAAAGGACCTACTGATTACTTAGATTGTAATAAAGAAATAAAATAGATCTGGCCTTGAAAAAAAGCTTTAAACTGGTTAAAAGGTACAAAAGCGAAAAATTCCAGAAATAAAAAATAAAAAATATCTTGAGACCTAGGTAAAATCTTTTGGGCTAGTTAATTAACAGACCACCTCACCTGCCCCCGTTTTCATATGTTTAACGTTCTTCCGAACACCTTGTTTATTGGTCAAATCCAAAACATGGCCGGAACTAAAAGCGCGTAAACTATGTTTAGCTCGAATTGATCGCGTTAATTTACAGTGGTGAAATCAGCCCTCACCCCTTTTCGGGATAGATCTAGCACTTTTTAGAGTAGTTAAACCCCGTTCTCCCCTGTTTAGCCAGAAAAGGGCAATCTAGCCCTTTTCTGAAGTGCTACGTAGTATTTATTATCTCTGTAATAGTGATAATCCAATTACTCTAGGCAAAAATCTTTTGTAGGTTGGCGTGTCATCATACATAATGTAAGTCATATTTCTCAGGAAAATTATATGATATATATGTAAGTATAATATTTCTCTTTGAAAGTAATACAAAAACACATATATCATATTACCTATATATTTAGTTCTTACACTTCCGCGCACATTAGACATCAGAATAATACCGTGATCACGGCTCCTGTAAAGGAGTCGAAACGTCAGGATTAAATATAAAATAAACCATGCGCAAAAATCCGTAAAAAGGGTTTTATTCTGGTTACCTATATATACGAAATTCTCTGTAACAGTGTTTGACCGCGATGAACTCCGGAACTGCTCAATCGATATTGATGTTTATTTTCAATTTATTGGATTTGTTTCGACATAGGACATATAATAGGTTTCACTTCAATTTATTATAAAAAAATATTTTAAATTATAATAACTGAACCACCTGATGGCCACGCGAGGCTATTGAAATCAGGAAACATCCTAATTTCAATAGAGACGAAGGTTGGAGCGTTCCACCTGCTTGGGACCCAATAATTAATAAATTAATATCTACAAAAACACACATTGCAAGAACTGATGATGTAGTTAGCTCTTTTTGAAAATAATAAAACAGTAAGATGGAGGTCGGTCCCCCTGCCCGAGTTTCTTTCGCCAGTTCTTCTCGGAAGGCCTCCCGATTTCCGAAATAGTAGTAGACTCAGTAGTATACAATGTAATCGTAGTGAGAATTTAATAACTAAATAAAATGTAAAAATAAATATAAAAAAATTATTAAAAATTATTTTAATAATTAGGAACGTGCCCGATTAAATATTGTGAAGGTAGTAGAAAATATATGACAATCATCATCTTAGTCATCCTGTGAACACGGCTCCTGTAAAGGAATCGAAACGTCAGGATTCAATATAAAATAAAAACATGCGCAAAAATCCCTAATAAGTGTTTTACTCTAATGGGTTATGTGCGCGGAACTGTAAGAACTAAATAAGTCTGTAAAACTCAGCCGCAATATAATCATCCGGATAAGCAAAAGCTAAAAGTTCTATCCAATCTGACACTCGAGACAACGTATTTACCTCCGTGGTGCATCAGTGATATTAGAATAGAACTCTTTCGTCTACTGTGAGAAAACTTGGTTGCGAATCTGGAAGTCAACAAACTTGATATTGATGTGATCCAGAGTATTCTATCTTACCCCTGGGCTAAAGCAGCATTGATGACTTACAGATTCCCCGCCCAAAGTATTAAACTAAGATTAGACATTAGTAATTAAATAACACGTTTATAGTTACGACGGTGCTGAAGTGTAAAATAAATACAAAACTACTTTTAAATAATAAAGACAAGTAAAACTATGTCGAAGCGTCCTCCTTAACGATAGGCTACTACCACCTTCCTTTTCAATAACAATAAAGATATCAATGTTTTCTCACAGCTATTATCAAAATAGTACGCAATACGCTATCCATACCCTGAATTCAACTCCAATGTTTGTGAAGGCTCGGAAACTCTTCAGGAAATCCTTGAAATGTACCTGCCGTCTCGAGATAAGGCCGTAGACAAACCACGTTACAAATGACACCGTTCCACTAAGTCTGTTTAGAGGGATTTGATCCGCTGTCACCTTACTTTTGGTTACCTCAGGCAAACTAGCTAATAAGTTCCTTGAGCTTTATCCATTCCTGTAGCCGCATTATAATTGAGGCTTTGAGCCATACTTAGTGGAAAGATTATCACGCAAACAATGAATATTATTAGTGAGTTAGTCTGTCGGCTAAAATTTCACTACACTTCTTAAGGAACTTAAGGAAGCAAAAAGTATTCCTTCCTTTGAATAACTTACGATTGGAACTGCGGTCAATCCAAACGAGCTTTGGGTAATGCAGACTTCATCTTATCCGAATGGCGTTTACTGCTGAACGAAAACCTTGAGTAGAAAAAAGGGGGGGTATACCATAATCTTTACGATCTTCTAACGGTCTTTAAAAGACCGTAATTCAGAAAAGGCTGCAGCTCATTCTGTAGTCAATGGGATGAGTATGGTGATTTTCTTTAGTATCGCCTTAACCTTTTTTTAGTCACATTTATACTTAAGTGTGAAGAGTTGGGCTGTTCTATTCTGCTGGAAACCAAACGTCAAACTTCATTGAGTATTCCAGATACAAAATACTTTTCAACTGAAACTACTTAAACAGATCAAACTCATTTTCTGAAATGAATACATTTCTGTGAAAAGAACGCCTCTATAAGAAAGCCAAAAAGATCAAACGTCCCTTGGTCACCTTATGATAGGGATTGCTGTCCCAATTATGGTGCTCAGTATTTATTTGACTAAGGAACTTCGTGTCCACGATCTGAATAGACGTCTTTACCGCTTTTGCAAAAATCTTAATTCAAAATCAAAAAGATCCGTTATCATTCACGTTACGAAATATGAGAAGGATTTAAGGTGTTATGGTGGAACTTTGACATTTGCGTCGTTTAAATTTATAATACCGTATAAATGTAAAACAATTCCATGTTCCACTGTTAAGAAGAGGAATGTTTTCAAAGCCACGAAATTTAATATTCATGCACTCGGAAGTGTTTGAATAATGTCAGAACTTTTGATGCAACTTGTTCGCTTTTGTTTACCGCCGACATCCGCGTACTGTATGCAGTGCAACAACTGAGCTCAATTTTATAAAACAGTTTCATTCTAATGAGTTTACTGTCGGGAAGTATTTTGTATTTGGAATAATTTTAATAAGACTAATGGAGTTTGTCATGGGGTACGAACAGGACTATGTTTAGTAGTGGTGATATGTAAAAAATCATTTTCAAAAAAGGATTGGGGAACAGTGTTTGTTCTGATAGTTGCTCTCTTGGAACGAAAGTTAAGTGCTTTTCACATTCTAGATCGTATCATCGCTTACCATCAGGCGAGATGGTGGTTAAGTGCTTACCTATTTACTATTTAAAAACAACAGTTGTATTTCGAAAGTTGACCTGAGAGCGTGCGGAGTGGAATCATAGAGATTAATGTTCTTACTCATCACTAACTGTTCAGTCGAGTCAGTTAAGACCCTTCTGATGGCATACCCCGAATCCGGAGGGGAAACAAAAAAAAATCTGTTATATTTCAGAAGGAACAAAAACAGTGTCTAATTTATAATATTCATAATAGTTTATTTCTAAAAAAGGCAACTAATGATAGTGGTGGAAATCACCACAAATGGGCAGCGGTCTTTCCTGAATTTCAGTCTTTTAGCGACCTTGGGACGACCTTCACGGTCTTCTTATTATTATTATGTTACACCCCCTATTTTCTATACTAGATCTCCGTCCAGCAGTAGACGCCATTTGTCATACCTGGATTTTTAGCGTATTAAAAGGGAAGAGATAAAATAAATAAATGTGGACATTATCATGATAAAATTCCCCTTTTAAGCATTTACTCATTTTTTGTCATTGTTGTTACTAATTACAAGTGCGTTACCAAATACCTATAACGAATAATATTATAATACTATATTTTAACTTACAAAACTTGCTTAGCGCTAATTTATTATTGGCAATTGGTTTATTCAGGAAACAGCAACTTTTTACATAAAACATTTCCACCTCTAGTTGGTACAGATAAAGTTATGTTGAGTGACAAAAGTGCGAATAAACTATAAACTATGTCGTGAAAACTATTTAATATATTTGATTAAAAATTAAACACAACAAATTTATATTTATATAAACAAAATCTACAAAAAGCAATTAAATGACACTAATTAATGCCTTACAAGAGGCTTCGAAAACGCATAAGTTTATGTCGACATGATTAACTGTAACATTGGATTCGTTTGAGGCTCTTATTATAAAACTATTTTTATATAATTAACCCTGCACAAATGTGAAGCAAGAGTATCTTTATAACACGCGTTTATTTACCTAGCAAATAAGGCAAATCTATCAAATTATTAAAAAAATTATACAGCATCACTTATCTCTAAGAACTCGTCGGGCAGTCAAAGACTTCATCACACCTGAATCAAAATCCCTAAACCTATACTTAAACGTCTTTTGAATTTGTTTTGGATATTCTCTAATAAATTTTGAATATAATATGATTCGAAGCAGTTGAGGCATTTTCCGATTGAGACCTTACATAAGAATTATATGGAAGTATTAATGTCTGTCAACCTTGCCATTCACTCTCGATGTCATCAGTTATCTACCACTCAATCTGAAATGTAACTTTGTCAATTAATCATGGAACTTATAATTAGGTACTACGAACAATACTTAGTATTTCTTAATTTCGTTCTTTCAATTTGATAATGTGACGCAGTTTGTAGAATAAGATAAACGGGTTCGAGTACCCCCTGACGCCTGAGCAAGTTGAATTTTGAAATCTCGATGTCGTAATATTTATTTTTATTTTTTTATTTTACAGGCGAATCAACAGTTAACAAAATATGGATAACTTTTAAACTAGCAACAGTACACTAATTACAGATTCACACAACTTAACACAGACTATTAAAAATATTGGACATGCATATATCTGGATTTACATCTAGGGAGGCAGGAAAATTTGTTATTAACAAACAGTTAAAATCACGAGTTGCCGTGATGACTTAATAACTAGGTCTGCAATGCTGCTGCTGTTTGCAAATACTGAGCGAAGCACTACCTTACCTAACCTCACCTAAATTTCATCAATGTAGTCGGAGCGGTTTGGCTGTGATCGGCTTTTGAATTTTTTTTCGGTGATTATTCCTCCCTGGTAAAGTCTATATTTCTTTTACATAGCCTATGTCCATCAGGTTATAATCATGTATGTTCATGCCAAAATTCGTTCGAATCGGTTGAACCGTTAAGTAGCAGGAGGGAGACAAGCGAAATTTGTGAGTTGCCTAAAAGAGAGCTTCGCTCAATAACAGAAAATTAGTACTTGATGGGTAACAGTTTTGTAAGGTTACGTCTAATACTGCCACAGCTACAATTGAATTGATCTATGTCAAGTTTTTCGCTCAACGCATTGAAACACTTACTCGCACGTAATATTAAAGAGTTTTGCCTATAGTTGGTATTGGAATGGGGGATGTAGAACGCATTAAAATGGCGGAGAGTTTTTTTGGGAACATTAAAATTTAAAAGAGAAGCTCGGGACATTCAATAACTCCTGATGTAATTTTGATTAGGTACGTTATATCCGCTATGAATCTTCGATTTTCTAATGAAAGGAGATGATGTTTTACACAAAGTTTATTGCAATCGCTGGAATCATAATGTGTTTTAGTTCGGTAACAAATATATCTCATAAACTTTCTCTGGATATTCTCAAGCCTATCAATGTAAACAGAGTATCTGGGGTTCCAAATGTGAGACGCATATTCCAAATTACTGCGTACAAGTGAACAGTATAGTATCTTAAACGGTTTTAACATCCGTGAAATCCTTGCAATTTCGTATTAAAAATCAAAACATTTTCATGGATTTAGAAACTATGCTGTTCACATGCTCATCAAAGAGTAACTTTGAATCATGCATCACGCCGAGGTCTCGCATCGAGTATACGCGCTGAAGGCACTGTTGTTCAAGAGTATAATCAAACTGAATTATATTCTTTTTACAACTGAAACACATGACTGAGCATTTAGCAGAATTGAGATCGTTACGTTCCTTTCGGTATTTCTTACAATTAAGATGACGCATTAATGTGGTTTATTTGATTATTTTGAGCTGGGAAGTGACATGGAAAGTGAAAGACTAAAATCCACACGGGGGAAACCGCAGGCATTAGTTTTAGCTAATAACGTTTATAGCAAACGACCGCTGCATCCCTTATCCTATTTTTAAAAATGCCACAAGAGATTTTCGTCACATCACAAATATTTCTTAAACTATGATAAATTGCCTTCTTCCTTTGCCTTTAGATAATAAAATTCTTGTAGACAAAATGGAATATGACACTAAGTCGTTTGCGATAGTAACGTAGAAAATATACACCATCTTTGTTGTGAGTTCGTATTGTGATTGGTTTGATTGAGTTGATTAAATATCTACTTAGAGAACGGTTTTATTTATAGGATACAAACATTATTTTTGAAGCTGTGTTAATGTACAAATAAGGTTCTATGTTTTATACTTCTATTGTTTTTTAATATAAAATATGGAATTAAATCATTTATTGAAGTTTACATCGAGATTGTTTAGCTAAAGCTTAAATACACAACTTTGAAACAACTTGTATAATTACGCTGTTAAACCAACGATACATTTTCGTGGTGACTAATACAGACTTGATTCTCTATCTCAAAATCTACTGAAGTAATTTTTAATGGAACTTGCACAGTTCAATGTTTTACACTAGACCTTTTGTACTTAGTATACAATGTGTCCCGTCACCAGTATCGGAGCCTTTAATGGTGTGAAATTTGGCATTTTTTATCGACAAATTGCCCCTCAAATTTGGTTTTTCTCTTACGGCCGCCATTTTGTTTTCTAACACCACTACAGGCTCCGACACTGGTGACGGGACACATTGTATAGACCTAGTCTAATTCAAAAGGAATGCTTACATGAACTTTTGAAATTTGACACCCATATTTAGAAGCTGGTATAGACTAACAAATAGAATAACTGTGCAATTCTGACAATTTTACAATAATAAGGTTCTAATTTATTTTAAGATTGGTTAAAAAGTTAGGGGCTCCTGATTAACTTCATCAGAAATTGTGATAACATAAGAATGCCTATTGTTATAATTTTTTTGCAGTTTTTTCTGCCATGTGCAAATAATTATAGAGCAACATACACACTCTGTCGAAAATTTGTGATTGCTAATTACGAGTCACAGGATCGACTACAATAGATTTTTATAGTAATATCATGGAAGAATAAGCTTCAATATCATTAAAAACAAGCGGGCCAATAATGACATGTCCCTATGGGGAATTGAAGTGCCGTTTACAGTATACTAAGTGTCTTTTAATTTGAGTCGTGTCTGGTGAGGATAGCGTGGCAATGGGAGAACAATTCATTTGCTCTGTAAAACACAAATTAAATGATAAGTTATTTATTTACTCAAAAGAGATGTACTCTATTAAGGTATTACTTCATTGGAGCGGAGCGAGCGAAGCTCCCATGGATCAGCTTCAATGGCGCAATGTCTGTAACGCCATAACTTCCCGAGTTCTTAGCCGATTTTAATATTTTTTGTGTGGAATCGAATCAACAGGTTTAGGACCAGATGGTGACGGTGACCCGAATTTTGAAATTCGCAAAAATTCCCATCGAAAAAAAATTTTTTTTTTCTGTGCTAGCGTAGCTTTATGCTTAGCGACAGCATCGCCTAGTATAAAGTTATTCTATTTTGCCAATAACGGTTTGCTAATATTGTTGAAAAAAGAGCATTTGTGATTAACATATATATGTTACTTATACCTAAGATCGCTACGAACAGAGCGCTGATATTCTGGCATGAGCCTGAATACATAAGGCTTTATAAGAATAATTAGAAAAATGTAATGAAGAAAAATATTGAATTCAATAAATAATTTGAATTTGAATTTTAAACATATTAGTCAACTCGCCAGAAACATATAATTATCGTATTGAGTTGGAGGTAGAATTGGGTAGCTATCAAAAATAAATACTCCACGATTGTCTGTATTTTTTTAATGTGTATTTATAAAGAATTATCTTGTTTAATCATATCAGCTACTTTCTCTCCAATCATTATAACAGGTGCATTAGTATTTCCACTGGTCAAGTAAGGTATAACACTGGCATCGGCCACACGCAAACGATTCACGCCATACACCCGCAGCCTTGAATCCACCACAGCCCCCATTGCACAAGTACTGACATAATGGTATAAAGGAAACATCATGGCTAGAGAATAACATTTCCAGTACTCTCTACTTCCTACTACTAATCCAGTGCATGTAGGTAATTTAAAATTAATCAATTCAGCATTAACACTTCTAAAGTAAGTCGAATTGAGTACTCGAATAAAGTCGTCGATATATATCGCTATGTTGTCCAAGTCATCCGGATCAGCGAAATAGCCTGCGTAAATTAAAAGGGGAATCTTTGGGATTTCTGCTCTTCAACAAGAGTCTACCTCTTGATTTTGGATGTAAAATATTAATTATACCTAAAAACATTTCGTGATCCTTGTTATGATAGTATAAACTTTGGCAAAGATCGTCCTTAAACCCAAAAATGGTAACACAAAACGCCAAGATACCATTTGCGTTTCTTGAAACTATGTTCAAAGTTTGGTAATCTGGGTAAAAATGAGATTTGTTCATAGTTACATACCCAGCTATAGTCGGAACTGGATTCTCATGAGGGTTTGGTGGAGGCTGAGATGATAACAACTTCCCCATTTTAAATGCCAGCAATACAGGTTGATGATCGTGAAAACTCATTCCCACAGGAAGGTCTGATATAACTGAGATTTCCATTTCTTCTAAATGCTGTCTTGGGCCAACCCCAGAGAGCATTAATAGGTGAGGTGAATTGATAGCTACAGCTGACACGATTATCTCTTTTCTAGCTTTAACTGTAACTTTGTCATCATTACTTGTGATTGCTTCGACACCAACTGCATTTTTATGTTCATCAAAGAGTATTTTTGATATCAATGTGTTTTTCCAAACGTGTAAATTCTTTTGTTCTTTGATAGGAGATAGAAAAGCATAACTAGTGCTTTGGCGAGTGCCTTTAGAAATTGTAAATAATGGTTGCGTGTAACCCAAATTACCAGTACTTGTATCCAAAACTAATTTATGCCCTACCTCTTCAAATGCTCGCAAGTATTGTTCAAAATCTTTATGGTATTGTCTTTCGACTCCTAAATAACCTGTGTATCCGTGGTATGGACCATATTTAGACGTTTGTATGGAGCTATCTTCCAGTCTTTCACTTAGTTTAAAATAGGGCAGAACATTATTGTATTCCCAAATCCTGTCTTTGACAATGTCGGCCCAGGTATCAAAATCATGAGGATGTCCTCGGACGTAAAACATGAAGTTCATACCACTGCTGCCTCCCAACATTTTTCCCCGTGTTAACGGGACGACCCGATTTTTTTGATATTGTGCGCTGTAGTTGTCATTTTCTGATGTGTAGTTCCAATCCAAGTAAGAATTTTTCAAATAGAGCGATTCACCTGGAAGCTAGAAATAAATTGCATTTTATTATTCAACAGATTGAAATATCTCAAGAGAGTGGTAAACTGAAATTGGGAAGGGAAGGGTAGGTATTCATCCCACCAGATGCAATAATGACTTGGTACAGGTTGCTGCATTCAAATGAATCAAAGAAGCTTATTATGAGAATGGCATCTTTCTTTCGTCAAAATAGGCTGTATATGTAAGTGTAAACAATTGACTCTATTCAAAGGACTTATTTCATGTTCTATCGAATATTTTTCTTATCACCTATTAGCAGATTGAGCAATAATAATAATAATATTTCTTACACAAATACCAATTACCCTAGCCAAAAGTAAGCACTGTAAGATATAAGGATACTAGGGTAACAGATAGATATATGATACATGAAATATTTATAAGTAGTAATAGTTAAGAAATATATACAAATACCCATGACTCAAATACAAACGTTCGTATTCTTCACACTAACATTTACCCTAACATTTTCGGAAGTCGAACCCAGGACCATCGGTGCGAAAGGCAAGGTCGCTACCGTTGCACTAAACGGTCATCAATATTAACATGATTGACTATTGACGACGTATGAAAATATAGCTAGTTACCATGACTTCAATGGGTGGATCACCACCAGCCTCAACAAGAAGTACACTATACTTTCCACCCTCAGATAACCTATTAGCAACAACGCATCCAGCAGAACCTGCTCCAACCACAATGAAGTCGTACATAGAGCCATCTGAAAGAAAGTGTGAATAAGTAAAAACTATCTAAAACAAGTGAACATTCGGGAATCATTATTGATGATCGATTATTTTTGAATGTATAAGTTTTATTGTACACACAGGACTTCATTAATCACTATATTTGAATAAAACAACTTTTTTTATGATTTTTTGCGCATAATTTATTTTATATTTAATTCTGACGTTTCGACTCCTTACCAGGAGCCAAAGAAAAATCAAATTAATCATCAGTAAAAGTAAAAATCAGTATCTACTAGGCAAGCGCGTCATATCCTAGATCGGATCGTCGCTTACCATCAGGCGAGATAGTGGTCTAACGCCTGCCTATTTAGATTTAAAAAAAAATAATGATAAATGTATTTTAGTCTATAAAAAACTGTTTCACTTACTATCAACATTAGCTTGCTGCGGGAACAGATAAGCTGTCATCTGTAACGCTGTCAACGCCAAGAAAGCCCTCTGTATGTTTTGGACGTTTACAAGTGCTGTTGCCGCATCCATCACTCACTCGTTCCCCTGTTGAGTGACATGTTAACATGTATTTTAAAACAGTACAGGGGCCTTAACATGATCCCTTAGCGCGATGCAAGATCGATTGTCAAAGAGAGACACCGCTATACACGGTCAATAGCGACTCTCTTCAACAGCTGAACTTTGATCGCGAGTATAGGTGATAGTAGGGCCTCAGGAAATAGATTGACTTAAAGTTTAATATTACTGCAGTGACTTTATTTTGGAAAATATTATCTACAAAATTCATTATCTATTTTTATCGATCATTTAATGCAACAACAGCAGTGCTGGTTTCGAGTCCCGAAAGCGGCAGATTTTTGTGTGATGAAATCGAGCATTTATATCGGAGTCATGGTTATTAATATATATTTCTATACTAGCTGAACCGGCCACGCGTTGCTGTGCCGACTGCAGCGCCATCTGCCGTGCTGATTTGTGAATCTAAACCATTCTCAGATCCCCTTGAACACACACAAAAAATTTCATTCAAATCGGTCCAGCCGTTTAGGAGGAGTTCAGTTACATACACACTCACAGAAGAATTATATATATAAAGATTTCAAATTACATACATATGTATCTTTACACTTTATCCATAATATAAGCCTTACAGTACCTTAACTGTGAATATAAAAAAAATGTTTTTTTCTGTTTGTTTATATGGCACAGAACTCCACCTCAACGGCTGTAAAGAAATGATAATATTTTTTGTTCATGTTGATTGGGTGGTTTGCCCTAGCAACTGGACCCTGTTGGGGGCTATTTTATCTCTTATTTTAATAGGCTAATTACCTTAATTAAAAAAAAGCTTAATAATATATTTTATGGTGTATTTTATCCCAAAAAATGATATTTTGAATAAAATCACACATGTTAATGTAATATGTATTTTGCATTTTAATAATCCAATTTTTATTTCCTTCGAAAACGCTCAAGAATGTCATGGCGATGGCGTCTTGAATGACGTCACGCCGTGCAAAACAATACCCTGTACGATGATTTTTAGAATTATTTTATAAAAAAAAAACTTTCGATTGCAGGTACTGTAAAGTGCCTCAGTGTGATAGCAAAGCTTAAAAACGCCAGACAAATTAATTATATATGTACCAAACAATCCATGAATACGGTAATAATGAATAAAAAAATACTTGCAAGGAGGAATGTTATTCATTGTTTTTCAACAAATATACGAATGTCTTTTTGTGAAGATCATTTTGATGTAAGTATTTTTCGTGTGTTAAATCCCTAAATATGTCAAAACAATAGAAATATATATGTACAAAACAATAATTAATCCACTAAATTGATATATTGCTAAGTTTATAATAAATATTTTATACTTGTGTACACTTAAGTCGAAGTTTTAATATTACGAAATTCCGATGAGCTGAAGTCGTTGTGAAGTAGTTTTGGGTAAATTATTACTATTTGCTTTGGTAAATCCCTATTCCATGGCTATACTATGCTTGCTGAAATCAAATTACTATAATAATAATAATAGTTGCTACATACACACAAATTAGCCCAGCCCAAAGTAAGCACTGTATAAGGCTTGTGTTATGAATACTAGGGTAACGGATAGACATACATATATGATACATAGATGTTTAACATTTAGAGAAATATATATAAATACCCAGAAGTCTGGTAGAAATGCTCGTATTCATAATACAACCCAGGACCATCGGTATGAAAGGTAGAATCGCTACCGTTGCACCAAACGGTCGCCTATTTATAATAACAATACAATTTGTCACTTTGATAAAGTTTAACAAGCTGATAAATTGTATCAAAGTGACAATGACAAATCTTTGAAAACGTCAACCACAACAGTAATGTTTTGCACGGCGTGACGTAACTCTTTCTGATTGGTGATTACCGTCACGTGACCTAATGCCTATTTTTTTTTATTTGTTTTCTAAACAAACCGGTCAAATACGAGTCGGTCTTGCACACTAAGGGTTCCGTAAAATACTTTTATTAAATGATGCGACTAAAAATTTAGGGCGTTCGCAATTTTTCCTTTATTTGTGCTATAAGACGTTGTGCCGTACCAAATTTCAAGATTCTGAGTTCACAGGAAGTACCCTGTAGGTTTTGATTCAATTGCAAGTGTCGATTTGCGGAAATTTACAGCATAAACGGCTGTATCTTTTGATTGCGTTGGCTTAGAAGTTTAATTTTTTCACAGCTTCAAGAGACAGAAGACCTAAGTTTTTGATATAACTTCCAGCTTGATACCTCCACACGACGGACAACAAAGTGATCCTATAAGGGTTCTGTATTTTTCCTTTCAAGGGACGGAACCCTAAAATAATAATTATCCCCAAATAATTATGATAAATATTTATATTTTTTATATCATAATTCAGAATTAGGAATTATAACCCATCAGATTTATTGTTAGTGGATACAAACCTAATATGTCAGCTCAGTGCAGGGAGGCTTTGAAATCGAGCAGTAAAACTTTTGCAAGATCTGTTAGGTATGTAAAAATCATGTGTAGCGAATCCTAACAAGGTTCCACAAGGCCAACCGGAAGTATGGAGTACAGGTGGGGCTTTAAGTGGGTAGGCTCCTGGCGCTACACGACTCATCCGTAGTGAAGACTTTTGTAGCGAAAGGTTAGAGGCCCAAAATCATTGTTCGTGCTGCCTTACTTAATAACAGTTTTACCCCAGGAAAACAAAAAACGATATATAAAAATCCAGGCGCTAGTCTCGCAAAAACTTAAAAGTAGTAGATGGATGACGACGTGACTTTGATAAGTTATTATAAGTATGTCAAAGGAGGTTTTTGTATGGCCAGCAAACAAGAACATTACAAAAAATTTGCTCAATTTTGATAATACTGATGAATGGCGTACGTTAAGGAAACAAAACGTTAATATCTTTCCTGAAACTGTATTAAAATATAATGCAACTACTAAATTATACCCTTAAGTTATACCTATATAAACAATTAAAATAAAAACACGTCTCAACCAAATTTCATCTTAAAGTGCAGAATATAGAGCCTGAAATTGAATATTTGTTTTTGTTATTATTTGCCGAATAAAACATTCGTTGACCTTATTTAAAATAAAAATCAAATAATAAATTTATCATTCTACAAGGAAAATAATAACAAACTAATTAGCAGCTAATAAATAAGGACAATGTATATAATTTAATATTTTAATATATACTAGCTGACCCGGTAACGCGTTGCTATGGTAACTTAAATTGATACAATGGAAAAAGAGCGGACAGACAAACACACAAACAACAAATTTGTGTTTTTAGGGTATATATTTTGCTGCCCGGCAGAGTAGAAAAGCAACAACGCTTAAAGCTAGGGTGAACCAGGCACCGAGGGTTCATTATTTGGCATAATTTAAGGTCTAGATTCAGTTAACGAACGAACGAAATAATAAGAGGGATAACGTTAACCATCTTGCTCACGCGGTGGCTTGCCGATTATACACGACGCTGCCCCGAGCAATCCCGCCGACTCGAACGAGCTAGACTCGCGGGCTAGAGTAAAATAGAAAGTAGTAGTAGTAAAGAGTAAAAAGAGACAGACACATAAATTAATAAGATTTAACTTAGGAGAAAATGAGATAGGAAGAATTATGTACTTGTGTTAATACGTGTTTGTGTGCGTATGCGTAGTACAAAGCTTGAGAGAAGTCATCACAATACGTGGTATTTTGTATACGTGTACGTATTATTTTTTAAAGTTTCACTTCTACCACGTGTGAATTGCACACATACTTTCTTTTTCTCACATTATTTAATTTTAAATCGTTCCCTTTCTTTTATAAACAAAATGGTGCACGACGGATTTCATAATGATTTTTTATTTAAGTTCCCCACCTTTTGTACATTACTTTCTTATAAATGATTAAGTATTGAGAATTACAAGAGCAAAAGATTCTTCACCTGCATATTAATGTCCTTTCATGGAAACAACCTTTCCCTTTTGGTGAATAGGTGGAATTGTAAGAAGAATAATATTAAATTCACCATTATCCATTAAGGTGGCTCAATGCGGATTTGAGACAATTCAAAATTCATTTTGCACCGATATCTCTGTAATTCTTTACATCCGATTCTGTTTCACGTTTCTTGATCAATTAATTTAGAGACCAGCAAACTAATCAAAGGCAAACCAAAGTGGCATTACCTAATTATTGTGTAAGTTATGAGAAGATACAATAATAATATTTCTTACATTCACACCAATTAGCCTAGCCCAAAATAAGACTGTAAGGCTTGTGTTAAGGATACTAGGGTAACGGATAACCATACATATATGGTACAAAAATATGTAAAATAGTTAGAGAAATATATATAAATACCCATAACCCCAGTACAAATGCCCGTATTCATCACACAAAACATCAGCCCCCCGGAAGGGCCGTCAGTGCGAAAGGCAGGATTGCTACCGTTACAAATATCTAAGAAAGTAGAAAAAAAAAAACAATATAAGATAAAGTTTAAAAATTTTTGAACAAAACTTACCGTATTTACGGGTGTTACGTTCAGGTACAAGGATGCAAATAGTTTTGAACGTTGATATCCAAAACTCTTAACTTTCGGCTAGTGTCCTACCTACGCTATTAGAAGCTAATGCAAGACAGCGCTATAGCTATGTAGCTTTACGGTAAACTCTGGCGCTTCCACGTTAATTTATATTGTGGCGTCAGCTCATTTCATTTTTTATTTCATTTTCATTTCAGCTACTTATTAGTAATTTCTTTTATTTAGAATGGGTTCGCTCTTGATTCAAATCAAGCCCGGAGGCCAAGACAGAATCCACGATGGAACGAGCGAACCCAGAAGGTCTCTGTTCACCCTGCTCTTAAAATACCGACGGGTTATAAGTATTTGGAAATACAGACGCAGGGAGGGAGTACCACTCCTATGCTGTGCACATTATGAAAGATTTTGAGAAGCGCGACAGGTAGGAATAGCAACCAAGTAAGGGTGGTAGCCCGCAGTACACATACCACCGTTTGTTAAACCTATATTGTTATTTTTTTACCATATAATGAGAACACGGCACTTAATTTATATATAAAACTGTCAATAGAGAAGAAAAAATGAAATATTTCATCAAAGCATGAAGCCTCTAGTGTTATCAGAAATCGTCGTCACTGCCATTTCGAGTGCCATAAACATCAACAACGTGTGGTATCTCATATATGTATTTAAGGCGATTAGTGATACTTAAGTGTCATTTGTCGCCATTTCGCCGTATTAACTGTATTAGTGTCCGTATTAACGTGTTTTATTACAAATAGTTAATTTTGTATAATATTCCAATTTAAAAGACATTCATAAAAAAAACTAGTTTTAATTATTAGAGAACAGAATAAACTTGATTTGCTACTGAATAGGGTACAGTATAAGATTAAAAAAATCTACAAGTTATTCAATGACTATTTAGCCATCGACAGTGGCATGCAAATATGTCATGATTATAACGGATACAATTTTATGATGTCATTACGATTATATAAATCAAAAAAGCAAGCAAAATAGCACAAAAGCTATTCACACGTGGTAGAAGTGAAACTTTCAAAAATAATACGTACACGTTTACAAAATACCATGGTTTTTGTGATGCCTTTTCTCAAGCTTTTTACTACCCATGCGCACACAAAAACGTATTAACACACGTACGTAATGCTTCCTATCTTATTTTTCTTACGTTAAATCTTCAGAATTTATGAGTCTGTCTCTTTTTACTGTCGCTTTTTCGTTTCAAAGAGACACTGTATAAGGCTTTCTAACTCAATTTGTCCTACGTTAAATCTTATGAATTTACTTGTCTGTTTTTTTTTACTGTCGGTTTTTCCTTTCTTCGGCATTCAAATCAAAACGATGCTAAAGAAATATTCACTTTAAAAGTAGGAGTGAAAACAAATACATTATTTACATTCAATTAATGATGACAGCGACAATTATGTCAGTCCTTATAATAAAAGAAAAAGTTATTTTAAAATTAAAAACAATTGAGCTTAAAAGCTCAAATCACAACTTTGACGAAATTGACAAAACCCTTTTTACCCTATAATATAGGTTTACGAGCTTTGAATTTTCAAAGCAAAAAATGCTAATACATTAAAGTAATGACTTGTACTTTTTCTTTTTTTATTGATCAATAAGCAAAAAAGAAGGTAAAAGTGTATTGAAGTGCGTTCCATCACACATTATGTGTTTGAAATACCTACTTTGACCCTCATAACTTCAAAAACGTAGTGGGGTAGTTGCTTTAGCCCTACTTCAGTTCATCGCCGTATTTTGTCCCAAGGCGTTAGTATTATGTCCCAGGGAACCATTTTATGGGGATAACAAGTGTTCTATTCGTAATTTGCCCGGGTTACAGATAATTTAAATAATTTATGGCCTAACCGTTAGAATTAATATTCTTTTGCAATGGTAAAGGTTTTTTAAATAGCTTTAGTGACACTGGAATTTATCTCCACATTTTAGATAAAGTTAGTGAATTATCTTTATTAGGGTTTCAATAAGGTATAGAAAAGGCTCAATTTGTATTAGAGTCAACTGTTTAGGTGGCAAAGGGAGGGTCCCTTTACCACCTAAACAGTTCCTGCTAAATTTAATTTTTATTGTTTTTTATTATTTAGCAATCAATTATAGATTATTATATCTGAAGAAATTATAACTAGAAAATATTGTGACCCAAAAAATACTAGGTTATAGGTGAGACTCGAACACATAAACTCTCGCCATCCTCGTCGGACCATTTGGCTATCAGTGCCGGCGTCCCTCAGGGTTCCGTTCTCTCTGCAACACTTTTTCTGCTACATATAAATGACCTGCTTTTGTCTGGTATTTTGGGGTTCGCAGAGGATAGCACTGTTGTAGAAACCTATATGTCTGATGCAAGAGCCAGTGCTGAATAGATCCAGCGTCATAGAGAGGCGATGGTCAGCCGAATGAACTTATCTGTGCAGGCTGTCTCCGAATGGAGCGATGCCAATCTAGTAAGGTTCAATCCATCAAAGACCCAGGCGTGTCTTTTCTCCGCTAAAAGAAGTCCTTTCGACTTGACTCCTACTTTCCGAGTTGTATCCGGAAATATATACCTCGGAATGTAGGAGTCAAGATGATTCCACCATCTAGAGCTTCTCGGTATGTCTTTGTCACCAACTCTCAATTTTGGCTCTTTCATAGAGAGCAAGGCTCAAGTGGCTTCAAAAAAACTTGGCATTCTGACGAAGGTGAGCTCATCCCTTACCAAGCACAAGTTCGATCATGTATGGAGTATTGTTCTCATCTTTGGTACGGTACCGTCCGATACCAGCTCCAGACACTTGAGTCCATTGAGAGGAGGGCCAAGAGCCTCATTGGCAGTGAGGATCTTTTCTAAAATAGCTCACAAGCCTGTTTTAATTTTTATATATTGGCTCGAGTCTGGGTGTTGTGGTAACGACGTTGTTTCTGAATTCCATAACAAAACTGCTTTAGCTACTTAACTTGGGTTCAGAACGATGTATGTGATGTTGTCTTATATTAATATGATTTATATTAAATTGGAATTTTATTATAAACCCAAAGCTAATTCAAGAACAAGAAGAACGGCGATTGGCCACAGCGCCTTTTTATAAAAATTACTAGCGCCCTCTGTTCAGACTGTAAGTTCACCACGCTGCTGTTGCGCGTAAGCAAAACTACAAATACTTGTATTTAACACTTAATGTAAGCAAGCGGTACTAGATGGCGCTGTTTTACAAGCAGGCCTTTGCTCTAATGACACCAATGGCAACCATCAGACTACACAATCCCTGACCTCTTATTTCGCTATTTTTCTTCTAATTTATAGGTCTACTCGCTTTTCGCGTATAGTTGACGATAGGAAAGGCGCCTCGCCTTTTGTAAACATGTAATTTTTCTCTGCCACGCATTCGCATCGCTACTAGCCGCGCAAGTATGGCCGAATCATTAACATTAAATCTTAATATATATAAATTACGTGTCACGTTGTTTGTCCGCGATGGACTCCTAAAGTACTTTACCAATTTTGATCTAACTTCGTAACTATCTGTTATTTGATCTAACTTAAAAGAGAGGATAGATTTGATTTCAATTTATAACACAGCAACGCGTGGCTGGGGCAGCTAGTATGATATAATTTTAATCAAATGATACAAACATCGGTGCCTATACATTCTTTTCTCATTTGTTTCCTTAACGAATAATCAACTTTAACAACTGTACGTAAGTATTAAACTGTTTATCAGTTACATGGTAACTGTCATAACTATATTTATAACAAATTCATTCATACACAAGATATAAATAAAAAAAATACAAGTTTCTAATATTACTTGTTAATAAAACGAATTTAAAAGTTAAAAAACCTAAACTCGATGGAGTTGTATCATTTTATTGCGGAGTTCCTATGGCCACTATCCAGCTCCAGCATAAGAAGAACCAGAGGGTTATCATATAGGATCAAAGTACTTGTCAATACAAATCAAACGAGCCCAAATTCGATGAGGTTGTGTAGTTTTATTGCGAAGTTCCTATGGCCACCTTCCTAATCCCGCTTCAGATCAGGTCTATGTCATCATCATATTGCATTGTCACGCAATATACATATGGATGCAAATTTTCAGATCAATCGGAAATCAGGAAGTGGATCAAATTTAACTTGCAAGATTATTTATCATTCATTACAGACAACGGGACAGGTAAAAGTAAATAAGACCTTGTAATAAAAGACTTAATATTTTGTCAATAATTATAAAAATTAGTTTAATTTATATATTGATGAATATTTATTACTTTATAATTCAATCATGATAAAGATGATGATGTGCCTTAGTACACCTTTATCATTAGTCAGGGAGAATGCATAATTTGTTTCATTCAAAGTCTCTTAGTGCTCTACTTTACATTACAGTAAATAAAATTGACGAACTATTACAATATTTATTAATTCATCGTGATCTAATGTTATTTAATGATTTTGTATACACACATGTAAATAATTGAAACGGTAATATGCTTTGTAGATCAAGTTGTAATATGGTCTATTAAATACTTATACTATACAAACATATATTTTATTAATTCAACGATACCAGCTATCCTTTATCATATCTGACACTTTTTCTCCGATCATTATCGTTGGAGCATTTGTGTTTCCACTAGTTATATAGGACATTACACTAGCATCAGCCACACGTAAACCCTTCACTCCATTAACTCTCAGTTTCGCGTCGACTACAGTTCCCATGGAACAGGTACCAACATAATGGTATATAGACGTCAACATCGCTAAAGAATAACATTTCCAGTACTCCATACTTTCCCGCTCAAAGTCAGCGCATGTCGGTAAATTGATATCCACCACCTCAGAATTAATACTTTTGAAATAAGTAGAGTTTATTACACGAATAAAATCTTTAACATAAATAGCCATTTTTTCTAAATCATCAGAATCAGAGAAATAGCCTGCGTAAATCAACGGATGTTCTTTGGGATCACGGCTCTTTAACAAAATTTCGCCCCTTGATTTTGGATGCATCAAATTAGCAACGCCAAACATTACTTCGTGTCCTTTAGTGGCATCGTACAAGGATTCACAAACACTGTCTTTAAAACCAAAACTGAATGCACAAAATCCTATCAGACTGTTTGGATCTCTTACGATGAGATTGAGAGTCTGATAATCTGGGTAGGTTTGAGATTTGTTAGCCGCTATATACCCGATTATTAAAGGCACTGGAAATTCGTGAGGATTCGGAGGTGGTTGAGATGGCAGCAGTTTATCCATTTTAAATGCAACTAACACACCTTGATGATCGTATAAGTTCTTACCTACTGGAAGATCTGATATGACAGAAATATTTAATTCCTGCAAATGTTGTTTTGGTCCGATTCCTGATAACATCAGCAGTTGAGGGGAGTTTATTGCTCCAGCCGATACAATAATCTCCTTTTTTGCTTTAGCTATTATTTTGTTATCCTCATCCATTAGTGCTTCAACAGCAATCGCATATTTGTCATCGTCGAAAATAATCTTAGTAGCTAAAGTGTTTTTCCAAACGTATAAATTCTTTCGTTCTTTGATTGGTGATAGAAAAGCATAACTTGTACTTTGTCGTTTACCATCCGCAATCGTGAATAAAGGTTGAGTGTAACCCAAATCACCAGTGCTCGTGTCAATAACAATTTTGTTTCCTACTTCCTTAAAAGCTTCCATGTATGGTTCGACTTCTTTATGATATTGTCTTTGTACACCTAAATACCCTGAATAGCCATGATGTACACCATATCGCGAACGTCGTACAGCAGTATCTTCTAATCTCTCACTCTTCTTAAAATATGGCAGCACTTTTCTATACTGCCAGCTTTTATCGTTAACAATATCAGCCCAAGTGTCGAAATCGTGTGGACTGCCTCTGACATAAGCCATGAAGTTCATTCCACTGGATCCTCCTAATATTTTACCTCGAGTCATTTCAATAGCTTGTATTTTCTGATATTGAGCACTGTAGTTGTCATTCACCGAAGTGTAGTTCCAATCGATATGTGATTTCTTCAAAAATGCAATTTCTCCTGGAAGCTGAAATGGAAATACTGGTTTAGTTACATTTTGTATGATAATTTTTTTGAATAGAAAAATACTAGACAAAATCGACTCGGCTCACAAATCAATTCTTATGCGGGAATCGAACCCGCAACCTTTAGATATCCTGAATGCTCTTTCAATTGAGCTACCGAGCCTTGTGAACACCCGTCGAAATTTTCACGTACCTTTCTACTTTAAACGCTATAGGCAGAGAGCATTAGAGAGCATTGGATAGGATATCCAAAGGTTGCGGGTTCGATTCCCGCCTAAGAATTCACTTGTGACCCGAATAGATCTACTATTATTTTTCTATTAATAATTTATCATATGAGATAGCATTAAAATGCATATAATATATAAAAAAATTAAAATTATTTACATCAGATAGAATTGTCTAAGGATAAGAAACCAATGAAATGTGACGGTTACCATAACTTCGATGGGTGGATCGCCACCAGCCTCTATGAGTAGCACGGTGTACCTTCCACCTTCAGTTAGCCTGTTAGCTATAACACATCCAGCAGATCCTGCACCCACCACAATGAAATCGTACGTAATACCATCTGAAAATAAACAATTTATTAATCCTAAAAATTGCCAACTGTATCAACGCAATAAATTTAATTTGAATGAAATTGCTTTCTTTTGACTGGATAATAAAAATAAAGTTAATTAATTATAAAGTGTATTATTAAATTACAGCCTGCCTACGTTTGTAAATTCAAAAATATAGCTGATAAACTAAACATATGATTATAAATATAAAAATTAAGTAATGATGACAAAATAAGATGAGATGCAAAGTCAACAACGTTATATTAATATAATAATTTAACATAATTATCTGACAATGTGATAAATAAATTTAGAACCTTATTTAATATAAAACAGTTACTTGTTTATAAATTTATAATCGCATGATATGCGATATATCGCATATCTGTCTATAGACAGACGAGCAAATATAAAACATTTCTCAATATACTAACAATCACATTATTTTTATTTGGTTTGACTCCTATTTGGTGCAACGGTAACGATCCTGCCTTTCGCACCGATGGTCCTGGGTTCGAATCCTTCTTTGGGCTAGGCTAATTGGCGTGAATGTAAGAAATAATGTTATTATTATTATTTTCGGTTTTTTCTTCACTTCAGCTTTAATGCTGGTATTGATATACATTACGGGCGTAAACCGAGTATTTAATGTGTTATTATTGGTAATATATCACATATTCAGATTATTTACTATTATTATTATTGTTCATTATTCACTCCCCACCCGACCATGCCCGGTAAAGGTTTGGAGGTACCCACTAAAAACCCGTGTGTATACCCTTAAAACTGCCGTGGGCCCGGTGGTGAGGCCAATAGTAATAATAATACTTCTTACATCCACACCAATCAGCCTAGCCCAAAAGCTTTAAGGCTTGTTTATGTTTGTAAGATTATTGTTTAAGTGCTATTGTTGGACAATAAATTATTATTATTATTATGTGTTATGAATACTAGGGTAACGGATATACATACATACATGATACATAGATAGGTATGTAACATTTATAGAAATATATATAAATACCCATGACTCAGGAACGGATGCTCTTATCCATCACACATACATCTGCCTTTCCGGGATTCGAACTGAATTTGAAGTGTAGATTAGCAAATTCTAGACAGTAATAGGTTTAACTCGATGTGGCCACTCACCGTCAATGGTATCTTGTTGTGGAAACAAATATGCAGTTAATTGTAACGCAGTCAGAACGAGGAATGCCCTTTGTATTGTCTGTATATTGGTGATTACAGATGCAACATCCATAATGAAGCTCAGCAAAACTAGAAGAAAATAAAAAGGAACAATTTTTTTAAATATTCGGCAGCTTTCACTGTTAATCAAACATCTTTATTCGGCAGAATTAACAAAAACCCAATTTTTCTTAAACTAGATAACTAACATCTACAAAAAAGCTCTCCACTCAGCATATGTTATAAACATTAATTTGTCATCTTAATTTTCCGTGAAGCGAACACATAAATTAAATAATATATTATACTAGCGACCCGAGACGCTTCGCACTGGTGGAGAAAATTCTTTTAATTTTTTATATAATTAAATATTTTAAAATGTAATAAATTTACCTAAATGCCGTACTACATTAGCAAGCCGACAAAG
Organism: Calamotropha paludella; assembly: GCA_927399485.1. Classification (NCBI taxonomy): domain Eukaryota; kingdom Metazoa; phylum Arthropoda; class Insecta; order Lepidoptera; family Crambidae; genus Calamotropha; species Calamotropha paludella. The sequence continues at coordinate 26,878,549 of OV656812.1, forward strand.
TGATTTTAAAGCTAAATATCTTTATAACAAAGCTAATAGAATCCTTAATTTGTATCCACTATCTTCACGCGAATGCAAAATAATAGTTTCTGGTTTGTTATCTAGTTTAGATTACAAAGAAATGGAGGAACTGCTACAACCCCTCAAATAGACACACACGCATGTGCAGACACATACACGCACACACAGAAGACAAACACACAAGACACACACACATACACTCACGACACACCCACCCACACACACATACACACAACGCACACATTTTAGTCAAACTTTTAAAACAAAATACGATTTCTTTTTAAGTATGTTTATTTTGTACATAGGTTAAGGAAGAAGGGAACTGATTTCCGAAATACAGGTTTTAAACCTAGTTCGAAGTCAGCGACTTCATTATGCTTGTAAAACTTATTCTATAAATAAAGATTATTATTATTATTTTTTTTTTCCGTTAGCGCCATCTAGCGTCCGGTAGATGAACTACTTGCGGTTAACGCGTTGCTATGGTAACGTCGTTGATACAATGAAAAAATAGCGGGGAAAAAGCGGACAGACAAACAACAAATTGGTGATCTTAGATTATAGACTAGCGGCCCGTCCCGGCTTCGCACGGGTGTACAAAATTCTTTAATTTTTTTCTATTATTAAATATTTTTCCTTTAGCGCCATCTAGAGTCCGGTAGACGAACTACTTAAGGTTAACGCGTTGCTATGGTAACGTTATAGATACAATGGAAAAAGAGCGGGGAAAAGAGCGGACAGACAAACACACAAACCACTCTGATCTTAGAGTATAGATTGATTGATACATACATACAGTCACGCCTTTTTCCCGCAACGGTAGGCAGAGATGACATATTTCCACTTACCACGATCCTGACATACATCTCTCGCTTCAACTCTAATCAGAACTTTCATACATACTCATCTGTTACGAGTCTTTTTGACCTGGCCTTTTTTCGGAACATCTATTGGGTCCCTCCAATCGCGCCTTGGTCTATCTTTACCGACTTGCCCATGCTCATTATACTTGTCTTGTCAGTCTTCTTTCGTCCATCCTTTCTATAAGTCCATCTAAACCTTTTTTTATCTTTGTCACTTTACCTTCTTTGATACAACACCACCCTTATCGATATATAATTTTAAGAAATTCAATAAATTACACATTTAGTTCTGTTATTTTGAAAGTGGATGGATTTTAGATGATATACTAATGTTTACCATGCTTCAAACGTAAAATAATTATTAAAGTTATGTATTGCTTTTTGAATGATATAGTAACAAACTTTTATTTATTACTAGCGGCCCGTCCCGGCTTCGCACGTGTGGACAAAATTCTTTAAATTTTTTCTATTATTAAATATTTTTCCGTTAGCGCCATCTAGCGTCCGGTAGACGAACTACTTGCGGTTAATATGATAACAAACACACACACAAAGTATTTTCATAATATAATTAGGATTTTCGTACGATTTACGTACGGATTAGGTACTGATGTAACTGCTGATGATGCAACCTAGTTAGGTGCGCTCGGCTTTTCGTAATAAATCATATTAATAAAGTTAGTTGGTTGCTAGCGTGATTGTTAAGTCACTGTTACTTTTTACTTACTTATTAATAAACTAAACTAGTTCTGATCAAGTGTTTTAACTTCAAGACTTATCTACTATCAACTTAACTTCATTCTTTAAGACCCATACAATAATAAAGTAACAAACATTCTTAATAAAAGTGAACCAAGCTAACGGGACGCTGTTTCAAATAAATTTCCGTGGCATTACAAAAAATGCCACAGAAGCGGAATTTCGCAGAATTTATTGTCTCAAAATGTTTATTTATGGTTTTGTTTCTTTGTTATTATTCTTCTTGTGCAAGTAGATAATTTATATGCCTATTTAAAAAGGAGGTTTATTTATTCGCAATCATGCATCGCGATTTATAAAGGTAACGCACAGAATTACTGAACTTCCTTAAGAGAAATTTATAACCTACTGACATTTTTTAATATAAAATCGTTGAGATTTTAATTCTTATTTTTCTTTGCAATAGCGTAAGAACAAAGTCAACTCTTCGCTAGCACCATATATTGGAGAGGAGCGTAATACAAAAAAAATCAATGATGTTAAGTATATTTTAAAATTCCATTTCCAATTAAAACTTTCAAAAAGGGCACGCTTTTTGTTTCAATGGGAAATCCCATAGAGCCAACATTTTTTAGTTATGATTTTTGCGAATTTCATAATTCGGTCACGATCTAGTCCTAAACCTGTTGGTTCGATTCATTACAAAAAATACGAAAATCGGGTAAGAACTCATAGAGTAATGGTATCCCATACATTTTGTTAAAGCTGATCCATGGGAGCTTCACTCACTCCGCTCCGTAATGGTATCCCATACATTTTGTTAAAGCTGATCCATGGGAGCTTCACTCACTCCGCTCCGTAATGGTATCCCATACATTTTGTTAAAGGGAGAAAAATAACTGTATTTGCAAAGGTATTTTGCCCTTGCGATATCGATGTGAGACTTAGAAAGTCATGGCATACTGTTTGGCGGAGTATATTTCCTCCGGAGGGAATATATATATTGAGCCGAGTCGGTTCTTTCTAGTAATTTTGTATTAAAATAATCTATAATCTTAGATCACAAATTTGTTGTTTGTGTGTTTGTCTGTCCGCTCTTTTTCCCGGTCTTTTTCCATTGTATCAATAACATTACCATAGCAACGCTTTACCGCAAGTAGTTCGTCTACCGGACGCTTGATGCGCTAACAGAAAAATATTTAATAATATAAAAAAATTAAAGAATTTTGTCCACCCGTGCGAAGCCGGGACGGGCCGCTAGTTTATTTAAGATAACATTGAAAGATGCAAATATAAAAATCAAAAAGCTTAACCTGTATTTTTTTATTTCGAATACGAGAGGATGTTCCTCTCATTAATGCTACAACGCTAGTCTATAGTGTAAAAAAAGTAGAAAGGTACTAGAAAATTTTAACAATGCTCGGTAACTCAATTGGATTGGATATCAAAAGTTTGCGGGTTCAATTCCCGCCTGAAAGAAAATGTGAGCCGAGTCTATTTTTTTTAGTATTTTCCGTTAAAATAATTTCATATGCAAAGGATTTTGGATTGGATTGAAAGATTTATTTAAAAATACCAGTATATATCACGAGAATCGAATTCCTTCTAAGTTTTTGAATGAATGATTTATTTTTACGTTACATAAATTAAAGATACAGTTAAGTTAGGAATTAATTATTGTAACAGCCGTTTCACTTTTGAAACTTACGTAACAAATGCCAAAGATCAACATCTGTTATTTGTCGCCAGCTGTTGTTTCGTTTGCTGTTATTTATATAGTCTTTCGTTATTAATAGCATCCTCAACAGTTTTCCTCAACGAAAATTATCTTAAATGTCACAGTACAGAGGTAAACACGTACTAATATTTATTAAAATTAAAAATTAAACTTTGAAAAGTCCGAACTAATAATGGAAAGAATTCAATATTTTTTGAAGGAGCGCAGCTGTTTAACGATTCTGCCTTTCACACCGATGGTCCTGGGTTAAAGTTCTGGAAAGGGCAAATGTTTGTATAATAAATACGAGCATTTGTACCTGAGCCATGGATTTTTATATATTTTTCTATAGATATCTAAGTATAATATATGTATGTGTATCCGTTACCCTAGTATCTATAACACAAGCCTTACAGTGTTTACTATGGGCTAGGCTAATTGGTGTGAGTGTAAGAAATATTATTATTATTAATATGCAGTAATAAGTAACTACGAAAATTATCATCAGTGTCACAGTACAGAGGTACAGACGAACTAGTATTTATTAAAATTAAAACTTAAACTTCCATAAGTCCAGAAAGAAAATTATACTAACTAAACTGTTTAACAAATTACATGTACTTTTAGAAAAAAAGTTTAAAACTAAATTCTTCTATGCAATTCTTTTGTAAGCAGCCAATTAGAATACTCATCAATTGTATGGAACCCTCTCTACGCTATTTATATCGAGCAAGATGAAAAAATTCAAAACTAATCTATAATCTAAGAACACAAATTTGTTGTTTGTGTGTTTGTCTATCCGCTCTTTTTCCATTGTATACGCGTTACCGGGTCAGCTAGTTCATAAAAAGATTAGAGTATAAATTTAACGACATTTCCGTGCAGTTTCAATCTTTAGATTACGTCGTAAGCAGACAGATCAGGTGTTTTTATATAAAATTACAAACAATAAAATTGATTCACCTTTTCTCCTTAGTCGAATCTTATTTAAGTGTACAAGGTTAAGTGCTCGCTCCAGGGCAGTTTTCTCCGTTCCAATGTACAGAACTAACTACTCCAAGAACCGATTTCTCGTAAGAGCTTTTAACACACATAATAACCGTTATTTCATATTGATATAGTCAATATTATGATATTCATAAAATCAGTAAGTTGCCTATGTGTCGGTCTTCTACAGCTAGTATTTTGGAGAGCGTGCACAGGAGCTGCATATGCTCATACCGCCATCTCCTTTTTTCCATCGGACATCCAGACACACTGCGGGCTACCATCCTTTCTTAGTTGCTATCCCCACCTGTCGCACCAAGCTTCTCAACATCTTTTATAATGCTCTCAGCAAAGGAGTGGAACTCCCTCCCTGCGTCTGTATTTCCGAGTTTGTTCCATCGTGAATCCTGTCTTGGCCACCGGGCTTCAAGGGTTGAGATCAAGAGCGAACCCATTCAGAATTAAAAATTATATACAACGTGTCCCGTCACCAGTGTCGGTACCTTTAATGGTGTGAAATATGGCATTTTTTATCGACAAATTGCCCCTCAAATTTGGTTTTTCTCAAAAAGTCAATAATTAAAAAATACACAAAAAAGAATCTATTTGTTTTTCTTTAAATATTTTTTTCGACAAAAGTGAAGCCCAGCTCGTGTGATTATTTTACAATTCAAAAAGAATGGCTATGTCAAACTGCTTACGACGATTTTCTAACGTGTGTATTTAATTAAAGCTTCTTCATACGTAAAACCGTGATTTTTATTTCTATAATCTATATGTATAAAAAATCCCTGTCACAGTGTTTGACCGCGATGAACTCCGAAACTATTCAACCAATTTTTATATTTATTTTTTCATTTTGTTGGATTTGTTCCAACTTAGAATATAGAATAGGATTTTCACAGGTACTCATTTCAATTAAAGAAGTATCGAAAAAAGAAAGAAATGTACTTATGTTTACTAATGTTGCTCATTTAAACTCTATTTTAGTAACTTTTAAACCATATAGTTTCTTAATTTGACATTTGAATCCGCCGTTACTACTACGGTATTATTGAGCGAAGCTCTGAAAGAGTGAAGCTCTCTTTTAGGCAACTCACAAATTTCGCTCGTCTCCCTCCTGCTACTTAACGTTTCAACCGATTCGAACGAATTTTGGCATGAACATACATGATTATAACCTGACGGACATAGGCTATGTAAAAAAAATATAGACTTTACCATGGAGGAATAATCACCGAAAGAAAAATTCAACTTATCACAGCCAAACCGCTGATACTACATTGATGAAATTTGGCGCCAAAACTCACATCGTGGTCTTGACTAACGTGCAAAAAAAGTTTTGAAATCGGACTTGCCATGGAACAATAATCACTGTGTTTTATGAGAAATAAACATTCGTTGGACCAATTATTATAAACACGACAGTGAATGAAGTGCAGCGGTAGCAATCGTAAAGTTCCCGGCATATAAGTTGAACCTGGTTTTCAATACGCGACATGCGCAGTAGTGAATAATGCGCATGTCACGTGATTTCAAAACCAGGTTCAACTTAAAGTGGGCATTAACGATCAGTTTTTCGCGTCAATTCGCAGCTTTATACGCCGCTTCTGCGGACTGATCTTTACTTCTGACCTAAAAGGTCGCGAGTTCATAAACATAAGCATTTGTTTCCCGATTTATGGTCGTATATACACTTATTTATGTATTAAATAAGTTATTTAATTACAATTATTTAATCAATAACTTATTTATTTATCTATGTATCATATATAAAATATACGTCTATCCGTTACTTTTATATCTTGTGCTTTTCTGGCGCTAGGCTAATTAGTGTGAATGTAAGAAATATTGATAACAAGTTCGACGAAAAGAGAAAAGTATGTAATAAATCGTGTATTTTCGATAAACAATACCATTGTTCAAGGTGTCCTAAAAGTCTTTTACAAAATAAGGATTCTTTAATAAAATAAGAAATAGGTTTTATGAGTAAGCGTTTATTTTTAATTAAAACACAGTCTTTGGAAATTGACTTCTTAAAAATTATGTCATCTGAATGGCTTCCGTTCTTTTGCTGGCATTGTTATAAGCGTGATACAAAATTTCTAAGAACTGCTCGACACGTTTTCACTGTGATCGCTGAGATTTCTTTCCGGATATTTTCTTTCAATTGGCTCAGAGAGCGAGGCCTGTTATTGTACACCTTAGATTTTAGGTAGCCCAATAGGAAATAATCTATTGGCCTACCTATTAACCTACTCTCCGCGCCCCTCCCGCTGATTACGTTTGCACAGTGCGCGAAACAAAATGAAAATCACTTTTGGGACACCTTGTATTTTATTTAGAAATTCGGTTAATTTGTTTTCAAGTGACGGAAATGTCATATAATCTATAGTTTTTAGCAAAACAAATCGGATCTTATATTTCACTCTACATTTTGTTGATACGTCTGTTTTTATATGAATAAATAATAGTGTAAAAAACAAAAAAATATGTTTAAAGGAGGAGAGTCAATAAGGCGGGTTTTCGGCCCCTTTCATTTTTGACCTAAAAATTTAAAAAAAAAATGTATCTACTATATGGACTAACAAATCGATTCCACCCCAAACGGAACTCAACCCCCCTCCCAAAAGAAGCAGAATAATCATATATGACTTAATACATAAAAAGATATTTTTTTAGCTCAAAAATAATATAACCTTTCAAAACTCTGTACTCTAAGTAGCTCCGAAAATAAAATATTTTAAAAATATTTTATTTGGAATTTTTAGGTCAAAAATGAAAGGGGCCGAAAACCCGCCTTATTGACCCTCCTCCTTTAGAATTGGCACTTAAACAAAAATAACAGACTAAGTTATATTTTTGCTTCTCTTTCAAAATATACTTAGTAAGTGTTTTATTTATAATTCGCAAAGCTTTTTATTGTACGAATAAATAAAATAATACCTTTGTCGACCAGCTGTTTCTTATTTCCAAAGCGATTCCTTTCACACACAATGTTTTGTTACTGAAACTGAAATAGTAAAACTCACATATTATTCCGAGTTATATTACCAGACACCGTTTTTTAAACTCAGCTGTTAAACCAGTTATTGTTTGTTAGAGATAAACAATGGATATCTACCGTTCTTAATTGTATGCGTAATTAATTTATACAATTATAATCAAGGTTGCCTCTAAAAACTATTTCATATTGTTGCATGAATTAAAAGGGGTACTTTAATAATTGTATAGATTTATATAACACAACTTAATTAGGATTTTTTACGCGTAATTTATATATTATACTAGCTGACCCGGCCACGCGTTGTTGTGTTATAAATTAAAATCAAATTTATCCTATCTTTTAAGTTAGATCAAATAACAGATAGTTACGAAGTTTGATCAAAATTGGTTCAGTAGTTTAGGAGTCCATCGCGGACAAACAACGTGACACGTAATTTATATCAGTCAAGGCAATGGTCGTCATATATTTTCTACTACCTTCACAATATTTTAATCGGACACTTTCCTTACCGTTAAAATTTAAGTAAACCAAATCGTGGGTTCGAATCCTACCTGAGGGCTCGGAGGCGTAGTTGTTTTTTACACACGTATTTTATATCTTATAGAAATATTGCATTGTGAATGCAAAAAATTAAATTAAAAACATAATAAACCAAAATGTTTTATTTCGGTTTATTACGCCAAATTTTAACAGTTAGGAACGTGCCCGATTAAAATTTTATGATATAGTAGAAAATATATGACAACCATTGCCTTAGTCATGCTGTGATCACAGAGCCTGTAAAGGAGTCAAAACATCAGGATTAAATATAAATTATGTGCAAAAAACCGTAATGCGTAAATGCGTAATGTTCGCGGAAGTGTAAAATCTATTTGACTACAATATGCAGATGAAACTATTGTTAACTTCATAGTATTTTTAAAACCAATTTTACCCACATAAAGATTCATAATTATGATTATTATAAGAAATCAATAGAAAAATAATTAAAATTTTATGTTCAACCACACGATTCAAAACGCACGGTATTGGTAGAATGACGGAGTTACGCGTTGAACAATGTTACGCGTGTGAACGACCCTTCAGTTAGTAGATAATTATATGTAAATCGCTTGTGCATTACAAGTACTTAAAATAATTACACTATCCAAATAATGATTAAGTTATCCATCTACAAAACTAATAATATTTATAATTAAAAATTAAATTCATTAATAATAATAATAAATTAATTTTTATTTTCCACCAAAATACATGCATTATAACAATTTTATTTTTAGACTTACATATTAAGAAATACAATTTAAAATATATAAACTAACGCTAGATATTTAAATATAATAAATATAATTAAAATATTTAACTGAATACACATGGTATTTGGGAGGACTTTAGCCCAATATAGGATCACCCCGTATTTCAGGACTCCAGAACCCCCTCCCGGACAGGTACCGTGCAGAAGTGTGTTTATGAGGGTGTGTGTAAGTATGTGTGGGAGTAGTTGTAGTCCTGTGTGAGGTATGTTTGTTGATTGTATGTATGTGTGAAAGTGTATCTATTATATATGTGCGTGTGTCGGTATATTTGAAATTAAAAAATAATTCTTTTGTTTACACCAATTAGCCTAGCCCAAAGTAAGCATCGTAAGGAATGTGTTATGGATACTTGGGTAAAGGATAGATAAAGCCGGATGACTACTATGTTATTTAATTTTGAGGCTGCTATATTTCAGCGCATTCGCAGGTGGAAATATATCAGTTCAACTTGACGTAGGCGCAAGAAACTGCGTCGAAATGAATTCGTCTTTATTTCCGAGTACTTATGACCCGTCCGTTTTAAAGCCAGGGTGTAAAGGCACCTTCTGGGTTAGTTAATCTATAATCTAAGAACAAAAATTTGTTGTTTGTGTGTTGTCTGTCCGCTCTTTTCCCCGTTCTTTTAACGTTACCATAGCAACGCGTTACCGGGTCAGCTAGTATATACTCTAAGAACACAAATCTGTTGTTTATGTGTTTGTCTGTACGCTTTTTTAACGTTACCATAGCAACGCGTCACCATAGCAACGCATTACCGGGTCAGCTAGTATATACTCCAAGAACACAAATTTGTTGTTTGTGTGTTTGTCTGTCCGCTCTTTTAACGTTACCATAGCAACGCGTTATCATAGCAACGCGTCACCATAGCAACGCGTCACCATAGCATCGCGTCACCATAGCATCGCGTCACCATAGCAACGCGTCACCATAGCAATTGTTCTGAATCCAAGTGAAGTAGCTAAAGTACTGGGTTCTGGAAGTCAGTAACAACTACCGTACCACAACATCGAGACCCGGGAATCGAATCCGAGACCTTGGAGTAGCGTTACCATGAAAATCGGTGTGCGAATCACTCGACCAAGGAAGTCATCATAAAGCTCGTTCCATCGTGGATCCTGTCTTGGCCCCCGGGCTTGATTGGGATCAAGAGCGAACTTATTCAAAATATAAAAAGTAATAAATATATGGACGCTAATCTTCAGAGCTGAAATTATTGAAACTCAACTATCTGTTTAAAATATACTCTAGGAATAGGATATATTATTTTATTTATTTTTATTTTCGGCAGATTTGAATTTAATACCAGAGCAACCAAATATCGTATAGATATCCCAAATCGACTATAAAACCGATCGCTCTTCCTATAGTGCGAACTACATTTGGAGTAAATTCACCAGTCTCACGGCAGCCTCTATAATAGCATCACTATTCATCAATAGCATAATAACAATATTGGCGTTCCAAAATAAATTTTAAATTATAATATTCTTTTGCCTTAATAGATATTTTTAGCGTTTTAAGCTGGAAGGCATACTGTATTTACTTATAAATGTCTTATAGCATTTATTCATAGCATTTTTTATTGCTCGTGTTAAAGTGTACAAGACGTTGGTAAATAAATGAAATCAAATAAATTTAAAAAAAAAACACTAAACCGCTTTCTTTTAAGTTGTCCTAAAAATGCAACGCAACGAGTAATTTAGGTCTTCTAATCATTTAAATATACCACTACAATCTCCAAGAATGTTTCTGTGATAAAATAAAGCATCTATTGTAGAATAAAATGGTAGTGTTTTACAAATGGCTCAAAACAATTATTATATATATTATTTGAAAAGTCATTCTTCTCTCTCCTTTTCAAATTACGATACCCGAGAGGGTCCATAATATGTACTTCTTTTAAATTCAACATCCTTATAACATAATGGTCAACATCCTTATAACAGTGTTGCCAGACGTCGATAGTATTTCTATTGAATTTTTCACCTGAAAATAAAGTACTATCGATAGTGTTGACAGTTTCGATACTAATTATGTTCTTAATAACAATACTATCGCTAATATCGATATTAAAAAATTGACAAACTATCGATTGTCTTGATACTACCAACAACCAAGAACATAGATAATACCAGTACATAGATATAGTTTGTTATTTACGAGCAACAATAATGTCGATAGTGTCGATATTACGATTGATAGTTTCATTAAGCAACGAGTGGCAGGGTCAGCTAATATTTCTATAAATATCAAATATCTATGTTTAATGTCTGTTACCCTAGTATCCGTAACATAAACCTTGCTTTCTTTGGACTAGGCTACTTGGTGTGAGTGAAAGAAATATTTATTACCATTATGTGTTTTTTTTTTAACTTAGATTTTAATGCTGGCTCTTTTGATTAATGTTGAATTAATTAAATTTAAAATACTCTTAATATTATCGCGTCCGCTGAGTGAAGTTAAAAAAGTAATAATTTTCCTGGATTTAATTACAAACCTCGACGTCTCGACTTCTTTTCGTGAGCTGTTTACAAAGGGTTGAGAAAATAATGGTTGTCATAAACAGATAAAACAAATAATTGTAAGCATAAAAAACGTAAAAATCGTTTCACACAAAAATATTTCGTTGAAATAAGTTAAAAGTATCATAAATGGCTTTATCTAGTTAAAGTAGTTTTATTAAAATCAGATCAGTCCTTAGAAAAATTGGTTCTTGTCATTCAAAAATTATAAGTTACTAGCGGCCCGTCCCGGCTTCGTACGGGTGGACAAAATTCTTTAAATTTTTCTAGCATTAAATATAGCCTATGTTACTCAGCGTGAATGTAGCTTTCCAATGGTGAAAGAATTTTTAAAATCGGCTTAGTAGTTTTTGAGTTTATTTCAAACATACTAAAATACAAATCTTTCCTCCGTATAATATTAGTGTAGATAACAATGAGATCCCGACACTTTTGCATGCGTCATGTCTTGCTTGCATCAAGCGCGCGTGGATTTCCTTAGCAGAGTTATTTTAGAAATGTATTTATTATACTCTTCAAAGATCTTATACTTACAATCATCAACAAATATATTTCGAAAAAGATTATAACAGGATTTTATGTTGATAACTCATTAATAGGTACCAACTCTTAACATCTTACACACGTGATAACTTTTAAACGAAATATCCGATTGAGATGAAACAAAAAGTATTTTACTTCTACATAAATACTCTTGATAACATAATGCTTAATTTCGATAAAGATTAATATTACGATACATATTTAACGTAGTTTTTTTCCTTCAGACGATTTAATAATTATTTTGAACACAAAATCGGTTATTGTGATTAAACCATGATAGCTAGATATATGTTCTCGCAGACTTTTTTGTAGGTCTTAATGGGATCTACAAACCCGTAGTACATCATTTTGTTCTATTGTCAATAGTTTTTGCAGCGCACGCAAAAATAAGTTTTCGATTTTACACCTTGTGTTACAAAATTGCAATTTTATTACGGATCCCTAATTTTGAAAAAAAAAAAATAGCCTATAGCCTTCCTCGATAAATGGACTACCCAACGAGTCATTCAAATCGGACCAGTAGTTCCAGAGAGTAGCGCGTTCAAATAAACAAACAAACAAACAAACTCTGCAGCTTTATAATATTAGTATAGATATACCTATAAATCAAAATTGACTTACCCCAAAACAGTATCCCAAAGAGCCTACAATTAAAATAGAGATTAATATTAGACGCATCCTAATTATATCACTTACAACTCTTCCGATGCAGTTCTTTCTTGACTATATTAGAGTGTATAAACTACACCGTATTGCAACAAATCACCAAATGCCGAATTTCTTAAACTAAAAAGCCTTTAAACTATTTGTTTTCAGAACTACCCAAATTTAGTAAAGTCGACTGTCAATCAAGCCACTAGTCCTTACACAACTCTAATAGAGATTATATTATTGTAAGGATATATATCTTGAAATGACGTCGATTGTACAAAATGACACGTTGTCGAAACGTTGAATTTACTGTCATTAAGTTATTTGTAAGCCAAAATACTAAATCACTTAATACTGGGGCTGACAAAATATGTAATTGCATATTATTAAATGTTTAATTTGACAACTTTTTTTTACTAACTGGGAGTGACCCCACCTTTAAAGCCAAACGATCCCTCACGAGCAAATGTCTTTCCGATTTTTCATGTGCAGTTTTGCACACTTATGGAGCGTTTGTTAATCGTACACGTACGTCCAGGGTGGGAAGCAGACCGTATCATATACAGTATCAGTATCATAAACATTTATTTGCTCTAATTCTATATTTAAATTAACTTTATTAATGTATGGACTCTAATTTTGAGAGCTGATTCTTGTAATCCTAATTATATTACGACAATACTTTGTGTGTGTGTGTGTGTGTGTGTGTGCATATGTAGCTTACTTCCACAAAATCAGAGCAAGGTGCACCGCCCACCCGCCCGCAAATAAATGCAGAAACCGCAGACACCGACACCTAAACCAACTACTCTACCCGTGTGCACTAAGTGCTTAGTGCTTTGTTTATCACGGTCTAACAGCTCCTGATGATGCTCCGTGTGGGAATGAAGCACGTGTAGAGTTGTTGGTGAAGGTGCAAAGTAGGTCGATGTCTGCGGCATCTCCATGTATTTGCGGGCGGGCGGGCGGTGCACCTTGCTTGGATTTTATATATATTTAGATCATTCCACTTGTGACTTCCCAACTTCTCCCTGTGAACCAGTAAAGGGTTAAGTGCGTATCCCGGGGGATAAAAGTTCAAAGAAATATGGTTATGTTATTCTTAAATATTAACCGATTTAAACAATTTTGGCTATCAAGCTATCATATTTAAATTAAATTAAATGCGCAACTAATCCGGTCAAAGTGGTTTTATTTACCACGTGTGATAGTCGCGAAAATATAACAACGAAATAATCCATAATATTTCTGTAATTCCTATTTATTACTGAAGATTTATTCGCTTTCTCGAAGACATCTCTTCTGTATACACTGCGTGGGACTACGTAACTAAGATCAATGCACAAATCGATACAATCGAATTTATCATTACATATTTTGTATAATGTCATAGCACTCTGGAAAATGCGCCTTGTTTCCAAACTAAGCACCTTATATTCCTTCACCTGACAAACATACGACTGATGAGAACTTCGGTATCTAAAGTTGACATGTCATAAGAATTTACGTTGAACATGTTCCAATGCCTGTATGTGTTTTCGAATATGGGGTTCCAAATCTGCATGACGTATTCCAATTGGGATCTGATAAGCGATTTAGAAAAATAACAGTTGCAGGGCGCCTAAAATCAATCAAGATCTCATAACGAAGCCATATAGTCTAAGGGATATATCTCTAATAGCATTTATGTGAAGATCTACATGTAATTTAGTATCCAATATAACTCCTAGGTCACGAAGTGATTCAACCGACGTTAGATTTACTCCCATCAAGCGGTAACTGCTATCAATTATTTTCCTGTTTGTTGTGAACGTTAATGCGACGCATTGAGAAAAAAATATCAATGTCACTTGTTTTTTGTAATAATATTTTAACGTCCTTGGAATAAACCACTCGTCCTATCCTCTATAATATTCATTCGTTATATTAAACCGTAATTATAAATATGTTTATAGGTTCAATGTCACTTAAATCCGACAGTGATGTTTTATGATATTTAGCTAAGCGTTCGGTAACAGTAATAAGTAGAAAAAACCAACACAATTTTGTTATCTCAAAATGTTAATTTTAGAAAAATATATTTCTAATTGTAAATTATATTTTATGCTTTTTTTTCAATGGTATCTTATAAGATAAATCATTATTATGGAAAAATACTAGAAAAAATTGACTCGCCTCACAAGTGAATTCTCAGGCGAAGGCAGCGTGAGCCGAGTCAATTTTTTCTATTGCAATAATTTATCTTTTAAGATAGAATTGAAAGAATGCATAAAATATATAAAAATTATAAAACACAATGGCTGTTTCATCTTAATCGATTGCCCAAACATTTGTAAAAATGTTTCTTTCGAATACGAGAGGATGTTCCTCTCATTGATGAAACAACGCTGGCCTACAGCGTAAAATAAGAAAGGTACTAGAAAATTTCGACGAGTGTTCACAAGGATCGGTAGCTCATTTGTAAATTATTTTAATAGAAATATATCGTCTCGGTTCACAAGTAAATTCTCATGTGGGAATTCGCCTTATTTTACCCGCTTGAGAATTTACTTGTGAGCCGCATGTGTCATGGGTATTTAGATATATATTTATATAAATAATACATATCTTTGTGACATATATGTATGTCTATCCGTTACCGTAGTATACATAACACAAGCCTTACAGTGCTTACTTTGAGCTAGGCTGATTAGTGTAAATGTAAGAAATATTATTAGTATGATTTCCATCATAATATTATGGTTTTAAATACCATTGAATTAAAATCTCTTAAAAATGTTATATTATTTGGAGTTATGCATGTCTTCCCACAAAAATAACCTTTTGCAAACAAAATCCAAATTAACTTTACACAGTTCAGGTCATCCCGATTTCAATTAAAATTTATAATCAATTGGTAGAATATATTAAAACCAGGACACAGGGTAATAAATGCATAAGCTCTTTAAAAAATATTGATAACAAAAAGTTTCTGTGTTCCTCTCATTGATGAACAACGCTGGACTACAGCATAAAAAGTTGAAAAAGTATTGAACAAACTTCAACAGGTGCTCACTAGGCCCGGTAGCTCAATTGGGACATCCAAAGCGGATTCGTTTTCCACCTGAGAATTTACTCGTTAGTCGAGTCGATTTTGTCTTGTATTTTTCTATCAAAATAATTTATCCTATAAGATAGCATTGAACGACGCAAAAAATATACATACATACAAAAAGTCATGCCTTTTCCCCACAGGGACCACAGATTTCCACATACCACGATACTGACATACATCTCTAGCTTCTTCAACTCTCATCAGCCACTTCATACAAGCTCGTCGGTTAAGGGTACTTGTGACCTGGCCTTTTTACAGGATTTTATTTGGTCCCTACAAGTGCTCCTCTCTCTGCCGTTACCGACTTGCCTATTTGCATTTGCCTCATATATTTTTCTTGGTAATATCCTTTCTATCCTCTCTACATGTTGAAACCATCTAAGCATCCCTTTTTCCGTCTTTGTAACTATATCTTCTTCCGGACAACAACACTCTCTTATCACATCATTCTTTATTTTATCCATCAAATTCACTCCAGCTATACTTCTTAAAGCTCTCATTTCCACTGCATTTATTATAAATTCGTGCTTAATCTGCTAAACGCAAGATTCATTTCCATACATAAGATTATGAATATCATATTTACTGATTATACTCTATCTACTCAATTCCTTGTCTATACCTAGGTAACACTGAAAATGTTTAGAAAATGAAAAGCGGCTTAATGTAGAAAGTTGCCAATACTTTTATTGTTTTTCAAAGTAATCTCCGTTCCTGTCTAAACATCGTCGCATTCGATGTAACCACTGAGAAAAGCAGTGGGCCCATTCTTCCTTAGGGGTCATTTCTATGGCATTTTCGTACGCTTTCACCGCATCTTGAGGGCTCGTAAAGCGAATACCTCGAATTTTATCTTTAGTTCTTGGGAATAAATAAAAGTCACAGGGCGCCAGGTCAGGACTGTATGGCGGATGACTCATTATCTCGACACCTGCCATAGTCAAATATGCAACAGTCCATTTTGCGGAGTACGCTGAAGCATTGTCCTGGTGAAGGAGGATCCTGCTTTGAGGGCGCTGCTGTCGATTTTTTTCCAAGACAACAGGCAAACAGTGATTGACATACCAGTCTGCAGTAACTGTCCTTCCATCTTCTAGCACAACTGTCGCGAAATTACCTTTTCGACCAAAGAATAAGGCGATCATCTTTTTTCCTTGACTTCTTCCTTTCTTTATCTTAGTTGGCCGGTCCTCAAAAGGAAACACCCACTGAGCTGATTGTCTTTTGGTTTCGGGTTCGTAGCAATGTATCCAGCTTTCATCACCTGTGACAATGTCAAATACAGCATTTGAGTCACCGCCGTTGAACTTATCTGACATTTGGCGACACCAGTCCATGTGAAGGTGTTTGTGGTCGTCGGTTAAAGTATGGGGAATCCATCTGGTACAAAGCTTCCTGACGCCTAAATGTTCTTGTAATATTTTTTGAACTTGACTCATACCAATGCCTAGGCTTGCCCGTATCTGCTGATAGGTCTCTTATCATCCTCTATCATGCGTCGCACAGCACTGATGTTATCTTCAGTAGTCGCTGTTAAAGGACGTCCCTCACGCGGATCATCATTGAGATTGCTACGTCCACGCTTAGACTCGTTAAACCAATTGTAAATAGTGGCACGAAACGGGGCTTCATTAAGAAATGCTAATCGCAGCCTATCATAGCTTTGTTGTTGAGTAAGCCCACAACGAAAGTCATAATAAATCATTGACCGAAAATTTTCTCGCGTTAGGTTCATTTTCACGTGTAACAAGAGTTTTAGATTTGCCGCCAATTCACAAAAACAAATGATAAATGAATGCAATATATACATAAGGTACCAAAGAGTTCTGATATTGAAATTCAAAAAAGTTTTCATTAGGAATGTTTCTCACTGGCCAGTTCAAAACATTTTAAGTGTTACGCACGTATTATTGTCAATATCTAACAATCTTTTCGGCTGTTTATTACAAAAAAATATTGGCACCATAGAATATTTATTTTCGTATTACTTTTGAACTGTTTGACAAAAGAATGTCAAATATAAAACCCATTCATTTTATTCACGAAACAACATTAAGCCGTACTCAAATATCTTTCCAGGATATGAACCTTTTTTCAATGTCCAACCATGTTGAAAGTTAAAATTTCCTTTGAATTTTCGACAAATCGATTACCCGACCGTTCGACTGAACCACAGTTGATCCACTCGTTTGAAATTTTGCCTTTTTGTATCAATGAATGTTAATTGTAAGTTAATAAAGGGAACAACTTATTTTAACCGCAGATGTACCAATACAAAAATGTGAGGGCTATTTCGATGAAATAAAGCAGGATAGCTAGCTTATCCATTTTTTAGATACATTTCGGAGAGTGTGCAGCAGAATTGCACAATCTTGTTCTGCCGTCCCCATTTTTTCATCGGACAACCAGATTTACAAATAGGCGCAACCGTTATATGATTGATATACCAAAGAATATACTAAGCTGATATAATAAGTGTTTTGGTTCCAATTTTGTAATCCGTTAGCATCAGGCGAGATAGCGGTCAAGAGTTTTCCTAATCACGATTAAAAGAAATCTCAAGGAGTTTTATTAATCTAGCATTTCGAAAAGAGATGTTTTTCTTGAAGTAATAATGATGGAAATAACAGAATATTTATAGTAAAATTTTAAACACAAAAAACAATTCCAACTTTAAGCTGACACGGTTCAATGCCAGCTTATTATTATTAAACAAGTGTATTAAAAAAGGCTGAATATCACATTAAATCCAATAGAAAAATACTTCCTTATAATTTATCAAATTCGACTTTTATATTCAATTTGAGAAATACACATTTTTGCGGAATGCTAACAATTTTACTTGGTTAAATTAACTGTAAAAGTCGTAATCGAAGAATTTCATGGCGTAGCAGTAAATGCGTTTTTTTATGATTATTGGAACAGAGCTCCCATGGATCAGCTTCAATGACGCAATGTCTGTTACGCTAGTAGTTCTTAACCGATTTTAATAATTTTTGTGTGGAATCGAATCAACACATATATCTAAATCGTAACGGAGCCCGAATTTTGAAATTCGCAAAACTTCATGACCAAAAAACATTGGCTTTATTGATTTCCCATTGAAACAAAAAGCGCGTGCTTTTTGAAACTTTTCATTATTATGGAATTTTAAAATTTACTAAACATTATTGAATTTTTTTTTTAGCTTCGCTCCAATATATGGTGCTAGCGAAGCTTTATGCTGCATTGCAACTGCATTGACCTAGTAAAAGATAAGATAAAGATTTTTTGACGTGACAACGTCTTATAAATTGGTTTGCCGGGTGACACTTCAAGAAACTGCGTTACGCTCCGCTCACGTTATGCGCTCACAATGAGAGCGAGTGAGAGGCACGCGTCCCTTCCACTCGGGCATGGTTAGCCCGCCTAAGAGCGAGAGAGACAGACATAAAAAGTGGAAGGGACGCGTGCCTATAAATTAATGTTTTAAATATAATTCTTTGTATAAATAAATGTTTTAAATTGTTACTATTATTTCATCCTTCTTCCTACTATACGAATGAATATTCACATTTAAATTATTTTACCACTCAAAGTCGTTGTCACGTAAAACTTTCGCCCGTATACCGACTTTACAGGCAACCAATTTTTTCAATATAATCATTATCATTGCTTGTATTGAACGTCAAGACTACACCATGGCTTCGTAAGTACTATGTCGGGAGACCTTGTAACGAGAAGAAGCCGCAGGAAATTCGGCAAGGGATATCTTTTTCTCCCTTTTCATGTATTAAATTACATAGTTATACAACATATGAGTAATTATAATATACAAGTTGATTATAATGAAACCTATCCTATGTCCTAAGTCGAAACAAATCCAGACGCAGAAATAAACATGCAGCCAATATCTCTGTACTATTTAAATTATTTTTACTGTGGCATGCAATAAAGAAATTTGTAATTTGTAAAATTAAGTAAAGTAGTGTCTAGAGGTATTAATACTCGGGTCTAATACTATAGGTATTATATGGTTCTGTTTAATAGTACTTCTGTGTATCGTTACCATCGATGGTACGAGCTGTTGCTGTAATCGAATTAGGGGTCACTTTCACCAGTCTTGACAGTTAAGGGTTAATGACAACAGAGATTATTCTCTGGACATGACAAAATCTGGTATTATAATTGTAATTCTATACACTTGCCCCTATATTATTGTATTCTTGACGGAGCTAGTGATTCCTAGAAAATATTAAAATATCGATTAAAAAAATATTTTTTGTAACTACACAAACACACACACACATAATGAGATGGAATGAGACAACGCTGGCCTGCAGCGTAAAATTAGCAATATACTAGAAAATTTTGACGGGTGTTCACAAGGCTCGGTAGCTCAATTGGGAGAGCATTGAATCGGACATCCAAAGGTTGCGGTTTCGTTCCCGCCGGAGAATTCAATTGTGAGCCGAGTCGATTTTTTCTAGTATTTCATATTAAAATATTTTTATCTTACATGTTCATACTTTTGTATATTTGTATTAATGCACAAAAATACATTTTAAAATATTTTAAAATTAATATGATATATATTATGTTCCTCACAGTTTTTTATTATCATTTAATTAGTTTTAATTTATTAGGATTAAAACAGTCATCTTATTTATGGTAGCAAATCCATGTCTTGGCCACACAAGATTGTGTCAGTAAATTATTAATAAATAAAAAAAATAACAAAATATATTTATTTGGTTGCATTATTTTCGATTTTGGGCCTTTTGGGCGGGAACGGGAAGCGTCACGTTGGTGGTTTTGTTTCTGTTGTTGAAATTTGTGTTTTTGTGGATATTAGTGCGAAATAATGGTGGATTATTAACCACTAAGTGTTTGTGGACATACAAGAGTGTTGGCAAGTGTAACAATGTAGCGGAAGGAGTCTTTTTCTACTCTCTCAAGAAGTCCACTAGGTTTCAGTAAAACCCCACATATTTACTGAAACCTAGGAAAAAATATATTTTACTGTTCATTCATCATTAAATTAAGAAATTACTCAAGAACTGGCAATTATACTTACTTGACACGGCTAAATGCACAAATCGTGCAAGCCACAAATAAAGAAAAAAAAACTTTCTACAAAGCATTTTCATTACATACACTATATTTTAAAACAATATGATAAACAATACCGCAAGGTTTTTCGTGTACTTTTAAAGGATTACAATGGTGAGCTTATGTATATATGGCATTATTAAGAATTGAACAAATAATCATCGATTTTCATTTATCGCCTTACAACATTCCTAAAACAGCTTTCTGCCTGATTTGACCTTGTCAATAAACATGACGGGTTGTCGCCTATTTTTATTTGAAGTTATATTCGCAGACGCTAAGACAAGTATCTTCACTATAAATAGTGTGAGCTGTTGTTGGAATCGAAACTAGATGTCATTTTCACCAGTTAAGGGTTATTTTTGTTTTATTTATTCTGGCAGGAAACTGTCGTTACAAAAAAATACACAGAATTTTAGACAAATGAGTGTCCAATATTAATTAAGTACATGAATATAGGAATAGAGAAACTGGTTTTAAAATAAAATATAAAAGTACGTTAAAATACAAATTAGCTTATTATGAAATTTCTTGGTTGTTCTTGTTCTACTTTTTATTTCCATATTATTAGTTTTAGTATAAACTTGCATATGTGTATACAATTTATGTCATCTTTATTATATACTTAAGTCTCTTCAATTGCCTTAACTCATTAGTTTATTTTTATATATTTTTTGTTTTTCATTTTTTCAATGGTATCTCATAAGATAAATTATTTTAATAGAAAAATACTGGAAAAAATAGACTCGGCTCACAAGTAAATGCTCAGGCGGGAATCGAAGGCGCCACCTTTGGAAGTCCGGTCGAATGCTCTCCCAATTGAGCTACCGAGCTTTGTGAACATTTGTCGAAATTTTCAGTACCTTTCTGGTTTTATGCTGTAGGCCAGCGTTGTCTCATCAATGAGGGGAACATCCTCTCGTGTTCGAAAGAAATATTTTTCGGCTGCATGCACGAAAAAGTGTAACGCTCCGCCTGAGCTGAGCGTGCAAGCGAGAGCGCGGAACAAGCGATAGAGAGACACGATCGGCCTAAGCGTTCGACTTGTGACGCATTTATCTCTCTTCCACATCATGAAGAAAAAAAATAATGTGGTTTTCATTGTTTATTGCAACAACTTAATGTGTATTTATCGAAAAAAAAATTCAATTAACTCCTTCTTTGTATTATACAAAATAATGATAATTCAGTGATAATAATTCAATTCAATTCATAAAAGTATGTAACGTTTCGCTTCGTCCGTAAACTGACTTTATAGACAACCAATTTTTACAAATGTTTGGACAATCGATTAATATGAAACAGCCATTATTTTTATTTTTTGCTTCGGGAATCGAACCCGCAACTCAACCTGCTCAATTGGGAGAGCATTGGACCAAACTTCCCAAGGTTCCAAAGGCGAACCCGACTTCCAAAGGTTGCGGGTTCGATTCCCGCCTGAGAATTCATTTGTGAGTCATCTATTTTTTTCAGTATTTCTATTAAAATAAATTAAAATAATAATAGTTCAAACTAATATCTTTGTGCATTCAGTTACTGTATTTTGTTGTTAATTAATGGAACAATAGGTCTATTTGTATTTATTTGTTCATAATCATTTATATAATCATGGCCGTTTGTTCCTTATTAAAACTAAATAAATAAATAAAATGATTAAGGCAACAACACAATTTACCAATATTTTTCAACAGTACATAAAAATATGTGCATCTAAAAATATTCATTTATTAAAATGAACATCCTTATTATGGTATTTTAACCCTTTTAGTGCCAAGGAGCACCGTCGCGCTGCTCTCGCTAGTTGTGAAAAATACCAGCGTCGCGATAGCGCTCCTTCTGACATGTCACTTTTAGCATATATTGGTAAAATATGTATGGCACTAAAAGGGTTAACGAACAATTTCTGACTTGATACCAGTCAATATGTTAGAAATGTGCTAATGTCAGCAAAGAGGACAAAAAGTGTCTGGCCTTATAATTTCTAGTTACAAAGCCTTTAAACCGTTAGCAACCCTCTTTTACGCATCAAAACACAAAACGACACCAAATTAAAAAACTGTTTAAACAGTAGTTAACGCCATTATCCCTTGCCCAAAGCTTGGACCTCCGTCAAATCCAAATTCGCCCGTTTTTAAAAGACTTAAGAACTTTCCGTTTTTGTGTTAAATGAACCTTTATATCGCTCCCTTAAAATCGATTTTGCTTTAAATGACATACCATTTTACAGCCTTATAGACTTGAAGTGTTTTTAGACAAAATTATACAGAAGTACTATTAGTTTTCGCTTTTCGTCTGGCTCAGTTTCAAAAGTAGGAGAGTGCTTTGAATGAACTTAGAAAGCTTAACTATCTCTACATGAAAGTATCTCTATGTGTAATAAGATCAAAGCATGTTACATGATAAGGGGAAATATACCTGTTTAAACCGTATTAAATTAGTTTTCTTTTTTGCATCATGGATGGCGCGGTGTGTCTGATGCACGCTATAGTTTTGTTAATCATAATTATAACATTATTTCCAAGAATATGGTACACTCTATAAGTTCAGCATAATCTGTATCTTGTTGTTATATTTTGTTTATAATTGGGATTATGCTACAATGTCAAGAGAAAAAAATGAATGAATTACAAAATTATATAAATTACAGAACAATGTTAAAGTATTATATAAGTTCTTTTCATATTTGGAATTAAAATACCAAGCTACTTGTGGTTTAACTTTATACATCTACACGAACCACAATTGAAGCAGTTGCAATATAATTTTAAGGCTCTATATCCTAATATTAATATATACATAAGGATTATACAGGTTGCGGTGAAATATGAAAAAATTCACGCTTCTTTAGTTGATCGAACTAAATAATGAAAAATGAATTATATTAAGAAAAAAAACAAAAAAAGCACATTTTTATGGTAAACAGAATTAAAAAGTAAAAAATAATTTGTATTGAATCTCTTCGGATTGACAACCCTGTATACAAAAATTACTTCCTGTTCATTGGGAAGCGCATCATTTGAGAACGGCTGGAATGAATTCTTTCTTTTTTTCAAAATGTTCGTTATAATGCCAATGAGGTTCTTATGGTAAGAAAAATTGAAAAATTTGTAAGGAATTTTCTGAATTCTTTTTTTTTTCTTTAGAACTCACAAATCACAATTCAATTCAATGGATATGCGTAATTCCTTTTACACAAAACAGTTTATTGTAATGAAAAGTTATTGGGAAAATAATTACAGTAGAATTTAGTACGCCGAAGAAATTTAAAAAAGTAACACAAATTTCAAATTCTTTTTAATAGAACAATAATAGAAAAATTCAACTCATTTTCACAAGTATATTCTCAGGCGGGAATCGAAGCCGCAACCACTGGATGTTCGGTCCAACGCTCTCCCAATTGAGCTACCGAGTCTTGTGAACACCTGTTAAATTTTCTAGTGCCTTTCTACTTTTTACAAGCAATGTAGTCTCGTATTCGAAAGAAACATTTTCACAAATGTTTGGACAATCGATTAAGATGAAACAGCCATTTAGTTTATGATTTTTATATAGTTTTTGCATATTTACATGCTATCATATAAAATAGCGTTGAAGAATACAAAAATATAAAAAAATCATAAAACATAGTCATAAGGGAAAAAAACAAACTCAGTAATAGGGTCAAGGTTCTAAACTTCTTTCGAATGCGAGGATATTCCTCACATTGATGAAGCAGGCTAGTGTTTCTTCATCAATGTGAGGAATATCATTTGAGGATTGAGGAAAAAAACAAACTCAGAAGTATGGTCAAGACTCTAAACTTCTTTCGAATGTGAGGATATTCCTCATATGGATGAAGCAGGCTAGCGTTACTTCATCAATGTGAATTCCTCACATTGATGAAGTAACGCTAGCCTGCTTTTTATCCTTTGAGGATTGAGGAAAAAAGCAAAATCAGGAATAGGGTCAAAGCTTTAAAATTCTTTCGAATGTGAGGATATTCCTCTCATTGATGAAGCAGGCAAGCTTTGTGAGGAATATCCTTTGAGGATTGAGGATAAATAAAAGAGAGAGTAGTAGATAGAACATTAAAAAGTTATGGGTTCATGTCTTGCCTGAAAACATCTTGTGAGATATGTTGATTTTTTCTTTTAAAATCTATCATAGCATAGAACATATAAAATATAAAAATCATTAATCTTTGGTTGCGTTGAATCTTCAGATATTCGAGAATGTGTGACTGATTCTTAAGACTGACTCTTAAGAGGATGACGAAGGAGGTAGATTAAGTGATTTATCGTTTTTCTTCTTGATTAAGGTCACATTACCCTTCAACTTCGAGGAGTCTAGCTTTTTTGTGAGTACTTGAATGGCATATTATCAACACCAAGATAATTCGAGTCATTTTATTCTAAAAGTGACATGGGTTAATCAATAGATCTTAAACATCTTAAAAGGTAGATTAAAAATACGTCTAAAAACTACATCTCCGAGGCCTCATTTAGGATTCGAACCCGAATGGTAGTTAACCTTCAACATTAATGGAACGATACTAGCTCATAGTAGAAGTTATTAATTTCGACGTATTTCCCAGCGTTTTGATAGCTCAGCGGTCAGAGCACTCGCTCGGATAGCGGAAGATCGTGGGTTCGGATCCCACCTGAGGGCTCGGAGATGTGGTTCCTTTGTATTATATTAAAAGTTCCTCGCAAATATCCTCGAAAACTCTTTGAAACATTTGAGTTGTTTCGCTATAGAATCAATCTAGGTCTCCACTATGCCATTGCTCACATATGCATGACGTATAATGATATCAGTGCGAAATCTCCTGGCTTAGATTTTTTAGTGTTTTTA
This sequence comes from Calamotropha paludella, assembly GCA_927399485.1. Lineage (NCBI taxonomy): Eukaryota > Metazoa > Arthropoda > Insecta > Lepidoptera > Crambidae > Calamotropha > Calamotropha paludella. Next base: position 26,903,893 of record OV656812.1, read on the forward strand.
AATCTATTTTAGGATTATACTGCTAAAATAATTTAATATAAGCTCATCCTATTTTATACAGAACTCTCTCCCTGCGTCTGTATTTCCGAGTACTTATAACCCGTCCGTTTTCAAAGCAAGGGTAGGCACCTTCTGGGTTAGCTCGTTTCATCGTAGATTTTCTTTTAGCCCCAGGGCTTGATTGATATCAAAAGCGAATCCATTAAAAAATAAATACTTGCAACGTCTAAAAATTTAAGTATTAATAATTCAAGTTTGTATTCTACATATTTTAAACGTAGTCATAATTTAGTTTCAAATAATCCTTATTTTTTCGTGTCCTACACAAATATATTTTTTAAAATTAAACAATTAGCAATGCACTTCAACTTAATTGTAATTATGAATGAATGAGTGAAAGTTTATTTGGCACATTAAATATCTAGTACAATTACAAGACAAGACAAAAGTATTAACAATAAAACATAAAGATGGTGCCAAATAGGGCTCTACTCGGTATATACCGTGACAATGCAAGTCATCACTGGTATTCTGCAGATGCATCATGTGTTAGCTGTATGCTTATCCAATCAAACAAATAAAAATATATTAAATAATAAAAAACAACCAATTCACGTCACGCCAACTATTGCAAAAGCAGAATTTAAAGAAAACTCGCTGCATCCGGCTAACTTTTTTTGTTGACTATACATACTAGGTGATGCATACTACGCTAGCACCATATATTGGAGTAGAACGTAATACCTAAAGAAGAAAAAAAATTTTTTTTGCGAATTTCGAAATTCGGGCTCCGTCACCATCTGGTCCTAAACCTGTTGATTTGATTCACCATAAAAAATATTAAAATCGGTTAAGAACTCTGGAAGTTATGGCGTAACAGACATTGCGCCATTGAAGCTGATCCATGGGAGCTTCGCTTCGCTCCGCTCCAATAAACCTTCCCTGGTATACAACAACTTAAAGAAGTTTCATCATAATCCGATCAATTGTTTGGGAACGCATAGGGAACAAACATAGATTTTTATTTATCTTCGAATCTAAAAGGACAATGCCCATTTTTGTATGGGGATCGGTACCAACTTGCATCAAACCAAATTTACTCTAAAGAGTTTAGTTTTTATCTAACTTTTTACTATCAAAAATATTTTGTCAATGTTTAACCGCATTTTAGAGAAATTGACCTAAGTTGCAAACGCCTGATGATAACATTTTAGCAATTTTGAATCAGCGTGATTATTATAGATGTCGCAGGTACATTGTAAGAGCCGTGGTATTATAGAATCACTAGCTAAATTATAATTAGGTTAGCAGTGTTATTATAATTTCACTATGGCAGATTATAATTTAATGGTTTTGACAATATACCTGCGACATAGATAAAGTGCGTATGCGTTTTAGGTCAAATTACTGAGTAGCGCATTGCATATTATAGATACTACACTAGCTCAATAAGTTGGGCCCAGACGCCTTCGCCCGCTTATAACTGTGAGTTGACTTAACGCTCAGGTCGCGCATGGGTGGTATATTTACGTTATGCCTAGGCTAACCTTGGAGAATATGATCTTAAGACTGTTAAAAGTGATCATAATTGAGTCCTTTACTTATTTATATTATAATAAGTTATCAAAACTTCTGCATGTTTTAGTTGGATTGGTAAAATTAAACTAAATCACTTACATACCAACAAGGTAACACAAATTAATAATTTGCGATGTCAGATTCAACAATTATTTTCTTACATAGCCAGATAAACCATTTACTGTTAGGTACATTATAGAATATATTATGATAAATATTACACAATCAACGTATTATATTCATTCGAATAAAACACTTTTTACGGATTTTTGCGCATATTTTATTTTATATTTAATCCTGACGTTTCGACTCCTTTACAGGAGCTTCACCCCAACGTCCATTGTCTAAATGTTGTTGGCAAATTCGAGCCGACGCTGGTATATAAAATCGGTGATTTTTAAGTACTGTTTCCCGTATTGAGAGAGGTATTATTGTAGCCGGCAAACTTCTTGAACATGGTTTTGAAATCACGTGACATGTGCAGTAGTGAATAATGTACCTAAACTTGCTACTGCGCATGTCACGTGATTTCAAAATCATGTTAAGGAAGTTTGCCAGCTACAATAATAGACATTCAGGTCCAATACAGTTCATGTATAAACAGTGATTAGCGGTACTCGCGTCTGTATATAGAAAAGGTAATTCTAGATGGCGGCTCATCAGTTGTTACAATTTCTTCACTTCCGATTGGCCTATGAAGTTCATGTTGCTGTTTTCTGTTGACTATTCTAGTAGCCGCCCTCCAGCAAGCAGCACATGCTCTCTCCAGTCTAGAGACCTAAAATAATTTAAATTAGATGAATTTCTAGGAACATACTAGAACTAAGATAGATAAAGCATTCACTGTATTTAAATTTGTGTAAATATTGTACTTACAAGATGAAGTGGGGTCCATTGTAAAATCACATCTCACTGTAAAGAATCTGGCCTTATTTGGTAGGTTCTTCTTCCACTAGTGCGTAATAATGAGACACCACAAGCGAAACAAACACTTTGATGACCAACTTCTGGGCTGCCAATTGTTCCTTCTTGGATCAACAAGTAGCAATTGTGGCATATAATATGATCCGGAGTAACCTGAAAAAGAAAAACTTGTAAAATACAGTATAATGTATTTCATTATTCAATACACTGAAATTTGCATGTTATATAAATATGACGATTTATGTATAATTATTATCATACTAGGCTGCAGAATTATTATCTCCTGTGGTGGAAAAAATAGTGCACCTGGTTGAACTTTTGACTGTGGAGGCCAACCACAGAAAAGCCTTATCAACTATACATACAGTAAATAATTATAGCACTTACATAAATGTATGTAAGTGCTATATAATATATTAGTCATAGTCATAGTCTAATAGGATAGCAGGGAATAATCAGTCGCTAAAACAATTTATGCACTTTATTAAGCTACTCTTTCATACTCCAAGCTGTCACTAAAAATATTTTACAGTTAGTTGAACTTATTGGCTACATTTTCGGCTGGGACTGGGATTTATACCAAGGACCTCCACAGCTATGACATTTATTAGATGTGCAAGGCAATCAAAAAGATTGTACAGAGTGGTTTTGTCATACTGGAAGCATATACTGGAATACTAGTGGCTCATTATAAACTACCAAATATAATAACATCACGAATGCGTTTACGAATGTTTAATGAAAAAACCTACCCAAGTAGGTGTAACCCATGAGGTCAATATTTCGCGTATGCTGGCGTGAACACTTCCCACCGAATGTATCAGTGTGTTCCTTGGTATCGCACAGTTTATACACCGCGGACGACTACTCTCTAGAGACACTGTCTCTTCGATCCATTTTTACTAGCCAAGCACCATGAACGCCGGCTGGCGTCTACAGAGTCACTGTCTCGACGAGGCACTTCAAAGTCACTATCTCGATAATCCACACAAAGAGTCACTATCTCAACACTGTCAATACTTATTATAGACGTGGTGAATTAATTAAAGGATAAAACTACCAGATCAACTCAAACGCAGCAAGAAAAATATCGATCAAACAAACAAAACAAACATATTCACAACAAAAACGAAATTGACATTGACAGTTCTGTAATTAAGCGTTCCGAATCGCCATGAATGTATGTTTTGAGTTTCGAAAATACGCAATGTTTACTTTATGAAATGGTAAGATAGTATAAAATGATGTAAAAGAATTACATATTTTATTTTCTACTTTAAAATCTTATTGACTTCTACAACGGCTGAAGCTAATAAGGCGATCAAAAATTTTTATGTTCATTGTTAAACCTCGGAAAAAACGGACTACTGTTATCGGAACGTGCAAGATTTCGTTTGATATACGGATATGATGTAATTTCTTGCGGAAGTAATTGCTAATTATTTAGCATCATTTATATAAATTTTCTAAATGTGGTTAAAAAAAACTGTTAAAAGTCAGTACATAATACACATAAATAAAACATTATTTTTGGTGTTAATATATCTATGACGCAGTCTGGTACGGGGTATGGGCATTGTCCTTTAACATCTTAATTAATATTCTTGTTTGTAATTTCTTCATAACCTTTTGTTTATAATATAACATCCCAGTCAAAATAAATCTAGATTTCTAGTTATCGATCAGTCCTTAAAAATGTTCTATCGGTTAATCTATAATCTAAGATCACAGTGGTTTGTGTGTTTGTCTCTTTTTCCCGCTCTTGTTCCATTGTATCAATAACGTTACCATAGCAACGCGTTAACCACAAGTAGTTAGTCTATCGGACGCTAGATGGAGCTAACGGAAAAATATTTAATAATAGAAAAAAATTAAAGAATTTTGTCCACTCGTGCGAAGCCGGGACGGGCCGCTAGTGTATTAATATTTTTTTTTATTTAATGGAGTTTACTCCTCGTGCTCGATATGAAAAAAAATAACAAATAAATTTAGTGATCGAATAACAGCAATACGTTTTTTTGTGCGCAACCTATCGTGTGCACATTTCACTTTTATTTTGAAGGTAAGTTTTATTATATTCTGTTCAAAGACAATCGTTCTTAAGGAGTGAACTCCAGTCATGCGTTGAAGCTGACACACACACACTTTTATTTTTTAATGACACAAACAGCACGCTATAGAACATCAGAAACTTAAGAACTAAAATAGTACGTTAGCCTAATTAGTTTCCAAAGCAAGCTAAAACATAATTTAGTTAACTAAAAGTATGAGCGAAAAGTGTTTTTTTTTTAATTTTAATAAAATAAGTGAATACAAAAATGAGTATAAGGGTAAGACCAATAACATTTTAAAAATATTTAAAAAATTGAATATGCTAAATATTTAACAAAAACTATGAAATCACAGTCCCCTATTACTGGATTCGGTGCGGGACTCCATTAAAAGTTTGCGAAATTTTGGAATTTTCTCATAAAATATGTCGATGGTACTGTAGGTATTATATTGTTTTATAATCAAATTTGTCGCTTATACTAAATTCAAAATATTATTTTAAAAAGTGGAAGCAAAAAACATCTAATATAAATGCTGTATCATTATTTCTAGAAATTTCCTTAAAATTAAGCGTAATTTTTATAAGATACTAGCGACCCGGCTTCGCACGGATGCAATGCTCTACTATATTATGCAAGTATTATACATATAAACCTTCCTTTTGAATTACTCTATCTATTAAAAAAAGCCGCATCAAAATCCGTTGCGTAGTTTTAAAGATTTAAGCATACATAGGGATATAGGGACAGAGAAAGCGACTTTGTTTTATACTATGTAGTGATAATGATAAAATACACTTGTAAAATTTTCCACACATCTGCCAGCGTCTCGGTAGCTTGAAAGATTAGAGCACTCGCCCGAATAGCGAAAGCTCGTGGGTTCGAATCCCACCCGAAAGCTCGGAGGCGTAGTATTTTTTACATGCTTATTTTATACCTCAAAGAAATATTGCAATGTGAATGCGAAATACTAAAATAAAATACATTAAGCATAATTTCTCTAATATTAAGATTTATTAAATCATAAAGTAAAAAACAGAGACCCTCATCACAGTCACCAAAATAAAAGAGATTATAATGCTTCAAAATGAAGTCACTTTATATTTAATTAACTTCATTTTATTTTACCTTGTTTCGTATTACTGTAAATAATACAAAGTCCGTCTTAAAACAACCCTGGGTATCTTAGTTAATATTAAAAGTAGGTAGCTACTTTATCAGACTTAGCTGCGTAGGGCTGTCACATTTTTAATCGCGTGAATTAATTTTTGAACTGAAAACTTCTTTAGCATCGTTGTAATTTGAAAGTCGATGAAACGAAAAAGCGGTAGTAAAAGGAGACAGACACATAAATTCATAAGATTTAACGTAGGAGAAAATGAGATAAAACATTAAACAGTGTCTTTTATGTCCATGGTATGTACTTTAGTTACCATAAACCTCTTGTATCATTTATCGAAAATGTAAGCTCTGAGTCTGAATAAACCTATGTAATATATACGAATAAAATGCTAAATAATTATCTAAATTTGTATCCTATGATCATTACTAAAACATACAATTATCCTCTCCCCGAAATTTTACATTCGGCTCATTATTTTCAGACCAAAATTTTTAAACGTTTCACTTCTACCACGTATGAATTGCACACACGCTTTTTTTCTGTCTATTTTTAAAAGGAAAATGAAGTAGCTATTCTAATTACAACAGGCAATGGATTCGAAACAGGATTGCTTCCAGGCACCCAATCCTAATAGTAAGGCTTAAAATCTAATAACTAGCTCAACCTCACCAATGTTTAATTATAATATTTTATTGCTTAATATATTATATAGATTTTATTGCTTAAAATATTATGTAGTCAAAAGATGTTACATTGCAACGGTAGCGATCCTAACTAACAGTCCCGGGTTCAAATCCGGGAAGAGGCCGATGTTTATGTGATGAATACGAGCATTTTTACCTGAATCAATCAATCTATATTTTATATATATCCATATTTTTTTTATATCTATGTAACATATATTTATGTCTATCCATTACCCTAGTACCCATAACATAAGCCTTATAATATTGACTTTGGGATAGGCCAATTGTTTATTTTATGTGTGATATGGGTTGAGCTTTTTGTCGTTTAAGCAAAAATTTAATTAAAGAATAAATTATACTAAATTATTGCATGCTGGCCTGCCTTCTCTCAAGCTTTGTATTACGCATGTACACACAAACACGTACATCTCATTTTCTCCTACGTTAAATATTATGAATATAAATTCATAAGATTCATAAGATCACATAAGTGCCTTTCTCTTTTTACTGTCGCTTTTTCGTTTAATCGACTTTCAAATCACAACGATGCTACAGAAGTTTTCACTTCAAAAGAAATTACAATATCAGTTTATACCAGTTATACATACATACATACAAACAATCACGGCTTTTTTCACGATCCTGACAAACATCTCTCGCTCCCTCAACTGTCATCAGATATTTCATATAAGTATTCGGTTAAGGTTGCTTTTGTCGATGCCTTGTTTAGGACATCTCCTAATTGATTTTTAAAAGTTTGCCTTGGTCTGTCCTTACCGATTTGCCCACTCACATTTGCTTCATATATTCGTGATAACACGTATGTATAAGGAAAAAGCATAAACTTATCTTAACCATGGTAGCAATTGCTACCGATAGCCAAAACCTCTCGTTAGTCTCTGGTAGCAATTGCTACCATATTCAAATTTCCGCGTGGCCTGCTGTTTTTTTTTTAATTATGATTAATTATAAAGTTACAGAGATCCCAACATTCTGTGGTGGATTCTTTATTTAATCAGCTTTACGGTAGTATTTTTTGTTTGGCCCTAGCTTCATTATTTAGCGAGAATTTTAAGGGTCCGAATTTTTTTTTCTGAATTCGCGCAGCATTGGGACTGTTAAGATGGGTGGAGCGCGCGGGAGCAGACTGACAAGTGGTTAATCTACCTTATTATCTATCTAATGCACACACAAAGTGATATCTACAGCATATTTTTATGTATATGTATATTCATACAGTACCATATATTTCAGAGTCGCCTGTCCTTCCCTACTTAAATTTTAAACCAATTAAAATATTGATAGTGTGTACCAACCCTACAGACTCATATCTCCGCTACAGGTGTTCTAAGCGTCATTCCAGATGGTATATTAAATGGCGCTAGATTGGAATACTTTGAAGACAACCGGCTGCAATTCACGACCTCCTAGATCTATGCTGCAGCTAAATGACAATTTTATGGGTATATCACATCCTTAGAATTAAATATAGGTATCTAAAAATGCAATTGGATATATAAGATACATTAAAAAAACATGTATGCAATTAACACGTGGTAGAAGTGAAACCTTAAAAAATTATACGTACACGTATACAAAATACCGCGGTTCTTATGTTGCCTTCTCTGAAGCTTTGTACTACGCATGCGCACACAATGCGTCTGTCTCTTTTTACTGTCGCTTTTTCGTTTCATCGACTTTCAAAAAACAACGAAAAGTAGTTTTCACGTTTCACAACAAGAGATCCTAGATTTAAGTATTCTATATTATTTTCGTTCCTAAGATAAGAGTCGTCTAACAGATGGACATGGAAGTGATCCTATAAGGGTACTGAGCCTTTTAGACTGATGTCAGTTTGTTGTTTGTTTCGTCTTGCAATGTCTTACATTTTATTAAGATATTTTATTATATCTACAAGAACTGTAAATAATTCAGTAAACTACCGGTTCCGAAAAAGAACATGTCAATAATTCGAAATATTCGATCTTTCAATGTTTTTTTTATTTAATAACTTCAAAAATAAATAAAATATTATTAGGTAATCACAATTACTGTGCTGAATATGAGATAACCACTTGTCAGTCCGCTACCGCGCACCCCACCCCTCTCAACAGTCACAATACTGCGCGACTTGTGAAAAAAATGTCGGACTCTTAGATAAAAATGCCATTTAAATAATGTAGGCCCATAGAAAAAATACTACCGTAAAGCTGATAAAATAAAAAATCCACTACCGAATATTTGGATCTCTGTAACTCAAAAATTAATCGTAATTTAAAAGAAAACAGCAGGCCACGGATATTTGAATATGGTAGCAATTGCTAGCGGGACTGACGAGGGGTCTTGGCTATCGGTAGCAATTTCTACCGTGGACTGACAAATGGCTAAGTAACTTGTGTTATAGAATTCAGAAACAGCAACTACAACACCCAGACACGAGCCAATGTTGACGACCGTTAACGGTAGCGATTCTGCCTTTTTACGCCGACGGTCCTGGGTTCGAGTCCCGGAAGAGGCAGATGTTTGTGTGATGAATACGAGCATTCGTACCTAAGTCATTGATATTTATATATCTTAATATGTATAAATATTTCCTGTCACAGTGTTTGACCGTGATGAACTCCGAAACTACTCAACCGATTTTGATGATTTTTGTATTCATGTTACTGGATTTATCTCAACTAAGGACATAGGATAGGTTTCATTTTGATTTGTTATAAAAAAATCAAATTATAAAAACTGAGCTACAATCACGTGTGGCCCGGTCAGCTAGTATAACTATGCTATCGTATTAAATACATTTTAGTTTTTAAATTTTTTTTAGAATGGATTACTAGAAAAAAGGACTTAAAGCTCAAACCCATATCTCTATGTTATCGGGTGAGTACTCTTCCAATTGAGATACTGAGAATATTTCTTAAGCTGGCGATAATGTCATTATATACTTTAAAACATAATACAAATATGTAAGATTGACACACTGAGGCTTGTACTCGTTTTTGTAATATTTTTTCCATTTCAATGCCTCCAAAACGCAAGCCTGTTTTTTCACTGCAAAAAGGAGTTCCTTCAACCTCACTCCTACTTTCCGAGGTGCATCTGTACCTGTGACCGACAGTCTCGAGCTTTTTGGCAAGGAGATGTCTTCAGACCTCAACTTCGGCACCAACATCGAGTCCAAGGCTCAAACTGCAACTAAAAAGCTACGCGTCCTACAGTTAACTCTCTATAAAGCTCAAGTCCGATCTTGCAAGGAATATTGCAGCCACCTCTGGGACGACTCAGCAAAATACCAACTTGCTGCACTGGACACGATTCAGCGCAAAGCTGAGAGGCTCATTAGTGACAGCAAATTGGTAAGGAGCAAGCTTCACACCTTAGCTCACCGCAGCAAAGTTGCCTGTCTGTCGGTCTTCTACAGATTGTATTTTGGAGAGTGTGCTCAGGAGCTGCATATGCTCATACCGCCATCACCTTTATTCTACGAGCACTTTTTCACTACGAGCTACCACCCTTTCTTGGTTGCTATTCCTACCTGCTTCGCGCTTCTCAACTTCTTTTATAATGCGCACAGCAAAAGAGTGGAACGCCCTCCCTGCGTCTGTATTTCCGAGTACTTATTGTTATGTATTGCTACCCTCCTGTTCCAATATTGTACGTCCAGCCGCAGAGCGCGGCCAATAAACAGTAGTCTACGCTCAGCCGTTGTTTTATTGTCACGTACTTAACACTTATAACCCGTCTCTTATAAAGTTGGACCCCAGGCTTGATTGGGATCTAGAGCGAACCCATTCTAAATAAAAAAAAGATAAAACATGTAACGGTTTAATTTTTAATTAAAAAAATATATTTATATATTTTTTATTTTACAAATTAAATTTTGATAAATTATTTTTATAGAAAAATCGACTCGGCTTACAAGTAATTCTCAGGCAGGAAACGAACCCGCTACCTTTGACCGGGATGATACTTGAGCCGAGACGATTATTTCTAGTATTTTTCTATCAAAATAATTTATCATATAAGATATATAAAAAGTTTTCTATTTTAAGTTTTATATTTCCCAAAATAGTTTTCACTGTTGAGTAACAATTTGCGAATATTGTCGAAAACAGAAAAAAGAAAATTATATTAAACTTGCGATAATAACAAATTAAATTTCTATTTCAATATTCGTATTTTTACTCAAAGAATTGATACACAGGGTATGATTATAAAATCAATTTTAAGCATCATTTGCCAACTTTTAATAAAGACTTAAAATTCCAACGCTACAGAAACTCTACGAGGTTATTCACCACACTAGATCGTTCCCCTTGAGATTGTGAGATGTATGGAATGAGGTCAAACGAATGGCATTGAATCCTACCACCATAGGAATACCACCAGACGAATCATGTCAACCCTTCTTTAAAAGTCTTGGTTTGTTGCCACTGCCTTCACTTTATATTTGCGAAGTGGCTACCTTTGTGCATAAATATTTAGAATTATTTAAGAAAGCTGGTAATTTTAGATTAAGATACCCACAAAGATTAATATTTAATGAAATACCAAGAAGTGCAAAGTATGCCAATAGCTTTCTATGTATGTGCGTTCGTATATATAATAAAATTCCTAATGATATTAAAAATCTTAACAACAGATTGTTTAAGAATAAATTATTAAAGTGGCTTAAAGAGAACATTTTCTATAGCATAAATGATTTTTTTAGTTATAATAATTCTAATTAATTTCATGTTTTTACTTAATGATGTATTGATTTTTTTTTGCTATGAAAATTAATTTATTTTTTTATAAAATCTTAATTATGAATTAATCTCATGACATTCGTAAATTTTGTAACGTCGTTTCTCATTAATAAATTAAAATTTTGCATGCTATTTATATATTTAGCAAAACATGTGCACTGTTTAAAATTTGTTCGCCAACTTAATACCATGTTTTATGCAAATAAAATTTATTCTCTTCTATTTATTCTATTCCTCTTCAAAAACTTGCGAGAGAGAAAGAAAAACTACTGACAATATTTTTTGCATAGCAAACGCCATTCCTTTAATCGATAACTAAGTTGTAAGAATACATATTTGTGTCAGTCCGCCCCCGCGCGCTCCACCCCTCTTAACAGTCCCAAAGCTGAGCGAATTGTGAAAAAAAATGTCGGCTGTCGGACTCTTAGATAAAAATGCCATTTTCTCACTAAATAATGAAGCTAGGGCCAAACAAGAAATTTTACCGTAAAGCTGATTAAATAAAGGATCAACCACAGAATATTTGGATCTCTGTTACATATTAATTAATCGTAATTTTAAAAAACAGCAGCCCTTCAAAAAATATTCCTACACCTATACAAAATACCACAATTGTTGTGATGCCTTCTCTCAAGCTTTGTACTACGCATTCGTACACAAACGCCTACATAATGCTTCCTATCTCATTTTCTCCTACGTTTAATCTTATGAATTTGTGTGTGTCTCTTTTTACTGTCGCTTTTTCGTTTCATCGGCTTTCAAATCACAACGATGCTAAAGAAGTTTTCATTTCAAAATATCACCAAAAGCGGTTGAGTGATGTCACAACTTATGTTTATATAAATAGATATGCTTTCACAATTAAAAACTTTTTTAAACTATTTTTGAAAGTGACAAATGATTCAGTTTCTTTACTCAATACGAGAAGAATTATCATTTAAGTCATAAATACCAGAATACCCACTCTTTAAGTGTAAAATGAATACTTTCCTTATTAATATGTTAATTTAAACGATAGCCAATAAAACCAACAAGGATCCTTGTCATTCGAGGCGTGCCATAAGTTTTTTACCGTATTTTGATACAATCTTTCACAGCGAGATCCATGAATAAAATTGGAATAAAATCGAGCTGGGGTAAACGTAAGCTTTAATATCGAAGCAATAAATCATAACATCTGGCTCGCCTATAATTAATGCCGCGAAAACAATGAGATGCTTGTTTTGGTACAATATATATAACATCAGTACAAAACAAAGGAGTAAAACGGTAATTTTGTGGCCTAATGAAAAGGAACATTATTTTCTTCAAATGCACTAAGAGTTATTTTGAATCGTCCAACATTTTTACCTACTTACCATTCAGTACTTCTTTTAACTCACATGAACGGGCGCAAGAAACTCGTCAGCTTTAACAAAAGTAACGGCATTTACAATATACGTCGTCAACATACATAATCCACAAAAAACAATATTATTCTATTATCACAATAATAACAATGTCATGGTTTCATTACATCTTTGAATACAACAAAATCTACAAGTATTTGTTTTCAATAATTATAATTAAACTTTGTTGTGACATACAGAGTTGTCAAATTTAAAAAGCAACATAAATATGTATATTGAGTAATTGTCGATAAAAGAGGTAGTTTAAGGCAGACCCATCCCTCAGGACAGAACTCGTTCACGATCATGACGCATGAAACAAGCATCGCTTCGCTCAACCATTTTTCAGATATTAATAATTAATTCGGATGATATTAAATCGATTGCATTTAATAAATAAACATTTTGCATAATCATACAAAACAAAACAGAACTATTGTATGAAAAAAAATATTTTTATTGAAAAATATTGAAAAATTCCAATCGATCACAAGTTATTCTCAAGCGTGATTATTTATTCCTCTTATTTTTTGTGGTTTTTTCTTTTAATTGGTCATATAATGTATTATTGAAAATTACAAAAAATATATGTGTATAAAAACCATAAAAAGGCTGATGTATTCCATTTATTTGTTTTGTTTCATTTGATAAGTTTTTCTACCAAATTTCACACCGAATTTGTTTTCTTATTATACGATCTATTCTGCTCAATCCCACTTTACTATGCTACATTTTTCTTAAATTGCATAAAAATTGAGCCAAACAACATCACAGGAGATGTTTTAGAAATGCGTAGAGCTGGGGCATTGGATTGTATGCATACCAGAATTTTAGCAAAAACTTTTAAATAGCAGTTTTCCTACAATTGTTTTTTTGGATGGTACAGCTAAAATAAATAACTCATAATTTGCTACATTTAAGCAAATAGCGGGCAAAATTATTTCGTTGACTTTGACATGACGGATCCACAGACCAAGTAGGTATAACTACCTAAATGCAGCTGTGTAAAAGTGGGCATTGACGATCAGTTTCTCGCATCAGTCCAGACTGTTAGGAAGTGTACACCTGTTTGTGTTGGATTGACGATCACACACTCACGATCAGTTTGGCGCGACGCGCCAAGTTGGATTTATGATAGTCTCGGACATACGTGGCGCGTCGTCAGTTAAAACTCTGGAGTGATGATTCGACACTCACGATCAAATTTTGGATGGACGTCAGTTCAACTGAGGCGAAAAACTGATCGTCAATTCGCAGATTTAGTGTATTTTTTATGACCTTGTGCTTCTAGTTGATTAAGCAAAATAAATTAATTAAAAATTCTTCGAAGGCGTAATAAACATACATAAAACCAAGCCATTATATCCGCAGTGGTAGGTAGAGATCACAGATTTCCACTTACCACGATCCTGACATACATCTCTCGCGTCTTCAACTCTCATCAGACCTTTTATACAAGCTCGTCGATTAAGTATTTTTGGGATAAATTATAAAAAATAATTTCTATTGGAATTGCTGTATTAGGTATTGTTATTTTCAGTTGTGTGCATATAAATGATTCAAGATAAAACATTCCTCTTAACCTACCACAAAAGGTTTTTTTCAATGTGAATTAAACTTTATTACTAAAGACTAAAAATCCATTGTACAATGACAGTTTTAGATAGATTAATGAACCTTTTATACAGTAATAAAACCTATTTTTTCTCTGTAAAGCAATTACATAAAAAAACAATTAAAACTCAAGTTCTACATATTCCGTCAATGATAGGAACTGATTTTCTTCTTACTTACTTGGCGAATTACTATTTTATTTAGAGAAAAGTATAAATTACATGGCCCGCAGCCAAGATAAAAATTGAATTCTACTATAACTGGAGGACGAATATTTCGTCACAACTTGTTGCTTTGACAAGACTTACAGGCGTTCATAAAACTCAATTTGTACATATCTGTTTAGTAATAATATGTCGAAAAAGTTTTAAAAAAAAGTATTAATTTTTATAATATACTGACCCGGTCACGCATTGCTGTGATAGAATAGTTATAATAAATTGTATTTTTTTCTTATTTCAAATTAAAATGCAACTTATTCTATGTCTTAATGGGGAAAAATACCAGCAGGATGAAAAAATCATCAAAATCGCTTGAATATTTTTGGAGTTTATCGCGGTCAAACACTGCGACAGGGAATTTTGATATTTAAAGATTATATCTCTCAAACTTATATCTCTACAAACGACTTTGTGGCTTACTCACGTTTTCGCTAACGGACGCGGCAGAATTGCTTAATGGACTATGTGCGAATTGCAGCTAATATTCAATTAGTCAATTCAGCATTTGATTCACATAATGCTTTTCGCATCATTCATTCTCCGGAGCACGGATTTGGAATTAATATTTATATTTGGAGTCGGACTCGCGCACCGAGGGTTCCGTAAAATATTTTAATTATATGATGTAACTAAAACTTTACGGATTTCGCAATTTTTTCTTTAATTGTGCTATAAGACGTTGCTTTGTACCAAATTTTAAGATTCTGAGTTCATGAA
This sequence comes from Calamotropha paludella, assembly GCA_927399485.1. NCBI lineage: Eukaryota > Metazoa > Arthropoda > Insecta > Lepidoptera > Crambidae > Calamotropha > Calamotropha paludella. Next base: position 26,918,943 of record OV656812.1, read on the forward strand.
ATGTAGGGTACATTTCGTAGGTTTTGATTCCCTTGCGATCCGAAACTTGCGGCATAAACGGTTGTATCTTTTGATTGCGTTGACTTAGAAGTTTGATTTTTTCAGAGCTCCAAGAGACAGTAGACCTGAGTTTTTGATATAAATTCCAGCTTGATACCTCCACGTGTTCCTGAGAAAAAGGTTCTTAACAGACAGACAGAGGAGGGACGGACAACAAAGTGACCCTATAAGGGTTCCGTTTTTTCCTTTCGAGGAACGGAACCCTAAAAATTACAAGGTAGCACTTTAATTAAAATATATGTTTTAAATAATTATTCCAGAAATTGTCAACGTAAAGCAAACAATACTTTAATTTGTTTAGTTCTCAAACTTCATCAGCTATCACATTAAAATAAAACCTCTTTCACCGGATCAAAGACATTTTAATTATATATTACATATACATTGAATCCTAACGTTTTCTATGATCACATATAAGATAACGCTCCTTTTTATATCTACGAATACTTTAAATTACTGAGTCCACCACCTGTTAGGAAATTGAGAGGCCCTTCCGAGAAGAACTGGCGAAAGAAGCTCAGACAGGGGTCCGACCTCCATCTTACATTTATTATTTACATAAAGAGCTAACAACATCGCTAAGTCTAGCAGTGTCTTTGGAGATGTTATTTTATTAAGAAATCTCAAGCAGGTGGTGTTGGTATGCCTGAGCCATACAAATTAAAAAATAAAAAGAAAAGCTTTGAGTAGTCTGTACATACTGTCAATTCTAAAATAGACACACACTTTGGTTTTTAATCTGTAATGGCGGACAAGGAGATGAGTTATGCCTGTCATGTAATTTTTTGATTTAATCCAGTTTAATCTTAATGTATGTAATCTTATTACCACAATGAACTATATTTTCTAATAACAGTGTCTTAATTAAACAGGTGGAAGGCTCCAACCTTCTCCAATCTTTATTTAAATAAGGATGTTTCCCGATCTCAATAGCTTATTTAAGTCTTACACTTCCGCGCACAAAACAACTTGTTTACTGTTTGTTGCAAGAGTTTCTTTCACCAGTTCTTCTCGGAAGGGCCTCCTTATTTCCGAACTGGTTGCAGACTTAATAGTGTACACTGTTCTAGTGAAAATTTCATAGCTAATTAAAATGCAAAATAAAACAATTTTTGTTTATATAAATTTAAACAGCTAGGAATGTGCCTAAATAAATAATTGTGACGGTAGAGAATATATGACTACCAATGCCTTAGTCGTCCTGCGATCACGGCTCCTGTAAAGGAGTCGAAACGTCAGGATTAAATATATAATAAATTATGTGCAAAAGCCGTGAAAAAGTTGTTTTAGGTATATAAATTTAAACAGTTAGGGATGTGCCTTATAAAAATATTGTGAAGGTAGTAGACGATTGCCTTAGCCGTCACGGCTCCTGTAAAGGAGTTGAAACGTCAGTATTAAATATAAATTATACGCAAAAAAACCGGCCAAGCGCGAGTAGGACTCGCGCACCTAGGGTTCCGTACAAACTTGTAGGAGTATAAGTAAAATTTCACCCATTACGACAATCGAGTCACAGTTATGGTATTTTTATTACAAAATGAAATCCATAACATTACAATATGGAAGGCTGGAGGAACATAAATAAGGTAATAATTATTAAAAAAATATGATGTAACAAAAAATGTATGGTTTTTGGAATTTTTCCTTTATATGTGCTATAAAACATTGCTTCATGCCAAATTTCAAGATTCTAGGTCGACTGGAAGTACCCTTTAGGTTTTGATTCCCTTGCGAGTAGTTGTGAGTCTCAAAAAAAATATGGCTTAAATTGCTGTTTCATTAGATTGCGTTGACATAGAAGTTTGATTTTGTTACAGTTTAAATTTATTATAGACCTGAGTATTTGATATGAATTTCAATTTAATACCTCTACGCGTTCATGAGGGAAGGGGTAGTAAGTTTAAAATTATTAAAAATATTTTTTTTATATGATGTAACCAAAAATTTACGGTTTTCGCAATTTTTCCTTTATCTGTGCTATAAAACTTTGCTTTGTACCAAATTTCAAGATTCTGAGTTCACGGGAAATATCCTGTAGATATTAATTCCCTTGCGAGTGTCGAAAGTTTGCGGAAATTTGCGGCATAAACAGCTGTATAAACAGCTCCAAGGGGCAGTAGACCTGAGTATTTCATTTAAATTCCAGCTTGATACCTCCACGCATTCCTGAGAAAAAGGGTCTTGACAGACAGACAGACGGACGGACAACAAAGGTTATCCTATAAGGGTTACGTTTTTTCCTTTCGAGGTAGGGAACCCTAAAAACCGTTAAAATTGTTTTATTTAAACTCAATAGCTTACTTTATTTGTACATATATCTTTATTTATTTCAATATCGCAACAAGAGGCAAAAATATTTCTATTCTGTTAGAAAGCACGTTGATATACGAATGGACGACAGCTGTATGCGATGGCACTGTAGTTAAGCATTTGCATTTTTATTGCTGACTCAAACAGACGTGTTTGCGTGGATAAAATGTAAATAAAGAATTTGATAAAATGTTTGCCTTATATAAAACTTGGAATGAGACCTTTAACGGCTGTTGCGAGTTACTAATATAAAATGATACACACACATAAAATGCAATAAACTCTTTCACATCTTCATACACCTTTTATAACTCATAGTACATGTTTCGTCTCACACACACACAGACACACACACACACAAACTCACACACACACAGAGAGAGAGAGAGACACACACACAGAGAGAGAGAGAGAGAGAGAGAGGCAGACATACACACAGCACACACAGAGAGACACACGCACACATTCACACACACACACACACACACACACACACATACAACCACACACACACACTTTTATACTTAAAAGAAGACACCAGCCACTAGTTATGATATGTACTCGTATATAAAAGATACTGAGTAAATATTTTTTCATTTTTCATTTTAATAACTGAGTGCTAGAGTTACGACGTAACGATACAATAAAGTAAAATATATTATAATGCTCAAATTACAATTATTACCAAAAAAAATACCTTAATTCAATATATTGGTAGAGAAAGCATTGTACCTTCATAAATATTGTATTTGGTAAAACTAAGTCATTGTTACGTCTAAAAAAATGGTTGTCTGTAATGTCAGTTTACGGACGATAATTTTACGTGATAGCGTCATAAGAAAACATTAATGAAAAATTGCGTACTTTTATGAATTGAATTGAATTATTATCACTGAATTATCATTGAGCAAAGCTCTCTTTTAGGCAACTCACGAATTTAGCTTGTCTCCCTCCTCCTACTTAACGGTACAATCGATTCGAACGAATTTTGACATGGACATTCAAGATTATAACCCGACGGTCATAGGCTATGTAAAAAAATATAGACTTTACTATGGAGGAATAATCACCGAAAGAAAAATTCAAAAGCTGATCACAGCCAAACCGCTGATACTATATTGATGAAATTTGGCGCCAAAATTCACATCGTGGTCGTGACTAATGTGCAAAAAAAGTTTTGAAATCGGACATACCATCTAGGAATAATCACCCTTCACAATTTTAATTGCTTTGCTCAGTATTTGTATAATACAAAGAAGGAGTTAATTGAAAATTATATTTTTTCGATAAATTAAAATTGAGTTGTTGTAATAACTTTTCACTTTATGAAGTGGAAGAGAAATAGATGTGCCACAAGTCAAATGCTTAAACCGATCGTGCCTCTCTATCGCTTGTTTCGCGCTCTCGCTTGCACGCTCAGATCAGGCGGAACGTTACACTTTTTCGTGCATGCAGCCGGTGTTCATCGTTATCACGTCAATGCAGACATTCTCATAACTTTAAATATAAATATGAAGTACAATTTGCCTTTCATTGCCTAAAATAATTGGGTCTATTTTATTTGGCACATATTTCGCATAATATGACTTAAATTACAGGGTTAAGTTTCGTCAGAAATTTTTTGACTAATTGCCAGCCAGCAAGCTCTAATTAGAGATCTAATTATTGCTTAAATTTGTATACCAATAACAAATAGGTCTTAATTAATTCGGCGATCGATATACCAGTTAAAATCACAGAAGGAATCAGTAAAACGAAATTAGAGAGGGTTGATAAGTAATAACGATTGCAGAAGCAGACTACAAGCCTATACGTGTCTTTTGAAACACAAAAATGGTTGATATAGTACTCTTTCTCGGTTTTACGTTATTTAAATAATTTTAAGTTAAATGGGTTTGCTCTTGATCCCAATAAAACCTGGGGGCTAAAAGAGTATCCACGATGGAGCCAGCTAACCCAGAAGGTGCCTACTCAGCCTGGCTTTAGAAACAGACGGGTTATAAGTATGCAGATTAACAGACGCAGGGAGGGAGTTAAGTCCGTTTGTCCTATGCTATGCGCATGATTAAATATGTTGAGAAACGCCTGCTGCGACAATTAGGAATAGCAACCAAAAAAGTGGCAGCTCGCAGTGCGTCTGGATGCCCGAAGGAAAAAAGGTGATTCCAGTAATAGGGTCATGGAGCTCCTAAGCACACTGTCCGATGAAAGTGGCTTAACTTCCCCAATTACAAGCGCCACCTCCTAAATACATACAAATACTAGAAAAACTAATTTTTATGTTACACCGTAACCGTAGGCGATGTTAATGTCGTAGTCGTAGACCGGTCATAGTCATGATTTGCCCAAATATATTACTTTATTTCTAATCTCAGTTTTAACTCATTTTATATATGTGAGTGTGTGTTTAGACTCCTTTACAGGAGCCGTCATCCTCTGATCACAGCATAACAAACTAAAGTAGATATTCTAAGAAATAAATTGAAAGGAAAATACATTATAGATACCTCGAGTAAGGTAAAACGTGACAAAATCGATAAACTATACAAACATCAGTGTATTTCTTGGATTTGCTTGATGTGAAATAACTTTCTAAAGCCTACACGCTCTAGTCAGAATATTCTAGTTTTTAATAGTCAAAATAATTAATGTTAATTAAGACTTCCGTGAAAATGTTAGTACACTTTTATAGGGCATTGTTTACTATTATTTATACATATATACATAAGTATACGCATAGAGATAAATATGTATATTTTTCTATTATTACCCACAAGTCTTAAAATAAATTACTTGCATAATTGTTATCATCCTTAAATAGAAAACAGTTCGAAATTAATTCCAAATCTAGAATCTAGACTTATTTCGCCGTAAAAAACTCTGCTCGCCCTTTCCCACCCATACGCTGAAAGCTGGCAATAAATAAGGATTCCACCTACTATCTTATTTTGCATTCGCCGCAGGATCGTCGGGTAACTATAAGAAAAAAGCCTCTTGAGGAAAACATGGAAACTCGTTTCAGGTAAATCATGAAATCATACCACGATGCTTTATTTTGTTCGGGTTTTTGTATGTTGATATGTTTTCGTATGTTTACAAGTATAAAAATTGTCTGGAATATATCGCTATAAGTAAATATATAAATAATCACGTTGTTCACGTCCACAAGGAAAGCAATGTGTTTGATTCTCTAGTTTTTTACTTTAGTTCAAATATGTATACATAGATGGTGCTACTAGTATTTTGAATCGCGATATCGTTTACTAATCCGATTTTGAATATTCCCCGTTTTACATATAATCAAATCTTGATATTTAATATAGCTCTATTACGAGTATCACGTGGTTTCATTTCTGTCGACTGAGATTTATAAACTCTGGCTGAACATTCGGTAATATGAATATCTTATGTGATAAGCATGAATATCTTATTTGCAGTATGTGAGCATGCTATTGAAGGGCCCAAAGAACGTAGTGGAGTTAGAACTGTGAATGTGTACTATGTGTAATACTATGTGAGGCTATTAAGATCAGGAAACATCCTAATTTTATAGAGAATGAAGGTCGGACGGAGCTTCCTACCTGCTTGGAATTCCCTAATTACTAAAATTGTATCTCAAAAAAAGACACGCACTGTGAGACTTGGTGCTGTAGTTAGCTATTATTGTAAATAATAAATTTAAGATAGAGGTCGGTCCCTCGCCACTTTCCCCACTTCTTTTAAGAAGAGCTTCCCAATTTCCGAACTGGTGGTTGACACAGGTTGTAAATGAAATGCAAATTAAAACAATTTTATTGGTATAAATTTAACATTTAGAAACGTGCTCGATGATAATATTCAAAGGTAGCACATGTACGACGACCATTATCTTAATCACCCTGTGATCACGGCTCCTGTCTTCGTCTCAGCCAAATGTCATCCAGTTCTAGACGAAGGCCTCTTCCAAGGATCTCTACAATGATCACTCCTGCGTTGCCCGCTTCCAGGTTCTTCCTGCGACCTTCACCAAATCGTCGGTTCACCGAATGGGAAACCTGCCTTCACTTCGCTATGTCGAGCTATGTCGGTTACACTGGTTCTCTTACCGATCTCTACCGAATATGTAGTAAACCATGTTTTCCTACATATTTACCATGTTTTCCTACCTAATCGAATCCGAGTATAGCCCACTACATCGCTACTTGGGTGACTTTGAGCCTTCTTGTGAGGCCCATAGTAAGGGACCACGCCTCCATTCAGAGGAGTGGGTACAACACGTCTGTGTTAAAATTTTCGTCTTGTCCATGTTCATTTTGAGACCCACTTGTTAAGACGCTCTACTAAGGCCATCAAGCGTTGCCTAGATCTTCCGAGGCGAATCGAAGTTGGGTGATGTACTCGCCGTTGATAGTTATGCTGAGTCCGCTCTCGCCAAGAAGCTTGAATACATTTTCCAGGGCGACGGTGAATAGTTCCAGAACGCCTCCTGTAAAGAAATCGAAACTTCAGGGTTAAATATAAATAACAAGGTTAAAGTTCCGGTTAAGTGGTTTATTTTAACACAAATTATACTGCTAGAATTTTATAACTAAAGAAGGAAAAAATCAAATTTTACGCTTTCGATTGGAAATATACTCGAGGAGATGTTGGTTCGAATCCCAGCTGACACTCGACATAAGTTAAATATTTTTTCTTGTAATTATTTCTTTACATTTACTTTCAATAATTGTTTGGACAAGACACAACACAATGGAAACAAAATTACTTATTCATATGAAGAGATGACACTGGCGTCCGTTTAAGAAATACTCGGAACTGTCTACGCCCCGGTAATTCAATTGATAGAGTAGTTGCCTGGATAGAGAATTGATGTGGATTCGATATCTGAGACAAGTACAATTTCTCTAGTAATTCTTTGATATTAAAAATTTAGCAGTTGAATGCTGAAATAACAAACAATTATTGACTTATAAAAGGATATACAGATAGACAGACAAAATTAAGAAAAAGATAGCAGAATTTGTATCATAAAATTTGTCAAAAAAATAAATGTACAGACAGAACCTACAGATTTATATAGTAACTAGCTTTTACCCGCGGCTTCGCCCGCAATTTTTTTTTCAATAAAAGTATCCTATGTTACTTCTAATACCTCCAAGAATATATGTACGAAGTTTCATGATGATCGGTTTAGTAGTTTTTGCGTGAAAGCATAACAAACAAACTTACATTCACATTTATAATTTTAGTAGGGATATAGATTAAATTATGTAAACTTATTTTCCATAATGGTTATATAAAGAAACATGTAAAAGAATCGAAAATACAATAAAAGGTGAGAATAAAACCTAATCGATCGACAAATGTCGTGACAAATCAGTTTGTACTCAAATCGATTTGTCCATTTCCACCATATCGATGGTGAGTTAGCAAGTCGGTGACTTGAATAATGGCGTCCATTTCAGCGTCAGACCAATGGATATGTCAATTTCAAAGGACAAAAGCTTATTTACAGTAATACGTAACAAAATGCAGTATCTATACATCCTAAAGGAGCCTTTCTTTCTTCCATATAACTAAGGCTAAACATGTACCTAAGATTCAAAGATACCAAAAAATAGCAAAAAAATTGTATATTCCGAAAAAAATACTTATATATTCTTAAATATATTTGTACCACTAAAAAAATCATTCAAAAATATACATTACATTAGTTTTTTTTAGCTGCCAAGCACAATTGTTTTGATTTTGAAGCGTTTTGTATCTTAAAGTTATATAAACATTTTTCGATATTCAGTCTTAAACATAAAAAATTTATACATGTTTATCAGCAACACTGCTTTATGAATTCTTCTGTTTTTAATATATACAGTAGGATCAAGAGCAAAAATAGATAATTCTTGCTATTGCGAAGCATTCTAAGCGTTTAGTTATTTTATCAGCCTACGGACTTTACTAAAATACCGTGTTCCAGAGCCGCGAAAAACTTGTTAAAATCTAAGCGACTGTCACACACAAGTGCCACATTAGCGTTTTGTTCTACGCAGTTGTAATTTAGTGTATAATTTATTGTGTTTTATTAACTTTATAAAAATCTAATTTATGGGTATATTATATATGAAATAAGTGTTCGTACATTATTATGAATATTTTCAAATAACTTGTACCAAGGTACATTTTTGGCCCGAAAAGAAAGGTCTCCTTTACAAATTTAATGATAAATGTTGTTTTGTTGACCGATTTTAATTTAATTTGGTATTTAGTAAGAACATGTGATATCGCAAATGATTGACTATGTGTTATATCTATACTAGTATGTAAATCTGTAAATAAAAAAGAATCTTTATCTGTTTGTTAATTTATAAGTCAAAAACCGATTTCGATGAAATTTGGTATATGATAAGAACATGTGATAGCGCAAACGATCGACTATATATCATATCGGTAAAAATGGTATTCTCCTGACTAATATTACAAATACGAAAGTGAGTTTGAACACATTAAATTCTTAACTACTTAATCGTTCATCATAAAAATTGCATACACTTTGCCAAGTGTACAGAAAATAACATGGAATATCTTTTATCAATACTAGCGGCCCGTCTCGGCTTCGCACGGGTGGACAAAATTCTTTAAATTTGTCTATTATTAAATATTTTTCCGTTAGCGCCATCTAACGTCCGGTAGACGAACTACTTGCGGTTAATATGGTAACAAACACACACACAAAGTATTGTCATAATATAATTATAGGATAAAGAACTGTTCCTGTTATGGTTAGAAAATATACCTTTTAATCGTTAAAGGGGCTCGTTAAAGCGAGCCAAGCCGAGGGTAAATATTAGTTGATTCTAACGTTTGATTCTAAATTGGATATGACTGGAATACTCAAATCACTTAAAATTAGGAAAAATAACAAATTGCTCATAAATTCCCTTTAAGAAGCGACATTAATTATGTTTAAGGAAATAGTTAAAATTAATATATGTATGTGTTTGTTTTTGAAGTGAAAACTTCTTTAGCATCGTTGTGATTTGAAAGTCGATGAAACAAAAAAGCGACAGTAAAAAGAGACAGACACATAAATTCATAAGATTTAACGTAGGAGGAAATGAGATAGAAAGCATTATGTGTGTCTTAATACGTGTTTGTGTTCGCATGCGTAGTACAAAGCTGGGGAGAAGGCATCACAAAAACCGTGGTATTTTGTATACGCGTACGTTTTATTTTTGAAGGTTTCACTTCCACCACGTGCTTTTAATTTATGATTAGCTTAACTTTTTTTTAAACGCCTAAGTATTCCCTGCTATGGTTTTTAGTTGTTGTTGTGTTATATATCTATGGAAACATAAATTTTATATATGTATTCAACATGTTATGAAAAATTCTAAAATTATGTGTTTTTTTCGAAAATAAAGAAAAATACTTTTACCGGCCTCCGTAAGTTTCGATTGTTTTACAGGAGATATGATCAAAGAATGACTCAGTTAATGCTTGTGGAGTGTTACTTACCGATATTTTATTTGGGAACGTTCCTAACTACTCAAATAAATGTGAAAACACGAACTGAAAAGTAAAAATAAAGGACACGGTCTAAAATTGTATGGGAGGTGGTACTGAGAATTAATCAGCTACGAAATTTTGGCAGCACATAGGTTAATTTACTGTGGATCTGGTAAAAAATTAGATTTTAAATATCTCCCGTTTTGTTGTAATAATTAATTGAAATTATTTAATTCTGGCAACATAGACGAATTGAATTAACACTATTTAACACTTGTCCCACCCCTATCGGCTGCCACTCAAGGTATGTGAAAAAGTTATCGATTATTGTAATAATCGATTATATTTAAAAACACAATTTCAATTAACTTTAATCGATTCCAAATAGTTTTTTTTATTTTGCAGCATAAATTATGTTTATAAGTGTTTCATTTCGTGGTGTAGGCATGAAAGGTCCAATTCTGCTAATAAGTTACCGCCGAATCGAAATAAACCACTAAGCATTCCTTTTACTTTACCTAATAAATACTTTTTAGAATTTTTGAGTTTTTGTTAATTCTCTCGTTGAATTTTTTGTACGTTCCTGTACCTCCATCGCATGACTGAAGCAGTAGTTTTCTACTTTTACAGTAGATTTTGAATGTAATTTTTCGTTAAATTACTTAGGTGCAAAAAAATTTTTTTACTTGTGGAAAGTCGATTAATTCATAAAAATCATATTTTCCTAAATCGATTTTTCTAAGCAGAAAAAAAATATTATTTATAAATAAATAGATTTTTTACGGAAGTCACATCCCAAGATAAATCAATTCCCTCAAACACGCGTATGAACATTATTTTACAGAAATACGTTTTTCTTTAAACATTAAACTAAAATTCTTTTTTATATTTTGTTTTCTATCTCAGGTAAATTGAAACTGGTGGTAAATAAACGGACACATAGGAAGAAGTATACAATCCGTCACCGCACAGCCAGCAGTTAAAAATTAAATGTCACTCTAATTAATTCAAGCATATAGAAATTGTCAAGCCAAGTCTTGTGTCCTTGCCCTCCCGGGCGTGTTAATAATTTTATGGTTTTTAACCGAACAGAAACATTGATTATTACATATTAATTTAAAAATCGATTTCTTTGGAATGAAACATCGATTTATCGATATCAGATTATCATCCCTAATGTCATGACAGTGTCACATTGACAATGTCACAAACTAAATATAATAATTCAGGGTGGCGAGCAATTAAGTCTTTCCTTAACAAAAATTAAGTTGAATTTATTGTATTTAATTGATTACATATTATTATTTAATTCTGTAGCTAAATTAAATTAACATTTTATAAATAAACATTTTGCAAGTTACCTTTGAATAATTTAATAGAACTTTAATGATGTTTTCTTATATATTGTGTCAATATTCAAATATTAATTAAAAAAAAACGGGAGATATTTTAAAATTAAAATAAATTGGATCGGATAACCTTTCCAATGATATGACTCTCGTCACCGACTAAGATAGAGTACCACTTTTAGTCCATGTCCTTTCAATATAACATTCCTGATTGTTATATTAATAACGAGAAAATTTATGTCATTGTAAGAAAAGCGTGGGGTGCTCGATGTCCATTGTTTTTTTATTTATTTATTTATTAGAGAATTACGCATAGAGAATTTTGAAGAGGCTTGACTTTTAAATCTTAAACTCAAAATCTTTATGAATATCTAAATCGCAGATACTTATAACGATATTGGTACAACAAAGTCAAGTTTCCTATTTGCAAATATGAATTGGTATTCATAATTTTTGCTATGTAGTATTCTTTGATGTAGTATTATCAGAAAGAAATCTGACGGGTCACTGGCCCATTCTGCAGCTGAGAAAGCAAGTTTATTTGCCTCTCTGTTTGCGAGCAATTCCCGTCTTGACACCGGCTCTCAACAACCACCAAACATACCTCGCTGTGATTCTTCGATGTCGGAGATCACAATTCACAATAAGCAGGTCCGTAGAGTCTTACTTAGTCTGGACGTGAATAAGGCCAGTGGTCCTGATGGCATACCAGCAAGAGTGCTGAGGTACTGTGCGCCTAAGTTGTCTCCTGTGCTAACACGCTTGTATCGCCTCTCTCTCAACACAAAAACCGTCCCAAAATCCTGGAAGCTTGCCAATGTGCAACCAATACCCAAAAAGGGTAGTCGTGCCGACCCATGCAATTACCGACCGATCGCCATCACTTCCATACTCTGTAAGGTTATGGAAAGAGTGCTGAACAGCAAGTTGCTCTCATACCTAGAAGAAAACGATCTCCTCAGTGACCGTCAATATGGCTTTCGCCGAGGACGCTCAACTGGGGATCTTCTAGTTTATGTCACGCATTGCTGGGGCGAGGCCCTCGAGATGCACGGCGAAGCACTTGCCGTGTCACTTGACATCTCGAAGGCTTATGACAGGGTCTGGCACGCAAGTCTGCTGCGCAAGCTTCCTGCGTACGGTATCCCCGCTGACTTTTGCAGTTGGATAGCCGACTTCCTGACTGAACGCTCGATCAGAGTAGTTGTCGATGGCTGCTCCTCTGACTCAGTGCCTATTGATGCCGGAGTTCCTCAGGGGTCTGTTCTTTCTGCGACGCTTTTCCTGCTGCACATCAATGACCTGTTAATACCAGGAATTGTTGGGTATGCAGACGACAGTACTGTTGTAGAGAGATACCTGTCTAGCGCAAAAGCCAGCGGCGAAGACGTGATGTTCATGAGAGGCCATGGTTGAGCGAATAAACCAGAGGCTAAACTACGTTTCCCAGTGGGGCGATAGTAACCTCGTTAATTTCAACGCCTCCAAAACACAAGCGTGTCTTTTCACGGCAAAAAGGAGTTCCTTCCACCTCACTCCTACTTTCCGAGGTACATCTGTACCTTTGACCGACAGCCTCGAGCTTCTTGGCATGGAGTTGTCTTCAGACCTTAACTTCGGCGCCAACATCGAATCCAAAGCTCAAATTGCAGCCAGAATGCTGGGCGTCCTAAATAAGGTCAAGCGATATTTCACGCCAGGACAGCTTTTAACACTCTATAAAGCTCAAGTCCGATCTTGCATGGAATATTGCTGCCACCTTTGGGATGGCTCAGCAAAATACCAACTTGCTGCACTGGACACGATTCAGCGCAGAGCTGAGAGGCTCATCGGGGACATCAAATTGGTGAAGAGCAAGCTTCACACCTTAGCTCATCGCCGCAAAGTTGCCTGTCTGGCGGTCTTCTACAGACTGTACTTTGGAGAGTGTGCTCAAGAGCTGCATCTGCTCATACCGCCATCTCCTTTTTTCCATCGGACATCCAGACGCACTGCAGGCTACCACCCTTTCTTGGTTGATATTCCTACCTGTCGCACCAAGCGCTTTTCAACATCCTTCATAACGCGCACAGCAAAGGAGTGGAACTCCCTCCCTGCGTCTGTATTTCCGAGAACTTATAACCCGTCTATTTTCAAAGCCAGGGTGAATAGGCACCTTCTGGGTTAGCTCGTTCCATCGTGGATTCTGTCATGGCCCCCGGGCTTGATTGGGATCAAGAGCAAACCCATCCTTAATAAAAAAAAAAAAATTGTTTTGGTTTTTCTTCTTCAACGTGTACTATAGGTTGGGGAAAAAGTTTCTTCGTATTTTATATAAAAATTCAAGACTTTTTTTTAAGTGAATTTACGTTTAATTACAATATATATGTGCCATTTCGTTCGTAGACTTTCTGCCACCTTGTAGGAAGAGACATGATCCCGTTGCTGTAGAAATTTTGGGACTTCTGATCAAAAAACCACAACAAGTAGTTTTGGCAGTCCTCTCTTGATGTTAACCTGACACTGCCTAAAGAATTCTGAAGAGACCCAAACAGGTGGAAATCTGAAAGTGCAAGCTCAGGGTTATATGACGAATGCATTAACACCTCCCAGCCAAACTCTCTCAAACTCAAAAAATGTATGTGGTCTAGCGTTATCGTGATGAAAGACAACGCCCTTTCTATTAATCAATTCCAGCCGCTCTCAACTTCTTGCTTTATCTCATCAGTTGTAGGCAGTAGAGATTCGAATCAATGGTTTTGGCCGGCGGTTAAAGCTCATAATGAACTATGCCCTTCCAATCCCACCATAGACACAGCATCACCTTATTGCGAGTTAACCCAGGTTTTGCGACAGTCTCTGAAGCCTGACCGACCTTTGACCACGACCTTTTTCGCACTTTCTTGTCATACGTGATCCACTTTTCATCACCAGTTATCTCTCTCTTCTTTCTTCAAAAAACGGTTCGGTTTCATAACGTCTCAATAAAGAATCACAAATAAGTACATGGTTCATTAGGTTTCTTTCAGTGAGCTCGTGTGGCACCCAAATATCGATCTTTTTTGTGAACCCAGCTTATTTCAAATGTGTCAAAACCGTTTTGTGATTAATTCCCAGTTCTTCAGCTATATCGTGATATGCCGATCTTGCTCCACTTTTTCAAAAATAGCCAAATAGTCCATTTTATCCGTAACAGGGCAACTTCTGGTCGGTCGAGGTGCATTTTTGACATCAAAATTCCCGGATTGAAAACGCTTAAACCAACTTTGTGCTACGCTTACTGACACTGCATTAGGTCCATAAATACCTCAAATTTTTTGCGGCTTGGGTTGCTATTTTACGTTTTTGTAATAAAATTTTAAAATGTATCTAATTTCTTCATTCGATTCGCTCATTTTGACAGAAAGAAAAACAAATGAAAAATAATGGGAAACAAAATTTTCCTATTTTTTTTTGTAATGTCACCTTTTCATGTCATGAAAACCAGCCAGATACAAATAGTACAGCCAAAGATATTTTATTACAAGTTTATACATACTATATGCGAAAAGACTTTTCCCCCGACCTAATATGTTTCTTATGTTTTGCCTCATGAATTTCTAGGGTTAAACTGCGACTACTTTTACATTTAGTGTTGATAACTGCTTTCATTCTAACTGCTAGAGATCGTATACTTTAATTTAACATGACTAAAGTTTTAACTTGATATATCCACACGTTTAAGAAAAAAGAATCTCGTTAGACGAATAACTGGGTGGTTTTACAAGTGTTTTTTAAGAAACAGGAAACCCTGTAAAAAAGTTTAATTTACGAACCCCCACAAACAATCTATATGAATCGTTTCTCAAGAATTAAAAAAGAATTTACAATTTTCATTACAACTATATACAACTATAGGGATTACCCTATTTTGATTAGCTCCGAATAAGATATTTAACAGGAACCGCTGGCTAGTAACACACTGATTTAATTCGTCTTAAGTACGAGTAAGCGGACACTCGCAGTATCTGGTGCATTAGCACCAGATACTGCGAGTGTCCGCTTACTATAAGAAATATAGATATAAAATCGTGTATTCCATTTGTACATACAAATGTATTTTAAACACACATACTCATAAGAAAACAAAATCTCATTGATAGCGTGTCACATCACACGACCAAGATAGGTGGGGTACCTGTCACGATTGTACAGAGATGGACACATGAAGTTATACACCCAATATAACTATAACTATGCTATAGTATCTACACAAAATCGTTAGCGAGGGACAGAGATTCCGGTCTAAGCCAATCACAGCGCGTAACATTTGAATCGCTCCTGCGCACCCCCACCCGCCGGCCGTCACCGGCCGGCCGGCCAGTTGCCAAATTAACGTCGGACTGTGAAATCGCGTCAATTTGTTTTCGTGTATGCCATTCGCGGGCGCTCAATATGGCTCCACAACTGACCCCTCAACAGCGGCAATTAATTGTGGTTCTACGAGAGAGTGGTTACACCATTAAAGAAATTGAAAGAAGAACTGGAATTACGGTAAGTGTTACTGAATTATTTAAATAACACCATATTTCAATATAATCACTTGTTAATTAACTGAGTTTTAACTGTTTTTCTGTATTATTGTCTCTGTTTACCAGTGTTAATTATAATTGTAAAAATGTTTCATAGCCATTAAATTGTTTTATTTTATTACATAAATTATAGTCATATTTTATTTCTTAAATGTGAACTGAATTAGATATCAAAATGAGTAAGAGACAGAAAACGTTCTTCTAAAATCTAGTTGATCTATTGTGAATGAGCTGTGTTTAGGATAAAAGGTGTATTTTTACTTGATTTATATACCAATTATTACGTCTATTATTATTTTCTATTGCCAAATAGATAAATCTATAGTCAAATCAATAAATATTAAAGTGTGTTTGTTTGTGATATATTATTTTATTGAGTAATCTACGGATAAATGAACTGCATTCAAAGTGGCATTATTTAAGTGCAAAAATACATACTACAAATAAATACTACAAGTAAATACTACTAAGTAAATACTACAAGTAAATACTTTAAAGAATTAAGAACAATAGACATCAATATGGCTGCAAAACGAGCCGCATATTCCTTCAAATACTCTGTTTGAAGCTGTTTGAAGCCAGCGCGCGCGCTCCTTGATTTTGAGTCCTATTTCAACAAAGGCAACGTCGATAATACTTCGACGGTGAAAAAGTGCTCTGTCCTGCGCTTTCGGGCCGGTCGGACGATAGATACCTACTTGTTGTTATTATTTTGTTTAAACTTTTCAAATTACCTAACAAATTACCTAAGTATCATGCTTATTACTCAAACAAGAGATATTTAAGAGACCAACTAGAGTTCAGTAAAATGACAAGTAAAATTATCCCCAAAACTGAAACGTAAATCTTTTGTAAAAAAAATGTATTTTTGCACTTAAATAATGCCACTTTGAATGCAGTTCATTTATCCGTAGATTACTCAATAAAATAATATATCACAAACAAACACACTTTAATATTTATTGATTTGACTATAGATTTATCTATTTGGCAATAGAAAATAATAATAGACGTAATAATTGGTATATAAATAAAGTAAATATACACCTTTTATCCTAAACACAGCTCATTCACAATAGATCAACTAGAGTTTAGAAGAACGTTTTCTGTCTCTTACTCATTTTGATATCTAATTCAGTTCACATTTAAGAAATAAAATATGACTATAAATTATGTAATTAAATAATACAATTTAATGGTTATGAAACATTTTTACAATTATAATTAACACTGATAAATAGAGACAATAATACAGAAAAACAGTTAAAACTCAGTTAATTCTTCAAACAGAGTATTTGAAGGAATATGCGGTTCGTTTTGCAGCCATATTGATGTCTATTGTTCTTAATTCTTTAAAGTATTTACTAATAAGATTTTCGTTTCATTGACTTTCCGCAGGTGTTTTATGATGGGCACGATTCCCGAAAAAGGATCTCTTTTGTTTCCAAATTATTGTTAAAAATATTAATCGGACGGGGTTTAAAACGCGATTATTGTCCGTTATGAATATTGTCCGAGCGGCCAACTAAAATCGACTCTAACAAATTATTGAACCCGCTTTCTAGTATTTTTTTACGTTTATTCGCTGTAACAAAGTAACTAATTGTCCATTCACGTTAGCCTCTATTAATTTGATATTTATGGTGACATACCGTAAAACCTTACAAGATTGCCCATCTGATCTGAATTTGTCCAGCATGGCGCGTGTTATAAATATTAGAAAATCTGGTAACATTTTAAGTTGTGTTTTGTTATTTAATCTGTAGAATAAAATTGATTTTATTACTAGCAACACTAACTACGTGGCTTTTGTTGATGTTGGTACAGTTAGCTGTCAGGTTTTGACGAAGTTAGTGGTGTAATTTGCGGGCCAAAATTCACGTAAAAATCTTTCGCCAGAACTCTATTTACAATTACAGCAGGTAAGTAAGATTTTAACCGCTATTTGTTTGTATCAAATTAACAAGAAAGATTGCATTCCCTACGCTAAATGTCGTATAGATTAGATAGTCTGATGGTGGGCAATGTTAAATGAGTTTTTTTAAAACAGTTTTCACGACTTTGCCCACCGAAGAAATACCGATAGGGCTGTCATCTCCATGTTAATAACACCTAAATTATTTTATCGTAGATATGAATTTGCCAAAAAAAATTGAATGTAAAAAAAATTATTTTTTTGTTTTTTCGTTCGATTTTTGTCTTCGTCGCTTTATACGTTTCTGTGTTTACAGTTTGTGTAGTTTCGTTTTGTTTACATTATCCGTTTATTCCCCTGGCACCACCATTTGTAGCACCAGTGGTAGTGGCTTATGATGAGATTGTTATTATATTATGTAATTTGTGATTATTAGTAACACACAAATGGTGGTACCACCGGGAATAAACTGATAATTTGTCTGAGATTGACTATATTTATTTCAGAATGAATAATACAAACACTAAAAATATGAAGAAAAAAAGAAGAGTATTAGGATCAAGATCATATAGAAACTATTCAAAAGATATGTTAGAATTAGCTGTTGAAATGGTTAAAAATAACAGAATGTCAAGTCGGGAGGCAGAAAACAGTTTCGGGATCCCTCGGCGGACTATATTAAATAAAACAAAAGAAATACATATGAAACCGGTTGGCGGGCAAATGAAACTCGGCAACGAAGAAGAAGAAAAACTGGCAAATGTTTTGATAGCTTCAGCTGATTACGACAGTCCCATGACGAAAATGGATGTCAAAATATTAGTTTACAAATATGCTGAAAAAAATTCGCGGGAAGATTTATTCAATGGCAAACTACCAAGCGATACGTGGATAGAAGGATTTTTGAACCGACATCGATCGAAATTGACCATCAGAACGACTCAAAATATTAAAAAAGTAAGGGCCGAAAAAGGATTAGAAGAAATGGAATCTTTCTATTACAACTTAGCCGAAACACTCAAAGATATACCAGCGACTAACATACTGAACTACGACGAAAGTAATTTGTCCGATAATCCTGGCAATTCAAAGTGTGTTTTTAGAAGAGGAGTTAAATATCCTGAAAGGGTTTTAAATAGTACAAAGAGTTGCGTTTCCATCATGTTCACAGCATGCGCAGCTGGAACATGTCTTCCATTATACGTAGTTTATAAATCTACAAATTTATATTCGGAGTGGCTTGAAGGAGGCCCAGCTGGAACAAGGTACAATTGTTCCAAATCGGGTTGGTTCGATACTGCTTCATTCGAATATTATATTAAAACCATTGTAGTTGAGTGGGCACAACAAATTCCCGGGCCAAAAGTAGTCATTGGTGATAATTTGTCTTCCCATATAAACGTTGAAGTTGTGGATTTGTGTCTGAAACACAACATAAGACTGGTATTTTTACCACCAAACTCCACACATCTAACACAGCCGCTAGACGTTGCGTACTTTGGCCCACTAAAAAGAGAATGGAGAAAGATACTGTTAGATTATAAATTGACGAATCCAAGACAAGCCAACTTGAATAAAAAACATTTTCCTAAACTTTTAGTACAATTGCTTGAAAACATGAAGTATAAAGAAAGCAATAACATTATAAGTGGCTTCAGGGCCACAGGCATATGGCCCGTAAATCCACAAAATGTTTTTAAGAGAATCCCTGAGTATTTTGATGATACAGAATATGGAATAGATAAGACTTTGTTAGATTATCTCAAAGAAACAAGATCTCCGAAGCCAATGCATGTAATGAGAAACAAGAAATTGCACACAGAACCTGGAAAATCCGTATATGTTGACGATATCCTGACAAAAACAAGTATCCCACAAAGAACACATAAAAAGAAAGCTGTAAGAAATATCCCTAGGGAAGAAACAATATATAAAAATCAAGAAGAACAAGTGGTTTCGTCTGACGCAGAAAATCAGATATTAGATGAAATAACAGGTGAACTGATAAAAAGGAAGCCTATTTCGATAAAAAAAGATATTCCGTCAAGCTCAGTTAAACTCATTAGTGAAAATTTGGAATTAGTGCCACAATTTTTACCAGTCATTTATAATCCCAGTAGACTTGATATAATTTGCAAAAAAATTATAAATAATATGCATTTCTATTTTCCAGCTGCTTCAATATCCGATGTCTGCGTATTAAATAAACATTTAAATATTGGCAGTGACCAGAATAAGGCTTTTGTAGCCAATGACGAAAACGATTTACCAAAATGTTTAAGACCAAAGTCGAAGCGTTCATATAAACCTAAAGTGATAATAAAGTCCGATGTTAAAGTATCCTCTACAGAAATGGAAAAGATAAAAAAAAATATTAAAATAAGCACTGAAGTGACCGGGAAATCGGCCTTACAGGTTAAAATTACGCCAAAGATATTGAAAGAGAAAACCTCTAGTGCATCACATGAAAAAAATAAAATAAAACGAAAAAGTGTCACCACAGGAAGAAAAAAAACGACTGCGAAACAGAAGACATTAAAATCTCAATATTCAGAAACAAGCTCTGAATCGAATAGTGCAAGTTTTGCAGACACAGATGATTCTGAATATGACACATTTGACGAATATGTATCGACTTGCTTACAAGAAATAGATGATAAAGAAAACTGGGAGCCAGAAAACTTCACTATACCATTTGGTGTAAGTGATATAAACTATTTTACTTCTGATGTAGATTTAAAAGAAGGGGACTGGGTTGTTGTGAAATTTGCCATGAAGAAAAGCTTAAAGCACTTCGTTGGACGAATTTTATGCAAAAAATTCGAAAGCTATTAAAATGGTCTTCACGTACCCGAATGTAGAAGACATATGTGAGATAAATCGTGATGATATAGAAATAGTATTACCTGTACCAAATATTTTGAAACGAGGCCAAATAATTTTTAATATTACCTTTAATTCTTCTTACAACATACAATAATTAAAAGCCATATATCATTAATTAATTTCCTGCAATTATTAATTTATCATAAATGTGTAAACAATAAACAGGTAAAAATATACCAAACATTTTTACCTGTTTATGATTTCTGTTATTTACTGTGATTGTAAATTTTTGTTTTTACTGCGATTTTAAAGTGATTGTAAAATCCCAATTTTATAAAGAATATTGAATTTGTTTTTTACTAGATATATCATTTCTAGAATGATACAAGAAGTTCTAGAAAAGAGTCATTAATGTGAATTATCAGTTATTAGTTTTATTTTATCATATCAGCTGTGGCAACTGCAAATTTAAATAAAGATAAGTATATTTTTTTTATGTTATTCGGATGAGGTTAACGAAAATATGTTCTACGAGTATTACATTTATGCTAAGTGTTTCTTACATTAAAGATTATATTCTTTTAAAATTTACCTTCATACCATTCTATTTTCTATAATATATTCGTCTATTCATGTCTGCGTACGCCTAGTCTAATGTTCCTATAAGATTGTATTATTAAGTTTATTCTCAGAAAGGCTTTTCTTGCCTGCCTATATATAAATCTACAAAAAATTATGTTCCTATTAGATAAGTAAAGAATTGTTAGACAATTGTTAATTTTTAAATGTTATATCGCTGTGTTTATTTGATTTTAAGTACCATTACATATGGATTTCATATTATAAGATTAATGTTAAAGATGATTGCGTGATTTCAGAGAACCTGTTCAGTTCGTATTGATTAACAATAAAAAGTGACAACCCTAGCTCATTGATTTATTTGTATGAAAAGTTGCAGAATATTTGTAGCGACTTTGCCCACTCGTTTTTGACACGTAAAAACAAGTTATAAAGTTTAATTTTATGGTTGTATTAAAGATTAGTTATTCTTCTAAAATAGACCCTAAATATTATGAACATAGCGTAAATAATATCGAAGTTATGACAGTTTCTGTAAAATGGGCAAACTTGTAAAAAGTACTAAATATTTGGCCCACTGTCTAGATCGAAGTATTTATCCCAAAAATATCAAACTTTTCTACATTAGTAAGCATTCTACATGAAGTGGATTTATTATTCGTGTAACACCAAAGCAGACTAAATCAAATATTTTTTTAAAAATATATCAAATTGAATTAGAAAAAGCAAGCGAATTGGGCAAAGTCGTAAGGTTTTACGGTACCTACCTACTCATAACCTGAAAACTAAATTTTGCATAACGTTTTGTTTATTTACGTTTTGTCGTTTTTTTATTTTTGTAACAAATTGAACAAATTAAGACCTTTCTTTTGATGCATCATTCGTCTATCTGCATTATATAGTTTCTGTGTAATCACAGTCGATGACAACGGCAAGTGGCAGTTCTAGCGGCCAACTATTCTTTGTCATAGAGTCTTAGTTTTATTTGTAACAAATTCACGAAAAGAGGTGTGTAAAGAAACAAATTAGCACTAATTCCTGGCAAAGTTTCATCAAATATTATGAGGTGGCCGCGCGGTTGAAACGGACATGATAATACGATATTATTAAATTGTTTATTGAATCAATCGATTTTAGATCTTATTTCCACATTCAGGTAATACAATTCGACAATAGTTTGTCAGTGAAATATGCTTTCTGCTGCACTTCAGCGTTATGTAGTGTGGAGTGGTCGCAGTTGTAAGGCTGGAAACAGTGCTCGACCGACGTTGACCCTCGGTCAACATTGACCGTCATCGCTCGTCGATTGTCAAGGAGGCGTGGGAACCGATGCCGATAGACAGCGTGGGGTCAGGCTCGCCCGGTCAGCCGCTTGCGCATCCCCGCATATTGTTTATAATATTATATACAGTCGAACCTCTATAAGTCGAACATCAAGGGAGACGCCAAAAATTTCGAGTTATAGAGTTTTCAACTTATGGAGGATTTCGACTTAAGCGGATTTTGATACGACATAAAGAGTTTGAGGTTTATTCTTATAAATTTTGAGTTAGAGAGGTAAAATAAATAAAAATTCAACTTGCAGAGGTGACAAACATACATATTTTTATTTATTATTTTACTCGGACTTTCTCGTACTTAGATTGAAAGCATTAAGGAATTGAGCTTTAAGACAAGGCATTAATAGACATTTTGGTATACATATTTGTAAACGCCATTTTGACACTGCTTTCTTTCATTGGCAAAAGTACATACCTACTAAATGAATAATGTAAACAAACGGTTCGCGACAAAATTGTAATATTTGTTTGCTGAGCGTTTTGATTTTGTTTTGTTTTAAGAATAGTTTATTGAGATAATCAAAATTGAACACCTGACACCAAGCAAGCAAACACGTGTGCGTGAGTCATAAATTTATTATCGTATACTCCTAAAATGTTTTCAAGTGTACACAATAGTGTACACTCACATTGTCGGCAAGTTCTTAAAGTCGGTAACTTATTTTTGTTCGAACAATAGAGGTAATAAATTCCAAATGATCAAGTTGTAAAGGTTGTAAAATAAAACGTTGCTATGTTCGAGATACAGAGGTCAAATTTAATTTTTCGAGTTATAGAGTGAAAATATGTACCAAAATGGCTTGGAGGGACTCGGTGATTATTTCGACTAACAAAGGGTCAAGATTTCAAGTAATGGAGGTTTTGGTGTTTGAAGGGAAGGGAACAAAACATTTTTTCGAGATTTGGAGGTTTTTGACTTATCGAGGTTCGACTTATAGAGGTTCGACTGTATAACATTTTTCTATATTATACGGGATAAAAAAGTAGGATTTAAATAGAATTGTCGTATACCACATTTTTAAATATGTTTGCACACCTATCATGGCGCCTTGAACGAAGTTTATTTATAACTAGTATTTCCGCCCGCAGCTCCACCTGCGTGGGCTGTAGGATTCCATCCTACAGGAACTGCTAGTGAAATATAGCCTATATCCTTCCTCGATAAATTGGATTTTTAACATTAAAATAATTTTTCAAATCGGACCAATAGTTCCTGAGATTAGCGCGTTCAAGTACACAAACAAACTCTTCAGTTTTATCATATTATATAGTAAAGATTATATTACATATATTAGGTATATTATATAACATAGATTTATGCGAAGACAATATCTATAAAATTAATTCAGATGTAATATTTTTATAAATATTCATAAAAAAACATATTTTTAAAACAGCTCATTTACTCAATGTGCTATTATTATAGATCAACTAAATTTTAGAGAATCAAACAATTTTGTCCCTAAAACTAAAGCTGCAAATCTCTTGCGCCTGCGGCAGACTTTTAAGTCGATACTGTTCTTGCGTGCATATTCAGGGACAATATGTAGAGAAACTTTCAATATGAATGTATGACGAACGCCTAGCCTTTATATTATACATATACTTGCATCGTTTCAATATCATATATATTAAACAAATCTAGTTTTTCTATTTAATATTTTTTCTGCTTGTCTGTCGCGATAGCTTAATTTCATTAATGTTTTTGTTTTAGCGAACAACAATAAATTTTTGGTTGCGCCGTAATGAGGAGACTGGCGGTGATTTATCTGCTCACCATCGGCAGCACTATCAAGGCGCCACCACAGCTGAGCAAGATCGAGCCATAGTGGAGGCACATACCAGTCAACCATTCCTGACCACCAGAACTTTTGCCTCGCAGTATAGTGTAAGTTTTTATTTAAAAACAGTAAACATGTATATTCGATGTGAAGACGTGCGAAGAAATAAATAATAATATTTATTGTTTATTTGCATTTAGCAATGTTATTCTTTCTATAAATACAAATACTAGAAAAAAGTCAACGGTGCCAGAGGTGGGACTCGAACCCACGACATTAGTGTCCCGGTTGCTCAGATGGAATAGCAGTCGCCCGGTTAGCGAAAGGTCGTGGTTTCGAGTCCCACCTCTGGCACCGTTGACATTTTTATAATTAGAATGTATTTTGAAATTGAACTTACTAAAATTTTAAATTTCTTTTCTTTTAAATTAGATATTCCGGGAACTTCGTAGTGGCTATGACCCGTTACCATGGCAATCATTTTGTTAAAGTAAAAAAGATGTCAAAATCTTCTGATCCATTCACAATTTTTTGTATTGTTTTTATACAAATCATGTGTCTACTAAAAAGTATACATAACAATAAGAATTATCCAATGGTCCAGTCTTTTAAGCAAATTATAACTCAAATCATGACGTGATGTCACTAGCTGAATAAACTCCCATACAGGATGTGTCAAGATCATTTCCGCATCATTTATTATACCAGAGTGTAACGCGATACAGCACAATACGTTAAGTATTATAAGTATTTTTTTCTTTCAGGTATCACAAAGAACAATCCTGCGCCGACTTAAAGACGTCGGGTTAAAAACCAGAAGGCCGGCAAAAAAAATTGACTACATATTTCAACATAACGTTTTAAGATTATATTTGATTGTTAATTGTTATAAACGATTTTACTTTATATTTGATTGTTAAATTGTTTAAAATGTTTTCATATAGGTTTTGAGTTATATTTTATTAAGTTGATTGTTTTTATTAAAGTTTTAAGACTTATTTATCATTAACGGGAAAATTCTTTTTAGGTGACTTATCATTTTGTATTACGTTACGCAGCGCTTTCTTTAAATTTTTTACTTATTGATATCTTTTCCTAATCGAAATCATAAAATTGTTTAGGAAACTTATTTTATCTTTAGCCAGCCTTGAATTTTTGCCATGTCATTTAAAGGTTTTTTAAAAATGTTAATTAATATACTGTCGAGCCTATTTAGAATTTTTGATTAAGTATAGAATGTATGATATTGTGATAATAAATGTTAATATTTTTACATAAAAAATTGTTTCAATTACTTTACCTACTATTATTATTAATAGTAGGTAAAGTAATTGAAACTTAATTTATTTACCATCCTATGGGAACCAATTGAAAATCTTACACCCGACATTGTCAATTAATATTGGAACAGAGTCGAAGCGAATCCAAGCGAATTTCCAAAAGTTGATATAGTAAAGTTCCTCCCCCCCCCCTACAAAAACTAAAAAAGAGCGCAATCCACCACATTTCGAGCGAACGAAAAAATTTGAACATTTCACCGTTGACTTATTAAATGTATTTTCAATTCCCGCAGTCGCGCCGGCGTAGACTTCGTTCTTCATACAAAACGCTGTAGTCACGGTAATATTATCTGACAGTATTTTAACTCCATACAAACGGTCGAATCACGAGTCATACCTACGCGGCTCGATGTCAGGGTGCGCTCCGAGTGCAAACAGTCACGACCATAGAATAAATCACGACTGTGCCGCACTGACGAACGAACGGTGTGTTAGTTTTTAACAATAATCGCGCGACTTTTTCTACAAAATACATTCAAGTTTATTATTTAATATAACGAGAAGGAAATATTCACTATTTTATATTTGTGGCTCTCATCTTAAGCGTTGTTTGGAGAAACATGATGATTGTCACGCTTTGAAGTCGTATGTGAAACTCGATCAAAGAAGCCAAAATTTCAGTTCAGAGAGTCGATACTTAAGGTACCGGGAATACAATAAGACTAATTCTCACACTTTTTTGATAGTAACCAGTGATGATTTTGAGGAATATGTAGAAAAAATGGAAGAAATATTCCGAACTTCATTTAAAACCAAATATATCAATATTAAAGTAACTACAGGTATCTATAATCAAGTAAAATATATTCCTTTTTCTCCACCTTGTCCATGTTTTCCAAAATAATTTTTAATGAAACTTTATATTAGAATGCGAATATTTTATAGTTTAAAATTTAATAAAAAAGCATTTCGTATGTCTCAGTCAAGGCGCAAGTATTTTTTGGTCGCAAATTTAAAAGCTTGCTATTTAAACATAAACTTGTTTTTAATTAGTAAATCTGCCAATCAAAAAACACGCATTTTTATTTAACTCTTCCTATTAATTTCACAATTTATTTTATCTGTTTAAATAAAAAAAGTATATTTACTACCACATAACTAAAAGGAAACCCAAAGTAGACAAATGTAATTAAAATGCTGGATGCGGGCAGCCCTATCGCATGATTACGTAGCGCTCGGCTGTAGGTATTTTTCTCAAGACTTCGGCCGAGTTAAAATACTGTTAGATAAAATTACCGTGCTGTAGTTGTGAGGTCGGAGTTTTTTTTTGTCCAAAGATGAAAGAAATATGTTGTTTTAAAGGCGGATTTGCCTTATTAAATAATGAAAATTTAATTCGACTCCGCTTCAATTTGAATTGACTTGACCCTAACTGACCAACTAAGAATTCGTAGAACATATTTACGTAGAGGGTTTTAAAAATTTACTTTTTTAATTCACTCATCTGCCTATCGTATTTTCCCGCACAGTAACAATATTTTTGTTTCTTAACGGGGTATGCACATTTTGATATATTTTTTTACATAATATATAACCAAATCACTACCGCATATCTGACCTTTGAACAATTATAATATTTTAACTACGCTACTACTAATAAACAAATATTTCTGAGGAAACGTCACAAAATTCATTATTTTGTGTAGAAATATTTTGTTTATTAGTAATTCATTAAGGTTTCGTGTTAATTTGCATAATGCTGTGTATTTAACTTTTTATTAATGACACATAAATTAATTGCGATTGCAATATGAATAAAACATTACTTATACGAATAGTCATGTCTATCATCAACATACAATATAGTAGCTATAGCTTAGAATATCCTTAATGCAAAATAAACCAATAATGCATAAGAATCCAATTCAAATTTATTACCAATATTTTACTAAACGCGCTCATCTAGCCATTCAACATCAACTCTCCGAAGCGCTGCGCTCGTGCAAGCGCCAAGCTCAATTTCATATGATTTTAAACTCTATTTGCACTGTCTGTATTATAAAACATAGTTTCGCTTGAGCCGGCTGCCACACTCACATTTGTCAAGCGATTCTATGTTTTACGCCTGTTAAAGAAAGAAATCAAAATCGTAATTGACCGACGCCGCTAGCTCGGTGCCCGGTGCGTGACTGAGAGGAAATAACAAAAATATATCGCACACTCTCACACGTTTCTCCGCGACCGTCTTCTAACAGTTCAAAGTCCAATCAGTCTAACTGCAGGTTTCCATCGCTGTACATGTGATTACCACATACAGTGTAAGAAGGTGTTGTACTTTTAGAGATAAAAAATCACTAATGTTTACTTAACCAAGAAAACTTTTTATTTTTATCGTAAAGAAAATAGTATATGTTATTTATTTAATATTACTTGTATTTGAATCTTTTACTCTGATATGCTCTTCCTCAAGTGATATGCTTCAATATTAAGATTCTGAGGGCTCAAATTAGTCAGTCTCCAATTACCGTCTGGGTACACTCTACTACTGAAAACCACTTCGCCTTCTCCACAGAAGAGTTCAACTGAACTGGCATCTAAAAACAACCTCCAAGAATGGGAGCCAATAGGGACCCATTCTACTTGACGTACATCATCAGGGTTTCCTCTATCAACGATTACTTTACCAACCTCCGGATCCCACTTGAGCCAAGCTTTTTCACCACCTTCAGTTCCTTCAAGAAGTAATTCAATGTTTTGTGATAAATCTCCGGTTATAATCACTTCCCCAGTCTTTTCAAATTCTACAGATTCCTGAGGCAACATCTCCCCTTCGAAAATAGTGTGTTGTCGCAACTTTTTCATATCCTCTAAAGGTTTTTGTATTATAATGTCACCAACCAACTCTAGTTCCCTGACCATAGTCATTGCTCCAACCCATCCATCAACAGCTTCCGGATAAGGTACGTCCCAAGAATTGAACCATGCTAAAATATACCTTTTACCGTCATTTTCCATAGTTTGAGAAGCGTAAAAATCATGGCCATAATCTAGTTCCTGGAAATCAACTTCTGGCACAAATTCAAAAGTATCATAGTTAAAACTCCCAATAAAATAACCGGTTTGGTAAATATTTTTATATCTATCTCCTTGAGGTTTTAAACCTTGTGGAGACATCATCAGTACAAACTTGCCGCCTAGCTCAAAGAAATCTGGACATTCCCACATATAACCCATTTCAGCATTTGCCTCTCCAATAACTGATAAGAAGTCCCATTTCCTCAAATCTGGTGATCTGTACAGCAGCACTTTACCTCTTCCATCTTCAGTCTTACTGCCAATGACAGCGTACCAATAGTCTTCATGCTTCCATGCTTTTGGATCGCGAAAATCAGGTGAATTATCTGGAGCAGAAGCTATGACTGGGTTTTCCGTATACTTCTCAAATACGATACCATCAGTGCTAAAAGCCATGTACTGACTTTCATAGTATAGGTCTCCCTCTAAGTTTATTCTACCGGTATACATTAGCACTAGGTAATCACCATAAATTAAAGCACTACCAGAGAAGCACATCTCTTCTTCAGGAACGAGCGCTGTTGGAAGTTGCTTCCACTCTATCAAATCAGGACTGGAAACATGGCCCCAATGCATCGGTCCCCATTTGCTGTCATAAGGGTAGTATTGGTAGAAGAGATGATATTCTCCTTTATAAAACGAAAACCCATTTGGATCATTCATCCAACCGACTGGTGGAGTAACATGGTAGTGTAGTTTGTATCTTTGGTTAATTTCAGACTTCTTGTTTTCTATGTATTCTTCTAGTTCGTCTATGCGGTCTTGTTGCTTAACATACTTTGCGGATGCAGCTACTATGCAGACAGCTAGGACAATTTGACGCAATGCCATCTTTACTAAAGCTAAACTGTTTATAAAAACTGGTCTATTTATATTAGTTTTGAAGATCCAATCTTACATCGATAAGATAATTATTCTCTTGAGAGATGATATTTCGTGAGATATCTCATTTCATTTACCAACCATGGTTTTCTATTTTATCTGGATTTGCGGAATCTTTTGTTTTGTCTGTTCAAATACTTAAGATATGCAGATGTTTTTTTCAAAGTATGACTCAACTTATATGATTCCAACTAATGTATTAGAACTAAAATTTATTTAAACTTTGACAATTGTTCATTTATTTTGATAAAAAGTTGGCTGTAAATGTCTGGATGCCCGAAGGAAAAAAGATGATTCCAGTATAGGGTCATGGAGCTCCTAAGCACACTGTCCGATGAAAGTGGCTTAACTTCCCCAATCACAAGCGCCACCTCCTAAATACATACAAATAGGTACTAGCAATATTAGTTTTTATATTTCACCGTAACCGTAGCTATATATATTTTTAGACTCCTTTACAGGAGCCGTCATTCTCTGATCACAGCATAACAAACTAAAGCACTTATTCTAAGAAATACATTGAAAGGAAAATTCATTTTATAAATGCGTCTGTAAACCGCACCCGTAGCTCCAGAGTGCGCAGGATCCGGTCTATTCAATTCGCGCTTTACCAGGTACAGGGACGTACCCAGGCGCTTCTCTCCCCCACGACACGGCGTTCCATAGCCGAGGTCCGAGCCTTTAGAGGCGCCCTATGCTCCCTTTCCGGCTTGAGCGATGTAGTGACGGTTCAGAGACTTCCTCTTGCGAGATGCCGTCCAGCTAGAAAACCACTATGATTGCTCGCTACTCTCGGCTTGAGATCCATTTAAGGATTTCACAGTCCCAAAACCCGGTATCGTTGTTAAGGTCATCTGCGACCAACATCAATTACACAAAAAAAAATTGAATATTCCACGTTTTACATATAATCAAATCTTGATATGTAATATAGTTCTAGTACGAGTATCACATGGTTTCATTTCTGTGGGCTGAGATTTATAAACTCTGGCTGAACATTAGGCATAAATATCTTATGTGATAAGCATGAATATCTTATTTGCAGTGTGTGAGCATGCTATTGAAGGGCCCAAAGAATGTAGTGGACATTAGAACTGTGAATGTGTACTATTCTAATGATGAAGATGTGTACTATGTGTAATACTATGTGAGGCTATTAAGATCAGGAAACATCCTAATTTCAATAGAGAATGAAGGTTGGAGCTTTCTACCTGCTTGAAATTCCCTAATTACCAAAATTGTATCTCAAAGAAAGACACGCATTGTGAGACTTGGTGCTGTAGTAAGCTATTATTGTAAATAATAAATTAAAGATTGAGGTCGGTCTCTCGCCATTTTCCCCACTTCTTTTCAGAAGAGCTTCCCAATTTCCGAAGTGATGGTAGAGTCAGGTTGTAAATAAAATGCAAATTAAAATAATTTTATTTGTATAAATTTAAAATTTAGAAAAGTGTTCGAATTTAGAATATTTAAAGGTAATATTTAAAGGTAAATATTTAAAGGTAACAGATTCCTGTTTTCGTCTACTAGAGTAACCGACATAGCTCGACATAACGAAGTGTAGGCAGGTTTCCCACTTGGCGAACCGACGCACCTGTAAGCGGGCAGCGCAGGACCGGTCACTATGGAGATCCTTGGGAAGGCCAAATGTCGTCCACTAGTAAACGAAGGCCTTCCCAAGGATCTCCATAGTGACCGGTCCTGCGCTGCCCGCTTACAGGTGCGTCGGTTCGCCAAGTGGGAAACCTGCCTACACTTCGTTATGTCGAGCTATGTCGGTTACTCTAGTTCTCCTACCGATCAACACATATTACAGTAAACCATGTAGGTTTTCCTACGTGATAGAATCCATTTTGGTTACTTTGAGCCTTCTTGTGAGGCCCATAGCCAGGGACCATGTCTTCGTTCAGAGGAGTTGACTAAAACACAGATACTTGACAAAATTTTCGTCTTGTCCATGTTCATTTTGAGACCCACTTGTTAAGACGCTCTACTAAGGCCATCAAGCATTGTGCCTAGGTCTTCCGAGGCGAATCAAAGTTGGGTGATGTACTCGTGTGAGTCCGCTCTCACCCAGAAGCTTGAATACATTTTCCAGGGCGACGGTTAATAGTTCCAGAACTGCTCCTGAAGAAATCGAAAACTCAGGGTTAAATACAAGTAACAAAGTTAATCCGGTAAAGTGGTTTATTTTAACACAAATGGTATTGCTAGAATTTTATATCTAAAGAAACTAATACAAGAATAAAAATCAAAATTTCACGCTTTGATTTGGGTGTATACTCGAGGGGATGTGGGTTCGAATCCTGACACTTGAGACAAGTTAAACTTTTTCTTGTAATAATTTCCTTACAAGTCATGTTGTTTAGACAAGACACAACACAATGTAAACAAAAATAGTTATTGATATGAAGAGATTACACTGGCGTCAGCTTAAGATATACTCGTAACTGTCAACGCCCCGGTAATTGAATTGATAGAGTAGGCGCCTGGTTAGAGAAATTATGTGGATTCCGCGTGACATCTGAGACAAGTACAATTTTTCGAGTAATATATTCTTTGATATTAAAAATTTAGCAGTTGAATGCTGAAATAACAAACAATTATTGACTTATAGGAGGATATACAGATAGACAGACAAAATGTAGAAAAGATAGCAGAATTTGTATCACAAAATTTGTCAAAAAAATAAATGTACAGACAGAACCTACAGATTTATATAGTAATATAGATATGATATATAGCCTTTTATTTGTGTAATTATTTATGTTCTTACCATATACGACGACCGTTTGGTGCAACGGTCCTGCCTTTCGCACCGAGGTCCTGGGTTCAAATCCCGGAAGGGGCAGATGTTTGTGTGATGAATACGAGCATTTGTACCTGAGTCATGGGTGTTTATATATATTTCTATGAATATTACATATCTATGTATCATATACCTATATAAATATTTATGTACATCCGTTATCCTAGTATCCATAACACAAGCCTCACAGTGCTTACTTTTGGCTTGGCTAACTGGTGTGAATGTAAGAAATATTTATTACAATTATTATTTATATACCAATTTCATCAAAATCGCTCAACCCCAACTTACCCAACCATACACAAAGACAATTAAAAAAAATTATGATTGATAGCATAAGTCATAAAAAGAATCATGAAATTTGTCCAAAAATACATGCACAGACGAAGCCTACAGATTTATATAGTAATATAGATTAAATTATGTAAACTTATTTTCCATCATGGTTATATAAAGAAACATGTAAATGAATTGAAAATACAATAAAAGTTGAGAATAAAACCTAATCGATCGATAGATGTCGTGACAAATCAGTTTGTAATCAAATCGATTTGTCCGTTTCCACCATATCGATGGTGAGTTAACAAGTCGATGACTTGAATAATGGCGTCCATTTCAGCGTCAGATCAATGGATATGTCAATTTCAAAGCACAGAAGCTTATTTACAGTAATACATAACAAAAGGCAGTATCTTAACAGCCTAAATTTACAAATTTAATGATAAATGTTGTTTTCAGACGTTGACACCAGTTTTACTATTTTTAATTTTTAGGGTTCCGTACCTCAAAAGGACAAAACGGAACCCTTATAGGATCACTTTGTTGTTCGTCTGTCAAGACCGTTTTTCTCAGGAACGCGTGGAGGTAAAACTAAAATTCGTCAAACTAAACTAAAATTTATATCCAATACCAATACTACAATTGCCTACTGTCCCTTGGAGCTGTGAAAAATCGATCTAGAATCTTGAAATTTGGCATGAAGCAATGTTTAACAGCACATATAAAGGAAAAATTCCGAAAACCTTAAATTTTTTGTTATGTCTTCATTTTGCAATAAAAATACCATAACTATGACTCGATTGTCGTGATGGGTGAACTTTTACTTATATACCTACAGGTTTGTACGGAACCCTCGGTGCGCGAGTCCGACTCGCACTTGGCCGGTTTTTTTTTGTCTGTCTGTCCTTTTATGAGTCAAAAACGAGTTGACCGATTTTAATTTAATTTAGTATAAAGTAGGAACATGTCATCGCGCAAATGATAGATTATGTATCATATCTATACTACTATGAGAATCTGTAAATTTTTAAATTTTTATCTATCTAGCTGTCTGTTCATTTATAAGTCAAAAACCGATTTCGATGAAATTTGGTATATGATAAGAACATGTAATTGTGCAATTGATAGGATATATATCATATCCAGTCGCAGGTGCGACCCGCCGGCAATAAAGGGGATGTCCCATGAGCCGGCGGATCGCACCAGCGACTCCGCAGAAGAGGCGCGGGCGCGAGCGCAGAAGGCGCGAGCGCAGAAGGCGCGAGGCCGGGCGCCAGAGGGGGAAGGGATGTCCGAGTAGTCGGCATCCCCGAAGGTAGAGAGCGTTTCCTCTTCCCTCTCAGCTAAGAGGGAGACGGGATGCGCTCAGGTTCGGAAGTGCGGCTGCGGGAGCCCCCCGGGAACTCTTTTCCTGGAGGACACCCGCAGGCGCAAAGGTCCCATGACGGATGGACGTGGGGGAGGTTTTCCTCCATCTCCACCCTTGG
Source organism: Calamotropha paludella (assembly GCA_927399485.1). Lineage (NCBI taxonomy): Eukaryota > Metazoa > Arthropoda > Insecta > Lepidoptera > Crambidae > Calamotropha > Calamotropha paludella. The sequence continues at coordinate 26,952,950 of OV656812.1, forward strand.
AGGCCAGCGGGTGCCGGGTTTGGGAGACCGGCGCCTGCATTGCACTGGTCTTCAGGCGATGCGGAGCACTCAGGGTGTCACGGGGTGCTCCGCAGCTCCGTCCTCCGCGGAGTAAAGGCGGGTCCGCCTAGGGCGGACGCACACTGGTGGGGATCGTGGAAAGCATCCGAATACGATACCACATGATCCCCACCAAGGTGTTGTGGGACACCGCGGTGGTTTAGTGGGTAGGCCCCTGCGCACCAACCTGACGAGCTTTTATCGTCAGGTAGGTCCGCAGGGGAGAGTCCCACATAACGTCTGCATCGTTCTCCCAAACGGCGGCGTATGCGCAAGGAATTCCCCGCGTCAAAAAAAAAAAGGATATATATCATATCGGTAAAAATGTTATACTCCTGACTAATATTAAAAATACCAAAGTGAGTTTGAACACATTAAATTCTTAACTACTTAATCGGTCATCATAAAATTTGAATACACTTTGCCAGGTGTACAGAAAATAACATAGGATATCTTTTATCCATACTAGCTGACCCGACCACGCGTTGCTTATAAATTACACACGAACAACAACAACGAAGGTGCTGCCGACTGGCGTCGCACAGTGGTCCGGATTTTCAAAAAGGTGGACATTAGGGTGGAGTGAATTTTTTTTTTCTGAATTTTATAGTTCCTGGTTTCTTTAACAGTGATCCATCGTAATGGAAATGTTCATGCAAAATACCAGCTTTCTAACTCAATATCTTGAGGTGGCGCATTAGGTATGAAGGTAGAAAAATAAGAAAAAATAGAGTAACCAATAAACATTTATTTCTGACAATAATACTCTTTATTCTACTGAATTTATACTTAAAACTACCAGTACAATGAATAACTATATTAAATTACCATAAAAATAACATTTTAATGATCAGTATCAGAAATCCCAGTGTCTTCTTTTTGACGGAAATACTGAGATTTGGTGTCAAAAATATGTATTTCTTGCCTGTATTTTATTCTAGTACGAATGAAACCATCTCTAGCATCGGGTCCACAAACAGACGCCGAAACACAAGTTACAAGTTTGACACACCTTTCGACTGCTTGAGTGTGGCAAGGGTACTTCTCATTCTTCTCCATATCAAACAATTTACCTCCAGATGCAATTTTTGTAGTAATTTCCGAGTCGCTACATTTCATTGTTACAGGAGGTTCAGTTATCTTCTCTTTCAACCATTCTATCAAATCATAATATTTTGTCGCATTTATTTTTAGCTCTGGTAACTGGAATTCACGAACTTTCTTGCCTTTGGACTCTTTTCTTGCCTTCAAAACTCTCCAAAGAGCCAGCTCTCGTACTTGTTGATTATCATCTTGTAACATAGCCAGCAATAGATTTTCTGGGTGCATGAAGAAAGCTTTTCTTTTGATAGTATTTAAGACAACACTTTTTAAGTCATCTCGCAAATACATACTTCTTTTGACTATATGAAAGATGTGAATCGGACCAAATTTACAAGAGAATTTTGACTTGATATCAAACCAATTTGGTGCATAAACTTTCATGGTGAAAGTGGCCAGTTCTTTCAAATTATTTGTCGGTTTAGCTGTGCCAATATACAAGCGAAGAATCCTGTTAGCACAAGTCAACCATCGAGAATGGACTAGTTTTCCTGGGTCTTTGTTAGCTAAGTTTGCTGGAACTGTACCAGAAGAAATAGCAGAACATATCTGATAAAGGTATTTTTGATCGGCGCTTAACAAATCAATATCCAGATCCGGCATTTCGGTGAATATGGGATCGAATGTTTCTATTATTAAGTCAAGACACTTATCAAGTTGTTTTCCTAACCTGCCAGAAAAAGTATTGGGGCCTGTAGTTTTACCGTCGAGACTGGAGAAATGACGAAGTAGTAATTCATTTGCATGTAACAAGCACACAAACCATTGCAAAGGGCGCTTCAGACGTTTTTCTAATAAAACAATGACTCCATTTTTCCGACCAGTATTAACAGCAGTACCATCGCATCCAATTGCCACCAAAGAAGAACGAAATTCATATTTGTTTTCAAGAAAGTCGACAGTATTTTTCTCAATATCAGCCGCTTTACCCGAATCAATAGAAAGATGACCGATGTATTCAGAATAAGGTTCTGATAGGATTGAGATATGTTCTTCAACTATAATCTTCCTTTGGGATATATTATTAGCCTTAGTTATAGTCAAAATTTTTCTCAGCAACGGGTACTTTAGTCACACATTTGCATAGTTCTCGGGATACACATTTACATGTTGCGATATCAAACAACTTATTTATTGAGTCATCGTAGAATATCTGCTTTTTGGAGTCATTACGTAATTTTTTCACATTCTTGTACTTTTGATAATATAAAATCAGCTTAGACACGACTTGTTGATGGGTAATTGTAGGGATAGATGCTTTACTTCGATTGCTTCAATATCGGAAGCAATGATTTTACATAAATCTTTGATTGAAGGGTCCTTTCCATTATTCAACTCTAACATTTCGTTTCTAATCCATAAGTAGTGTTTAATCACATCACAATATGTAGGTAACATGTTATCACTGAATTTGATTGGATCACCAAATACAGAAAACACCGGACACACCGGACCTCTTTACGCGTTTTAGGCATTTTTTATGAAAATTTACTTAACGTTGGCACTATTTTAAAACCATATAATAAAGTTTTAAACGCAGAGGGCGATGGAACGGGCTATGTTGGGTATATCTCTTCGGGACAAAGTTCGAAACACCGAAATAAGGACACGAACTAAACTCACCGACATAGCGGTAGAAATCGCCAAAAGAAAGTGGAAATGGGCGGGACACATAGGGCGTAGAACGGATGGAAGATGGGGGAGGAGGGTGCTCGAGTGGAGGCCAAGAACTGGTCGTCGGAGTGTGGGCAGACAGCCGATGAGGTGGACCGACGATCTGGTCAAGGTTGCCGGAAAGTTCTGGCAGAGGAAGGCCCAAAACAGGGAAGAATGGCGGGCAATGCAGGATGCCTACACTCAGCATTGGGTGGCGAAAGGCTGAAGAAGAATAAAGTTTTATAAGAAAATACTATATTTGTGTTTCGAGATCATACTTAGACAAAGTTAAAAACAGTATATTTGTAAGCAAAGAATGTAAAAATAACTCCTTTTTGAGAGTAGGCTTATAAGTAAAAATATTAGTTTTTTTTAAACTATTATCTCAATGCGCCACCTGAAAATAAAGTCGTAGACCTTTGATTTTTTGCATGAATAAAGCTTTTACATATGGTCACCAATTAATAATACAGGAGATATGAAAAAAGCAAAAAAAAAAATTTTTATATGTTTCACTCCACCCTAGTGGACATAGGATCGAAAATGCTTATTTAACTTAACAAAAAATTGTTTCGTATAGGAAATTTAACGCTGATTAATACTTATTTCTACAACTTTTCAAAAAAACTGCTCCTTCACGTCAAATAAAAATATTGAAAATAAAAATGTATGGGAGAAAATCTATTTTATTTTATTTCTCCGTTCAGTATCAAAGTATAGCAAGCAAACCTTATCTTCTGGTAAGTACTTATTGTCCTTAATACGACGACATATAAATTGCTTGCGTATCCCTGCGGCTTTGGCGCCTACGATGCTATAAAGTTTAAAATTTTTATGTTGAATTATCTTATTATTATAAGGGGTTAAAGTATGAAATTGCCGATTTGTACTGAAAATCTATATTGTTTATTTTTTAAATTTTTAACAAATTTATTTAATCAAAATAGTTGCCATTATTATCTATACATTGCTGCCATCTAATGGGAAGGTCATTAATGCCTTTGCGATAGAATTCCGACGATCTAGACTGCACAAACTGTGTGAAAGCATTTTGTACTGCCTCCTGGGAAGAAAACTTCTTGTCACGTAGATAATTGTCCAAATCACGAAAAAAATGGTAGTCCGTTGGAGCAAGGTCTGGTGAATACGGAGGATGACGAATGGTTTCTAACTGCAGTTCCTGAAGGGTCAAAATGGTTTCTCGTGCTGTGTGAGGTCTCGCGTTGTCGTGGAGCAATAATGGTGAAGATCGATTCATGAGTCGGGGCTGTTTTACTGCTAGTTTTGTCAACATGGTTCGGAGTTCGGCACAATAGACATCTGCCGTTATTGCTTGACCAGATCGGAGAAAACTATAGTGAATAACACCATGCTGAGACCACCAAACAGTTACCATTACCTTTTTATTGGTAAGTTTTGCTTTAGGACACTGTTGTGGCATTTGACCTGGGGTCAGCCATTGCATTTTTCTTTTCCGGTTATCATAAAGAATCCACTTTTCATCACATGTTACAATTCGATCCAATATTCCTTCATTTCTGTACCGGTTCAACAAGGCAACACAAGTTTCAACACGCGTTTCTTTCTGCAGATCAGTCAAATCATGAGGCACCCATTTTTCGTATTTTTTTATTTTATTGATTTGACGCAAGTGAGTCAATATTGTGGGTAAGGTAACGTTAAACCATGCCGCTAATTCCTGGGTACTTTGACTAGGATCGGCTTCCACTATCTCTCTTAATTCATCGTTATTTACCTGTGTGGGCGGTCTTCCTCGTGGCTCGTTCTTTAAGTCGAAATTTCCATCACGAAAGCGTTTAAACCAAAATCGCACGGTGCGTTCATTAGTAGACCCCTCTCCAAACGCAGCATTGATATTGCGGGCTGTTTCTGCCGCGTTAGTTCCGCGTCGGAACTCGTATTCAAAAATAACTCGAATTTTCGCAGTATCCATCTTTCTTGTCTAAATTGAATAACAAAAACAATTGAAAGTCGATATTCAAATGTTTTACATTTTTTAAAAAAAGAACATCATAGAAACCATTTAAAAAAAGTTTCATTCGAAAACCTCAAACCATGAAGATTCTATGTCAATTCAAAGAACCTATTGCAATAAAACGGCAATTTCATACTTTAACCCCTATTATTAACGAGTTTTTCTATTAAAATTAATCCAAAATATATTTTTTAATAAAACAAGCCCCCCGCGTGCCCCATCCTTTTATTAGGCTCGCCCCCTATTACTTGGGACTTAAATATAACTGGCGAAATTACAGTGTACTATAGTGTAGTATACACCTTTGCCTTCGGGGAATATAAAGCGTGACGTTATGATAAAATAAGCATTTTTGCTTATTTTTGTTTTAAATAATCTTCTGTTGATTATTCTTTCATCTGTTGATATTTCCTATTGATAAATCATGGTTGATATTGGTGGTTATACTACTAGTGTGACTTATCTTGAAAGAAACAATTAGAAATAGATTTAGCCCTGAAAAGGGCTTTTTCTGAAGTCTTGAAAATGACTATTTTAAGTCATCATCATCATCCGAGCGTCTTCTTGTCTTCCAGTCCAGTCCAGTCTAACCGGATACGGCTGAATATTACGACCCTTTGACTATTTTAAGTAGTCCTGAAAAGGACCACAACTTAACTACTACTACTAACAAACTCAATTCTAACAATTACAACATCACTAAATCTGTCACGTTTACATTAATGGATCATGTTCAGACTGCAACTCCTGTAGATCCATATTTTCGGTTTCTTCTGTTACTACCTCAGGCAACAACAAAAGCTCTTTAACATCTCGAAGAAAATCGAATTGCTTTGAGTTGCTGTATTTTGGTCGAATATGGGATAAATATGGGTCTGAACTAATTAAAAAATTATGAAGCAAGTCCTCGTTGGTCTTTATCCTGTTAAATTTTCTTGTGTGAGACTCGCGAACTCTTCGAAATTCTTTATTTCTTGCTTCTCCAGCTTCTTCGGAAAGAATGCCAATTGGTAGGAGGCCAAAGTGATGACAAATGTCTGCACCGTGTATGAGTAGCTTGTGCACACTTGCGGGCATATAAAACCATGGGTATAGATGAACAAAGATCTCAGCTGTTTCTCTGCAATAAGTCCTGAATTTTTCAATATCTATGGCACATCCTGATGAAATCGTTTGAAGAATAACCGCAAAATGCTTTAGCAGGTCTTTGTCAACATTGGTTATTTCGGCAGATTTCTCATAATCTCTAAAAAACCTTCTGGCTGTGTTTCCGTCGTTTGTGGTTCCAAAGCCTTGCTTCACAAAATCTACAAGTATTCCCATTTGCTGTTTGAATTCTTCTTGTGTCAAATGTTTCTTCGCAGCTTTTAGTTGCTTGTTAGCACCTCGTGCAGTCCACATCTCAAAGTCCATGTTGTAAGATATGTGTAGAATACACTCCATACAACGAATCCACATATGAAGAGTAGAAAGTCCATATTTATAAACATCTTCTCGAACAGGTCTTGTAAATACTTCTGACAGCTTGTTCATCTCAGTTGGCTTAGCAAGGCAAATATGCAGGCAGATGCAGACGAAGTATCCGTTATAATAGTGGCCACTTTTCCGTCGATCATTGTCATATGAAGCTTGTGACTAATCTCTAGCCCTGCCCATTTTGTAGAATCGATGTTTTTTATTTCTTCCTTCAATGCAGCTTCTTCTTGCTTGATGTATTCTGCTGTCTCTTTACAAAACTCGAACTTAATGGGCCTGCAATAATGTGTTGAAGAAGGTGTTGGGTTTTCCCATATGGTGCTATTATTAGAAACTAATTTAAGAGGGACAAGATTTGACATGAAAACCGATGAATCACTGAAGTCTACATCTTCACTCCTTTGCTTGTAGGTACTTTGTGAAGAAGCACCATCAAAACCCCATTTACTAATTAACTTCAATCCTTCAGTTGACGAATCAGTCTGGGTACCAGTAATTTGAAGAATCTTCTGGACTGTCAGATCCAATAGGGCTTGAAGCTTCACTCTGGCTCCTCTCTCAGTAATTTCTAAATCATGAGGATAGCATCTATTTTTAGCTTCAAGGAGTTTGTGATACGATGGTAACACTGGAACTTCACAATCTAACAGCGCTTTCCTTAAACACAAGTATTTCCATTTTGACAGGTTCAATGATGTATAAAGACCAAGAGCATAATCTCCATCAAAAGTTTTTTTCGTATTTTTCTTAAACAATGTGGCTTGAACGATAGCAACACTATCAGGGTTCTTCGTTATATGGTCAATAACACGAGCTAAGTCATTCTTCTTGTCTATCCTAAGTCTTTCGACTAATGCAAAAGTAAGTTCTTCCGGCGAATAGTCCAAAAGAGACTCTGAACGTCTTTTCTTCTGTTTGTTGCTGAGGTCAACAAAAGGCTTCCTAATCTGAACTTCGGTAGATGTGCCCACAGTTGTTGTACTAGATGTCGACGGAATCACAGCTGTTGTAGTATCGATGTCAAATGAAGTATTGTCTGACGATATGTTTTCGATAACTTCATCTTGGGCTTGAAAAATCTCGGATAAATTAACAGTAGTGCAATTTGGCCAACTAATATTTGATTGTAACCACGCAGCATGTCTATTCATGAAAGTTTTCTGATTTCTAGAAGCACTTGTCCATCTGCGATTGATATTACTGACGTAGTTCTTCAAAAAGGTCTTGATTATTTCTAAATCTTGTGAACATGTTTCAACTGGGATATGTAGAATAATAGCTTCATAGAGTCGTGCCCAATTTTTCATATCTCCTTCAACACGGAGGAACATAAAGATGTCCAAGTTTGTTACAAATGCAGCCATAACGAAACTCACTAAACTTTCACACAGCACGGAAAATTAGATATGTTGCTTCCTCAAGGGTTGAGAAACAAGTGCCTTTAATTGTTTAATGCACAGATATTTATAACAAACACACGCGCGCAAGTAGTGACTGACAAAATTAGTACCACATCTTCAACAGCCAATCAGCGTCGTCGATGTCTCCGGTGGTGGGGGTAAATGATTCTTATATCACAGGAGTCGTTTCAGTCAGTTACAAATAGGCAACGAATCAGCACGTGACTGTTGTTGAAGACTTTTATTACTATTTTTTATTAAAATAAAATGAAACAAATGCTGGAATGCGTATGTTTTAATTCTTATATAATTAAGAAATTATATTTTAAATTCAGCATAATTGAAAAACTCGATAATAATTAAAAAAAAACCAATTGAAATTTTAAACTTTGAATCGTCGTAGGCGTCAAGGCCGCAGGGATACGCACGCAATTTATATGTCGTCGTATTAAGAACAATAGGTACTTACCAGAATATAAGGTTTGCTTGCTATACTTTGATACTGAACGGAGAAAAAAAAAATAGATTTTCTCCCATACATTTTTATTTTCAATATTTTTTTTTGACGTGAAGGAGCAGTTTTTTTGAAAAGTTGTAGTAATAAGTATTAATCAGCGTTAAATTTCCTATACGAAACAATTTTTTGTTAAGTTAAATATGCATTTTCGATCCTACGTCTACCTTTTTGAAAATCCGGACCACTGTGCGTCGTACTCTATTAATAATTGACATTGGCATTTATAATAACTGACGACATGGTAACAAACACACACACAAAGTTTTGTCATAATATAATTAGGATGATAATATCCATATAAAGTACTGTTCCTGTTATTAAAGCGAGCCAAGCCGAGGGTAAACATTAGTTGATAATAAACGTTTGATTCTGAATTGGATATTAATGGAATACTTAAATCACTTAAAAATTAGGAAAAAAAAAATTGCTCATAATAGCATTTAATATGAGAATTATTTTAAATAAGACATTAATTCATTTAAATGTATTTCAAAAATAAATTCCATTTGAGAAGCGAAATTAATTCTGTTTATGAAAACAATCAAAATTAATATATGTTTTTGTTTTTGAAGTGAAAACTTCTTTACCGTCGTTGTGATTTGAAAGTCGATGAGACGAAAAAACGACAGTAAAAAGAGACAGACACATAAATTCATAAGATTTAAAGTTGGAGGAAATGAGATAGGAAGCATTATGTGCGTGTGTTAAAACGTGTTTGCAAAGCTTGAGAGAAGGCATCACTACAACCGTGGTATTTTGTATACTTGTACGGCTTATTTTGGAAGGTTTTACTTCTACAACGTGTGAATTGCACACATGCTTTTTTAATTTATGATTTGCTTAACTTTTTTAGAACGCCTAAGTATTCCTTGCTATGGTTTTTTAGTTGTTGTTGTGTTATATATCTATGGAAACATTAATGTTATATATGTATTCAATGTGTTATGAAAAATTCTAAAATTATGTATGTAAAAAAATTACCTTTACCGGCCTCAGTAAGTTTCGATTGTTTTACAGGAGATACAGGAGGAACGTTTCTAACTACTCAAATAAATGTTAAAATTATAGTTAAAAGTAACTAAAAAACACGAACTAAAAAGTAAAAATAAATTTCAATATAACATTTCTGATTGTTATATTAATAACGAGAAAATTAATATCATTGTAAGAAAAGCGTGGGGCGCTCGATGTCGATTGTTTTTTTTTAATTTATTAGAGAATTACGCATAGAGAAATTTGTAGAGGCTTGACTTTTAAATCTTAAACTCAAAATCTTTATGATCATCTAAATCGCAGAAAGATAGTCAAGTTTCCTATTTGCAAATATGAATTGGTATTCGTATTTTTTGCTATGTATCTATTATCAGAAAGAATTGTTTTGGAATTTGTACTTCAACGTGTACCTATAGTTTGGGGAAAAAATTTCTTCGTATTTTATTTGAAAATTCAAGACAATTTTTTTAAAGTTAATTTACGTTTAATTACAGTATATAATATATACACATATATTAAGGTACATATAATGTGCCATTTTGTTCGTAGACTTTCTGCCACCTTGTAGGTAGAGACATGATCCCGTTGCTATAGAAATTTTGGGACTTCTGATCAAAAAAACACAACAAGTAGTTTTGGCAGTCCTCTCTTGATGTTAACCTGACACTGCCTAAAGAATTCTGATGAGAATCAATTCCAGCCGCTTTCTCTCAACTTCTTGCTTTAATCTCATCAGTTGTTGGCAGTAGAGATTCGAATCAATGGTTCTGGCCGGCGGTAAAAGCTCATAATGAACAATGCCCTTCCAATCCCACCATAGACACAGCATCACCTTATTGCGAGTTAACCCAGGTTTTGCGACAGTCTCTCAACCCTGACCAACCTTTGACCACGACCTTTTTCGCACTTCCTTGTCATACGTGATCCACTTTTCATCACCAGTTATCAATCTCTTCAAAAAGGGTTCGGTTTTATTACGTCTCAAAAAAGAATCGCAAATGAGTACACGGTTTATTAGGATTCTTTCAGTGAGCTCGTGTGGCAACCAAATATCGAGCGTTTTTGTGTACCCAGCTTTTTTCAAATGTGTCAAAACTTTTTAATTGTCGATTTCCAGTACTTCAGCTATGTCATAACTGCTGATATGCCGATCTTGCTCCACTTTTTCAAAAATAGCGTCCATTTTATCCGTAACAGCCTAAACCAACTTTGTGCTACGCTTACTGACACTGCATTAGGTCCATAAACATCACAAATTTTTTCACGGCTTGGGTTGCATTTTTCCTTTTTTGAAATAAAATTTTAAAATGTAGATACATTTTTAATTTTTTCATTTGATTCGCTCATTTTGACAGAAAGAAAAACAAATGAAAAATAGTAGTACACCTACGACAAGAAGTTATGATAGCAATTAAATCGCAAAAACATGTTATTATTGTCCGATCCACTGCTCTCCCAATCGAGCCGAGTTGGTTTTACTAACATTTTTCTATTAAAATAATTTGTCATATAAGATAGCATTAAAAATTCAAAATATATAAAAACGATAAAAAAATTGATAAGTGTTGTGTATGTGTAAGTGCGCGCGGCTGCATCCCCGCCTACTCGCACTTAAGACGAATTAAAGCAGTGTGTTACTAACCAGTGGTTGTTTCACTTCTGTCCCTAAGCAAATAAACAATAAGTTGATTTCCTGTGCAATATCTTATTCAGAGCTTATCAAAATAGGTAATGCACCAGATACTGCGAGTGTCCGCTTACCATTAAATAGATAAATATAAAATCGTGTATTCCATTTGTACATAAAAATGTATTTTAAACACACATACTCATAAGAAAACAAAATCTCATTGATAGCGTGTTACATCACACGACCAAGATAGGTGGGGTACTTGTCAGATTGTGCATGTGATTACCTCATACAGTGTAAGAAGGTGTTGTACTTTTAGAGATAAAAAACCACTAATGTTTACTTAACCAAGTAAACTTTTTATTTTTATCGTAAAGAAAAGAATATATGTTATTTATTTAATATTACTTGTATCTGAATCTTTTACTCCGATATGCTCTTCCTCAAGTGATATGCTTCAATATTAAGATTCTGAGGGCTCAAACTAGTCAGTCTCCAATTACCGTCTGGGTACACCCTACTACTGAAAACCACTTCGCCTTCTCCACAGAAGAGTTCAACTGAACTGGCATCTAAAAACAACCTCCAAGAATGGGAGCCAATAGGGACCCATTCTACTTGACGTACATCATCAGGGTTTCCTCTATCAACGATTACTTTACCAACCTCCGGATCCCACCTGAGCCAAGCTTTTTCACCACCTTCAGTTCCTTCAAGAAGTAATTCAATGTTTTGTGATAAATCTCCGGTTATAATCACTTCCCCAGTCTTTTCAAATTCTACAGATTCCTGAGGCAACATCTCCCCTTCGAAAATAGTGTGTTGTCGCAACTTTTGCATATCCTCTAGAGGTTTCTGTATTATAATATCACCAACCAACTCAAGTTCCCTGACCATAGTCATTGCTCCAACCCATCCATCAACAGCTTCCGGATAAGGTACGTCCCAAGAATTGAACCAGGCTAAAATATACCTTTTACCGTCATTTTCCACAGTTTGAGAAGCGTAAAAATCATGGCCAAAATCTAGTTCCTGGAAATCAACTTCTGGCACAAATTCAAAAGTATCATAGTTAAAACTCCCAATAATATAACCGGTTTGGTAAATATTTTTATATCTATCACCTTGAGGTTCTAAACCTTGTGGAGACATCATCAGTACAAACTTGCCGCCAAGCTCGAAGAGATCTGGACATTCCCACATAAAACCCAAATCAGCATTGGCCTCTCCAATAACTGACAAGAAGTCCCATTTTCTCAAATCAGGTGATCTGTATAACAGCACTCTGCCTCTTCCATCATCAGTTTTACTGCCAATGACAACGTACCAATAGTCTTCATGCTTCCATGCTTTTGGATCACGAAAATCAGGTGAATTATTCGGAGCAGAAGCTATGACCGGGTTTTCCGTATACTTCTCAAATACGACACCATCAGTGCTAAAAGCAAGGTACTGACTTTCATAGTATAGGCCTCCCTCTAAGTTTATTCTTCCGGTATACATTAGCACTAGGTAATCACCATAAATTAAAGCACTACCAGAAAAGCACATCTCTTCTTCAGGAACGAGCGCTGTTGGAAGTTGCTTCCACTCTATCAAATCAGGACTGGAAACATGGCCCCAATGCATCGGTCCCCATTTGCTGTCATAAGGGTAGTATTGGTAGAAGAGATGATATTCTCCTTTATAAAACGAAAACCCATTTGGATCATTCATCCAACCGACTGGTGGAGTAACATGGTAGTGTAGTTTGTATCTTTGGTTAATTTCAGACTTCTTGGTTTCTATGTATTCTTCTAATTCGTCTATGTTGTCTTGTTGCTTAAAATACTTTGCCGATACAGCTACTATGCAGACAACTAGGACAATATGATGCAACGCCATCTTTAATAAAGCTAAACTGTTTATAAAAACTGGAATATTTATATTAGTTTTAAAGATTCCAATCTTACATCGATAAGATAATTATTCTCTTGAGAGATGATATTTTGTGAGATATCTCGTTTCATTTACCAACCATGGTTATCGATTTTATCTGGATTTGCGGAATCTTTTGTTTTGTCTGTTCAAATACTTAAGATTTGCAGATTTTTCTATCCGAGTATGACTAAACTTATGTAATTCCAACTAATGTATTCAAACTAACATTTATTTAAACTTTGACATTTTGTTCATTTATTTTGATAAAAAGTTGTCTATACTATGTATAACTTATAAGAAATCTTTTCAAAAGGAACTGTAGATTTAAGGTTTACTTTAGACTATTATCTATACTTATCTGTATATTTAAATTTATATGATAAAGATATCTGAGACAAGTCACCTGATTCAAAAAGTCTTTGACCAGAATTATGAATGGGCTATCAGGGTGGACACAGACTTATTATATTATTCCGTTAAAATGAAGTAGCTTTTCGTGGCGCCCTATTTTACAAGAAAAGGTAACCAAAATATAGTTGCACAACGTTTTATTTACAAACGACGTTGTAACAGTAAGAGAAATATAAAAACTTTCTTTAAAAGAATCGTAAAACTCAAGAATTTCTTTAACATAGTTCACACCGACAAATTTATGTTAAGGTTAATAAACAAATAGGAAAAAATTAAAATATCATAAAAATTAAAAAATTAAAATTACAATTGTGAATGTTGGAGACACAGATGGATTGGCAGGCGATTAAGAATAAATTTCTATTGCGCTCTCTTTGGAAGTCAAAGGACGAGTCCAAGGATTTGGGCAAGACTGTTTTAAATTTATACCACCAACAATGCCCTTGTATATGTTTGCTTTGTTTTCTATAGTGTCCTCTATGTATCTTTCTGCCATAGTACTGGACTTCCAGCCTCCGTAACGATTAATAGTGGTCAGATCATCGCCTGAGCCAGCCAAAGTGTGGCCTACGTCCTTCTAAAACAATACCCGTCCTTCTAAAACAATAACAATATAACATTACCCCAAAACAACAACCAATATATTGCTTGGGTCCTGTAGCCCAAGTGGCAATTCCTCGTGGCAAACCACAAATTTAAGTAATTCTTATAGGATGTCTAACACATTTTCCTTTCCGATATTCGAAGGGCGCAAGGCTTGATAATTTTATGAAAACGAAATTCGTATCAATATTGGTCTTCTTCTTCTTCAGCCTTTCACCACCCAATGCTGAGTGTAGGCATCCTGCATTGCCCGCCATTCTTCCCTGTTTTGGGCCTTCCTCTGCCAGAATTTTCTGGCAACCTTGACCACATCGTCGGTCCACCTCATCGGCTGTCTGCCCACACTCCGTCGACCAGTTCTTGGCCTCCACTCGAGCACCTTCCTCCCCCATCTTCCATCCGTTCTACGCCCTATGTGTCCCGCCCATTTCCATTTTCTTTTGGCGATTTCTACCGCTATGTCGGTAAGTTTAGTTCTTATCCTTATTTCAGTGTTTCGAACTTTGTCCCTAAAGAGAGAGATATATTGGTCCCCTAAAGAGATACATTGGTCACAGTTTTTGCTAAATTTACCACCAGCAACTTTTTCGAATACTTCTTAATCTTTTTTGTTGTAAGATATGTGAGTTCATTAGTCCGACACGCCCCACTAATGCCAATAATAAGAACTACCTGTAACGCAAATAGAGAAATTTAGTTTTAAAGCGGATGCCAAGTCCGTCAATACATACTGTCACATAAAACAAACACATGAAAGATCAGTTCAGCATTGTATACTGCTTGCGTCAAATCCTCGGACGTTAAACTTGTATATTCGTCGCTGCTGAACATTTGTTATTTAATATAACATATAATCTAATAAAAAATTTAATATAACATATAATATATATAATCTTTCGAATTTAACAAAATTTGAGAACGCACCTGAAAAAGCTTTTAAATTGGCTTCTATTCAATGTGAATTGACTAAGAATACCATAGATCACAGTTCTTTTTGGGGTGCGGTCCGAACTCCATTATGAAATCTCATCTATCAAACATTAAAAATTCTTATACTTAATAAATAGTATATACAAAATATTATTTATTCTTGTTTTTTATGATTTAAGGACTAGAATTATTTAATAATACCAAAACGGAGTATTGTAGTATTAATTAAAATAAGAATAAAATGTAACTAATAAAGACTATAATGAAGTTTCGGAACGTACCATGTGTGTTTTTCTTTAAATAGAAACATTCTTATTTTAAAACAATTTTCCACGCTAGAGGATAAAACGCAATTTTCCACGCAGAAATTGAATGATAAACCAAAATTTTCCGAGCATGTGAGGAGAAAATGTATTTTTCACCTCGCGTGGAAAATCGCGTTTTATCCGCGAGCGTGTTTTTAAATTAGAACCTTGTATTCAAACAAACTCTCGCTGCGTCTGTGTTTCCTGACAAATACAATTTAGGGGTCTTCAAGTCACGAGTGAATAGGTATCTTCTAGGCAAGCGCGTTACGTCGCTTACCATCTGACGAGATAGTGGTCAAGCGCCTACCTATTTACTATAAAAAGGTGACTGTGGATAGGGTAGAATGGCGAAATCTTGTATTAGAGGCCAAGACCCACTACAGGTCGATGAGCCAGCGCAGTTAGTCACTTAAAATAAAAATAACCCTAGTATTTTCTTTGATTATTACTAATAGAAGTAAATGTTTTTTGTCACCTATTAGATAACTTTCAACGGGCTCTTCGGTAGTTTATTAACGAATGGACGGCTTTTTAGATCTTGCATTTTACAGAAAAAATTCACTTATCTGTATTCCATTTACAATCAGATTCATTTTAGTATTGCAGTTGATAAGATTATGTCATCGATATGTCCCCAGCTGTACAGTAATTTGGATTAAGGGTCTACGCATACGACAAATATTTTGTAGTAAAACTTTATTACGCACTTTTCACTTTATAAGTTTGTGAATGCGTGCCGAGAGCGTTACGAAAAGTGTGATCGTGCAAGGCGAACGGAAGTTGAGAGGGAGATATAAGTAAGTGCACATAGATATAGAGATAGTTACGTTTCGTACGTAACTGTAGAGGCAAGAGAGAGAGGTGCGAACAAACATTTTCTTTTAGCGTTTTTTTATAAAAACTTACGAAAAAGGAGACGCGGTAATCGAACGGAGTTCGTAAGTGTAAATTGTAGGTGTAATGAAAATAGTTATACATACTAGACGAGAGAGATAGCGAACACGCGCGGTGCTGCGAGTGAGCAAGACGGTTCGTGAACATTGTTTGAGAGTTATGACTACTCTATGCCATGATTCTAGAAAGATCGCGACTTCGTCGTCATATATTTAATGCTGAGCGCGATCGCGTAATGATTAGTTCTGATTTTGGAAACGATCGAAGCGGCTTGAAAGTAATCTTTGGAGCGAATTAAAGAGTGTTTTGATAAACGACCTTAGCTAGTTACTACACTATTTTGAACGTGTTTTACGCATATGTTAGCATGATAAATAAACTTATTACATTGTTATTTTTTTAATTAATGTGTTACCAATAATATTTGTTTATTTATAAAACGGTCCAGTATGATATTTACAAAAAAAATTGGCAATACCTAAAAATACTTATTCAATTCATTAAATGTCTACATTTTAAAATCAACTTCAGTTTGGCCTTGTACAAGGCCAAACTGAAGTTGATTTTAAAATGTATTTATTGACGTATTTGAAGTTTGTTTCTTTTTAATAACTATTGGTAAAGAATTGTTCAGTATTTTAAAATGATTTTATTATAATTATTCAAGACTAATTAAGAGTTAGGTAACTAATATAGTAAATACATTGATAATAGGTATCAATTGTTATCAATCATTTGGACATTGTTCGATACTTCTTGTTACGAATATGGTGACTTCTTTCCATCAGACATTTCTTTTGTTTGAGATCTGTTTACTTAATAATTGTTATTGATATATAGTTTCCTTATATTTCGAAATAATTTAAGAGCACTAACTATAATAGTTATTCGCATATTATTTGTATTCAACAGTAAATAGGAAACGATTCCGCATAGAGGGTCATTTCATGTTCATTTAATTTTTTTAAAGATGTGGTTATTATATGTTGTTTAAAAATGATAAATAAATAACAATTCATTTTATGTAAAAGAAAAGTAACTAAAACTTTGTTGAAAAGTCGCCATTTTGAAATAACACAGTATAAAATCCAAATCAGATGCTTAAACCGGCATCGGTAGTCTGAAAATTGTCACAGCGGAAACGAAGTTAAGTATTAATTATAATTATTTTGTCTTAGTTACTGTACTAATGTGTTATTATTTCGGTAAAGAAATTGCTGTCGCCAAGTGGCATAAAAAGGTAACTTACTTAGGTGAAATCGTTTTTGATATTGATATTTTATTTGTGTAATTAAATGTGTTTACTTATAGTTTCAAATATAGTGTCCCTAAGTTACATGTAGCGAACCTTTCAGAAATTTTTATTATTTGTTTATTCCTTTTTTTGTGATTTAATTCAATTTGGGTGATGTGAATAATGTTTAATAGGTTTTAATAAATTTGTTTTAGGTAAACTTTGGTCTTATTTCAACTTCAAGTCTGATCAGTAATTTAGTTGAACCCACAAATGCTTTTATTCTGCAACTAATCTATAATCTAAGGTCACAAATTTGTTGTTTGTCCGCTCTTTTTCCCGCTCTTTTTCCATTGTATCAATAACGTTACAATAGCAACGCGTTCACCGCAAGTAGTTCGTCTACCGGACGCTAGATGGCGCTAACGGGAAAATATTTAATAATAGAAAAAAATTAAAGAACTTTGTCCACACGTGCGAAGCCGGGACGGGCCGCTAGTCATTAAAATAAAATCATAGTATCTCTTTTACAAAAGAATAATCTAACACACGCGACTGGGATATTCTGCGACGGTATTAAAGAGATAATCTCTGACAACTTCGGCGATTTATTGGTCAATTGGAGTTAATTAGCGGACTTGTTTTGAAACTTTGGTTTGAAGGTTTTATATTTTGTGTAAGTTATTTGAATAATCAAATCCCGGAATTAATTGATTGGTTTATTGGAATGTCCAAAACTTGCAGCTCGTAACAGTATGATCCAGCCTGGGACGTAATATAATGATCTATTCTGAGATCACTGTCGCATACATTATCTTTTGTCATTGCAAAAATATAATAATGTGTAAGTCACTAATTATAATTGCATAAACTTGATAGAATCTGGCGTCACTTGGCAGAAGTCCATATCCGTAAAAAAAGTAAATAATTGTAGATACTGCAAACAGCTAGCACCTTCACCAACTGCTCTCCAAGTGCTTCGCCCCGGAGCACGGAGCATCATCAGAAGCTAGATAGTGCTAGAAGTGCTGATTTTATTACAAGTCACTAAGGCATGCGTTTTGACTATTTGAAAATTACCTCTAACTAATAACAGTCAAAAAATAATTTACCAAGAGCATGTCCGATTCTCGATGCTAAAACATTGATCAGTGCTAAGAATACTACAATTTAAAGAGAGAGAAAATAAACAATACTAATATTGTTTAAATTAGAACCAATTAGCTTTGCCCAAAGTAAGCACTCAAGACTGGTGTTAAGGATACTAGGGTAACGGATAGACATACATATAAGATTTGAATAAAACACTTTTTTACGGATTTTGCGCATATTTTATTTTATATTTAATCCTAAGGTTTCGACTCCTTTACAGGAGTCGTAATCACAGTATGACGACTGTGTGATTCGTCGAGTGTGGAGGGAGCCGGAATGTCAGGATTAAATATAAAATAAAATATGCACAAATTCCGTAAAAAAATGTTTTATTCAAATGTGTAATGTTCGCGGAAGTGTAAGAACTGAATATACATATATTTAATATCTGAATAATTAGATATTAAATATATATATATATATATATATATATATATATATACACCCATGACTCAGTTACAAATGGTCGTATTCATTACACAAACATCTGCCTTCAGGGACTCGAACTCAAGGCCCTCGGTGGGAAAGGCAGGATTGCTACCGTTACAACAAACGGTTTTCAAATTGGTAATAAAAAAAAAACCATTGCTATAAATAAGAGATAACTTCAATCAAAATGAACTTATTAACCTATAAGATAAATTATTTTTATAGAAAAATACTAGAAAATATCGACTCAGCTCACAAGTGAATTCTCTGGCGGTAATCGAACCCACAACCTTTGGAAGTCCGGTCCACTGCTCTCCCAATATTTCTATTAAAATATAAAACTACTAGCTGACCCGGCCATGCGTTGCTATGTCGACTACAGCGCCATCTGCCGGGCTGATTTGTGAATCTAAACCATCCAGGGCGGCACCCAAACACATACTAAAAAATTCATTCAAATCGGTCCAGTCGTTTAGGATGAGTTCAGTGACATACACACATACATTAGAATTATATGTATAAAGATTAACTTATTGTGTTTTTACCTATTTTATACAACATAATTTTAGGTAATTATAAATAATTAAAATTTGATATTCACACAGTTTTTGTAAGTGTCAGAATGGAGTAAATTCTGACACTAATAAAAACTTTATAAGCTTAATAAAAAAATCTTCATTAAGGCGGGAAATTAAATATTTATTGCTCCTTTATGGTCATTTTATATTTATAAGGTAATATGAAATTTAACTACTTTTACAAGAACTTATTAATCTTTTGTTATCCAGTAATATGGGAGTCAAAGCCCAAATTGCTTCACGATAGCCTCAAGAAACACGAGACCTGTTTTACGTGTATTTTTGATAGGGATATTAAATTTCAAAGTAGATAATAACTTCGTGCAAAATATTGAAAAAGCTTATTATTTAGAATGTTATTATTGAGCTCCTATTTTATATGATTAAAAATATCACACACACTAGTTATAGCTGAAAATCGGCAATTTACTCGTGATGCGAATCAATACGATGCTGAGCTGCGACCCTTGCCTACTGCTGCGACACACACACATTTTTGTTAAGGACGACTTTGTTTTCTACACCAAAATATACCTATGGTATTTTTGAATAAAACATTTTTTTACAGATTTTGCGCATAATTTATTTCATATTTAATCCTGACGTTCAAAGTGTTTTATTCAAATGTGTAATGTGCGCGGAACTGTAAGAACTAAATATGATATTTTTGTTAATAATGTGTGTGTGTGTATGGTGTGTGGGTTGGGTAAAACGCTTTTATCTATATATAGGATGATATATAAAGCATTTTTGATCACGTATAACCGTCAATAAACTTCACAAAAAGACTACAATACTCCAATCTAGAGTGGTCGCGCGGCGAGCACCTTTAAGCGAGCACCTTTAAGCGAGCACCTTTAAGCGAGCACCTTCAAGCGAGCACATTAACATTTTTGCTGTGGGGTGTTAAATTTGTTTGCAATTTCTTATGACAAAACCAATGGTACCATAACATTTATCAGAAATTTCGATAAGGTACTTATCAAATTGCTATCGAGATTTATGCCCCAATTCTTTATGGTGTTCACTGACTATCTACTATATGTTTATCTAGAAGTTCTTATTTGTTATTACTAGAGTGTTTTTTTCTCACTTGGATATATTGAACGAAATTTTGGTAAGAGACTATCACAACTCAATAAGTTGTGATAGGTTCTTCTAAAGAATGACGGGATCAACAACGGATTTAATTGATTAGGTAGAGAGATTAGAGAGATAGAGGTTTTTAAAGCGAGTCATAATTTCACTGACGAAGACCTTCAAGATTATTAGATCCAGCTTTGATCCTTGTGGCGCAGCTGAATGAATTTAAACCTTTAAAAAGAAACGCATGACGAATTGTTTTAAAGAAAGAAGGCATCTAATAAATTACCACCAAACTCAAGTCCTGATAATTTAATCACGAGGATTTTTTTAAATCGTGAATTGGTAAGCGCTTGACTGCTACAACACCTGATAGTCAGCGACGATGCGATCTAGGAGGTGACCCGTTTGCCTAGAAGACTTACATTGTATTTATCAGGAAACACACAGAGGATGTTGTGGTCAACTCTTTTTTTACCCAGGGGAAATCATTTATGGATTTGACCCACCACAGTTAAAAGGCGGGGATATGTAGGACTCTCTGCCATTACGCACAGAGCGTACGCAGAGGTATACCCAAACTAAAACCTCTTAGATGTGTCCTCAATTCTGCCATACTGCGGTGGGATCAGAGTGGTAGTTACCCTGATAGGCAGCCGTTAGGGTCCCTCACGACCGGGGGATTCTCGGGTTTCATCTAAACATTTCCCAGACGTTTGATACTATGCAATGCTGACGGTAGGATCACCCATCCTCCGCCGGTAGCCTCACCAGGGCCCCTGGTTATTCCTGCAAATATTGCAACACCCCAATCGAACGTCTTGGAAAAATCCGTATATGTTACAACTACGGGACGTAGCTTCTCAATTTACGAGAAATTGTTATCGTATCATATTGTTGTTATATTTACAAAAAGACCGATCGTACAAATAAATGTGTTGTAAAACAGAGGATCAAAATGGTAGCATGTGAGACACGTAGAAGTGATATGTTTCTGGAGAAAAAACATGTTGATTGAGATGTATCAATGGGTTTAGATGCCAAGATAATATAGGGCAAAATAATGTTACAAAAAGTTTTCCAAATAGTGAAAGGATTGATATGGGCCGATAATTTTTTGGTGAATTGATACTACCAGACTTGTGAATTGGCACTATAAGAGCTCTTTTCAATGCCCAAGAGAAAATTCCAATTGAAAAGTTATATATCAGCTATAAAGGATACGATTTTACAACAACTGTGAGGAAAACTTGTCGGCATGCTATCTGGATATCTCCTTTGAGACGTTTGTAGACTCCAACTTGGAAAATAGTGATATAACATAATGTATTTGAATAATGGTGAAAAAATAATTGATAGAGGAGGCAACGGCAAGTTTTTACGTACACTGATGAAAGAAGACAACTAAGTTACAGATTGCGGGACCAAATGAAGTTGTAATGAATCATTAAGATATATTTTCGATGTTTAAGAATTTAAGTTACATCTTTTTTGTCTAAAAAATATGGAGACCATCTTTGGATTACTTTTATTTGAACTTTCTATCAAGATATATTACCAGAAAATATTACTTCTCTTTTTAAGCAGAGAAAATATTATAAATATTATGTTATCCGAGGGGCTTTACATTTATTAAAGCGTATTCTATTTTTTTCCTTTTTAGTAATATTTTTAACTCGCGAAAGAACCATACCGATGGGCCTCTTGTTTATTTTTTATATGGGTACTTATTTAAACTCCAAGTGCTTTTATTTCTTTCACATTTTTTTTATCATTAATCTCTGATACCTTATTCTCTTTTGCCCGAATATCCTTGTCAGGTGTCTTTTGTTAACCTCGACTATAGATAAATCTTGGTTTCGGTGGACCGGCTTGCCGTAAGATGCATTTGAAATCTGTCTGCGATGATTTTTTGTATATTCCCTCTCTTCGACGGGCGAGTGATCCTATATTATGCAGCTGATTGTTTCTGAGTTCTAGTCCTAGTCGGGGAAAATGTTCATACGATAATTACGATCATATTACCTCGAATAATGGGCGTGTATATCAATCCATTACCATAGCATCCTTAACACATACAATTTAGTAATTATTTTGGGCTAGGATAAGAAGTATGAACGTAGAAATTATTAGGTATTGAAAACTTAGAACCTAGTTATTCTATTGGCCAAAAAACAATAAACTGAAACTGAAATAAAAAAGGTACGTTGTGATACAGACAATACCAATAGAGTTTAAAAAAAAAAAATTAGGTGCAAAGGACAGCTCACGTTACGGACGGACACTGCAAATCATTGACATACTTAACATTATAGAGTAGTAATTCAACTAAAAATCATGAGATAATAGTATATATAAATGAAGGAATGATATTAGAAAAAATTTAAAATAGGAAAATCTAAATCTGAAGAGAAATATAGAGAACAAATGACAAATCGATTGGTCTCGATCACTCCAGATCATTCTGTCAATCAGTCACCACAAGACTGACAAAACAGCATTACAGCAGATAGATAGCATACCTCAGAACAATAACTAAAGCTATAGAAGGAGCGCTAAAATAAAAACTGTATAACAGCTCTCCGTATTCACTTAAAGTAATCTAACATACATGGGTAAGAGCGAAATAGACAACAATTGTAAGGTTTTATTTTCACGTCATTGTCACAAACTCTCAAAGTACAAATGTCAAATGGTTGTAATTTGGTTGTATATTATACTACTAAATTAAAAGTACGTCTTTGATGAACGTGGTTTCTGAAGTAAGACCAAATTCAATGCGGTCGTATTACAGTGGCCGAACAGCTTTGTGAGCGGCTAGCGTGAAATTATATTATTTTACAAGGAAGTTCGTGATAAAATAACAGGAAAGTGTGCATATAGACGCTTCAGACATCTTAGAGTCCGCGTCCAGGATGGCTTATGTTGTTCCAGACTGCAAGTCTCATATATCACGAAAAGAAAATACGGATGAGGTGTTATCATTTCATCGGTGAGTTTGGTTTCTAAATTCTCATATTTTGACAATATAACAACGGTATATTCAGAAAATTGTAGTAATTTAATATTACAAATAGATTGCTCCATGAGTTTTGGTTTAAATTGTCTTATTTTCATGCCTTCTGTTTTGTATATGATAGTATGATAGTGATGTGTTCTTTGTTATCGATGTCAACATTTTTGGTTTTTACTTTTTGCTTTAGTTTTCCCAAAGATGAACCTATTAGAACTGAATGGATACGCCGTATATCAAGGATCAATTGGACACCGAAAGCGCACAATCACATTTGTTCGAAACATTTTAGACTATATTCATTTGAGCTACATGAAAACATTTGATTTCGGCGGCTGAAAGCAAATGCTATACCCACATTACATTTACAGAACATGCAATTGCTCCTTTTTTATTCCAAACATTATCTTAGTCTTGCTTTGTCATATAATTATTTCGATCCTACCAATAAATATTCAGATTTTCAATTAACATTTTAGCAGCGTGTATCCCAAATAATAATGATAGCTTATTTACAATAATATTTTTGTGTTTCAGAAACCACTATCGCATTAAGAAGGAATTATGAACCACCAAGTAAACGCCCCAAATCTATGACCACAGTTGAAACAAATACTGATTCCGATATCTCTGAACTGATATCTAATTTACAGAAAATTATAGCAGATTATAAAAAACCAAATTGGAATATTAAAAAAGAGTTAGAAAGGATTAAAAAGACCAGCAAGTGACGTCTTCGCAAAATAAACACTAACAAAGAGAACATTAAGGAGCAACGCGAAGAAATCTCAACTCTATAACATATTGATAGAAAAATTGAAACAAGAATATGTTCAAGCCGAGCCCTAGCACTTTTAGAGTGTGTAAACAAAAATGACAAAAATTCGCGGCGAGAACTGAACTCAATTCCGGAAACAGCGTTTAAAAAATGTTTTGATGATTGGATTAAGTTAGCGTAAGTGTATCGTTTCTGCATACTTTGAAGGTGATAAAATAAATTTGGATGAATAACAAACATTGTGTATATTATTGATCTTTTCCCGGTACTTTCTTGACAGAGTAGTATATAAAAATATAAAAATAATAAGTAAATATGTATAAAATAATAGTTGGTTAATTTAATTTAAATAGTCGATTAATTTTCTTTTAAAATTTTTCCTCTTTTTTAATCTATACCTATTAAAAATTTAATGTTGAATGCAGTGTTCACTAATGTACTGCTAGAGGTCTAACTTAAAATAGAAACATGTAGCCTAATATGATATACCTATACAAAGTGCAATTTTGTAACTGTACCTACCTGGTTTCTCTAGATACTGAAGACTGCAAATGTAATAAATAAATTGGTCCGGGTCCAAAATTCTACTCATAAATACTGCATTATAAAATGTTCATATTGCAGATTCTACACGTTTATTATGACATTTTACCGTCCGTTCTAGTGTCATAGACATACCAAAAGCATATTTTTTTTTACATGTTTTTAATTTTATTTTTATCGATAGTAATATCGATGCCGTTACATCATTGACGCAAGGGAAACTAGTGACTACCTTATAAATTACGAAACAAAATTTGTATACTTATTTCTTTCTTACACATTTACAACTGTATAAGTCAAAATAGTACGAATTAACGTATTGTGTTGTTATTTTAGCACTCCTTCTATAGCTTTAGTTATTGTTCTGAGTAGCATACTATATGTAAAAACCATAAATACAGAATATACGAGAAAATTCCTTGACATCAGTGTCACTGCCTGTCATTATATCTATACTAATATTATAAAGAAGTAAAGTTTGTGTGTTTGTATATTTGTTAAATTGTAAGGGGTAATCTCGGGATTTACTGAACCGATTTTAAAAATTCTTTCACCAATAGAAAGGCACATTATTGCTGAGTGTCATAGGCTATATTGAATGCTAGAAAAAATTTAAAGAATTTTGTCCACCCGTGCGAAGCCGGGACGGGCCGCTAGTAAGGTATAAGTCGCGAATGTATATTTTTAATTTCATGTTCTTTGTGATTCGTTTTGAAAAATGCAGCCAAATGTTAACGCACGACTTGTTTTGGTTTCTTATTTTGCCAATATTATTATATTGTATTAACAATTTCGCGACACACAAGATCTAATCTTTCCCAACAAAACCGTAATGCAATTACGATTTCTTCAAGAAACTGCGGACTATCAATAATGGCCGTGTTCCTGTCGACGAAGCGATCGGATTAATTTCAGTTCCTCTGAATTTCTGTAATATCATCTCATCGAAAGACGAAGTCATAAACAAAGTACAAGAAATTACCGAAAAGCAATGCTAACTACAAAACTAACAAGTCATTGAGTGAGCGAGCAATTTTGGCGGTTAAAAATAAAGGTGTGGGTGACCGTAGCTTCTGAATTCGAAATAAAATCGTGTAACAAACTAAGCCACCAACTATGCAATTGAATGAATAAAGTCCTTGAACATGGAATGGAGCCAGGCTTTCCACCTCAAAATTTACGACGAAGGTTGAATCAGTAATCATCATGCTTTGAAATCTAAACCAATTAAAACTATACAATGGAAAACGTTTGGTGATAAGAAAACTGATGATCAATTTGATTCACGCAATGATACTCAAAAGGAAAATTGAGGTTAGGAAGTTTTCATCCCAAAGATTCCGATTATCTGAACTGATTTGCCCTTTGAGTTTAAACCAATTCAATTTTCGATTCGTCCTGAATTCACTATGACGAAACACAAGACCAACTCTGGTTGTTTGTGGTCTGGATCTGAGTCTGAGTCATAGATATTTATATATATTTCTATAAATATCACATATCTATGTATCACATAATATGCATGCCTATCCGTTACCCTAGTTTCCATAACACAAGACTAAAGTACTTACTGTCGGCTAGGCTGATTGGTGCCTAGCCCAAAAATAAAATAAAATATTATTAAATGTAATACATGTTGAAATAATATTTTTTACCATACAACAATTAAATAAAACCACTTTACGGGATTTATGATTATTTATGATGACTCGTTGAATCTCTATTTAATACGTTTAATCTTGACGTTTCGACTTCTTTACAGGAGCCGGTGATAACAGGATGTTTCATGATCAGTCATCCTTATATTCAACCCTAGTGAAGCTGTTTCAGACCAATTGACCTCGAATAACACGCAAACATCAGATCAATACTTCAATCAATATTTCAAGATGTTATTTATTGCTTTTCACCTTATCTAACATGTTCTGATATGAATACTTCACATTTCGATAACATTGCAATGAATTGCACTGCAAAAGGAAAAAAATGCACAGGTACGTGTTTCTTTAAATATTATTTTATAATTAAAATAATAATACATTAGAAACCGAACATTTAGCGGCAAATATTAGCTGATGTTAACATGTTAAAAATATAACTTATCAAATATCCAAAACTTAATCATCTTCTAAATAAATAAAAAACGATGTATAACTCTAAAATCCTTTGAGAAGTGTCACGATTGATGTTATAAGAACCATCGTCAATATTTGTTGAGTATTTCTTGAAGATGAATTCTTGTATTCGAACGTAATACTCCTTTTCAAATGGTAAGCGTCGATTTGCAAAGACTGAGGACTGAGGTTGGTTACTTACCAGGGTCCATTGGGATAAACTCTGCTACTGAAAACAACTTCACCCTCACCGCAAAATAGTTCTAAAGAACTCGCATCCAAAAAGAGTCTCCATGAATGTGAACTGATTGGAACCCATTCTATCTGCCGAGTGTCGTTCGACCCTCGATCCACAATTACTTTTTCTACTTCTGGGTCCCATTTGATCCAAGCTTTGCCTCCACCATTTTTACCTTCAATTAATATGTCTATACTCAAAGATAAGTTAGCGTTTAAAATAATCTCCGCAGTCTCGTTTAACTCTAGAATTTCTCCTGAACTCAAATTACCAGACAAAACAGTACGGTCTCTCAAAGTTGTCATAGCATTAACAGGCTTCATCAACACTCTATTTTCTTCGAGTTTCAACTCTCTAACGATAGTCATCGCTCCAGCCCAACCATCTGCAGCTTCTGGGTAATCTACTTCCCACATTCCAAACCACGCCACCATGTACCTCGTTCCATTATTTTCTATAGTCTGTGTAGCGTAAAAATCATGTCCATAATCTATTTCTTGAAAATTACTTTCGGGTTCAAACTTAAAGGTATTGTAACTAAAGTTGCCAATAATATAACCTGTTTGGAATGTATTCTTATATCTGTCTCCTACAGGATTCATACCTTGAGGTGACATAAGTAGAATAAATTTTCCGTCCAACTCAAAGAAATCCGGGCATTCCCACATGTATCCCATATTATCGTCGGCAGTTGATTCCGCAATGACAGAAAGAAACTCCCAAGTCTTCAAATCTGCTGATCTGTAGAGAAGCACTCTGCCTCTATTTTCATCAGTCTTACTGCCAATGACAACATACCAATGGTTTCCATGTTTCCATACTTTAGGGTCTCGGAAATCAGGAGATCCGTTAGGCGACAATGGCAGCACCGGATTCCCGGAATATTTCTCGAAATTAATTCCATCACTGCTAAATGCCAAATATTGGGTTTCATTATAATTGGTGCTATTATGTATATTAATGTGGGCTGTATACATGAGAACAAGTTGTCCACCATCTTCTATTCCACTGCCTGAGAAGCACTGTTCTTCATCAGGATGTAGAGCTGTTGGAAGTCTCTGCCAGTTCACTAAATCAAGGCTAGAGCTATGACCCCAATGCATAGGTCCCCATTTTGAATCACAAGGGTAGAATTGATAAAATATATGAAATTCATTCTTGAAGAATGAGAAGCCGTTTGGATCGTTCATCCAGCCCACTGGAGGGGTAACATGGTAGTGAAGCCGGTACCTCTGATTGATTTCTGGTAGTTTGCTGTCTATGTACGTTTCCAACGTGTCTTTGACACATTGTTCCTGGTTTATTGACACTGCAGCGGAGACACAGAGCAAAATTACTAAGTAGTGTAAACCTGCCATTTTGATAAGTGGGATTCGTAATTTTTCAACACGTGTCTTATATAAAGTTTCTACGGTGCGACGATAATGTACAATCTCAAGGGTTTTGTTTGGATTGAACTTAAGCCGTTCGTTCATTAGTTTTCCTTCAATGTGTTGAGTACCGAGTGATATTATATCTGATATTTTAATTGCCATCTTTAAATGATATCATATGGTAACGTGATTTCAAGCATTATGAGTATGGAGTTTATATAAAAAATATTCTTATGAAAACTAGCTAAATTTACACAATTTGTATCTATAACATTATTATTATATATCTTACATTCACACTAATTAGCCTAGCCCAAAGTAACACTCTAAGGCTTATAGATACTAGGGTAACCAAGAGATATACATAATACGATCTCATGACTCAGGTATTCAGCACTCGTATTCATCACACAAACATCTACCAAAAATTATAATACAAAAACATTTTATTGATTACACAACATTGAGGAAATAACAGAACAAAAGAAAACTTAAAACAGTGTTACAATGAACGGTCTTATAGCTGAGAGCGATCTCTGTCTAACAAAGATTGGATGGATATGACTGTAAGGAAGCGTAAAAATCGGCGGTGTAAATGAAAAAATTGAATTGAGTAATTTTCAAATGAATATTCGGAAATCCATATCCTATTTACCTTCATTGCCGTGTCTTATTAAAAAATCATCAATACCAAAAGATTTATTAAAATCGTTTCGTTGAATGACTGATGCGAGAACTGACTGCAGTAAATTTCATTTTTTTTTTTGCATTTAGCGTGGTCCATTTCCGGGATATACTGATAAAGCTTTCTATTTAAACTCTGAAAAAAGATACTGAGGTTTAATATATTTTTATTATTATGCGAACATTTAACTGATATCTTTTAAAATCTGAAAAAATTAACTAGATAAAACTTTACATGACTCAGATGTCAGGCGGGAGTCGAACCACATTCCGTCGCTATCAAGGCGAGTACTCTTCAAATTCCGCTACCGCGACCTTGACCGTTGTTTTTCGACCGACGCAAGCGGCATCTCTTCATGTTCTAGAGTACTACTACAACAACGAATGTAATACTTTTACAAATATCGATAGATCGATAAAAAAGAAACAGCTATGTAAAGAAATTGTTGAAATAAAATTTATAATGAGGTTTTTCTTAACAAGAGTTTCACAGATAAATTATTATAATAGAAAAATACTAGAAAAAATCGATTCGGGTGACTAGTGAATTTTCAGACGGGAATCGAACGCGAGTCGATTATTTCGAGTGTTTTTCTAATATAAAAATTTATCTTATAAGATAGCACACAACTTAATATTATCCTTCGCCATAAGCTTTCCACATAATGTTTATAAGATTAAGCTTTTTAATCTGAAAACATATACACTACAGTTTAAATTAATATTGAGGTGATATTTTAGTTAGATCGTGAGAGACTGGTACCAGTACTCTTGTTTTTAATAAAACTTTTTGCACTATTGCACTGCAATGCAAGCCGGGTACAGTTAGTTTTTTATAAATATGTGAAAGGCCCGGAAGTGTAAGAAAAAACTTAGCAATTTGGTGTAGGATTACAACACTACTTTAGTATGCAGTTATACTTATCAGAAACTCAAATTATGGCTGCTTTGGGGATATAGATCAACAAAAGAATTCTACAGATAACACTTTTGATGGATTGTATTTTTGTGGATAAGCAAGCTGAGAGTCCTAAGGGGGACTCACGATTTACGAGACGTGTGTTATCTTTCATTTCTGAAATTCTTTCCACGAATTTACTAAACTCGTTTGTTTCCATATTTTTCTTTAATCGACTCATTTTCTGGAGGCATTTTCACGGATGACTAAATCTAGGGATGACAAAAAAAATTTTTAATGGGTTCGCTTTGAGATAACCAAAAGGTATTCACCCTGGCTTTGCCATATTCACAGATGATTTATTCAAATTCAAATTCAAATCATTTATTTGCAATAAAAAGGGTTACATTCAGGTCTTATTTTAATATGTGATTGATTCTTAAGCCTATTTAACCATCAGGATGGCATGCAAATTAGTTGGTTTACAACATAACAAAAATAATCAAAAAATATAAAACAGACAAGGACATCATATAGACTTATTCTATGCACGCTCTGGTTTATTGCGGTGTTCAAAAAATTCATTTACGCTGTAAAAAGTATTGTCAATAAGCCATTTTCGAAGTGCTTTTTTAAATTTATTATAAGACAACAATTTAATATGTTCCGGTATTTTATTGTATATTTTAATTGCCATGATTGGTGCGTTGGATTGATAACGATTAGTTTTAGGTATTGTATTTAGAACTATTTTATTTGGGTGCCTAACGCTTCTCTTTGTTATATCCTTCTTTTTTGTAAACGTATTGAAATTTTGTTTTACAAAAATACCCATTTCCAAGATATACAAGCAAGGTAAAGTCAATATGCTAAGTTCTTTGAAGTACGGTCTACATGACACGTCCGGTGCTATATTGAGTATTGCTCGTACGCACCTTTTTTGTGCTCGAAATAGCCCAACTACATCAACGCCATTTCCCCAGAGTAAGACACCGT
Source organism: Calamotropha paludella (assembly GCA_927399485.1). Lineage (NCBI taxonomy): Eukaryota > Metazoa > Arthropoda > Insecta > Lepidoptera > Crambidae > Calamotropha > Calamotropha paludella. The sequence goes on from OV656812.1 coordinate 26,983,958, forward strand.
ACCTTAGCAGTGATTCGACATAGGCATAATATGCTGTAATTGCTGTAGCTTTATTCGCTATTTTTGATAGTTTAAAAAGAGCAAACGAGAATCCGTTTAATTTATTACAAAGCTTTTCTATTTGACCTCTCCAATTCAAGCGCGGCTCTATTATTAATCCTAAAAATGTTACATTATTTTCATGCCTTAAATCTATATCATTGAATTTAATATCAATTGCTATGTCCTTAAAATTATTAAAATTAACTAACTTTGTCTTATTGAGATTTATTTGTAAATTGTTATTATGCAGCCAATTTGTCACCGATACCAATGTTTTAATAATTTCTATTTTATGTGTTTCTACTGAAGAGTTTTTATCTGAAGTTACTATTATTGATAAATCATCCGCAAAAAGGATCATTTTATGCATTGTTACCTTAGGCAAGTCATTAATGAAAAGTAAAAATAGAAGCGGACCAAGAACACTTCCCTGGGGCACTCCAGAGTGGTTTGTTTTACAATTTGATTTGTAGGCTCTTTGAATGTGATCTTTATCAAGTTGCATAATTTCCACAAATTGTTCACGGTTTTGAATGTACGATTTTATCCAGGAGAGAGCTGGACCTCTTATACCATTGTGCTCTAACTTTATAAATAATTGATCATGTGAAACAAGATCAAATGCCTTTGCTAGATCAATAAATAACACTGTTGTGTAGTTTCTCACGTTTACATTTCGTAATATTTCTTCGATTAAATGATAAGTTGCAAGCGTTGTAGATTTTCCTTCTTGGAAACCATATTGATTGTTGCATATTATTTTAAATGACTTCAAAAAAGATGAAAGGAGACCATGCATGATCTTTTCAAAAATTTTTGAAAATACCGAAATTATTGCGATGGGTCTATAGCTTGATAAATCATGTTTACTGCCTTTTTTATGTAATGGTATTATTTTTGAAATCTTTAATTTTTCTGGAAATTTTCCTGTCTCTAACGAGAGATTTATAAGAAAAGTGAGTACATTTGGCAATTTATCTGCACAAGATTTTAGTACTTTAGTGCAAATAGAGTCAACTCCCTCTGCCTGGGTATTTTTTAATGCTATTATTACTTTTTTGATGTCATTTTCGTTTATTGGATTGAGGTATATGGTATTACTTAATCTCGGGCTTAAAATACGTAGTTCATTTGTTTTAAATGTGTTTTTGCTGGAATTATTAGTAAGATAGCTGTTCATAGTCAAGGCGATGTTTGTAGGATTAGTTATGTCAATACCAGTGTCGTCTCTTATTTTATTAATGTAGGTTTTATTATTGTTCTCATTCTGTTCCGATTTTATGACAGACCATGTTGCCCTGCACTTATTTCTGCTTCTCAATACAAATTTTTCATTGGAAAGTCGCTTCGCATGATCTACGCATTTTTTAAATAATTTATTATACTTTTTGTACTTATCTTTATAAATACATGACTTGGTGGTGTAATATTTATACCGAAGGATCCGTTTCGTGTTGCAACTTTTTTGTATACCTTTAGTTATCCACGTCTGTTTATTAGAGATAGTCGATCTCATTTTTATTTCAGGGAACGATAGCTGGTAAAATAGGCAAAATGTTTCATAAAAAGCGTTAAATGCATCATTTAAATTATTTTGTCTATAAACTTCTGAGTACGAAAGACTCTCTAAATAATTCCTAAATTTGATGATGTTTTCTTCAGAATAACATCTTTTATATGTAAATACAATTTGAGGAATTTCATTCTTTGACTCGACTCGGAATTTTAGTACTTGAGCAGTGTTATGGTCCGATAACCAAAGCGGTAATACTAATCCAACCCCGTGTGGTATGTTACTTATTATTAAATCTAGACAAGATTTTCCTCTAGTAGGTACAGTAATATGCGAAATTAAGTTGTATTTTTTTATAATTTCTAGTAGAGTTTTACTGTACTGATTTGTTTCAAGTAAATTGATATTTAAGTCGCCAGTCAAAATTATGGACTTTTTGGGATATTTATTAAAAAGTCTATGTAGTAGGAGGTCAAATCTTTGGAAGAAATAGTCAATGTGTCTTTTTAATTTGGAAGGAGTTCTATACAGACATATAACAATTAAATTATTAGTCGTCAAATTTACCGCACAAAATTCGAAATGAAATGTCATACATAAATCATTAAAACATAATACTCTTTTAAAATCTAGTCCTTTTTTTATTAGTACGCACGAACCTCCTCTTTTTTTAATTCTAGAATAAGAAGCTGCTAAGTTATAACCACTGATTAATGCGTTTCTTTCTTCTCCTAATTTTACAAACGTTTCTGAGAAGCATAATATGTCAGGGTTGCATATATTTTTCTGTTTTATATCTTTTAGCGTAATTTCAAGTAATTCCTTCTTCGATAATAAGCTATGAATATTTTGGTGCATAATTGTAAAGCTATTTTGTGCTTTAGGGGCGAAAAAGCAAATTGTTTTGAAATGATGAGCCTATGGATTGCTGTGGTGTTGAGTATATTAAAGGTTTCTGTAAAGTGTTAAAATAATACGGTATTGTACCCTTTTTCGGCGTTATAGATTTTTTTGTAAGAGTCTCTTTAGTTTTACACAGGTACTTCGAAGTTCTTAAGCGTTCTCTTATAAATTCAGAGCACAAAAACGTTTTTTTATATTCGACATAATCAATGCATAGATTAATTCTATTTGAAACATATTGTGTATAGCTAACATAACCATGTCTATAGTATTTAGTATCTATGAACGTACAGTTTCTAAAATGTTTTGTCCACAAATTTATGTTATAATTTAAAGTTCTTTCATTAAAATAATTGCTTTGTATAATCGGTACTATGAATACATTGACATTTGTTAATTTACTTAATGTTATACAAATATTTGAATGCAAAATATTTAAGTCTTGATCATGGCTACCAATACCTAAAATTATAACATCATTTTTTGTAATTTTATTAGTTAATTGGTTACAATAATTAGAGATTTCTGTGCTTGATCCACCAGTTATAATCTGCGCAAATGTTTTATAGGAGTTGTTCCACTTGTTTTCTCTTTGATGTATGATTTGTGATGCCAATCCCCTTAAATGTTCATCACCAAGTATATAAATATGCTTCCTTGTCTCCTTTTCTTTACTTGTGACGCCCTCTTCAGAGTTGGTAGGCAAACAACATGATTTTCGATTATCTTCGTTATGAGTGCATGCTGTTTCAGGTAGGTTGTGACTCTGATATGTCAGCGAGTGTTGTTCGCGTAATTGGTTAGATGGCGCTGTCACCACTAACGTACTAACATTTTTCTCGTCTGCTAATGATGAGAAATTTAATTTAGTTTTCATTAGACTTTCACGCATTTTTTTGCAGGAATATTGATTTGAAGGAGTGTGTTTACAAATATTTGATAATTTCCTTATTTCTAATTGATATTCTGTAATTTTTTTCTTTAATTCGCTATTTTCTAATAATAAGTTGTCTATTTCCGCTTCTGCTATTTCTAATTTTTCAGTTAACTGGTTATTTTTTTCCAGTAATTGTTCCACCTTGAATCTGTTATTTTCTCCTAATTCCTTAAAACTTCTGTTTAACTTTCCCACGGGAGTTGATGATATTGAGGAGTAGTCCACACAAGATTCTAAATCTTCTTCCGATAGCGCTTCAAATGAATTATGAACGGAAACGTTTGGTTGATACTTCTTTCGTTGAGTGATGTTCTCATCGTCATTTGTTAAGCAAAGTAAACATTTATATATTTTTTTGTTTTCTGACGTCATTAAATAAAACCTTTTTTGTGTTACTTCCGTGCAATTTAGATGGTAATGATGTTGACATATTGCACAAACCAAAAATTCTCTCGTTTCAATAGTCTTGTTACATTTAATGCATATTTGCGACATCTCCATTGCAGAAGGTTTAATTGTAGAAATAAGGAAAATGTTTGTTAAGCTGATGACTTTTTAGCGACCTCTCGTGAGTAATTGTGGGTACGTGTGTTGTTGTATGATAACGCAAGCATTAAACGGTGCCAAATTGCGTGCTTTTCATTACAAGAGGTAATATTATGGGTCTACTACACGTCACTAGATGGCGCTTAATAATGTGTGAGATCGATGTAATTATAAAGATTTTCGAATCTGCGTAGTCACTCATATTACGTTAAGCAAATTCAAAAATAACTCACCATTCACTTAATTATTTGCCACATTTATGTCAATTTGGAATCCACCGGATGAATGATAATTTTAATTTCCAATGGATTTAATTATTTTTTGTGAATTCTTGAAATATTTCTCACTGTTTTATTTTTAACTTTAAATTCACTTTCTTCTTAGCGACGTTAATGTGAACACTTACACTCACTAATTGCTTTATATTATGTTTATTAAAGACACATTTATTACTGAAAACTGATGCTTACAATTTTTTAATAAAAAATATAACGGAGTTGATGTTTAAGTTAGGGTTGTAAATTTTTTTAATAGGTTTGCTCTTGATTTTCCCATCAAGCCCGGGGGCCAAGACAGGATCCACAATGGAACGACTTTACCCAGTAGAGCACCCTGGTTTTGAAAATGGACGGGTTACAAGTACTTGGAAATATAGACGCAGGGAGGGAGCTCCATTTCTTTGCTGTGCGCATTATAAAAGATGTGGAGAAGCGCTTGGTGCGACAGGTAGTAATAGCAACCGAGAAAGGGTGGTAGCCCACAACGCGTCTTGATGTCCGATGAAAATGGCAATAGCTTTTATATTTTTCATTTACGTAAGCTGTATTAGTAGGAACTTTCACTATCGCGAGAATATTTGGGCGCGTGTACCGCCGAACGCCTGAAATAATTTGAATTTTTCTAGCAAAAAATCTAAAGAATTTTTTGCTAGAAAAATAAGTATTAAAATTTACGTTTATAAATGTAATAAAAAAGCATGTGTGCAATTCACACGTGGTAGAAGCGAAATCTTCAAAAATAATACGTACACGTATACAAAATACCACGATTGTTGTGATGCCTTCTCTCAAGCTTTGTAATATGCATACGCACACAAACATGTATTACCACACGTACATAATGTTTCCTACCTCATTTTCTCCTACGTTAAATCTTATGAATTTATGTGTCTGTCGCTTTTTCGTTTCATCGACTTCAAATCACAACGATGCTTAAGAAGTTTTCACTACAAAACTCAGTATTTATTGGACAACCAACAAGACGATGACGTATTACCAACATATAAATAATTCTTGGTAAAACCAAAATGACGCCTTAATTGAACGCTTACACGACATTTACAAAAATGGTTAACAAGCTAATGTAGAATTAAAAAAGAGATGTAAATTTATACTGACTTACAAAGTGCAAAGTGAAAACAGATAGTAAACAAAATTATTTAAAGTGACCCATGCGTACTGAAAACAGACACTTGTTGATTTTATTGTAATCAACGATGTAACTGCTATTATTGTGATTACAGAATAATTACGTTTTTTTATATAATATTGTAAATGTCGTTACTTCTGTTAAAGCTGATGAGTTTCTTGCGCTACGTGGTAGGTAAAAATGATGGACGATTCAAAAACTTGTTTGAAGTACATTTGAATGAAGTTATTTTCATTTTATCATTTTCATGGCAACTGTACAACCCTACGATGCAATTATCTCGGTATCGAGGTAAACCTCAGAGTAAACAGGACTGGAGTAGCCATTAGTCAATTTCTCGTACATATTTTTCTGCCATTTTTTGCGGGGGGTGAGGTTACTACTACATTCAATGCCAGCACACAGGAACAAAAACTCTTTGCGTGTTTACAAACGCACACATGCATAATACGACAAACATATTTAAAATACACGCACACGTGCTTAAAATAGTGTGTTAACGTTCTATTCAAACACACGAATGTCATTGTGTGAGAAGTAACATGACATAGCACGAGAATATCGATATCGATAAATCAGTTATGTTCAATGAATGAATGTATTAACTTTGCGTTAGGTTTCCTACATTATGTATTAAAAAATAAATTAAATTAATGATGATATTACACGCTACAACAGTCAGTTTCGAAGGCTATATCCATAAAATACAAATTGAAACTTAATAGTTTATTGCATTTAAAAGATATTTACAATAGGTGTTATTATATATAAAGAATTCACTGTGGACCCTTTCGCGTATAACCATAATGGAAAGGAGGAACACTGAAACATTATTTTTAACAAAGCGATAGTGAATATAGTTAGTTTTCTCAGATTTTTACTTTGACGGATTGATTATTTGTATTTTTTTGCGATTTGCTTACATCACTTTTTGCAGGTATTTCCTTTTCAACTTATTCTTTAACCTAAAATTAATACATTTAAATGTAATCAACTAAAACTGTTATAATATAACATGTTAATATCTATTTGAAACATAACTAGTTATATAATAAACTAAGAGGATCATTCAAGAATAACGTTGGCACAGCATGGGCAACTAATCTTCTTCTATTGTTAGATAATTTTTGAAACTGAGACAAAAATGTATGGAACATATAGTACTTGTTCTTGAAGATGCCCAAGATGCCCTTTTACCTATTACAAGCATGAATCCATTTTTTTCGTATGCTGTATTCTTTAGGAAAACTGAATATGAAAAATTAGATTTTCCGGGCATGTCAAAGCTTAAAGTATAAATACCAACAATTAGTATGCCGCCTAGGGGCAGAGTATATTTGCATGAACTACACATACCGATCATTTCTAATTTTAATACTGCAATACTATTTCCAATAGCTTTCATTTATGTACAAAGGACTTTTGGCACCACATACCTTACTCCTAGTATCTTGAAGTATTGCAGTTGGACAAGCCGGTTTTTAAAAGGAGCTATAAATGCTACAATATTAATAAAAAACTTAACTTAAATGTTGACGATGACATTTAGCTATTACCATACTAAAATGTCATCAAAATCAGTCGCGTAGTTTTTGCGTGATGCGTGCTCAAACATACATACAGACAGACAAAATGTTCAAAAATTAGTGATTTCACTTCCTCTACTCTCATTACTAGCCATTTGGTTTAAGGTGGACTTGACCTGTTTTATTCTATATCTTGACAGTTTTATTCTCGTATGTATAATATCGCAGGTAAATAGTATAATTCCACACTTTACATACGGCGTCATCAGTTTAAAATCACATACCTCATTCTAATATGAAATCATCATTAATACCTGGTAATAATTACCGAAACAAACTGTAATTTATCTAAGCTGTATTTTATTATCGTTAAGAAAAAGAACTAAGAATAGAGTATCTGTTTTTTAAACTGATGACGCCGAATGTAAACTGCGGAATTATACAATTTCCCTGCGACATATAGATTTAAATTAAAAATACATATTTTCAATTTAAGTATGTTACTTGCATTCATACATTCATTCATTACTCACTCGTAAAATCACAATATCGATGAAGTTGACATCACTATTGTGCAAATAAATATTGTACAAATTAATAAGGGTTGCTGATTACAAAATAAAAACAATTTGTCCTGTGGCTCGAAAAAAAATTTTGATTTCTCGGAAATGATCTGGTGTGGCGATGTTACCCTTTTAACCGTGCTTTTTTAAGAAGTCAGGGACACTGTAAGTATATACAGCATTAGTACTCTTAATGTTTATGAGCGCCGCCCAGCATGAATAAAAGGGCAAATAGTTTGATTATTATTTCAATTTATTATTTTATTTATTATTTTATATTACCATGTTGTGTGGCAAAGAATAGGCTTCAAGCAGCCGCAAAAGTGTAGGTATGTACTTAATAATAAACTAAAAATAAACACGCAACATACATTGTTAAAACTATATTATAATTGGTAATTAATTAATACAAAATTACAGTTATTTATTACCAACAAACTTTTTCTAATTTTTGTCTTAATTAATTGAAATGCGATAATGGTCAACCCTAGGTAGTCTCGTGGGGAGTGCGGCCGTGACGTCATCAAACGAACTTTGAGCGCGAAATTTGAAATTGTAGTCTGCTAAAACATGAAATTATGAATTAAATAATAATCAAATCCTAAAAATTATACTTACAAATGAAAGGTGACGCCGTCTTTTTGCATACTAGATATTTTCGAATTTTTTTTACATTAGAAAACAGCACAGGCAGGCGTTTTCGTGGGAGCTCTGCACGGTAAGACGTTCTGATTAATATGATTTCAAAATGGCCGGTCAACTAGTTTTATATAACGCACAGGATTCCGATGCTTGTGCGTTTGGCAGAGGGGTAATGTTAGGCAAAGGCTACTCCAGTCCTGTTTACTCTGAGAGGTAAACTCATTGATGCATTTGTCATGGTTTCAGACCATACATAAATTATACATACTCGTACTTAGAAAAAAGGTCTGTTAAATAGGTCAATATATGTATGTTTACAGATTTTATTGTACAATTACTGCGTACAGTCAATAGATGAAAAATCCCCTAGATTGCTTTTCAAAGTGGTCAACTACTACCTTTATAAAGTGTTATCATATTACTTGCAAGGACTTCATGGAGTGACTGGGTGAGTGTATAGACTGGGATCCATTAATAACGTATAATTTCAAGTGACATAAAGTCACTTGGCATACTCATCAAAAGGCATACATTGACTTACATTGCAGGTTAGGTCAGGTTAGGTATTTTTTTATTCATTATAGTACACGTTCTAATATCAGGATTCAAAAAGTTTTGCGAAAAAAGGACCCGTATAGACTATACCTGCAAAGTTTTTTTTTAAAAAACTTCTATTTCTTCAGCGATGTTTTATTATTTTCATTTTCGTTCCGAAACCATTTGATCAGAATCTGATGAAACTTTGTTAAGATTTAGTCTGCTTGCTAGGGAATATTTATATTTACAGTCAGCAAGAAAAAGCAATGCAAAAATTCCAGCTATTTTATTTAGAACTACGTGAAAACTTGTTGAACAAATCCCAGATAGGTGATTAAAAGCAACTGTCTCTAAGTCAAGTTCGATATTTATTAGTACCGTTAGGCTATATACATAGAAAAACATAAACAAGAAAGCATGATGCAAAAAAGTATAGTGCCATCTTTTGACGATTTTAAGAACTATGAAACTAAAACTAGTGTATTCTTATGAGTTTATACACTTGTAAAGAATATTAAGTCTAACTTCTTTCATGAGTAAAGGAGTTTAGTATTAATATAAGTATTTGCTTTATGGTAGTAAAGCTTTCATCTAAGTCTCGTTTGTACCACGAAGTACCGGACATCTGTTTATACAGGTCCGTTTGATTGATCGAGCTTGTAACTTTACCGAACGCTGTGGGATTAAGGATGCGCTTTTGTTTGAGTAAATCACCGCGAACAGTCGATCGATTGATTAAACTTAACGATTAATTTATCTAAATAACATTATTATAGCTGGTTCCATCTCAATAAAATCCCTACTAATATTATAAATGTGAATGTAAGTTTATTTGTTATGCTTTCACGCAAAAACTACTATACCGATCATCATGAAACTTTGTACATATATTCTTGGAGGTATTAGAAGGAACATAGGATACTTTTTTTTTTTAATAAAAAAAAAGTTTGTTAAGAAATCTCAAAATCTAGCTACTTCAACGCCATCTAGCATTCCAGTAATGAAGTTCTAACCCTGAGTACTGCATTACCGACGGCGCGTGGTCTGCATTGCTGCATTATGAGTTCTTCTCGCCTGCGACATGCAGGCGAAGCCGCGGGTAAAAGCTAGTGTTAAATATATTTTAAAATATAACTTTCCATATCGAAGGTAGTTACCGTTCAACATTGGTGGAACGATACTAGCTCATAGTAGAAGTTAAAATACGTTTGTAAATTTCGACGAGTCTGCCAGCATCTTGGTAGCTCAGCGGTCTGAGTACTCGCCCGGATAGCGAAAGGTGGTAGTCGTGCTTACTTTGGGCTAGGCTAATTGGTGCGAATGCATGAATTATTATATTATACGACTATTTATACCCTTAGCAAAGTGTAAGCAATTTCATAATGATCGGTTGATAAGTTTAAGCGTGAAAGTGTAACAAACAGACAAACTCACTTTCGTATTAATAATATTAGTTAGGGATAATACAAAAATAAATGTGACATAGCCAATACCGAGCTAGGGAATAAAAGATTACTTTTATTCGCTCCAACGACTCGAATCACATAAAGCTCTTTAGCTAAGACATTGAATGTAGTAATTATGCTCAGAATTCCATCATACTTAGTATCCAGAAAAAACGTAACGATAAGATTATGAAATATTTTAATAGAAATACTAGAAAAAATCTACTCGATTCACAAGTCAATTCTCAAGCCGGAATCAAACCAGTCCCGACTGGCTGTGGATAGAGGTGTATTTGTACCAACTCTAATGTATAGAAGTGAATCTTGGGTATAGCTGGAGAAGCGTGAATGCATAATTAATGCAGTGGAAATAAGAGCTTTAAGAAGTACAGCTTGTGACGGGGTGCAGCCGGAGAAATAAAAGCTCACACAAAAAGGTCACTTGTTTTTATATTTAAGGAATTAAGGCACAACTGAAACAATTATATAAAAAAAGGTAAATTACACTGAATACAAAAACAATTTCACATTTATCACTAAAAACATATTATAAAAGGGAGGGCTACTTACAATAGTGCCTTAAAGAAACTTATAGACTTAGAAACAGGAACTGGTAGTAAAGAATATATATACAGGAAACTTGTGAATTATGCTTATGAGCTTACTATACTTGTGAGCTTATTATAACTGCTCAGCACTATAAATATATTTAAATAATTTGCTATCGGTGAGTCAACCACTCTACGCGCTGACTCTGGTAAGAATAAACTTCGAACAAAACAAATAAACAGAGACAGACAGTAAATTTTAAAATAGGAAACAGAGACAGACAGTAAATTTAAAATAGGAAACGAAGAGAAAAGAAAATATGAAAAATGGCCAGAGAAGAGCGCAATGAAAGCAACGAGTCGCCAATATAGCTATGGCGCCTCGTTACAATACCCGCTCCCCCCTGGAAGAAAAAATCCTGAGTATAAAAAGGATTTTTTCATAAAACTATGTAAAAATGTGACCATTTTATATAAAAAAAAAACATATCTTTAATAAAAATGGATGAGATGAGAATTGTGAAATGAGAAAATAAGGAGACCAGCTTCCTTACATGCATCACTTTCCTTACATGCATCACTTTCATACTTCCAGAACATACTTCAGTCAACGGTCATGGTTGATTTAATAAGACAACCAGACTCCACGCGGTAGAGTATCCAAAATTTATTGAATACTCAACTGGCTCCCTACATCAGTGAAGGCTTATTTAACCAGTCACAACCCGCTGGGTGAAAAATAAAAATTAGTGTAGGCTTGTTTAACCAGTCACAACCCGCTGGATGAAAAATAAAAATTAGTGTAGGCTTATTTAGCCAGTCACAACCCGCTGGATGAAAAATAAAAATTAGTGTAGGCTTATTTAGCCAGTCACAACCCGCTGGATGAAAAATAAAAATTAGTGTAGGCTTATTTAACCAGTCACAACCCGCTGGAAGAAAAATTTTCCTCAAGATGAGGCTATTCCAATAGACTTAGAGGTTCTATTCTCGGTTGAGAAATTAAATATGCCTTCTATGAAGACTGAAAAATTAATGCCCTCTATGAAGACTAAGACTGTATAATTAAGTATGTCTTCTATGAAGACCAAAATTGAAGATGTCGTCTATGCAGACAATTAAATATGTCTTCTATGAAGACAGTTAATGTATAGTAATAATTATGTGTTGTAATAGAATGAGGGAATGAATGAGTTGTAAATAGAAGTATATATAAAAGTAATATATAAAAAAAATAATTACTTTTGGAAAAGTAATAACGATAGAGAATTCTAGTTGGGAGAAAAAGTAATTATAAAAAAAGTAATAATAATAAATAAAAATTAAAGAAAAACTAATATAAGAAAAAGTAAGTAGTAAAAGAAAATCTTATCAGGTCTAAAGAGTTTTGATTAAATTTTTGTGCCAGTAGTTCGTAGTTATGTTATTGTTGGACAAAAGAGGTTTAAAATTTGATTGACAGGCTGTCATGGATGAAAAATTTGCTTGAAGTTTTGCAAAAGTCATTTATGTTATGTAGTAATCTCTAATCTATTTAAACGTATTGATAAATTAATCATGAAGAAACCATAAGCAGAATGTTTTTGATTTTATCAAGATCACGTTCAATGGAGTAAGGACTGGAAAGAATAGAACAATCTGAGTCTATTATTGGATTTAGTAATTCTCGTAATTCCTCAGCGGTTGCGACAGATGGAAATTCAATTGAGCGGAGACAAATTCATAAGCAAGCTCAGGTTTATTTATAAGTGATGGATTCATAGTGTTATTAAAAATAAATGATTGTGTTTCAAAACGAGGTGTTTTTCTAGCTATTTAAAAACTACTTAAAAACAGTTATGATTTAAAATAAATTTAATAATACTAGTGCTAGGTAGGTATTGTGTTCAAGCTTAGACTGGTAGGAACCTCTGGATAGTCGGAACGGATTGCCCCCAGGAAAGTGTCTAGCCAAATCTAAGACTTGTGTGTGGGATACACTGGAGGTACTCCCTCTCAGCACTGCCCGTAAGTATTAATTGCACTGATCTGAGTGATATATTGACGCTCAGAATCAGCAACAATTTTGTGTCGGTTTCTTTCAAAACCGCGTATAGTTTTACTGTCTGATGGGTGTAGTAAATGTGGGGTAAGTGTACTGTAAGTGTAGTGTGTAGTTGCGTGTTTGTTATGTCACTACTATAAATTATAATAGTCTAAGTGATAGGATGATATGTGATGAATTGAAAGGAGAGTGAAACTAAAGTTGTTTAAATTTTTCCTATCTATTCTATTATACAAGGACTGGTTAAGTAAGACTAAGATAAATTTAATAGAATTAGTGTTAGGTAGGTGTAGTGTTCAAGTTTAGACTGGTAGGAACCTCTGGATAGTCGGCACGGATTGCCTCCAGGAAAGTGCCTAGCCAAATCTAAGACTTGTATGTGGGATACACTGGAGGTACTCCCTCTCAGCACTGCCCGTAAGTGTTAATTGCACTGATCTGAGTGATATATTGACGCTCAGAATCAGCAACAATTTTGTGCCGGTTTCTTTCGAAACCGCGTATAGTTTCTTGTCTGTAAAATGTAGTAAATGTTGGGTAAAGTGTCTTGTAAGTGTTTTGTGTAGTGATGTAGTTGTATTGTCAACTACTATAAATTAAATAAAATGAGGATTGGGATGAGATGAGATGAGATGATTAAGTTAATAATATGGCCGATAAAATAGTGGGGGGCGACTAAGCCTTTTAGAATTTGGAAAAAGATAAAAAAAAATCACACATAACATACAACGATCTTCAAAATATAGTAGTTCGGTTCGCCGGTACTGGTTGACTGGATGGTGGTGTTCTATACACGTTGAGGCGCCAGTGTGACGGGGTGCAGCCGGAGCAATAAAAGCCCACACAAAAAGGTCACTTGTTTTTATATTTAAGGAATTAAGGCACAACAGTGAATCTGATGGATGAAATAAGGAATGATGTTATAAATAAATAAATAAATAAATATTTTCTACATTCACACCAATTAACCTAGCCCAAAGTAAGCACTTTAAGGCTTGTGTTATGGATACTAGGGTAACGGATAGACTTACATATATCATACATAAATAAGTAATATTCATAGAAATATATATAAACATCCATGACTCGGGTACAAATGCTCGTATTCATCATAAAAACATCTGCCCCTTCCGGGATTCGAACCCAGGACCGCCGGTGCGAAAGGCAGGACTACCGTTGCACCAAACGGTCGTCATAAGAGAGTGGTGTGGTGTGGAAGAAGATATAGTGACAAAGATATAAAATGGGATGGCTAAAATAGTTTGGACCTGTACAGAGGATGGAGCAAAGAAGATTAACAAGACAAATACATGCGGCAAATGTGAATGGGCAAGTCGGTAACGGCGGTCCTGAAAAATTGCTAGGTGAAAAGTTCCTTTAATCGACGAGCTTGTATGAAAAGACTGATGAGAGTTGAGATGGATCAATCGTTGTAAGTGGATATCTGTGATCTCTGCCTACGCACCCCTTCGGGGAAAAGGCGTGATCGTGTGTGTGTGTGTGCGTGTTAACTCTATAATTTCATCGATAAAGCGCGCATCTCTAATGGTAATTGATTCTGTATTCACAGCTGAACAAATATGGTCAGCAAACTAACGTTTTCGAAGTCTCCTATCTTAATATTGTCTTTTACCAAATTTCTCTCGTTACAAATTCTCAGAATACCTAGTCATATCATTTAATAATAATACTATTTCTTATATTTACAAAAAGACATAGGTACATTATATGATACATATATATGTATTATTTATAGAAATATATAAAAATAGCAATATGTCAGGTACAAAAGTTCGTATTTACAGCCCCTTCCGGGATTTGAATGTAATACCGAAAGTTTTTTTTGAGTTATTTTTATTTATACATACGACCGTTTGGTACAAAGTTAGACCCTGCCTTTCACCAACGGTCCTGGATTTGAATTCCGGAAGGGGTAGATGTTTGTATGATGAATACGAGCATTTGTACCTGAGTCATGAGTATTTATATATTTCTATAAATATTATATATTTATGTATCATATACGTATCCGTTACCCTAGTATCCATAACATAAGCCTTATAACCTTTGGGCTAGGCTAATTAGTGTGAATGTAAGAAATATTATACCTGATAACAGGTAAAAATAGCGGTATAAGCTTTATAAATTTTATTTAAACAAATTAACTATTATGAACATGATAAATTTTAAACTGTTTTTGTTCCTTCAACTTTAAAGTAAATAGTAAATAGGTAAGCGCTTGACCGCTATCTCGCCTGATGGTAAGCGATAATGCGATTTAGGATGTGAAAAGCACTTAATTTTCGAGTTAGTTACTATCAGAAAAAAAAGGAGGGGCTTTTTTAAAATGATAATATCATTCTTGATGTATCACCACTACCAAACATATGCACACAAAATATTCCGGTCCTTCACAACCGATATTAACTCAAGTGCCATAGATAAGATGTTGACAATAATAAAGGACAAACCAAAATGATATCGACGTTGAAGGAAAATACCGTCACTTTAATATTTTAAATATTTATATCGTTAGATCAGGTAATAGAGGTGAGAATCGCATGTTTCTATTCAAGCTTTGAAGTTGAATTTTCAATAGTAATATAGTCAAATCAAAATATAGAAATATCTCCCAGCTAGACGGTCATAATTTATTTTTGGTAAACACTCGAAATTGTTTTAAACATCTGTCAGTAGTTACCACCCGTCGGCAAATGTCTGGCAATATCAACTGTCAACTTTAAATAATATTCTACGAAAGATATTAAAAGTCAGAACTCAGACTTTAAAATGAATCAGTTTAACTTTTAGATACTTGTTGACTATAAACAATGTTTTACGAAACACATATAAAGTCAGCACACAGACTTTATAAAGAGTCAGTATTATTTTATAGTACTTGTTAACTTGGAGTGAAACTCCATCCCTGTGACTGTATTTCCAAGTAAATAAATAAATAAATATTTCTTACACTCACACCAATTAGCCTAATCCAAAGTAAGCATTGTAAGGCTCGTGTTTTGGATACTAGGATAACGTATACGCATTCATATATGATACTTAGATATGCAATATTCATAGAAATATATATAAACACCCATGACTCAGGTACAAATGCTCGTATTCATCGTACAAACATCTGCTCCTTCCGGGATTCGTTTCCAGGATCATCGGTGCGACAGGCAGGATCGCTACCGTTGCACCAAACTGTCGTCAAGTACTTATAACCCGTCCGTTTTTAAAGCCAGGGTGAATAGTGAACACCTTCTGGGTTAGCTCGATCCATCGTGGTTCCTGTCTCGGCCCCCGGGTTTCACAGGGATCAAGAGCGAACCCATTAAAAATATTATACAAAACAAATATAAAAGTCAGCACTCAGAGTTTAAAAAGAGACAGTATTACTTTTAGGTACATGTTGACTTTAAACAATATTCTGCGAAACATATATAAAAGTCAGCATTCTGACTTTAAAAAGAGCCAGTATTATTTTTACGCACTTGTTAACTTTAAACAATATTGCACGAAACATATAAAAGTCAGCACTCTTACTTTAAAAAGAGACAGTATTACTTTTACTTACTTTTAACACTTGACAGTTGAATGTAAGATTTTGAATGAGTCAACATTCATAACATTTATTTAGTGTATATTATATAGTTATTTTGTGTATAATGGACCGTCATACTGAATAAATAAGCGACTGTGGTGAAAAATATTACTTCGTTTGTTTCTACAATTTAGTTAATTTTATTTTTTTTATTTATAATAATATTTATTTTTCAAGTATTGCTTATTTTAAAAATGGATTTTTTATTTTAATGTTAATTTTAAATTTCTGACACAATGTAATATTATTTTAAAGAATAAATAACTGAAACTGAAACATCAGTTTTTTTTTGCTGTAGTGGTGATCTTAGGCGCATAATTGATATAAACTTACTCATAATTCTCAAATATGCACATAAATTTGTCAATATACATTATATAACACTGTTTGTGCTGCTATATAGTAGTAAAAACTTCTTGTGATGCGAACACAATTTATTACTTTTTTAGAAAGTTTTATGAGTATTTTGCAGGCAATGAAAATTAGGGTGATGCCTTGTGTGCGACCAAAATTCGAATGCCACGACTTCGAACGATTATAAAACGATGACGTCATAATCTTTCAAAAGGCTTGAGGGTATCCTTTATCCTTAAGTAAGCTCCTGATAAAAGGATATAGCAATTTTGACGAAAGCAGTAATGTCGTTGCTTGCGATGGTAGAAGCTTAATGCGTGAACAAACACAAAACATAATAATACATTATCATATAGAAAAAAATTATTTGATCGATTCTTGCGTTTATTTAATTTTACTTGTTAGCCATACGACACAACGGTGCGCCAAAACAGTGCTCTCTTTGGGCTAGGCTAATTGGGGTGAATGCAAGAAATATTCTTATTATATCCGTTACCCTAGTATTCATAACACTAGCCTTACAGTGCTTGCTTACTTCGGGCTAGGCTAATTTCTGTAAGTGTAGAAAACTATATTATCATATTATTAATTGGATAAATATAACCCCGGTTCTCGGAAATGATATTAAGGAGTTGTGTTGCTCGTTCAGGAATAATAAATTCCTGCAAGCAGTGGGATCTCTAGACAGGTGATGTTGAATGATTTATGCTCATCCTACAGCCCCTACTATGACTTGGACTCGATTATATAATCGTAACTAATATTATTAATACGAAAGTGAGGTTCTCTGTTATACTTATATAACTCACGTATACTCACGTGATCTTTATGAAGTTTATATGAGTCACAATTATTTTTTAGTCAAAATTGTAACATAAACTACTATTACTGCATCGATGCTCCTTTTTTTTAATAAGCTTATCAAATTCTTAAAATGCATGAATTAATTACCATTTTTGCCGCAATTGTTGTTGTAATAAACAATGGAAACCACATTTACTTTTCACTTCACTTTATAAACAGTTGAAAAACCAGTTCAAGTGTAGGTTGTGTGCTGCCGCTGTCTCTCTTCTACTCTGACACATCGTCCGATGGAGAGGAAGAGAGATAGATGCGTCACAAGCCGAACGCTAGACCGATCGTGTCTCTCGATCGCTTGTTCCTCGCTCTCGCTTGTACGCTCGGCTTCGTGCATGCAGCCAGGGTTTATCAATTTATAAGACGTTATCACGTCAAAAAGTACTGTTACGGATATACAATGTAATACAAAAAACCCGTAAAAAATTAAATAAATTATCAAAGCGAAAAACCTTGTCAACCCTAGTTAGCTGTTACTGCATAGAACTGAAGTTATCATAGATTATTTAACAGAGTGTACTCTTTAACGGATTTTGTGTTTTTCATTCAAAAAGGTTTGCAAACTCAATTAGAGGAATTAATCACTTCGAAAAACGTCAAGTCAAAAAAAAAACCTTAGGATGTCAATTTCAAATCTTCTAATCGATATCTTACAATTTTTTCGTGTTTGAACCATCATTGTTTCTAAAGTGAAAACTGGCTTTGGTTTGCTTTGCGTAGGCCATGTAGACGGCAACTTAAATCGGAGCAGCGTGTAAGATCTGTTTTCGCATCAATAACACGGACGATGGTGCGAATTGCCACACAAGCCATATCCCGGCGAACGAGGTTGTGCATTGAGCAAGGCGGAACACACTGAGCCATTTCTGTAAATTTGTTGTTCGTAACGAAAAAGTAAGTGTCAGTTTAGGTTGGAAGAGACCTAACACAAAGTACATATGTCAGGTCTTTTAACATTTTCTTTTAGTTGTAATATCGATCTGAGCGGTTTCTGTACATTTTGTTATCGACTCTATGTCGTTCCGCGGATATTAGGTAAAAATGTACATAAACATATTGTATTATTTACTCTTTAATTATATGGAAAAAGGGTTGGCACATAAATGAAAACAAAAATTTTGGCGGTAAGTCATACTGCGATACTACGCTTTTCAAATATTGTAAAGTAACGCTTCATATGGGACTAATTAACCCCGTTTCCACTTTTCGGGTATTTTTGTAACACGTTGTATAGAAATGTAATTTTTTATCGGTAGTCTACATTATTTGAGTAAAATCTAGTCAATATTAATATTTTTTTCTCTCACATCAAATGAGCCTAGTTTAAAGTTAACACTGTAAGGCTTGTAGTATGTATACTAGGGTGACGCATAGATATACGACCTCTGTGGTGGAATAACTCGCATACCGGTTTCCATGGTAACGCCATTGATAGGTCCCTTTCAATTCCCCGCCGGTCAATGTTGCAAGCAAACTCTTCTAATGAATAAATAAATGAGACAAACTGTAAATCTTTTGAAATATTAACATACGCAACGGAAGCGACTCTGCATTTCGCAGCTACGACGAACCTTGTTTTGAGTTGCAGAAGAGGCAAATGTTTGTGTGATAAATACGACCATTTATACATATTTTTACCTAATATTCAGTGATATATTGGTAAAATAAGGAGTAAGGGAACGCATAGTGGGAGCAAAAAAAAAGTCCTATTCTTCCATGTAAGTTTTTATTTATTCTTATTCTTACTACAAATAATATTAACAAACACAAAAAAAGAAATTCAAAAAAGATGAAAATCAGAAAGATGTTATTATTATGTAGTACGCCTATGAGGTACTACAAAAACTCCCAAATAGGATCACACATATTTTTATCAAGCAAAATAAATACTCTGTTAGTTAACATATTTTTTGAATTGTTTTTTAAAATTCGCCAATTTAAAATATAATTTTCATTTGTAATTAAAAAAAATCTACTAAAAAAGTTCTGGAACGCGTTCCGGTTCTGAAAAAAGGTAAGGGAACGTCGTTTCACCGACTTTACCGTCCCAATACACCACTGCTAATCTATACATATAAATAAAATTGGAGTGTCTGTTTGTAATATTGAAATAACCGTTTTTTACTACATGCATATGAATATATATACGGTACATACACCAAAATAACATGTTTTACAATTTTTGTCTGTCTGTATGTCTGTTTGTTCCAGCTAATCTCTGAAATGGCTGGACCGATTTTGGCGGGACTTTTATAGGCAGGTAGCTAATGTAATAAGGAGTAACTTAGGCTACTTTTATTTTAGAAAAAATCTTTTGTTTTAGAAAAATAATATTACTGCCACAGCAACGCGTGGCTGGGTCAGCTAGTATTACATATTTTGTATGATACATCTATCCGTTATCCTAGTATTCATAACACCAGCCTCACAGTGCTTACTTTGGTTAGGCTAGGCTATGTGTAAGTGAAGGAAATATTATTATAAATAATTTTCTCCCCAGTTGTTTAATATTTTCCTTACCGTATCTAAACCTTCTTGTTTTCAAGAGCTTCTCTACCTACGTAAATTTATCTTCATTAATAAGATATTGAAGAATTATTTTCTATATATTTTGATTAAAACCTTATTTAAAAGGATATTTAAGTCGACTTTACTCTGAAATAATGTTTTAATAAGTTTTACATATAAACCCTCTTAGTAAGTTAACATCCAATTTGCTTTCTATTTCGTTTTTATATTAAATTAAAGTTATTTAGCCTAAGATGAATACTTAGTAATTTTTTAGCATAATAAAAGTAATAAATTAAGTTATTATTACCTTTTTCTAAACTCCATTTAGTAACATCGAGCCCCCATTATATGGTAATAAAAATATATAATCACTTACCGAACTACATAAAAAATTTAAATGACTTAACTTTATTTATTAAGTTACTAAAGAATTTTCTAATATGCAGTTGTTTTATAGCCTAAGCGAATATTTTGAAAATAAATACAAATAACCCAAAAACCTATCTGATAATAAAAGTGTCCTTAAATTAATTTATTGTTAAGTTATATTACGTTGCTACGTCCTTACAGGACGCCACATGTATACTTATGTGCATTTCTACCAACTCTGCACTATTTTGATTAATTTCACTGTGGCATGCAATAAAGATATTTGTAATTTGTAATAATTTATTCAATAACAAAAAATAATCTTTCTTAAATATTTAACACTATAATTATCATCATCTCGTGAAAGAATTCCATTTTTTAAGGGCAGCCTTCCTTAAAATTATAAATGTAAAATAAAATAATCATAAGCTAAAGGAACATTTTGACATGTTATTTTTTATGGTTTTCAAAAACCTTTATAGTTAAATTAATACATCAATTTTTCGATATTTTAAATTATAAATAGAATATTGTTTAATTGAAAATATTTATTATTTGACGTCAACAAGCACGTGTCTAAACAACGAATGCGATAGCGAAAAGTCGTGTTATTTATAAATTAAGTAATCTTGAGGCCCTGGGCAAACGAAGGCCCGTATATATTTCTATGAATATTACATATCTATGTATCATATATGTGTGTCTATCCGTTACCCTAGTATTCATAACACAAGCCTTACAGTGCTTACTTTGGGCTATAGTGCAGTCATTGAAGCATTATTGCTCCGAATTTTTTTACTGTGCCGAATTGCATACAATTTTGGAATTAGGTTCATCTTACCCTTAACTTCAAAAGTGAAAATGATTTGAACTCCGCAACCACCCTGGGGGTGGTTGCCACCCCTTCTCGGGGGTGAATTTTTTTTTTAGCAAAATAACCTCGTTTTTAATAAAAGAAGGCCTAATTTTAAGCAAAATATCATCTATAAAGTTTTTCAAAAAGTCCAATAGTTTTCGAGTTATTGGCAATTGAAAATTCGCAATTTTTTTTACGTTTTTCATCGGTTTTTTGCAAATATCTCCAAAAATATACGTTTTATCGAAAATTTTATAAAGAACAAAATTGTAGCAGGTAAAACAATGAACAATTTAGTTTTTTATAAAGTATTCTAAGTGCAACATTAAGCTAGATATTAAAGATCAAAGCCGTTTTTTATTTTGTCTGAAATTTAATCGATGTGGTCAATGCCATCTAGCGGCGAGCAGATGCATTTTATGCATTCTAATACAAAAGGGTTTTGTAGTGCTTGAAATAAGCTTTAAAATGAGCACTATTAAAAGTCTTTTGCACGTAAAATAAGTGAGCTGTATTGCAAATAAGGGGAGCATCGAATGTTTTTTCTTTTAAATCAATGGGCTTCATAAGTGCCATTTCCACTAAAATTAAAATTAATCGTATTCCGCCTAGAATTAACTTTATTATGATGAGTTTGATAGATAGTATCAGTTTGGATGCTTCAGGACACATATTTTTCAAAAAAGTCACGATTAAAAAAAACAAAATTTCAAATTTAAAAAAAACACACTTTTTTTCATAATTTCTCAAAAATGACGACAGTTACGTATAAAAGTGTACAGATTTAAAATGTAGGTATTTTTCTGACAAACAATTTGGTTTTTTTGTTTTTTCTGTCAAACAAAAATTGACGGAGATATGATTGTTTAAAGAGCGCGTGGCAGCGCAATCACAGCCTCTCTTAAGCCCTTTAACCCTTCACCGTTTTAGAAAAAGGTTTTTTACTATATATTGCAATATAGGATGTTGTAGCTCTCTTAATTACCTTTACAATGGTTTTTTTTATAAATTGTGATAGCATGAAAATTGAAGGAGTTATGGCCCAAAAACTTATCATATTTTTTCTACTTAGTAACTGAAAATTTCAGAGTGTGAATATTTGGAGCAATGTGAAAGTACGCAGTATAATAGAGACCCACAACTATTGTAATGTGTATATATATACATAATATGGCTCATATATATTAAATAGTACCTGTGGAACGTGCAGTGGAGATAAATATTATATTTTAATAATAATAGTACAATTTTATATAATTTGTAAATATTTTATTCAATAAATGGCAATTTTTTACTCTAAATTAAATTATTTTTAAATATGTAATCATATATATTTACTGTTTTAATTTAGGGGTAGTATTGAGGGTAGAAAAGCTTAAGAATATGATAATCATTTTCGAGAGTGTGGAATAATATTTAAATCCGTTTCATTTTATAAAAAAATAATAATAATAATTTTTTATCAAGGGGTAATTTTCAAGGGTTGAAAGGGGGTTAAAAATTTGATAATTATTATAGAGAATATAAAATATTACTTACTCTATACTTACATCTTTTTATGTCATACCAATGTATTTTTATGTGATTTTTTCAATTTAGGGGTTGTTTGCAAGGGTTGTAAGATTTTCAAGGAGTTGAAAATGATTTTAATATGAGTTAATTATGTTAGAAAATACTTTACAATTTCACCACTTACTATTAGACATGTTTTCTAGCGATAAAATGGATCAATGTCAATTTTTCCATTAAGGGGTTGTTTACACCCCTTAAAAGTAATAGGCGGAGCTCAGATCATTTTCACTTTTGTAGTTAAGGGTAAGACGAGCATAATTCCAAAATTCGATGCAAATCGGTTCACAGTAAAAAAATTCAGAGGTAAGACCCTATTTTTCGCTTCAATGACTGCACTACTAGGCTAATTGGTGTGAATGTAAGAAATATTTATTTATATTTATTAATTATAATATGGGTTATACAGTTGTTTTTACAACGTTAAAGTAGGAACTAATATATTCTCTTATCTTAAAATAAAAAATTGTTTGGTCGAAACGTGATAGTTGATAACCCGTCGATTTTAGAGTTTATTCCTTAAGAATTGATTTTCATATAAGGTATCCGGTATGAAAAAAATATGAAGAGTAAAATTTAGTGATCGAATGACAGCGTCACGTTTTTTGTGCGCAACCTATCGTGCGCACCATTCACTTTTATTTTGAAGTTTTGTTTTATTATTCTCTGTGCCTGTTCAAAGACAACCGTTCTTAAGGAGTGAACTCCAGTCAAGCGTCATAGCTGACACACTCACTTTTTTCACATCTTTGGGGGCCTTTCTCTTGTTGCTCTATTTTTGGGATCGTTTCCAAATAAAAAGTTTTTTTTGTATAATGTATATTATCAAAGGTTATTATATTGAACCCGGATCTTTCAGTGCCAGACAATGACCTTGAATGAGTACAGTAACATAACTTGATCGTAAACAATACGTCAAACACATCTTCCCGATAATGCTGTGAATGCATTCGTTGTAAGTTGTTATGGCTGCATTTATTTCATAATAAACCAAAGGACATCTAACTCAATATTTATTATGTCTATTTGTGATATGTTCTATTTGTATCCATAATGTATCTCATTTTATTTACTTTCACCTGTCCCGGTGTATGTAATGAAATCTTGCAAGTTAATTTTGACCCACTTCCCGGTTTCAGATTGAGCTGAAATTTTGCATGCATATGTATATCGCGTGACAATGCAATATTATGATGACATGGAGCCGATCTGATCTGATGCTGATGCTGAAAGGTGGCCATAGGAACTCCGCAATAAAACGACAAAACCCCATAGAGATGGGGCTGATTCGTTTTTAAACTTTTTAATTCGTTTCATGAACCAGTAATAATAAAAGTTTGTTTTTAAATCCAATTTAAACAGCTAAAACACTTCTGTTATGGAATTCAGAAACAACGACGGTTCCACAACACCCAAAGTTTGTTTTCTCCATTGACTCGGCCAAGGATCGAACCGGAGACAACGGAGTGGCGTTACCATGAAAACCGATATGTGAGCCACTCGACTATCAAGGTCATATAGGCCAAAGGCGTTTCTAGGTACTTTAGTATACGTTTTATAATATTGAGATTACAGTTTTCTTTCTAATTTCATTAAAACAGATCGCGATACATGGAACTAATAATGTTGGAAGTAATATGTATCGTTATAACATAACACTATTTATTACAGGTTGTATGATACAGTTATGAGCATCAGTTAATTTTTACATTAATTTATTTCTGGTAGTTGGAGTATGGCATGCTTTCCTAAAACATCTCTTGGGTGGTGGCATGTGGTGCGGGTCGTTACGTTCCCTAAGATATAGTTGAGTTAAATGATGGTTGCATCATGCGTCATGCTCTTGAACGAGTGCTGCCTTAGGAGATGGGCCTGTTTTAACCTTCAGTATTATTGACATAACATATATTTTTATGTTGCTTCCTTAAATTTATCGTTTTTTCTCTGCAACGATGTAATGAAACAATAACACTACTATTATTGTGATCACAGAATAATATTATTTTTATGGATTATGTATGGTGACGACGTATGAATATTGAAAATGTCGTTACTTTTCTTAAAGCTGACGAGCTTCTTGCACCCATTATTCTGGTCAGTTAGATGACGTCCTGAATAGGTGGCAGGTAAAAATGTTCAAATGGAGACGATTCAAAACAAATTCTTTTAAGTACATTGGAATAAAGTTATTTTCACGACGTTATACGATTTCGTCATATCAAATCAAATGTCGTTTTTGTGAAGTGTAGGTTAATTGTATACAAAGATTTTTGAGGTTTAAAATGTCACTCTACATTTCCAACTTTAACAAGGTATACAATAACGCTATGTCAAAATTTTATTAAATTAGCTATTTAGTATTACAGATAATATTAAAAAAAACAGAAAAAGTAGGTATACACTGACAAAATATGTTAATGTCAAATTATTTTAATATTATTTTAAATGTCATTTGTGATTTAGGAATAATTAATTTATTAAATTGGGCTATAAGGCTCCTTACCCACGGCGATTTCTTATAGCGATGCAGTAGCGATTGTGTCGCGCGTTCGCATCGATACAGTCGCATTGTGGTCACTAGCTGTGTGTGTGTGCCCTCGCACACATAAACACGATTCAGTCGTTATGCAAACGCGATACTGTCGCGCTTCTGTCGCGATGCAAAGGTGATTCAGTAACGACACAAAATTACCTGCGATCGTTACCGTTGCAAAATAGACTCCGTTGAGGCAACACTAGTCACGTCGTCTTTTGTGCTGATTTTACGTAAGCAGCCGAAGCGTAGACTGCCGAAACGTAGGACAATAGCACTCTCGACCTGTCTGTGTTGCACTCATGCTCGGTTCTCCACTCAAGCGCCACCCTCCCTCTGTTCTCTCCCTGATGCTATCCGATTCGGTCGCGCGTTTGTATCGATACAGTTGCGGTGGTGTAGCGCTATTAGCATCACTTCTGTAGTGCGTTGCAAATGCAACTAACGCGCGTTAGTAGCGTTGCTGTCGCTCGTTTACGAAACGCACAACAGCATCACTACAAAAAGTCGCCGTGGCCTAATCCTAGTCCTAGTAATTATATTATGACAATACTTTGTGTGTGTATTTGTTACCATATTGTCAGTAAAAGCCTAAGAATAACATTCATAACACTGAGTTATGACTTGATTTCCTATTGTAAGCGAATGTAGGATAAAAAAATATTGCAAATTATAATAATTGGGCCACAGAAACGCGTGGCCGGGTCAGCTAGTATGTAATAAAGTTAATATATCATGTAAATCATTCTTCGTGAATAAGCTCTCATATATTTTATCGGTTACACTACTAGGAATTGATAAGGAGTTTAACATGTTTACCCAGTTTTACGTGGGGAATGTACCGTAGATATTATAATACATCTTTATTTCCTTATCACAGAAATAGGTATAACGATTGTATTGTGCTTAAAGAGAAACTCTTTTGTGAATTATACTGAGAACCATATCACAAAGTGACTCAAAAAGTGAAGTAGATAAATATATTCTTGCTCGCATATAGAAGGACTAATGTGACATAACATTCAACTAATGCGGGCAAAGGCGGTCTTATCGCTTGAAGCGATCTTGAACATGGGATAATGAGAACCTTTGCTGTATAGGACAACCATACAGAGAGGAAGACATAGTTTACCATCAGAATAAAATAAAGAAAGAGAACATCAAATATATTGTTCTCAAAACAAGTTAAGAAGCTAAAGAACTTGTGTTATGGAATTCAGAAATAACGATAGTACAACGAAATCCAGATCCGAGCCGATATAGAAAAGTTCAATTTCCACCTTGACCCAACTGGCAATCGAACCTGAGACCTTGGAGTGACTTAATCATGAAATATGCTAGGTCTAGGATTTTCTTTCTATCTCATATAGAGTAAAGTAAATTGCGGACCCGGGATAAATACGGACTAACAGTTAGTTCGTCTCTTAGTTCCAATATTTGATAGAATCAGGCGTTACTTGGCGGAAGTCCATATCCAATAGCAAAACTCAACTGAGTTTTGCGGAAGTAAGCTACATATTTTTATTTTACTAATCTTATTTCCAGAGCGCGGTTGACACGTGTTACTTTCGCCATATATCTTGTCAAGTAAACATCCACAAAAGACGCAACTTCCACAGTAAATTAAAATATAATTTTCTTATTTTGATATATTTCTGTGTTCTATATTTTGAGTTTGCTACTTAAAAATTGATTCTCATATATGCGCCCGGTATCAAAAAAATATGAAGAGTATAATTTAGTGATCGAATGACAGCATTACGTTTTTTGTGCGCAACCTATCGTGGCCACCTTTCACTTTTATTTTGCAGCTTTGTTTCATTATTTCCTGCACCTGTTCTTCAGAAGTAAACTCCAATCGTGCATCGGAGATGATACACACACTTTTTCTATAAGGACTCTCCTTATACTGTTACTGTGCCGTAAACCCAAAATTATATTATTGGAAAACACACGTATGGAGTATATAGCACGTAGGGAACGTGATTTCATTGCTAGCTAAACAATAATTGTGGGTTTCCTGCTTGTTTAGACAGGATCGAATCCATATACCTGCGATTGTTCTTCCAACGGCTATTAAGATAAACCTGATGATTTTTTTCAAGTGCTTTGATTGAAATTTATTGTAACTTCCCTTTCACATTGAATGTAAAACGTTTTGAAAACACATAATACATTGTGTGTTTTCTTTTTTATTGCAATGGATATAATTACCAGTTCAATGCTAAAATAATAAAAATAAAAACCAATTTTTTTGTTACTTATTCTAATACATCAATCAAAATATTACACAGTGACCTTAGAAAGAAAGTCATCCAATGGAATCTTTTCTATTTAGAAAATAATCCCAAACTAATATATATTAGTATTATTTTTTCTCCCACAGTCTTCAGAGAATCTTTTGTTTTTCCTTCTATTGTTCATAAGATATTGTTTCTGTACCTTCTATTTCTATTTGCCCATTGTTTCATTAGGTAAAGGAATTTTCTTTCTCTTAAACTATAATTGTGACTGTAGATGTTGATTCATTGTTGGTGACGTCATGTAATAATAAAACAATTTCAGAGAAAAAAATAAATCATTTGAAATTTCATGTTTATTAGCATTAAAATGACTTGGACGGAATATATTAAAACTTAAGGTATAAAATACTTGTGTAAAAAACAACTACGCCTTCGAGCCCTCAGGTGGAAGGCGTAGTTGATTTTTACACACGTATTTTATACCTTATACAAATAGTGCATTGTGAATGCAAAAAAAACATATTGAAACTTATCTAAAAAAATGATACATTATTACCTTTTTTCCTGCCTTGGATTAATATATTTTTCCATGCATTGTTCATATATTTATAAAAAGTCGCAACAATATATTGGGGTCTACTTTTATACTTTAATTTAATTACATCTATCTTATATGCAGTTTCAAAAGTAGTTAACCAAACAAGCAATAAATATCGCCAAATTTCTTCAAATACGTTTTTTTATATAATAATTAAAGAATCTCTATTGTATTTGCCGTTAAGTAGGTACTTTACATAAAGCGTAAGTTACTATTTTATCAATTTTCTTTTTATAGAAAGGAATATAACGTGATATGCATTTTTTCGTTGTCAACTCCAGCTACAAAGTGGCTTTCTTACTTCAAAAAATAATTGATTACTATGGTTAAACAATTACTCGTAATAATGTATCGAATACGTTCTGAACCTTATTAGATTTCCGGAATGTTTCCTGTAATATTTCTAACACTTTATTATTGACTAGCTTTGGAGCATCTTTAGCCCACAAATAATCAACGTGATTAAATTTAGGGTATGGTACCAAATACATTTGCGTTGTCTCCGGCAGTATACCATGCAGCTTCCTCACATCTTCTTCGTTGGAAAGCAAATCATTTTGCGACCAAAATAAGGTAACATTTAACTTAACTTTTTTCAAATCGTATTCAGGAGGAGTGGTAGTACCATATATCCTCAGGTTTCGCTCTTCATATCCGTAGTCAAACTGCTGAAATTTGCCGGAAAGTATCATCTGTGACATATGCACTGCAGTCTTCCAAGATGTCCCAGTCCCCAAATTGGACAGAAATATATGCTGAATAGTCTGATTAAATTGTTCTTGATCCTCCCCGCATAGGTAAAATATCACATTGTTACATATTTGGGAATTCATGTGTTCCGCCTCACACATTTGATTCATTCGACCAAAAAATGAATCTTTTGGCACGAATTCGAATGTACCGGTGACCATCTGTGTGTGAGCAATGCTGCTTACCACGTTTGCCATTGATTTCATCGGTGATTTCATATTCGAAATGAAGACTTCGGGTGCTAAAGCTATACCTCCGACTAGCTTACTGTTGTATTCCGGACGAACAGACAACATTGTGAAAAGAATTGTAGTTCCCATTGAGTGTCCTATGTATGCAATTTTGGTATCATCTCCTTTTATTTTATAAATGTAATCAATTACTGCAGGTACATCATGCGCTGCAACCTCGTGCCATGAGAAGTTCCAATACTCTTTAGATTTTTCCTTGAATCGAGAATGTTCTCTTGAATATTTGTTCCCTCTTATATTTATTAGCCAAACATCGTAACCTGCATCAGCTAGAACATATGCAAGAGATTTTTCAGGCCCATTAAGAATCCAATCAGCAGAACTGGCAAATAAACCATGCTGAAGAAGAACAGTCTCTCTGGAAGATGAGCCACCATTCTTAGATCGAGGTATTCTATGAATATTTAATAGGAAACCATCGGATAAAACTGTGTGCGTTTCACAATCGTAGCCATTTCGTCTTATAAGTGATGGTACAGATAATACTAAATCAGGTTTTTCTATTAACGAAGCTTGGTCTTCTGTTGGCATAAAAGAATATGTATCAACGAAATTCCTGCTGCCCTCTTTAACTCTGTCAACGTAGTTGTTGACGTCTTCTGATATCTTTTTCTTTTGTTCTTCTATATATTCGCTGACTTTATTTTTGATCTGAACTGCTTCAATATATTTTGAATTAACTGTTTTCTCGACATGATTGATTTGTTCATTAAAGAAAGCGTTCACTTTCAACGTCTGCTCTTTAAAGAATTCTTCCAACGAGCTCTCAGAGATTTGCGAAGCAACAAGAACTACTATTAAACACAAAGTTAGCCTTCTAGACATGTTGGCCGGTTAAAAGTTCGCACTAACACTGACTCTTTAGCCGTAATACTGATAGTATATTACGGTTCCCGTTGACCTTAAAGATCAACTTAGACGTCATCGTCTGATAAAATATAATTTTAGTACACCGCGTAACCTACAAATAAATGTTGTCTTGAAAAAACCGAAAATATTATCAATAAAATCCCTGTAACTGTACATATTATTCTTAACAATTTAAACGGTCAAGGTATATACGTCAGAGATATGTTTTTATATTGATGTAATTATTACTTTAATTATGTTTTGAAACGATTATGAGATAAAATATGTAGGTTATTAGATACGTCAGTTATATAATATTTCAGCACTTTATAAAACACAAATTTTAAAACGACCGTTTGGTGCAACGGTAGCGATTTTGTTTTTCGCACCGACGTTTCTGGGTTCGAATCCCGAAAAGGGCAGATATTCGTGTGATGAATACGAGCATTTGTAGCTGAGTCATGGGTATTATATATATATATGTATATATATATATATTACATATATGCATGTCTATCTGTTACCCTAGTATCCATAACACAAGCCTTACAGTGCTTATTTTGGGCTAGGCTAGTTGTTTTTAATGTAAGAAATATATAATTACTCTTTTCCTATTAATAAGTTAATACTGGCACAATATTACTAAAATTACTTTAGTCCAAAGCAGTTATTCAGAAATAGTACATTTCTTAATATAACCTCCAGAAAGTATACTAAAAATTACACGCAGTCTTACAAATAAGAATATCCAACATACCAGCAAGGTAGATAAAATAACAAAGTAGAAATTAACAACATACTTCAAATTAAACCTCAACATACACACATTACAATACATTAACATCAACATACATTCAATTTTTTGCACATAATTTATATTTAATCATAACGTTTTCACTCTTTAACAGCTGCCGTAATCTCAGGATGACTAAGGCAATGGTCGTCATCGCTTTCAGTTGCGCCTTTCTTTCGCCAGTTCTTCTCCAAAGGGTATCCCAATATCCGAACTGGTGGTAGACTCAGTATTTTACAGAAATCGTTATGACAATTTAATAACTAAATAAAATGCAAAATAAAACCAATTCGATTTAAATACATTTTAACAGTGATCGATTTAAAATTGTAAAGGTAGTAGAAAATATATGACGACCATTGCCTTAATCATCCTGTGATCACGGCTCCTATAAAGGAGTCGAAACGGCAGGATTAAATATAAATTTGCTCAAAAAAAATTTGGCGAAAAAAGTGTTTTATTCAATAGGACTTAATATTGAAATTGGGAGGCACTTCCGAAAAGAACTGGCAAAAGTTTCGCGTTTCTTTCGCCTGAGTTTTAACAGCTAGGAATGTGCCCGATTGAAATATTGTGAAGGTAGTAGAACATATAATAATAATATATGACGAATCATCCTGTGATCACGGCTCCTCTAAAGGAGTCGAAACGACAGGATTAAATATAAATTAAGTGCACAAAAACCGTGAAACAGTTGTTTTATTTAAAATAACTTCATATTTAAATTATTTAAAAAGATCGAAACAAATATGACATTCAAACTATGTCGTATTGCAATTTGCATGTAAGAAGTGATATAGGTTTCATTTTTATTGCTTTTACGGCATACGTGACGTCGCATTGACGCGATTTTATATTAAAAAATGTACTATTTTTTTATTATGAATGGGTTCGCTCTTGATCCCAATCAAGCCCGGGGGCCCAGACAGGATCCACGATGGAACGGGCTAACCCAGAATGTGTCTATTCACCCTGGATTTAAAAACGGACGGGTTATAAGTACTCGAAGAAATACAGATGCAGGGAGGGAGTTCTACTCCTTTGCTGTGCGCATTATAAAAGATGTTGAGAAGCGCTTGATGCAACTTTACGTCGAATCACAACACATTGACGCACTTTTTCAAAGAATTGTACTATACATACAAATTCCTGTGTTTTTTCGTTATTCACAATTGTACATCACATCCTTAGAACTAAAATGACCAAGTCTCTCGGTAACTCAATTTGGATAGCGGTGGACCGGACATCCAAAGGTTGTAGGTTCGAGTTTCGCCTGATAAACTGTGAGCTGAATCGATTTTTTCTTGTACTTTGCAATTAAAATAATTAATCCTATAAGGTAGCATTTAAAATGGCTGTTCCATCTTTATCGATTGTCCAAACATTTGTAAAAATGTTTCTAACAAATACGAAAGGTTATTTATCTCATTGGTCAAACAACACTGGATTACAGCGTCAAAAAATACTTGAAATTGCGACGGGTATTTGCAAAGCTCAATTGGGAGCGGGTCTGATTCCCGCCTGAGAATTCTTATGTGAGCTGAGACGACTTTTTCTAGAATTTTTCTATTTAAAAAAAATCTTGTAAAAACTAAATCATTACATAGTATAAAACAAAGCTCCAGCTGTCTGTCTGTCCCTTAGATCTTAAAACTACGTAACGGATTTTGATGAGGTTTTTTTCAATACATAGAGAGATTCAAGAGGAAGGTTTATATGTATAATACATGCATAATATAGTAGAGATACACTGATAATTTTAGAGGTTACTAAATATGATGTCGTAAATAAACACATTTTTTCAATATTTTCGAAGATATTACAGATTTAAAATTCAGGGACAAAGCAGTTGCCAAAAAAACTGTGAACGTCGTATATAAAGACATTCTGTAGTATATTTAGTATCAGCATTGCACCCGTGCGAAGCCGGGGTGGGTCGCTAGTTTATTTATATTCTCAAATTGTACAAAATTCGACAGACAACTTTTTGCGTTGTGCTGTCGGAATGAGATACTTTGGGTAATTTCAAAGGCCACTTTGGATGTTTCTTGTGTACAAATCCGTTTACAGTATAGATTTTGTCTAACGAAGCCTTACATTTACGCAACTTAGTCAAACTTTGTTATCTCCACTGGTTTTCAAGAGGATTTTGTATACTTGAGTTTTGGTGTAAATAAAGCTTTTGAGATGCGCTCCGTACTTCACTGGGTTGGTGGTTTTTCGTTTTGTAAATACTAGCTGACCCGGTAACGCGTTGCTATAGTAACGTTAATTGATACAATGAAAAAAAAAGAGGACAGACAAACACACAAACAACAAATTTGTGTTTTAGAGTATATATTTAAGGCATTTCGCACCGATGGTCCTGGGTGCCAGTTCCGGTAGGTGCACATGTTCGATTAGATTAGATAAACGAACTTTTGACGTGAAAACTTCCTTAACATCATTCTGATTAGAAAGTCGATGAAACGAAAAAGCGACAGCAAAAAGAGAGACACATAAATTCGTAAGACTTAACGTAAGAGAAAATGAGATAGAAAGCATAATGTACGTGTGTTAATACGTGTTTGTGTGCACATGCGTAGTACAAAGCTTGAGAGAAGGCATCACAACAACCGTGGTATTTTCTATACGTGTACGTATTATTTTTGAAGGTTTCACTTCTACCACGTGTGAATTGCACACACGCTTTTTTATATTAGCTGTAATATAAATCTATATATACCTTTCAATTTAATTCCATAGTAAATTGGAATAAAAACATTATGAGTAAAAAGGATGCCTACAATGCACATATACATCACACATCACGGGACTCGACCCCAAACCATCGTCACGAAAGGAAGGTAGCCACCGTTGCACAATTGTCCATAATTATAATGGTTTGAAATTTTTATCAACTAGACAGTTTTTATAACGCCATCTGTTAGAAAACTTTGGGGTTAATACCAGTCTTATGAATTATTTCTAGAGACCTATCTACACAAAGTAAAAATTATATATAAAAAAACTATTTGTACTCGAGACTTAAGATTTTTATATATTTTTTTTTTGCATAAATTCAAATGATTTCTTATGTGATAAATAATTTTATTAGAAAATAATAGAAAAATTCAACTCGGCTCACAAGTAAATTCTCTGTAATTTTGTCTGAGAATTTACTTGTGAGACGAGTTGATATCTTATAATATTTTTCTATTAAAATAATTTATCGAAAGTCTTAATTAATGTAAAGACCATTCTAGTATTAAAATCTATAAATAGTACAGTTAATAAAAAAAAATATATCATAAAGTAATGTAATATTTTTACTAGTCAAAGCACTAACAAAGCCATGCTTTTTAAATAAATAAAATAAAAATCATTTAATTCAGGTGATTAAACCCATACACAAACCATACTGGGAAAGCTGTTGGAAAATGAAAATTTATTGTGATAGGTATAGAATAAAAATAATTATAACTATAGGTCGACAACTTAAATGAGTCTTCGCCCGCGCGGTACAGGGGCGCGGGGGTACGGCGACAAAGGGGGCTACGGAAAAGGGGGGAGGGGGTGCAGTGTACCCTGCTGCCCGCTCTTCACTGAAATATCCATTTGAAATGAAAGACGAATTTAAGTTGTCAACCTATAGTTATAATTATTTTTATTCTATACCTATCACAATTAAATTTCAATATCTTTATAAGTTGTTTAAAATTCAGACGAAGTATAGGAATGCCGCATCTTCCAACGATATTAAACAGCTTTCCCAGTTGAAGTGACATCTTGAGAATTGCAACGTAGTGTCGCCGAGCACCTTTATAGCCCGCCTATTGCACGACCAGCTGTTGTAAGGCACTTTTAATGGCTTTGAGTAATAAAACAGAGTTAGAACGGATGAAAGATGGTGTCTCTAAAAATGCATTTTAAATCGTATAGACTTTATGGACTCTTGTCTACTTGAAAAACTATAATTAAAAATTTGCAAGTCGGCTATCTTTTCCATTCCATTCCTTTTTCCCTAATTGCAAGAAAAGAGGAAAATTTTCATGTTCTATAGAAGCAGTGACTATCTTCCACACTACACCAACAGTTTCGTTCGAGTCCTAGTAGAGGCCAATGTTTATTAAGACTATAAGCATGGTGTGCGTTAATTACGTTATTTCGATATTAATTATTTGGTATGACTTTTCCAAAATGTCTGAGATGAAATCAATATCTGAGGGCCTATCATGATCTCTTAGCGTGATGCAAGTGTGATTGTCGAAGTGCAACACCGCTATACGCGATCTACAGTGGCGTCACTTTGCAACAGCTAAACTTGAATCGCTATACGACGTGATGGGGCGGCCTCAGTTCTAAAACCTTAATCGTTTGACGAATTTAAATATATCAACTGTAATTAGTCGTCGTGATATAGATACATAAATTCTAATCTTTATGTATAGGCGACACATCTCTATGTCTGGGTGACATATCTCTACTCAATCCAAAATATTCCAGTGTCCCCCAGACATTCATTGCTGGGCGAAAGCCTCCATCAAAGAATGTGCCGTGTGGTTTCAATTAAGGGTGTCGTAAGACAACTAATGAGCATGGTGTTTCTCACTACGTGATGCCATCACATACCTTCCATAGACCGCAAGGCAGAAGCATTTCTTCTCAAATATTTTATTTTATTATTTTTGGCACGAAAAACAGTTCAACATTATGTAGGTACTCACTACTTACATATAGTTATGATCACAAAATCAATTATAAAATAACCCACTACATCATCCATGAATTTTAAATTCGGAATGTTGGTAAAGTTTTTCTACTTATCTAAAACTAGGATATGACTCAAGTACAGGAATGGTAGCCAACCATTCCAAGCTTCTTTAAGATCCTCTTTAAATGTTGGAGCTGACCAGAGCTGACAATACACATTTATCTATCTATGAGTTCACAAAATACCTTGTATTTTTGAACCATAAAACGCAAAGGCCCGCGGAAGCCAGCGTTTGTTTGTTGA
This sequence comes from Calamotropha paludella, assembly GCA_927399485.1. Classification (NCBI taxonomy): domain Eukaryota; kingdom Metazoa; phylum Arthropoda; class Insecta; order Lepidoptera; family Crambidae; genus Calamotropha; species Calamotropha paludella. The sequence continues at coordinate 27,019,769 of OV656812.1, forward strand.
ATAATGATCTTTTTTGCGATCTCCATTTTGGCTGTCAAGTTTAAAGATTATTGAAATACCCCCCATTTTTTATGGAATCTTCTGTGCTTGTTTTTCGCTTGTGTTGTAATAATTTTGGGCAGTTTGCTGTCCAGCAAGCCCATTATTGTTTTGATAAGTACACGAGTGTAAAGTATATAAGAATAGTACGTAGACAGCTCAGTTGATATGACAAAAGGTTTATTATCAATTGGGGATATTCGGCGATGATAACTGTTTGCGTAACTAAATTCGACATACAGTTTACCGTAAACTATAGCTGAAAGGAGCTCCTATTCAGGGTGCATAGTAGTTAGATTGTTTGGTGATTGACGCGATAACGTCTTATAAATCGATGAACGCCGGCTGAACTCACGTAAAAGCATGACTCATTGTGACGTTTCGCCAGTGCAAGCGAGAGCGCGGAACAAGCGATAGAGAGGCACGATCGGCCTTAGCGTTTGGTTTGTGACGCATCTATCTCTTTTCCACTCCTTCGGCTGATGCGTCCGAGTAGAAGAGGGACAGCGGCAGCACACAACCTACACCTAAACGGTTTATAAAGTGAAGTGAAAAGTTAATGTGGTTTCCATTGTTTATTACAACAACTGAATATTAATTTATCGAAAAACTTAATTTTCAATTATCTCTTTCTTTGTATTATACACAATAATGATAATGCAGTGATAAATATATATAGATAAATTTTATTCAATTCATAAAACTATGCAATTCTTCATCAATGTTTTCTTATGACGTCAAAATTATCGTCCGTAAACCGACATTACAGACAATCAATTTTTCTTAATATCTTAATTTAGTAGTTAAGTACGTGCCTGATTAAAATATTGGAAGGCAATAATAGCATATGTATAAAGACCATAGCCTCAGCCATCCTGTGATCACGGCTCCTGTGAGTCTAACCCAAAGTTTCGCGTTTCTTTCGCCCGAGTTTCTTTCTTGAGTAATAAAAATTTCAACATACATATAAGAACGTGCCCGATTTAAATATTTTGATGGTAATAGAAAATATATAATTAGGCATCCTGTGATCACGGCTCCTGTAAAGGTGTTAAACCATGACGATTTAATATTTATAAAATAAAAAACAACGGGTTGCACTTCGGGAGCACCGGCAGAAGTGAAAACGTGAAAGTGAACATTAACGTTGTGCAATTGATATTTTGGAATGGTTAGGGAGTAATTTCGCACGAATTAATTAACAGTATAAAAGTACTATCATTTATGTGGTAAAATACAATATTCATTTATTGCGCTATCGTACACAAACATGACAACAAACACACACGCATACTCGCGCAACCGCCCTGCGCCGCTTAAACGAATCAGCAGTAGCATGCATACATACCCATCCCTAAAAGTGCACAACGCCGCTAAAAAAATTTTCACTTCAAAAATATTGTTTTTCTTTTTTGACACATTTGACACTTGAAAATCGGCATACCAGAAAAATCTTGCTTGCTCAAAAGAAACTTCTTTTTTCAAAATCTTTAGTGTGCCCTTCCTGATAGTAGTGTTTCATGATAAGTTTATAAAGCCATAGACGGACGCTGTCCTTCAAGATAAAAGGATAATGCGTGAAAGGCATAATTTGAAGGGCCACAGTTTATTGGTCATAAAACCTTTTTCTTCACTTTAACTGTATATTGATGCTTTTCTCTCGGGCTATATTTTGCAAACTTAAGCGTTTGGCGTTGTTTAGAAGATGGTACGATCATAAAATATATGATCTTATTAAAAGACAAGTAGGGCAGGATATGAGAAAAATCCCTTTATTGCACTCCTCGTTATTAAGTATCGAAACCCGAAAGACATACAAGTTTTATTCAATATCAAGTATTGGTATGTCATGTCATGATTATTTGTAGCCAGAGAAATAACAAGAAAAGGCAACCGAATTACTATTAGATCTCCAATTGCAAATGTTACTGTTCATCTTTATAAGGGTACGTACACCGGATCCAAAAGATTCCTGCTGCTTGAAATTTTTATATTCTTTTTGTTTATAGACTGTGAGTCATTAAATTATTTGATAATTATAGAATCTAAATAAAGGTTTTGATGACAATTAACTCAAAATTTTTACAAAAAATAACCATGCCACTTCTCAGTAGTAGGTATTTATCTCAACAAATACGCCTAGTTACTGTATTGAGGCCGTTGTTGAGACGCACGCTAGCAATGGTAATAGATAAAACTAAACTGGAAAACCTTTGCAATGAATACGAAACAAGTTTGATCATAGTAAAAATTATTAACTTAGTTTTTTTATTGAAGTATTTATTTTAATGTTATTATTTATCTTTATTAAAAAGTTATTATTTTTTTATTATAGAAAATAATAAAACAGAAATTCAAAATAAAAGTGAACCGCACGATAAGTTGCGCACAAAAAACGTAACGCTGTCATTCTATCACAAAATTTTACTCTTCCTATTTTTTTATGAAATATATGAAAATCAATTCCAAAGGAGTAAACTCCAGAAAAATCAACTTTTCTCAATTGTCATATTTAAATCGAACCCGCATCCCCTAGCTATCCGGGCGAGTACTCTTCCAATTGAGCAACTGGAACCTGACGCCCTATCATCATCTCTAGATGCGATTCAAGTTCGACTGTTGAAGAGAGATGACACTATAGATCGCGTATAGCGGTGTCTCACTTTGACAATCGAACTTGCATCGCACTAAGAGATCACGGCCACTGGACGGACCCTTAAAATATTTATGAATAAGATTCATTTCATCATTCATTTGGAGATGTGGTTGGTTTTTTGTTTATTTTAAAACTTATGTACTAACATAGTTTGTAAAATAATACTAGGTTTAAAAATCTAAAAATCCCACGTTTTTCAATGACCAAAAAAGAATAAAATAAGTTTTGAGTGGCCCCTCGCTTGGCCCCGCCGGGTTGTTTTATTCTTTTTTGGTCACTGAAAAACGTGGGATTTTTAGAATTTTAAATCTAGTTTTATTATTTTATTCTTTTTAATTATTAACTCAACGAAGTAACCATGTGTTACGCAACAATCGGATAAGCCCCATACAAAAGTGAAAGTTGCCAAAAGTTGACCTGAAAGTCCACCTAGAAAGTTGAAAGTTGTTTAAGCGAGCATTGTCATCGGGTTCTGAGCTACCCTGAAAGTTTCAACTCGCTAGGTGGTCGAGAAGTGCCTCAAAATTGAGATACAAGATTCCAACCGGACAGACAAGACGACGGACAAGCAAGCAGACAAGAAAGCGACCTAAGAAAAACGTTGGAAAATTAATTGTTAGTAACCCTCTGGGCTCTGCCTCCGAAAGAAATATATTTTATTTGATATATTTATTATTTATTCAAAAATTGGATACAATGCGACTTCGTGACTAAACAACTCAAACATGTACCTCAAAAGAGTTTTTGTTTATTTATTGGAGCCGAGCGAGCGAAGCTCCCAGGGATCAGCTTCAATGTCGAAATGTATCTGACGCCATAAATCTATGAGTTCTTAGTCGATTTTCGTATTTTTTGTAATGAATCGAACCAACAGGTTCAGGACTATATTGTGCACTTTTGTGGAATTTTAAATTTTACTAAACATTATTGATTTTATATATTTTTTTAGTATTACGCTCCACTCCAATATATGGTGCTACTGAAGCTTTACACATGCATCGACCTAGTTTATTAAGATTTCCCAGTGATTTTTTACATTAATTTTAAATTAAGAAAAAAAAATAACTTTTAAGGCAAGAACTTGCATATCAAAACAAAACTCAATTTTTTTTTAAAGTCATAAAAGTTCTATGATTCATGATCCAGTTCGGCTTGCGATTGACTTGAGTATGGCAAATGAATTTGGAAGCCAATTATAACACTAGATCCATTGAGCAATTTACACAGCCTTGGTATTTTACATTTTCCTTCCCCTCTAGGAATACGCCTCTACTCCTCTAAAAAATGTTCCTCGAAAGTATTCATTGATGGAATAGTAACCTTTTCCTGATTTATGTATATTTGCTTTCATTTATATTTATATTAAATTTAATTTAATTAACTTATATATTTTACAATTTTTATGCTTGAATCATTATTGCTTTATTAAATCAGAGTGAAACCTATCTCGTCTTGCCCTCTGGAGCATGTACAGTTTACCAACCGTACAATTTAAGTCATATCAAAGTACACTGTCTTGCGTGTCAGCATTTTCCGCGACAATGTGATCTTCATTAATATTATAATTAGTTAAGCGTAAGCCACCTCCTAACTAACATTAAACCACCATTTTTCATAATTTGTGATCACCAATAAAACTATAAACCAGTGACGTCTTTTAGTCAACTATTATCTACTTAAAGAAAATGGGACAACATATCCTATATATGGTAAATTACTTTAATAGAAAAATACTATAAAAAATCGATTCGGCTCACAAGAATTATTAATATATTAATTTTGTTTTGTTATTTTCTTATAATGGTAAGGTATAATATGTGTACAACCGGAATAAAACGTACCTGCAACCTTTGAAAATCCGGTTGATTGTAGTAATGCATTGCATTGAATGTACTAATTATGCTCAGAATTCCATTATAAATAGTATCCAGAAAATACATTACAATAAAATTATAAATTATTTTAATAGAAAAATACAAGAAAAATCAACTCGACTCACATATCAATTCTCGAGCCGGGATCAAACCCGCAACCTTTGGATATCCTGTCCAATGCTCTCCCAATTGAGCTACCGAGCCAAGTGCACACCCATCAAAATTTTCTAATAGTTTTCAACTTATTACGCTATAGGCCAGCGTTGTCTCATAAATGAGGCATATAGTAAATTTTTATAATTAATATTAAAAAAAACTTATTTATTACTGTTTGTTTAGGCTTTAAAATGTTCTGGTAATTAATTATAAATTTTATTGACACCGATGTCAATTAAAATTTATAATAACCTAACCCGAGTTAGGACCTGAATTGAGTAAAGTTAATTTAGATTTTGTTTGCAAAATATTATTTATTATTATTTTGTAGCGAGATATACGTAGTACGTTTAAATAATATAAAATGTTTAAAAGGTTCAAAGATATTTAAAACATATATTACTAAGCATAAAGCTTATCTAGCACCATATATTCGAGCGGAGCCGATTGGTGGTTTCATAAATCGCTTGCCCGGAAGAATACAGTATTGAGTCAAAGTTTGGCACTAACTGACTTTATGATACAGTTCGAATAAAAAAAGTACGTTCTACCTTTTGAATGCCGAATTTTCATAAAATTTTAAAATACTCTTATAAAAAACAGCCTCACCTCCGAGCCCTCAGTTGTCCCTACAGGCAAAACACATTTCGCTTTAATTTGATTGCATATATATCGCCTCCTCCTCAGGGTTCATCGTACAAAACAAATTTTGTTAGAAATCAGGCATTATTGCTTCGAATCAAGATAACAAAATAAGAACAGAGAGAGAAAAATAATGTGTCTACATGGCGTTTTCACAGTATATTTATAGAACAAAATGCAAGTACAATTCTTACAAGAGTCTTGAAAATAAATATAATTACAATAAACTAATTCATTATTTAAAATACAAAGAAACTTAAACGCGTTTTACATTATAATGTAGACTTTGATTTAACTACCAGGGCAACATGGCTTCATAGGAGCTATTGTTGCACTCTTTATTTCAATCACTGATCACGTTAAGGACAACTGCCCTTGCAACATTTATACACTGACATTCGAAATAAAATTTGACCTTGCTACATAATAATCATATGTCACTGGTCGGCAAAGCTCGCCCGTGGTATAATGCCAAATGTCGTGATGCGGTGGCATCAAAATACAAAGCATATTTGGCCTGGGTTGAAGCTCGATCCCGCAAAGCTAGTAATACGCGCGAAAAGAAGAAAGCCTTTAATAAAGCCGCCAAGTCCTGCAAGAAGGTTGTAAAGACAGCTCGCTTCGATCACATAGGCCGCATTGGGAAGAAGCTTGCCTCTTACCCCTCGGGTAGTAAAGCGTTTTGGTCCCTGGCTAAGTCGATCGAGGGCAACTTCTGCCGTACTTCAGTGCCTCCCTTGCTGAAACCTGACGGATCATTGGCACACACGGCCAAGGAAAAGGCCGATTTATTTGCCGAATTATTTGCCGAAAGTTCGCGTTTGGATCCTGGCAATGCTGTACCTTCCGGTTTGTCAAGTTGTGGGACTTTTATGTCTGAAATTCGTATAAGGCAAACCGAAGTCAGAAAGGCATTGCGGGAACTGGACGTGAATAAAGCCAGTGGTCCGGATGGTATACCAGCCATAGTACTAAGGACTTGCGCTCCTGAGTTAGCTCCGGTATTGACACGCCTATATCGTTTATCTTTGGCTAAAGGACAAGTGCCAAAGTCCTGGAAGCTGGCCAACGTGCAACCTGTGCCTAAAAAGGGCAGTCGTGCTGATCCTATCAATTATAGGCCCATCTCGGTCACGTGCATTCTCTGCAGGATAATGGAACGTGTACTGAACCACAGGCTCCTGTCGTATCTAGAAGAAAATGACCTCCTTAGTGACCGGCAATATGGGTTTCGCAGGAACCGGTCTGCCGGAGATCTTCTAGCATACGCCACTTACAAATGGAGCGAAGCCATCGAGAGGCATGGTGAGGCGCTTGCCGTCTCTCTTGATATCTCGAAGGCTTTTGATAGGGTGTGGCATGAGGGCCTTATTAGCAAGCTTCCGTCATATGGTCTTCCCACTGGTTTGTGTGTCTGGATATCGGACTTCCTGAGGGATCGGTCAATACGAGTTGTCATTGACGGTAGCTCGTCTGACCATTTGACTATCAATGCCGGCGTCCCTCAGGGTTCCGTTCTCTCTGCAACTCTTTTTCTGCTGCATATAAATGACCTGCTTTTGCCCGGTATTTTGGGGTACGCAGATGACAGCACTGTTGTAGAGACCTATATATCTGATGCACGAGCCAGTGCTGAACAGATCCAGTGTCATAGAGAGGCGATGGTTAGTCGTATGAACCTATCTCTGCAGGCTGTCTCTGAATGGGGCGATGTCAATCTAGTGGGGTTCAATCCGTCAAAGACCCAGGCGTGTCTTTTCTCCGCTAAAAGGAGTCCTTTCAACTTGACTCCTACTTTCCGAGGTGTATCCTTGCCGATCACTGACCATCTTGAGCTTCTCGGTATGTCTTTGTCACCGACGCTCAATTTTGGCTCTTTCATTGAGAGCAAGGCTCAAGTGGCTTCAAAAAAACTTGGCATTCTGGCGAAGGTGAGAAAATACTTCACACCGGAACAGTTGCTCAACCTTTACCAAGCACAAGTTCGATCGTGTATGGAGTATTGTTCTCATCTTTGGGACGGTTCCGCCCGATACCAGCTCCAGACGCTTGAGTCCATCGAGAGGAGGGCCAAGAGGCTCATCGGCAATGAAGATCTTTTCTGTAAAAAGCTCAAAAGCCTTGAGCATAGGCGGAAAGTTGCAAGCCTATCAGTATTTTATAGGATACATTTCGGAGAGTGTGCAGCTGAATTGCACAACCTTGTTCCGCCATCCCCATTTTTTCATCGGACAACCAGACTAACAAATTGGCGACACCGTTATATGGTGGATACACCAAAGAGTCGCACTAAGCGTTTTGGTTTCAATTTTATGATGCGTACCGCTAAGGAGTGGAACTCTTTGCCTGAGTCTGTGTTTCCTGACAAATACAATTTGGGGGTCTTCAAGTCACGAGTAAATAGGTATCTTCTAGGCAGGCGCGTCACATCCTAGATCGCATCGACGCTTACCATCAGGCGAGATAGTGGTCAAGCGCATGCCTATTTTCTATAAAAAAAAAAAAAAAAAAAAAAAAAAAATGTAGACCATGATTGAAAACATAAATTTCACGCTTACTCTCTACGAGGGAAACATGGCTTAATAGGAGCTATTGTTGCACTCTTTATATCAATCACTGATCACGTTAAGGACAACTGTCTTTGCAGCACTAATATTTGAATTTGACATTACTACATTATAATCATATGTAGACCATGATTAAAAACATAAATTTCACGCTTACTCTCTACGAGGGAAACATGGCTTAATAGGAGCTATTGTTGCACTCTTTATATCAATCACTGATCACGTTAAGGACAACTGTCTTTGCAGCATTAATATTTGAATTTGACATTACTACATTATAATCATATGTAGACCATGATTAAAAACATAAATTTCACGCTTACTCTCTACGAGGGAAACATGGCTTAATAGGAGCTATTGTTGCACTCTTTATATCAATCACTGATCACGTTAAGGACAACTGTCTTTGCAGCATTAATATTTGAATTTGACATTACTACATTATAATCATATGTAGACCATGATTACAAACATAAATTTCACGCTTACTCTCTACGAGGGAAACATGGCTTAATAGGAGCTATTGTTGCACTCTTTATATCAATCACTGATCACGTTAAGGACAACTGTCTTTGCAGCATTAATATTTGAATTTGACATTACTACATTATAATCATATGTAGACCATGATTAAAAACATAAATTTCACGCTTGTACACTACCAAGACAACATGGCTTCATAGAAGCTATTGTTGCACTCTTTATTTCAATCACTGATCACGTTAAGGACAAACTGTCTTTGCAACATTAATATTTAAATTTGACCTTGCTACATTATAATCATATGTAGACCATGATAAAAAACATAAAGGGGTTTGAGTAACTTTGTATGGACTAGTAGCGTCATTTTTTTTTTCAGCGGCCACCAATATTTTTCATGTCTCATTAGTGTCCCGTGTTAAGTATACATATATGCTTAATTATTTTCGTCCTAAGTGATATCGAAGCTGAGATATTCGCATTTTAAGATTTTATATATGAACATAAAATATCATCAATATACGCATACAAATATTTCAGTTAGGTACTGTCCTGCATAAAGAAATCTTACTAATGTTATAGAAGGTTGATATTAGAGATTGGCTTTACTATTTTCCGACCATCAGGCACTGTGACGTTAGTATTGGGTCTTGGGAAATAAATAAAAACAAAATAATAAACACTATTGCGTTTTAATAAATTATATGAAAACACATTTTGACTAGACATTGAGGACTAAACTGAGTGAGTGAGTTAGTTACTGTTCGTCCATTTCGTTCCCAATGTCATGTCGGATAATTGTATCTTAAAACTGTGATGGGGGAGTCAAATTATTTTGATATCTGGCCCATCCCATGTACGTTACGTGCGAACAGCAACCTAAGGTCCGTTTCCCAATAATACACGAGCAATAGTGGCCCAAAATAGTATCTAGCCCTTGTGTAGCTAGCTACTAATATATACACGTAATATATTCGTCTAGACTCTAGATGAATGCCTGGATTGGATTTTACCTCTAAGAAGCCACGGATCATCCCAATTGAAGGTTTCCGGCGAAAAATTAATATAAGGTTCTCTGCATATTTCAATCACATACGAGCCATCATTTTTTACATATTCCCCGTAGTAGTTGCGAGCTTGTTGTACTTGATAAGTTCCAAGAGCAAAGATAATTTAATCATCGGTACTTAAAATAGGAAAGTTATCCAGTCCAGGAACTTGAGCATTCATGTATTCAAAATCAGCCCTTCGTTTTTTCAGATTATTCGCAATTATATACTAACTTAGTTGATTCCGAGGGCTATGGTGAGATATACGATTTATTATTTCCTGTGTAAAAGGCCAAAATTAAAAACATAAATTTGACGCTTACTCTCTAACAGGGCAACATGGCTTCATAGGAGCTATTGTTGCACTCTTTATTTCAATCACTGATCACGTTAAGGACAACTGCCCTTGCAACATTTATACACTGACATTCGGAATAAAATTTGACCTTGCTACATAATAATCATAATGTAGACCATGATTAAAAACATAAATTTCACGCTTACTCTCTACCAGGGCAACATGGCTTCATAGGAGCTATTGTTGCACTCTTTATATCAATCAATGACCTTGCAACATTAATTAATATACTGACACTTAGAATTAAACTGACCTTCCTGCACAACAATCATATAATTTTACAACATACTTACATACACTTACAACATATATTTTTATAACTTAGAATAAAAACGTATTTAGTTCTTACACTTCCGCGCACATTACACATCAGAATAAAACACTTTTTTACGGATTTTTGCGCATGTTTTATTTTATTTTATATTTAATATCACTGTGATCACGGCTCCTGTAAAGGAGTCGAAACGTCAGGATTAAATATAAAATAAAATAAAACATGCGCAAAAATCCGTAAAAAAGTGTTTTATTCTGATTAGAATAAAAACGGTTTTTTTATTTTGGATGGGTTTGCTCTTACCAGGATTCGAGCCAGGGGGCCAAACCAAGAACCACGATAGCACGAACTCCCCTAGGTGCCTGTTCACACTGGCTTTAAAAACGTACAGGTTATAAGCATTCGGAAATACAGACAGAGGGAGAATGTTCCATTCCTTTGCTGTGCGCATTACAAAAGATGTTGAGAAGCGCTTGGTGCGACAGGTAAAAATAGCAACCATCTTTCAAAATGCGTACAGCAAGGGAATGGAACTTCCTCCCTGCGTTTGTATTTCCGAGTACTTATAACCCGTCCGTTTTCAAGGTCAGGGTGAATAGGCACCTTCGGGTTAGCTCGATTCTGTCTTGGCCCCGGGCTTGATTGGGATAAAGAGCGAACCCGGTCTAAATAAAAGAAAACTACGTTACAGAACTTCTATAATATTCATTGAACATTTAACATAATAAAGTAACCAGAACAAGAAACTGGAAAAACAAAACATTTAATATATGCGATCAGAGAGGCCTTAACTTAGATGAATAAAAAAAATATTTTATTGTATAGAATCATTTTTCTATTAAATATTATTTCAATGTATTATAAAAATCTGTTTCTTTTTGTATATCCTCACTTTGTTTTGATATTCTATTGTTTCTTATTGTTTATGCTGATAAATGCCAAAGATGACGTCAAGACTTGCTCTAAATTTAGGCGAACTCAATTCGTCCTTGACGAAATACAAGAAAACGTCATTAGAGCTACTAAGTCGCGATTGTGACGTAGGTTAGGATTGAACAACTTACTTTTTAAATTAAACCACTTTTCCTTGTTACTTGCGCATTTATTTTTGATTTTAATTTGTAAAATAATATCTGAAAACACATACATAACTTGTGATGTAGTTGGCTCTTTTTGTAAATAATGTAAGTAAGATGGGATTCGGTCACCCTGTCCGAGTTTCTGTCTCCTGTTCTTCTCGGAAAGGCTTTCGAAATACCGAACAAGGGGTAGACTTAGTAGTTTACAGTAATCGTAAATATAATTAAAAAAAATGTTGTCTGTAAAGTCAGTTTACGGACGTTAATTTGACGTGATAGCGTCATAAGAATACATTGATGACAAATTGCATACTTTTCTGAATTGAATTGAATTGAAAATTATTATCACTGAATTATCATTATTTTGTAAAATACAAAGAAGGAGTTAATTGAAAAATTTTTTTTTCGATAAATTAACATTAAGTTCTTGTAATAAACAACGGAAACCACATTAACTTTTCACTTCATAAGTTGAAGAGAGATAGATGTGCCACAAGTCGAACGCTGATGCCGATTGTGCCTCTCTATCGCTTGTTCCGGGCTCTCGCTTGCACGCTAGGTTCAGGCGGAACGTTACACTTTTTCGTGCATGCAGTTATCACGTCAAAAACTTAATTAAATAAAAAATAAATCAATTTTGTTTGTATAGATTTAATAGATAGGAACGTGCCTGATTAAAATTACTCCTTAAACTACCATTACCTTAGTCATCCTGTAATTACGAAACGTCAGGATTAAATATAAAAAAATATGTGCAACTACCCGGGTGGACGTGGTTTTATTTAAATATTTGAAAGGCACGAAACAAGGGTTAAGTTTGAAGATAATTAATTGTAATTAAAACAACTTATCTTGGATTTTTCGTAAATTTATATTAAATCGTAACCTTTACAGGAGCCACGATTAAATTTTGCGCCAAAAACCCTAAATAAAATGTTTTATTTGAATGTGTAATGTGTAAGAACTATATACATTTAATTCTTATAAGAACTAGAGTAGGTTCGCCTTAAATGAAATTACATGAATACTAACAGTTACTATAACTTGGCGCATAGCCTATTCATTTTAATATTCACAAAAACATAAACAAAGGAATAAGTATAAGAACCTGATTTTTTGGCAATGTAATAGCAAAAAATTAAAGGTGAAAAATCGGTTCTCACAACACGTGTCTACTAAATTAGTCGATACAAGAACCTTAGTAGCCTAGCCTCTACGTCTGACTAAGCAATGGGCAGGTCAAGGGTTCGAAATATATCCGTTTTTTTTTTGCTTTTCGTATCTTAGCAACATAATGCACAGTACAAGGTATCAAAAAAAAATTGTTTCAGGTTTCAAGTGTTAGCCACCGACATCTTGCTGAGAAAAATTGTTTTTTTTTGTGTGATTATTTATTATATTTTTGTTCTTAAACATTACACTGCTGTAGTATCCGAATGAGCAAAAATCAAGCTATAAAAATACACAGCTGTTTCTTCTTTATCGATTGTTCGAATCTTGTGAAAGGATTACCAACATTCGATGTATTTGTTTGTATCGTCTCTCCGATTTTTGTATGGACTTGTGACCGGAAATGTATTCCGGTCACAAGTCCATACAAAAATCGGTATTGTCCTTTAAAAATGTGTGTGGGTGTGTAAATGTGTCTTTAAAAACCAAAAAGATGTATGATCTTGTACTACACACACCTTTACTTGATATGATGTATATGTTGAGAAAAACTCCTTGTTGAGATAAAATTGTATATTTTCACAATGAACTGTATAACTTGATAACAATGAAATATAGGTATGTTTGACACGCGCGGCGGCGATATTATTTAAAGGCCACCCGTGAGTTAGCCATGACTGAGGTACAATTGCTAGTATACATTACACAATATAAGGCGGTTAACACACTGCACCGCGCCCCGTCGCGTAGCGCGTGACCGCAGATTTTATTATTGTATGCACAAATCTCAATTAATATAGAAAACACGCCTATGACAACACACTGCCGACGCGGGAACGCGCGGGTAAGCGCCCCGCGCGCAGATTCTGCGCGGGAGCGCGGGGCGTGAAGAAGTAGGGTCAACTTGTATTGAAAATCTGCGCGGGGAAGCAGATTACACCGCTAAGTTAGGCAGATCTGCGCCTCCGCGCGGGGGCGCGTTTTCTGTCGCTACGCGCACCGCGGCGGGACGCATCTCTAGTGTGTGTGAACCGCCTATATTACATTAGTGCTTTTTTATTTTTTTTATTTTCTAGTCGTTCCAACGCTTAATCAAAAATATACTTCGTTAAGTTTTACCTTAATTTGTTTCTAATTAAGCGAATCACTTTTCCTTTTACAAAGTATAATTAAAAAGTTGAACGACGAAAGAAAATTGGGAAAATTGTTCGGCCATTAAAGAAGATATCAAGTTTAATAAATAGAATAAATGTTACTAATTTAGTAAAAAAAATAATAATCTGAACAGTTTTAAAAGCTATATTTAAAAATGTATTCAATCATCCATTTAAATCTTATCACATTTTCAATAGTAAAGTGCAAAAATCAAAATAATAATAAATCATTGTACACAAATTCCTTAGTAGATTACGGTATAATCTATAATCTAAGAACACAACTTTGTTGTTTGTGTGTTTGTCTGTCCACTCTTTGTCCCACTCTTTTTCCATTGTATCAATAACGTTACCATAGTAACGCGTTTATATAGCAACGCGTTACCGGGTCAGCTAGTATAAACTAATTTTGCAATTATAAAGTCTCTTCCAAATGAGGTTCAGTTGTCAGTCTGGCTTTTTAAAAAAATAATTCCCTTAAGTATGCAGTTGAAACAAAAAATATACAATAAATATATCAATGAGGAGTTTATAAAAGAAACTAAAATCGAAGTTTTTGTTAACCGAGGTACCACCGACTACACCGTATAAATAATAATAACAAACTATCTCTATAAAACCGATGGAGCAGAGCAGGGATTCTCTTCAGTAGCGGCGAGTGGCGCGTGCTAACTGGTGCGGGTGTGAGCCATGAGCTACCTACCCGAACTTCTTCTTCTTCGATGTTGGGGAGCCACTGTACAATACAGCGACTGGTTGTGGTGGCGACGGTGGCGCGTCTTGGCGTGCTCTCGTAGTGGGGGCACAAATACCGGGTAAGATCCCTAGAGGGGAGGTCCAGGTAGCGCCAGCGAGCGGGCAGCGACTTAGGGGTGCGGAGGTTGTGGAGTTATTGGATGGGTTTATTGGGATGATCTTTTTTAAGGTTTAGGCCAGGTCGCGTGGTAACGCGCGTCGCACTCTCGAAGCTGGCGTAATTTCTAGTGGACGAGCGATGCCCCGCAAATATTCATGGGGGCTATTATCCACCCTGTCAAATAGCTTTCTTGCCATGTTAGTTATAAATGTGCTGATAGACTCGATGCTCAGGTCTCGGGCAATCACGCTATTTTTCATGTAGCGTCTGACGAAAGTAATATGTAGTACAGAGCGCTACATTCTACTGGACCTGCAACATCATTTTAACTGGTTTGCTGCATAACGAAGACCACGCTGGCGCAGCATAAGTGAGTCGCGACTGCACATACTTTTTGTAAATGGCCACCTTCGTACGTAGTGGCAGTCGCGACTTGAGGACCGGGGTCGGTTGAGCTCAAACTTCTATTTGCAAACAACATCTTTGTTATTACCTAAGACCTCCCAGAATTCCTATTGATCTCCTATCTCCACCTTTCCGTGGAACCGTATTTGGTTCAAGCTGATGTGTTCCAAGGCTCTGTTCCAAGCTTCACAACAAATGTAACACTCTTATAGACATATTTTGTTCATTCATATTTAAGAATGAATATGTATATGTATTCATATTAAATGAAGATTCTGAGGAGATAAGGAAATTTCTAAATAAAATTTATATTAAGTTCTTACACTTCCGCGCGCGTAAAAAAGTGTTTTATTTAAAAAATCATAGTTGTCAAAGCTGACCATAGCACAGAATAAAAAAAAGAGATACCTATATCAACCATGTCTCTGGAACAAATGCTTAAGTTTATCACACACACACATACGTCTCTACTCTGATTTAAATCCTGAATCTTTTTGATGCAGAAAGCAGGCACACTACTAATTATTACTATTTCGAAACATTGGAATTTCAATGAAATCCATTATATTAGCGAATTTATAGTATTTATAGTATTATTGAAACGGGTTGCATAAATTTAAAAAGCATAATTTTAGAACGCATAATAATCACTTGGCATAATTTGAAATAGCTTGCTGGCTGGTAATGAACACAAAAATACCTAACCTACCCTCACCTGCAATGTATGTCAATTTATGCCTTTTGATTAATATGTCAAGTGATTTTATGTCAATTCAAATTGTGCATTGCGAATAGCTTCCTATTTAAATGGTGCGTAATGGGATAACAATAAAAGACAGACAAACATTATAAAGAGCTAATTTAAAGATAATACACGATTTCAGTTAACTGTCGAGCTATATTATCCCAGCAACTAGCATTACAGAATTTTTGAAGCAACAACATAAACAGGTGACTTCAAAGACAATGGATTTTCTGTACCAATGACGTCATAACCTTTAAAGGTCAAGACAAATCTGCAAATCACTATTTACACTTCCAAGTTAACATTTTAGTCATTAAAAATACAAAGAAAGATACAGACGTAAAAATGTTTAAAATATTTTTACTAATTACACTATTTAGTGCAACATGTATACAAGCCAACGTTGAAGGATCCACATTAAGAGAAAAACCAGTAATGGTAAATGAATTTTTGGAAGATAAAACTGAAATAATAAACGGGTTTTTTAAAGATCAAATCGATAAAATCGAAAAAAGTGTTAAATCAGCAAACGAGATGAGGCACAAGTTTAATCAATATCTTGAACAAGAAAAGAGTAAAATTGCAAGAGATTTTAACATTTACATCGAAAGCTTTAAGGTGGCAAAAGAAAAAAGTGTTCGAAGCAATCATTCTGTTCAAGGAAAACTCTAAAAGTGTTACGTGTTTATGTAAATTATAAAAAAAGTATATCAATTTCAATAAATTTACATGTTGATAATGGTTCTTAAATTGTGGTGAAGATAATATTATAAAATTATAATAAAATCACTATTGTAGATTAAAATTAAAAAAGATACAAAATACTTAATAAAGACTAAAAATAATAGTGTTTGTCAGATCCGACGCACGACTGGAGTTTACTCCTTAAAAAAGATTATCTTTGAACAGGCACAGAATGAACAACCCTTGGTTATCAAGGTCACCAACTCTCGAGGGTGTACGTATTGAAAAAAACAACTTGTACACGACAGTAATGTTTAATGGTTAATAAAAAGACAAAACTCACTTTGAGATATGAAACACGGTTTGAACAATAATACCGCGATTCAGAATTGCACAACGCCATCTAGCGTCATCTATATAAATTAAATAATCGTAACGTTATGACATAATGATCTTACATTTACCGGCCACCAAGGACAGATTGATATTCTGGCCTTAAAAGTGCATTACGTCCGACTAGAGGTTCTCAATTGGTCCTTGCTAGCCGTGTACAAATTAACTATTTAACTATGAATACTCGAAATGCTAACTTAAAACATCAACGCTGTAAGTAAGTATTTTCTAACACTAGTACATAACAAAGAAAAAGAAATTAAATTTTACCAGCGAGGAAAGTATCAGTTATATATATATATTGTTTTTTTTCGTAAAAGCTAGATACAATAAAAACTGATATTTTTTAATTCAAATGGTTTTACTCAATACTAAGGTTCTAAGCAGCGATAGGTAAAATGCAAAGTTTGCTCATAGGCCGCTTAATAATAGAATTTTTAGTTTTCAATGTGACCACCCTCGCAATTCCGTCCTTGCCAGGGTGTATTTCTATGATTTTGCCATAGATCCACCGGCATGGGGGCAAACCATCCTCTTTGATTAATACGATGTCGCCGACTGTTGGCGGTGGAGTGTTGGTCGACCAACGATATCTGTGGTAAAACTGGTTTAAATATTCAACTGACCACTTACACCAGAATTCTTGAACCCTACGTTGAGTGTATTGCCACCTACGGAGGGAGCTCACATTCGATGCTTCGTAAGACCGATCTGGTGCTGTGATCAGAGATTCGCCAATTAAAAAATGACCGGGTGTCAGCACCTCCAAGTCGTCTATATTCCCCTCAAGTCTACACAACGGACGAGAATTCAAGCACGCTTCCACTTGAGCTAGTACTGTTGACATCTCCTCATACGTCAAGGTAGAAGTACCAATAACTCGGTTTAAATGAAACTTGACGGATTTAATACCCGCCTCCCACAACCCACCAAAGTTAGGCGCCCTTGGCGGTATAAAGTTCCAGGTCGTGTTATTATTGGCCAAATTCTCGGCGATTTCCGGTAAAATGCTATTTTTCTCTGCTTAAAAGAGTTTCTGTATTTCTGTTGCAGCTCCGACAAAATTGGAGCCATTATCACTCCAAATCTCTCGCGACGAAACGTTTTAAAGCCTGTAAGAATCCTTCAGTTGTAAGATCACTTACAGCTTCGATGTGCACAGCTTTAGTCGACATACATACAAACAGACATATGTACCCTTTATACGACTTATGTCCACGTCCCCGAAAGTGCGCATTTGTATGGGACCGGCGAAATCGACTCCACTACGCAAAAATGGCCGAGCCGGGGTAACTCTTGCCGGAGGAAGTTGTCCCATCAGAGGTTGATGTGAATGTCCTCTCTGCTTGGCACATATGACGCATTTTCGAACGAACGCCTTTACCAATTGTTTCGCGCCAATGATAAAAAAACTATTTTGGATATAAGTTAACGTCAATCGTGGCCCTCCATGCAATGTTTGATGATGTGCATTTGAAATTATCAATTGGGAGAGTGTGGACCGTTTTGCCATTATAATAGGGTGCTTTCTATTAAGTGTTAAGTTAGATCGTTCTAGTCTGCCTCCTACTCTTAATATATTCCTATTATCAATTATTGGGTTTAAAGAACGTAAGGGACTATTTTTCTTGAGTTCTTGTCCTCTATTTATCGCTTCGATTTCTTCTTGAAAATATATACCTTGATCCTTCCTGATAAGTTCTAATCAATCTGTTTAATGTTGAGTAATCGTTCCACATTCCTTCGTCTGTTGTTATGGCGGTATGGGCTTTTATGGCTTCCATATCAGTAGTTAATTCCAACTTTGAATTCTTGTAGGGGATGTCTTTCGCTAGAAGAAAACTAGGACCTTTTAGCCAAATAACTTTATTTTTTAACTCTTCTGGCGAAATACCTCTTGATGCGCAATCTGCTGGGTTTTCCGCAGTTTTGACGTGTGACCATTGTTGCGGATTCATGTGGGTAAGTATCTCGGATACTCGGTTTGCCACAAATACTTTCCATCGACTAGGCAAACTGTTCAACCAAGCCAAAACGATCGTTGAATCTGTCCATGCGTGCAAATTTGTGTTTTCTATTTTCAGGACCCTTGCCACTTCCATCAATAGTCTTACAAGTTCCACTGCCCACATAACTCCAATCTCGGTATAGATACTTGCTTAATTGGTGCCACTTTGGATTTTGCGGCAATCAGAAACACGTGGATTTTCCCTTCACAGTCAATGGTTCTTAGGTAGACCACAGCTGCATATGCCATTTTGGACGCATCACAAAATCCATGCAATTCACGGCGGCTATCTGTGGATTTCGTACCTACCCATCGTGGTATTTTGATGTCGGTTATGCTTCAGATTTTCTCGGTAAGTACACCACTCATTGATGAGATCTTTAGGCGCTTGCTCATCCCAATTTACTCCTGCAATCCACAGTTTTTGTATCATGACTTTTGCTACTACGATACACGGCGTAACCCAACCCAAGGGGTCAAAAAGCCGCGAAATGTCTGCGACTATTCTTTTTTTCGTTATAGCTGGCTGTAAATCTGAGAGCTCTATTTTGTATCTGAAATGATCTGCGTGTCTTTCCCAAGTAAGTCCAAGAATTTTCATTATTTCATCTGTCTTTATGTTTATACTTTCCTTACATGCCTTAGTTCTGTTTCTTATATTGTCATTCATTTCTTTTTCTTTTATAAATGTTAACAATTCATCATCATTTGTAGCCCATTTTTCAAGTTGGAATCCAGCTTCATTTAACAAACCCTTCATTTGACCATAAATTTCTTTGCCTTCAGCTGTAGATTCACAACCTCCCATAAAATCATCGATGTAATAATTTTCCTTTACTTTTGCTGCAGCGAGAGGATACTTTGAGCCTTCATCCACAGCCACCTGTTGGAGTGCTCTTGTGGCTAGAAATGGGGCGGATGCCGTGCCAAAGGTCACCCGAAGAAGTTTATAATCTTTTATCTGTCCAGTTTGAGTATCCCTCCATAACAACCTTTGAAAATCAGTGTCATCACCGTGAACCTTAACTTGTCGGTACATTTTTACTATGTCCGCGGTTAAGCATATACGGAACATTCTCCATTGCAAGACAAGCTGCCTCAAATCAGGTTGTATAGTTGGCCCTACCATGAGTGTGTCGTTTAGCGATATTCCATTCAAACCCCGTTGAGAGGCATTAAACACCACCCGCAATTTGGTTGTATCTTTATCCTCACGAACAACTGCATGGTGGGGCAAGTAAACTGACACATCTCTTTTAATATCAGGGCTTTCGACTTCCCTCATGTGTCCCATCTCTATGTATTCCTCGATAACAGCTTCATAAGCTTTCTTGAAATTAATATTCTTTTCGAATCTTTTCTCTAAACTTTTCAATCTTTTTTCCGCAATTAATCGTGTTTCTCCTTTTTTAAAATCTGGATCCTCCATTTTAAATGGCAACCTGACAACATATCTTCCCTCTTCATCTCTAGTTGTAGTTTTTACAAAAAAATCTTCACATTGTCTTTCTTCTTCCGTATATATTTCCTGTTTCGTTAACCCTATTCCTGATTCTATCTCCCAAAATTTTCTCAAGATTTCGTCACCTTCCTGTAATTGACAATGTAATGCCAATACTCCTCCAGCTCCTTGAACTGGCGTGTCCACAGTGCCTGATAAAATCCAGCCTAGACTGGTGGCTTGTGCAACAAGTGAGCCGCTAGGGGATTTTACCAGGCCTTCCTCGGTTACTTGACTATATACCTCCGCTCCTAACAAAATATCAATTTTGTTAGGTCGGTAGTAATCGGGATCAGCCAGCTTTATTCCCTCAAATTCTGTATATTCCAATTGCTTAACTTTCCTACTTGGAAGGAATGAAGTAATGGATTTCAGAACATATGCTTGCACTGTGAAACATGTTTCATTTAACCTAGATTTTATTTTTAATGTGACCATAGCTTTCGACACCAAACCATGGTCTCCCCCCACACCTGAAATTTTACCACGAATAGGTTTTCTTTTTAATTTCAAGTCATTTACAGTCGACTCTGTGACGAAATTACCTTGAGAACCCTGATCTAAAAGGGCTTTTACGGTACAAAAAGTGCCGTTTCTTGACTCTGCATGTACTATTGCGGTTGCTAGCAGTACTGGTTTCAAATTCTCAGATGCGACATTGCTTACTACTAGCGCTGACGTACCCGCAACAGCACCTGTCTCGGAATCAGACTCTATACCTTTGGTTGAACCATCCACCCTGTTCGAGTCAATCTTGACAACATTAACCTGCGCATTTTCTTGTCCACCACTGGGGTGGAGGAGTGTATGATGACGGCGATGACAAAGTTTACATCTGACCTGAAGAGTACAGATTTTGGCTCCATGATTGGTGCCTAAACAATTATAACATATGCCGTTTGTTTGGACGTAATGACGACGTTGGTCAATGGTTTGATTAGCAAATTTTTTACACGAGCTCATTCTGTGTGCATCAGAACAATACGCACATTGCACTTTACTCACATGAAGAGCTTTGAACTTTACCACGCTGTTATTGTTCATGTTGTTATCACATTGTGATCTGCTAGAAGCTACTTTCGTATCGAGAAACTCAAGTGCTCTATAACGGTTTGTAACAAACTCTTGAAATTGATTAAAAGTTGGAAGTTCTTCCGATGATGTACTATCAGTTATATTAAACTCCCATTGTTTTCGAGATTCTGCGTCGAGCTTAAAACAAAGAATGTGTATAACGATTATATCCCATTGACTAGTGTCAATACCCAAATTATTTTATCCACTTAAACAATCATTAGTAGTGTCTATTAAATTCTTCAAACCATTTGAATTTTCTACCGTTAAGTTTTTTTGACTGAGTAATCGTTTTAATATGTAATGCGATAAATACCTTTTATTATCGTATCTAGACTTTAATTGATTCCAGCCTCTGTCATAATTAGCCTCAGAAATCGGTATTTGACGAAGCAATTGATCCGCTTCACCAGTTAAAGAACTTTTCAAATAATGCATTTTTTGTACTTTATCTAAAGTTTGATTTTCATGGATTAACGAAGTAAACAAATCCCGGAATGTAATCCATTCTGTGTATTTCCCGGAAAAAGTTGGAATTACTATTTTAGGTAGCTTAAATGCAGCGGGCTTTGATTTTTCCCGACTTTCAGCGGGCTGGGTAACCTTGCTTTGCTGAAAAGATTTCAATTTAACTTTAAGCTCCGTTTAATAAATAGTGTACTCTTCTTCAGTTAATCCATAAATATCCTTAGTTGTATAGTCATGCTTTTTTAAATTGATGCCATATTTTTTTACAAGGAGTTTATGCGTATTACAAAATTCTAACCACATTTTTTCCAAAGTTTCTAATCTTGTCTCACAATATGCTTCAGTAATACGGTGCTTGGGAGACTTAGAAAAGTTTGTATTTGCTTTACAAATTTTTTCATAAGTATCATTTTGTAAATTGGTAAGATTCTCCATTATTTGTTAAAAATATTTAGTAAGTTAAAAATAAAAATCTATGTAGAAATGATCAAAATAAATCCAATTAATTCAATGCTATTTATCTAATATATTAAGATTATAAATAACAATCAAACTGTATAAATTTTTCCAATGTAAACAATGATAAAATCTAAAACACTCAAAGTACAAACCCGAAAGACAACGTAAAAATATTCTAAGTGTTTAGAAATAATTACTTTCTATACTGAAATGGGCATAGGTTCCCCGTCGGATCTATTTCGCTTAAAAATATGTTAAAGTTAAAATTCAAGTAAACGTATGAAAATTTTACAAGTTAATAAAATATTATCACGAATTATTCTAAGTCCCAAGTCGCTATGCAGAAATTCTTGAAAACATCCCAAATTTTTCAAAGTTAATTTATTTGTTGAAATAAAGTTTAATTTCTTTAGGCACCAAACAAATGTAAACACTCACTATTACAGTCCCTTTCTTCTGTACCTCTTGCCGTCGTCCTTGTCTCGCCCACAATCCAGGATCCTGAAGGCGCCTTCTCACAAGCCCCTTCAGGAAGTTCCAAAGCCGGTTTCACCACCAAGCTCGAACTCCTGCTGCAGCAGCTCACAAGGTGAAGCTGTTCCACTTCCTGGTCCGCAGATTTTTTTTTCTTCTTAATGCTTCAAAAAATGCGCCACCGTCGGGACGACTTCCGGTTTAGGTGTCAGCACTACCTATCCGGCTCGAAGGACCATGAACAACCCTTGGTTATCAAGGTCACCAACTCTCGAGGGTGTACGTATAGAAAAAAACAACTTGTACACGACAATATTGTTTAATTGTTTAATGGTTAATAAAAAGACAAAACTCACTTTGATATATGAAACACGGTTTGAACAATAATACCGCGATTCAGAATTGCACAACGCCATCTAGCGTCATCTATATAAATTAAATAATCGTAACGTTATGACATAATGATCTAACACAGAAAATAATAAAACAAAACTTCAAAATAAAAGTGAAAGGTGCACACGATAGGTTTCGCACAAAAGACGTAAGGCTGTCATTCGATCACAAAATTTCACTTTCTACATTTTTTCATACCGGGCGCCTTATATGAAAATCAATTCTTAAAGAGTAAACTCCAATAAAGTCCAAACAACCCTAAAATACACAAAAACAAGACGAAAACGCATGCACATCAGAAAACAAGATAAGGAAAAGAAAATAAAGAAGTCAAACAATGTGAAAAATAAACAATGTGAAAAATTATAATAAATAATAAGAACTTAAAACTACTTTGTGGGGTCAATAAATTCCCTGCCTCAGTATTTAATATTAATTTTATTTAATTCTCTTGATCTTCTTTTACAAATAAGTATTTATATGTATTAATAAATTCTAGAAATAAGTGTAACTGTGCAATTCTGCTGACTAAACTCCGAAATATGTCTTATAAAAAACGCAAAAGCTAGCAAGCAACCTTCGTACACAAGGCTTTGAGCCTTATAAAAATAATGGTCATTGCCGATAAGCTTCTTGGCCCTCCTTTTAATGGTTTCAAACGTCTGGGGTTGGTTTAAGGTGGAACCATCCCTAGATGGAAACAATACTCTATATACGGTCGAACTTGGTCTTGATAAAGATTGAGCAATTGTTCCGACGTTCCGACTGACCCTCGCCAGAATACCAAGTTTTTGACGTGACAACGTCTTATAAATTGGTTTGCCGGGTGACACTTCAAGAAACTGCGTTACGCTCCGCTCACGTTATGCGCTTACAATGAGAGCGAGTGAGAGGCACGCGTCCCTTCCACTCGGGCATGGTTAGCCCGCCTAAGAGCGAGAGAGACAGACATAAAAAGTGGAAGGGACGCGTGCCTATAAATTAATGTTTTAAAAAATAATTATACTAGATTTAAAAAATCTAAAAATCCCACGTTTTTCAATGTCCTAAAAAGAATAAAATAACCCTGCGGGGCAAAGCGAGGGGCCACTCAAAACGTGGGGGCGCATATTACTAAGAGGAGATTTTAAAGAGATGAATGACATGCATTGATGCCGATTATTGTAAAGATGCGCCCCCACGTTTTGAGTGGCCCCTCGCTTTGCCCCGCAGGGTTATTTTATTCTTTTTAGGACATTGAAAAACGTGGGATTTTTAGATTTTTTTAATCTAGTATAATTATTTTATTCTTTTTAATTATTAACTCAACGAAGTAACCATGTGTTACGCAACAATCGGATAAGCCCCATACAAAAGTGAAAGTTGCCGAAAGTGGACCTGAAAGTGCATCTGGAAAGTTGAAAGTTGCTTTAGAGTGCATTGTCATCGGGTTCTGAACTATCCTGAAAGTTTCAGCTTTCTAGCTTATCGGAAAGTGCCTCAAATTTAAGTTGCAAGATTTTGCCCGGACAGACAAACAAATAAGAAAAGTGAGATAAGAAAAACGTGGTAATATAATTCTTTGTATAAATAAATGTTTTAAATTGTTACTATTATTTCATCCTTCTTCCTACTATACGAATGAATATTCACATTAAAATTATTTTACCACTCAAAGTCGGTTGTCACGTAAAACTTTCGCCCGTATATTTTAAGGCAATTGAGCCTTACTTTCTTCTTTCTTCTATAATCATGAGATAAATTGACTTAAGTTTTCGTTTAGGTTTTTTTAGACCTTATATAAAAGCATTGCGCATGTCAAGTTAAATAAGAATAAAATAAACAATGGCCGTTCTAAAAATTCAAATGGATTCATTGTTCAACTGAAACGAATCAAGTTTCAAAAGTTCAGGCTTCGTATAGGCTGACAATGTCGGAAATCTGCCGGTTATACTGAATCCGGTAAGCCTGACAGATGGCAGCTGCAATACAGCTTTTAAAACTCGACTTATAGATTACAAGTCACAGTATAAAGCGATTGAGCTGTAAAAAGATTGCATGATTATTCTAGTTTTTTCGTTATAATTTTTGATTGAAGTAGATATTTTTTAATTTAAATTCATATTCAGAAATTTTTATTAGGCAGAATACAAAAAAACAATCCCTTAAACGAGATAAGTATAATATCTACCGAAAAGGTCTCCTCTCAGCTCAACTCAGCATAAGTTACAAACAATAATTTGCAACAAAAAAAAAAATGTTTTTCTTCTTTCTTTTCTCTTCAACTCTGATCTTCCATAGAGCCAACACATAAATAAAATATAACTAGGCGATGCAGTCGCTAAGCACCATATATTGGTGCGGAGCGTAATACCTAAAAAAAGAAAAAAAAATGTTTCGATGGGAATTTTTGCGAATTTCAAAATACGGGCTCCGTCACCATCTGGTCTTAAACCTGTTGATTCGATTCCACGCAAAAAATATTAAAATCGGTTAAGAACTCTGGAAGTTATGGCGTAACAGACATTGTGCCATTGAAGCTGATCCATGGGAGCTTCGCTCGCTCTGCTCCAAAAAGACTTGTTCTTAAGGAGTCCAGTCGTGCGTCGGAGCAGAGAAAATAATAAAACAAAACTTCAAAATAATGTAACAAGTTTTTTTGTAATTTGTCGCTTACGCCCCTAAATTGAGCCAATAAAAGTTTTTCGCATTGAAACAGATAGATATAAATCGTTCAGCCGCATCCACGACTGGACAGCGAGTTATTATTATAGGGCCTTAACTGAGGCTAAATACAACAGACATTAATAAAGAAGATAGTTTAAAGTGCATTTTGTTGTTATTGCGATTTTAATTATAAGGCGGTAAAATTTATTGGTTGAAATGTCAAAATTAGCCCAGACGGACAGATTGTATAATACTGGCTGACCTCGTCACGCGTTGATGTGCTATAAATTAAAACGAAACATATCCTATGTCAGTAAGTAAGAAAGAAAAAATACAAGTATAAGTAAGAAAAAATACAGTAAAATTAATTAAAAAAAATTAAAACCGGTTGAGGTTTTCATCGCGGTCAAACACTGTGATAGGGAAATTTTATATATTATACTAGCTGAGATACGGCCACATGTCGTGCATTAAGGGGTCATTAGAGTTTTGGTGGGTATTTCTTTTATTTAAACTTTGATGGTGATTTTTATAGAAAAGAGAGAAATCACAAAGTATTAATGAAATGGCATATGTATTATGATCTTAATAACAGTTTCAAATATTTATATAAAATGTATCAAATATCCTATTATGACAAAGAAGGGAAGTCTAAGATACCAAGATTTCGTTTCTCAGTAACTTAATGTCGGTGTCTGTGAATATAAATTTACTTGTAACATTCATTTCTGGCACAGACCCAAACTTGGGCCAAGGTGGATAATTTACATTTCAAATGAAACTGTGTCCAAAGTTTGCTGCAGGAGTATGTGAATTGTGATCAAGTAGACAATTCAGAATGCACACGATCTGATTATTCTTATTTCATAAATCTTATTGAAATTATTTTATTTTATCTACAAGTACCACAAGTCTTGAATTTTCTCTTTAACACCTTCACGAAATTGTAAAAAAGGTTAATAACCCAACGAACAGAGATTTACGAAAATATAGCGTGTTTTGAACGAATTCCTAAGAGACTTTCCTCAGAAGGCGAGGATTAGTAAATTGTATAAATACTGTTATTATTCATAAGAAATAAGCGCTTGATAAAACTTTTTGACGTGACAACGTCTTATAAATTGGTTTGCCGGGTGCCACTTCAAGAAACTGCGTTACGCTCCGCTCACGTTATGCGCTTACAATGAGAGCGAGTGAGAGGCACGCGTCCCTTCCACTCGGGCATGGTTAGCCCGCCTAAGAGCGTGAGAGACAGACATAAAAAGTGGAAGGGACGCGTGCCTATAAATTAATGTTTTAAATATAATTCTTTGTATAAATAAATGTTTTAAATTGTTACTATTATTTCATCCTTCTTCCTACTATACGAATGAATATTCACATTAAAATTATTTTACCACTCAAAGTCGTTGTCACGTAAAACTTTCGCCCGTATACCGACTTTTTTAATTAGAAACTTTTTTGTATGTTAAACGAATAATGATGTTTGAATAAAACACTTGCTTGCGGTTTTTGTGCATAATTGATTTTATATTTTAACAGAAATAATTATAAAATAAATTAAGATCAAAAACCGTTTCGACACCTTCACAGGAGCCGTGATCACAGGATGGCTAAGATAATGGTCGTCATATATTTTCTACTATCTTACACGTTCACGTAAGATGGAGGTCGGTCCCCTGCCCCAGCTTCTTTCGGCAGTTCTTCTCGGAAGGGTCTCCCAATTTCCGTGGTGGTACCAGACTCAGAAGTATACAATGTAATCGTAGTGAGAATTTACTAACTAAATAAAATAGAAAAATAAAACAATTTGATTAATATTTAAAAAAAATAACAATAAGGGACCGTACCCGATTAAAATATTATGAAGGCATTAGAAATATATGACAACCATTATCTCAGGATTGTCAGGATAAAATATAAAATAAATTATTCGCAAACACCATAAATAAGTGATTTATTTAAATGTGTAATGTCCGCGGAAGTCTAAGAACTAAATTCTGATGAGTTTGAAAGAATAAAAAGAAAAATTCTATAAATAAAAGAGTTTTAATTAACGTAATTAAAGTTTTCATGAATACGGATAGTAATAATAATATAATTTCATACATTCACACCAATTAGCCTATATTGATGTTATAGGTCAGAGGAGCTAAATTAAATTGCGGAATTATGGTATAAGAAAAATATTAAATTACATTCTTTTAAAATATTTTCCTTAATTATATAAATACGACAGGCTCCTAGCACAGCAGAATATAAAGAGACAGAAATGAAAGTAATTTGAATGGAACGTGTGAAAGATCGAATGAGTGAGGATTGAATGAGAGGCGAATGAATGAACAAATTTACTTTAGCCTTTACTATAGTCCGTTTTTTTTAGCATTAGAAAGAACAAAATTTGGGTACTTTATTGTACACATAATGTAACAAGCAAAACGTAACATCGTGAAATGTTTACACTAAAAATACCTTAAGAAGCAGAAGTTACAAACCTGTGGAACGAAACGTTGGTCAGTTTGACACGACAAAATTAAAAAGTACATGCGCATGTTGGAATACGTATCATATTAGGTGATTTTTAAAATGGTCGCTTAACATGGCCGCCATTTGCAGCAATAGCGGCAAATATCAACTTCTGCATTTATCTGTTTTGATTATTTTATTTGGTTTATTGTTAAGTTTCTATTGTTTTTGTTGAAGTTTTTCAATCTTTTCAACAATGGACGAGCCTGAATCCGGTCAAAGTGGACTCCAACACAAGGTTAGCCACAACTCTTCTATGTTTACATAATTTCTAATGCTAAAAAAAATGGATTATAGTCATATTAATTTCCTTTAATGTAAATTCAATATAAATAATTAATTTAAAAAGATTATTTTTTGCTTATTATGATACATTTGATTTCAAATTCAACAGCCTAGCCCAAGGAAAGCACTGTAAGGCTTGTGGTATGGATTACTAGGGTAACGGATAGTAATACATATATAAGTAACATTAATAGAAATATATATATATATATATATATATATATATATATATATATATATATATATATATATATAATAACCATAACTTCCGGTGCGAAAGGCACTACCGTACTACCAAAAGGTACCGTAGTACCAAATATATATTCCTATGTATCATATATGTATGTCTATACGTTACCCTAGTATCCATAACACACGCCTAATAGTTGCTCGGGCGAGGCTAATTGGTGTGAATGTAAGTAATATTATTAAAACAAAATAAGCCTTGTATTTCATTACTATGACCTATTTTTCATGTGATGTATTTGATTTTACGGTCTTGTTCACAACCTTTTTATGCGTTGAAAGAACTTCAGTTGGGATTTGGTACGCATAAACATTTGCTCCAACGCGTCTGACAATTTTATTACATGACAGCGACGTAACGTTCGGATAGCTGTATCTTATTTTACCACGTTTTTCTTATCTCACTTTTCTTATTTGTTTGTTTGTCTGTCCGGGCAAAATCTTGCAACTTAAATTTGAGGCACTTTCCGATAAGCTAGAAAGCTGAAACTTTCAGGATAGTTCAGAACCCGATGACAATGCAGTCTAAAGCAACTTTCAACTTTCCAGATGCACTTTCAGGTCCACTTTCGGCAACTTTCACTTTTGTATGGGGCTTATCCGATTGTTGCGTAACACATGGTTACTTCGTTGAGTTAATAATTAAAAAGAATAAAATAATTATACTAGATTTAAAAAATCTAAAAATCCCACGTTTTTCAATGTCCTAAAAAGAATAAAATAACCCTGCGGGGCAAAGCGAGGGGCCACTCAAAACGTGGGGGCGCATCTTTACAATAATCGGCATCAATGCATGTCATTCATCTCTTTAAAATCTCCTCTTAGTAATATGCGCCCCTACGTTTTGAGTGGCCCCTCGCTTTGCCCCGCAGGGTTATTTTTTCCTTTTTAGGACATTGAAAAACGTGGGATTTTTAGATTTTTTAAATCTAGTATTAAAGTCTATTTCTGTAGCTTTGTTAGACAGATATATTTATGGGCTTTCTTGTGACATACGTAAATGATATTGTATATTATTCTTTTCATTATATGTTTTACGATAGAAAAGATTTGGCTGTCAAATAAAAAATGTCTGGGGGTCTAAAATAGTAACATTGTATGAAACGTCTATAAAATGTTTCATTTGCAGATTTGTAGCAGAAACGCTTTTTACACCCTAAAACGGTGAAATTAATATATGAAACATCTGCAATTCATTTTGTATCTGAAATCAAACTTCGACTTCGATCGACGTCAAACATATTTGACGTCGATACTGCTACACCTAAAAAATACAGTGATGGGCCAAATCGTTATTTTACGGTTTTAGTTAAACTAATATTTTCCATGAATATAGTGAAAAAAAAGTTGACTTAAATATTCTTTATTTTTTAAGTACTGAATATTATTTAATAAAATATTATAAAATGATTTATATGGCTTTAAGTGAGTATTAGGGGTTAAAGTATGAAATTGCCGATTTGTACTGAAAATCTATATTGTTTATTTTTTAAATTTTTAACAAATTTATTTAATCAAAATAGTTGCCATTATTATCTATACATTGCTGCCATCTAATGGGAAGGTCATTAATGCCTTTGCGATAGAATTCCGACGATCTAGACTGCACAAACTGTGTGAAAGCATTTTGTACTGCCTCCTGGGAAGAAAACTTCTTGTCACGTAGATAATTGTCCAAATCACGAAAAAAATGGTAGTCCGTTGGAGCAAGGTCTGGTGAATACGGAGGATGACGAATGGTTTCTAACTGCAGTTCCTGAAGGGTCAAAATGGTTTCTCGTGCTGTGTGAGGTCTCGCGTTGTCGTGGAGCAATAATGGTGAAGATCGATTCATGAGTCGGGGCTGTTTTACTGCTAGTTTTGTCAACATGGTTCGGAGTTCGGCACAATAGACATCTGCCGTTATTGCTTGACCAGATCGGAGAAAACTATAGTGAATAACACCATGCTGAGACCACCAAACAGTTACCATTACCTTTTTATTGGTAAGTTTTGCTTTAGGACACTGTTGTGGCATTTGACCTGGGGTCAGCCATTGCATTTTTCTTTTCCGGTTATCATAAAGAATCCACTTTTCATCACATGTTACAATTCGATCCAATATTCCTTCATTTCTGTACCGGTTCAACAAGGCAACACAAGTTTCAACACGCGTTTCTTTCTGCAGATCAGTCAAATCATGAGGCACCCATTTTTCGTATTTTTTTATTTTATTGATTTGACGCAAGTGAGTCAATATTGTGGGTAAGGTAACGTTAAACCATGCCGCTAATTCCTGGGTACTTTGACTAGGATCGGCTTCCACTATCTCTCTTAATTCATCGTTATTTACCTGTGTGGGCGGTCTTCCTCGTGGCTCGTTCTTTAAGTCGAAATTTCCATCACGAAAGCGTTTAAACCAAAATCGCACGGTGCGTTCATTAGTAGACCCCTCTCCAAACGCAGCATTGATATTGCGGGCTGTTTCTGCCGCGTTAGTTCCGCGTCGGAACTCGTATTCAAAAATAACTCGAATTTTCGCAGTATCCATCTTTCTTGTCTAAATTGAATAACAAAAACAATTGAAAGTCGATATTCAAATGTTTTACATTTTTTAAAAAAAGAACATCATAGAAACCATTTAAAAAAAGTTTCATTCGAAAACCTCAAACCATGAAGATTCTATGTCAATTCAAAGAACCTATTGCAATAAAACGGCAATTTCATACTTTAACCCCTATTATTTTCGTTATAGGTCTTTATGTCTGCACTGGCAATATTGCGCGCGTCTGTCATCATGCCTGTCAATTATCAACGAGAACACAACTTACAAAAAATTATTTATTAGTTTTGTTTAAGTGTCGGTGGAGATTTTCAAGAATTAAAGTGTTTATTTTCTTTCGTTATTGTGTGTTATAAGTGGTTTAAATAAAACCCATTTACACTTTGCTTCATATGGGAATCACTACAAAATAAACATTTACAAAATGTTTACAACAATGCTTATGTCTACAACAATTCGCTGGTTTGCGAGAATATCGACGGAACTCAAAATTCTGTCAAATTGAACTAAATATGCCAAACGGTCTTAAATCTTTGATATATTATTATGAAGCCAGAAGAATATTATCGCTGGTGGAGATGCAACGAGCTACTGCAGATGCCGAATTCACTAGTGCTTTGTAAGTTATCGGCCAGAGTTTGGCGCGGCTAAGAGATATAGCGAAGGCAAATGCAGATATACCTAGTGTCTTCCATGTGATAAGGCAAAATTGGGACGGCTATCAGACATAGCTGAAACACAGTAAAGAACAGTAAAATATCTTCATACAAACGTGCCGCTCTCGGTTTGAATGTGTGCGTGCGCGCCGCGCGCCGTGTCGGCACGCGATTTCACGCACACGCTAGCATAATATATGGGGGAATAAGGTAGCGGCAGTACGGGCTGTGCCGCGCGAATGTGAGCATGCGCGTACGTCACATGACCGCTCGCGATCGTCAACTCTCGCCGGCCACTTACCATAATATTAATTATTACGAGTATCATGACTTCAAAAAGGGGAAAAATATATTGTAGTGTTTTCGGGTGCCTCAATAACGATTTCGCAAACAAATATTCAATCATAATATGCTTTTTATTACATAAATTTAGATCAAGTGCTGCTTGTTCGAAAATATTAACTAAAAGTAAAAGTCACAACCCTGGGGATCAACGCAAGAGTAGGCTAATAACTCGGCGGGCGGCCTTAGATAACCTTCTGTTCTGTACTGTGGCTGAAAGGTTCCTGCATCATAACAACAACATTATATTCTAAGAAATTAGTCATTTAAGTATGATTAGATATGAACGTAATTAGAGAAGTATTGTAAAAATTTTAACTGAAATTAAGTATTGTATAATGTTTTGATAAGAATGAATACCATAATATATACATTACTTAACACAAAATAAAAAAAAAGGATCTCTCCTAGATAATATTTTGATATATTTATAATAAGCTGCAAATAAATATTTTCAGACAAAAGTTTACATTCTATTATTTATTATATTTCGTTCTTGCCTGTTCTGAGGGAAATGTATAAACTTTCCTCTAAAATGCTCATTATTTAGGGCCAGTGCCACAGAGCGAATACCAACTACTTATTGATATACCTAGGGTTGCCAACCGTACTCTAAAATAGAGTATTGTACTCTATATCATGTAGGCGTACTCTTTAATCTATAATAATAATAGAGGACGCTAAAATACTCTTTTTTACACAACGTTTACTATACTAGTGCCAGTCTCGCATATATGATTATCGTTACCAAAAAAGTCAACTATTTACTTTTAATATGCTGGTATTCCCAAGTTAGGAATCCCTACACCCCAAGCCACACTCGGACGTATCTGAACGCAGCCACTAAAGTCAATCAGTGCCCTAACGAATTTGTTTATTTAAAAAAAATAGCTATATAGGTACTCTCTGTTCCCACCACTTCAGGTTTACTGAGAGAGTATTTTTGGATCATGAATGCGAAGAGAAACAGAGCTTCATTGGAACTGATTAAAAATGAGCATTCTAACCTAGAGTTAGAATGTTTGCAGTCATACAACTTTTTTTAAAACGAAATGAAAAATTGTTATTTGCTGTAAAAAATACCTTCATAAAAATTTGAAATAAATGATACTTTTTTTATAAGGCCGTACTTTTTATTTACCTCCTTTGAAATCAGATATACTCTATTTCTTCTAATAAAAGTTGGCAACCCTAGATATACCTCATATCTTATCATATATAAGACCAATACATATAATTTTATACTAATTTGGAAACAATTGATATTCCTTTCCTAACGACAACTGTTTGGTGCAACGGTAGCGACCCTGCCTTTCGCACCGACGGTCCTGGGTTCGAATCCCGGTAGGGGCAGATGTTTATATGATGAATACGACCATTTGTACATGAGGCATGGGTGTTTATATACATTTCTATGAATATCACATATCAATGTATCATGTATGTATGTCTATTCGTTTCCCTAGTATCCATAACACAAGCCTTACAGTGCTTACTTTGGGCTAGGCTAATTGGTGTGAATGTAGGAAATATTTGTTTATTTATTTATTCTTTATTGGACATAATAAAGGGCTCCAAATCTTTTATTAAATCTAGAGCCAAACACTTATATAAAGACCAATGAACTCGGAGTCGGGCATTTCAAAAGCCAACTCCAAATTCCTAAGACCAGCGTTACGTCTTCTATATATAAGAGCTTCCTCTTGACGAGCATGTTCTAAAAAAATTTCGTAAAGTCCCAAGTCTGCCATTATTTAAAAACATGCGATTTTTCACTACACAGGCGACAAAAATGATTTAAATAAAAAATATGAGAGCAAAATGTTGGTCAAATAGTAACATCTAACAATTCTTCAATTTGACATAAATGGCAATTCATATAAGTGTACCATATTAGGCATTCCCATACAAAACTGTCACTTTAGATTAATTGCAGTTTATGTTTCATTTTATGATTGGTCAAATAACTTACCATTTTAAGATTTCGCAAATGAAACATATTATGGACGGAATATGATACATACAATGTTACTATTTTAGACCCCCTGTTCTTAACCAGTCGTTGTTAGCAACGCCACCTTGCGGCCACATGCGGATCCCGACGAGTGAATTTTACTACAAGATGGCGGCTTTTTATGCGGTTATAGCCGTGACTTGCAAAGACCTTGGTGCTTCTGGACTTCTTCTTATGGGAGTTTGTTTAAACTCCAAATTGTGCTTTTCATCGTGCAGATTTTAATGTTTGAGGTTTCATTTATAAAAAGGTTTGGCGGTAGACAGAGGCCTGCACCAGAAATGGGGTATCATACGATCTTAAAGTCGTTTGTTCTGTGTATATTATTGCAATGTTTCAGGACACTTACTTAGAACAGATCCTGGTGAAATTGTTGTAGTCAGCGATGTAATGAAATCATAACACTACTACTATTGTGATAACAGAAATAATTGCTTTTTTTGGATTACCTATATATGGTAACGACGCGACGTTTAATATTGTAAATGTCGTTACTTCTGTTAAAGTTATCGAGTTTCTTGTTCCCATTCTTCTTGTCAGTTAAAAGACGTCCTGAATGGGTGGTAAGTAAGAATGTTGGACAATTCAAAACTTTAAGTATTGTTGAAGATAGAACGTATTAAAATTCATTTACCAATCAGTGCCGTATTCTGTGGGATATGGGA
Organism: Calamotropha paludella; assembly: GCA_927399485.1. Lineage (NCBI taxonomy): Eukaryota > Metazoa > Arthropoda > Insecta > Lepidoptera > Crambidae > Calamotropha > Calamotropha paludella. The sequence continues at coordinate 27,054,649 of OV656812.1, forward strand.
ATCAAACCGGCAGCGCTGCTATTTGCCGACACGAATTGTACCTGACCCTCTCCCTCGAATCTTTTATTTTACCGACTACCTTTTTTATTATTACACTCGCTTCATAGTTGAACGATACGCATATTTTATTTTAATCTCCCAAAATTAATTCGCAACATATTCAGCATTTCACCACGATTACTGAAACCAAATAGCGATAGTTACAAGCCGTTACAAGTACATTTGAATAAAGTTACTTTCATTTAATTTTAACTTTTAAAGTCATTTAATATAATCTGATATAAAAAATACTATTTATTGTGAAAGATACCACTTAAAGATCCCCCATTGATCATCTATATCGTAAATCATTCTTATCATTAGTTAATTATTTAATAGAACAGGCTTAGCTATCAGTATTAGCGCCATTGTTGTATGGTGCTGACTGACAGCAAATCTAATTTCTTTGATTTAAGGAAATTATAAAAAATATTTAACTCGTCTTACGTGTAAGGTGGGACTGGCACCTACGAGTATAAGTCGACCGCTTAAATGAGTGTTCGCCCTTGCGGTACAGGGGGGCGGGGATACGGCGACAAAGGGGATCGAGAGAGGAGCGGGCGGCAGGTGCGCATAGTGTAAGTGTGGTCGCAGAGAACAGTGCAAGCGACTAAAAGAGTTCCAGAGTACGTGGTATCCCCAATAAGCCTAATCCATACACAATTTAAAATCCTGAATTTAGCGCATTTTCCTTCGCTTCTGGAGCCAGGCGTTGCGAAGTCATTGTCTGTAGTTGCCTATCTGTCGGTCTTCTACAGACTGTTCTTTGGAGAGTGTGTTTGTGAGCTGCATGTGCTCATACCGCCATTTCCCTTTTTACATCGGACATCCAGACGCATTGCATTGGCTACCACCCGTTCTTGGTTGCTATTCCTACCTGTCGCATCAAACGCTACTCAACATCTCTCATAATGAGCACCGCAAAGGAATAAAACTCCCTCCCTCCGTTTGTATTTATGAGTACTTATAACCCGTCCGTTTTCAGATCCAGGATAAATAGGCACCTTGTGGGTTAGCTCGTTGCATCGTAGATTCTGTATTGGCCCCCAGGCTTGATTGGGACCAAGAGCGAATTCAAAATAATAAAAAAGACATTCTAAACGTTGCTATTATATGGCTAGTAGTCAAAGAATATTGTTAAGCAGATAGTTCGCCGAAAAATAAATTAATAAATTCAAGTATGTTTGGTCCTTTGGTAAAGTTTCTTAACCTTCATAACCACAGACCGATACCGCCAAACTCTGACCATTAAACTTCCCAAAGGGGGTTCTTAACAAATTTGTTACGTTGACGACGTCGCTTCCGTAGTCAGAATTTATAACGTCATAAAAGTTAAACACTCCTAGAGGTCCACTTAAAACAACTTTAGAAAATACTCCCTAGTTTAGTTTATATTAAAAATGCAATCATCTTTATTTTAGGGTTCCTTACCACAAATGGAAAAAACGGAACCCTTATAGAATCACTTTATTGCCCGCCCGTCCGTCTGTCTGTCAAGACCCTTTATCTCGGGAACGCGTAAAGGTATCAAGTAAAAATATAACCATATAATCAGGTCTACAGCCCCTTGAAGCTGTAAAAATTTTACTCCTAAGTTAACCTAAAAGAAAGATACTGCCGTTTATGCCGCTAACATCGTATATTTCGATAGTCTCAAAGGGAATCAAAATTTATATGGTATTTTCCATTGACCTAAAATCATGAAATTTGACATGAAGCAATATCATGTGAAATTGATGAAAAATGGAAATGAAAATGAAAAATATTTATTTGCTTTAAATCTTACAATACTATAACGATACACATTGTTGGAGCTGCCTAGTAAGCATAACAATTACACTTGTGGCAGGCAGTTCCGCTCTCTCCATCATTTACATATCCAGTATTGTATGGTACTTAACTAAATGATACATTTACTTTGATAATTCGAAACCTAGAACTAAGATAAAATTATTTACATTTCTGGAACAGTGCAATATTACTCACCTGCGCACGGCAGTACTACACAATGCGCGTATGAGTTACAATATGCTACATTATGAACATATACATATATATTTACGAGTCATCCGAAACATCCAAATCATTATATATATATTTCCACGTTCACCAGCAAACAAACATTATTTCTTAATCGTATTCAATTTGGGTAGTCAGATAGTTGGTGTGAGCGTGGAAACACACTATTACATTGATTGCTGTCTGAAGAATATTCTATTAGACGAGAGGGAGAAGTCCCTTTAGATATTAAATGTGACATTACTCTTTACATTGAGATATAAAATGGTTCCAAGAATTTCTAAATGAGTTCTTCGACTTCATCATATGTTAGTGGCTGCAACCATTTGGATACTACTTTCTTACAGTCTTTTAATTTTAAGGGGTACACTTCAAGTAATTTATTTATCTTGTTATACAAAAAGGCTGACTGATTTTTATATTTACGTTTAGCTGATTCAGTTTTTGTTTTTTTACACTCAACTACTTGTTTATTTCTTTTATTCATTTTACTAGCATCAAATGGCAGTATATCTATAGGGCTTGTGATACATAACCTTTAGCAGATAACGTTGCGCCCTCTCTACTTCTAGAAATTTTATTTTAGTTGCACTACCCCATATATGTATACAGTATCCTATCACCGATTGGACCAAAGTGACATTAATCTGGTTAAGCAGGTTTTTCGTAGCAACATGTCTTAATAACTTAAAAATCCATATCATCTTACGAATACGAGTTGATAAAGTCTATGTGAGGGTGCCAAGATAATCTCTGGTCAATTATGATACCTAAATACTTTGTACTTGTAACTTTTTCAATTTTAGAGCAATTACAATTTGTTAAATTTAGATTTCTACAATTATGGATTTGTAAGCTATATTCGATCGGTGGTTGGGTTTTTTTAGTATTTGAGAAACATATGTAGTTGGTTTTACTTATGTTAATAGTGAGTATGTTTGATTTGAGCCAGTCAGAGACTTTAGAAATTCCTGTTTGTGCAAGCTTGAAAACAAGCTTTAAAGACAATTGCAGTGTCATCCGCGTAGGAAAAGACATTACCGCCATTAATTTTGATACTACAAAGTTCATTAATGTATAGAAAGAAGAGTGTTGGACCCAAAACACTCCCTTGAGGCACACCAAAAGAGACACTAGAATCTATACTAATATATTCATTAATTTTTACTTTTTGACTTCTGCCAATAAGGTCAAACTAAGTGGTACACCTCTGATACCATAGTGCTCCAGCCTTCGTAAAACTGTGGAGAGAGAGACGGTGTCGAAAGCTTTTTTTAGGTCCAAGAAGATAGTCAAACATTTCTCTCCTTTATCTAGACATCCTGATATTAAAGAAGTGAGTGCTAGAATCGCATCTTTGGTGGATTTTCCCTGCCTAAAACCAAACTGTGAATCTGACAATATATTAAATTTGTTTAGATATTTTAAAAGCCTAGTGTTAATTAATATTTTAAATGGTTTTTGAGATTACGGATAACACAGAAATTAGCCTATAGCAGTTAACATCGTCCCTCTCACCACCCTTAAACACTGGTGTTACTAGAGATAGTTTTAGAGTTGATGGAAATACACCTTGTGTGAAACAAAGATTTGCCAAATGTCTTATAATAGGTACCACTACAAATTTGGCCTGCTTAAGAAATTTAGTGGAAATGTTGTCCCACCCTGGTGCACTTTCAGATTTTAATCCCATTGCTTTGATATTGCTTCATGTCAATTATTAATTCATGTCATTGTCTTCCTGATATTAAGGCCCTGCCAGAATATCAGCCCTGCTGCGGCGGATCTCTGCTCGCAGCGGCCTATGCTGAAGCAGGATCCAGGTTGATCTTAGGTTTAAGACTGATTATTAATTTATTTATTTTAAAGCACAATTGTTTTTTATGTTGTTGTTGTTGTTGATGTATTTTTTTTTAATTTACCCTCGATCGATAAATTCTTTCTTTCATGTAGCGCAAGTAAATAAACAAACCCGCGGTGAGCGGGCCCGACTCGCACTTGGCCGTTTGTTTTATAGGAAGTCCTTATTTAACCACCACCTGAAAAAATCTTTATAAAACAATGAAAACAAGCATTTTTATTACTGTCTAATCAAACAATTTTAAAGTTCATTAAAAACAGTGAAATTGGGCATCAAAGTAAATATTGAGTACGCACATAGAATAAATTATAAATTTAACAATACCGTTTATTTTTTATTTTTTTTATTTACATAGTGGTGGCACGTGAAATGGAACAGAGTGGCTCAGGAAAGATCAGAATGGAAAAGGTTGTAGGAGGCTTTCGCCAATTGACAAACAGATCTACATTTTTCTACACACAAATTTACTTGTGTATAATATTAGATAAGATTACTGTTATTACGTTAAGTTGATCTGAATAAAAAGCTATTATTATTTACTTTAAAGAATCTTAGAATGATTACAGCATGTCTCATACAACTGTGGCTACATAGGATGTGGGATCTGTCTAAACACTTTGAAATGCTCCCAAAACAGCGTGATAAATTGCTGTCTCTCCCATAGCTTTTTGACAGATTCCATCAACAAATGTTGCTGCCCACTTTACCATACGCGTCACAATTTGGTGATTTGTTTTATCATTAACGATATCCGTTGCAAAGTTCATTGCAAACCGTCTTTCATGGTGACTTCACTCAAAGGTCTTGAGTTCAATTCCTGGTCGATTTGATGGTATCCATTATTACCGAGCACTATTCGGTATTGCACGGTCTAACAGCTCTTGATGATGCTCCGTACGGGGACGAAACACGTGTAGAGTAGTTTTTGAAGGTGCCGGTGTCTGCGGATTCTGCATTTATTTGCGGGCGGGCGGGCGATGCCTTACTTGCATTTTGCGGGAGTAAGCTACATTTTTTGTTGTATTAATGAATAGAGAATTTTACAAAGAATTAATCAAATAGCAAATATATTATAATTTATCGAACAATTTGAGATAATTTAGCAAAATCTATTAAATACCTCAATTTGTAATTCTGTCTTTTGTAGATACAAGTATGTATTTAATTGCGACCTTTCGACCATTTACAGGAGATTTAAGTGAGTGAGAAATTTAAGTGAGATGGCATATGCTATTATGAAAGGGAAGAAGGCTGTTGAAATGAAAATGGTAATGCTGCAATGTTAACACACTTATGTCCCGTGGTTTATAGGGGTTAAATTAAAAGTTTTAAATCTTTTAATTATGAAATTTTGAAGTACAATATGATCGAAGAGTACAATCGCAAAATTAATTGATAAATAGTATTTTAATGTACTTTGCTATTTGTTTTAGTTACAATAGATGGATGTGATTGTGAAATGAAATATTTTCACTTCCGTTACCGTTTGGAATGTTGATTGATAGTTAGATAATATTAACAACAAATAGCAAATGCTTGTTTTTTTTTACTTTTGTCTGTTTACGCTTTTGTTTATTTTCAATAGCTTCAGTGCAATTAAATATTCATCAAACGACTATTCTAATATCGCATGGTATTTCAAATATGTTTTATATTAGTTTTCATTTTAATAATTGTATTTTTAATAAAAAGTTGAAGTATTTAAAAGCGATGTACATTGTTTAGATGGCGCCTTTTGCTCCCGACTGTTGAAGTGCACGGATCATGAAAACCTCAATATAATTGCTTTTATCATTCAATTTGTTTTATTGCCACCCTAATTCTCATAGTAGGCACTTTCTGCTAAAAAAATTTTAAGAATGCGGAGTAATTCGTCCAACATTTGCTGGTGAAGTGAGCTCAGAACGAAAGTACCAGACGATTATTTAAATTTATGTCATTATATTCGAGACCTGGTACTGTTACATCAAGTAATATGCAGGATACTTAACTCCTCAGCAACTTACAGTAAATATAGCGTGTTTGGGCTCAGTAGAATTACCAAAAAGAGCTTTTTTTTATTCTTTCCTTAGTTTTATGTCAATGTCGGATGGTTTCTTATTTTTAATTTTAGTTGTATTATAAGTCTAGTATTAAGTTGCCATTGAAATCATTATAATGATATAGTTTGTGATTGAAAACCGATTTTTGTAACCCGAGCACTGAATAAAAAAATGGTTCTCTAAAACTTCGCAATGAATAATCCACATAAATGATTTTGAAAGCTTTTACGATACTTAAATATTTAATGGTGTTTCCTATTTTGTTTTGGACTTAGCTTTTATTTTTTAAACCATTTGTAAGACGGCTGAAATATTATTTACTGGAAAAAAAATACAATTTGTAACTAAGTGGTCTAACTTGTAGTTCACAGTGAAATATGATTTTAGCGGTAATGGTATAAGAAATACATATAGTTGGCAGAATTAAATATAGTTTCTAAAAATGTAAGCAGTTTCCATGACATTTTGTCTTCTCCCATAAGCGATGAAGCCAGACTAATTTATAGTTTCGTTTTAAATAGTTTAGATGGTAGAACCTTAAGATAGCTAACATAGGCATATAAGTTATGATGGGGTTGACATAACCTTAATGTGTTCAAAGCCCCTAAATAAAAAAAGAATAACTAAAATAATAATTATGAATATCCACATGCCCGATGCTGGCAACTAATGTTTCCAAACTATCGTTAGTATTTCTTCCCATTTTTTTATCTGAAAAAATAATCTATCCATAGACATATCGGTACTATCGATACAATCGACTATCAAAAGTTTTTTTTACGGGCAACAATACTATCGATAGTATTGCACTCCCTCAATAGTATTGCCCCGTTTTGAGTTATCGATAATATCGATTAATTATCGATAGTCCACTATCTATCGACAACACTACTGGCAACACAGACGGCCTTTAAAGGTTAAAACCTACTAACTGAACCGGCCACGCGTTGCTTTGTTATAAATTAAAATGAAACCTATCCTATGTACTAAGTCGGAGCAAATCCAGCAAAATGAATTAAAAATCATCAAAATCGGTAGAGTAGTTACGAAGTTCAACGCGTTCAAACTCTGTGACATGAAATTTTTGAAGTTATACTTCTTTAGGCGCGTTATGAAAAAATATGAGAGTGAAATTTTAAGATGTGACACAAAATTATCATGTTGAAGTTGACCGCAAAAGCAACATAGAATAAACCAGCAGGATGAAGTTGGCCGCTAATTATGAATGTGTATGTGTGGAATATCTGTGTGTGTGTGATTTTAAATAATATATGGTAGTTAACAATAATTTATATAAAATTATAACATTAGTTATCTTTGTTTAATAACGATAAAGAAGTGTAACTTCTTTCGTGCATAAGTACACACAACGGTTTTTTTTTCATACATAAAGTTATACTCAGTTTTCTGTGAATAGATAATTTCATTGCATTTACTTCGAAAACCATGGTTTCTTAATAAGACCCAGACACAATTACAACGTTAAAATATACTAGAACACAGAAAAAGAATAACACTCTCCTTAAGTACATTACTTAGCAGGCTTTAAACAGTGAACTATGTTTCTTTTAACAACTTCCCAGGCCATTATAAGTTGTTTCAGCTCATATTACTTAAACTTTTTATAACTGGATATTTTGCAAGATTATTTTCTTTTCAACTTCAGTATTTATGGCGTAGCTTGTAAGGACTTTGTAATTCATATTAGGACATAAAAATATGGGAGAGTTACTTTATTTATTTTTGATTCCAGATTCTTGAAGAGCTCATCGTAATTATTACTAAATATGTCTTTTAGATTATAGATATTTTGAGAAGTAATTGTGACAGGAAAGCTATCATTATAGCCTTTAGAACCCTAAATCAATCTCTTCATTCTGTAATGTAGGGTGACTGTTGTGCAGAAATTGTTGTGAGGTTTATAATAAGTCACTACTTTTCCACCTTTTACAAGGTTAACAATAATGTTATGCATTAGAGATTTGTATAGGTTTAGTTTAGTTATGCCAGCTGCTAATAGATGGCGCTGACATATGGTTTCGTATCGTCGTATATATAAACCATATCAATGTAGAAAAATTAAAAAGTTTTGTCAATTTCCCAACTTGAGTTTAATTCAATTAGCTTAGTGCCTCGATGGTGAAATAGTACTACCAAAAGGAAGAAAGCAGCCATAGTTTGTTCAAGATTATAAAATTTTAGTTTAATAAACATTCAATATTATGAAAAAAGAAAAAATAAAAAAGAAAAAATATGGAAAAGTACGTTTTCTACATTTACCCGAACGGGAATCGAACCCGTGACCACGGAGATATCGCCACCATGAAAATGGGTATGCAAGCCACTCAGCAACTGAGGTCGTCAATATAATGAATTACTTGATTGTTACAATCATAGATGGCGCTGTAGCGTTTTGAATTGCGCTTAGCTTTCGTTTTGTCTTCTGTATATTATGTAGTTTTAATTGTAATTAACATGCAGCAAGCATCGCCCCGTCACCCTGAGTGCGATCGCTCATACTAAGCTTGTATAGCCTTCCCAGGCTAAGGGATCTTCAGGTGGTGTTTAATCAGTACGAGTCTGACCTCTCGGCCGGCCGATATATCCATGCAGGAATCACCACGGGGAAACAAAAAAAAAGTATGTTAATGTAAAAAAAATTCTGTCCCCCATGACAAGGCGTACCATAGCCTAGGTACGAGCTCTTAGAGGCAACCTATGGCACCCTGTGCTCCCTTTCCGGCTAGTGTAACTTCGGAGACTCCCTCATGGGATAGCGTTCATCTAGAAAACCACTATGGCGGCTCGCTACTCTAGGCTTGAAGTCCATTTGAGGATCTCGCCGTCCCAAAACCTGGTATCGTTGTCGAAAACATGTGCGACTAACATTAATCACACTTCAAAAAAAATGTAACTTTTTTCATATTATATTAGGTTGGGGAATAAGTTCGTTCGGTTTTTTTCGAAGAGGATTATTTAAAGTATTTGTTTGTTGTTGAGCAAAGTGTTTGTATTCATTAGACAGTGCCTTTTCTGCTCTACAGAACTGTGTTATTTGTTTTTCGAATATTTTTAGTTTTTCCTATTTTCTGGGCTTCGAAATGGAATACCCAGGTGACAAAAATCAGCATTTTCGACATCTACGTTTCTTCGCTTTTCATCGGGGTCAAAAAGCAGCTGAAGCCGCTCGTGACATATGCAACGTGTATGGAGAAGGTGTCATAGGTGAGCGCGCAGCACAGAAATGATTTGCAAAGTTCAAAAATGGTGACTTTGATCCCGAAGACATGCCTCGCAGTGGACGACCTGCAGAATTCGATGTCCTCATCGCCTTGAGGTGCGATACACGGGGAAATGCTTGAACGGAACGCAACAGTCAACAAGGAGCTCTACGCCGTGTAAATGAGGCTATGCGACTGAAAAGACCTGACCGACAAGGCCAAGTCATCTTGCTCCACGACAACGCCAGACCCCATGTTGCACAAGTCGTCAAAACCGCACTCCAAGAGCTCGAATGGGAGGTTCTTCAGCATCCACCGTACTTTCCGAACCTTGCGCCAACAGATTATCAGCTTTTCCATTCCTTGTCGAATCAAATGAGGGGTGTTATCTTCGACGGCGAAGAGGACCTCAAAAACTGGCTCATCAACTTCTTCGACACCAGACCGGACGATTTTTGGCGGAACGGCATCAACAAATTAGTCGAGAGGTGGGAGGAGGTTGTAAACAGTAACGGCGAATACATTATTGATCAATTTATTGTTATAATTATTAGTTTTTGTTAAAAGAAAGCACTTTGAAAAAACCGAACGAACTTATTCCCCAACCCAATAAATGTATGGTTTAATCCTCCATGTCTTTTTATCACTCAGACCACTAGTATTAACAGTGATCTTTGCCAATCACCAACGTAACGAAGGAGTTAATATATGATGCAGGAATACAAGAAAAGAACTCTTAGTCCACGTAATTCCTCATTTTATATCACTTACAATAATATGCGTGCAATGCAGTTAGTTTTTAAAGATGTTGAGCAGCAAGCCATTTACACTTGTGCATTGTATCGAAGTCAGCAACCGAATGTCGCTCTCCAGATTGAATCATAGACGTCAAGCCTCGCCAAGGTGGCGGGGCAAAGGTCTTAACCTCAACTGAAAGGTGGAGACGCATCTGATTAGCAGCGCTGTATTCTGCATATCAGTATTAGTCAACAGAACTTCAATTAATTACAAATAACAATTATAAACCTATATATCCATTTCGTCTACCCATCATATCAACATTTATTAAGTATTATAATTACACCTTTTTGTATTTTTCTTTTGACATAGGTTCACATACACTTTTTATATATTATTTCCCCTTCTTTTTTAGGAATCCTATTTATCAACTATATTCCAACACATTATTTTTTCTGATATTTCTGCCACCCGCGCCCACCCACCGGTCAGGGTGTGGGCTGAAAATCGGTGTTTCGCCTATACCTAGGGTGAAAACTATACAGCGAGCCCAGACCCTATCTGGCTGCTGCACACAGGTACATCTTCTTTTTATATAAGCTCTTGTGTTCGCGTTTTTTTTTAAGAATCTTTAAAGTGAGTTGTACATTTGTGCTGTGAAAAATTCCCTGTCACAGTGTTTGATCGCGATGAACTCCGAAACTACTCAACCGATTTGATAATTCTTTTATCGTTTTGCTGGATCTGTTCCAACTTAGGATATAGAATAGGTTAAAAAATAACACAGCAACGCGTGGCCGGGTCAGCTAGTAAATCTATTTATTTGATGGATAAAATAAGGAATGATATTTTAAGAGATTAGTGAGGTGTGGTAGAATATATTGTGACAAAGATAAAAAAGGGATGCTTAGATGGTTTGGACATGTAGAGAGGAAAGACGAAAGGAAACTGACAAAACAAGTTAATGAGGCAAATGTGCATGGGCAAGTCGGTAACCGCAGACCAAGGCGAACTTTCAAGGACCAAATAGAAGATGTCCTGAAAAAAGGCCAGGTCAAAAGCACCCTTAACCGGCGAGCTTGTATGAAAAGGCTGATGAGAGCTGAAGAAGCGAGAGATGTATGTCAGGATCATGGTAAATGGAAATCTGTGATCTCTGTCTACCCCTGCGTAGCTTGATTTTATGTATGTATTATTAAACCGACTACAGATATGTTTTTTACAAATATAACGTTAATATTTGTAAGTATATACTAGTTTTATTTAAATCTCCCAACGGGTTATACTTTCCTGATGGTGTTCGTACAAAGAAAAATATAATTCTCCAAATTAACAGACATAGAAACGCCATTCACGTGTTCTCAAACAGATTACAAGTGAACTCGATCTGCTCGTTAGCTAAAAGCGTTACAATTTAATTAAAGCTTAAGCATAATGAAATTGCAGACTGTTACTGCACAATACAGTTATTGCTTAGAACGCTGCGGCCGCTCAGAGCTAATTGTAAATGTTTTGCATTAAAAGTTTAAACTCAAAAGTTTTAGACCTATTTAGCAGCTGTAGTGATTTTGCTTATACGTCAAAGGTAACGGATTTGAATCCTTTTATATGTTTCTGTAATGACTCGATTCTTTCTTTGGTTTGATTCTGATGTATGTTCTTCACAATTTTTTCTTTTTAAATGAAATGAAAAACAAAACAGTGCCATCTTTATATATATCTCTAGCGCAGTCAGTTTTGTCCTACTGCTTAACTGTATGGGGTGGGGCAAGCAAAACTAGATTTCTTGAGTTGGAGAGAGCTCAGAGATCGTTAATGAAGGTCATGTATTTTAAGCCACGTGATTTCCAAACAGATTCTCTTTACTCTTCCACAGATTTATTATCTGTTAGAAAATTATACATTTTGAACACTGTGTTGAGTAAGCACAAATCACTTCCTTACCAGCAAAGCGTAAAAAATTCTAGAAGAAAACGTAACGTTGCATTAATAGCACGGGTAAAATCAGTTTTTGCGCAGAGGCAATACGTCACTAGAGCTGGTCTATTGTATAACAAAATCAATAGGGAGCTGAATATTTACGACATGACATATGCAAAGTGTAAAACTGTACTTACCAATTGGCTAAAGTCAAAAGGTTATGCGGAGATAGAATCATTAATTGTTTGACTTAATAATAATAATAATGTGGTATGTTATGATTGTGGTAACTTTATAGTTTCCGATTCCAAGACGAAGTCCTAGAACAATTAAACATACCGGATACTCACTCACCCACACACATGCAAACGCGCGCATACATACACACATTCACTCCCATGCACACACACACACACGTGTATATACATTCACCCGAGTATTTACGTATATAACATATTATTTACCATAGTATAATGTACCGAAAGCAAATTGTTTAATCTCTAAATTTCATGTCTTTTTTCATTTCGATTTCTAGTTTGTATATGTGTATATATATATATATATGCAAAAGGAAAGAAAATAGTGCTATAAATTGTATTTATAGAGTCTAAGGTGGTGTATATTTAGTCTATTGTAACTATGCTATGGAAGAGGGGTGCCTAACACAAGTAAAACTTTTGCTTAAGAGGCAGCTCCAACTACTTATTATTGTATTAGACTAAGATACTGAAATAAATATTTTGGATTTTTGGATTTTTGGATCTAGGGACGCCTAAAAGAAGTGAAGCATTATAGTATAAAGCGAAAAAGAGATAGAAATCCACGCCAGCCACGCACACCGACACGAGTGAAAGTGAGACAGAAGACCACGCACATTGAGGTGGGGAGGCAGCTGGCTCCCATATACATCGTGTAACGGCGAAATTTGACGCTAGGCACGGACAGAGTGGCCGCGCGGCGAGCGCCTATATGCGAGCAGCCCGAACGTCCCCATAGAAGCTTCGCTTCAATAACTTTATTCAAATGAATAAGGTGTTTAGAATCGTCCAACATTTTTACCTACCAGCCATTCAGGACGTCTTTTAACTGACAAGAAGAATGGGCGCAAGAAACTCGTCAATTTTATCAGAAGTAGGTAACGACATTTACAATACTATACGTCGTCACCGCATATACTCGTAATCCACAAAAAGCAATTTAATTCTATTATAACAATAATAGTAGTGCTTTGGTATTATTATATCGTTGATTACAACAAAGTCAACAAGTATTTGTTTTAAATAAATATTTTTTTTAACAGAGTCATCAATTATTAAGATGAGGTACTTTTTTGGGACATACTATAAATAAATTCATATTTTTTACATTCACACCAATTTACCTAGCCCAAAGTAAGCGCTGTAAGGCTATTGCTATGAATACTAGGGTAACTTTAGTTGTTACAGTAAACTTAACACAAGTGTCAGGCTGAACTAGGAGCCATATCCCCACGGTATTCTGGCGAGTACTCTTCCAATTGAAGGTCCCCGTATATCAATAGAAAATATCTATACTATTGCCTTGCAATAATGCTAACGAACACAAAAATTTAATGTGAGATATTTTTTAATTAATATTTCAAATCTCGCATCGCCCCGTCAACCATTTCTACAGAAGATGGACGTAAAAGGAATTGTTTCGCAAAATAATTTTCAATTCTCGTTGTCTCGCCTCGTCTCGCTTCGCTACGCCGGTGGAAATGCAGCTTAATCTTACATGAAGGTTAATAGCATCATTTATGTAATAGGTAAAGTTTCTTTTAATGTGAAAAATAAACTACAATAATAACGATAAAGACTTTATTGTGACAACTCTATCGAAACTAGTTAAATTAACTCACAATTAAGTGACACACATTTATAGATATAATAATTACAACTAAAAAAAGACGAAAACATTAGAATGTTTTCATTAGAACCTAACTAACCTAACCTTTTTTTACCCAGGGGAAATCCTTTATGGATTCGACCCGCCGTGTGTTGATGGTGGAGATATGTGGGACTCTCCCTGTCATTGCGCATAGCGCGTAAGAAAGGATATACCCAGACTTAAAGCCCTGGAGCGTACCTCCTGTCTACCGTGGTTCAGTGGGTCCGCTTACGGCAGTCACCGCTAACCTAACCTAACTTTAAAACTAAGGAATATTTATAAGCATATTACACCACCACGGTAAGTCTGTGAGCATGATGTGGTAGACCTACTAAAAATTCCAAGATACTGACGGCAGACTGAACAAGTCTGCCACGGGTGTGGTCACGTTAAATGAAAAATCACCGCGTTTTGTCGTCCAACCCGTTTTTATTAGTATGAATTGATTCGCTCTTGATCTTAATCAAACAACTGGGCCAAAGCAAGATCCATGATAAAATGAATTAACCTAGTGGGTGTCCGTGACCTTGGCTTTGTAAACGGATGGGTTATAACTACTTGGAAGTGAAGACACAGGGAAGAAGTTTCACTGCATTGCTATGGGCATTATAAAAGATGTTGAGTAAAGCTTGGTACGTCCATTATGAATGGCAACCCAGAGAGGGTGGTAGCTCGTAATGCGTCTGGAAGTCTAATGGAAAAAGGGAGATAGTGGTATGAGCACGTCAGCAATTTCTCCACTAACCATAACTTAAATTTAAACTAATTGGTATTTTTGAGCTCAATTTATTAAGAAGAAGAAAGGCGCGCTTATCAGCACTGATATATCACCCGTCGCCTATCATATGCTTGTTATTTCCAAAGTGAGCGAATCCCATAACGATGCTGATTTAATTAGCGTCGTTGTTGGGAATTTCGAACAAAGAATGCTGAACAGCTTGAGGTGAGGTAGTGAGGATCTGACTGCAAATTTGGTATACTCTGACGAGTAATAATGTGTATACACCGTAGAACCTCATTATTTCATCGGACAACCAGAGTCACAAATAGGTGCTGCCGTTATATGGTTAATATACCAAAGATTCGCACTAATGTAAGAGTTTTGGTTCCAATTTCCTGATAAATACAATTAAGGGTTCTCGAAGTCACGAGTTAATAGGTATCTTCTAGGCAGGCGCGTCACATCCTAGATCGCATCATCGCTTACCATCAGGCAAGATAGTGGTCAAGCGCTTATCTATTCATGATAAAAAAACATGTCTCACTAAATCAGTCGAGAGCAAAGAGGCAACTGTATAGAAATAAATATTTGATGTGATGTGACATGGTTCTACGACCTATACATCTTTTTGCTCGTAACTGTACTGGTAGTCGACTTTACTTGACTCTCTGTCAGACTGTCAAAATGGCGTCGAGGTACCACGTTTAAATTAACATCAGGATCGGAATATCTGTTTTAAAAAATCTTCAAGCTTTAACTCCTGCCAGAAAGGGTATATCATTGGGTCCCTCTAAAAAAATCAAGTCTCGGCTATGCATGCAGTGTAAAGAAGGAAAAAAGCGCCCATGTTCATGTAAGAGCGCATTCAAAAGACCGGTTGTTCGCACTCAAAACCTACAAGTGCACATTACAAACGCAAAATAAATATACATATGGTGAGTTATAGAACTGTGTTCTGTCGGTGACTTATTTGCGCTGAGCCTGAGAAAAGTTAAAGGCATTTTTTTTTACAATGTTCATTTCCTCTGCATTACTGCATGTATAAGTGTTGGCACCGGTCCTGGGGGATCCATGCTTCTGAAAAATAAAAATATATATAAATAAGATATAAAATACGCCCATAAAAAATGATCACGCTTCCGAGCCCTCAGGTGGGATTCGAACCCACAACCTTTCGCTATCCGAGCGAGTGCCCTGACCGCTGAGCTACTGAGACGCGTTGAATTTTACAAACGTATTTCAACTTCTACTATAACCTAGTATAGTAGCTAGCTCGCTAGTTGTGAATTTAGCTAGATATCTTACCAAATAAGGCATTGTGAACTCAAAAAACAAAAAATATACATACATAACTAATTTAATATTTTGCTTATAATATTAATCAGTGAAAAACTTATACAGATAAAGAAAATAGGAAAATTTTTCTGGCAAATCCTTATTTTGGAAATGCACTTTTGTACTCACTTTGGATGACTTCTATCCCATTCTTCGAGTTGTTTACACAGATCTACTAAACACGCCGATGACTCCAATTTCTCTTTTCCCTCCACTTCTTGCTTCGCTTGTGGCGCTGTAAAGAAACATGAGATTTTTTCTTAATTAAGTAAAATTAATCTTTTCTCCTTTATCTAAAGAATTTTTAGTAGTAGCATGATACGCGCTTATATGATCATTAGAAATTGAAATACTCAACGATTAAATACGCGCTACGCGTAGCTAAAACCTATTTTGTATACATCTCAGCCAAATGACCTCCACTGTTGGACAAAGGCCTCCCTAAGGATCTCCTCAATGACCAGTCCTGCACTACCCGCTTCCTGCGACCTTCACCAAATTTTTGGGCCCATTCCATCTCTTTCCGTGGATGTCCTACCACGTATCATGCCATCACACTGCTATCGCCAACACGTCTGCCAAGCGTAGCGATTATGGCAAGATACCCCCCAATGAGGACTAAAACCTATTTTGTAATTAGTATCAATCAAAATGGGATCTTTTGCTTATTTATCTATGAGAACCTGATATTTCGATGAGTTTTTAGCGGGTGGATGCTATTTGCTGACGTATCGGTCTACCCTCTGTCTTAGTTATTAATACACTCGATACCGGTATCACTGTAAACTAATTTTTCACACATTGTGTATCACTGTAAACTAATTTTTCACACATTGTTTCACACATTTTTCACATTGTTCACGACAAACAATGCTTACAGTATCAAATCGCGAAACGGCACTTTTTTGTGTTGTGTTATTTTTACACCTATGTACGAGGGGCGTTCAATGTATTCTCGGTATGGGCATGAAATAATAAGCAGAAAATTCAAAATAAAATTTATTTTTCAATGTAGTCCCCATAACCTCAATACACTTATTTGATCGCGAAAGAAATTTTTCAATACCCCCTAAAAATAATTTTCTTCATTGCCTGAAAAATGTTCATCAATTGCCGCCTTCAACTCTTCATCGTCGGAAAAATGCTTACCTCGAAGATCTTTCTTAAGGTTCGGGAAAAAAAAGTAATCACTGGGGGCCAGGTCTGGGCTGTAGGGTGGATGAGTGATTTCTTCAAATTCACAATCCCTCACAGCAACCTTGGCAACGCGCTCTGTGTGTTTTTTCAACATTGTGGAATCTGTCATCGTAGTTGTCTTTTCGTAATGATGTCTTGAATACTAATGATGACAATTAAATTAAATTTTATATTTATACCCTCAAAGAGTGTCTTTAGCTAATGAGATAATATAATTACCTTCATCATTAGTTTATCACCCCGATACCGAGAATACTTTGAACGCCCCTCGTACTATTGGTTTCCAGACACTCGACAATTTAAACCCGTCTTCACAATTGAAATTTTTGTGTTTGGTAATATCAATCGCTTCTGTCACCATTTTTGATGTGTAGCGTTTTGTTGAAATAATCTGAGGGTTATGAGTCTCAAAATCATGGTAATGATCCCATTATAGTGATAGTAGAAGATAAAATCAATAAACTATTTTTAATATTTCCCACCTTTACATTAATTGTACAGAGCAACCAAAAACAACACAATAACTTTCAAAACTACTTGAACCGGAATATAATAGCACAAATACATTTGTGATACATTTGTACAGTACTTCGGTAAAATGTGCAAAAATGTATAATTTTAGGCGACAAAATACGAATGAACGGACCTGAGCAACAGGAAAACATCAAGTACTGTAACGAGGCGCCATAGCTATATTGGCGACTCGTTGCTTTCATTGCGCTCTTCTCTGGCCATTTCTCATATTTTTCTCTTGGTTTCCTATTTTAAATTTACTAGTCTGTCTCTTTTTATTTGTTTTGTTTAAAGTTCGAAGTTCATTCTTACCAGAGTCAGCGCGTAGAGCGGTTGACTCACCGATAACAATCATTTATATATATTTATAGTGTTGAGCAGTTATAATAAGCTCATAAGCATAATTCACAAGTTTTCCTGTATATGTATTCTGTACCACCAGTTCCTGTTTATAAGTCTATAAGTTTCTTTAAGGCACTATTGTAAGTAGCCCTACCTTCTATAAATTTTTTTAGTGATAAATGTGAAATTGTTTTTGTATTCAGTGTAATTTACCTTTTTTTTATATAATTGTTTCAGTTGTGCCTTAATTCCTTAAATATAAAAACAAGTGACCTTGAGTGCTTTTATTTCTCCGGCTGCACCCCGTCACAGTACCTATTCTATTTCTCCACTATTTCGTTCTTCGGTTAGCCAATAAACTAATCAACAAATGTTACTTTACTTACAGGACAACTATAGCTGAAATTTTTGAAATGTTGAATTGCTGAATTGCTTTGCTGGTATTATGATTAAAAAAACATATTGCCAACAAAAAACAATTGTTTACATAAAAATGTTAACATTACGAAATTCTGCCAAGTTGTAATAAAATTAGGAGCGATGGTGGTTTAATTATTATGTAATTTAATAACATGTGTGATGAGTACTTTCGGCATTTGGCAATGTAAACAACACCTCATTATTTCAGCTGCCACATGCGAAAAAACAGCGAGATTTCTGTGATTTTAATTATATTCTACGCATCTTAATTATTTGAGTCATAATATAAATTAAAATAATACATATTTTTTTAAATAAATTTCGTAATGTTTGCTTTGTCAGCGAAGCGAACCTACAGTCACAAACACGAATAGAAGAAAATGAAAATATCTTCGCACAACTTCTTAAAGTTATCAAATGCAGTTAATTATTACATACATATTCATATGCTCTTCATATTCATTGAGCGAAGCTCTCTTTTAGGCAACTCACAAATTTCGGTTGTCTCACTTAACGGTTCAACCGATTCGAACGAATTTTGGCATGAACATACATGATTATAACCTGACGGACATAGGCTATGTAAAAAAAATATAGACTGCCATGGAGGAATAATCATCGAAAGAAAAATTCAAAAGCTGATCACAGCCAAACCGCTAATACTACATCGATGAAATTTGGCACCAAAACTCACATCGTGATCGTGACTAATGTGCAAAAAAAGTTTTGAAATAGGACATACCATGGAGGAATAATCGTCGAAAGAAAAATTCAAAAGCTGATCACAGCCAAACCTCTGAGACTACATTGATGATGAAATTTGGCGCCAAAACTCACATCGTGGTCGTGACTAATGTGCAAAAAAAGTTTTGAAATCGGACATACCATCGAGGAATAATCACCCTTCAAAAATCTAATTGCTTCGCTCGGTATTTGCAAACAGCAGCATGTATTGCAGATCTTTTTTTTTTTTTTTTTTTGTTTTCGCAGTAAATGCGTTACGCATTCGCTCGTGCCGGGAGAGCACGAGACGATATGTGGGACTCTCCTCCATGCCCCTACCCGGCCTAGCGCCCGGTAAAGGCTTGGAGGCCTACCCACTAAAACCCTGCGGCGTCCCGCAACACAGTGGTGGGGGTCGCGTGGCCCCTTACGGCTTCTTCCGCGACCCGAACCAGTGTGGGTCCGCGCTCGTGGGCGGACCTCGCCTATGCTCCGTGAGGGACGGAGCAACGGGGTGAGCCGTGACGCCCTGAACACCCCGCACGCCTGAGGGCCAAGTGCAATGCAGCTGCCGGTCTCCCGCTCCGACACCCGCTGGCCCCCTTTTGGTGGGGAGAAGAACCGCCGCACCCCTCGACCGACCCTAATGGCGGCCGAGGTGCGCAGGCACTTCCCCTCCCCACCTCAATCGGGCCGTGCGTCCTCGGAAGTCCCCCGGGAACAATAGTTCCCGGAGGGCTTCCGCGGTCGCCGTCCCGCCGAGCGCCCCTCTCGACCCCCCCACGCGGCCTCGGAGAAAAGCTCCGATGCCACCCGGGGGCGGCGAGAGGGGGCTCTACCCTCGGGGGATGGTACCGAGGGTCCTCCTCAAGCGCTCCGCGTGCGACCCCCGCTCGCGCCCGCGCTTCCGGCATCTTCACGCCCCTCCCGCGAGGGAGGGGTGGAAGAGGCTCTCTCCCCCCCGAGCGTTTTTACGGGGGGGGTTGGGCACCCGATGGGCTGGGTGCCCCTACCTCCATGGGGTCCACCGGTGGTGGAGGGGGCTTCCCCTTCACCACCGGTGGGTCGCATCTGCGACTCCCCATGACGTGGTCGGCCGACCGCCCGAAGGCGGCGCACACCGAGCACGCTGGCTCCCGACTGCAAGCGGCGGCTGTGTGGCCTGGTACTCCACACCTGAAGCACAGGCCGCTTCTGTCCGACACCTCAGGACATCTAGGGCTCGTGTGCCCAAGCCCCATACACTTAAAGCAGCGCATGGGGCGGGGCCCGAGCAACCTGTCTTCCACGGCACTCCAACCCACACGTAGTCGTGCCCCACCTTCTAGAATTGCCTTTGCGGCAGCCACCGGCATTCTGGCGAACGTAAACCTGAGCCCGTCACGCCCTTCTCTTAAGCCCTGCACCTTAACTGACGCCCTTGGGCATCCTGCTTTGGCTGTGATGGCCGTCAGCACTTCTTCCTCCTCAACGGAGTCATCGATTCCCGTTAGCCGCAGGTCCGCGGTTCTTTCGGGTCTTCCGATCCTGGCCATGTCGCCAATGATGTCCTGCAGGCGTCTCGCCAGCTCGTTCGCCTTTTCTCCGCTCTTCTCCGCTATGTGGAGTATTCGGGCGCCAGTCTGGGTTTCCCTCATCCTGATCCCGTCCTCCAGTCCCAGGTCAGGGAGGGAAAGTGCCGATTTGGCCCTCCTCAATATGTGAGCATATGTTGCCCCGCTCTCCATCGCCTCTCGCGTCAGCGTGATGCTGACCGCCGTTGTCCGTGGGGGGACCAGCTTGGTTCTTCTTCTTTGCTCTCCTTGCTTGTGTGGCGCAGATGTCATCGCAGGTGCCACGGTCGTCTTCGCTGCAGTTAGCCTAACTGCCCTTCTCTGCTTCCTGCTTAACGCCTCTGTCCAGGCTTCACCCTGTTTGGGCGGTGGTTGATCTGCCCTTTGCCCAGCGTGCATTGAGCCCGTCGCTCTAGCCTCCATTACCGGTGGCCCACCCTTTGGTCTCTCCCAAGCTGTCAGCCGCTCTGCTACCACCTGCCTTACTGCTTGAAGAAGCTTTTCTTCGTTGGCCGTCAGCCGCTCATCGACAGCCAGGCGGACTGCCTGTAATAGGTCTTCCTTACTTCGAGGCCCTTCCTCAACGGGCTTCGGGGGTGGGCGCTTCGCCGCCTCCGCCTTCAGCTTCTCGACATCTTTGGTCAGAGTCTGAACCGTGGCGATAAGCTGCCGGTTCACACTAAGCAGCTCCCTCATGTTCTTCCCTTCGCGGGTGAGAGCCTCCCTGGCGAGATCTGCCATGCCTTCCATTGCCTTCACGAGACCTTCCAATCGCGCTTCGAGGTATTTGCGGGCATCGGGTTCCAGCCCGCACTCCTCGATCTTCAGTTGGTCCGCTATGCTCCGTGCGTTCCAATCGGCATCGTAGCGGAACCACTTCCACGCCGACCTATCTTCTTTCTTGACGAATTTGAGGCCCAGAAACCTCTCCTCCGCCGCCTCATCCTCCGTCTGCTCCTCTGACTCCTCATCTGAGCAGCTCTCTTCCGTCTCTTCCTCGGACATGGCGTCCTGAGCGGGCTGTTCCTTCCGGGTAGGAGGAAGCCTCAGTGTCACCACCTTTGCGTCCTTCGGTGCGGATAAAATGGGAGAGCGCTCCCTGTCCGTCTCACCCTTCTTCGGGGGTGTCGTCTTCTTCTGCGCACTGTTTTGCCCCGGACCCTGTGCTCTGTCCCTACGTTCTCCACCAGAAGCTGGTTTTGAACCTCGTCCTTTGGTTGTTCTTTTATTATTATTTTTATTGGAATTCATAGTGGACCCACGAGAGTGGGAGAAATACGACGTCCACCCGGGCAGAGATCCCTGTACCCGGGTAACCCTACTTACGCCTGGGGGGTCGGGAGGTACCCCAGGGCGACCGCTAATGGGCCGACTGCGCTCCGCCGGCCACCTCCTAGAGGCGCCCCGACACCACGAATCCCAGTGCCGGGACTTTGATGATTTTTTATAGTGGTTATCTCCACGCAGCCCCCACCGAAGTGGCGGCCCCCGCTCCCGCACCACGTACGAGGTTACGGTTTGGCCGGAACCGATCCTCGGATCGGAACACGCCCCGACTTGCCCGCTTACGCGAGCTGGGCCCGAAGGCCCCCCGGGTGATTTTTAGAGGGGTTGTCTTCCCCGCGACCCCTACCAGAAGGTAGCGGCCCTCGGCCCTGCACTACGTACAGGGTTACGAGCTCCTTCGACGACACCAGGCGGAACTGGCATCGCCTATGCCTCCCTAGCTCGGCTACCGCTACCCGGGATACCCAGGACGCCAGCCGAACTCCCCTTGTTGGCCCGAAGGCCCCCCGCAGGGTGATTTTTTAGAGGGGTTGTCTTCCCCGCGGCCCCCACCCGCAGGTGGCGGCCCTCGGCCCTGCACTACGTACAGGGTTACGAGCTCCTTCGGCGACACCAGGACTGGCATCGCCTAAAACTCCCCTAGCACGGATGCTGTTACCCAGGCTACCCAGGTCAGCCAGCCGAGCTCCCCCCCTGTGTCGGATTATTAGCCACCTTCGTATGCAATCCCCGAAGGGATTACATACGACGGCGCCCAGAGTGCACCGGCCCGAACCCATTGTCGTTCCCACCGCACGTGTGAAGTGGGACCTTACATATATGCTCTTCATGCCTTATTCCCACAATCACAGATTTCCACTTTCCACGAGCCTGACATGTCTCGCTTCTTGAGCTCTCATCAGCCCTTTTATACAAGCTCGTCGGTTAAGTTTTTTGACTTGGCCTTTTTTCAGGACATCTTATATTCGGTCCCTGAAAGTTCCTCTTGGTCTGCCTTTACGACGTGCCCATGCAGGTATAGGTATATAGGTTAATCAGTTAATACATACAATGAATCGAAAAAAGGCACTCACACATGCGGTCTAACAAAACCCCTAAGCGTATGTCGCAATGCTGTCAGTCGCGGGTGTCACGTCGAAACGAGTGATCATATTATTTATTTATTTTAAATGGGTTCGCTCTTGATCCCAATAAAGGCCAGAGGCCAAGACAGGATCCACGATGGAACGAGCTAACCCAGAAGGTGCCCCTTCACTCTGGCTTTAAAAATGGATGTGTTATAAGTACTCGGAAATACAGACGCAGGGAGGAAGATCCACTCCTTTGCTGTGCACCTTATAAATGATGTTGAGAAGCGCATGGTACGACAGGTAGGAATAGCAACCAAGAAAGGATGGTAGCCCGCAATGCGTCTAGATATTCGATGGAAAAGGGGAGATGGCAGTATGAGCACATGCAGCTCCTGAGCACACTCTCCAAAGAACATTCTGTAGAAGACTGACAGACAGACAACTTTACGGCAGTGAGCTAAGGTGTGAAGATTGCTTTTCACCAATTTGTTATCACTAATGAGCCCCTCAGTTCCGCGCTGAATCGTGTCCTGTGCAGCAAGATGGTATCTTACTGAGCCGTCCCTAAGGTGGCTGGAATGTTCCATGTAAGATCGGACTTGAGCTTTATAGATGGATAAAAACTGTCCTGGCGTGAAATATCGCTAGACCTTGTTTAGGAACAGTTTAAGTCTTGGACTCAATGTTGACGCGTTTCCTACATTGATCCGACCGGGGATCGAACCCTGGACCTTGAGTGTCGTTACCATGAGAACCGGTACGCGAGCCACTCGACTAAAGAGGTCGCCAATAAAGCTTGAAACTAATGAGGCTATCGCACACTGCCGCTTGCATTTCTATTTCGAGAATGCATTTCGAATTCAAAGCTTGGAATGAATACGGCTTACGAAGGGACTGCAATGAAGTTGATATTTAAAGTTGGAAACTTATGGATAAGACTTATTACGCCAAAATATAAGAGATAATATTACGCTCAGGATTATATATAAAAGCATAACCAATAGCTTCGTTAATTCTATAAAAGTGTTTATTAAAGTTAAGATAAAATGCTTGTTATTCAATACTAGCACCTACAATGCATTTATTGTAAGTCAACTATGCCATGTCTTGGTAGTCCGACAACGAGAGACCATGTATGGAAAAGAAGCCGCAAGAAACTCGGAAAGGGCTCTTTTTTCTACTTTTAATGTGTTACAGATTTTTAAAATAAATTATCATGGAAACTTATGTAACGGATAGACATGTAGATATGATGCATAGATATGTATTATACATCTAAATATATAAAGTTCCCTGTCACAGTGTTTGACCACAATGAACTTCGAAACTACTCAATTGATTGTGATGACTTTTTTTATCATTTTCATTGTGTATTTTATTTTCATTTTGCTGGATACGTTCTGACTTAGAACATAAGATACGTTTCATATATAACACAGCAACGCGTGGCCGAGTCAGCTAGTAGAAATATATAAATACCCGTAACTTTCGTACCCGAAATAGTCACATTAACCCTGGATCACTGGTGCGAAAGGCAGGATCGCTACAGTTGCTACGATCGTCAAATTTTTATTACTCTGTCACATCACATAGCGACTCTAAGGCTTTTATACCATTTTTCGACACGCAACACGTGTATGAGCCTCCATATCCATAAACTTCCAACTTCTAAACGAGAATGACATTTTGCCAAGATGGGACTTGCATATTTCAGAGGCCATTAACCTGATCTCTATCCCCCATCGTAAACAACACATATCAATTTAGACTCCACAGGAATTTCCACTCTAGTCCATCTATGTAACGTTTCAAATTAAAAAACGGGACAGGCTGTAGTGTTTCAGAAAGCAAAGAGGTGATTCAAGCACAAAAGCTTTCAGTAATTATAATTAAGTAGAGTTACTAAGTGGTTCTACAAATAACGATATAACAAACAATAAATTTTACCGTAACTTCGTTTTTCAACTTCGCATGAATGAATTTTTTTCACCGGACAACCAGACTTACAAATAGGCGCCACCATTATATGGTTAATATACCAAAGAGTCGCTTTAAGCGTTTTGGGTCCAATTTTATGATCCTAAAGAGTGCTAAAGAGCTAGAGAGAGCTAAAGACTAGAACTCCTTGCCTGAGTCTGTTTCCTGAAAAATACAATTTAGGGGTCTCCAAGTCACGAGTGTATGGTATCTTCTAGGCAATCGCATCACATCCTAGATCGATAACTATCAGGCGAGAAAGCTGTCAAGCGCTTACCTATTCACTAAATATATAAAAAAAACTAGCCAACGTTAGAACCGATATCCAAATCCCATATTTCGAGATTCAGTAGCGAATTTAAAATATGAGTTACTTCTTGTTCTTATCCACTGACCCGATATAACTAATTTGGCAAGTAGAGATTGCAATTAGTGAAATTTATGACGACCCCGAATAGCTAACTTGGATTTGGAATCAGAAATGGATGAACTAAAACTGCAGTGCCAAATTATTCGATAATTTACACTAGTTCAGGAGAAGTAATGATTTTTTTTACTTTCAACAGTTCACTATTCAAGAAATAGTAGAATAAAAAAACTAAATATGATAAAAAAGCATGTGTGCAATTCACATGTGGTGGAAGTAAAACCTACAAAAATAATACGTACACGTATACAAAATACCATGGTTGTTGTGATGTTTTCTCTCAAGCTTTGTACTACGCATGCGCACACAAACACGTATTAACACACGTACATAATGCTTCCTATCTCATTTTCTCCTACTTTAAATCTTATGAATTGATCTGTCTGTCTCTATTTACTGTCGCTTTTTCGTTTCATCGACTTTCAGATCACAAATCGTTTTTGCTCGATATTGATAACGGCAACAGGTAGACGTTTGAAATATTCACGAAATATTTAGTTATATATTCACTTTAAAAATAAATAATATTAAGTTGCATCTCAAAAAATACTTTTTTGCTATTACAAAGTTATTTGCATTTGGTAAATTACCCGCCACCTATGTCGATGTATGGGGACAACAGTTTTCCTACGGTAAAGTTAACGGTAAGTTTGCTTCTCAATCCGTTGTTCATTTCGTTAGAGATGTTCGGTATTTTGATAATTTACATAATAAAAAGTTTGTACGGAACTCTTTGTGCGCGGGTCCGCCTCACACTTGGCCGGTTTTTTCTTTTTATACGATCCATATAAAACATCAATAATGCCGAAAACATGCAAATAAACACAGTAAAGCAAACAAAATTAGAGTTCCATGTTGACCCAAATGCGAGATGGAACGGAGTGCAGCTAGTACTCTTCCTGTTTCCGGCGTTTGCCATTATTATTCCCCTACAAAAAAGTTATTTATGAAGCAGGTATGTGAAATTGACATGACCTCAATAGCCAACAAAGCCTTTATTTGCTATTTTGTAAAAAATAACTGATTCACACAGGTATTATAATAAAAATAATATTTCTTACATTCACATCAATTAGCCTAGCCAAAAACAAGCAGTGTAAGGCTTGTGGTATGGTATGATACATAGATATGTAATATTTACAGAAATATATATATAAATTCCCATGACTCAGGTACAAAGGCTCGTATTCATGACACAAACATTTGCTCGAATCCAGGACCGTTGGTGTGAGAGACAAAATCGCTTCCGTTGCATTAAACGATCGATTTATATTTAATATCAGTAAAGACGTAAAAATAATATTGGTCGGTTGCGATCCTGCCTTTCGCACTGACGGTCCTGGGTTCGAGTCCTTGAAGGTGCACATGTTTGTGTGATGAATACGAGCATTTGTACCTGTCTCATTTGTATTTCTGTAAATATTACATATCTATGGCATGATATGTAGATATGTAATCCGTTACCCTAGTATCCATAACACAAGTCTTACAGTGCTCATTTTAGGCTAGGATAATAGGTGTGAATTTAAGAAATATTATATTATTACTAGCTGACACGCGTTGCTATGCCGACTGCAACGCCATCTGCCGGGCTGATTTGTGAATGTAAACCATCCAGGGCGCCACCCAAATGCATACAATGAAATTCATACAAATCGGTCCAGCCGTTTAGTAGGAGTTCGGTGACATACACACGTACAGTAGACTTATATATATTTATAACGATTATAGCCAGGACCTAATAGCTAAAAGCAATCTTTATTGTCAATATGATCTTTTAGGGTGGCCGCACACGGTCCACTCGCGGCAATCACAAATGCCGCTACCTGAAGCTAGAAGCGGCTACGAAAGTAGTTGAAGAGAGTGATAGAAGTGAAATAGGTTTTATTAAAATAAGGACAAAAGTCATACTGCGTACGCTCTCTAAAATCAACTGTTTCTTATATATATATATATATGTTATGAGCCAAGTGATTAATGCGGGCACTATGAACAATGCCCGGGCCAAGTGATTAATTACAATCTAAACACACCTATTTATCAAATTGCCCGGGCATTATGAATAATGCCCAGTGCCTATTGGGCAGAATGATGTAAAGCATGTTTAATACTTTGAAATTAATACTTAGTTAGATAGACCGAGCATTACAAGTAATGAAATCAATTATCGGGTAGAGTAATAATAAAAACATGTTTTATAGTGTAGTAACCTAACCTAACCTAACCCTTTTTTTAAAAAAAGGTTAGGTCAGGTTAGGTTTGGTTAGGTTACTAAACTATAAAACATGTTTTTATCATTACTCTACCCGATCATTGATTTCATTACTTGTAATGCTCGGTCTATAACCTCACCTAACCTAACCTTTTTTTTTACGGGGGGAAATGCGTTACACATACCCCACCGATGGGGAGACGGTGGGGTTATGCGGGACTCACCCGTCAGTAAAAGGCTGACGGGCATACCCACTAAAACCCCCCGGTGTTCCGTCTGCCGCTATGCGACGGGCCACGGGAAGCTATGATACCACCGCGGTACGCCGCCGGCGGCGGTCCCAAGAGGACCCCTCTTATGGGAGCTCAGAAGCCCCCTCCCTCGGTGTGGGCGCACCGAAACACAGGACGCGCCCTATCCACCACGTAAAAATTTACCTATTAATCACATTGCCCGATCATCATGTAGCCATATTCATAATGCCCGGGCAATGTGATAAATAGGTGAGTTTAGATTGTAATTAACCACTTGGCCCGGTCATAATTCATACTGCCCGCATTAATTACTTGGCCCATAACATATACATATAACGGTTCTACTGTTTACAAAAGTACTTATGTTATACAAAAAAACATTGGCCGTGCGGTAGAGCTACGGGATCTACTTCTTATTTTGATTTTTTATTAATTTTAATTTTGTTTTTTTTATTATTTTGTGGATTATGTATGGTGACGACGTATTATATTGTAAATATCGTTACTTCTGTTAAAGCTGACGAGTTTCTTGCGCCCATTCTTCTTGTCAGTTAAAAGATGTCCTGAATGGGTGGCAGGTAAAAATGTTGGACGATTCAAAACAACTTATATAATGTGCATTTGAATAAGGTCTTACGGTTAACTAATATCGTAGCAGCGTAGCTATCACGCACGATAGACACTTGTAGTTGGTGGCCCATAATTTTTTAACCAGTTGCGTACAGTATCGTATTGGACGGGATTGAATTTATGATATATGATAAAATATTTTTAATAAAAAAATACTAGAAAAAATCGACTTAGCTCATAAGTAAATTCTCAGATGGGAATAGAACCCGCAACCTTTGGATGTTTTCTGAACTACCGAGCCTTGTGAACACTTGTTAAAGTTTTCTACCTTTCTACTTTTTACTCTGTAGGCGAGTGTTGTCTCATCAATGAGAGGAACATCCTCTCGTATTCGAAAGAAACATTTTTACAAATGTTTGGACAATCGATTAAGATTAAACAGCCTATTAGTTTTATGGATTTTATTTATTTTGCATTTTTCAATGCTTTATTATATAATTCATTATTTTAATTGAAAAAGTAAAAAAAAGATAATTTACTTGTAAGCTGAGTCGATGTTTTCTAGTATTTTTTTATTAAAAATAATTTATCATATAACAGCATTGAAAAATTATATAAATAATTCTACATCCATATTTATTTCACTCAGAAGCGGGCGCCGGACCAAAAGGGGCTCTATAAAGATGAAATCTTTTAACTGTTCGGCTAGAGTAGTAGGCTTATGAGAATCTTGAACGTCAGTTTTCTGTATTTCATTAGCCAAAGTAATTAAAGAATCATGGATGGCACTAATTTGACAATGGACTGCTTTAACACTTCTTATTCTTGCTTCCCAACATGTATCATTGAGCTTTTTTATAGTGTATAATCCCAAGCGATCGGTTAAAAAGTCTTAATAAATGGTTGCTTTGATTATTTAAAAAAATGGGTATTTTATTATATCCTTTGCCTTTTATTCGCATAGTATAGGTTTGAATTGCAGTTAGGGGGTGTCGTAGAAATCTCACCCGGGGCGTTGGTAATGCTAAAACCGACATATATTTCACTAAACGTTATGACCATGTGCATGCGTTGCCTTCGTTTCGAACTGATTTACTGAAGTTAAGGGAGAGAGGTTGGGCTATCGCACGACTGGCATGTTTCTGCGTTTTGTGTCGGCCACAAGAATAGACATGGGTAACTCAACAAAAAAACGTAAGCTCACGGTTCACATATGTGAGCTGGACCTCCGAACCGATTCATAAATCAGCTCACTCAGTTCCGTCCGTCCGCGTCATCAAGCAACCGACACCTAGCTCGAGGAAGTCCGAATACCGAGTGCCGCCGCGTCAAGCCGAGCGGTTTCGCCGTTCGCGGTTCGTTCGCCGATAATAATACTCGCGTGTCAGTGAATCTGCGGCTGTGTGTGACCGAACCTGCGCTATTTGTTTTGTGATTGAGCTGAAGTTTCAAGCCTATTGAATCTGAATATTAAAACCGGTTCAGAGCTGAGTTACTCACTCATGTCTACAAAAGAAGCAAATAGCGACGATTTTTAGCGTGTGGCGATCACAAATGATAGTGGCGTTTTGTGGTTGTGGTCGGTGGCCTGTGTGCGGCCAGCCTTATGCTAAAATTAAGTGTCAGCTGTAAACGGCGATTTGTGTGCGGCCTGGATACAAAGTATAAATCCAGCGTGACGTCACATTGAATATAGGATACGTTATCCCGTTAAAATAAAAGCGCTTTGGTGTTGATCTATTTTACTACTTAAGTTGACAAAGAATGTGAGAGCGAGGCAACGTGTTTTTTTTAGGAACACTGCCCTAAATATAAGAGATATTAGATAAATTATTATTATAGAAAAATACTAGAAAAAATCGACTTGGGTTACAAGTGAATTCTCAGGCGGGAATCGAACCCACAACCTTTGGAAATCCGGTTCAATGCTCTCCCAATTGAACTACCGAGCCTTGTGAACACTCGTCGAAATTTTCTAATACCTTTCTGATTTTATACTGTAGGCCAGCGTTGCAGGTTCGATTCCCGCCTGAGAATTCACTTGTAACCCGAGTCGATTTTGCTAGTATTTTTCTATTATAATAATTAATCCTATAAGGTCGCATTGAAACATGCATAAAATATATAAAAATTATAAGAGATATTGTTTTTTTTATGAACAAGTAGGCGCTAGACCGCTATCTAGCCCGATAGTAGCGATGATGCAATTTAGGATGTAACGCGCTTGCCTAGAAGACACCTATTCACTCGTGACTTGAAGATCCCTAATTTGTATTTATCGGGAAACAGTCTCAGGCAAAGACTTCGACTCTTTAGTGGAACGGATTACAAAATTGAACCAAATCGTTTAATGCGACTCTTTTGTATATCAACCATATAACTGTGGCGCCTATTTGTAAGTCTGGTTGTTCGATGCCAAAATGGGGACGGCGGAACAAAGCCTTGCAATTCTGCTGCAAACTCTCAAAAATGTATAATATAAAAAACAGCATATAACGGAATATAATCTAATTATCTTTATATCTTTTTTTATTTATTTACTCACTATATTAGTTTATTTATTAGTGTAGGTATTTGTATATCTATACTAATCTTTTTAAAAATTTTGCCATCCATCTGTATGTCTTTCTATCAGTCAAGAACAGGTTGACCGATTTTGATGAAATTTGGTATAAGGTACAGAAATGTGATTGCGCAAATGATAGGCTATATATCATATCGGTAAAAACCTTAAAGTCCCAACTAATAGTAAAAATATGAACGTGTGTTTGTTACACTTTTACGCCTTCACTTCTCAATCGATCATATAAAATTTTACATACACTTTGCCAGGGGTACTGCAAAGTACATAGGGTACATTTTATCCAGAAAAAACAATTGGTTGTCTGTAACGTCAGTTTACGGACGATAATTTTACGTAATAACGTCATAGGAAAACATTGATAGAAATTGAATACTTTTATGAATTGAACTGAATTTTTATCACTGAATTATCATCAAATTTTTTGTATAATAAAAAGGAGTTCATTATTTTTTTTCCATAAATTAACATTAAGTTGTTGTAATAAACAATGGAAACCACATTAACTTTTCACTTCAAGAAGTGGAAGTGAGATAGATGCGCCACAAGTCGAACGTTTAGGCCGATCGTGCCTCTCTATCGCTTGTCCCGCGCTCTCGCTTGCACGCTCGGCTCAGGCGGAACGTTACACTTTTTCGTGCATGCAGCAGGTGTTCATCGATTTATAACACGTTATCACGTCAAAAAGGACTATTCCCGATAACTTTTAATTGGTACCGCGGATAAAAGCTAGTGTAGGTAATATATATTCATGTAGTTATTATTTATGTCGTGTATTGTCATACTCGTAGTATAATAGTTTTTATAAATAAATAATAAATAAATAATAAATAAATAAT